>OY282482.1:1250000-2500000 GCA_958295575.1 Leucania comma | reverse complement strand
AAGATAAGGTTTAATTTCCAACAGAGCTGTAAATTTATGAATAAACTTACTGCGCTTGCAGTGAAAAGATGCATCTCGAAATCTCAACTTTATTTTTATCAAGATAAGGTTTGATTTAGAAATTTGATGAAAAGTTATGAATAAGCAATAGCTTGATGAATGCGGTTAATGAATACTTAAATGGAGTAATAGTTCCTTTTTTTTTTGTAAAATGTGAAGTTATGTTATTTTATTATTTTTGCTGAGTTTTGCACGTTCTTCTTCGTAGAGCTCTATGCTTTGGAACGTGCAAATAGCTCTATTTTTATGCGCTAGGTATCACCATTGCTGTGGTCTGGGACCTAGGTTAGGCGAAAATGAACCCCGGGGCCCTGGAACAAAGGCAATGAAGGAACAGAGTAGGTTTTTAGTCAGTAAGAGTCTGACACTATCTCCCGCCCCGCCCAAGGGTGGGATTTCTCATTGGATGATTTTACCTACCATAAAAATAAAACCATTGTTGTGGTTCGCCCGGAGGGCATGGTGGAGCATACAGTAAAGAAGAATTGAATAGAATTTATTCGACGCAGGTGATACAATATGACACAAATAATAACAAAAAAGAGTACAGAAATACATTAGAAGTCTGCCCCCTTGAACGAAGCGCCACCGTGTCCTTATAGAAGCAATCAGCGGCGGCAACCTCATGCATCCGGCCCTGGTTTAGGCCATAGTCGGTAGTTGGAAGAGAAAGGTTACCTCTTTGTGAAGCAGTAATACGAGTGATGGAGGTAGGCAAGGGACAGAACATCGTCAAGCCCCAGCGGCCACCGCACGAGAAACCTCGGGCGTCGGAAGGCGCAGGGCGTTTCCTTGCTTGCGAACGGTGAGAAATAGGTAGCTCACTTTTCAGCCGTTCGGTAAATCCCAAGCCCGATTTGACGGCGTCGTATTTCACGAGAGCCTAAAAGAGATATCAGCAAAATACATGGCGCCAGGAGTTGGGAATGTTCGGAAGAATGGTCTTGACCTTGAAACGCAAAGGGCAACTGAATGAACACAGGTTGGTCTTAATCAGTTCAGGTTTGATACTCCCGTTTCGCTCCACCCAGACCAAAAGTAGATATTTGATGAAATCCTTCAAAAAAAGCTCTGATACTTTTCAGGATACTTTTGAACCCGAAAATTACATTACCTTAGAAAAATTTCCGCCATTCACAAAGGCAAAACCGCCGGCGAAAGCTAGTTTTACGATACGTACTTGAAACACGTAAAAGAATTTGTAAAAGCTAAGAAAAACTTGTTCTCAGCTATTAACTTAGAAGATGAATGGTCAAACATTCGAAAGTACATAAATACCATGTCGAAGGTGCTTCAATACATTTATTATTTAAATATTTATATAACAGCTGACCATAAATTTTTACGATTTCATTAAACGCGTCGACATAAGTTTCTTTTCCAGCATTTTTATTTCATAAGTATAGGCTGTGCAGTTTTTATAGGTGAGGCCGGCCGTAATGCCGTAAATGTAATCGTTTTAAAAATTACTACATAAGTTCTATTGCAGCATTAGAATGAAAATCTGGATGTCTTCAAGAGGAAAATTAAAGAGCAGTTTGTTTCATTCATCATCATCATCATCATCATCAGCCTTTTAATGTTCCCACTGCTGGGACACAGGCCTCCTCTCGAGAAGAGGGAATGGGCCATAATCCACCACGCGGGCCCAAAGCGGGTTGGTGGACATTTGTTGTATGCTTCATTATTGAATTCATATTAACTTTCATACAATGCAATCTAGTCCGAAACTAAGCAGAGATTGTGCTATTAGTACTAGAGAACTGATAAACATACTTAAACCCAGAGACAGAAAAAATGATCGTGCTCATCACACAAACATTTAGAACTAACCTAGACAAGAACACAGACTTTAAAAATCAACACCATACCTAAAAAAACGCTTGCAATTGCGAAGTCCAATTCTCAAATGTCCCAAAAATTGACCTGATTGACGCCTCTGTCGTCACCGCAGCTGCCGAGCGTGAAGATAAGGAAACGCCTCAATCACGTTCCGTCACTTTCTCGCTAACGGGACTCGAACCCGCTCTGTTGCGAAAACCGCAGCGCTAAACACTCCGGTCTACAAGACTGTTGCGTTACGTCGCTGTGTTGGACTACTATTCAATGAGATAGTTATGTATTGTGTGGAGATCTGTATCTGGAGGCTAAGTTATTTTTTTTAATTCTTTTTTATATTATACACCAGAAAGAGTGATTCATGGAGAAGGTTTATATGTAAAATATATTCAAATTATAGAAAAGATAAAAGTAAACTGTTCTAAAAACAAGCTTTTATCTTAATAAAACCGGCCAAGTGTGAGTCGGCCTCGCACACAAACGGCAAAAAATACACGTTTGTTGTATGAGAAACGCCTTTATTTTATTTTTTGCACATGTTGATAGAACGTCAACAGAAATACATCATTTGTGAAAATTTCAACTGTCTAACTATCACGGTTCATTAGAAACGGCCTGGTGACAGACAGTCAGACGGACGGGCAGCGAAGTCTTAGTATAGTACGCGGCAAATAAGTTGAACCATTTGTTATGGTTACACGCAGCTTCCACTTCGATTGAGACACTCCTATTCCTAGCTAAAATACGGATACAACGTAGCAGTGCCGCCAGCCTTTTGGGCACACTTCCAGGCGACAGCGATGCGCAGGAGTTTTATGACTCCATATCTTAATAATTTATAATTCAGCAAAGTCAAATTCCGAGGATGTTATAACGAAACGATGAGCGGGGTCAAAGTCAAGAATGCTATCAAGGACAAAGATTGCATAATTATAACATTATACAATATTAACGAACACACGGATTTAGCAGACGACATTTTTCGTATAATGCTGCGATCAAAATTATAAATATCATCTGAAAAGGAATGTAGAATATAACAATCAAGGAAAAACCAACCATTTTTTTTAATTTTCGTATGGGAAGATTTGCCCCAAATTGACTTGATTCTTATCGTTTTATGTTTTGTTGATTCTAGGGGTAAACAACGTTTACTTTCATTTGAAATAAAATAAAAGATACATTTATCGTTCATAGATTGGAATATGAGATTTTCCTGGTAATTTATCCCGGAATCCCAAATATCCTCAATTCCCAGGAACATCACAATTCTTCCCTTCGTATATTCTTCATTTCTGTTTTTACTAACTGTCCCCCACAGTTTCACTTGGTTTTTCGATTGGTTCTACGCCACCTTCGTAGGTCTTAGCGTGATGTTGGTTGACGAGTAGTATAGGCTACATGCCTATACTACTCGTCATGAACCTGGATATGCCATACAGTATTTAGTACATTTTGATACCAGTGCAGAAATTTTGTCATTGCAACCGAGGCGGAATTCGCACGATAAAGTGAGAAATGAGTATATTAGAGGAAGTTTGAAAGTGGCGCCAGTGACTGAAAAGTTGAAAGGAAATCGTTTGTCTTGGTATGGTCATGTGAAGAGGAGGGATGAAACACATGTTACTAAAAGAGTTCTGAGTTTACAAGTAGATGGATGGAGAGGAAGAGGGAGGCCGAAGAAGAGATGGATGGATTGTGTGAGGAGTGATATGAAAGAAAAGGAAGTTAGTGATAGTGTGACGGCTGACAGGATAGAGTGGAAGAAAAAAACGTGTTGCGCCGACCCCAAGTAATATGGGACAAGGGCAGGAAGAAGAAGAAAACTCGACCTTTTTCTCATCTTAACAAACAAAACAGCTGCACTTTGATCCACTCATTATTCATTTCATTGCCACCGCCTCGCCGTAATTAACTGACACACTGAACAGTTCCCAGACTGCCGCGGCTTGTGTTATAAGTTCGTAAGGAAAACATGGAGGTAATCGTAGTATAGCGAGCTGTTAGACAATGAGGTTCAAACTGTGGTCGTACCGCTACATTGATTGGTCTCCGTAGGGCTGTCAACACAAATGGCAAATAAATTGAAAGAAATAAAAATGTGATTCACACAAGAACTTATAAAATTATTTATTTATTTAAAACTTCTTGCACAAGTAAAAAAACTGTACAAAGGCGGACTTAATGCCATAGGCATTTTCTACCAGTCGACCTTAGGGTGGTGCAGAAACATAGTATACTAGGTGCAACTTAATGTTAAATAAAACAAATAGAAAACTAATACAGTAATAAATACATACATACATAAATACAAAAAAAAAACTTCTTGCCCTTGTCCCATGTTACTTAATTTTTGGAATAACGTAATTAGAGAGACAATAGAAAGACAATGGGTGTGTGAACGTCGGCGTTCGCTTGGGGCCTGAGTAATTAAAGTGATTCTATGCAAGAGGAGCCGAGCTCGAGCGGAGCACGAGCCGAGCACATATTAGTTTAAGGTCACAGCTCATTAGAGCCACCCGGAACCCACTCCGCAACGCCTCGCATTCTGCGGCTAGTATTCTTTATATGGACTTGCATGGACATGCGTTCTATACATCAACTCCGTAACGTCACCCGGATCACCTCGGTAGTAAGTTGTCGTTGGGTGTCGGGTGGCTCTTATGACCTTTAGTATATCTAAAGGTCACAGCAGGTGTGGACTGACTCTAGAGGAGCCGAGCACCAGCGACACTATACGAATTTGAGCTCGGTTCGTGCTTCGCTCACACTCGGCTCCTCTAGCGTATATTTAGGGTGGGTACAACACTTTTTTCTTCTATTCTATCCTGTCAGCAGTCACGCTATCACTGACTCTTTTTTCTTCAAATCACTCGTTAACACATCCTTCCATCTTTTAATCGAACTTATTAAAACTACACATGAAATAACTGCGATATTTAAAAACAATAACATTTCGGCAAACATTTACAATACTAAAGAAAGAATTTATTTATATTCGGCACGGCTCTATTATAACAGCAGTGTTATGATATAAAATTATTATATTATCTTCAGAACTGCATAACTGTGCAAAATTTAATTCGATCTGATTACTCAAGTCAGCGAAAAATTTATCAAAATGAAGCGAAATGAATATAATCTAAACAATGCTATTAGTTTTTTTATTGTTGATGTTTTTAGCTTGGATAATAAGTCTTTTAAGCCATGTCTTCGTATGAATAGTTATTTTTTTTACCATCAGAATATGGGTGAACGTATTATGTTTTTGTAGCATTTGGCAACAAATGTATCGAGTCAAACTTCTCGACAAACTTCACTGAGATAATCAACACTAGAATAAAATTCTCTGCTCCAGTTTTAGCGAGATCGCGCCTATTTCAATGATTCCAGATATCCTCTCCAGTTGTGTAGAAATCTGAGCCTATAAAATCACATCAATATTACATCACAATATCCACTAGGAATCGATTTGCGAATAATTAAAATAGTCGCTGAACTTTACTCGATGAAATCCCGCTCGATAAAAACACCAATCTTTATTGGTGGGACGTTTAACCATAGCCAAGACTAAGATTAACGATATTATTCATGCTTTTCTAATGACTTTTAAGACTTTAAAATTAGAATGTTAAATAAAAAAATTAAACTTTCTTTTGCAAAAATCAGAACCGGCCAGCCCTACCCACCGATTGACAAGCCACTCCGTTACACTACTAATTGTACCAAAGATACGCACATTTGTTTTATGGGACACTATCACTACACATAGATATGCTAATAATACACTTACTACTCGCTACAACCTCTAACTGTGAACTGCAGTAGCGACACAACCGCTGATTTGCCAGATTAATTGTCTATGACAAGGTCTTATTGTAGGCCATTTGTTTTTTATGTGCCTTTTCATTATGAGTAATGGTACCTAGAGTTTTTGTCTATGGTTGTCACCCTCTCTCTAAGATTGATGGCCTCCGGTTCAGTAGACTAGTTTTTTGAGTGTGAATTTCGTTTTTCGATTAAGTAGTTATTAAAAAAAACTGGTCGATAGATTAACACATTTAGAATACTTTATAAGATTACTAAGAACACGTGGGACCTAGAAAAATGTAAGAAGTGGAAGAAGGCCTCTTCCAAAAATGTTAAGGGTACTCTAGCCTGTAATTCTTCCATACAGACGTAGTATGGTAATAACATACATCGAAGGAGTGATACAGTTTGCCTGTTGCAGTCTTCCTGTCCGAATATAATTTAGGTGTCTTCAAGGCTAGAGTGAATAGGCTCTTAATAAACTAGTGCGCCTCAACATCAACGAATGCATCACTGCTTACTATCAGGAGGGATCGCAGTCAAGCACTAGTTTAAAAAATTAAAAAATAAATATCCTTACCGTCAGAGGTTTGATGGTAAAAGTTCAAAGCAAGAAATTGATATCAATATTTCTGTATCATTATTTTGCCCTGCATGGAAACAAAATAGTAAAAAAATATAGATAGAACTTATGTGCATAAAATATGGATAAAGAAAATGGTAAAACAATTACTATAAAGGAATATATTGTTTCTTTACGAACTGTGTGTATCTGTTGCAACACTATAATAATTTAATTTAATTATTGACTTTTAAACATAAAACTTACATACATTTTATTTTGAACAGATAAACTCAGTAGTTTTTTTTTTTTTTAATATAAAATCCATACGACTCAAGCAAGAGCAGTCCATAAAATTGTTCACGCTATTTTCGTTATAAATTCTTACGTTACTGGCTATGTGTACTCGTGTGTGCCCAAATTTATTAATGCTCATCATAGCGTGTTTAATTTTCACACATAAAGTTGAATGTGATTGTATGAATTTTAACCTCGCCCATGAACGAATTCGAGCCGCCAACATGTGCACCCTTAAAGGCCTCCATCGAAAACGAGTTGTGGAGAAAAATTAATAAACATTAACTGGTAACTTTATAAGATATATTTTTTTAATAATGATATAAACTAGTGCTTAACTGCGATCCCACCTGTTGGTAAGCAGTGATGCAATTGTTGATAGTGCTTCACCATCTTCGAATGCTTTTTTATGGGAGGGAAATCACCACTTTTTCTTTATTTTACAAGCTAGTGTTTGACTGTGATCCCGCCTGATGGTCAGCAATCGTTGATAGTGAAGCGCACCTATTCACTCTAGAATTGAAGACACGCAAATTATAATCGGTCGGAAAGACTGCAGCAGGCAAATTGTTCTAGTTTAGACGAGATAAATATATATTGATTTCGTCGTGTTTAGTGGACAGTTTCACTATAAATCTCGAAACTTATACTTTTACTTACTTCCCAATGTTAACTTTGCTAAAGCTAGCGTCGGATTATTAGGAAACAATTTGTTCGAGGGCAAACCTACGCTTTGAATACTATTGAACCAAATTAGTTATAGAAGTTATTATCATGCCCACCTTGCCTTAACATTATACATCTGATTTTGTTAAGCAAATGGGTCGATCTACAAGGTTAAATTATAAATGATATTTATTTTGCAAATAGGTTTTTTAAAACACTTTTACATATAATTTTTTTCGTCCATTTAAACTAGAAGAGGCCGGTGTTTCCTAGCTGACCCTAAAAAGAAACGCCGAAACAAATTCAGGGCCAAAGTATCTTTTAAAGTCCGTAAAGCAAACATGTAATGGTCAAATCTTATCAGAACCATGCAGATTGGTGTCTGAAATGGAAAAGAAAGAAAGAAGCACACAGCTTTTCGATGTACCGCACAGTAGGACTAACTTCACTCAAAATTCTGTCATTGGTAGGATATTGAGAAACTTTAATAAGAAATTCTCTCATCTCGATTTATTTAATACCAAAAAACATACCTTCAGGAGACTGTTGGTAATTTTCGTATGCGACGAATTAGTCAATAATACGATTGATAATTGATAATAGTATTTGGTAATAATAATTCATACACCACTTCAACTCTTCACACTCACTCCAACACACACTACTACTACGCTGAGATGGTACTAGCGTATTATTCTTTTTCTGTTTGTTTCTTATGCATAGATGGTTGGATAATAAATTTTAAATCCCTAATTGCTGCAACATTAGCTTATCATTATACTATGATTTTTTATTAGATGAAGTAAAGTGACAGCTATAACAATGGTTGTTTGACAGTTGGGCATTGTCCACTGCTGTCACTTTACTTCATCTAATTAAAAATCATGGTATATGTAAAATTTGTAAAAGAGCTGTGGATTTTGTGAATAAATAAATAGTCCTGTCCAGTCAATGCAAGTATTTGTCTACTCAGAACTACTAAGGAGCTCAACCGTTAAGAAACCCTGGCTCAGGTGCATCCGCGGATGAATGATCCGGCAGCAAGACACAGGCAGTCGTTACATGTAGTCCGACGCCAGAAAGTCTGACCGCCAGTGTGTCACCAAGGAACTGATTGCGAAGGTCCGAAGACACTGCTGTCTATTAAAATTGGTTTTTGTATATAAAAAAAAACTGGGCAAGCGAGTCCGGCACACACTGAGTGTTCCATACAAACCAACCTATTAAATCAGTTCAATTTTCGTTTCGAGATTGAGAATAAGAATGAGAATTGAGTTTCGAAATTTTTTCCAGAGAATCCAAAAATGTTTTTTTTTTGTGACGAAACTAACAACCAATTTTCAATTTTCTGATTTATTCCTATATTTGTGTTATACTACCTTGCTTCTTGCCAAATTTCAGGGTTCTAGTCAAGGGAAAGTACCCTATGAATTTTGATGATGACAATTCGTATCGTGGGAGTACGTTCCCTTCGGGTAGTTTCCAACTGTCACGTGGGGGAGACCGCTAACAAAATCTAGTATATAGGTGACTGGTAATTAGTGAACGATACTTAAACACGTGATTTTAGTAAAAAAAAAACCAACACCTTTTACTATGGGACCAAACCTGAAATCGCAAAATCAACCTGCCAAGTTCAGTACATTTTGACCAGTTGCTTGTTATCATGACTACAACCACGTGTTTAAGTATTGTTCACCAATTACCAGTCACCCTATATAAACGTACCAAAGTGAATTAAATGAAATCAATTTTAATTACCACTCTCTCACTCACTCTTTAATTGACTCTAAAACACGGAAACGTTCAATAGATTTCGAGTAGAACATTGTATTGTATTATCCCGCGATGTCGCTCGATAATTGCCACGCGGCGGCCGAGCGCGACCGACGGAAAAACAATAGCTTGTTACTTCGCAAATAACTCTCGGCAGCAGACAATAACGTCTGAACAATGACCCATTTCATTTTAATATATTTGTATTTGTTGATTTGTTAGCAGCTTGAGATGATATTGAAACCAAACAGGCCATTATCGAGCAGATTGAATGATTTTTTTTAATCGATATAAACTAGTGCTTGACTGCGATCCCACCTGGTGGGAAGCAGTGATGTAATCGTTGACGGTGAGGAAATTGTGAATAGGTAGAATTGTGAACAATGATTTATTAAAGACTAGTAACCCGCCCCAGCTTCGCACGGGTGCAATGGTGATATTTAATTTATGCAGGTATTATACATATAACTTTCCTTTTGAATCATTATATCTATTTAAAAAAAACCGCATCAAAATCTGTTGCGTATTTTTAAAGATACATACGGATAAACAGCGGGAAGCGACTTTGTTTTATACTATGTAGTGATTAGCTACCCTGACAACCTAAAAATAGTCAGTGAATATTGTGATAACGGATTTTTTTGTCGTGAATTTTTCCAAATTTTCTCACCGTTTAAGTCTTCCCCTTGAGTAGGTATTAATAGTTCAAGACTAAAATTTACCAAATCTCTCCAGCCGTTTCCGAGTTTTAGTGAGACTAACGAACAGCTATTCATTTTTATATATAAGAAGATAATATTAGTTCATCATCATTTCAGCCGAAAGATGCCTAATGTCGGAAATGGGCCTCCCCAAGTGTCGCCAAAACGGCCGGTCCTGTGCGTCGCGCATCCCTTGGATTCCCACGACCCTTTTTTTGCCTATTGAAATTTTCTGCATGCCGAGCAAACCCGCATGCGTGATGAAATCAACATGATATTTGTGGCGATTCTGCAGGTTATGTCGATAACTTGGGTTTTCCTGTGGGTATTTTCATTCCGGATTCGAAAAGGTAAAAACCACTTGTATGACGAAACACCACTTGAGAATCTTATTGGTATTCTCATCATCATCATCATCATCAACATCCTTTTAATGTTCCCACTGCTGGGACTCAGACCTCCTCTCTAGGAGAGGGAATGGGCCGTAATCCACCACGCAGGCCCAGTGCAGATTGGTGGATGTCACATGTCTTCGCATTTTTGGTTCTAGGATTGCCGATTTCCTCACTATGTTTTTTATTCACCGTTTTGAGAGCAGTGGTGATAAATTAAATTACACAAAGTAATGCGCCTGGCTGGGTTTGAACCCGCGACCTACAATCCGTAAGTCGGGGCCGTGACCACTCGGCCACCACTGCTCTCTATATATAGGTATTCTATTTCGTTGAAATTTGGTCATTTTGGTCACAGTTTGTTGTTTTATAAGTCTAGAATCACAAGCTTCATATTATAATTACCACTTTCGCTGTAATTCATAATTTCATAATGGCGGCATATCTCGATACTATTACCAACGTATAATTATAGGCGATAATTGTTATTCGTTCCAAGCCAGCAAACTAATGTCTGAAGCAATATGCTGATCTACATTATGTGCGGAAAAAACGCTATTTGATCAGCTGGTGAAGTGTTCTTGCTGTATTTTCAACGCAGTTTACTTGAAAACCCTTTCTTATCTCTACCGCATTTAGGCACACAATTTACTGTTTTTCACACTAGTACGGAAAAGTGCACGTGCTTGCAACTACCACAATTTTATTACATATATCCTCACGATGTTTTCCTTCAATTTTTTTGAGAGCAGTGACGATGAAATAAACCACACAAATTAATACATCTGGCTGGGTTTGAACCCGCGTAATACAACTCGTTAGTCGGAGCCTTTACCACTCGGCCAGCACTGTTCTCTCACTGGTCAAGCGTGAGCCTATTAATAATTAAAAAAAAAAGAAAAGACGACAAGCCACTTTACAGCTACCAACGAGACCTATCAATTAACTACAATCAATATAATAACTACCTAGACTACTCCCCTCTTCAATCTACTACCCATTAAAAAAAAAACGCTACAAGTAACATAACCTAAGAACATTGACCCGTCCACCTACCGTGTGACTCCTACCACCACTCAACGCATGCAGTCCTAACAACTCCTATTTCTAAAGCTGTAGGGATTATTTTAGAATGTTTAGTAATGCGTCGTGATGTGGTAAAGTTGACAATAGGTGTCTCACGCTGAACCGTGGCCTTTAAGTAAAGTAGTGCAGTGTAACTGTGTTGTATGAAGTTAGTTGATTAAGTTATTCAGTTTATTTTTCACGGTTGTTACTTGGCAAAGATATTATATTAAGGTCTTTTTTTTAATAATTGAATTTATATCTGAACATTTTTCTTACAACATTACTCTTTAGAGTGTTTTTAAAATGCGGATATCAGCACGCATCACGCATGCGGGTTTGCTCCGCATGCAGTAAAAAATTTCAAAAGTGCGTATTGCATTTATTACAATAAATGCATGAAAAGGACATTTGCGGAGATTAAGCATGCGGATAAATCCGCGTGCGTGATAAAACCCGCACGATATTAAAAACACCCATAAACACTATGTGTTTAACATCATCATCATCCTTTTCTCCGAAATTCCCGCGATTCTCACCAGGTCATCGGTCCACCTTGTGAGAGACCATCCAACATTACGTCTTCTAGTGCGCGGGCGCCACTCTAGAACCTTTCGGCCCATCGACCATCAGTCTGTTCTGCGAGCAATGAGCCCTCGTTTAACAGATTTATTTAAATTTTGTGAATAGGCTCTTAATGAGAAAGTACGCCTCACCATCATTTTGAGATTGCATCACTGCTTACCATCAAGTGAGATCGCCGTCAAGCACTTGTAGTTTATATAAATTTAAAAAAATACGGAAAACATCGATGGTGACTTTACTGAAAAATTAATTCTTTAACTAAATAATTCACAAGCTAAACCTTTGGGAAAAGAACTAAGGAATTTCTCACTAGTGTTTTTAAAATAATGAAGATCATCACCAATGTAGGTTATTTCAAAAATCACTCCCAAAGGGTCACGACCCACAGATTGAAATCTATGCCCCAGGTAGGTCACAGTTTTGCTCATGGGGTTGCGTTCGTAGAGTCAGGTAAAAGTGAAAAATAAGGGTTACTGACCCTATGCTACAAAAAGTATAATAATTCAGTAAACAGGTACAGGCAGTATTGTGTGCAGTTTGAAACATATTCGACTAAAAAATATAAATTCATAAAGTTGTCTCAAAACCGCAGTGCGCAGTGGGATTCACCGCAATTTATCTAATTAAAAAGGGTTTTATCTAGTTAAAGAGGGAAACTCGCAATTTTCTGCTCCCCTAGCCAAGTTCATTTCGTTTAGCGTGAACGCTTGGAGTTGACCACGCCTGTAATTCCTTTGTTGAGATGACGTCAGAACGGAGGAATTGGGGACATGGCCTACTCCAAGCATTCACGCTAAACGAAACGATTGTAAGTAAGTAAGTTATGCTTGTACATATAGAACAACGCTGCGTCTTCCGGTACGCGGCCGCCACTCCAGAACCTTTCGGCCCCAATGGCCATCTGTTCTGCGTGCAATGTGCCCAGCCCATTGCCACTTAAGTTTGGCAATTCTACGCGCTATGTCGGCAACCCTGGTTCTCTTGCGGATATCTTCATTTCTGATTCGATCACGCAAGGTGGACCGATGACCTGGTCAGGGTCGCTGGAGTCCGATGGATGCGAGACGCACAGGACCGGCCATTGTGGCGACGTTTGGGGGAGGCCTATGTCCAACAGTGGACGTCTTTTGGCTGAAATGATGATGATGATGATGATATAGAACAAAGTATGTTTTTTTCGTGATTAATTTATGACTGAACCTCATTGCCATTTCAGTAATTAAATAACTTAAAACAGAGAAAAATCATGCTTCGTAAATCATCTTCATGTCTAAAATAAAATGAAAACATTTGTATGAAAATATTTCACTTATTCATAGTAAAGACTTCAACGCGTGCGCATAGATTGTGCTACCTAAGCACAAATAAAATGCCCAAAAAGAATAATGATAAGATAAAAAAAATATCTATATAAAATTTATTTTCAAGTTAATTTTTAATAGACTGATTTAAATCAGTCTATTAAAAATTAACGGTTACTACAAAAACGTACAATACGTCCCAATATGAAATTTTTCATTACTAATACATATTATAAAGCTGAAAAGTTTTTTTGGATGAACGCAGTAAACACAGAAATTGCTTGTTCGAATTGAAAAAATATTTTAGTGGTTTTTTTTTGAGCTGGATAATCAGCGAATGACTTTTTCCGCTCCATGGTGGAGGAGGGCGTGTCAAATTTGTACTGATTAAAACCACACCATGTCTCCTCCATTGCCTTTTGCGTTCTAGCACCACGGGTTTCCCTTTCAGAAGTCAACCCATGGCTCCAGTAGGCTTAGGCCTTGCCGGACCCCTACGGTTTGGCTGACATCTCTCTGAAGTGCGTGTGAAACACTACGGGCCCTGTCATCGAATGAAGCTCGGGCTGGACAGTTACCGTACGGCCTTAGTGGGCAGCCCTGCTAAGCCTCTACGGTTAGCTGACATTTCTTTGAGGCTCGGGCCGTCGACAACTCGAGCTCGGTCCTTACCGGACGGCGAGGTACCCATTACTCGTCGTTCGCAAGCCCGCGCAACCCAAATATGTTCGGGTAGGCTTCTATTCTAACCGGATGCAGTTATCTGATCACTGGCCTGCACAACCTAGTTACTGTAAAAGTCATAAAAAGGAAGTGTCTCCCAGTAAAAAGTGAATGTTTTTCACTGTACGGTCCGGGGTCAAAAGTGCAGTTGCACTCTAACAATGCTAAACTGTCTAAAATTTCTTTGTAGTAGAATTCCAGTGTTTTGCAACTAGTTTATTCAATATTTTAGATTCTATGCTACAAACTAAATGGGTAATGATCCATTGACCCTCTTTTATAAAGAAATTTTACAGACTTTAGTGTCGGTAGACTGCAACTGCACTTTTGAGCCCTGACTGTACATTCGTCAAGTATAAAAATAAAAATCTTGCAACTTCAACACAGTCATTCATAATGCTTATTACGAGTACGGAGCAGTCATCATGATTCTCTGATGACGTGATTTATTAAGGAAAATATCGTAAAAACCATGACATAATAACAAGTATGGCAGTTTGTTAGGAAATACACTAGTAACAGCAATTACAGCCTACTTGGCCATGGGTTGTATGAAAAGAAACCCCGGAGTCCTGGAACGAAGGCAAAGAAGGAACAGGAGTTGGTTTTTGTCAGTAAAAGTCTGACCCATCCTCCCGGTCTGCCCTAGAGCGGAAAGTCATTGGATGATTTCTCCCACGTAAAAAAATTAAAAAAACATTATAAAACCGAGTCCCCAACTATGTCACTCTGTCTGTATGTTTGCAATAAACACAAAAATTACTGAATTGATTTTCATGCGATTTCGCCAATACTAATACTTTGTGATTCATGAACAAGGTTCAAGCATATAACATAGAACGCGGCAAATAAGTTAAACCATTTGCTATGGTGACTTGCAGTCCTCCAATTCAATTAAGACACGAAAATCGGTGAATGTGTAAATTCAAGGTAGACCGTCATGATGGTTCTACGTGTGTGACAAGGATTATAACCGATTCTCAGGTCTCTATCGAAGTGGGTGGCTGCAAGTAACTACAGCAAATGGTTCAACTTATTTGCCGGGCACTATACATGCATTTCATTGTAGAGAGAAGCTATTTGATCACTTCCCACTAAAAGAAAGGAATTTAAGTTTACTTCACCTTAGTTTTCAAGTGGAGATGTTTACGGAATAGCAGTTGGTACCTGTGTTGATGATTTCCACGTAAATAAAAAATGTGGAGTCTACGTACAGACGCCAGCACATCAACCTACCTCAATCTATCAAATTTCTTTAATAGATTTTCAACCTTATCACAATAATGGAAGGTTAATTAATGTTCAATTGGTAAAATTTGACAGATTGGGGTAGATTGACGTGCTGGCGTCTGTACTATCCAAGACACTTCCACCTGACTACAGCTAAGTTCATTTTTGCTTGCACTCGAAACGAAAACTTCAAAGGTTTGATTTAGCGCCGCGCCGCAAGATTCAAGCGAATTTTATTTTAAGTGATCAGGCATAAATGATCGCGATGGTACGTGTTTAGTTCATGTATTGTGAAGGTCGTTTCAAACATAAATAACATGCATTAATGTGCAGGTAACGTTTTTTTGTAGCACTACGAATGAATGAGCTCTTCTTATTCCGCTGGTGACGTACCTATTGCAATATTTGTTAAGTCGAAGGTTTATTTTGAAATAACTTTAACAAGTAATGACATAGTTTGCGACTTGGTAAGTATTTTTGTTATTCATTTGACATTGGCTTATTAGTATTGTTATTAGAACCGTCGGAGACTCTGACTAAAATAAATATATTTATTTTTAACTACATAGCTAACAACATTATTTAGAAAATATATATTGTTAATATATTTATATTTTCTTTTAACGTTCATTTTTTTTTTGTTATTTTTCATTTCCTATGTACTTTTCTCACTGCTTACCATCAGGTGGGATCGCAGTCAAGCACTAGCTTTAAATACCTCTCTCCCGTCTCTCTCTCTCTCTCTCTCTCTTTGGTCCTGATGTCATTCGTAGATCTTTGACAGTTGTTACAGGAAATCAGATGCCAGAAAGTCTTACCATCAGACTATCCAAGGAGTATTGTGTTGCCCAGTAACTGGGTTGTGGCTCAAAAGCTTTCGCAAATACTAGTATAACGATTGGCCGGATTGAATCACGTCGGGGTCACCACTTTAGTAAATTCGGGGTAATGTATGCAGGAAATAAATGATATTCAGAAAAATCACTTAATAAAATTTATATTTCCGAAGAATCACAAAGTCTTGTGTTTGTCAATACGTCAAATAGTGAACTATGCTTATTTAGTTTTAAATAAAGCAGCATATGCTAAGTTAGGCGGCTTTTTGGCCTCGCACTGATTATAACTGTATTTTTCATTGTTTATTTTTAGTTTATACGATTATTTGAGGCACGAATAAAAGTTTTCTAATTCTTTCTTTCCTTCTATGTTTGAGTCGCTTAGTTTGGGAACCGTTACTAATTTTTAAGGCCATTGTTAGTTTCATTTTCTGTCATGTTGATGCTATAATTTATAAACAGTGTTTGATAAATAAATAATTAAAAAAAAATAGATCCGATCTAATGACGACTAAATTGAAAGTAGCTTGTAACTACACACTTAATCATTTAATACATTGAAATATGCGTTAGCATTACCACTACAGTTCTAATAAAACGCATGCCCGCCCCATCTTCCTCATAATATGGTTCAACAAACTACAGTTGCGTGGCGTCAGTGACAACTCGCAACCCGTTTGACTGCTGACGACGGCTAATCGATGTTACAGCACAGAAGTTGCGACACGCGACCGACTGCGGCTGCAAGCGACCGATCTTCACGGCTTAATGCGGGAGAGGACAGCAGGGATGACGGCTGTGAGAACCTTCGCTTTCATAGGCTAGCGGCTAGCGTATAAGAAAGCGTAGTTTCTAGCCGCAAGCCAAAATATGACACGGGCTTAGACAACAGCGGAAGATAAGTGACTCGCCTCTGTCACGTGGACCGCTGAAATTGTGCCTGTATGACACGTTTTCACATCGGTCGCGATGATCACACACATTTGACGGCTAACGCTATTTCGCTCGCACGACAGCGTCGGCTCTTATCTCTGTCCTTGTCTATCAGTGACTGTAGGTTTGCGACTGTGATGACACTGATCATAGATGTGTGAGTTTCGAGTCCAGGTTTTTTGATTGCGATGGTAGCGCGTAACGTTTCTTCCTTATAATATATCAATGATTGATATGCTCGCATTTGACTACTATCTCACTTGATAGTAAGCGACGATGTGGTCGACGATGGAGCACGCTTGCCTTGATTTAAAGGCCCCTAGGTAGTAGCTGTCAGGAAACACAGACTCCGGCAGAGAATTCTACTCCTTAGCTGGCATCATCAAAATACACAAAGTAGGTAAAGCGCCTGCTTGGGTTTGAACCCACGGTGTGTACCCGTAAGTCGAAGCTGTTAGCACTGAGCCACCATGCCCAACACAATTCTTAAACACACTTTTGTATAAAAAGTCAATTTTAGAGTTAAAGGGTAGACACACTCATCAAATATAAATATTCCTAAAAACAGCTCACTTATTTAAAAAATTAAAAGTATGTACGAGTACATACACGAGTACGTTTTCTAACAGACAAAACTACTAAATTACACTAATTAGGTGATTAAAAGAATGATGCATTTTTATAAGAATGAGAATCCATTAAAATGCTGTTAGAAGGCACAGAACAGTTATCATTGCTTGTAATATATCTTCACAATATTTCAAACTAGCGGCTTCGCTCGTGAAAGTAAAAATATACACCGTCAAATTTTGGTCGTTTTAATCCCGCGGAGGGTCGATTCGGTACATGAAACCCTATCAAATTGTAAAGATAAAAATGAAAAACAAAGAACTTTTTTAAAAAACTCGAATTAATTTACGCATTTACGAAATTAATTTATTTAAGTCAAAAAAGTACTTTATTTTTTAATTTTATCTTTATAAATCGATAGGGTTTCATGTACCAAATCATCCCTCCATGGGATTAAAACGACCAAAATTTAACGGTGTATCTACCAACAATTATATTATACACAGATATTTATGCTATGAGAGCGCAATCGTAAGGACTCGAAAAGGTTCTAACTAGGACCAATATAAGTGATTGGTGGCCAGAATACTGTTTGTTTACATTCACGCGTAAAGCGCAATTTAGACGGTACGAGTTTCTCGCCTCGAACATACGAGAATCGTAAGAGCATAGAAAAAATGTCATCGTCTAAACACATACCCAGGTGGTGCGAGTTTCTCGTCTCGAACGTACGATAATCGTAAGAACAAAAAAGCATCTCCGTCTAAACATTCATACCTAGACGGTTCGAGTTTCTCGACTCGAATTTATTTCTTACCTGTGTCTAAACACTTTGATACGATAATGTCATGGCGATTATTGCTTACGATTATTGCGTACGATTTTCTCGAACAAAACGTTCGAGAAACTCGTACCGTCTAAATTACGCTTAATCGATAACAATAGCTGTTTCTTGTTTTCTTGTTAGATTTATCATGCTATTATTTTGACTTCTAGTGAAATGTACAATGAATAAAAAGTGTGTGTGTATGTGTGTGGTGTCGCTGCTGCGCGGAAGACATTTTTCGGTTTATTTGTGAGTGTCTAACATATCTGTTTATTAGTATATCATTGTCTACCAATAGAACACACTCTTAAGTTGAAGATTTCCTATATGCTATTCTAGGACCAAACTACACTGGGCCCGCGTGGTGGTCTACGGCCCATTTCCTCTCCTAGAAAGGAGGCCCGAGTCCCAGCAGTGAAAACATTACGACGCTGATTACGCTCATTTTAGTAAGCACTTACTTGATGATGAGAATTTTATAGGGTGACTGGTAATTAATTAGTGAACGATACTTAAACACGTGATTGTACTTATGATAACAAACAACTTTTACAATGGGACCAAACCTGAAATCGCGAAAAAAATTAGTCAAGTTCAGTACATTTTGACGAGTTAGACGAACATAAATGTACTGCACAGCTACCAGCAGGTCTTTTTTTGTTACTTCAGGTTTGGTCCCATAGTAAAAGTTGTTTGTTACCAAGACTACAATCATGTGTTTATGTATTGTTCAGTAATTACCAGTCACCCTATATATATATTTAAAAGGAGAAACTGACTAACATATCAACAAACAGTCGAAACTACTGGGAACGTAAATTTCTACATAAGGATTCCTTTAATGACACAGGTAAGCACCAAGGAGTTTTTGAAAATTCAATTTTTAAGGGGGTGAAAAGGAAGATATTCGTTTTTATTGCAAAATTTTAAGCCTAAAAACATGGAACTAGGCATAGATAATAACCCACGTATTGTAAGCGGCTAATAAGTGGAACCATTTGCTATGGGGTAACGCGCAGCTCCCAGCTTCGATTGAGACCCGAAAATCTTCAATTTATTTGCCACGTACTATAAATAATTAGCTTTTCAAAACTACCCTCAAAATATATTATAATCTTTGTTTAACCTTCTCACGAACGTGTCGCTAGCAAAGTACTAGTTACTTTAAAAGATCGCTTTTGGCAATTAGAACGCCCAATACAATTGTTATGACACCCAATACAATGGTTCCTAAAATTGTGCTTTCTATATTTTAAATTATGTACATAATATAGAGTATTCCATCAACACATTCTATCCTTAAATTCTAATAAGCAATAGTACCACACATTGCGTGATGTATCGACCTTTGGCTTACGAACATTTCACAAACCAATTGTGCAATACACCATACGCATAGCCATGCATCTAATTTGTATGATGAATGTTATGAATGAAGTACCTTCATAGACTAGCAAACCTTTTGCGTTAAGAGAAAAGGAAAGACTCCTGCACAGAAGTAAATGAGTGTACTCTAGCAAATTGAAGAGAAAAATCATTTAGTGAAGGTGTATTTAGTATAGTTTCGTTTCAAAATATCCGCAGGAGAACCAAGCTTACCGACATAGTCTGAAGAATCGCCCAACTTAAAAGACAGTGTGCTGAACAAATTGCTCGCTGAACAGACAGTTCACGGGGCCGGAAAGACCGCGAGTATCGACCGCTTAAAAGAAGACGCAACGATAGAAGAAAGGTGGACCGATGACCAGTAATTACCGAGTAATTTTGAAGGAGAATTTGTACTACCTCCGCTCAAAAGTGTACTCATATTAAGTAGATAGTTTAAGGGACCGAAATCCCACAACAGGGAAGATTTTAAACCAGACTTCTTCACAATGTCTGCTACAGTTTCTATCACTGACACAACGTTAGGCGAAAATCACCAGCAAACTTTTGGTTGATTCAACCCATGACTTTATTTCAGGTGAAGATTTATCAAGAATTTTTCTTATTTAGGAAAATTTCTATATAATAATTTACCTAAGTTAAAAAAAAGCTGAAATCGACTCAATACTGAACGTACTTTTAGGATTTGCGTTTATTTTGTTATATGTTGTAAAGTATGTGTGTATGTTCTCTGGTCTTGACAGATAGATTTCGAAAATACTTATCAATGAATAACCACACACGTTTGTGTTACAACACCAATTTTAATAATGATAATTAATTTATGAATTGATCTGTATTTTAAAATTTAATGACATACTATATAATTAAAATAATGTAAATATTTGCATGCCGAATGGTAAAATGTGGCTGAGCTTTAATTATATCAGAAGAACTGTTGTATATTACCCATATTTGCAAAATAAAAATTCTATTCTATTCTATTCTAACACCGTTTTAAAATACCGGTATCTTATTAATAAGGATCTAATTATACTATTGTGTAATACGTTATAGAAAGGTGATGCAGTTCTTCTATACCATTCATCATCATCATCAACCTTTTAATGTTCCTACTACTAGGACACAGGCCTCCTCTCTAGGAGAGGGAATGGGCCGTAATCCACCACGCGGGCCCAGTGCGGCTTGGTGAATGTCACATATCTTCGAATTTTTTGGTTCTAGGACATGCCGGTTTCCTCACGATGTTTTCCTTCACCGTTTTTGAGAGCAGTGGTGATGAAATAAATTACACGAAGTAATGCGCCTGGCTGGGTTTGGACCCGCGACCTACAACTCGTAAGTCGGGACCGTTACCACTCAGCCACCACTGCTCTCAACCACCATTGTCTTCTATACCATTATAAAGAGGAAAGATTTGTATTATTATTAGTAATGAATAAACTCATAAACTACAGAACCGATTTTAAAAATTCTTTCACCGATAGAATGCTACTAGATCACTGACTGATATCATCATCATCATTTCAGCCGAAAGACATCCACTGTTGGACAAGGGCCTCCCCCAAGTGAAAGTGAGATTAGCTGTAGTAGGTGATAGTGAGGGACATTCATTCTGCCGAAGCCACTCAGCGCTATGTTACACTGGAGCATACTCTCGGGACAAAAAGTCGTATGTGCTATGCCAGGACATGGTCTAGCTTTGTGCAAAATTTCATCCAAATCTGTTCACTCATACGAGCGTAAAGAAGTAATCTAACATACACTTTCGCCTTTTGAATATGAGTTTGATTTCCCAGCACAAAAAACGTGCCTTTAAAAGAAAAAATCATACATAAGAAATTTTCTTTCGAAAGATTCCTGGCCATCGTCACTGTGATATGCTGATTTTTTAAGACTGAAAATTTGGGGTCGGCGCAACACGTCTTTTTTAACCATTCTGTCCTGTCGCCTGTCACGCTATCACTAACTTCATATTCTTTCATTTCACTTCTCAAGTTCTCACACAATCCATCCATCTTTTCTTTGGCCTCCCTCTCCCTCTCTATCCATTGATATGTAATTATGTATTGAAAATTTTAAAGAATAATACTACTTTAATGTCGTTTCTTTACAGGAAATACTCAGACATATTATTAACATTCGCGAAGATTACAGCTGGTGCTGGCTACTAGAAAAACAGTTAAATTACGTCTAAATGGCTGTTTTGAAGGCTGTTTCAATGACACTTTGACGATAACTGCAAATACCGCTAAAATTTATGTGCAAGCAAGCATATTTAGACTTTGTTTCTTATTAACTGAACTAACACTTACAATAAGCGGGATATAAGTTGAACCAAAATGTCGATCGACTTTCAATACTCATTAACAGATTTTCGGGTCTATATCGAAGCGGGGGGCTGCGCGTTACCTTCCACCAACAGGTTCAACTTATTTGCCGCGTACAATACTATGATTTTATTATGAGAAAATTTTCAAATGTCCAAATGACAATGATATTTTCAATTTTCAAATGTGTTGATGTTCCTCAATGAGTATACTATAGGTAATATCTTCTGAAGTATACTTTCCATTTTTAATAAACACTTGTTGCTGCAAGTGACTTTTATTCGTAAAAGTAGAAAATTGTCCCAAGGGAACATACATAGGTACTCCAGGATAAAAAGTGTTCTATGAGCTCTTCCAGGACAAGGTCTCCCTGTGCATCAAGCTTGCCGTTGAGCTTGAAGAAGTAACACACATACAAACATACACACACACTCACACACATTCGCCCTTATAATATTAGTGTGATGAATATAAAAACTTCTTCAATTATAAAATGTTCGCTATTTTTACTAAACATATTTCCAACAGTATTACAACGTTTAAGCAAAAAATAAAATTGCCTATCCAAAGAAATACCAGCCAAGCCATGATTTCATAAACTACGTACAAAAATAATTTTGCAAGCAATCGCTCTTGACACAATAATTACGAGCGCATACATACAGACATACTACAACACATACACATAGCGATGACGTAACACGTCGGGACACCGCCATATCCGACCCTTTGTAAGCGAATCCACTTAATTATACAGAGAAAGCTCAAGCCACTCATTTTATTATCTTGACCCTACTATTTACGGGTTTCCATTCGCCCATGATGAATATTTATATAAACGTAGGGTTAAAGATTTAAGAACGATGGCAAAGAAGCCGGAAATCGAACTTGTTACTCGTAACACCTGAGTTTGAGTCCCGATCGCTGTCGGTACCGGTTGCCTTGGAATGCAGGCCTTAATGTGGCTTCCTTGAAGCGCCCGCTCTTAAAAACCCTTTGCAGACAGGCCTATGCCTTCCTGTCTTAAGAAATTTGTCGGTAGGTTAAGAAAAAATTGTAAAATTAATTCCAGAGACTTACCTCGGGTGGAGCTGCAAACTTCAGGTTGGCGAGAGAGCCGTGCGACCTGCTGCGATGCTCCTGTCTAATGCTGTACGAGAAGGCGCGCTCGTTCAAATGCCCCTTCTTCCTGTAGATGCCTCCCGCGTCTTCCACGGCCTCCAGCCCCGTCATGCTCTGAGCGGCTTTCATCGCCGGAGGAGGCGGAGGCTTCGAACGCCGTGGATCCACTGTGGCGTACTGCAAGCGCCCCCGGCCTGGCCCGGGCGGCCCCGGTGGGAAGGGGCCCGCGGCCAGCGCTGCTGGCACACGTCCTCGGTGGCCCAACGTGGCCGGGCGAGCGTGCGGCAGTGTGGCCGCCGGGTGGGCTACCAGCACCATGGGGTGCCCTGCGGCCCAGGCCGGTGGCGCACGTCCCAGCGATCGCCCGTTCATCATCGGTGCCGGCCCAGCATACAGCTCATCAGCTGACGCTGAAGACTTCTTTTTCGTCTTCTTAGCAGTAGCAGTCTTCTTCTTGGGCTCTTCAGGCGGTGGAGGCGGTGGTGGTACGGACGCCGGTCGCGCTATCTGTCTTGGACGTGGCGCACGCGCAGGGTGCGGGATATCATCGCTAGCGTCGTCACGCTCAGTCTCTCCGACCCACACCTTATGGTTCTCATCACCGTCGTACACCTCGAGCTCCTCATCCTGGTCGGGTGGCAGGTGCGAGGGCGCGCGCTCGGCCTCCAGGCGCTTGGCGTACGAACTATCGGCGTACGCGTGGAAGCAGCAACGCACCAGCGCGTTGGCGGCGGCCTCGCGGCGGCAGATGAAGGCGTGGCACTCCAGCACCTTGATGCCTTGCGTGCGGCGCAGCACCGCGGCGAACAGCGGCGGACGGCGCGGCGCGGGCGCGCGCGCGAACGGCGAGTCCAGCGGCAGGAAGCGCGGCGCGCCCTCCACGGTGACGCGGCGCACGGCAGCGCAGTAGTGCAGCGAGGAGATGGGGAAGAAGCGCGCCACCCGCGAGCCACTCTCGTCGATGTTCTCGAGCAGGATGCCGTTGGACCACACCGACAGCCACGAGTCGATGCCGCCACTCGTCGCTCCCTTTTCCGGATACAACTCGCGCAGCGGTTCCTGGATGCCTTGCAGTCCGTCCTTGCTCTGCTGCGGCACGGCCGATCCGAGGTAGAGCACGCGGCACCGACATATCGGCGTCGACTCCATTTCGTCACTGCACTATCACAACATGACACTGAATCACTTTAAAACACAAATATGTCGCGGATCGGTCGGTCGCGGAAAGTACGTGCTGGCCGCGAGGCGGGCGCGGGTCTGAGTGAGCGGAATTCAAGATGGCGGGCGCGGGAGCGCGGGCGGGGCGCCGTGCCGGGGAGGGAGCGTACCTGCGCGCACGCACCTGCGAAGACGGCTCTACGGACGGGTACGGGTAGGTATATGAGTGCCGATGAACCGGCATTGTGTCAAACGAATCGTCGCGAATTTGGCCGCGTTTCACTCCACGTCATCACTTGCGACGTGACGGAATGCCACACTTTTGTCCTGTTACAGTGAAATCTGAAGGTCGATCGATATTCAGATATTTCCCAGCGGATCCATTCTCTATGGATGTCCGTTTGTTGTGAATAACAAGTTGCAGCCGGCTGCAGTTTTCCATTGCACCTTAATTGGGTCATTGTTTGGCGATGTTTCTTCACTTGCTAATGCGAGTCGAAGTAGAAATATTTCGTGAGTCTGCAAATAATGAATTGCAATTTGTTTAAAACAATGACGTTGCCTTCTCATTAATTATACACACAATTAGAATCACACGTCGTTATTCAAATTCTTCGCTAATTTTGTATTAAAGCTTGTTTTTTTTTTATGAGAGCAAAAAGGTTGAGAAAAATTCCTTAGTCTAATTAAAAATAACATTCGGTTGTTTTAGTAGGTATTGTGATGAATAACAAAAACATAATCTATGTGGGTAAAAAAACTGTTGAAACTTCCAAACCCGTGTGAGTTGACTCATAGAAAAAACAACTTTGAATTTATATGTCTTCACACAATAGCAGAAAAGTCTTCAAGAACGTAGGTACCTCCTAACAAGGGCTGAAAAGAGACGCTGAAGCTCTGGAACGCAAGCAAATACTGAAGGAACAAGATCCACCCGGGGTTAAAAACTCAGGAAAAGTATGACATTTCCTCTCGTCACTCTGGCTGGTAGGAGTTATTTGATAATTTCCGGCAAAAAATAATAATAATAATAATCCACAACTATCACACGACGCCGTCTTGTCCCAAGCTAAACAGCGCTTGTGTTATGAGTAGGTACTAGACAACTGATAAACATACTTCTATATTTCTAAATACATACAAATTATAGATAAATTACACCCAGACACAGGACAAATGATCATGCTCATCACACAAACATTTGTACTGGGTGGACATCGAACCCACAACCTCCGGCATAGCAGTCAGGGCCACTAACCACTAGACCAACAAGCCAGTCACAAAACAATAACCCGCACATTGATATTATAATTATGTAAGGGTGTTTTTAATATCGTATGGATTTCATCACGCATGCGGAATTGCTCCGCATGCTGGGCTGCTGGCCGATATCGCGCCCCGCATCCCGCGTGCGTATTACGCATTACAATAATTATACTTGTATAAAAATGACATTTGCAGGGGCTACGCGTGTGGAGGAATTCAAAATCTAAAAAAACGGTAATTTAAAAAACTAAAAAACCCGACTGCTTTTCTGAATATTCATGAAAAAGCCCTAAAACAAGAAAGTCGTTGTACCCGATTCCACTAAACTATATAATATTTTAAAATTGTAGGAGTCGGGACCTATTCTAGAAATGGAGGCTTAGTGAATTGAGAGCACATACCTATTGCAGATTACTTCAATCTACTGACTAGACGGCTGACTTTGTGGAATGGGTCCCGACTGCTACATTTTTTTTTTCTTGTATTTAAAGTACAAGGACTTTCTTGTTTTAGGGATTTTTCATGAATACTCAGAAAAGCAGTCGGGTTTTTTAGTTTTTTAAATTACCGTTTTTTTAGATTTTGAATTCCTCCACACGCGTAGCCCCCGCAAATGTCATTTTAATACAAGTTTTTTATTATTTATTTTTTTAGTTTTATTTTATTACGATATCACTTTCACAGAAATCAAGAGTCTAACGACACCTCGCAAACTAAAATCCATCGAGCCGTTCAGGCCGCAGAGCGTGCCAAACATTTGAATTTGACGCCAAAAATCCGCCATTTTGTTTTTATTTTTATGTTGATATACCCAGTGTCACTCTCACAGTAAATACGAATCTAACGACACCTCTCAAACAAAAATCCATCGAGCCGTTCAGGCTGCAGAGCGTGCCAAACAATTATACATACATACATACATACTTACATACATACTCTCGAAAAACATAACCCTCCTTCTGGCGCAGTCGGATAAAAAAGGCTATTGTTTAATATAAATTAGCTAAATATATTGTTTTAAGTCATAATCCGCCTTATTCCAAAACGCAATCTAAAATAGTTCCGGGAATATTAATAGGTTTAATCCCGATGAAACGCTATCTAAATGTAGTTTTCGGGATTATTACTAAATTAAACACCAATTTAAAGCAATCTAAATGTATTTCCGGGACTATTACTAGTTTTAATGCCAATTAAAACTAGTAATAAATTAGTTAAAAAAAAAACTGTTTTCTTTTTTATTTTCATTGTTAGCCTATCTTCCATTTGCCACTACTCAGACACTTCATCCACTGTCACAGAGATAAGCAAAATTGAAGAACTGAATTATGATAATTTATATTTTGATACAAGTGCAGAAAGTTTGTCATTGCGACCAAGGCGGAATCCGAACGAACCGTAGGTGAGAGTGTTATGGAGCCGAGGTCTGCAGTGACAAATTTGCACGCGTATCAAACGACGTTTTTCAATACACTTACAGCTTGTGGGGGTTGACCCGCGCCTCGTGGGGTGGACGCGCGCCTTATACGATAAGCTATTTTATTAGAATAAAATTGAGGCGGGCGTGAGCACGCGCTTTTTTTCGCACTAGTGTGGAAAACAGTCCATAGCATCCCTTAAAGCGGTGAAATATTAGTGGATTTTCGAGTAAGTGTATTGAAAAAACATTTTTTTTTCACGATTCGTAATTAAATTAAATTTTTATTTCTTGTTTTGCTCACCGTACCCAATTTCTTCGATTTGACAGTATGACGTGACGTCACAAGATGGCAATCGATCCTATTCATATTTGGAACGCATTGTATTTCTCTTGCCCAAGAGTTAAAAGTTCAACATAGTAATAAGACAAGGTACCTACTAGATCATCGACTAAGCATAACAATTCGGTTCCCACTGATTCGATATTGACTCGCGCGGAATAATAAGCGTTCAATACAATAGATTCGCGAGCTGACTTGTAAATTGTTATTTAATAAATGCCATAAACGTCATTCAAGTAGACTTGTGATGTAAGGAAGGTTCATTACATAATGGTGTCCGATTATGGCATACGTGAAGAAATTACACCGCAAATGTGCGTTGTTCTTGTAGGCATTAATTTATAATTATGACTTCAAAAAAGGAGCATGTTTGTTCATTTGTTAAGCATCTATTACACCACTCGATATTCCGCACAAGTTACACAGACTTTAAGACAAGTTTACTCCCGAGTAAGACAGTCTGAGCCTTATTACACTACGCGACGTCGACAAAACCGGGCGTTTTATCGAGTGGTGTAATAGATCCATTAGCAGTACACCGCAAACTACCCTATACCTACCTATTACCTATTTCAAGTTCTTACGATCCATCCTAAGGTTGTGTGGTAAATATAGCTGTCAGCGATAAGACTATTATAGGCTACCATTGTACCCATAGATTTTTACGTTTGTGTTACGTTTTTGATGTACAATAAGTTTATTTTATTCTCTCATAAATATCAGCGTAGTTGTTTCAGGTTTGAACCTATACTATGATTTTTTATTAGACGAAGTAAAGTGACAGCTATAACAATGGTTGTTTGACAGTTGGGCATTGTTATTTGACAGTTGGGCATTGTCCACTGCTGTCACTTTACTTCGTCTAATAAAAAATCATAGTATAGCCAGGTGCAACACTGCGTAATTCGTTTAATCACCACTGCTCTCAAAAACGATAAAGGAAAATATCGTCTCGAAACTGGCATGACAGAACAAAAAATTCGAAGACATGCGACATTCACAAATCTGCTCTCGGCGCGAGTTGTATGTATTACGGCTAGAGATAGCAAAAATTCGATAGTTTTGATATGTTGAGATACTAAAATGGTAGTAAACATTTACAAAAGGTAAAGGTCATTGGGCATTTTGTTCGGACATTTGACCCACGGCGTACACAAACGAAATAGGGCAAGGTATAAAGATAAATGTATCTGCAACCCAGTGGTATGGGTCGCATTCTTGTGGACCATGGGAGAATTGAGGAAAAAAAAATATTAATAAGGTATTTTTAGTAATTAACTAACTGAAGACTACTCGACCGATTTCAAAAATACTTATAGCAGTCGAAAGCTTATCATCCCTAAGTGGCCTAAGATATTTTCTCATGGGAAATTCTGACGGGAAAGAAAGTAGAATGTGCTAGTTTTATCAAAAGCAGTTCTTTTAAACTATCTATGGGACAAAAATAAAATCCAGGTCTACTTAAATAATATATTTTATTCTGCTTGATCAAAATCTATTGTTATTTCATCTAAAAAAGCTACAGGTCCTTCTATTACATCTTGATGCCACATACAAACATTACATATGGATTTCGAGTGGCATTAATTATTGCCGCAGTTATTCTAAAGTCGACCATCATATGTCTCACCTTCTTCTTCTTTGTCGGTTTTACTTTTGACAGAGTGGTCGTGGTCATCACTTTAGGTGTTGGTGGCAAGCTTCATAACACGCCACCACTCTTTTCTGATGGCCGCCTTCCTCGTGCATTAATGCAGTGATGATGAGCTATTTACTGCCGCTCTTATCTGGTCAGTCCACCTCATAGGCGACCTTCCTCGTGGCTTGGTACCCTCTACCTTTCCCTGGACCATAAATCGCGTCGTTTGCTGTGTAAGGTCCCATAGCATCTACTATGTAGCCATCGGTACATACTTATAAAAAGGGTTTAACCAAATTCCGAAAATAAGGAGACTGTAAGTTTTCCGTTGAAAAAGAAAATTCGCACTCTTCTGCAGGTAAAATATGTTCCATCACATACGACAGTGGCTGAAAGATCATTTTGGTTATCACCGAAAAAATGGCTTGGGATAGAAAGGTTTCTGGCTACCACATCTTCTCTTGTAACATGATTTAAGCCTAAATGCTGTGGCACGAAATCATTAATTAAGAATTCCCTTGCTATTGCCAATTTCCTTTCTAATGTTCTCCTCGACATATTGATTTTTTTTATCTAAGCGTCATCTAGTTCACCGGTTTATTATTTTAGTTAAGTAAATTACAAAAACTGTGGTGTTTTGATCTATGAAACAGAAGGCGTTTGATTTAAAATGACATTAAATTGGTATTTCGTAAGACCAGTCCGAAAGTGTCATCTCATTGTTCGACATTTTCATAATCAAATTGATTTCTTCGTTCGAAACCCCATTTGTACAGATTCATCATGCCAACAACGTGAGCACCATTAAAGCTTTCGAGTGAAGTGGTATTAATTAAGTCTACCCAATTATTTCTAATAAAATGAGGATTGCAAACCCTAGCTAATTTCGGTATTTTTATCTATCTGCCAAATGTGCGAGCGAGTGAGATATTTCGTAGAGCTCTACAAACATTTATTGTGCTTGTACCACACGTTTCCATGACGCTAAAAGTAAAAACTTATGTTTTATTAACAAAAGTTAATGTTAAATAACTTTTTTCTCCCATTGAATACATAAAAAAAAATTACATATTTTGAAAAGTGGGATTGAATTCTTCAATTTAAAACTAATTCGGTTTCTGTACGCGAACTTTCATAAAGCGGGTCAAAAATGCCCCATGACCTTTGCTATGTTGTCTCGAAATATGAAAAAAATGTGATAAAAAAATTGTATTTAGGCACCAAGTAGTAGCAAACTAGCAAATAGTGTAGTGTACACTGTATAGTTTGTACTGTGTGTAGTGTAGTGTGTACTGTGTGTAATGTGCAGTGTATACTTTCTAAACATCAAATATCTCTATTGGTCCAGGGGTTCAGACTCTTACTCAGTCCATAGCCCGTATTCGGGGATTCCCCGCATGCTATCTGTATAACGACTGAGCATAAAACCTAAAATTAAAATAAAACCTCCGTTTTCCGTCAACACTTTATATTTATATAATTAAAGAGACTATTTACAATATTACAATTCATCACTTACAAAAATTGTATGAACATACTCGAAGTTTCGCATACATTACTTAGGACTATGTATTGGTGGTTAACTAACTCCAGTTAGGTGCCGCCAGGGCTGTGGGATGACCGAAGGAGTTACAGCAGCCTTCATTAGAAGGGTGTACGTGGCAAATAGGTTGAACCAAAAGGGCCGTCGTTGCTGTGGGTACGCAAAGCTCCCTGTTGTGTCGCACTTCGATTGAGACCCGAAAATCTGTTTCTGTGCATTTGAGGTCGATCGCCATTTTAGTTCAACTTATATGCCGCGTACAATAGTTGGGGGCATTGCTTGCTAGACAAGTGCGCGGTGGAATTCGCACGAGCTGTAGGCAAGTGTGTTATGGAGCCGAACGCTGCAGTGACAAATGTGCACGTGTGGCAGACGACGTTTTTCAATACACGCGCGACTCGTGGGGGAGAGACGCGCGCCTGAGACGATGAACTATTCTATTACAATACAATTGTGGCAGTGGCCACGCGCATTTTTCTGTACTTTTGCGGAAAACAGTCCATTGCTTGCCTAAACGCATTGGAACAAGAGTAGGTTTCCGAGAACGTGTATCAAAAATGATTTTCCACATCAAAAAAAAATCTTTTCGCTTCTATACAGGGTTATTATTTAAGGAACAGCCAAATTTTAACCAAGCATTAGGTATCAATCAAAGGCACGATTTATGTAAAAACTAGCGATTCATCTCAGCTTCGCACGACTGCATGAAAATCCGTTCAGCAGTTTTTGTTTAGCGCGAACAAACAGACGCAGTGGAGAACTTTACTTTGTAACGAAAGACAAGGATACACTTAAAAAACAATTTGCTGTTCCGTACATTTTTAATAATCTTGTATATTGACCTACTTTATGGCTATACTCGCACGACACAGTCGTGCAATTTCTCAACTACAGTACGGCCGACGGATCTTGGCGCGTCTGAAGTTAGTTAAGCTCTGCGAACTTTAGCGCTTGTGCACTCGTAAAAAAATAAATGGTTTGAAAAAATAAATGCCAATAGCAGTTGTTATTGCTGTTAACAACTGTTATTGGCATTTATTTTTATACGCACTTATTTTGAGCACTAAAGTTCACAGAGCCTAACTTCAGACGCGCCAAGATCCGTCATCCGTACTGTACAACGCGTGGCGACCCGCGTCATTGCGTGGTGACGCTCGCATTAGCGCCCTCGATCATTAGTACAGGTCTACTGCACCAGTTTAAAGACTTGAACATTCGTTGATGACCTTCGACACGAAGAGCTTGTCCAGAAGTGGCAAATTCGCTGCGAAATCTCGTGCGTTAGCGAGATACTAGGCGCCAATGTATTGCGTTCACAAGCATCGCGCGATTCAAAAATACGCGAGTAATTTTCCTCGCGCGAATCGAGACACTAGAGACGCTTTGTTGTTTCCAGTCAACGCGCGAACTCCAAAGCGAACGCGGTCGTTCGTAGTCGACTAGAGAATCGCGGCGAATTCGCCCCTTTTCGACAAGCTCTAACTAAAAATAATGGGACAATAGAGACGAATATGCGATAGGCGAGAAACATGACGCGTCGCTACACTTCTGTGTTAGTGTTTCTTGGGCCTGAGGTCTCGTGAGTGTATATGTATACTGTATAGTACACCTACTAGGAAGAGCGCCCCTTCCTACTAGGCGTAGCAGCCGTTCGCTAGTATTTAGCCGATTTGTAGGAAGGCTCCTCCGCCGTCACTTGTGGTGCTTTACGCTTCTGAATTATGTTTTGGATCTGCAACAAAAAGATTTTATTAAAATATTATATTGTTACGCCATGAAACTTTAACAAGTCATATTTCCGCCGAAATCAAGAGTGGCGTTAAATATAATTAAAACACTTTGCTCAGCGAACGTTACAGAAACAAAGTACGTACCAAGGTCTAGCGAGTTCTAGAAAAGTATCTTCTGTATTATTATTCGACGATAAGGTTGATAAGGGAATTTGTTACTTTTGTTTTCAACAACAGAGTCGAAATTCGCATGAAGTCTCAGGTAACGATTATTATTATATACTTTTTTTTATTGTTGATAGGTTCGCGCTTGACCGAATGCATATAATATGTATGTAATAAAAGTGATTTATAGCCCCGCGATTCGACGACATTATTCTAGATTGGCCTTGAAACTTACGTATTTAGAATTTCCCTGGCTTCGCGTATAAATACAAGCTCTCGACCAGAAGCGAATCAGTTTGGTTTCGAAAACGACACTACCTACGAGTGCCAAGCGATTTCATCTAACGACCTAAAAGACAGTGAAACGGAACTCTAATGTTCATTGTGTTTTATAAATATAGTAGATTGGACAAATTTATTGTCTATGGTAATAAAGTTCTTTGCTAGTAAACCGGCATTTAATTAGTCATGTTCGTAACAATATTATTCAGTTTTTAGGGTTCCGTACCCAAAGGAAAGACAAAGGGGGGAAGGGCGTTGCAAAGGGACCGGTAGGATTCTCCAATGCTTGAGCGCTGGATACGACCACACGCAGTGAAACAAACTCTTAAGTATTTTCGTGTTACTGACAATTGATACAGACAAACAAACAGTGCAGTCTTAGTATTAGGGTCCCATTTTTAACCGCTGAAGACGGAACCATAAAACAGTATACCTGTTGCCACTCTCTGTCCAGCTCGGCCTTCTCGCTCTTGTCCTTGGTCTTGCGCGTTTTGCGTCCGTCTTGCGTCTTCACACCGTACTGGAACGCGGCTTTGGGCAGCGCCTCCTTACTACTCATGTAGGCTGAATATTCTTCTTGCGTATCGAAGTCCCAGCGTCCTGGAAAATAAATATTAGTGTTAATTATGGCGAGTGTCCACCCTTACGTTATGACCGTAGAGATGTCCTGTACGGTCCTGACTAAGTGTTTTGCCTTGTCTTTTATGCCACGTATCATCGCGGTCATTTCTGCATGATCACTAAAAAAAAATTGCGCTTGAATCTTGCGGCGCGGCGCCAAACCAAATTCTTGGAAGGTTTCGTTTCGAGTGCAAGCAAAAATGAACTTAGCGGTGGTCAGACGGAAGTGTCAATTGCCAGTGGAATTTGCCAGCTGCGGTCTTCCCATCCGATTATAATTTAAGTGTCTTGTCAAGGCTAGAGTGAATAGGCTCTTAATAAACTAGTATGATTTACCATCACCGATTGCATCACTGCTTACTATCAGGTGTGATCGCAGTCAACCACTAGTTTATATAATTTAAGAAAAAAAGTAGCAAGAAGTGGCTAAAGACAGAAAAGAGTGAAAGAATAAAAAGGCCTTTGCCCTGCAGCAGGACACAACAGGCGTGTTTTAGTTTTAGTTCCTTGTTATTGTTTATGTTATGGTGTACAATAAAGCATATAATAAATAAATAAAATAAATAAAACAGGCTCAAAATAATACGGTACTCCAGGAAACGTATTGATATTGCCGTTTTTCAAAACGGATTGCTTTGACGTGTTATATCGTAGAATTATAAGTTCAATTAAACTTTAAATTAAAGGTACGTTATCCTTTTTCGAATTTAGGTATGAATTGGTTTCTTTGTGTTTTTTGTTATATCCGTTTCATCTCCTCAGATAGAATTCTAGAAAATCCTTTCTTATTCTTTGTAAACATAATAAATAAAAGCCCTTTCAGTCCCCAGTGTTCTAGGTCCAAGGATGCTGGCTCAGCGTTGATTAATCAGTGAGTGAACCAGGACTTTGCTTTGTATATATACAGATTATTTTAAAATTTAATCAATATCGTTACAATTTTCACTCTATTTTTATTTTTTAAAGCTGATATCAGATCCGGCTCGAAGGACCAAAAGAAAAAAATGATAAAATAATAGAAACCGAAGTTTACATTAAAAACTGCTCGTGTGGAGTATAGAAAAATCACAGATTTATTTTACTTGGTAAATATTAAACTAAATAGTCAAGCGTGCGCAAATGCTGAAGTTGCATAACCTACTTAATTATATGAATGTGCAGGTTCACCGTACACGAATTGGGTTGTTAAAGTTATTCATTTTTTAAATTGTCAAAAATTAATCTGTACTGTCTGAAGAACTCTGTCTGTCTGTCTACTTCATCTGGTCAATCTGAACGCTGGTTTCAAATTTACTATGATGTAATTGATAAAGTCGCTCAGTGACAACAATGAGTCACTATGTTCATAACATGATTCTGTCCAAAATGGGGACGCATCCAAAGTTTGGAAATTTCTAAGGTCATTGGGGGTCGGTAAAGCACAACAAGATACTATTCCTAAAGATATTAACATTAATGCTATGAACAATCATTTTTCAGCTTCGTCCAATTTTGATAGGACAATAAAATTAAACACATTAAACCATCTTTCGTCTCTTCCGACTCCCAGTTATTCTCCATTTGTTTTTGGCCAATTTTCCGTATGTGATGTTAAGAAGAGCATATTATCGATAACGTCAAATGCCGTAGGAAGCGACTGCATCAGCCGGAAAATGTTACTCCCAGTGCTAGATTTTATTCTTCCCGTGATCTGTCACATTCTTAATTTTTCTGCATCCAGCGGTGTCTTTCCATGCTCATGGAAGGATGCTCAAATTATTCCATTGCCAAAAAAGTCCAACCCCACATCCTTCTCTGAATACCGTCCAATATCTGTCCTACCATTCCTCTCCAAAGTCCTTGAACGCCTAATCCACAACCAAATAAGTATCTTCCTCTCCAAAAATAATCTCCTTAACCCCTTCCAGTTCGGCTTCCGTTCTGGTCATAGCACTACTACAGCGCTTCTTAATATAACGGAAGATATAAGATCAGCCATGGAAATGGGAAATCTAACGGTTTTGGCTTTATTAGATTTCAGTAATGCGTTTAATACTGTGGATTTCGATGTTTTGCTTGGAATACTTTGCTCTCTTAATATATCTCCATCGGTAATTGGCTGGTTTCGTAGTTATCTGTTTGGTCGTCGGCAACGTATTTGCATCGGAGAGACCATGTCTTCTTGGTGTAGTACTTCTGCCGGGGTACCACAGGGTGGCGTTTTATCTCCTCTACTTTTCGCAGTTTTTATTAACTCAATCTCCAACGAATTAATTTCTTCCTACCACCTTTATGCTGATGATCTGCAAATTTATTCACGTGCTAATCTCGGAAATTTATCGGAGGCCATCATGACCTTGAACCGTGATCTGGCTCGTATATGTGACTGGAGCAAGAGGTACGGACTTATGGTGAATCCCATTAAAACGCAGGTTATTGTGGTGGGCAGTTCAAGGATGGTCTCAAGGATCGATTGGACGACTCTTCCCCAAGTTTCTTTTGACAATTCCGTTATTCCTATCAGTGAGAAAGTGAAGAACTTGGGGATATTTATCGATACGAATTTCACTTGGACTGCCCAGCTACAGGAAGTCAGTCGCAAGCTATTTGCATCTGCGGCATCTTTGCGAAGATTGCGCAATTTTCTGCCGACTGCTACCAAAATTGCGCTTGCTCAATCTCTCCTTCTTCCCATCCTTGATTATGCTGATGCCAGCTATCTTGACCTCACTGAAGTACAACTGGATAAACTTGAGCGTCTCCAAAATTTTTGTATAAGATTCATATTTGGTTTACGTATGTTTTTATTTGAGTCTCAAAATGTATAATCTTTTTATCTTGGTGTACAATAAAGTATATATAAATAAATATAAATAAATAAAAATAACGCGCATACACAATAATGTACAACCGCAAATCGACCGTACGATGACTGTCGTACCAACAGGAACACTTACCTATAGGCCCCTTCTTGTTCCCGGCATCCATCTTGGTATAGTCCACCTCATCGTCGGAGTCGTCTATGGCGTCGTCCATCTCGCGCAGGCCGGGGTAGCACTCGGCGTAGCCCTGCGGCTCGGCGGCCAGGCGCGACAGCAGGGCGGCCGAGCGCCGAGACCGCTCCTCTGCACCCCGACGTGGCCCGGGGAGCTCCACTGTTATACAGGTAAATGTTATTTCACTACTTGCATTTTGCCAGTGGCTTCGCTCGCGAGAATGTTTTCATAAAAACTTTAACACCCCCTTAAACCCCATTTTGAGATTGCGAGGGAATATACTTTGAAAAACAATAAATGTATCCAGAAACTTTCAATATGCCTTATGTATTTATGCCCAATTTCATGTAAGCGCAAGGAATAAAAATATACAACCGAATTCCCTCCTTTTCAACCCCTTGAAAGTAGAATTTTCCAAAAACCTCTTTCTTAGTGCTCGCATGCACCATTAAAGGAAACCTTGTATAAACTTCACGTTCCTAATCCCAATAGTTTCGGCTGTGCGTTGATGTCAGTCAGTTTGTTTCTCCTTTTATATTTATAGACAAAGCATAAAGCAAACTACCCAATTAATTGAGTAGTTGGCTCGATTATCATATCTCATTATATCAACACAACACTAGTGCCTCACCGTCCTTGTCGTCATCTGCCGGCTTGTCGAAGTACCCGCCAGTGAGCGGCCTCTCTTCGCGCCTCTCTTGCCTCTCGCCCGCGTTGTACTCGCCTATCTCACCATAGATCGAGTCGTCGGCGCGACCCTTTTCTGTTTGTTTATCCTAAAAACAGAAAATATATATTATATATTTGTGTTTTTCTATATTATGTGTATTCTGAAATATAAAATGTGTCCGCCATTGTGGAATGCCTGGGCATGGCACGATCGCGGCGGTAAGTACCCTCTTACAGTGTATTCACGACTTCGGTCTTAGCTGCGAGCGGCGGGGCGAGCGGGGCGGTATCGTTAGGTGATTGGTCGAGCGCGCGCCGCTATGGCCGCCATGAGCGGCGTCGACTAATCGCCTACCGATGCGGCCCGTTCGCTGCTAAGACCGAAGTCGTGAATGCGCCCTTAGATGGGGTGAATAAAAAGACGTCAGGGCGTCCTCATTTTCCAACGAAACAGGTCTTCACCAAACACAGAGGTTTCCCCTTAATGAAGATCGCTCAGAAGACATGGTGAAAGTCTGACTGGTGGTGTATGGTAGCACCGAACTGTCCTACCTGATTTGGGCCATGATCTTCAGCTTGCGATGGCGTCCGTGCCTCAGAAAAGAGAAGATCTGAGCTAGTTTGTCGAGCACCACGTCGTTGGCGCTGTCTATGGTATCTAGACTATGGCAGCAGGGTATCTCACCTTGGTCTTCTTCAGCTTGCGATGGCGTCCGTGCCTCAGATAAGAGAAGATCTGAGCTAGTTTGTCGAGCACCACATCGTTGGCGCTGGACGCCGAGCTGCGCTCGTCCATCTCGGGCACGTCTGCCTTGCTTCTGGTCAGCGTGGTGGGGATGTCGCTGTCTATGGTCCCTTCGTCGTCTAATTCGACTACGTACGCCATGCGGCCGGGAGCGAACATCTCATTGCGCATAACTTTTTTGTTTCTGGTGAGAAAGGGTACATGTTTAATATTTTAAGTGCAAAAGTATATTTTGTATGCTCCCTTTTCAAGACGGCGGATTGATTGATTGATTGATTGATTGATTTGACACAGAGATATGGTGAGACTTAACAACTAAACTTAATACACGAATGGGAGGTCTAAACTTGACAGTAAACTTGATCGAATGTTCTCGCGACTACACGGATTTTGATGAAAACTATCCCACGGGTAGACTATTTCCTAAAAGAGGACATAGGATATTTTAGTTTTACTTTCACGCAGGCTAAGCGACTGACAGAAGCCAAGAATTTACTTAAACTGTTCATATGATAATCGGTGATGTGGTCGATGACGCTGCACGCCTACCTAGAAGTACTCTAGTCTTTAAGTCAAGAGTGAATAGGTTACTTCTAGGCATCGTCGACCACATCATCACTTACCATCAAGTGAGATAAAGGTCAAACGCGAGCCTATCAACAATAATTAAAATAAACACGTCACTTACTTCTGTTCCTGAATCATGTTGTAGATATTCTTCGCTATCGTCGTCTCGAACTGCATCTCTTCTTCTTGCTGTTAATAACAAAAGGTCCTTAGTCAATATTGATTATAATGGAGTTTGAACATTATGCAAATGCCATTCCTTATGGTCGCTGTGAACTTCCGGACCGGCCGGAAGACACGCTGGAACATAAGGTTAAGGTGTGCCGTATCCGAGTGGGGGCGTGAGGTGCCAACACCTGAGCGCTGGGTCCTAGTTCAGGCCATGGAAAGACGATGTAGACGCCGGCAGACTGGCGAGAAATCGCAAAAAGTTCGGATTCGCCGGTTGATCGGCATTTGCCGGGCGTCATCGGACGATGTCGGTCGTGTTGGTGTACGAGCTCTCTTTATTTTACAAGTGTTTTAATCAATCGTCCAAGTTCGGCCGTCGTCGGCCGAGCAAACTTCGACAAATGACGGATCAAGATGTACACGAGCCGTAACACAGTTGCAGTGTAAGCACGTACACATCCGAGTTACCCGTCTGAGTAGATTGTCCACCATCAGCCGACAAAATCTGTTTTGGTGCAAGCGAGCCGTAAGGGTTTCGTTTTTTTTCCTTCTGATGTACGGTACCCTAAAAATGGGCCATGGCGAACCTCTCAATCAATGCCGCAATCCACACTCTATTCATCTTGAAGGTTACTTACCACGGGTGCTTCCTTCACTTTCTCCTTGACGGGCTCGACGGGCGCGGACACGAGGCGCTCCATCTCGGCCTCCTGCTCCTGTTCCCGCGTCTGGATCTCAGACCGAACCTGCACACATCATGTTTTACAATCTTACTTACGAGTATATTCTTTAAAAATATCACACAATGAATTTTTAAAATGACTTGAAATTTTTCTCCTTCCACAGGCAGAAGTTTGTGTGAAATATTTATAGCTGCCATACACCGTTAAATTTTGGTCGTTTTAATTCCGCGGAGGGTCGATTCGGTACATGAAACACTATCGATTTGTAAAGATAAAATTAAAAAATAAAGTACTTTTTTTCTTAAACTTAGTTAATATACGCATGTACGAAATTAATTTCTTTAAGTAAATCAATTTCAAACATGACCTTGTAGGTAGTTGTCGGTCGTTACGTAATAACTACCTACAGTTCATTGGCCTCGCTCAGCTGACGTTTACTTGAAGAAATTAATTTCGTACATGCGTAAATTAATTCGAGTTTAAAATAAAAAGTATTTAATTTTTTAATTTTCTGTTTATAAATCGATAGTATTTCATGTACCGAATCGAACCTCCGCGGGATTAAAATGACAAAAATTTAACGATGTATTTGTTCTAATGTAAAAAATCTTACCTTTTGCAACAACGCATAGTCGAGACCTTTCACTAAATGTGTGTGTTCCATGTCACCACCGAGGTATTTGGATTCCTGTAATTAAAATAATAAATTATTACATATTACTGCTAACACTGTGTGTGTGTCGTGTGTGGAGTACTGCAGCCACATATGGGCTAGTGCTGGAAAATAATAATAATAATATTCCACAACTATCACATAACACTTAACGTTATGATTACTAGACAACTGATAAACATAATTATATTGTTGATTTTTTTCAAAATCACACAAAAGTGAGCATACACACATCACTGAGCAGCAGACATCCAATATCATTTGAGTTAATATGCCAGAATGCTCATGCCTCATGTTTTAAATTTAACAAACCTGGATAAGCTGTCTTCGTCTTTCTTTAGCGTCCATTCCTGATTTCAAATCTGGTGCTACAGCTCTGTGGAACAAAAATTTTAAATTAAATTCAATTTAATTTAGGTGTAATTAGTGTTCTTAAAAAAAATTGATTTCTCTATTTGACTGATTTTATTTGCTTATATTTTTCCCCGTTCTTGGTTTCATAGAAATATCATCATTATCTGATAGTGAAGTTCTCTTGTATGAGGTATTTTATTAAAGAATGTTTTTATCAGAATTTAAAATATTAACAACATATTTGTTGAGCTACTGTGAGGCCACAAAGAAACAAATGGTTCTGAAAAAAATCATACTTTTGAATAGAACTGGAAGGTAGAACAGGAAGCCAGAAAGTCTGAACTTTGTAAAAAACCAATTACCATCAAATTAATCTGATAATGAAGCCAGAAGGTAGACACAGGAACTTAATAAAACAATGTCCCCTGTGTTATTCATGGTAAGTAGTTAATGCCATAGCATAGTCATTCTTGTCTAAATTGAATCAATATTTGCGGAGTCTAGATAACCTGTTATACAAACAATTTATTATGATTTTAAATTCACCTGTATGCGCTACTAGTATTGCTTGTAGGGTCCATGGGCCCCAGCTCATTGGAGCCATCTCGTCTCTCTCTAGCTCGGTCCCGGTACTTCTCCGCCAACTCAGCGAGTTTATTGTCTTCCTGTTTCTTCAGTGCTGCATAATATGATTTCTTTTTTCTACGTAATTCACCTTTGTTTTCAGAGGGTGGAGGCATTGATCTGAAAATTTTTTACTCATGAGCAAGTTGTTATTGCTGTTAACAACTGTTACTGGCATTTGTTTTTTTAAACCCTTTATTTTTTACGAGTGCACAAGCACTAAAGTTCATAGTGCCTAACTTCATACTCGGCAAGTTAGAACGGCCGTACTGTACTTATGTATGTAGAAGGGGTTGGTGGTATCATTCTACAATTATATAAATTCCTATTATCGATGAAAAGAAGTGCTTACTGTCGATAACCCAACACCTAAAAAAGTTTGCTTTATCCCAAACACACTTCCCAAACATGGCCAATAATGTGAATAAAAATACTGCTTACCCAGAGTTGGCCATGGCTTCACGCACCGACCCCGTAGGGTGAGACCCTCCAGAGCCACCAGGCGTAGCCCTAGGAGTCATGAGGAGCTTCCTAAAGTCCTCATTTGTTAGCCTTTGTGAAGCAGGCGTCTGCTCCACGTTATTGTCATCCATTTTTACGTATTTTACTGCAGACCTTGGCTGAAAATATTAGTGCTACGCTACACCTATAAAAACGATATAAGAAGGCGTAATTTCCACGATAACTAATTATTTATTTTAATTATTAGAGCGCGATAAGAAGAAACAACATTCCTTGCTGCATTTATTGATCATTTTTTGACAGCTATATTTTTCACAGCAAGAAGCTTAAAGGTTACCGAGGCTTTTCATCTTTATTAAATAAGACTAAGTACCATAAAGTTGAACGACTACACGTTGAACAAAGACAGTCTGTTTTTATATTTTAAATAGACCCTTGCATTGATTTCGATTGCTGGTTAAGGCTAAATAGAACATTAATTTCACACAGAAATCTAAGTGGTTCGTGAATAAACAGGAAAATAAATAAAATACGCAAACATGTAAAAATGAGATGCTTTATTGATCTTGAGGAAACACGTTACAACTTAAAAGTTAATCAATATTATGATTCATTTTAAAGGTGTAAAGCATTTGCAAAATTATGAACAAACTAATAAATATACTGAGCGCACTATTATTTTCAATTATCCAAACAGAGCGTGGAATGTGGTGCCTTTGTATCCAACGGTTCCAGTGGCATTGTCTTGGAATGTTATGTACATCCTGAAACAAAATTGGTTTAACAATAGGTTAATAAACAAACATTTTCATATCATTATTCGTAGCGGCATCGTGACTAAATCAATTTATGGGTGCAGTAGCACCGCGCTTGGGTACCTATAGTTTGCAGTAAACGTAGTGCTTATATTTTCTTTGGTTTGCAGCATCATAGCCGTCTACGGCGCGCACTGTTCCCGCGCGCCTCAAGGAATTGTCAGCAAATGTAGTGGTCCAGCAGGGCCGAAGCCTACTGGGGCCAAAGGTTATGTGAGAATGTCACCACGGGCCCCGGGACAAAGGCAAGGAAAGGAAAGGTAGGTTTTTAGTCAGTAAAAGTCTGACACTATTTCTCGCCCCACCCAAGGGCGGGATTTGTCATTGGATGATTTTACCTAAGTTAAAAAAAAAAAGCCTAGGCTGGATTAGCGTGAGGACTTTAGCTAGTTCTACCAAGAAGTCCACTAAATCTTTGTAAAATAAAACGAATTTAAATTCTCTAAATTAATTATTTTTTCAGAGGCTGCAAGGATCTTAGGAAGCGATATGGATAGCCTAATAGGCAGATGTTTACACTATCTCTAAGGATAATCCGAAATCGATTGGATTTCATATGGTAGGTATTTAGTCAGACTGGTACCTTGACTTCTTTTTGTACGGGCAACCGGGGCCCCCCAATACGCGGAGCCCCTAGCATTTGCTACTCTTGCTATTACGGGCTAATCTGGCAATACTTTTCTCAACCATACGGATGCAGCCTAAGGGCCTATTCACGACTTCGGTCTTAGCGGCGAGCGGTGTGGTATCGGTAGATGATTGGTCGAGCGCGCGCCGCTATGGCCGCCATGAGCGGCGTCGACCAATCGCCTACCGATACAGCCCCACTCGCCGCTAAGACCGAAGTCGTGAATAGGCCCTAATACTACTACCTATTTCGTAAAAAGTGAATCGTTCTGTGCCTCATGACCCAGTTACTGGGATCCACGACACCGTTGATCGATTTTCATGCAATATGATAGCTAAATCAGAGGCGTAGCTACCGCCGTATCTGCCGTATCAATAATACGGGGCCCCCACGCTACAGGGGCCCTGACGTAGGCAAAAATTCGCAACATGTTATCTACAACCGTCTTGCAGAGCAAGCATTTGTAAAAAAAACACCCAATGTTGCAATTTTATTCGGTGCCCCTGTGGGGCTAGCTACGCCACTGGGCTAAATCCCAAGATTCTGTATGTTTACTGCAGAAAAAGTGTTTGACCTCAATTTTAAACTTGCACATGGTCCATCGATCGATGAAGTTCACCTTGACACCACACTGTTAGAAGTGAAGGAGTAGTGAATATAATGTATTATAAAGTTAATATGGTGTTTACGCCCATCTAATCCCAGCCATTACCGACCCGACTCGTTGCCAGTGGGGACATTTTATGACGCAAAATTATGTTCCCAAAGGTCTTCATCGCTACAGAAAACAGGAAAATTAAATCAAGTAAATTCATATAAATAACTATATTGTTATTTACAATTTTTCCGTCTCAGCTCTTGTAGTTACGGTATGTTTGAATGAAGTAGAAATCCATAACTTATTGAATTTATTTTCCTAAGTAGTAGACACACCATAGCGATGGAAACATTTGGGAACTTATTTGTGGCATACCAGCGCCCCTAGCCAAGTTACAATAGTTTCGTTAAGCGTGAACGCTTGGAGTTGGCCACGCCCCCAATGCCTTTGTTCGACGTCATCTCAACGCTGTCACGTGGTCAGAACAAATGAATTGGGGGCGTGGCCAACTCCAAGCGTGTTTAAACAATCTGCAGGTCAAAAAGGCCACTTTTGTATAATCATAATATGAATCATATTTTTTTTATACGGCAATATTTACAAGGAATATTTTTTATTTTATTTTTTATTTTTAACATTGCTCATGTGACGTTTTTAGGCCCGCTGGCCAATTTTAGTTGGCCATATCATGAAGTGATCAATTTCCTCGAACTGGCCACGGCATACAATTACTTCAGATGCACTCCCAAATAATGAACGATGACGAATGGATGTAACTTCTCACTTTCTGTGATTTGAAAACAAATTTTCTGCATGCAATTTATTTATGTGAAACCATCAAAATTAGTCTTAAAATAAAATGATGTACAAAAAGGCGATATGAATAGAAACCATGCATAATTAAATAGGCACATAATTTATTTCTCTCATTTCAAAAATACAGGATTCGCTTAAATTCTAATAAATCAATATCTGAATACAATTTTCAACACCAGAGCAATAATAATAATTAAAAAAAAAAAACAAGTAATAAAAAATATTGTAGGCACCTACTAAACGCCAAAGTCAGTGGCGATAGCAGTCATAAAACGAAAGAGCGAGGCAACAGTCGCTGTCCTACTCACTCGTTTTATGACTGGGCCTGATTTTAGTGTGTACTATGGTTAATAACTTGTTAAATAAAGATGCCAAAATGGTAAAGCCAAGAAAATACTAGCCATGCCTCGATGATTCAGACGTATTCATTAGTACATTTCCTCAAGAAACGAAGTATTATTCGATTGCTCAAACCTGAGAACGTATCTAGTTTGTTCTTGGCTCTATGTACGTGACGTTAAAACACCAATTATAAAATACCCACAGGAAATAGGAAAGGGATAAGATAAGATCGATATTGTCTGAACTAGATCTTATACAGGGTGACTGGTAATTCGGTGCGTTCTTTAGAATTGATTGTACTCGAGCTAATTTACATCGATTTTAACCCAGAAACCTTGAGATCTATCGGTTAATTTGCGAGCTACCGAATTCTTTAGTTTTTTTTTTTAATTTTTATACTTACAAGACCAAAAATGTCAATAGTGAGAAATCGTCTCCACTCTGGATAATAAGGTGACAAGAATATAATACATCCATCGGATATCGAAACGATATCAATTTATCAAAAACTGCTTTATATACTGGAAGCCGACCCCAAAATAATTAGGAAAAGGCACAAATTGACTTTGGTCACTTTCTGCTGTAGCAAAAAAACCATATTGCAAGTCTTCATCGTGTTCAACTACAGAAGACCAGCATCATCCTTCTCCTTATGCCCTTTTTACTTTGGAGTCGGCGCAACACGTTTTTGTCTTCCATTCTGTCCTGTCAACAGTCACGCTATCCCTATCTCCCTTTTTTTTCATATCATTCCTCACACAATCTAGACATCTTTATTGGCCTCTTTCTTTTCCATCTACCCACACGTATAGTCATAAGTCTTTTAGTAACATGCTTTTCACCCCTACTTGACTACAGTACGAGTAGGTCGAATAGACACAATTTACATTCTGTTTTACCGTCTACAAGTGTGTCATTATCTAGTCCCGCTATATAGGGGTTAATTTTGACTAGTAAGGTGCCTAGTTCGCCAATTCTAAAGTACTTTTTATCTCTTCTTTTGTTAAACCCGTTAGTAAAAGATGACAATATTTTTATGCTTATATGGAAGAAAATGGAACTTAAGACTAGGTTAAGATAATCGTGCGAAAAAGTGCTTTTTAAGCAATTGGTATTTTAATTCTATAAATAGAATAATTCAGTTAGTCGTTGAATCTTAGATCTTAGACCCTCAGATTCTGAACGATAATTATCGCAAGATAAATCATGTAAACGGCTGTGATAGGTTAAATGCATTGTCAACAGCCAATCATAGAATACTATGTATGCACTTTGTCACATCAATTGTAAGATAATTTTCGTCTGAGATGTTCTGAAGTTTTAGACAAATGAATTTTCTGTTAATGCTGCACTAAGTACTCATAGCAATAACGTTACGTAGACTCAAGATTTAAAAAAAATAGGTAATGTCATTGCTACAGAATGCTAACAGGAAAGTTATTTGTCTATGCCTGCTGGAGTTAGTGTCAAGACTGCCAGACGAATCTAAGGCCTACTGTCCACAGACTCGTAGCTTCATTGATGCGTATTCATCATTATACGCTTGGTGTACGCCTGCGTGAAGCTCACATACAAAACTATGAAACTTTGTTGACGAAGCGGCATCGTCGTGCCGTCGTGTCGTATCTATGAAGCTACGCATCCGTGGACAGTAGGTTTAACCCAACGTAATTTGCGACGCTCAAAGTTAGCCACTGCAACTACGCTGAACGCAAGCAAACTTGGTTTTCTATTCGATGGTTCGACTAATTTTGAGCGACGTAAACTATTCTCGTCTGACGTAGGGCCCAAACACAAAACTGCGATGCGACGTAGCCTCGTAAAAATCTACGAACTCGCACGACGCATCACAATAACTTGCAAATGAGGGTGATCAGGAAAACTCGGCTAGAGTGAACAGGCTCTTAATAAACTAGACCGCCTCACAATCAACTATTGCATCACTGACCATCAGGTGTGATAGCAGTCAACCACTAGTTTATATCAATTAAAAAAGACGCCTTAGTTCTGCCATCTGGTGAAAGTAATTTTAGAACACCTTCATTGATTCGTATAGCCTGAACCGATGCTTTGTCGCACGCACGAAATCGCATCGCAGGTTTCTATAAATGATATCGCATCGCAGTTTTGTGTGGGTGCCCCTAACGCTACTAGAAAATACAATTTCAAACGTTTATCCAAAGATAGCATGGAATGTGGTGCCCTTGAAGCCAACGTTGCCCGTGGGTTCGTCTTGGAATGTTATGTACATCCTGAAAGAAGTATTATCATTAGACATTGTAACGTTATTCGTTAATCAGTAGCTCTATCTCACGAAGGGGTATAATCCTCGACACACAAGTTGAACCATCATGGCGGTCGACCTTGAATTTTTAGGTCGCAAGAACCATAGCAACGGGTTCAACTTATTTGCCGCGTACTATAGGACCTGTGTGAGGAGTGATCTAACGATTAACCTTTTTGAAAGCTGCGGATTGTTTGAAAGAGTTATAGGAGCCCTGGAAAGCAAAGGGTAACAGAGGCCCTACCACGACCTCTTAACGATCCTTTTGACGACCTAAACTGTACTGTTACAAGGATATAGCACCATCAATAGGGTGTATAGCACCATCCCTCTTACTCGCTCGCACTTCGCTTGATAGTCGCCATGTTAAGGCCCCTGAAGGAACTACACAAGTCCCGCTCGGTCTTTACTAGGCGACCAAACGGCGAGCTACCCATTGCTCGTCATCCGCATACCCGCTGCCGAACACCCTACGAATCTTCGTAGCCGTCCTCTACGAATCATCGCTCACCCTTAACCTTGTTTTAATTCTTTTGAGCTGGTAAATCGTGAAATGACTCTTTCTGCTCTGAGTGGAGGAAGAGGAAGTGTGAGACTTTTACTGACTAAAACCCACCCTTTGGCTGCGAGGACTCTTTCAAACAAGCCTACATCTACTTTGTTTTATCATACATAGGCTCGCATTTGACCACTATCTCACCTGATGGTAAGCGATGATGTGGCCGACGATGGAGCACACTTGCCTAGAAGTAACCTATTTACTCTTGACTTAAATACCCCTAAGTTGTAGCTATCAGGAAACACAGACTCCGGCAGGGAATTCCACTCTTTAGCTGTACGCACAATAAAGGTGGGTTGGATGTCCACTATCTACCTAACCTTTCGAAGAAAACAAACGAGATTTATTATGGTTTGTTAATTAAACTCTGGTACTAAAAAACTCATTAGTGCTTAAATCTAATTATGTTTAGCAATTAGCACTTTAAATCAAGTCTATTTATAGTCATTTAGTTCTTGGAAATACCTTCGTTTCGCGATCATGGCTTTAAGGCCTATAGTCACAGATAGTTGTGGTATAGTCGTTTGAACATTTGGCCAAAATGCGCACATGCTCGTACTGCCGCTTAAGTGTGTGTCGTGTGCGAGTATGTGTGCATTTAATTCCGACCAGCTGCGCCCGGATAGAGCCCCGCTGACCTTTAAATCCATTTTCTTTGCGAAATATTGATTGATCTACTTAAGCTATGAACATTCTGTTTTCTTTTTTTAATTTTCTAAAGATCAAAGCCGTTTGAAAGGAGTAGGGAAAATAAGCGAAAAAATATCATGTTGTTCATTTTTTTTAGCAATAGTATTAGTCTTACGATAAAATCATAAGTTTGCAATGTTGTCTCTTTCTTAAAAATATTTTTTTTTTCAGACCCATTGACCAAGCTGTTATCAAGGAGTAGGCTTCAGAAAGAGCACTGCTCGGGAGCTTAGGGCCTTAAGAGCGTTCAACCTGAGATACATTTCCATACAACCGCTCTTACGTACGTGATTATGACGTCCTTATCTCTGTATTTTGGAAACGAACATATCTTGTGGATGTTATCTAGGTTTCTATTGAATTCGAAATTGAATTTATGTAAAACTAATTTAGTAAGGACATCTGAAAATTCGCTTGATCTTTGGCACTTTTCAATCTAATCATAAGATAAAAAAAGGAAAAAAAATACATTTATAAAATAGAAACTGTTAGTCATGAAAAATTAAAAAATTGTAAAAGGGAGTGCGCGGGGTCTGAGCGGGTGAAAGGGCGAGTCTTAAACCGCCATTTTATTTTACGATGAAGTAGTGTCAAATCCAATGCCACTGACAGCACGCGCTTGCTTATGTAAAATTATTGTTCTCCAACCTACAGTTTGGAAATATAAATCCTTTCGCTCAACTCTGCGTTTTTACCATTATTCCACACCCTCAACAGTGGTCTTCGAGCCGGACCGCGAATGTTTAATACTCCGCCGCAGAAGAGATACATGGTGAATACCCGCAGTACCAGTAGACTGAGGGAAAAGGAGGAGTTGGAGGCAAAGTTACAAGCGGTATCTGGAGCGCAAGAAATGCCACCGCCTACACCAGCTAAAAAAAGGGATGATGAACCTAAAGGTAAAAGTTCTTGTGCCGCGAGTGTTGTGACGTCGGAACAACTTGGAAGACAAAATCCGCCATCACATACATCACGCCAGTCGGTTGTCAGGTCCAAGAAACCATCATCATCACATCAATCGATACAAGCTCAAAAAAAAAGACTGGAGCTAGAAGCAGCCCAGGCGAAGGCGCGCATTGAGATGGAACTCATCGACAAAAAGTTAGCGGCGGACCTGGCAGATCTCGATGAAGAATACAGTCCACCATCAGAAATATTGGAGCAAAATAACGGCGCGGGTGACGTTGAAAAGTGGTTGGAACGTAGTCAACACGAACTTCAGCATCTTGACAGTGACGAACACAAGTTGCGCACGAACCCGGCCGACACAGAAGGAACAGTTCAACAGCTTGCGAGCGCCATCAAAGAACTCGTGACGTCCTCCGCCATCCAGCAAAATACCAAACTAATAAGTCGTCTCAGCACACCAAAAGAACTTCCTAGTTTCAGCGGTGACCCAAAAGAGTGGCTCCATTTCGAGCAAGCCTATATGGAGTCCACAGAAATCTGTAATTTCACCGATAAAGAAAACCTTTGGCGATTACGTAAATGTCTGCGCGGCGCCGCTCAAGAAGCCGTAGCTGGCCTGCTCATCAGTGGTGCTTCACCTGCTGACGTAATTTCCACGTTGAAGCTGCAATTTGGAAACGTTGACGTCATTCTTTCCTGCATCGTGTCAGACATCAAAAGGATGAACAACCTGTCTACAGATTACCATCGAGAAATAGTGCCTTTTTCTGTAAAAATAAAGAATTACGTTGCAGCTGTACGAGCCCTTGGTCGCCATGAATATTTACAAGGCATGGAAGTAGCTAACATCATCTTATTCAAGCTACCTACTACTCTGCTCGCGAAGTGGACAGATTATAGTTTCCCGTTTATCACTGCCGAATCACCAAAACCTAGACTGGATTTACTGTCAGATTTCCTCACTGAAGAAGCTGTGAAAATATCAACCTGTAGTGCTACTTTATTACTACCTAGATCGGACAATTCCAAACGTAAACAAAGTGATAAAGTGCACAATATTCAAACTGTTCTAGTGCAAGATGGACAAAGTGAAGAAAAGTGTCGTTATTGTCGTACTGCTAGTCACAAATTAACTGAGTGTAAAAAGTTCAAAAAGTCATTACGAAAGGACAGATGGTTCCACGTAAAGCGTAACGGTATTTGCTATAAGTGTTTACTAGCGCATCACCGTAGGGACACGTGCACAGCTCCTAGCTGTGACGTAAACGATTGTGGGCAGTCTCACCACCGCTTATTACATTATGTGCCCCGTCAAGAAAACAGTGAATCCGTGCCAGCAGTACAATCCGAAGTTCAACCCAATACTGAAGTCCCAACTGAAACAATAACAAATATCAATGCCAGCTGTTCCGTAATGTTAAAAATTGTACCTATAAACATTCACGGACCCAACGGAAGTGTGAGCACAACCGCCCTGTTAGACGACGGCTCGACTGTGTCGTTAGTTAGCGCTTCGCTGGCGGATAGAGTGGGGCTGCGCGGCCGCCGGGAATGTCTGCGTGTGTGTGGCGCATGGAACGACACCGAACTAATATGCAATGCACAGCGCGCAAAGATGACTGTGTGCGGTGTTGATAACAACAAGTTTACAATTGATGCGCGAATCGTGAATGAATTAAGCCTACCACAAAGTTTGTCAACCGTAAATATCAAAAACTACAAGCACTTATATGACCTCAGCCATAATTTATGCACAAAAGCACTACTACAACCACAAGTTTTAATCGGACAAGATAATTGTCACCTTCTCTTACCTTTGGAAATGAGAGTGGGAAAACGTGATGAACCCTGTGCCACCCGGACTCCTCTGGGCTGGTGCCTGCATGGAAGGGTGCCTAATGTTTACCTACCTGATTCTTCTATACGTCACTCCTCGTTGTTCGTTACTAGTGACGTCATAGAAACAGAATGTGTGCTGCGAGAGATACAGGAGGAGGTACGAAGATCATTCTCAATCGAGTCCATGGGTGTATCTGGCAAACCCAGGCAGAATTCGGAAGACTTACGCGCTGAAGAAAGTTTAGAACGAACTTCTGTACTCATCAATGGTCAATGGCAAGTCGGCCTACCTTGGCGAGACGAGAAAGCCACGATGCCAGACTCGTACCCATCGGCTGTGTGCAGACTGAAAGGAGTAGAACTCAAATTAAAAAGGAACAAGGAATATGCGAAAAGATACGAAGAACGCATACGACATCTACTTGAAAATGACTACGCAGAAAGATGTAAAAACTCAAATGTTACACCGCCGAGAACTTGGTACTTGCCGCACTTTGGAGTTGATAACCCTAACAAAAAGAAACTGCGTTTAGTGTTTGATGCTGCAGCCAAAACAAACGGGTTATCACTTAACGATTACTTATTGAAAGGCCCCGACCTACTTATGTCGTTATTTGGCATTATGCTGCGCTTTAGAGAAAACCGAGTAGCCGTATCTGGAGACATTAAAGATATGTTCCTCAGAGTAAAAATTCGACCTGAAGACCGAGACTCCTTCCGTTTTCTATATAGAGAAGAACCAGAAGGACCTATAAACACCTATGTAATGACGTCTCTAATTTTTGGTGCTAATTGCTCGCCCTTTATAGCCCAATTTATAAAAAACAAAAACGCAAAGCAGTATGAGTCATCAATGCCTGCTGCGGTTTCTGCTATACACAGAAGTCACTATATGGATGATTATATAGACAGCCTACCTAACGAAGAAACCGCTATACAACTGGTCCATGACGTCATATCCATCCACAAGAAAGGCGGGTTCGAGATGCGGAACTGGACGAGCAATAGTAAACAAGTACTTGCGAGCCTACCCATAGATTTACTAGGCGATGCAGCCGTGAAATTCAAAATAGGCCAACAGTATGAAGGCGAACGCACGCTTGGATTGATTTGGCATCCAAGTGATGATACTTTGCGATTCGACGTATCTTTCAAGCGGATACCCGAAGGCATTATAAATGGGACGCAAAAGCCTACCAAGAGGGAAATGTTACGTTTGTTAATGTCTATTTTTGACGTATATGGCATTCTGGCACCGTACACTATTATTGGGAAAATTATATTACAAGAAACATGGAAATTAAAGATCAGTTGGGACGATAAAATTCCCGATATAGTGTTCGAAAAATGGTCGAAATGGATTTATTTATTGAAGTCATTACAAGATATTAGCTTGCCGAGGCATTATGCGGCGGCTACCACGGGAGTGAGCGAGAAGACAGATAAGATCTTCCCGCCATCAACTTCAAGCGCTACGGCTACGGGTGCTACGAATATTGCTACGAACGTAGCAGACGCGACATCGGCTACGGGTGCTATGACGCACAGCTGTTGCGATATCAAAGATGGAATGGTCGTGACCCAAGATAGTTATTATAGAAACCTACAGATGCATATATTCTGTGACTCGTCTAGTAAAGCAATTTGCGCCGTCGCGTACTGGCGATGGAATGACGACAAGGAAAATACACTCGTAGCATTCATCGCGAGTAAATGTCGGGTTGTAGGAAACAAACCGATAACCATTCCACGCTTGGAACTTCAAGCTGCTGTTCTAGCGGCTAGACTAGCAGACTCAGTAGCTAGAGAACATACTATAAAGCCCGAGCGACGAGTATTCTGGAGTGACTCAACAACAGTGCTACACTGGATAAGAAATAATACTCGCAACTATAAAGTATATGTAGCAAACCGTTTAGGCGAAATTGATGAGTTAACGCAAATGAATGAATGGCGATACGTGCCCACGAAATTAAACGTGGCTGATATTGCTACGAGAGAAAACTACACCTGGCCCGTCCTGCAAGATGATTGGATTTACGGACCCACATTCTTGCGACACGGAGAAGACGAATGGCCACATGACGTCATATCTGTTGAAAGAAAAGAAACAATATTGGAGTGTATTAATTTAATAGGAACAAATACACAAGAGATGAACTTACCTGTACCTATTGCTACTCGATTCAGTTCCTGGCTTCGCTTACGGCGATCGGCTTCTTTGGTACTAAAGTTTATAAATAAATGCAAGAAACTTAACTTTGAATTCGACGATACTCTGAAGAATGCTGAAACGTTATTACTAAAGAAATCACAAGCTGAATCGTTTAGAAATGAATTAAATGAAATAAAAAACAACAGAGGTTTACCAAAAACAAGTAAACTACTTACCTTATCTCCTTACCTGGACGAACACGGGGTCATGCGCGTTGGGGGCCGCATTGGAGCTGCGCCTGGCATCCTACCTGAAACTAAAAACCCTATAATATTAGATGGAAGAAATTACGTTGCGAGATTGATCGTCAAATATTATCACCACTATTACGCTCACAGTAATCAAGAAACAGTAGTGAATGAGATCAAACAAAGATACTGGATTACTAGACTTAGACCTACTGTCAAACATGTAACATCTAAATGCTCAACTTGCAGAATAAGAAAATCCCAACCAGAAGTACCCAGAATGGGAGACTTACCTATCGCTCGGATGGCCCATCATGAACGGCCCTTCACTTACTGCGGCGTGGATTTATTTGGCCCCATAGAGGTGACGGTGGGAAGGCGCCGCGAGAAACGATACGGCGTCTTATTTACGTGCTTGACAGTACGAGCAATTCACTTAGAGGTAGTCACTAAACTTACAACCGACTGTTTTATTGTGGCCTTAAGGAGGATGGCCGCGAGAAGGGGATGGCCACAGTATTTGTATTCGGACAATGGTACAAATTTACGAGGAGCAGATTCGGAGCTGAAAAGGGCTGTAAAGGAATTGGATGAAGAAGTGTTGAAAGATGAGGCCTTAAATCGCGGAGCCAAATGGACTTTCATTCCGCCCGCGAGTCCCCACTGGGGTGGGGCATGGGAAAGGCTCATCAGAAGCGTGAAAACCAGCCTGAAAATAATTTTAAAAGAACGTGCCCCGAGGGACGAAACTCTAAATACGCTTTTGACAGAAGTGGAGAATATGGTGAACAGCCGGCCGCTAACTCACGTATCTGTAAACCCAAATGATCCTGAAACCTTAACCCCTAATCATTTCTTGCTGGGTTCATCGTCAGGTTTACCTCATATCGGTAAATTTGACGATTCTGATGGTTACCTGCGAAAGCAGTGGCGAATTTCCCAAAGATTAGCAGATATGTACTGGCGCAGATGGGTCAAGGAGGTACTGCCAGACTTATTGCCACGCAGGAAATGGCAGGAGGAACATAGAAGTCTGCAGGTGGGTGACTTTGTAGTCATAGCGGATCCTGATAGCCCCCGCAACTCTTGGCCCAGGGGAATCATTCAGGAAGCGATCCCCGGAAGAGACGACCGAGTCAGAATGGTTCGAGTGAAGACCAAAACCGGAACGTTGACCAGACCGGTCACACGTGTAGCTCGAATACCAGTTGATGGTGAGTGCTGCTGAGGCAGCACTGGGGTGGGGCGTGTTAGTCATGAAAAATTAAAAAATTGTAAAAGGGAGTGCGCGGGGTCTGAGCGGGTGAAAGGGCGAGTCTTAAACCGCCATTTTATTTTACGATGAAGTAGTGTCAAATCCAATGCCACTGACAGCACGCGCTTGCTTATGTAAAATTATTGTTCTCCAACCTACAGTTTGGAAATATAAATCCTTTCGCTCAACTCTGCGTTTTTACCATTATTCCACACCCTCAACAGAAACCTTGCACATTTAATCGAGATTCCGAAAGTCGGAATTTTTATTTTTACTATTTCAAGGTTTTAAAAAAACTCAAATTTCCTGGAGCAAGATTTGTGAAATATTCGAGTTAGTGACTAACGATATCCGTGGTGATTAACTACTAATTACTGAATGCCAACAGAGCGTTCAGGCGTTCTCTCTTTTTTCACGTTGTATCTTTATCAAACATCGCATTGGATTGCATTGGATGAAACAACATGCTTATAAACCATGATCACTTTGATGATAGACGGGTCGGCAAGGCTACTTGACTGGCCTGTTGGTCTAGTAGTTAGTGTCCCTGACTGCTATGCCAGAGGTCGTGGGTCGATTCCCACCCAGGACAAATGTTTTTGTGATGAGCACGTTCATTTGTTCTGTGTCTGGGTGTAATTTATCTATGATATGTATGTATTTAGAAATATATAAGTATGTTTATCAGTTGTCTAGTACCCATAACACAAGCTCTGCTTAGTTTGGGACTAGTCGGCATTGTGTGACAGTTGTGGAATAAATATGTTGTGGAATATATATGTAATTTTAAACCTCTGGAAATTCACTATTATAAAACACCAACATGAAAGATTATTTTACTAAAATTGACCAATTGTGACCAACCGCTGGATAAAAATCACGAATCTTACTCTAATTCACGATTTCATACGTGTATTTCTACGAGATTATATCACGGAAATATTTGAAAGTTACATAAAATAGTAAAACTTGTTTTTTAAAAAGGGTCTGGCAAAAACAAAAATCTTGATAAGTTTGTTTTTTTTTTTTTTAATAATAATAAATTCGCTGTTATGGGGCCGCGAAGTCGACATAGACCCTCACCCGGGTCAATATCTACAAAATACTCTATGACTCTGAACCGGCTCTTAGTGCTACGTTTACATGTGGGCCCAGCCTCGGCCAATCTCTAGTGTAGCCATTGTATAAACGGGGAAACCACGTTACCACAATGGCGATTGGCCGAGGCTGGGCCCTCATGTAAACGTAGCAAGGTTCTGTTGAATGAGTTTGATAAAATACTCAAGTAGTTGTTTATCGATAGCTAGGTAGGCCGGCTAGCTATTTGCAGTAACTCATAATATTCCAATAGAACAATGAGAATGTTTGGTATTAATGTATAATAAATATTATTGCGAGCTACGAGAGAAACTATTAAATGCTACCATGGGAATTATTTTATAAACTACTTGCATGTTTACTCATGTGCCAAGTTTCATCTATATTCGTTCTGCAGTTAAGACGTGAGGAGGAAACAGAGTTACTTTTGCATTTTTCTTATTACTAGTTTCGAACTGGTATTTTTTATGGATAGACTCGCGTTTGACCATTATCTCACCGATGTGGGCGACGATGGAGCATACTTGCCTAAAAGTCTAAGGTTCTAGACTTCTAGCTATTAGAAGACAGAGTCCGACTAGGAATTTCACGCAGCACTTAGCTGTGCGTATAATTAATGTATTGATCAAACGCTTTGTACGTATGGGTGGGATGTCCACCATGTACCGTGTATAGGTACACATGTATAGGTAATTAAGAACAAATTCTCGTAGGTATACTTATTTCTTAAATGTTAGATAAAATAGATAAAAATGTGTCAATGTCCAAATTTTATTGTTCATGACTGCACATATACATATTATATACCATGACCCAACTAATGATGTTGATAAGAAACCAATATTATGTGTAGACTTGACTGCGATCCAACACCTATATCAAAACACAATTCTATTATTCAAATACTTTTATCTGACCCAATGTTTACAGATATACTAAATTTGGACTGAGCTAATGGCGTAACCGTGAATCATAAATAATTGGGCTAGCACTGTCTGTGTGTTAGTCTTTCAATTTCTGTAACATCGTTTGTATTCCCAGGTACTGTGAGTTTTTAACTCGCTGAAAGATTTACGTGAATTCTAGTCAACGGGGAATTGTTTACAAAATTAAGATTGGACACCAGTGGCGTAACTAGGATACCAAGGGCCCTGGGACAAAAATAAACTGAATGCTCGATTACGGAGACGCAGCGCGTTGCGCGGCGCGTCGGGCGGTCCATCGTACATTACTATGTTTGTGTATGCGCGAGCGATGACGCGGCCCGCTGCTGCAATGTACGACGAAACGCCCAACGCGCCGCGTCTCCGTAATCACGGCCTGAGGACCCTAAACTGTTGTTGTGTTTTTAGTCAGTAAAAGTCTGTACGCACTCCCGCATCACCCAGAGTGAAAGTAATTAGATGGCTTCCTACCTTAAAAAAATTTGGTTTATTTTAGTATTTTTTATATAGGGATTTTTTCTGTATGTTTGCCTTTTTAGTAGTGTTTGTAGTGTTGGCGTGGCCTGTCGGCGCTCCACACATGCATGGACCATGGCGGGGAAGGCGCATGGGTCGGGACACCGAAACCGGCTGTGCCGGGCCGCGCGGCGGCCGCGGCGCGCCAGCCTCAACACTGAGCTCACAGACGTCAGTCACTCCGGGCATTTCTTTGTACGGTCTTCCAAATTGTATTCTCGTTGATTGCAGTAATACACCCTATTTATACTATCCACTTGTTTTACTTATAAAGTCCCAGCTGAGCCTATTTTATTTAGATTCCGAAAGTGGAAGAATTATTCGCTCGTTTAATCAGTGGTTTGCTAATCAGGTTTTGGAGGCCCTTCAAGCTTGGGGGCCCCGGGGCACTGTCCCGCCTAGCCCCTAAGTAGCTACTCCACTGATGGACTCATGACGCCACAAGTCGAACAGTAACGGATTGTGGGACTCAACCCCAAGGAAACCTACTGAGTTCTTTCATGACAAATCGTAAATTAAACTTGATATTATTTCTCGAATTAAGGGCCAAGTAGCAAAACAAGGAAATAACATCGCAAACAGAAAATGCCTGAAATTGTTACTGGTCCCCTTTGCCTAATATCCCTTAAATATACTCTAATGGACATGTATAATCTCACCATTTTGACCTTTGGTGCACAGACTCACATCCAAAGATCCAAAATTAAGGTTTCCCAATATGTTATGGAGTGCAGTATAACAAGTAGAAAGCGTTTGTGTGTTGTGGAACGCGTTCCAAACATACATCGGTGACGTAGTTCTGAAGGCTGCCCAGCTTAAGTGGGACTGGGTCTGTTCGCTGCATATTGATCGAGTGGTGGGACCGTAAAACCAGAAATAGGTACCCTGAAATCTCAAGACGAGGTCGCGAGAGACCACGAAGGAGATGACGGGATGACTTAGATGTCTTTCTTAGAAAGTGGCAAGAAGTAGGTCAGACCTGCGAACACTGGAAGAAAAGATGATCCTGACCAGCAGAGGGACGGTGTAGACTAGATACAATAAAATTATAATAAGATATTACTCTTTGAACGGATTAGCAAAGAGTAATAAGAAATTACTCTTCAGATGGAGCTTAAAGTGACAAGAAAGCATCCAATGAGTTTTCATTGATGGATCCTTAAAAATGACAAAGGCTGAATTGACAGCCTTATAATATTCCTATTGCTGGGATGCAGGCCTTCTGTCTGGAAAAGTGAATGGGCCATAGTCTACCACTCGGGTCCAGTGCGGACTGGAGGATGTCACATGTCTTCGAATTTTTGGTTCTATGACATGCTGGTTTCCTCACGATGTTTTCCTTCACCGTTTTGAGAGCAATGGTAATAAATAAAATTGCACAAAGTAATGCATTACTACTTAGCCACCACTGCTCTTTAAATTATGAATTTATATTTTACCTTTTGTTGGACTGCAAAGTACATACCTATCATTTTTGACCCCAAGCTCTTGTTCCACCAGCTCAAACAGTATTTTAGCATGTTTCTTGTTTTGTTCTACACCAAGTGCTCCAATTGACATGAGGTTGGCAATGGCACACGGCTCTGTGGTGCCACCAAAGCTCATTGGGACATCAGGAATGACGGACACCACACAGTACTGAAAAGATATAGTTAAGTTATAGCAGAACATAATCAAAACCTCTGGGACACGGGCGTCCTCTCTAGAAGAGGGAATGGAGTGTAATCTGCCACGTGAATCTAGTACGGATTGGTGGACGTCACATGTCTTTGAATCTTTGGTTCTAGGACATTCCAGTTTACTGACTATGTTTTCCTTGACTGTTTGGAGAGCAGATATGATGAAATAAATTACGAAAATAATTTGCCTGGCTGGGTTTGCAACCGCAACCACCTTTTTGTATTTTGACCCCGTTGTATTTTGACAGAAGATTATTCGCCAGCAACAAAAGGATATAATTATGCTATGGTAATAAACTACGATGTTTTATAAAAAAATTAATAAAGTTAGGATCTTCATTATATCATTTTTTTATGAATTTAGATTTTGTATTCGGGCTTCGGGAATTTACGAATGAGTTACTGTAGGTGTCTTCGGACACAAGGGGTAACAGAAAAAAAGATGGGTATTAGTCAGTAAGTCTGACACCCGCTCTAAGGCAGGAGCGAAAAGGCTTCAGTGTTTTCCAATCTCAAAAAAAAACCATACATTTATCTGACAGAAATATGAAAAAATTAAGTATAAAATTTAAGTTATAGGGTGAGTCAGACAATATAATAACTGAGCCGCTACCTGGTCCTAGAAATAAAGAATTAATAATAACTAGTTGTAAATAGATCATTCAAATTAAAATACCTGTTCGGGTTTACCGAGAGCCTTTGCTAGAACCGGCACAGCTTTTAACACAAAATCTTGAGGAATTTTGCTCCTCGGCACATTCGTTTCAATTCTGAAGTGAGGCATAATGATCCTTCTTACTTATGAGTAATTTCAAGCGAGCGATTTTACCTAACGGCAAACGGCAAATTCAAGATCTAGCCGGAGGGACGTTTTCCTGAATAATAAATATTTCAGGTCTGAACAGAAATTCAAAGAGAATATAAGCACTACGTTTAAAATTCAGAAACTCAACTGAATGTCAAACAATGTCATTACTGTCAAAAATAGTTTTTATGTGATGTTTTTTGCTAAGGTACCAAGTCTTTTGAGCTAAAAAAAAACAAAATATTTTTTATTTTACATAGCCTAGTTTTTTATATTTCTATGGCCTACAAGGAAACTTATAAAAAATCAGAAGCAAGTGCACGGTTCCAAATTGGTCATTTCCTATGGAGAAGAAACGGCAAGAAACTCCATGGTTACTCTTTTAAAAAAAATGGTTTATAGAAAAACATAAATAAATTTTGTAAGTACAATGTAGATCAGTCAATATCGTACCAGAGAGCACAACAAAAATAATCATAAAAAAGTGAGTCATGATAGGAAGTAGTCTAAGAATTTGCGGAGTCCAAAGTGTTCTCACATTTACATTACTGGCATCAAAAAATAAATAATTACAAATACATTATCCGATGGTCTAAATAGTATAAAAAATATTGCAAAAGCAATATTGGAGGCCTTACGGAGGAGTTGCCATATTATGGCGGAAAAGTGTATTTCAGTTTGTTAAAGTGTTAGTTTGTGATGACGTGCGAATAACAGCGGTAAAGGTTGGGGTATGTAATAAAACTATAATAATATTCAGCATATATATGCCAACTGACTGTGTTGAGAACTTAACTGAATTTACTCAGTGCTTAAGTAAAATTAGTTCTATAATAGAAGACAATAGTGATACTGAAGCTTTTTATATGTTAGGAGATTTTAATGCGCATCCGAAAGAGCTATTTTGTAACGAATTACTTAATTTTTGTAATGATCAGAATTGGAGTTGTGTGGATATGGAGATTTTAGGTGATAGGTCTGAGACATTTACGTTTGTCAGTGAGGCACATGGGTGTACGAGATGGTTGGACCATTGTATTGCAACCAAAGCGGCTTTACCATCTGTTAGTCGAGTGTGGGTTGACTATGATGTGCAGTGGTCTGATCATTTTCCACTTTATGTCGAGTGCGACCTAAATGGGCTGGGATGTGAAATTAGGGCAGTCCATTTACCGGTAGAAAATAAAGTTACCTGGGGAGAACGAAATAAAAATCAAGTTAAGCTGTATCATCAGCTATGTCACTCTCGGCTTAGGGAAATTGATTTTCCTGAGCAGCTATCACAGTGTTGTGATGGGCGCTGTGATGATGTTACCCATAGGGCTTTATTGAAGAATATGTATGTGAGCCTGGTCTCAATCTTGTCTGATGCCGCCATTGCTTCTTCGCGGAGTACGGGGGTGCAAAGGAGAGGTGGATATATTGCCGGATGGAGTAAATGTGTTGCGGGTTTTCACAGGGAGGCTAGACTAAAATTTTTAGCATGGGTCCAAGCTGGTAAGCCTAGAAGCGGTCAAATCTATATAGATATGTGTAAAAGTAGGAAGGCATTTAAAAAACAGCTTAAGTATTGTCAAAATAAGCAAGAGCAAGTTAAGATGGACGATATGGCCGCTTATCATAAAGCTAAAGACTTTAAAGCATTTTGGAAACAAACCAATAAATTTAGTGCTAGGCCTGGTCTTCCTGTGAGTGTGGAGGGGGTTTGTGATCACAACGATATTGCAAACCTCTTTAAAACCCAATTTAATATAATGCCCAGTCATGGCTCCACCGGGCAAGGTGACTCTACAACTTGTAACAGTGTCGGTGATGGGCCGGTTGTGCAGGGGCGTGTGGTGAGATTTACAGCAAAGCAAGTGCGGCAAGTAATTGGAGGTATGCAGCGAGGTAAATCTCCCGGGTGCGACAGTCTCAGTATTGAGCATCTGAGGAATGCTGGTGTGCACCTACCCCGCGTACTCTCCATGTTTTACAATCTATGTTTGTGTCATGGCTATTTGCCTGAGGAACTCACCAGAACTATAGTCGTACCTATTGTAAAGAATAAGACTGGAGATTTGTCCGATAAGACCAATTATCGACCTATATCGCTGGCAACAGTAATGGCGAAGGTGTTTGACAGTTTGCTTAATAACATACTTTTGTCTCACGTACACTTGCACGATGCCCAATTCGGTTTCAGAAGTGGGCTTTCTACTGAAAGTGCCATCCTTTGCCTTAAGCAAGCTGTCAGATACTACACTGACAGGGATACGCCGGTATATGCGTGCTTCTTGGATTTGTCCCGGGCCTTCGACACAGTTTTGTGTGACAGGCTCTGGAGGAAGCTGGGGAGCGCGGGTGTACCGGTGGAAGTTGTCTCGGTGTTGCAATATTGGTATCGTTGTCAGAGAAATCAGGTGCGGTGGGCGGGGGCTCTATCGGATGAGTACGGCATGGGGTGTGGTGTGCGGCAGGGGGGCATTACCTCTCCCCTGCTGTTCAACCTGTATGTCAATGACCTCATTGTTGAGCTGAGCAGTACTCATACAGGTTGCTTTATCGACGGAGTTAGCGTTAACAATATTAGTTACGCTGACGATATGGTGCTGCTGGGACCCTCGGTGGGAGCGATTCGCACTTTATTAAAAAAGTGTGAGGCCTATGCGGCGGAGCATGGGCTTCAGTATAATTCAAAGAAGAGCGAGGTACTTATATTTAAGTCCAATAATTATAAGCCAGCCCAAGCTCCGCCTATTATGCTTAATGGTGAGGCTTTGCGGGTTGTGAGCAGGTTCACGTATCTGGGGCATATTGTGACAGAAGACCTAAAAGATGATGCAGACGTAGAGAGGGAGCGCAGGGCATTGGCAGTCCGGGGGAACATGATTGCTCGTAGGTTTGCTCCATGTTCACGTGATGTAAAAGTCACATTGTTCAAGAGTTATTGCCAGTCGCTTTACACAAGCAGCCTGTGGGTGAACTACTCTTGCCGGGCTGCTAGTACGTTGCGCATCCAATATAATAATATATTTAGGATGCTATTGCGATTGCCTCGTTTTTGTAGCGCGTCTGGCATGTTTGCTGAGGCGCATACGGACGGCTTCCATGCAGTCATTCGAAAAAGAGTTGCGTCTCTGCGACAGCGCCTGTGGGGCAGTAGTAATGGCATCCTGCAAATGATTGCCGCTAGGCTGGACTGCCCTTTCCAAAACAAATGGATGTGCATTTTAACAGGGAAGTAAATGGTGACCCAATTTTATTGTATTTTATTTGATTTGATTTTGTTATTTGATTTTAATTGATTTTATTATATTATTTTAATTGATTTTATTATTTGAGTATGTCCTAATTTTGTATTTGTATATTATCTGATTGATTTAATTTAATTTATTTTTGTATAAATGGAATGGTATTAATTGTATGAATTATTTGATTTTAACTGTTTTATGAAATGTACCTATGGACTATGTCTGAATCAAATAAATTAATAATATTGTGTCAAAATAAAAAAGTCAATATGCATGTGCAGAAACAGTCATTGTCAAACAAGCGTGTCTTCGACATAGTCTTTAATCTTATAATATGTTTTTTTGGTTAAAACACGCTTCATATCAGTTTTGAACTTTCCCTCGCTAAGTTCAGTTACCACCTTTGGCAGCTTGTTATAAAAGCGTATGCTGTTTACTAAGAATGACTTGCTGGTGTTAGCTAATCTCAATTTGTGTAAAATAATTTCGTGTTTAAAATCACAGTTACGTATTTTTATTGTGTTAATAAAAATATCCGCACTCGAGTGGAGTGATCCCTGAGCGTATATCAGATTTTTACTGACCAAAACATATCTATGTTCTTTCAATAGGATACCGATCACTTTTCCAATTTTTTTTTGTTCGAATTTCATGTGACCGAAAACTATTGGCCAACGTCTTTTTTTACTATATGCATTATTTGACATATTTTTATATCATCGAAGTATCATGTGACCATAGGTATCATTTTACCGAATTGCTATTGGGTGAAGCCTCTCTTGAACTTGTTTCATTTGCCAAATGATTTATTTGCCATATTTTCATCACACCGTCGAAACATATAGACGGTTATTGAACGCGGTAAATAACTTGAGCCATTTGCTATGGTTGCGCGCAACCCTCCACTTTGATTGGGACCCGAAAATCGGTTACTGTGCATTCAAGGTCGACCGCCATGATAGTTCAACTTGTGTGACAAAAGATTATAACCGATTTCGGGTCTCAGTCGAGGGAGGGAGGTGCGCGTAGCCGAGATGGATGATTCAACTTATTTGCCGCGTACTATAATTGGTAGCATTTTCAATATTAGGTACTCGTAAATTAAAATTGCGTCATAAAAGTCAATATTTTGTGTAACAAAAGTATAGTGACAGAAACGACTCGCTGCGAATCCGACTTCACACAGTCTTGTCTGCCCTACCCCTAGAGTATAATTTAAACCCGCGAAAAGGCGCGGAGGGGTAAGGCGGCCCGCGAGCTGAGGAGCAGGTAATACCTTTTTTGGTACTCGTTGTTTTGACTCTCGTACCTTGGCCTGAACCAAGGCCGCATGCAAGAAGTATTCTAATTACTTAAGTCTAAACTCTAATTAAAAACCACGTCCATTATCGCTGTACAATATCACTCCGACACTCACTGTCTTATCAGTCTTTCTTATCAGATAGAAGCAGATAGGTTCTCAGGCTAGGCGTACTTTAAAGCTGCTTTGTTTGATAACAGAAACTTGACTTAATTGTTTGTATTAAGGACAATATTATGTTTCACATGTCTCTGAGAAGTCTGTGATAGAAGTATCGAATATTGGCTGGATTTGTTACAAACATTGGAATTTTTTACGCTGACGCTATGGGATTGAAAAATTTAGATGATCCGGCACGGTAAGCACTAGTTTTGAATTTACTACATCATCAATCTCTTACCCCATCTATGGTCGCCGACAGAACTATTTTCAGGTGGGTTCAACTTGAGCATCCTGCCTCGAGTAGTTTTATTTTACCCATTCAAACAGAGATAGACCAAAGACTACTTATGCAGAAATAGTGCAAGAGGTAGCGAAAAGAGTTTGAAAATTCTCGTATATTCTAGGTTCTACAAACGAGATTTTTTTTAAAAGGATATTTTTTTATATTGTTACTGAGAGAGTATGTAACTGAAGATCAAAGAAACGAAGAATGGTCTGTGCTATAGATGGCATATATAGGTTAGGGCGTAGGCTACTGAGACATCGACTAGTAGAGAAATATGAAAGATGAATACATGTTGCACCAAAACTAAATAAATTGAAATGCCCCTATTCCTGTATGCATTATTTCCTGCTGCTTAACGGCAAAAAACTATCATTGAATTTTATTTATTTTATTTTTCTAAAACGTCTTTTTCTTTTCAGACAGCAATTGTCTGAACGTATGGTATATATCCTCAGAGAGGAATACTAGACAAAGCTTAATACCTTTATTAACTCTCAGAGAAAACTTATTGAAGCTATCGATACTTTAGCAGTTCTGAGGAATTGTCAGATTGAAGTTGTAATTGCCGCACACAGAAAACACCAAAAAACAGTCGCTCATTTAATTACACAGAGAAAAGAAAAGGAATTATCTTTTCATGCCATACGCAGAAAGTTCCAAGAAGAAGAGACTCGACTTATTAATGCGCAGGAATCGGTTGCAAAAGCAGCCAGGCTGAGAGAATTCCAGGAATAGGTTTCTAGGAAGTGTTTTCTCCTTAGCAATGCTTTGCAGAATACAATTCAAGAAGAGATTATCCAGAAAAAAGTTTTAGAAGAAACTGCTAAGAGTAAATCTGAAATAAACGCTGCTATAATAATGTTACAGGAAGAGTTTTCTAAGCAAAAGATAATGAAAAAGGCTGCTGAGATGAAGTACAACAAAATGATGACAGCTGAAAGCAAATACTTTGTTGAGCAAAAATTTCAGGAAGAAGCTGCGAAGAAAAAGCTGCTGAATGAATTCACTAAGAGAAAAGTTGAAGAAGAGAATACAACTACGAAAAAATACATCGAAGATGCTGTTAAGTGAAAATTTGAAGATTATATTGCTGAAAAAAAGCTACAGGAAGATGCTATCAAGAGAAAGCTGCCAGAAGAGGCTGCTCTGTCAAAACTACCGGAAGATGATATTAAGAAACAGGTAAAGGAAGAGGCTGCTAAACAATTTCTGCTGAAACAGGCTGCTGAGAAGAAACTCAACAAAATGATTGAAGCTGAGTTAAAATACTTTGCCGAGGAAAAATTGCAGGAAAAGGCTGTTAAGAAAAAGCTCTTGGTAGAAGCCGCTGAGAGACAAATAGGTAAAGAAAATACAAATATGAATAAATACATCGAAGAGGCTGTTAAGAGAAAACTTAAAGAACACGCTGCTGAAAGAAAACTGCAGGAAGATGCTATTAAGAGAAACCTGCACGAAGAAGTTACTACGAGAAAGCTGCAAGAAGAGGCTGCTACAAGAAAGATTCAAGAAGAGACTGATATGAGGAAGCTGCAGGATGAGGCTGCTACAAGAAAGATTCAAGAAGAGGCTGATACGAGGAAGCTGCAGGAAGAGGCTGCTACAAGAAAGATTCAAGAAGAGGCTGATACGAGGAAGCTGCAGGAAGAGGCTGCTCTGGTGAAACTACAGAAAGGTGCTACTGACAGAAAACTGCAGGAAGAGGCTGCTTTGAGAAAGCTGCAAGAAGAGGCTACTCTGAAAAAGTTACAAGAGGCTGCCAATAAAAAACTCCATAAAGACGCTATTTTAAAAAACCTGAACGAAGACGCTATTAGGAAAAAGTTGCAAGTAGATGCTATTAAGAAAAAGCTTCAGGAAAACACTATTGAGAGAAACCTTCAGGAAAATATTATTAAGAGAAAGCTGCATGAAGAGGGTGCTCTGAGAAAATTGCAAGAAGAGGCTGTTAAGAGGAAACTTGAAGAAAAAGCTGCTAAGGGAAAGCTACAGAACGAGCCTGCACCGATAAAGCTGCAGGAAGAGACAGCTAACCTTAAAGAAGAAACTGTTAAAAAAACCCAAGAACAATCCCTTACGAGGTAAGTTTAGAAAATAATGTAATGATTAATCCATACTAATATTTAAAAATGACTCTGACTTCCTGTGCTGCCATCTAAATATGAGTTTTTTCTGTGTTTATCCGGTGTCAGCAATTTAGGTGATGGCAGTCCAAGTTTTGCCTCACTTGTACATTCGTACTCGCCATTAGACTTGTCATTTGCCTCGTCGCGTCGTTCAACAAAACATATCTTATACAAAATGCGCGGATACCGGGCACGCTGTATGCACTTTACACATGTGAGCTCGCTATTCGCCTCGCCTCGCCTCACCACTTGCGTGAGTATGTATAGGCGGCTTTATACAGCGCCTTAGATAACATTCTATGCTAAAGATAACGCAAAATACGTATCTGGAACGTGGAGATAAAACGTTTTCGGTTGTTTATGGTTGGTGAATTCCGGTGAAAACATAAGACAGTGCTGTGTCGTAGGGTGTAGGGATATTACAAAAAACTATCGATAAAAAGGTTATTACTAAAATTTATTATTATTAACGCCACATGCGTCAAAAGAAATAATAATTTAATTATTGTTAAAAGATTGTATCGTTCTACATGATTTTGGATGCGAATACAGATTTATAATACCACAATCGATTTTTTTTCGAGTAAACCCCAAATTCTTGAGCATCGACGCCGAGTTGCTAGCCAGTCGGTTTCCCATCGTTTGTATTTCGGGGAGTGTGCAGTGGAATTGCACAATTTAATTCCGCCAAGTCCGTTCCATCATCGGACCACAAGACGTACGGCGTTGCGCCACCGGTACATGGTGGAGATCCGACCCATACGTACCAAGCATTTTCGGAACATATTAATTATGCGTACAGCTAAGGAGTGGAATTCCCTGCCGGATTCTGTGTTTCCTGATAGCTATAACCTAGGGGTTTTTAAGTCAAGAGTTAATAGGTTACTTCTAAGCAAGCGTGCACCATCGTCCACCGCAGCATTGCTTACCTACCATCAGGTGAGATAGTGGTCAAACGCGAGAATATCCAAAAAAGAAATATATATATAAAACTATCTAGTGAATGTAATCTCGAGGTCAGATTATCAATTCGAGATCTCGGGTGTTAGATCTAGTCGCAAGATCGGCATTAATTTTGTAATATCGTTTAAAAAAAAGTCAAGATCTTATTTGTCTAGCTGCAAAAAAGAATTAAAGACGGACACAAAATAATTTATTATCTTGTGTTGACATTTCATGTTTAATTATTTACGTTATGTAACCGTCTATATGAGATCACGTAATTACATTAAAAAACTTTTACATATTTAATTATTATTTTATTGTTTCTTTCAGTTTGGTTCCAAGTTACATTGTAGCCTTTTATTTTTCAACAAGTTCACCTGATGGTTTTATATACGTCCTGTCTATGCTGTAAAGTACATTATCCATCTTTTAGACAACTGTTATCAACCGTCAAGTGACGTTACACAAAATTATTAATCACCACATTAAACAATAGTATACCTGTTAACCTGTATAATGTTATAAGAATGCGAGAATGTGTTGATTTATATATGGAGGGCTTCATAACAAAGGGGTGTACATGCGAAAATGTCATTTCTCGTTTTAAATTGATAGTACAAAACCAGCCATAGTTAAAGACATATTTTTTGGAAAATCTATTATGTATTTATATTTAACTATGGTTTACCGCTTGTTTTAGTACTATCTATTGCCTTTAAAAACAACAAACGGCATTTTTGCATGTACGTCCCTTTGTTATGAAGCTCTTGATATACGTATACCTATAAGTTTATTTATAACTTACTATTCCACGAATATTACAACATCAATTCAGGTGAAGGTTGTCCACTGTTGGACATTGGCCTCATGTTGGGGAGTCCAATCGTGACCGTAGTCACTTTAAATATGTAGTACGTATAAAATACTATAGCAAAAAGAAATATGTATATATAGAATCATAATGGCAAAAACATATTAAATCAACGTTCGAAAAAAACTATCGATACTTTCACATCCCCAAAGTGTTTGATGTTGAAGCTTGTCTATGCCGAGCCAATACGGCAAACTCCAGTCTGGCGAAACTCCCTAAGAAAAAAATGGTCTTCGCCAAATGTATGAAACGCGTACTAATTTTAATGGCGGCCAAAATGGCGGTATCGCTGTCTCGCTTTAACATCTATTCGACTCTGTCTCGGCCATCCATCCGCCATATTTGTCTTTAGCTTCTCAAGAGGTAAATTGTAAACAAAGTTAAATTTTTGTTATTAATATGTGTTTCGTGAATTTTAAGCGAAAATTCCTATTAATAGGACGTTTACGTGTACCCATGTAAAGTAATCTGTTGATATGCACTGTAAAGTCTGCGAAATATGTGGTTTATGAGCCAGCCGGTCGGATGGTCAAAAGCCAATGTTCATGGCTAAATATCCATTACATGAAGAGAGGTAAGCGTAAATAAACGTTCATTTTCAGTTACAGAAAAGGATTTGGTGATTTACAAATCAATTTTAATAAAAATCTGTCGAAAATCTATAAAATAACCTATCAACAGTGCTGTGTAGTGGAATTTTTATCGACAATATCGATAGTATTATAAATTCATTATTATACTTTACAGGTTTGTGATAAAAAAATATTGAAATATATCACTACTGCTTAACATGTTTAATCGACTATCGATAATTTTATAATTTAAACTTTATTTAGTATAATTCAAATAGAACGGTCATGCTATTCGAACAACAAATACAGGTAACTCTATATGAAATGCTAATAAGTAATGGAACACATTTTTTTTTCTTCTAGATGTAAACATTGGATTGGATGTACCCATTAAAAAGCTCCATCAATTAAAACACGTTTGTGGCAAACAGTTTCTGCCAGGTATTTTACGAAAATACAACTAAAAAAATCTGCAATTCCTTCTGTGGGACTTACTGCAGAGCCAAAAGGAGATGATTGGATTTCCTCTACACATTGGCAAAACTGAGGCTGATTCGACTCTTAAACGCAAAGGTAAGATTCTTCATTAGAGCATCATTCATGTAAACTTTGTTATATTTACAATTATAGATCTAATAAAGATCAGAATCAGAAATAATAAAGCAAGATAATGATATTTTTTAAGGTTTATGCAGTATAGAGAATAGGCAAATAGGATATAGTTTCTGTACTTGTTTAACCATATTAAAGAAAAAGAGAATAAACTGTTATTATTAAAATCCGTAAAATGGTGTTTCCTTTAGCATTAACCACACCCGTACCCCACCTTTCAAAATCTAATAATTAACCTCATTTGCGCCAACGTAAATTCGCTGGTAAGTTGAATATTCCCTATCAATTAATGAAACCTTGGGTTTTATTTTTTGATATGGAATATTCCACCTATTCTTAGTTAAACTGGTGGATAACGTTGGCGTAAATAGACCTTATTTCAGATTCCAAAAAAGGGACCTATATTTTTTTTTTATAAAACTATCGATAAAAAATTACCATGAGCACCTAGATACATCACTACACCGCTTACGCCGTTATGTTGGCAGCCCCTTCATGTATTTGGTCATCTATGTCAAAGTTGGTATTGAATCTTAGTACACGTTTTGACGTTTCGTGTTGACCATTTTTTTCTATGGGAGTCCCGTCTCTTAAACGTAGTGCTTATATTCTCTTTGGCAAACTCTTGGCAAGCTCGTGCACTTTGTGCAGTTTGCCTGCGATAAGAAATTGTTTATAATTAGTGGACAGTCTTATAAATACCGCGTTGTTGCATTGTTTTATCCAGTTTCAGTAAGTGATATCGTGGTAAAAGGACCTCGTCAATCGTTGAGTAGTTGTTTTTCATAACTATTGTATTGGATTTCTCACAAATTAGTTCTTTGTGAAGTTTAAACATGGGGGCTGAACAATCAAACGAAAGAAGAAGCTATGTCGCACCTCAGTAAGTAGATTTGATTCTTTATTCCGATATTTCAAGTTATTCAAATGGTTTTATAAAAAGATATTTTTTTTATGATTAGCTAGTACCTATTACAAAAGAAATAATTGGCACCCAGAGCTACCCACTAGGTTATACATGTACCGATGTACCTATATTCATATTGTTCATTGTTCACGACTTATCAAAAACTTATAATAATACGTTTATGTCATAATTACCTACTATCATTATCTACTATGTTAGATATGTGTTAGATATAAATACTGTTTGTTCGAAGTCTCTAGGTCCTATTACACCACTAGATATTCAGACCGGTCCATGGGTGTAGCCACGTAAGCCACGGTAGGGCAGGGTGGGGCGCTTGCTCCACCCTGGCTCTGACCTGATGCTACGTTTACATATGGGTCCAGCCTCGGCCAACTGCCATTGTATAAACGGGATTTCCCTGCTTACACAATGGCTAGGGATGTCGATTGGTTGAGGCTGGAGGCTGGGGTACCTAACCAAACCTAAAAAGATGAAGGGAATATTTCGTGGTGTAGGTAGGTAAGCAATAAGAAAGTGTTTTGGGTAATTCGAATTATACATACAGTTACACAGTGCTATATGGTGTAACATTCTTATGAAAAAATTAACCGGTGTAAGACCGCGGGTTTAATTTGCAAGTTACATAATTATTATTTTAGACTGCTGCCCCACCCTGAGCCCATGGCTGGCTACGCCGATTTACCGGTCTTAATCGACGTCGCGTAGTTTATTACGCATTGAAGGTCGGCCATTTTGTTTCAACTTATATGCCGCGTAGTAACTAGCTTTTGCCAGCGGCTTCGCCCGCGTGAAAATAGGTTTCGCATACAAACTTAATGCTACGAAACACAATGTTGGCCCAGCCTCGGCCAATCGCCATTGTGTTAATACAATGTCCCCGTTACTTTATACAATGGGTACACAATAGCGATTTGCCGAGGCTGGGGCCACAGGTAAACGTAGCATTAGACCCCCGTTTCATTCCCATAAAAGCTGAATTTTGGAAAATCTTTTCTTCGCCTACGTAGTAATAGAAAACCTAGTGCACAATTTCGCGGCTTCTAATGACTCCTAGTCACAGTAGTTGTGGCTGTGCGTTGATATGTCAGTCAGTCAGTTTCTCCTTTTATTTATATCATCATAAAATTGTAAATACCGTTATAATCTATCTATCTTGTGAGAGACTGTAAACTGTCAAAATATTGGTAAACTGTGACATGTGGTTTATTTCTCTTTGGTAAAATACATTAGTAGGTACTCACAATTTAACGCATTATTTTTTGGTAGATTATAATCAATCCAAGCGAACTCATCCCGCAATCGGATCTCATCTCGTTCGCTGATTGGTTGATATACTCCACCGTCACACCACACCACACCGCCATATTTATTACCTAGTTATTGATTAAAAATGGATTTCGTGTTAAAAATAACTCACAGCTTAGAATTAGTTACAAGAAATTGTTGTAAAAATAAAAAGAAATTGTGATACACCAAAGAAATGCAATTTGAATGATAAATAAGTAAACAATAAACACAGAACGCAGCCTTCGGGCAATTGACAATATAACGCGGCACGGAATATGATTTTTACTTCGATATCACTCGATATTCCGCACAAGTTACACAGACTGTCTTATGCTAAGTTTAAATGTGGGCCCAGCCTCGGCCAATCGCTATTGTGTAGCCATTGTACAAGCGGGGAAACCCCGTCAATACAATGGCGATTGGCCGAGGCTGGGCCCACATGTAAACGTAGCATTAAAGTTTACTTCCAAGTAAGACAGTCTGACCCTTATTACACTAAGCTACGCGACGTCGACAAAACCGGTCTAAATATCGAGTGGTGGAATAATAATAATAATAAGAGCTCAGCTTGAATGAATCCAACGCAGTGCCGCCGTAATAAACCACGGGGAAGAACCTCCTGTCCATGAACTGCAGAGCAACCTTCTCTATTTTACGGGGAATACCCGGTTATTTAGTTTTATTGTTATGCCTAGTTTACATGTGGGCCCAGCCTCGGCCAATCGCTATTATGTAAACGGGGTTTCCCCAATTTAAACAATAATTGGCCGTGGCTGGGTCCACATGTAAACTAGGCATTAGGTTTTTTTTAATATGAGAAATCATAATAAAACTTAGTGTTTGATGACCTGGACCGATGACCTGGTCAGGGTCGCTGGAGTCCGATGGATGCGAGACGCACAGGACCGGCCATTGTGGCGACGCTTGTAGGAGGCCTATGTCCAACAGTGGGCGTCTTTTGGCTGAAATGATGATGATGATAATGAGTGTTTGATGCGTTCATAATAATATCAAATGCCATGCAAGTTGGTGATTTCATCGATCATAAACATAATTCATTTCAAACTATTTTTTTTTTTTAGTTTACAATTTCTTCCCCAAATATGTTCATATTCCGAATTTATTTGTTTAGGTAGGTACGTTTCTTGTAGATGTTCCTAATGTAAGCCAATTTTCAGCTAAACTGGCCCTGTAGATTCCAAATAAATTGACTTTGACAGACAAACAATCAGACAGATATTCTATTCGGGTATTCCAATGAGAGTTACGACTTTTATTAGGAAGATCGGAACCTTCAATTCAAATAATTTTATTTCACATAGGCCTACATTGAGCACTTATAAGACGTCAGAAGATGGTGCACCGGTGCACGGTTCCAATTAGTAGTTTCCTATGCAGAAGAAACGACGGAACTCCATGGTTACTCTTCAAAAAACAAGTGCGAGTCGGACCCGTACGCAAGGGTTCCGTACAAAGTTACTTATGTTAATAGTCGGTCAATTTCCGAATCGAGCCTCGAATATTTTTTAGAAGCGCAAAAATCTATTTATTTATGACATAGGCTCAGGCTCGGAATGTCCCTTTCCCGAAATGTCCACTCCCTATAATGTCTATTTCTGATGCTCCATTTACACAGCGTTCTCATGCCCCATTTACAAGCATTTTCGCTGGCGAGTGAGGCTTCCGCGATGCGTCCACTTGTCACGGTTTACGGCGTCTCAGGAACTCTTTTCCCCTCCACTTGACCCTGGACGAAGAATCACATGGAGTGTTCGTTATGAACAATGTGACCGACATATTTGAGAATTCGTACTTGCACAGTCGACTCTATTTGGTTTTTAGCTTCTCCAGGATCGAGACATTAGTCCTAAGTGTTGTCCAAGGGCTCCACAGTAGTCGCCGCCAGCACCACATCTCGATTGCATCGATTTTGTGCAGGTCTTTGAGGCGAACCGTCCACGTTTCTGCGCCATAAAAAAGTATTGGGAAGACCAAGCTTCTCATGAGGCGGACTTTCGTGGCTTTAGTGATGTTATGGTTGAACCAGATTCTTTTCAGCCTATCAACAGCAGATGGTGTGAGATAGCACCTCTCCTTCGAATCTCATCTTCACATCCTCCAGTGTTCGTGACAGTGGAACCAAGGTATACATACGATTGAACAAGTTGCCAATCATAGTGATGTCAGGATGTTTCAGTACAGCTCGATCCTCTATCATCATTTTGGTTTTGTCTCTGTTGAGCGTAAGACAGAAAGAGAGGCTTGTTGTCAACCACGACCACTCTGTCAAGAGTGAACGACTAAGGAGAAGGAGAAAAAGAAGCATAAACTGCCTTATCTTTAGATTGTGTTGACTTAGAAGGTAGATTTGTTCACAGCTGCTCGGAGTAGCAGACTTGAGTGTCTTATATTAATTTCAGCTTCCTACCTCCACGCGTTCCTGAGAAAAGGGTCTTGATCGATGGACAGGTGGGCAACAAAATGATTCTATAAGGGGTCCGGGACACGGGCGCCTGGTCTCGGCACAGACACGTTCCTGCCCCGTTCATGACACGGCACTGATTTGTGGATATATACCTTTAGGTCTTCTTAGTCGTGCACTCTTGACAGAGTGGACGTAGTCAAGTCTCGGTCGAGTCTTGCGCCACCGATTTTTTACGATGCGACGCCATGCAGCTCTGTGGTTGGCGGCTTGGGAGTTGTCCTTTATGCTGTAGTGTGTCATAGATCTTATGAGGTCCTTCCACTGTGTCGGAGAGCGTTCTCGTGATCTTTTGTCCTCGACTTTCCTTTGCACCATCAATCGTTCCATCGAGTCCTCGTTACGCGTGATACGAGTATGCTTGAAGAACTTGAAGATTCGTATTTGCACAGACGACGATAATCTCTGTTTTATATTGAGTTCTTTCAGGAACGAAACATTGGTTCGGTGTGCAGTCCATGGGATTCCAAGCATGCGTCTCTAGAACGACATTTCCAGTGCGTTAATCTTGCGACGGTCTTGTATCCTCTGCGTCTACGTCTCAGCACCATAGAAAAATTGAAAAGACCAAGCACTTCATCAGTAGAAACTTTGTGTTTTTGTTTATTCTGCGGTCCTTTCAAATTTTTGTGTGTTTTTCTACTGAGGATCTCGTAATGGTGCAGAGCCTCCGGATTTCATCCTCGCAGCCATAGAGGCTGCCATTGGTGATCGTGGAACCCATGTATATCTCTTGACCACCTCACATCCCGCTATATCTTGGACGTTTGGTTGGTTGTTGTCAGCACGGTCCACAATTATTATAAATCATTTTTCATAATTTTAGTCTTAGGTACGGAACCCTAAAAGTGATTGATTTACAAGTATTTCAAGCATTTTAGAGTTTATATTATAACCCTAAAATGCTTGTAAAGCTTTGATTCAAGATCGAAATAAGAGTACACGTAATACGAAATATAAATATTTTTTGTTCCATAGCGCGTTGCGCTCATGCACTGCGGATCAAAGCAATTTGTTATAATTATATTAGAAACCGGACTGCACAAATCGTGGGAAAAACCGTACCTACATTAAGAAAATAAATGATCGTGGTTAAAAGACGTACATAATATTTATAGTTTTTGTATGATTCGGGGTCCGCAAGAAGCTATCAAATAACGAATACAAACTTCGCCAAATCATCACATACCATGGTGAAATAATGGTCAAACGCGAGCCTATATGTAGATAATAAAAAAGGAGTAATAATTATCAGTTCACTAGAAGTATATTATTTTTTTGTACGTGTGTTTGTCACCTAACTCCTCCTAAACGGCTGAACCGATTTGGATGAAATTCAATTTGCAATCTTGCTTGAAATTGCAATCGGGTTTTTCATTTTTTCTGACGATAAGCCAGTTTTTGGGCAGGACAACGTGTGCTGGCGCCCGCTAATTCTTTTTATTTATCAATCTATATATTATATGTATAAAAGCGAAATACCACTCACTGATTAATCACGAAAGGGGCCATTCAAGTATTACGTAAGCACTACAGGGGGGTGGGGGTCTTTGTTTTGCTTATTTTTGATGTCATGGGGGATGGGGGGTCTGGATGGTGATTACTTCAGCAGTTTTTTTTTTCAGAGATGAATCTCGATGTTCCAAAATCACATAAAAATGAGTAGACAGACACATATCACTGAGCAATGTTTACGTAAGCATGTGGGGGAGGGTTAAATCTTTGCTTACTTTTGCTGACGAGGGGGAGGGGGGGTTAATTTTTGCAAAAAATCTGCTTACGTAATAATTGAACGGCCCCAAATCTCAGAGACTATAACACCTACAAACTTAAAATTTGGCAGGTAGTTTGGCTAGAGGGTAAAGACATACGCTGCTAAGAACGGATTTTACGAAACTTCACCACTAAGGAGGTAAATTGGGGGTTTGGAAAAACCGAGTTTCACGCGGATGAAGCCATTGGCAGAAGCCAGTATCTTATAAAAGTAGAAACTGACTGACGGACAAATAGAAAAGGGGAAAAATCGTTTGTATGTATTCATTGGGCCAATATACTTCAAACTTTGCACCATTACTAACTTATGTAAATAATAATTCATTAATATTCATACAGAAATATGATTGTACTACGACCCTTTTACCTACTTGACAATTTTTCAAAGGTTTTCACAGTTCAATCAATTGCTGATGGCCTATAATTTTCTTAATTCGTCTCTTTGTCCAGGCCGCAAATGTCAGAGGCTCAAGTGCAACGTCTCCTCGAAATCCAAAGACAGCAATATGAGAGAAAGCTCGAAGAAATGGCTGCACAGAGGAGACAAGAAGAGGCCGCTAAAGCAGCCGAACAAAGGAGACAAGAGGCCGCTAAAGCAGCCGAACAGAAAAGACAAGAAGAGGCCGCTAAAGCAGCTGCTTTACGGAAACAGCAGGAAGAGGCTGCCGCAGCAGCTCTCCGTAAAGCTGCATTTAGGTATGTTAACAACTCAAAATAGCTCTGATATATTTTCGCATAGGTTGGGCAAGTGCGAGTCGGTCTCGCGCACTGTATATCCGTACAAACTTACCTATGTTTTTCTATGTACTCGTATATGTACATAGTTTCAATACCTGAATGCAGTCTTGACGATTTTTGCTGATGAATTTAGAATGAGTGATTATATCTGTATGTCCTAATTGTTATATTGTCGTCTCCATTATATTTGTAAAACCAAACAATTGTTTTGATTGGTTATAGTATCGAACGGGAGCGAACACCGTATAGCTTAAGCGGCAACCAGCTCCAGCAGGCCACCGCAGCTCCGGCATACCTCTATCCGAACCTCAACCAGGGACATGCGGTCCCTATCATCGGCCCTTTCCAGAACAACCCCTTCCAGCATCGGTCTCCAAATGAAACCTTCGGAAATCATATGAACACACAAAACCAATGGTAAGCATTTATTTATTTTTACAAGCTCTATATTAGTTTCACCTGTCCTGGGGGCTTACTCTCGAGCTTAATTTCGGTCGGTCGACATTGGAATTGTGACGATAGGTACTCTTGAAATCGATGCTAGCGCCAAATTGGTTTAAAATTGCGTGACCACACGCCAAGCCCAATCCCCATTTTACTTAGTTTTCCAAAAAGGTCACGCAATTAACGTCACGTAATTATGATGTTGTTATTATTATTTTTTATGTTATGCGTCATATTTGACGTATCTAAATATTTTTTTCTTTCTTTACTTTTTTATGGAAAGTGTAAAATGTCACTCAGTCTCTCTAAACTTTTTTCAATCCGGACTTTCATATGATTTTGTTCGAAATACAGTGAGGAGTGTAAATGCTGTTGACAATCCGCATAGCAAACACGATCCTTATGTAGTTCAACAAAGGATTTGCAAATGTGCACTATACTATAAGAAGGCAATCAAAGTGTCGAGTGCCTACGTGCTCGATTACGGAGCCGCGGTGCGTTGCGCGGCGCGTCGGGCGGTACGTCGTACATTGCCATAATGTTTGTGTTTGCGCGAGCGATGACGCGGCCCGCTGCTGCAATGTACGACGAAACGCCCAACGCGCCGCGCAACGCGCCGCTTCTCCGTAAACACGGCTTACGTCCGGTCCACGACGACGTGCTATATGTCGCCACAATAAATTTAAACCACACAATACATTTCGCATCTTATGACTATAATAATAAGAACTAAAACAAACCAAAACCTTTTTTGTAAAAAACAACTAGCTGACTCAGCAAAAGTTGTTTTGCCATATAAAATAATTTATATATTTTGGTTTTACCAAAATATTAATCGTGGCGACATTTGGGTCGTTCATTGTGGTGACATTTGGGGTTAGGCCTATGTCCAACAGTGGATGTCTTTGGGCTAAATTATGATGATGATGATGATGATTTTGGTAAAATATAATATTTAGATAAGATTACCTACCTACCCTTTTTTTTATTTTAATTCTTCCCTTCATTCTGATGAACAAAACAAAAATAGGATTAATAAAAATACTCGTAGGTCCAAAAACTTGAAACTTGAAACTTGAAAATAGGCCCAATTTTTTCCCAAAAAAATAAAAAATAAATGTGTTTGACCACCGTGCACCGTTATCACTTGGGTATGAAAAATATGTGGTTTACGTCTTATTCTCAGACCTACTTAATATTGATTTGTTTTAAAATTGTTGTTTGACAGTTATAGGCCAGCCCCGTCGGCGCCTGCGCCGCCTCGCGGGCCCTCTCCGAGACCGCGCTCAGTCAGCAGGTACGAACCAGTATTTCACCCCTATACCCCTATATTCTTACCGGCTTACGTCGGATTGGTCCGAGAAATGTTTTCGTGTCCTATTCGCCACGGTCGTGTATTTGAGACTGGGTACTTCATCACGTTTAGCTCTTCAATCCCCATAGGTGACAGAAGACCTGACGAGATGGAGTATCTGGTCGTGGATGTGCGACCCTGGCGGAATAAAAGCAAGAGACGACACGTAGGCGTTTAAAAAGTATGCAAGGTTACGTAAGGTTAAGTATATTAAAAATATATATATATTATTTATAATTATTATAAAAAGAAAATGATGATTGATGACTTTTAATTAATATGTCATTATATTTTTTCGATTATTTTTTTTTTACTGAAACGGTTATAACGTTATTAGTGTACATGAGGATGGATGGAGAGGGGGGCCAAAGAAAAGATGGATGGATTGTGTGAGGAGTAACAATATGTAAGAAGAAGAAAGAGTTAATGATAGCATGACGGATGACAGGTCATAGTAAAAAAATAAAACTGTTGCTCCGACCACAAATAACATGTAACAAGGGCAGAAGATGATCATCATCATTTTCTGCCCTTGTTATATGTTATTTTTTATTTACTAGTGTGATATAAGTAAACTTTAACAAAAGCCCCTTTTGCTGGTAGACCGCGCAACGCGCCCAGGGAACGAGATGTACTGGACTGTCCTACCTGCCAAGCGAGATATGGCATGAGAATCTTTCAATGCGACAACGGGCATAGCTCCTGCGACGACTGCAAGAACAGGAGGCGATTTTGCGGCATCTGCAGGAAGCCACTTACCAACAGAAGGAACTATGATTTAGAAAGCCATATTGCTCAGGTAATACAATAATATTATTTAATAACTTTAAAGCATTGGAAGGCCTGCCACATCGTGGATGACCTGGTGTGGGTCGCGAAAATCCGAAGGATGCGAGACGCACAGCACCGGTCGTTGTGGCGACGCTTGGGGGAGGCCTTACCCTATAGTGGGCGTTTTTCGGCTGAAATGATGACTAACGTCTACCAGGCGGCGAAAGTAACGAGATTTCTCCATACAAACTGTGTACCGTCCTTTCAGCCCCTTAGGGGTTTTGAAAAATCCTTTCTTAACTTTTTATCTATATAGGGTGACTGGTAATTAGTGACCGATACTTAAACACGTGATTGTAGTCATGATAAGAAACAACTTTTACTATGGGACCAAACCTGAAATCGAGAAAAAATATAAGCAAGCTCAGTACATTTTGACCAGCTAAGCGAACATATACCAGTAGATTTTTTCGCGATTTCAGGTTTGGTGCCATAGTAAACGTTCAACAATCGTGTGTTTAATTACCAGGCATCCTATTTATGTATATACACCGTTTACTAGTCACCCTATTTAAGTATATACACCGTTAAATTTTGATCGTTTTAATCCCGTGGAGGGTCGATCCGGTACATGAAACACTATCGATTTGTAAAGATAAAACTTATACTTTATTTTAAAACTCGAATTAATTTCGTCGACAACTACGACCGACCGTCGACAACTAAGAACGACCGACAACTACCTACAAGGTCATTGGACCTTGTAGATAGTTGTCGGTCGTTGCGTACTAACTACTAAAAGCCGGGTACAGACCGCTGTAACGTAACATGCAATGTAACACGCAATGAAAGAATTTTCCGTCGATATGTCGCAACGTATGTAATGAAACAAAATTCCCATATGGGTCGGAAGCCCTACTCGAGCCTTACCGTGCATACTAAGCGCGCAAACAGGGCCTTAAGTCTGCTTGTACAATAGTGTCAGAATGGTCTATCATTGATTTCATAATTGTTGATTTTGACAAGTTTGGTAATCTACTAATAAAATGGCTTTCGAATGATCAACCAGCGACATTCCATTGAGAGAAATGGCATAGAATGGTAATCTCGTACTTACCTACATAATGACAAATGAATGTCCACCTTATATCATAACAAAAACTAATCACTGATACAATAACAAAAACAAAACACTGAAAACGCCGGCCGGCGGTCACTCTAAATAAACAGTAAGTAGTAATATCACATTTGACTTTGACAGCTAAAAAACCACAGACCGACCAATGATCGGTCATTATGAATTTTGAAGATTACAATCTTTTAACAAAATGACAATGGAATAGTGTTGAAATGACGAATTTATAAAAATACCAGACTCGGGCCCCGGAGCAGTTTAAGTTTGTGAGTATATGCTCGGTTCGTGTGCGCGCCCAGTCCACAACTTAAGAAATGCTCTTTTCATGTCACCTTGCATGTTACGTTACAATAGTCTGTACCATTGAAAACATATTTTTCAATACAATTACTCAAAAACTCGCTCTTATCCCTCCGCTTTCAGGCACGCATTGGATTGTTTTCCGCACTAGTGTAGAAAAGTGCGCGTATCACAATAAAATTAAGGTGAGGCACCTTAATTTTATTGTGATAAAATAGTTTAACGTATCAGGCGCGCGTCGACCCCCACGAGTCGTGCGTGTATTGAAAAACATCGTTTTATACACGTGCACATATGTCACTGCAGCCTTTGGCTCCATAACACACTCGTCTACGGCTCGTGCGAATTACGCCTCAGTCGCAATGACAAAGTTTTTGCACTTGTATCAAAATGTACTATTATTAATGAGGTACCTTTTTTTTCTTTTCAGACGAAAGCACCGTGCCCTCATAAAAGTGAAGGATGTAAGCTGTATATTAAGATAATCGATATGGAGACTCATGTGAAGGAGTGTCCTTTCAAGGAACAAAATTGTCCCCTCACTGATGTGTTTGGAACCTGCCATTGGAAAGGTAATAAATCATTGTTTTCCAGGAAATTGGACATTCTCCCGTGTTTTTATCTTTGTACAATACTAGCTTGCTCGGAAAACGACGTTCTGCCATATAAATTATCAAAGAAAAATGGGAGTGGAGGTAGGAAGGTAAAAATACAACTATTCCCAGACCTACTAAATATACACAAAAAAAAACATAAAACATCAATATAGCAGTTTTGGAGGAGTTTGATAAAAAGCATTAGCATTTCAAATATTGATATGAGGAAAAGTGGGGGCGTGGTGGGAACATCACGCTATCTCTGTTTTACGCGCGTAACATAGTGGCAGTGACGTCACATGTCAGCGTGTGCATCCTTTGCCCGTTATTTGACAGTTTTCCATTCCACTAGGTTTAAAAATTTTCTAAATTGCATAATTTTAAATTGATTCTGTTTTTTTTTTCTATTTGTGACTTTGTATAAAATATTATTTTTATAAATTATAATTATTTTTTTATACAAATAATGATTAAAAAAATCAGTCAAGTACATTATCACTACACTTTCCAATTTTCTCATTTGGTATGCCTGTCCACACGGTATTTCAGAGGGGAAGTCATGACCTGCAGGTCATGACTTCCCCGCTCCGTCACTTTCACTCGTATATTCCCCCATCGGTTTCTGTCTCTTTCCACACCGTGATGAGATTTTTCCGGAAATTTCAGGTAAACTGAGCGAAATATCGAGCCATTTCGACAACATGCATCCAAACGGCTGTCAAAGCAAAGTGGACTCAGAAATGCAACTCACAAACATCCGCAACAGTAGTCAACAAGTCCACCTCACCGTCCTCGGCGTCTATAACTTCCTTCTTCACTTAAAGGTATCTGAGAATGATGGCAAAGTCTACATGGCGGTTCAACTTATCGGCACAAAATTCAGCGCACAAAAGTGGCTGTACGAAATACATGTCTACAACAAAAGCGAAAACCGCAGGAAGTACGTGTTCACAGACAATTGCTGCTCGTCCAACGACAAGATAGAAGATGTTTTCAGTACAGGAGAGTGCGCGGTGTTGCCAGTGTGGTACGCTAACACTTTTGTCTGTAACGGTGTTTTAACTTATAAGTTTTTTATTAAGAAGTCCGATGAAGTAAAGAAGGTGTACGGCAAAAATAACCGTGGGAGAGGTAGGAATCATTAACAAAGATTGCTCAACGACATTTTAATTCTTCTGTAAATGAAGACAGAGTGGTTGAGGGAATATCTTAGTTTGGAGAAATAATACAAATAGTAGTACCTAACTGGCCATATTATTTGCTTGTCTTTAAAATGTCATATATTGCGTGAAGACAAAACAATATTTTTTCAATTCTATCTATCGATTGATGATAATATTGTTTTGTTTCCTATGCTTCTCTTAAAGCCAATCAGAGTTTTTGCACGGGCTTACCTGACTTGGATATCGTAAGGATATTTATAAAGTTTGGACAAAAGTCGGATACCTATGTGCTCAAATAAGTTCGTGACTTTGTAAGTTTTTTTTCTAAAAGTAAACCGCAAACTTAAAAAGTTTAGATACAAGCTTTTATCAAACATGTATTCATCGAAGGATACAAGGCCAAAAAATCCGTAGTTTGGTATCCCAACCCTGATGTGCTAGACGATTTTTTAAGTATTGCCACACGCTATGTTTTTTTTAATGTTACCATTACAACAATACTACGAGAGTAAAGTATAAGTGAATGAGCACTCGTTTTTAAAATAAACAAGACTTGCTTACATTCTTAGAAAACTTATCTTATTTGATCACGATAAAATCGATATTATCTCAACTCAACCACTCTTGTCTTGATATCTATAAGAATGTCATATTTACGCCGCACAATTATATTTTAAAATCAAAATTCTTATCGATAAACGCTAATATTTGATAAGAACATATGTATTGTGACTTTAAAAATGAAATTTGTACAAATTTTTTTGAAATAATTGTTATCGAAAATTTTCTTTAAATTTAGTTTTTTTTGTTTAATTTGAAATAGAGCAGTTAACAAAATAATACTGACTACGTAATAATTATAGAGGTATCATTTTTAAAATATTGTATAAAATTATGGTATTTTCTTGAATTTGGTATGAATACATTTGGAGAAAAGGGTAGGTATTCTATAAATAAGATTTCCATATAAAAGTTGGTAATCTATGAGCTTCCTTGAATTAAAATTTTAAGGTATAGAAGGCAATGATGAGAAAAGTGGGAGAGTATACTTTAAATAAGATTGCCTTAAGTTAGAGGTAATCTTTGAGGTTCAAATCTTGTATTGTTAACTCGAAAAGTATCATGGATTGTAATGCCATATTAACCAATTTTATGTGAGAATAAGGGACAAGAAATCCCAAGAGGAAGGAAAAATTGATTTGATTGATCTAGATATTATAATTATAACAAATATGTAAAAATATCCAGTTTATTGATATTTATCTCGGACTATGTATCCATTTTTGAGAAAATAGAAACGTAACGATAATGATTATTTTAAGGCATTGAGTGCATAGACATAGGGGTCAATATTCTCTATATATTTATAGAAATTCGCTTCGACTTCGTCAACTCGCTTTGATTATTATGGTTCCTGTAAGCAGAGATACAAGAGTTTACGTTTACCGATCATAGTACTTGGGAGTCTTCTTACAGACTGCCAATTACGCTATGGTAAACGATTTAAAAAACAAGAGGAACCCAATAGAAAGTATATGGTACAGCCCACGTCATATTTAACACAAAAGACGACATATAAGGTCTGTCTTTTTTGTAGATTATGTATAATTCTATAGTATACTTGCAGTGTTTCCAGTTTTTAACTATGGAAACATTGTCAAGTGTTGCCAGCTAGGGTTTACCACTGGCAAGTCTTTGGTAGAATTCAATCGTAAATTATAATACAACATAGTTGCCATTGACATAAAATGAATAAGTATAGATTTATTTTTAATGAGAATTATGTCAGATTTGTATTTTTTATTACTAATAATAAGTTTCATCATATAGGTATTCGCGGACGATTTATATAAAAAAAATGTTGGTGTAGTTCCCATATTGAAAATTCCCATAAGATTGGATGTTGACCAACTGACAACTTTTTCCTATTTCATCTCTTTTTTTTACTGACGAGATGGAATATTTGGTTGTGGATGTGGGGCGGAATAAACGCGAGTGTTTGTCGGATATGTTCGACATTGGTGGTTTAAACCTCAAGTGAGATAGTGGTCGAAATGAGAACCTATCAATAGTTAAATTTAAATTAGTGTTGAAACCAAGGCCAAGCCATTAAAAGATAAGCGAATCTAGATTTCCTTATCTTTTTGGTAAAAACTAGTTAAGTAGTAGGTAGATTCCCTTATTTTTAAAACAAGTAACCTATTGGCGGTTTTGATTGAGCAATCCTGCATTTATTAATGGTTTGCTTACACACGGTTTCTGGAAGGAAATAATTGTAGGTCAAGTGACGCACGTCACAAATTAAACGTAGTTACTTAGATCAAGTGATGTGATGGGCTGCTGAAAATGCATTTAAACCATCGCAATTTTACATTTTTTTTTCCAGGCGCCTTGGTTTTAGTCTTTTTGTATATTAATAGTATAGTACGATCAAAATGTGTTGGCTGCTCTGAAGTTGGCGTTTCGAACTATTGAAAATGAATTACCGTGCCAGCAATTGTGCGAAGCTCCGAGTAGTCAAGATATTTCGATTGCAAAAAGTTAAAGGGAAGGTCTCTCTAACTGTAGTTATAATTTTAATCTTTTTTTGTCTTTTAAAAACCATTGTATTACTCTATATTATAATCAAAATGAAAATTTTATGTCCATGTTTGAGTTATGTGTGTCTTCATTATTATTATCCTATATTAGACATTGTATTTTTTAATTCCAATAAAGCTTATCAAAATAAAATATATTTTTTGTCGTTTTATTTGTTTGCGTTTAACTTGAGTCTAATTATTCTTTAGATTGTGTTACCGGCTATCTATATAATCCGGTATTCTATACAAAACCTAGGCAATGTATAGAATGAGGTCTAAAGTAAGGGTTTTATTTTCAGGTGGTGATAAAAAAAAACCTTATCCTAATTTCGTCCCTGCTCTCGTCTCTTTTACACACATTACCGGCTTTTAGAAAACCTGAAATATACAGATTGCCGGTAACATATAGAACGTGAAAGTAAAAGAATATCACAAGGATACATTATCTCTGGATAAAAAGCATGTAGTATCGTATGTGCTATTTCCAGATCATGGTCTACCCGTGTTTCATCGAAAACAATTCAGCCGTTCGAGCGTGAAGAAGTAACAATCATACACAAACGCTCACAAATTTTCGTCTTTATAATGTGTGTAGGTACTTGAATAGTTTTTTCTATACAAAGAAAGGATTTTCCAAAATTCACTCCCTAAGGTCCAACGCTGCGCACGCGCAGACACCCGTCATGAGTGTGTCGTGTGCTCGAGTCCTCGTAGCGGTAACCTGACCTGCGCAGTGGCTATTGCAACTTTAACGATGTGCATGCAGTCGTGTCGATGGAAAACTTGTATTACGTAGCAAAAGGAGACGTTTCACTTTTATATAGGACCGCGTAACGCAGTTTCGGCATCTTAGAATGATTCTAAAATCAAATAAAATTAGAATGGAAATAAAACTATAGAAATCTTTTTATCAACTTTATTTTCATCGACAAAACTAGTGTATGTGATCTGTGACAGTGAAATCAATTAAGGGCGAGCACATATGGTCTACATTTAAAAAAATACAGAACTTACTCTAAGGATTTAAAGTACTTTTTTGTACGATTACGACCAATAATACTTAAGTGTTATTTTTTAGTCTCAGAAATGAGTATAAGACAATATGGCATGTCAACACGTATTATAATTTACAAGAGACCTTGTGTGCCCGCTCTTACACAAGTACATTCAAAAATATTTAACACTTCAGCCTAAAAAACAATATCTAGAAATCAAATTATAGTTTTTAACTAAACACCGTCTTAGAATTAATTTTCAGAGAAAAGAAGTATAATTCGACTATTTAAGAAAAAAACTATTTTATCTTCATTTTCAGACAGCATCTTTGGATTACTAAATACAAATTAAGACCCTTATAGGAAATCTATCTCCTCTTAACAAATAAAACGGAATGGACACGGCTGAATTTTGATTTGTTTGAATTATCGGTCGTTGCGTACTAACCACCTACAGGTCATTGACTCCCTCAGGTGACGTTTACTTAAACAATAAACGTACATACGTAAATTAATTTTAATTTAAAAAAAGTACTTTATTTTTTAATTTTATTTTACAAATCGATAGTGTTTCATATACCGGATCGACCCTCCACGGGATTAAAACGATCAAAATTTAGCCGTGTTTATTAAATTAGGCCCCGTATTCAAAATATTGGTAGGTATATTGGTACATAAAGTGTAAGTAGCTCATGAAATTTAAACTTTCCTTTTTTGGTCTAGTGGTTGGTGGCCCTGATTGCTGTATGTCGTTCAAAAGGGTTGGCACCAGCAAACTTAAGGAATTTTGAATTTCTCGGACTACCTCAGCTTTGGAATTTTCGTTCAGAAATAAAAATAGCAGAGTCAAATGAGACACTTCTTATGTAGGTAATTTTTTTTTATGTATTGCTAGGTTGCTGCTGTAGAGTACGCGGAAAATAAGTGAACCATCCGCAACGATTGCGCCCACCTCGACTGAGACCCGAAAATCAGTTATAATCCTTATAGATACACAAGTTGAACCATCATAGATTCATAGCGGACATAGCGGCCGACCTTAATTGCGCAGTAACCAATTTTCGGGTCGCAATCGGAGTGGGGGCCGCGCGCGACCACAGCAAATAGCATAGCATCAGCCTTATAATGTTCTCGCTGCTGGGCCTCAGGCTTCCTCTCTAGAAGAGAGAATAGGCCTCAGGCCTCCTCTCTATAAGAGAGAATGGACCTGAGTCTGAATCCACCACGCGGGCCTAGTTCTAGGACATGCCGGTTTCTTCACGATTTTTTCCTTCAGCGTTTTGAGAGCAGCGGTGTGAAATAAATTACACAAAGTAATGCGTCTGGCTGGGTTTAGAACCCGCGACCTACAACTTAAGTCGGGACCGTTACTACTCGGGTACCACTGTGCTCCAGAGCAAATGGTTCAACTTATTTGCCGCATACAATATCTATACTCTGGCTTAGGCAGTGAGATAGCATGAGTTTTCCTGAACTAATAACATAACGAATTTATCAGAATTATACTCCATTCAAAATAAGATTAGACATCTAAACAAATATTTTTTACTGTCTGTTCAACCGATTTTGACTTTTATTGCGTAGGTGATACGGCAAATGGCGGCTGCAGTATATGTATAATTGGTATTGTAACGACTTTTTTTTTAATGCCGTCCTTATGTCTACGGAATAGAAGTCAAAATCGGTTGAACACAACCGGTCGGTCGACCGATGGGTTGTGTAAATGGGCACATCGACTTTTTGATAAGACAATTATAATAGGTGTTATAAGAGCAATCTCCCTATTCGAAAAATGCGTCCACTTCAATAAACAGAGGCCTTACCACGAGATCTTAACGCGATCCATTTTAAGACCATAACTGAACGCTTGAAGGGATGAAGCTGTATAGGGTGAAAGAAGAGAGTCTTAATCGCCTGCACGACTGACATTTTAAAACGTCATGGTAAGGCATCTGAACAGATAATCTGAATATGTAACAACAGTTGCACAATTGAGTTGTTAAGACTCATTTGCACCAAAACGCTTTCCCTTAGTGATACATGGTGAGGTTTTACTACCCCCCCCCCCCCCCTCCCGAAAAATCACGTATATTTTCTAGGTACCAGTCTTAAAAACATTACATATCTAGCGAGGAAAACAAATATACGTGATAGGACTGTTTCTATCCAACCCCCCCCCCCCCCATCGAACGTCACGTGATTAATGGACGATCCTCAATCTGTCTCCGTTATATTAAAACGAAGCACAAGAATTCATCGAAGGATTAAGAACGAGTTTGTAGTGCAAGTGGGCCTTTGGTACAACAAAGAATAAAATGTATACAGGGCATAATTGAAATTCATGGTCATGCTTTAAATACTACATCTGCTCATAAAAGTAAACTACTTTCTTCAAGAAAGTCATCACCTATTTCTTTATAAAAAAAAAAATACTCTCACCAATTTTTATAAGCTGATAATTACTTGTACGGAAAGTACAATATTCCGTTTTTGGGGATATGAATCATAGTACTTATATATTCCCAAAAAAGAAAATATTACTTTTATATTGCACGTTTTAAATTTCCTTGAAGAAAGCTGATTATTTCCATGAGCAAAAACAATATCCAAAACATAACCAGTAAACGATCCATTTCTATTACACCCTCTATAAACAGAACATAGTTTTTTGACAGCCTCCCATAGCTCAACCAATCAAAAAAAAAAAATTTGTATCCGTAAAATTTTATTTCTAATTAAAATGAAATTAATTATAGTAGATACGGTATATCTCCATCTACGGCGTTTATATAAACATAGCCTAATATACACAAGCGTCACACAGTGTAGATACAATTTTATAACTAAGTATTCGTAGTTACAAGAAAAAAATGCTTAAAACGAAAATTCATTTACTGAACACATTGAGTTCGTATTATTAAAGTTTTACATTAAAAAAGGTCACTTCTTTAAATAAACATGGACGGCATGAAATGGGAATTTTGGGATTTACAAGTCTAAAATTCTTTAAAGCTGAACATTAAATTACCAATTTTTTTTTAATATATTTGCCGCCATTTTATAATAAAGGTCAGTTTACAACGAAGAGTGTTGATAAAATACGACAAATTATCTTTTTTTTTTTAAGACTACGGTTTCTTTATTAGTCTTATTTATTTTGAAGTAAACTTTTAATTTTATTCTGACTGTCGGGTAATTACTGGGTGGGAATATGTTGAAATCTAGATTTTTCTACATATTTAGACATTACACACATTACTATGCATATTTCAGAATCAGCAATACTCTCATCGACTTGTTATTAAAAAAAAAAAAAAACATTATTTCGAATAAACAACAGTCATAAAAGAAAAAAACATAATAAAGCGATATTTTCACTGTTTCATACATTTAAATGTATTTCTGGTTATATTTTAAAACATTAGGAAAGATAAATACATGTTTTCATACAGTTACATCTCCCTGTATTATCATTTCACTCTAATATCCATGAGGTAAAATTACGCAAATAAAAAAAAAACACTAATACAAATGTCCTTTCAGCTCAATATAAAAGCCTTAGAGCTAAGTTAGTTTTTGGTTTCAAACCTAAAAAAAAAGGAAAAATCTTTTTGAGATCACTTCAATCCTTCCATCACAGAGGTTTTAATAGTCAAAAAGATAACTGCGTTTACAATCTCAATAAGAACGACGTTAAAAAAAAACTTCAGAAGCTTTCAAAGGGATAACGACAATTTTAGATCGAAAGCATCACTTATAATCTATTAAGGTAGAACTACATTGCGCACACGTGGGCCACGTACGCCGATCTGGGCGCGTCGGTCTCCATACATTTTATATGGAAACTAGACTTGTAGAGAGCTACACTTGATCCACGCCACGCGACGACGTTCTACGTACAAATCAGGCGTGTTACACGTATGCGTCGGTGTAATGTTGTTCTAGCTTTATAAAGACGTCAAAAGCACAAAATATAGCCAAGCCCCAAATAATCAATGTTCGATCAAGCCCGTCCTTAGCTGTCCTCCCCCAGTGACGCCCTTGTTCGTATACTACAGGGAGCGCTCGATTAGCCCTTAGTGTTAGTTTAGCTACCGCCGTCGAGTATATCCGACAAACTCTCGCATTTATTCCTCCAGGGTCGCACATCCACGACCAAATACTCCATCTCGTCAGCTCTTCGGTCAGCTATGGGAATTGAAGTGGTAAACAAGATGGAGTACCCAGTCGCCAATACACGACCCTAGCGAATAGGACACAAAAACACTTGTCGTAAAAATCCGACGCGGCCGGTTAAAGGGTTGAAGTCCTAGCTGGGGGTTTTAATATAAATATGGGCGCCACAGATAAATTAGGTTAGACTGATGACAACCTTATAGGTTGACCTGTGCGAACGCTACACGGGAATTCAGCCTCTAGGTCAGGGGTGGCCAACTTAATTCAATCCATGATGTTTATTAACTACTCTGTGAGATCTATCAGTTACAAAAATCAATTCAATAATAATGAAAGAGCGAGCTCGCTCACATATTTTAGCACAACACTTCGAAGTCGTTAAATATGGTTAATCTTTCATAAAAAATAATATAAAAATCGAATTATGCTAAAATTCAGCTAATAAAAGAAGAACGAGCGATGCCAGCTCAAAAATTTTAGCAATTTGTCACGAAGTTCGGTTTTCTTTTGACAATAAGAAGTTACGGTGACCAGATAATAGAATGTATTTAACAAGGGGCCTAATAGCTGGGTTTCTGCCGCCGCGAGTCATAGTCCTTTTGGTCTAAAAGTAAATAAGTTACTGCTTGCCAAGATCGATAATTCGATCGTGATCGAGCAGTTGGCCACCCCTGCTCTAGCTAAACTATACAAACCCATAGAATTCGCTTAGGTACTGCACGAGGCCTCAACTATTTATCAATGACAATTTGGGCAGATATTAAAAATATGAAGTGTCTGACACAACATTTTAGTGAACACATTAAAGTTAGGTGCTGCGTGTTTTTTGCAATATTATTTATTATTAAATTCAAAGTCCGTATTTCATTTTCATTTAAAATTTCGAAAAAATCTGTGCGACAACACTCTGATGAGCCATCGTAAAGTTGTATTAATTGCTTTCTGAAAACTTTAAATAATTTATACTTACTTACGGAATACGAACAATTTTGGTGTTACCTTTAAAGGGCAGTTGTATATTAAAATTATTCATTAATAATTAATAGGTACAATTTCATAAGTAAAATCTAAACTAACATAACTAATATGTAAGTACATAATAAAATAATCTAAATATTTAGTAAAAAAAAACAAACTACTTAAATAATTTAATTTGGAATGACATTGCTGAGATAACTTCGTTATTATCGAGATCAATTTCATTTAAAAAAATAAAATAATAATAGTTTTAAAAATTACATTCATTATTCACTTCATTCCCTGTTTTCCGTATTTTCACAAAACTACACCAAACTCCTTTCCAAAATGGTGGTCAATATTTGAATAAAAAAGGTAAAATAATAATAAAAACAAATCAATATAAAAAGACCACCAAATTTTTTTTCATCGACTATTGAGCCTCTCTGACTGTAAATTCAGAATTATTATTCGCCAGGGGATTTCTGGCAACTCTACTGGCTACTAAATCTGATAGTATGTCATCCCTTAAGACAAAGATGCAAGTAAGAGTTACGTCTCTAACCAAAATCGCGGTAGGCGATTGGTCGTCGCCGCTCATAGCCGCCATAGTGGCGCGCGCTCGACCAATCGCGTGATGTCTCCACTATCAAGACTTGCTTGTGTGTCTTTTGGCAATTGAGCTGGTTTCTATTATATTTGAATAAAGAATTCGAGACAATTTGAATCCATCGCCGTCAACTCAAATATAGACTTCAGAGACGTGAATTTAAAGTTCCTTTTTCATTAAAAAGGTGCTAAATTTCTATTTCTATTCAAAAGATCCAAAATGTAAGAGTTTTGTAGTTCTGAAAATTGATAATTATCTTAGATATGAAATATCTATTGGCGCGCCTTGCCATTAAAACCGACTCGAGTGCCGTGACGGCAAACGGTATGATATTGTCATTCCGTGATGTCTCCACTACGCCTCTGCTCTCGACTTTCTTGTGTGTTTTTTGGCAGTTGAGTTAGTTTAAATTAGATTTGAATAAAAAAATCGACATAATATGAATTTATCGCCACCAACTAAAATACTGACTTTAGCTCCGTATATTTATAGTTCTTTTTTCATTAAAGCTACTAAATTTCTATTTCTAGTAGTAAGGCAAAAATTATAACTTTGACGTATGAGATTATAAGTATTTAGTAGTTACAAAATTTAGTAATTATCTTAGATTTCTGCAGGCTAAACAGTCGATGATTATTTCACACAAAAACAGGATTTTATACAAGTACCTATTAAAATAGTTTGATATGAAACAGAAAAAGGTGCAACATGCAAGTGACACCTTTTGCAACATTTAAACAAAACTTTTCTCTTAATTAAAGTTCAGTACACATTAATGTTGACAATGATTAAAAAGTAAGTGTAAAAATCACAATCAATAAGATCACGAAATTATTATCTAATTACGTGTGATGGAGCAAAAAAGTTATGCTGTTGTTGAAACACAGATTAGGATACAAATGGAGTACTCGTAAACAGGTATCTTTTGAGCATGCTTGTCCCATCATAGACTTCATCTATAGCTTACTATCAAGCGAAATTTAGATTAGCTCATTAACAAAACAAAAAATGTACTAAACTTTATTATTGCTAGCCAAATTTTTTTTTACGACGGATAAAAATCATCCTATGACAACTCCCGTCCTTGAGTGGAGCAGGAGATAGTGTCACACTTTTACTGACTAAAAAATCCACCCTGTTCCTACGTTGCCTTTTATACTTGGGCCGAACCACCCTTTCAGAAGCGAACCCTTGGCCCCAGTAGGTTTCGACCCTTCTGCAGGGTACGAACCAAATAAATATTGTAAATTTTCTATGTAAAAAAATTTGGGATTGCAATCATTGTAAGAATCAGCAAGAAGCCATTGAAATACTTCATTAATGCCGTCGATTGCAACCTTTTTTTTACCTTCTTCCAACAAAAACCCACTGAATTTGACATTAAAAGGTGTTTGCAAGTGATCTTACTGAGATTACCAGAAAATGTCTCAGTACTGATCCGATTATGAAAATTCTTTCGCTTATTGAAAACTAAACTGTTGTTGAAAGCTATAGTCTAGGCTGCACAACTCCTATACGACGCTGAACAGGTCACGGGAGCGTCGAGTTAGGAATAGGAGTTAAGGTGTCCAGCGGTTTTATCTTAAAGTTGGGTACAGGGGTATGTCTCTTTGGTTGTCCAACCTTTGGGCTTGGCAATATTAGAAGCAATCAAAGTCGTAGGTTGACACAGCAAGAAACAACATCAACTTAATAAACAAGAATTGATTTTATAAATCTACTTGTGTGTACTCCATTTGTTTACTATTCTATGACTAGATTTCAAAAGGTACTTGCGATCATCAAGCCATACTGCCTTCAGACCCTCATAAGCCACATATTTTATTTTTTTCTTTTGTACTCTAAGCTCCTATGTAAGAAACGTTTTTGAGCTATCTTGATTATACTTTACCAAACCGACTGCAGGGTACATTGGTTTGTTCCACCACACCTTCCTTTGAATACCAATCTACTATTTACTTCCTAACCTCTCAATAAAAACATTTCACACTCAAAACACAGATCTACTCACAATTTAAATAAATCATTTTCTTGTGTCAAAACAGTGTCTTAAAATTTTGAAAATCTAAATCACAAAAACGATGCACGGTGCTGATTTGAGTAGAAAATAAATATGTTTAGTTGTTGATGCCTCCGTTGTAAGCATAGTCAGCTTTGTTGTGCATCACAAGATGGTTGTCCACGAAGTAAAAACTGTCAGAACAAGTCTCAAAAGGCGCAGCAATCATTTCGTCCACTGAAACACAGATATTCAAAATTATAATTTTACACAGATTGGTAGTCAAGTAAATGCTTTTCAGGGTTTTGGAACCAAAAGGTTTTTTTTTGTTGTAGGGATAAATCATCCAATGACATCTCCCTCCCTTGGGCGGAGCGGATAGTGTCAGACTTTTACTGATTAAAAACCCACCCCATTCCCTTGTTGCTTTCGTTTCAGGGCCCTGTTCGTTCTCACATTACCCATGGCCCCCAGTAGGCTTCGACCCTGCTAAGCCCCTACAGTATGCTGATAACTCTCTGAGGTGCGCGGGAACAGTATGCGCCGTCGACGACTTTGTCTCGGTCCGGACAGTTACTGGACGGTCGGACAGCGAAGTACTTATTGTTCACCGTCCGCAAGCCCGCGCCTACGGTGGCCGGATATTGGGATCGGAATCCCGGCAGCGGATGGGGCGTGAGCGCCGTTGCCCCATGCGGTCGGCCTCCTCCTTTGCTAGCATTACTGCGGAGGAGGAGACCGCCTGACACTCCTCCTCGCTCCGGACCATGGCCAAGGCCCGGCGCGTGAGATCGCTCCGATCGCTCCCACAAGGACACGGCGATGCTCTGCCCAAGTGGGGCACATCTGTACCGTGTGCTCCACCGTGTCCTCTGGGTGGTCCAAACAGTGGCGACACCCGGGCGTTACTTCCGCGCAAATCCAGTGCAGATACTTTCCGAAATTACCATGGGTGAGAACCTGCGTCATGCGGAAGGTGAGGACGCCGTGAGGTCTTTCCAGCCACGCCTTAAAGAGGGGACTTACCGCCATAATTATGGTTTTGCCTAGCACTGGGTTACGACAGTCACTGTCGCCAGTTTATCGTGAGGTCGTACCGGAACTCTGTTCGGCATCAGCGGAGTTTAGACCCTGGCGTTTCATCTCCACGCGTAGATCGTGCATGTGTGCATGGACTGTTGCCTTCAGATCCCATGTTCCCACTTCGCGGAACACCGTGCGGTATCCCCGCACCATCCGTATAGCCATGATCTTCTGGCAAGCGTTCAGCTGGGCAGCCGGTCGCTTACGCAGCGACGGCGCCCACACCGGCGCCCCATAAAGAGCCATGGACCGAACGATGCAGGAGGCGTCTGGACTGGACCCCCAAAGTTCGGCAGGAGCTACTTGAGGGCAGCCCCAGTCCGATTCAGTTTGGGAGCCAGACGTTGGAAGTGTTACTCAAAATTCCACTGGCTGTCGAGGATTAGTTCCAAGTACTTCATTGTCGACCCGACGCCGATGGGAATTCCTACCGTGAATTGGGAACCCGGTGGTGGCGCGTTCCGAGGGCCGTGAAAGCACATGGCCTCAGACTTGTGCAGTGCTACCTTGATCGTCCTCAAGACTCGTTGCAGTCACTCTGCTGTCTGTCTCTCTGTCCGACACAGTTCTCGAAAATGACCATGTCACGTTGTAGTGGGATCGGACTTTCATTACTGACCGAACTATTGTAGACAATAAACCGGATATAGTGGTGGTAGACCGATTAGCGCGCCGCGCAATGATAATCGATGTCAGCATCCCACATGACGAGAATCTCGTGAAAGCTGAGAGAGAGAAACAAATCAAATATCTCGACTTAGCACACGAGGTTGTCAACATGTGGAATGTAGACTCGGTATTCATTGTGCCGATTGTCGTGACCGCCAATGGCCTTATAGCCAAAAGCTTCGACGACCATCTGTCGAAACTGTCGTTGCGCGGTTGGATTAAGGGCTTGATACAGAGGTAGTACTCCTTGATACGGCTCGCATTGTGAGGAGGTTCCTGTCTCTGGAGCCCTAACCACCGGTAGCTTGGACCCTGCTCCCGACGCCCCCTGCGCCCGACACCGGCGGACTACTGGTTTTATTTATTTTTAATTTTTTTTCATATTTGTTTTAGGAAATATTTAAAATGTTAAAAATATGTACAAGAAATAAATAAAGGAAAGATAATATGTAATTACGATTGTGACAACAAACATGTATTAATTAAGTTAAGATTTGTAACTTGCTACAGTGTGTCCAATATATGTAAACACTCATTATATTGATGCTTGATAGGCAAAAACTACTAACCAACATTAAGTAAACTAACCGGGATATTAAATAAGATAATACATTTTATAGCTATTATCCAAAATAGCTATAAAGCATTTAAATCCAACTATTTTGTAATTTTTTATATTTTTTTTCTAAAAATATGAAAAATTACAAAACAGTAAAGTAAATATAAAGTGATTGAATCATATGCTCAATAATATCTTGTTATGTTAAAATAGTGATATAATTGAGCAATCTAAATGTCTTTTTAAAAAGACTTCTTGATCAAAGACATCATAATACTTGTTTTTTCAGGAAAGGAATAAAAAATCTTACCTAGATCAGGTGGCAGTGTAGGGAACTCGTATATGTGTTCACAAGTATTTCTTGAAAACGGTATACAGAAGCCAAACTCAAAGTCAAACGTCTTGAGTAACGTGTCTCTGAAGAAATGCTTCTCTATCATCCTGAAATGATTGACGGGACGAGCTCCGACTGTGAACTCTACGCTGTAAATTTAGCAAAATCAAGAATTAGAAAACTAAAGGCTTGTGGGGAATGTAATGCATATTTTTACAGATAGGACTATTTTTAACACTGTCTATGAAAGCAAAATAAAAAATGTAGTAAAACATTTAACATTTTATTTTTAATTATTTATAAGCACACTACCACTATCTCACTCGGTCCAATGGTAAACGATATTGTTTGATGATGGATCCATATATGCCTAAAAGTAACCTATTCACTCTTACATAGCTGAGATTTTTTATTACGATCTATAACTCTCTCATCTGTCCCAAAAATTACCCTCTGACCAATTCTATGCTTATTTTTGTATGTTATATTGTCATGTCAATTAATGAAATAAGTACTGAAAGAACTACATTTTTGATTCCACAGCTCGGTAGACATACAAAAGTACTACCATAAATCAACTTTAACTCAACTCTCTGAGTTATACCTAAATTAAAAAATATTGAACTAACTTACGTGGCTCCAACAGTCTTTAATTTCAAAAATTGGGGCGTGAACTGGTAGCGGACAAATCTCCCGGCATTAGGGTCTAGTGGCTCATCGGGGGCATCCTCAGTACCCTCACTATCCACTCCGAAGTCCGTCGGAGGCTTCGCGATCTCAAACAGCACCGTTCCACTTTCCAAATCGCGTATTTTGAATCTAGTGAAATCTATGTCGTATACGTTGGCCTCAGGACTGCACATATAAGTATCTGTAATTCGATCTAGCCTCAGGACATCTTCAGGAGTTATTCCACTGACTATTACGTCGTCTTTATTGGTATCGAGCATCGATATTGATTCACACTTTTTTCCGACTAAACTCATTTTTGTAGTATACCGTTGCTGTAAGTAATCTCAAAAGTATAGGCACGATAGAAAGAAATTAGATAGCATGAACTGCGTCACAGCATTTTTAGTGCATTTTGAATTTGATATTAATTTCTTTTTGATTACTGAATGAAAAATTCATTCATTCAATCAAAGAGAATATAAGCACTACGTTTAAGAGACGGGACTCCCATAGAAAAAAATGGTTCAACACGAAACGTCAAAACGTGTACTAAGATTCAATACCAACTTTGACATAGATGACCATATACATGACGCAAGGGGCTGCCAACATAACGGCCGATATAGTGGTGTACCTAGGTGCTCATGGTAATTTTTTATCGATAGTATTTAAAAAAAAAAAATTATAGGTCCATTTATTGGATCTGAATTAAGGTCTATTTACGCCAACTATATCCATCAGTTTAACTAAGAATAAGTGGAATATTTCATATCAAAAAATAAAACCCAAGGTTTCATTAATTGATATGGAATATTCCACTTACCAGCGAATTTACGTTGACGCAAATGAGGTTGGGTTTCAAAGGTGGGGTGGGGGTGTGGTTAACACTAAAGGAAACACTATTTTACGGATTTTAATAATAACAGTTTATTTTATTTTTCTTTATGGTTAAACAAATACAGAAACTATAACCTATTTGCCTATTCTCTATAATGCATAAACCTTAAAAGTATCATTATCTTACTTTATTATTTCTGATTCTGATCTTTATAAGATCTGTAATTGTAAATATAACAAAGTTTACATGAATGATGTTCTAATTAAGAATCTTACCTTTGCATTTAAGAGTCGAATCAGTATCAGTTTTGCCAATGTGTAGAAGAAATCCAATCATCTCCCTAAGGTTCTGCAGTAAGTCCCACAGAAGGAATTGCAGATTTTTTGAGATGTGTCTTCGTAAAATCCTTGGCAGAAAATGTTTGCTACAAACGTGTTTAATTGGTGGAGCTAAAAAGCTCCACCAATACGTACGAACGTCCAATCCAATGTTTACATCTAGAAGAAAAAAATGTATTACATTACTTATTAGCATTTCATATTGAGATACCTGAAATATTTATTGTTCGAATAGCATGATTGTTCTATTTGAATTATACTAAATAAAGTTTAAATTATAAGAGTATCGATAGTCGATTAAACATGCCCAGCAGTAGTGATAGATCATTTTTAAAATTGAAGAATTTCATTTTTTATCACGAACTTGTAAATTTTAATAATGAATATATAAAACTATCGATATAGTCGATAAAAATTCCACTACACAGCACTGTTAATAGGTTATTTTATAGATTTTCGACTGATTTTTATTAAAATTGATTTGTAAATCACCAAATCCTTTTCTGTAACTGAAAATGAACGTTTATTTACGCTTACCTCTCTTAATGTAATGGATATTTAGCCATGAACATTGGCTTTTGACCGTCCGACCGGCTGGCTCGTAAACCACATATTTCACAGATTTTATAGTGCATATCAACAGATTGCTTCACATGGGTACACGTAAACGTCCTATTAATAGGAATTTTCGCTTAAAATTCACGAAACACATATTAAAAACAAAAATTAAACTTTGTTTACAATTCACCTCTTGAGAAGTAGAAGATAAATATGGCGGATGGATAGCTGCGACAGAGTCGAATAGATGTTAAAGCGAGACAGCGATAGCCGCCATTTTGACCGCCATTAAAATTAGTACGCGTTTCATACATTTGACGAAGATCATTTTTTTCTTAGGGAGTTGCGCCAGACTGCATTCAATGTTTGTCTTTCACGTCAAACTGAAACTATGACGGCGGAAATCGGATACATCATATCTAGGTCATAAAACATTTAATGATTCTTATAATTTATAAAACATGTAATCGTTTTTTCTATGTTTAATATATGCGAGAACAAACTACATATTATCGTTTGAAGAAAGAGTTCCTGAATAGTTTTGTTTGATCAATATGAGCAGTGTACCTAATGTGAGATGCAGTCTTGGTTTAGTATCGAATTTAGGTATGTATCCGAACACCATTTTACTGTCAATTTATCAAAACAAAGTTTCATATTATTTTATGATAAATTGAGAACTGGATAACATTAGATGAAATCTGCACGGTTTGTATATTTTTTTTCATTGCAATGTTTCGTTTGCTTGCGTGGAAATAATGCTTGAAAAGAAACGTTTGTAGTTCCGGTTTCAACGCGCTCCATTTCACGGTAAGTCATCAACAGTAATTCAAATTAAGAATTAATTTTCTTACTCCGAGCGCAAATAATGTTAAATAAAATAATTACAAACCAATCAAATTGTAATTCATACGAAAAGATAAGTTTAATGCGTTGTTTTAATAATTTGAATCTAGAAAGTCTAAAAACTAGCCTCAAGTATATCGAAACGTTACTGGAAACATTGACGTAATATCCGTTGCGTCATAACGAAGCATGCGCATTGTCATTTTCATTGGTTGGTCATAGATTAAAATTATAATAATCTACCAATAATCGGGCCATCGCTCAAGTCTCGTTCTGTGATAAGTCTTCTTTTAAGGTGGTAGTGGACTGTCTGATGTGCATTTAAAGTGTTACAAAATAAATATACAACATGATTATCAAGGAATAGTGAGTATATTATGTTAAGGTTATACAAGTTTGCGAATACAAATCGATTTTCGGGCAATCTACTTGAAAATTTGCCACGGTCCGCCTAGTTGTCCCATCTTATCAGCAGTCGCTATTTGTGAAGTTTAATTGTCGTATTTAATTGAATCACTTGAGATAAATTGTCGAAATATATAAAAGGTAGTGACAGTGACAGATCTGCAGGTCAAGGCTTCGCGGAGGCAGTGAATTTCCGCGGATTTATTTAACAGATGTTTGTGTCAAGATTATAAATAATATAGAGAAATTAAACGTAATTCTCTTTGTTTGCAGCCGTGTGACGCTCCCCCTAACAGTCGAAGAGGTAAGATTTATTTCCTTGTTAAGTTTTGTTCCAAGGACGATAGAGTCTGGCTTTGAAACTAGATATTCTGCCACATTGAATCAAGACTGTCGTAATTTGAGCCAAGATGTTGCCAAACCTCCCCTTAGTAGGAAGTACGATTTTAACAATAGATGAAACCTACCTACATCAATTACTTAAGTTTCTAAGTATTATAATTAGATTCCTGTATTAAAAGTAAAGGGTAATACCTATTTACTAACTTCATTTTGATAGTAAATCTGTTTCACTGCTATGTTGACAATGGTTAGGAAACTAGGTCAAAAAATGACATTGATTTTTTGATACAATGCAGTTATACCATAATTTTTTTCCAGTTTTTATTTCATTTATCATCATTGAACCATAGCAATCAATGCTTTCATGATTGCAGAATTATACTTTGTGAAGTAAATGTCAAATGTCAAAAAGTTTTAATTTTTTTTTTTTCGGTTTATTTTGGCCAGTGATTAGTACATAATTATGTATTCATCCTTCTTATATTTTGCAAGTAATAATACAGGCAAAGGTAGCAAACCAAACAGCTGGTACAGCCAATCTGTTCTTTGTTGTAAACCTAGAAAAAGTATAAACTTTGGAATCAGGAACTTATTAGTATATTTTTTCATTCATAATTTATTACAAGGAAAAATTCTCGATGTAATTGGTTTTGATAAAATTTTAATATCTAAAGTGCATTGTGAAAAACTTGTCAGCGTTTAATCATTTAATTTGCCTTATTAGTCATGGTCTTATCACAAATATAACTTATCTATAGTAGAATGTATTAGATCTTTAATGCTGTAAATAAACTACAGTATTAAATCCACTTCAGTTTTCAATTATGATATTTCATTTATATTATTTATTTTTATTATGCATAAGCTCTCGTTTGATAACTATCTTACTTGATGATAAAGGATGATGTGGCCAATAATGGAGCACACTTTGCCTTGAACTAAATTATTCAGTCTTGACTTAAAGATCCCTAGGTTATAGCTATCAGGAAACAGACTCCCGGAGGGAATTCGATTTCTTAGCTGTAAGCATTATGAACATGTTCCCAAAATGCTTTGTATTAAATAGACTACTTTGTAATTTTAACAAATCGGAATTTGCTGTATCGTGATGTCATTTAGCCTTTGATAAATGGAAATTAGACCTATCCAACACTAAAAGAATTACGTTTATCTTTATAATATTATATTTAGTATTGATAACTAAAAATTGATGGCTGTACTACATGTTGCTTAGTGCAAAACTCACGAACAACATGACTACTTCGGAATAACTTTTTTTTAAACTATTTCTTACAAGTCTCAGGAAGAGAAAATTATAAAATTGCACAGAAAACATGTATTTAGCGTTCCTTAATATAACCTGATTTACCTGTATAAGTTTGTGGGGTGACTGCAACCCAAACAGTTTTGGTAGAACAATGTTCATTGAGTCAGCTAGTCTTTAATATATATATAGGCAACTATAATTGTCTGACTCATCTCTCAAACTGCTAAGCATATTACACTGAAAAGTCCCCACATTGTTATTAATTATGATTGATAGATACGCTAAGATATTATTTTCCAAACTTAACACCCTAAGGGGATAAAATTGTTGAACCCCTCTTTCAGATTGTATGAAGAAATCTACTTACCCTTTGAATACCGTAATTAGAGACACAATAGAAAGGCAATAGGTGTGCAGACACCGGTGTCCGCTTGGGGCTTGAGTAATTAATGCAAGCAAAATTGTGGGCTGAATCTAGTTCTTGATAAACAAGCCATTTCTTAGTTTATAATAATAATACCTAATCTTTATTTAATCTTTTACACGACATTGTTACATGTAATAGCCACAAGTAAATAATCTTAAACAAATATGCTAGTGCCCCACAAATAACTATCAGTAAAACTAAATTATCAATATTTACAAACTTGAGGAAAGTTGACTTTAAGTGTAATGTCAGTAATATGTACTGTGGTGCTATTCTCTAAGAAAACGCAGCGCTGCCGTAACAACGTACATCCAAATACGATACATTGAATTACACAAACAATACAATGTATAGGTACATTAAGTTGACAATCCAATGTAACCTATTTGGGTGGTTGTCATTGAGCAGCGCTGCGTTTTCTTAGAGAATAGCACCCCTGGTCCAATGGCAAAAAATATTTTGCTTCCAGAAAGCTACATTATTGCTGATTGCCATAGGATTATTCCTGCAACATTCCCATCTTCTCCATAGAGATTTACGCTTTGGAATGTGCAATTAGCATCATTTTTTCTGATAGACTGATTTCTTGACTTTTCAAAAGTGCCTGTAAAAAAAATATATTACAATATTAATAAATACTTATGTGAGGACAGTGTAGACCAGTCAATATTGTACCCAAAAGAACAATAATAATAATAAAGGCAAATATACAGGGAAGCTCTTTTAAAATACCCATTATAGATGAAATAGATCATAGTATTTAAAAAGGTATTAAAAAAATAAATGGCCCTACAATTAATTATACAAGCTATTAAGAGTTTCACTAAAAACAAATTAACATGTTAATTTATTAATTGACCCAATTTTGCAATTTATAAGTTTACTGTAACATCAATATTGATTAAATCATCATTATTTGGTGAACTGGTTTGAATTGCAAATTCATCCAACATTATGCTGAGGACATGTTTTTGCATAATGCTACAACTGCTTAAACTTAAACAAATATTCCGAAAACTATAATGGTATGAATTTGGACTAACTGACTGACTGACATATCAACGGACAGCCGAAACTACTGAGACAAGAACCGTGAACTTTTGAACTTAGTTTCCTTTTATGACGTAGGCGGGCATTACAGACATTAGACCGACGCACACGCGTAACACGCCTGATCTGTACGTAGAAGTAAAAAGACAAATTTTGCAGCGCCTCTAGCGGTCACTTGCAGAACCAAAATTTGCCATACAAAATATTTACGGCGTCGATATCGAGTAGCGACGAATACTATTGCTTAAAACTCATGGTAGAGGTACTGTAGCTCTACAAGTCTAGTTTCCATATTAAATGTATGGAGACCGACGTGCCCTGCCCAGTTCGGCGTGTGTGGCACACGTGTGCGCAGTGTAGTTCTAGCATAAGAGAGGATTTTCCAAAATGGAATAAATTTTGTAAGGGTTGAAAGTTTGTATAGAAAAACTTATTTTCTGGCAGAAGCTAGTGAATAAATAAACAAAGATTCGAAAAAAAATAAATTACAAGATCTAGTGGTCCAGGAAGACGTCCTGTCCGACAGATTGATTTTATTCAGTAAAAAAAAATTGAGACCTCGACTGCAGCGCCACCTACCGGGTTCAATTGTATTTTCAAACCATCCAAAGACCCACTAAAATATACAGACAAATTTCATCCAAATCAGTCAAGCCGCGAGATAAGCTTAAAAATGACTGCATGGATTTTCAAACGGTTTCCACTAAAAGACAGAGTAATTTACAAAAAAAAAAGTGTAAATGTAAAATTTAGGCTTAACATAGTAGAGAAAGACTAAGAATTTCAAAGAATTGTAGAAGAGCGAAACTGGGACGGATCGCTAGTTCCGAGCAATATTAAAATCGGAAAGAAAATATTACACTTAAACTAGTATAAGAATAAAGCTTCAGGAGAAAGAGGCTATTGAAATTGAAAACGTAACAAGTGATTACGTAGCAGCACTTTTTAGACGATAGCAGCAAATAATATTTATATAACATAAGATAATTTCTGGAAGTAGGTACTGCTTTGGTTCTGAAAATTCAGTTTGTTTGAGTGGTAGTAAATTACATTAGCGCTGTTACGTTTTATCTTGAAAAGTGCAACTTAGCTAAGCGAAGTTGCAACCGAAATCCTGGTATGAATCGAAATAATTATACTCAAACCGCCTTATTCCAAAACGCAATCTAAAATAGTCCCGGGACGATTACTAGTTTTAATTGGCATTAAATCTAATAATAGTCTCTGAAATACATTTAGATCACTTTTAATAGGTATTAAATTTAGTAATAATCCCGAAAACTACATTTAGATAGCGTTTAATTGGGATTAAACCTAGTAATAGTCCCGGAACTATTTTAGATCGCGTTTTGGAAAATGGCGGTAAACGTTTTCTGAAATTCAGGTTTATAAAAAAAAAAAATGGTTTACCTACTGGCGTTCTTAGATTCGGCCTGCCATATTTGCCAATACTTGGATGTCTGTAATTAGCAATAAAAAAATGTTTTATTTATTTAGCAACATTGAGTTTGACCTCTCCTTTTAAGTGTGAAAACACCTGTGCCAGGAGAGGCCGCTCTCCCTTATCTTGATTACATTTATATTATATCTTAATACTTATATTAAATCTATTTGAGCAATGACCTAAAGAAAGCCCAAGTGAATGCCTCGACGACCCAGAACCGAAATGTCTGGCGAAAAACGACGAAGAGAGCCGATTCCAAATGACATGGGATAAGGCAAAGAGAGAGATATATTTGCCAATTCTGAACAAACTCATAAACGTAATGATAAGAATTTTTTGCATGAACTGAATATTAAAATGTGTAGGTAAATTAAAATTTCAAAATAATTTTGCTGACAGTACTTTGGCACACTTACAATAACATTATCTCTGATCGTAATACATTCCAATTGATATAGATAAGTCTTATCGCCTTTCCTAGTTCGTAATTCCTGAGAACACACCAACTTGAATGACGTCACAATAACATTACAAGTCTGTGGGAATTTATGACAAATAAGACGTCAAAATTTGAGTGAACATGCGTCTTCAAGGGCCTTACCATGACGTATTTAAAAAGTCAGGCGTGCGAGCCAGAAATAGAGACTGACCCATACACCCCATATAGCTCCATCCCTTTAACAGTTCAGTTTAGGTCGTAAATTAGATCGCTTTAGGAGTTCGTGGTAGAGTCTCTGGGCTTGCTGGCTCCCTCGTAGGTCTCAACTAATGCTTACCATCAGGGTATTTGCCATGCGATTTTTTCCGCATGCAGACAATTTAAAAGGCAAAATTACGTGTCCCGCGTGGGTATTGCACGCATTACTTGTATGAAAAGGACATATCCGGAGGTTACGCATGCGTGATGAAATCCGCACGATATTAAAAGCACCCTCAGGTGAGGTCCAAAGTCCGGCTCATCAGAAATTAAAAAGAAAAACCATCTTGTCTTTGTAACTTCTTCTTCTGCCTCGCCTTTATCCCGAGGCGCGGGGTCGGCTTTCCCAATCATGCGACGCCTTTTATATCTAGATCTCGAAAGTCGTTGTTCGTGTAGTCCTCCCAATACTTTCATGTCCTTTTAGACATTTATCAACCAGGTTGTTTGGGGCCTTACTCTTCGCCTCTTTCTTGTAGCGATGGGGAAGTTCACGGCCCCTAAAAATTATAGAAAAAACTGATAAAATAATTAAAATCTACGATTACATCACACATAAAAAATACGACATTCCCTCTCCTAGAGAGGAGGCCTGAGTACCAGCAGTGGGAACATTAAAAGGCTGAAATTGCTAATGAGATTCCGCATTTGCGGGTTTGGAATTTGGATTCCCTAAACGCACTTGTATAACTTTTTTTTTAATTTATTTTTTATTTGTTATAAACTATTGTTTGACTGCAATCTCACCTGATGGTAAGCAGTGATGCAATCGTTGATGGTGAATCGCACTAGTTTATTAAGAGCCTATTCACTCTAGCCTTGAAGACACCCGAATTACTCTACCTACACATCTTATTCTTGCTTAGGCCTGTACTATTTCTTATTCTGTGCTTAGGCGCAGTAGATTAGTAGTAAAATCACATCAATTAGTATTACACACAAAGCATTTAAATAAATTATATAATATATAATTTAAAAAAACATGACTGTAACCATCGTAACCTTGCCAAACGGTTTAAAAAAAAAACTTCACTTTAAAAGAACGTCTTCCTTATTCTTAATTTATGGTAACATTTATAACGATTATATTATTGTCTCTGACATCAGCACGAACGGTCTTATATACTATGTGACAGTGCAAAGTATAATTGTTACGCGTACGTAGTGTCTATATTAATTATGTTGAGGGCAAGGTTCGTTAGAAACTGCGTGATCTTTGTAAAACATCATCTATATATATAGAAGAAAGTCGTGTTAGTTACACTATTTATAACTCAAGAACGGCTGAACCGATTTGGCTGAAAATTGGTAGGAAGGTAGCTTGGAATCAGAAGAAGGACGTAGGATAATATTTATTATTTTTTTAATCTTGTTAAAAAAGAAAAACCAAAACCTGCTCATTTATTGGTATAGTGTAGAGAAGGGTAGAGCGGGAGCGAAGCCGCGGGCAAAAGCGGGAGCGAAGCCGCGGGCAAAAGCTAGTGGTAGATAAATATTATTTGTAGTTGTGGAAATATTATATTATTATTATATTTTTAATCAACTTCAAAAAGTGAGGCGTGACTTTCGACGCGAGTTTCTCAAAAACTGCTGTTCCGAATTAGATGAGGTTTTAGTTTTCAAATGCATATCTCTCAGGAAAGAGTTTATTGAAAACGTTAGCAACAAAACGATAATCTAAGACTAGAAATAAAAGTCAAATCTTGCCATTTGTACCTATTTTACTTTTATGATTTAAAAAAATTACTATTCTAACTATCCGCAACCAGCGGATAATCCAAAATAATTTCATATTCGTAACTGCATCCAAAACCGCCATAAATATTATTCCTGTATCTCTATTCGAAGAATATTAATATCTTCTAGAATTACTATACAGCCAGTATGCTAACTTATGAGTATACGCATGAGTCTGCATATAATCTTATGCAAACTCATTACGCAGACGTAACAGTATCTAGATCCGAAACTTCATATGCATAACATCCCCGGTCCGAAAGAGTAAAGGTAGAACTACATTGAAGCCCACGTGGGCCACGTACCCACCTGAGCGCGTCAGTCTCCATACATTTTATATGGCAACTAGACTTGTAGAGCTACATTAGGCCCAGGCCACGCGACGCACGTGTACCTAATGTAGTTCCCGCTGTAGCTGTACTGTGGCCCTCGAACGTAAAGGGTTGCCATCTGTTAGAACACTGATAGATCTGACACGCCATCGGCTCACGCTGATTCTTTAATACCAATGTCTATGTAGCGGGTCTGTGATGGTTTGGGGCTACTTTGGTGGTTCTGTCGTCCGAATCGAAGGAAATTTAAATAGAATTTAACAAAAACGGGCAGACCCTCCACGGTGTTTACCTGAAGCCACGCGGTACATACTCCTTGTCCCGAACAAAAACACATTGTTTTTTATTCAAAAATGTAAAACTTTTGTTCATCGATCCAGAGAAACTTTTTTTACTCTCGAATGTTGTCTAATTCTTGTTCTCTTTACCCATATTGTCCATCTTTTTCTTAACCCTTCTATGAAGTGGCTTTGAGACCGATGTGCTTCAACTAGTCTCTCAATTTTTTTTATTAATTTTTTTATGGTAGATAAAATCATCCAATGACATCTCTCGCCCTTGGGCGAAGCGGGAGATAGTGTCAGACTATTACTGACTAAAAACCCTACCAGGGCTATAAAATGCATACCAGATGCATTTTCTCACTTTCCCAAAGCACCAGAATAGGCTTCGACCCTGCTGGCCTGTACCACGGCGCGAGAGATCGCCACCGTAATTTTAGTGTGGATATGTCGTAGCCATATCGTAGAATTGGGAATTTCGTTATATGGCCGAGGTTAGGTTACTTTTTAGGTGGTAATTTCATGAAGTGGTCAACTGTTAAATGAAATGGCCAATTCTACGATATGGTTAACAGATACACTGCCTGATTTTTGCGGTTTCTTTTAAACCGTGTTAGCGTTTCTGGTGCAGTTAAAATCTATCACATTGGCTAGTAACGACTAAGCTTAAATCTTTGCTAGAAGTTGTTGCTCTTAGTGTACTTTGATACGACAATTGTTGCAAATTGTTCTTCGAGTCGCAAATTTCTAAACGATATACTCATAGTCAAAAGTTTGCTTTGGTATCTAAAAAATATGCCTCAAATATTTTGCGAATGTTTCTTGTTACCCATGTTGTTTTACCCAAATAATTGTGTACTCAATAAATTCATTACAACAAATAAAACTCCTTGCTGTAAATAGATTTCGATGTTTTTTTTTTTGGTCGTACGACCAAATAACAACAGAATCTTTTTAATGTAGGTTCTCTGCGGTGAGATACAATTAATGAAACCTAATATGGATTTAAAAAATATATTGCTTGTAATATGTACAAAAAAAATGCAGTTGGCCAGTTCTTTTGAATTTGGTGTATTTGCCTTTTCAATAATAGCTTCGGCAAATTGTGTTCGCCTAAGAATAATCCCAAAAAGTGCTAAACTGGGTAAAATAAATTAGGGAGTAGGTCTCTAGATATCTTAGTTCCCCTCTAGTTGCATAACGTTACCTATATTCGGATTGGGCGACTAGAGCCGATCAATATTTCGTGCAGAAATAGAAGTGCACTTTTTGCCCGCGTCTTGTAACTCATTCGGGTCTCTGGGGTGGCGGAATCTTGTGGCAATTTAGATCGGGAGTTTATACGCCATAAAATTTTGGTCGTTTTAATCCCGTGGAGGGTCGATTCGGTACATGAAAGCAAAGATAAAAATGAAAAATAAAGTACTTTTTTTCTAAACTCGAATTAATTTACACATGTACGAAATTGATTTCTTTAAGTAAACGTCAGCTGATCGAAGCCAAAGAACCGAAGGTAGTTAGTACGCAACGACCGACAACTCCCTACAAGGTCATTGACTCGTTTGCTTAAAGAAATTAATTTCGTACATGCGTATATTAATTCGAGTATTAGAAAAAAAGTACTTTATACATCGATAGTTTTTAGACCGAATCGATCCTCCACGAGATTAAAACGACCAAAATTTTACGGTGTATTTGTTACTGAGTGTTAGTGCATGTCTGTGCTGTACAGGATGATTGATGAGTTCTTTTAACACCCTGAAAGGCTGCCAACATCAACCTGTATGTATCACTGTTAACTGCTACATATTTTGTCCAATCTCTGAAACTATACCGCCTACAAACCTAAAATTTGGCAGGTAGGTTCCTTATAGGGTGTAGACATTTGCTAAGAACGGATTTTACAAAACTCTACTCCCAAGGGGGTAAAACGGGGTTGGAAGTTTGTATGGAGAAACCGACTTTCATGACATATATTTGCAACAGTCTTACATCCAGCCTGCCTTCGTCAAGATGAAATAGATTTTGTGAATGATAAAGCAGGAATCGATCTGGCTACTAAAGGTGGATCTACGTTAGAGCACGCACTGAGCACAATTCGTGCCGCTCTACTCGCGGTTTCAAGTGTGGACGTACAAACGAGCCTCCAACAATCACTGCTCTTGAACGTAGCGTGAAACCCGTGTTCAAAAAAACCGGCAATAGGCTGACCACAGTCGAGCACGAATCAAATGCTTAAAGCGCTCGCGCTCTCGTTCGAAATTTGTAAATCGGAACACTCTACACGAATTCGTGCTCGTCTCGTGCTCCGCACGTGCTGAGCTCCTCTAGCGTAGACTCATCTTTCGACTTTCTTATCATCAACAACTATTTTGTATCCACATCACAGTACCTACTGTACTTTGATACCACGTTTTTATCCCAATATAATCTATCGGCTAGCTCTTTCTGATATATCGCTCTTCCTACGCTCAGCTGATCATCGAATAACTTCTCTTGTTCGGAGGAGCGGGAGGTGATGCCAGAATTTTACACACATGTGTTCCTTCAGTTATCATTACCACTGCCCGGCCAAAGTTAGCTTACAATAATTATTTTCTCCATTCTCGTCCTGATGGTAAGCGTCCATGTAGTCTACGATGTAGTACTTTTGCATAAAAATTCATAGGTTTTTCTCCTTGTAAATAGTATAATGTACAGTTAAATGTCTTTGCATGTGTCGAGAAGTCAAGAAGAAGGTCATAGCAAAGTGTGCTACTCTAATAATAGGTATTTAATGCGTTATTGTTTACTCTACTATTGTAATTGCACACGCGATATTGCAAATACTGGCTGGAAGTGGAGTCACTACCTACTGGCTGGGAAGGTTGATAACTTAACAACTGTACTTAATATACTTTTTAGGGTTCCGTACATTAAAAGGAAAAAACAGAACCCTTATAGTATCACTTTTTTGTCCGTCTGTCTGTTTGTCAAGACCTTTTATCTTGAGGATGCATGGAGGTATCGATTTCTCAGGTTTGCGGTCCCTTGAAGCTGTGAAAAAATCAAACTCCTAAGTTAGGGGAAAAAAGATACGGCCGTTTATGTCAAAAAAGTATTCATATTTAGATAGGTAGTCTCAAGGGAATCAAAATTCATAAGGTACCTCCCGTTGATCTAGAACTCTGCAATTTGGCATGAAGCAAGGTCTTATAGCGCAAGTGTAGGAATAAATATGAAACTGTAAATTTTTAGTAACGTCACAAAAAAAAAACTTTTCGATTCAAAAAAATCTTCGAGACTCGATTTGAGAATTTAACTATTTACATAAATAAGTTAGTTTGTACGGAACCCTTGGTGTGCGAGGCCGACTGGCACTTGCTCACTTTTTTATAGCCTTGGCCAATGAAAAAGAAGTAATAATTGTCGATGAATACGCAAGCTGAGTGGGTCCAAGGAGTGTCGATATGTTTGAAAAAAGTTGGTGCTACCGTTAACTCTATGTACACTCAAAGAAAGTAATTATTGACAACAATACGCAGTAAATTGAAGTATATTTTTCTTGTAATTGACGCCGAACCAAAATTCACCAAGCTTGAAACCATTGTCAACTTCGATAAATGACCTCGTCGTTTTATGTTGTGAAAAAAAAAAAAACAATTTAAGGACCGTCAATTTTTTTTTCTTGAATGTGTTTTTTCATTATCATATTCGCCATTGTCCGAAGGACAGCTATTTATTTTAATGTTTCTCAATATCCTTTCGCATACACCATTTTAAAGGACACCACCCTCAAATATGTTTTTTTTTTTGTTCACAGTACCAGGTAGGCCAGCTATACTGCGTGGCCGAGGTGTCTAAAAACGAAACGGGTGGCGGTGAAGGAATTGAAGTTATAAAAAATGAGCCTTTCAAAGACTACCCCCTACTTGGTAAGTGATATTCTTATATTTTTTTTTTAGAAATAGCTACAGTATTTTACTCTTGTAGGTAAGTAATGTCTGCGCTTGCAGAAATGCTACGTCGTGAGATGTTTTATTTCGTGAGAAGACTCAAAATTTTTAGTCACTAGTCAAGATATCCCATTTCTAACCATTTGATAGTCACTCAGCAATGTTTGCTTCCGCGTACATTTGCGGTTGTACAGTTCATACTGTAATAAATTACTAAAGTCACCTATAACCCGTGTCAAGGCATTTATTTGCCCTTCTTATTATCTAAGCCCTCATTATCTGCTCTGCATGCATTACGTTAATGCTGTGGCTACATTATCGGGATTCGGCGAAAATTCGCGCTATCGCGGTAAATGTGGCCGAGTAGTTCGTTGAATCGCGAAGTATTTGGGCTAACATAAATGCTTGTCGCGGTACTGTACCCGTACCCAAATACGATGTTTTTATTGTGGCAATGCGACTCGAATATTGGCGTTATATTGTAAGCCACCTTGTGAATACCATGTATGTAGTTTTCTGGCACCTTTGCTGCACTAGACCAATTTGGCGCAACCGCGAGACACACGTGCTATCTTAGGTCTTATTAAGTTACTATAAATATATGGGCAACCCTAACTGTAGTACGCCCTCATAATCAAATAATTTGAACTAGAAATTCGTAGAATACCACGAGGTATCAAGGCCTCAATTGTGAACTGCCAGCTGCCGCATCAAAGCAACAAACAAATCGATAAATACCATAATGAAAATCGATACTGATTTGTCCTTTGAAAGAAATTCATTGTCGATTGCATTCGCTGAGCGTTTGCCCCGACAATGTTCCCACGACAATTTTCGTGATTTAGACCAATTAACCTTTAGCAGCTACCGTTTGGAGTAATTGGAAACTGTACGAAGTAATTTTTATCGTATGTGAGTAAAAAAAAACCAGTAGCTTACCCCATTGCTTTTGCCATAAATATTTCGAAAAGATTTAGGTTAAATGTGGTTGTAGCATTTTGAGCCTTCTGGGTCCTCGAGTATCGAAATTATTTTTCTTTTGCACGGTTTTTGGATGTCTATGCCCAGAGGGTTGAACTCGGGGACAACATGTGGTCTAACCTCCAAACAATTAAATTATGCATAGACAAAATATCAATTTTATGTTTCACTAAATATTATATTTAACGAAACATAAAACAAGGCTATGATTATGAAATAATCGCATAAAATAAGATTTTATGCATGGCAGTAAATTCCTTAGGTGAAAGACCTAGGTACGAATAGTGTTGCCTGGCAATACTACTCATATGCATATGTATAACGAATACTCAGAAAACACAGTCTTAAGTGCTTCTGATTGTAAAGCAAGCATATTCCGCAATTAGAGTCCCTAGTTATACATTATACATGAGTTTTCCCGCCCTCGCGACCTCGTTACCTCGTAGTTAAACCCTCAACAACTGTACGAGATCAACAAAACGTATATTCTGTTAACGAAGCGATTCTTACAAACCTAAAAACTAGTAGTAGATGAACTTGATTTTTAAAACTAGTTTTTAATAATCTTTTTCTGGTAAAACTGGTTTTCGGTGTATGTATTGCAACAGTAAATGACGTTTATATTTAATGAAATTGTGATTATGCAAAGCTTAATCGCGTCATTGAAATGTTGAGTAATATTGGTGATTTAAGAAGCAAGGACGGTCACCTATAAAAGTAGGTTAATACCATCAACAGTGTTTCTGAAAGATGTATTGGTGCATCTAGAGTTATTATTTCAGAAAGAGGGAGACTTGGCCTCTTCATAATATCTGGTTTTTATGTGAAGTAATCATTATTTTGGCATCCATCATAGAATTTTGAATCGGTAGACCAAAATCCTAGAATAGGCGCGGTCTACTCGCTCCCCTCCACCCATATAGCTCAGGAAAAGATATCATGAATTAAACCTTGCATAAGGAACTAGTTCTTTTCCCGCAATTTTGGTTTCGTATCATTTCTCAAATGTAGCACCGTGCATTTTTAGAGGTGTTGGTTATGCCATATTATAATTTAATCTCCAACATAAGATCCGACAAAATTCTGTATTTTTTCTTGCCTTCTGTTAGCGTAGTTTGTCAAGCTGTTCAACAGTGAATTTCCCTCACTGTACAATTATTCTTTTCGATGGCCCACGTCCTGCCCTTAAATGCAAAAATCGCGCTAATACTGCAATCATACATCACGGTGTTGAAACTTAAACAAATTACTGGTTACTGTTCGTACTTTTTTACTGTATCATTATGGCGCAGGAAAGATTGCATGGTGGTAAGCAGGTACTTGAGCGTTTGCCATTCACAAATATATCGTAACAGCGCAAGCTATAATACTAACGTTCTAAAAGGTCTACACTAGAGGAGCTGAGTCGAGCACGAATGGAGTACGAGTCGAGCACGAACGGAGTACGAGCCGAGCTCGAAATTCGTGTTTATTGTGAACTGACTCTAGAGAAACCGAGAACGAGTGGAGCACGAGCTGAACTCAAATTCGTGTTCAGCTCCTCTAGAATCGGTCCACTCTATACGAAGTTGAGCACAGCTCGTACTCCATTCGTGCTCGGCTCCTCTAGTGTAGATCCACCTTTACAGAGACACGATATTTATGACTGTTTTATTGTCAGGACATAGAAAATAACATAAGAATTTTTAATTTGAAGGCTTCATAGACAGTCGCGTGCGACGAAGCTATGCGACAATAGTGTGGCAATAGATTTTGAATCATGGTTTAAACGCTGTCGCATTGTCGCCTAGTCCTTGTCTGTGGGAGTCTTGGAACCACCGATCGCCACAGTGACGTCAATTTAACTAGCAGTAAAACATTATCGTTACACATTTGGCACATAACTGCGTCCACCGATTGTTTGCGCGCGAATTGTATTCGCAAGCATGTCTTTTTATTACGTTTAGATAAGTTTTAGTGTTTCATCACGTTCGTAGGTAGTATGTGGTTGCTTAGCGGCCCTATTGTAATATTAAAGATTATTTATTTTATTTAAATGCGCTTACTCGAAAACCTGCTCTTATCCCTACCGCTTTTAGGCACTCAATTTACTGTATTTTTCCTATCAGGCTGGGCCCTGTTTATTAAGAGTTCGCCCGAGCTGCTGGCGAGGGTTTTATGGAGTCGAGAGCTTTCTCCATTTGTATCAAAATACACTATTTTAAGTCTACACTAAGCCAGTGTACTGGCGCTATTCGTATGGCCTAGCTAGCGTTGGCCTTGCCCGTATTATTCTCACGAGGCCAGTCATTACTGTTTCGTGGTGTACGTACACGTACGGTTTTATCAATAGAGATGCGCCAGTGACTAGCCTGATGCATTTGTTTACGCGAATTCAACCACTGGCGCGGGGGATAATGATTATTGCCTAGAAAAATAGGCAGGAGCCTCTATTCATGCCTACCCTTGCTGTATGTAAACCTGCCTTTAGATTTCTTTTTCTTTCTGAGTTTTCCCTTATGTATCCAAGGGTGCAATTTCTGTACGGGACGGAACGTTCGCATTTAGATCTCACTGCAGGGGCCTTACCATGAAATATTAAAATGTTAAGCCTGCAAGTGAGAAATAAGGACGGAGCTTATACACCCTAAGTTCCATCCCGTTAACAATTCAGTTTAGGTCGTCAAATGGATCGCGTTAAGAGCTCGTAGTAGGGCCTCAGTTTCTTTTGACAAGTATTGTCGCCGAGATGAAAATGTATGCGAATTGAATTCGAACGTTTTAAAAACACGAAAATTGTTCCTTAGGCCGTGTTTACGGAGACGCGGCGCGTTGGGCGTTTCTTCGTACGTTGCGGGCCTCAACACAAATATATGGCAATGTACGACGGACCGCCCGACACGCCGCGTCTCCGTAATCGAGCACTACTGGTGCGCCCAGACCTGACGAATGTGCCGCTCGTGAGCCGCTTGCGAACTCATTGCCGGGGCTGTACTACAGCAGCGTACTGAATTTGGCTGTAAACGCACGCGACCAGCACGCGCGCATTTCGGAAGCGGCTCGCGAGCGGCGCATTCGCCAGATCTCGACGCACCATTATAAATATCAATTATGCATAATTTGCATGTGTTAAATATTTCCCTTTTTATATGATTCCTTTCTTATTTTCTTCTTATATTTTTTGCTATTTCTCTCTTTTATTTTCCTGCCTTATGCCCCGGTTTCGGATTTAAGAATTTTCAGTATTCTTTATCAAAGTTTATGCCTATCAAATCTAACATACGTACATCTAATTGGGCATTGAAGCAGGATTTGAGATGCTAATTTTCTCAATTCAGAAACTGGCGGAGTAATTGCGTCACACAAATTCACACTGTAAATGGCAATGCCTTGTGATTGTTCGTACAGTTTATCTCTACGTCATAAAGCAGATAAATTTTTGAACATAATATAGAGTCTTCAGGAAGAACATTGCAAGCGACAGTTGCGATTCTTGCAGTGAGAGGTTTTTCCTATTGTAATTAAAGTATCTGACGTCCCCGGGCAATAAGTCGGTAATCGCAAAAATTTGTTTTTCGATTTACTGATTTATTGTCCGGTAATAAAGTCGGTAACCGAAAAACGAATTTTTGCGATTACCGACTTATTGCCCGGGGACGTCGACGTGTAAAAGGCCTTTTATAGATACGTGCTCACTGACTCATCATCGTCCAGCCAGCAGAATTTTCCAAAATTCACTCCCTTAGGAGATGAAACAGGGGTCCAATGTTTTATCGAAAAATGTAAAAATGTACTTACGGGCGAAGCTGCTAGCAGAAGCTAGTCTATGATAATTTAGTTGATTGGAATATGAACTATACTAACATATCATCAGTATTATGAACAACAAATCATGTTCACTTTTTAATTCTGGGAGAGAAAACCCTTTCCTGCAAAATACTCAAACTGTCGCTTCCCAAAAAAGGGTCAATGACAGCTATTTCCTTCGATTATGATAGAAATGTGTGACGCAAGGGTGCTGGTGCATGTTTGTAACTTTAATTTATAGATCATAGAAGTACTCGCCAGCAGGACTCGTCGCTGGCAGCGAAGTCCACGGAGTCGACAGATTGTGGTACCTGCCCGGTTTGCAACGTGTCCAGTATGCTCTCAATGTTTCACCTAGAGTATGAATACAATCTGTAGAGCGCTGGTTTTTTATTCCGCCGCGAGTATAGACATAGAAAATGGACTGAGCATAACACACGCGAAATCTCCACATCACTCGTTAAACTGTAAAGCAAGAGACTCAAGTAAGCAAGAGAGAGAACTTGCATAATGGCATCACAATAGGTCCTATGTCTCACACTTCTGCTCGTACACATACGTACACGTAAAAGCTCACTCCATTCTCGTTGTCTGTACCTGCTAGTCTCGCAACGCGTGCATATGGCATCAGAGACAGATGTGTTCGTCAATCGTTAAACTCGTTAACTTCTTTAGACTTTCTTTATAGTCACTGGAATTTTAATTTTTCAAGATTTTTTTTTATTTTGGACGAAGTTATGATTTGCCCAAACAAAAAAGCCAGCGCAAAAAGAGCGCCGTTGTGTTGTAGAAATGACATGTACTTTAACTAGTTAGTTATCCATAATTATTTTCAAGTACTTTGCGCTGTTAATAGTCGTGCATCTCATATTTAATTATTTTAATAGTTGCTAGCAAAAGTCTTTACAGTAGTTTAAACTTGACACTGCTGCTATTATCTTACGTAGACTTCAGATAAGTACCTCAAGACTTGAATGGTTTTTGAAAACGCGCTCTGTAGTTTGCCTTATTCATACTCTAAGGTTTTAGTAATGTAGCGTGGGTGCATATTGTATTAACATTCAGGCTAAAATAGATTTTAAAAACATTGTTTTTGGCGTAAAGATAGTTTCTCGCGGATTAATTCGATTCGTCGACACTTTGGCGTCAATTAGGATAGAATCATACGACGACACAAGAAATTGTTTAATAAGGCATGCTTTCCACGGACGCAAGTTTCATAGCGTCGTTGCGACTTTAAGACCTATTATGTGTCACTATTGGCGACACCACTTTCTTACCCCCAAAACAATTATACACATGAGAATTTAAGATTTCACTAACTCTTCTCACTTCTACACACTATTGCCTTCATTTCTTCTCATCTCTCCTTTCGCAGGTCTGCTGGAAGAAATTTCTTTTAGAAATAAGCAGTACCTTTGTACATTTTTTTTTCATAATACTTTTGTCCTTTACATTTATATCTGTGTACATAAATTATAAAATAAATAAATGTGTATAGGATGATGACTATTAATTCATCCTATACACATGAAATTTTTTGCATTCCATAGAACTTCAAAATATCTAAAAGGCAGGGTTCTAAAGTGATTTGGCCAAAAATTACACATAGGAGGTCTTAAAGTTGTAACGACTATAGACGCGTTTTCGTCATTATACGCATGGCGTACGCATGCTCGCAGCTCTTAAAAAAGCTCGCAGCAATTAAAAAAAATATTAAACTCTGTCGCCGAATACGCGTCTATGAAGCTACGCGTCCATGACAGTAAGGCAAGTAGCAATGATTTATTCCTCTGTCGACTTCGGAAATATAAAAAAAAAATATATAAAAAATTAAAAAAGGAACAAACTGCTACTGTTTCAAATTACGTAATGAAATGGCCATAGACTTCGTTTTTTTTTTTTTAAGTCAGCGTTATCATTAATGCCGCACGTACTACCGAGGCTGACATTCCTCATTTAAAAGTTATAAAAATTGTGCACCCACTGTAATGTTTAGAATCTAGATAGACCATTATTACTACTTGAATAGCATGCAGTCGTTAACAAACGTAGATAGACATATACTTATTTTTTTTTTTTTTTTTTTTTTTTGTACCTATTGAAGACTAAATACACAGTTTACGCGGTGACTTGTCATTAGTAACTAACCGATGATCTAGATCTATTAACACACTAATACTGACATTTTATTTCTTAGTTTACATTATTTCATCATCCCGCTCTTCAAAAGGTAAAGGAAAACATCGTGATGACATTGGCTTATCTTAGAATTCACATAACTTCACCCGCTCTGGGTGGAGCGAGTCAGAGTGTCAGACTTTTACTTTCTAAAACCCACCTGTATTTCATCAGTTGCCCCTTTGCGTTCCAGTGCTGTGGGCCTCTTAGAATAATCCCGCACCTCTGGCAGGCAGGATCCTGTCAATTAAACTGACATTGAACACGCCATCGATCCGGCTTTAGTCCCAATCGGACGGCGACCTACCCTTTGCTCACCGTCCACATGGCCGTGCTTACGGTGGCCTTGAATACCCGTGCAACTGCCGACATCCAGGGCGTCTCCATGGAACGAGAAACCGAATATCGCAGAAATTGACTTGATTCCGCCATCCCTTTCCACATTCAGACAATCCGACGTACGGCAAGTGTCCACCCTTACGTTGTTAACACCTCTGCGGTAAGAACTAAGCGTTTCGCCTCGTCGTCTTCAAAGCTAGAGTGAACAGGATCTTAATAAACTAGTGCGATTCACCATTATCGATTGCATCACTGTTTACCAATTTACCATCAGGTAGGACCGCAGCAGAGCACTAGTCCTTTAAAAAAAAAGTGTTTTACGCAGTGGCGTAGCTAGACCCACAGGGGCCCCGTTTCAAAAGTCCCGCATAAAAAAATGGTGTTTTTTTTAACAAATGCTTGGTTTATCCCACGAAACGGTTTTGGATAACATTTAGCGAAGTTTTGCCTATGCGGGGGCCCGTATAATTGATACGACAGATACGGCGGTAGCTAAGCCCCTGGTTTTACGGTAAAAATGTACAAGTTTGCTACTGCTATAATGTATGCTTCCGATTATGCATAATAGTCCTCTATGAAGGTCGCATCATAACGATAACTTGGCAAGATTTTATTACATCAACAATTTTATCAACAAGCCTTGCTCAAATATTGGGCTAGGCTGTAGCCAGCTTTAGCACATGGACCAAAATTATTAGCCTTATCTATTATGAAGTATAGATAATGATATTACGCATTGCGTTTTCAGCACATAAATAACCAAAATATGTTTCCTATTATACTTTCCTTGAAAAGAGGTTGCTAAAAGCTAGGCTTAGTTTAACTCAGCTCGCTTAGCTGTTTTTAGTGTTCCGTACCTCAAAAGGAAAACACGGAACCCTTATAGAATCACTTTGTTTTCCATCTGTCTGTCAAGACCCTTTATGAGAGTGCGTAGAAGTATCGAGTTGAAATTAAAACCTCAATATACTCAGGTCTACGGTCCCTTGAAGCTGGGAAAAAATCAAACTCCTGAGTTAACGGAAAAAAATATACGGCCGTTTATGTCGCAAAAAACGTATATGTTGACACTCAAAGGATCAAAATTCATAGGGTACTTCCCGTTGACCTAGAATCCTGAAATTTGGGATGGATAAACGTCTCATAGCACAAGTACAGGAAAATATCTGAGAATTGTAAATTTGTAGTTACGTCACAAAAATAAACTTTTTGCAATTCAAAAAAACTTCGTAACTCCATTCTGAAATTGAACTGTTTTTATAAGTATTTGTACGAAACCCTCAGTGTGCGAGTCGCGGCTCGCACTTGCCTGGTTTTTTTAATTGGGAAATCATCAAGCGCATCATCATCCCGCTTTGGATGAAGCGAGGAGTGTCAGACACGGACTTAAAACCATCAGTGTTCCTGTTTATATTTACTTCAATATCTCAATAATCCATAGGCAGGACCCTCCCGGTTTGAGTATTTTAAATGTTCGCAATCCTATTAGCAGCTGTACCAGATCAGCAGCTGTGCAGCAGGTCAGGAACCGTAAGCTTTGGTGTCTTAATCGCACAACGCTGCGGTATGCGGTGACAGATTGTATGAAAAACGTCTGGTAATATCGTTTGTCAGGTGACGGTTTTTTTTTTTGGTAGGTAAAATCATCCAATGACAAATCCCGCCCTTGGGTGGGGCGGGAAATAGTGTCAGACTCTTACTGACTAAAAACCTACCCTGTTCCTTCCCTGCCTTGGTTCCAGGGCCCTGGTATGCATTTTCATACCTTCCCAGAGCCCCAGACTAGGCCTCGACCCTACTGGGCCCCTACGGTTTGCTGACAACTCCTTGAGGCGCACGGGAACAGTGCGCGCCGTAAAAGTCTTGGGCTCGGTCCGGTCTGTTACCGGACAAACGGACAGCGAGCTACCCATTGCCCGCCGTCCGCAAGCCCGCGCCTACGGTGTCAGGTGACGGTGTGCATTAGCATTTGTGTGGAGAAAGAAGGGTTTTATTAGTCAGTGAAAATTTGACTTTTCTTCAATATCCTAATACTCCGCCCCCTCTATGATAAAACCTTCCCAACCTGGGTTATTTCCCCGGCCCTTTCAGTACGCACCAAGACTGTCCACGACGTTTATTGCTTTGTAGAGGAGACATAAGGGATCATAAACTTTGGTTTCTTGATCGCAAAACGCTGCGGTATGCAATGCCTAGAATGATCTTTTGTCCTTTTGCAGTAGGTATGCGTCGCGGAGGGGATGACGTGGCATATTGTACCGTAACTGTAAACTCTATTATTTTCATAGCATTTGGCTCAGTACAACCAATCGAAATCTTTACTACATAACCGTGTGGTTTTCCTGCGCATACGTTCCTCGATTTGAAATCTAAAAATAGTTTCGACAAATAAACAAGCAGGAATATGATTTTCCTACCGAACTAGTTTCACTTGACAATCGCTTTAATTTTTTAAGGTTCCGTAAACAAAAGGTAAAACGTGACCCTGCTTTCCGTTCTTCTGTCACCAGGCTGTATCTCATGAACCCTGATAGTTAGATAGTTGTTTTCACAGTTGATGAATTTCTGTTGCCGCTATTACAACAAATACTAATAAAAACAGAATAAAATAAATGTTGACTTGCACTTGGCCGTTTTTTTTCTTTTTATTAGACTTGTTTGACCACTATCTCTCTTGATGGTAAGCGATGATGTGGCCGACGATGGAGCGCGCTGGTCTGGAAATAACCTATGCACTTTTGACTTAAAGGTCCTCAGGTTCGTTGCGTTCAGGAAACAGACTCCGGCAAGGAATTCCAAAATGTGAGATGACACTAACCTGCAAAAAGAAAAGAAAAAAATAAACAAGGAAATTTCATTTTCGCGGGCTACCACAGAATATATAATAGTACCTTACCGGTACAGAAATTTCACTCCCGAGTTTAGGTATGATAAACGCAAGCGTCCGGTCACCGGACTAGTCTCAATAGGCTGGCACTCGCTCGACTTGTCGCACACGCAGCGCACGCATCCGCGAAACAAATTTTAAAGTAAACTGTTAATACCGTAAGGTATTGTATATTCTGTTGGAAATCAATCGTTGCTTTAAATCAGGAAGAAAATCAATAAAACAGTATTTAAAAGTAAAACAACTATAAAATTAAAAAAATAAGAAAACGTATTGTCTGTTGTTATATATTTTAGTACCTACCTACTTAATTAAACATAATTACTGCATAATTTGGTCTTTGTTTATCATTATATCCCTATTTTTATTATTATTTTACAGGTAGGCATTTCATATTATTTAAGTACCAATCTCGGTTGTCTAGCTCCTAGACTATTGCCTGTTTGGAAATCGTATCAACATGTGTCGCCATCTGTCTCGCTTCGCGTGTATTACTTTCACAGATAAAGTAGTACCTCTGACAGCCCTGGCAGATTGAAGCGAGACGGTACACAGTTATTGTACTATGAACGCTATATGCAGTGCAAAAGGTTGAAATTAGGTTGTTTTCCAGAACAGTAGGTAAATATCTCGACGATTTTGCGCCGCTTGTATGGAAGTGAGACAGGCCTCCTTGGCGTATGTTCTCACTAGATGGCACTGAACTCTTTTTATTGTATGAGAACGTTGTTAAGTCAATGAAATTATATTTTCTAAGATAGGACATTCCGCTTTATTGAGCTAAGGCTCCTCGCCCACGGTGACTTTTTGTAGCGATACTGTAGCGCGTTCGCATCGATACAGTCGCGATGCTGTAGCGCGTTGGCATCTTTTCTATAGCGCGTTGCAATGCGACTATCGCGCGACTGCATCGCTGCAAAAACTCACTATGGGTGAGGGGCCTTAGTCGATTTGTTACAAGAGAGTCATTCGGCGAGTTTTTATTTTTTGATGCTGCGGTAACCGGCCAAATATTTTTATAACGATTTGTCTAAAGATGAACGCACACTTATCCGAGCCGAACGCGTGGAACGAATCGAAAGAAAAGAATTTAAGAATTCTTTATGCTGGAGTCCCTCCAGATTCGGATGATTTGTCGCGGTTAATTGTCCGGGGTTTCATAGGATTCCTTATAAAGGGTTCCATAGGATTCCTTATAAATTCTTTTTTCTTTCAATTCGTTAGACAAGTTCGACTCGGATAAGTGTGATTTAAGCAGAAATCAGAAATATTTATTTCAAATAAACCATTAACACGCATTTTTGCATTATCATAATGTTGGTTAAAAACTAAACCAAAAAATTAAACCAAATTGTAGTATTTTCTACTATCAATATATTTCGAGATTAAGAAACAATGATTTCTATTCTTTCTATATAATTTTTTTGTGTAATTCGAAATATGATTTTGACAGAAAACGACATTTTAGCTTATGTTCGGCAGATATGGTCGTTCGTTCCATATCTATGGTTTGTGCAACCATAGAGATAGACTACTGTATATAAATATTGTTTATTGTTATAAACTATGACGTCATGTTAGTTTACACAGATGTCCTCCAATTTGTGCTGGGTGGTGATAAACGATGTTATTGACTGAATGATCGCTTGTATTGTGAAGGCGATTTTGTTGGTTTCGGTTCAAGTGCAACTGATGAGGCTGAAGTTTTTTTTTTGTAAGAAGCCTTCAAATGACTCCGATCTCTTAGTAGAGCGAATACTTACATGACCCTATTAGGCAAATTCTTAACTAGGACTAAAATATGGTTTAGCACCTACCTTACATGGCCAACTCAGCCCCACTTAAGATTACTTGAAATAAACAGCTTCTATAGTGTAAAGAACATGCAAAACAAGCACTAGACCTCGGTGATGACATAACGTATGAGTGCATGACGTCACCGACGTTCGATGTTTCCATTCTGCTTCAGGGTCAAAAGCTCGCGACCTCCACTTTGTGCAGCATTGGCTGGGCCGTGGACGTCACAAGACACGTGTCTAGGGTTGATATGTTCTGGGAAAGTGAAACTAGCTGAAGTTTTGGGTAAAAACGTGTCAACCATAACTTAGGGCTGATTTCATCATTCATTATAAAACTTAGTTCAACTAAACTGAGCTCAGCGTAATCTAGTTTAAAGACCCGTGCCGTAAACATGGGCGACAACAAAAGAATTGAAACTGAGTTTAGCGTAAACTAGGTTCAAGTCATCGCGGTGAAATGCAAAATGAATCTTGAACGAATCGCGATTAGTTTATTTGTGAATTTGGCTCTTGGTAGGGATTGCTTTTTTTTTTTTAAATTTCTATATTTGTTAAAGTCTGTAAACTTTAACAAATATTGAATTTCAAATTTCTAAGAAGCCTAAGAGTAGCCTAACTTCAGACGCGCCAAGATCCGTCGGACCTACTGCGGGCCTAAAAATGTAACATGAGCAAATCATCTAGAGCAAATCATATTCCGAATTTCTAGCAAATCATAAGCAATTCTTCTAATGTTCGTAAAATGGTTGCACAAATTAGTCGAATCATACACAATTCACTGCATATCAGAATCATATTCCTTGTAAATATTGCCGTTTAAAAAAATATGATTCATATTATGATTCTGCCTTGGTTTGATTTAGTGACCTTTTTAGCCCCCCTGTATGTAAGTAAAAATAAATTACGCGTCCTCAGAATTTGTTTCGGACAACATTCTCTTGATGATAAGTGTTGATGTTGTAGATTACAGAGGACGCTTGTCTAGACGTAACCTTGTTAGTCCCAACTGAAAGACCCTTAGATAATGGAGTTCGCCGCCGCCATTCGCTCCCAAGAGAATACGGCGGTGCTTCGCCCGACTGGGCACACCACCGGTCCTCCGGGCAATCCTTACTATGGTAACCACAGATATAGATAGACATAGATAACGCAAGCATCACGATCTGTATGAAAACCAAGCGTGCCATTTTTTTTACTACCTATTATGACGTCACAAGCACTATTTAGTGAAGACGCCGCCGCGTACGGCGTCCCCCTCGCTCCACCCCCACACCAACAGCACAATTAACCATTTTTATATTTTTAACTGTGTACATTTTTAGCTTTACTCCGATGCAGACTGAGTGCGAAAGTGACCACTTACGATTTTTGTACGTAAGCTAGGCACGCGAAGTAGTTGCTCTTGCGTTATCTAGGTATACTCGTATCTATATCTGTGATGGTAGCACTCAGGTGTTTCTTTTCCACACGAATCAGGTGCAGGAACCTCCTGAACTTACCATGTCCGAAGACATATGTTTGAGGACTAGCGTCATGCGGAAGGTGAGGATGACGTAACGTCTTTCCAGCCAATCCTCAAAGAGGGTACTTAACACCATGATTATGGCGTGTCCAACCTTTGAATAACAGAGACAACCCTAAAAGCTAAAGACTATCAGCCAATTATGTTGTAGTCTAGTACTCAAGTCAGACGCGTCCCCGGGTAGCTTTATAAGTGCATCTTTCGATTAGCTCCCGACATTTGCTTGGCTGTTTTCATTCGCTTCAATAACCTCATTTGTGGCGGGGAAATAGAACGGGTGGCATTGATTGGCTGTGGATGTGTGATGTGACTTAGTTAGCTTAGCTCTTGGAGATGGCTATCGATCTCGTGATTAATTTTGCATTCGTCGTTAAAGTAAAAAACAAATCTGCTGATCAATATTTGGTTTTGTTCGCATATGTGAGAGAAGACGCAGTTGATTCCTTTTTCTTTTTAAGAATTAATTAAACACTGATATTATCAGGACAGAAGTTTATGAGTGTGTATGCTTGTGAAGTGTTGAAAGTGAAATAAAAAATAAAAAAAAACTGGTTGTATAAATTATATTACGAATATACGAACAGTGCAAAAAAGACACGATTTTATATTGACATGATCGTGTAGTGTTCTGTATTTATCTGTCAGCTCTCTGAAGATTTTTTTTTCAAACACATTTATTATTTTATTAAGCATTATTAATTGCTTTTAATGTTTTCTCAAGAAATACCTACAGTTGTTTAAAAAAACAAGTATATAGAGATATACTTTACACGCAGTCGGGTGAAAAACGACCAAACCACCCTCAAAGACTGGCAAAATAGAAAGGTTCAGTGGTTACGATTGAATTAACCCTCAGACCCTCTAGAAGTCATCCCCGGTCGCCATTGTCCAGGAAAATCAATCAAAGCCAATCAAAAACTTGATCACGGGGAAATTGAGAAAAAAACATAACTGCTCACGAACCCGATATTTTTATTTATTTTATTTGCTCTCATGTTAGCCGTTGCGAGACGGGGAAAAGGGGTCAGAAACTGTAATATGCAACCAATTTATCTTACTAATATTATAAAGGTGAAAGTTTGTGTGTATACACCGTAAAAATTTGGTCGTTTTAATCCCGCGGAGGGTCGATTCGGTACATGAAATACTATCGATTTGTAAAGAGAAAATTAAGAAATAAAGTACTTTTTTTTAAAACTCGAATTAATTTACGCATACACGAAATTAATTTCTTTATGTAAACGTCAGCTGAGCGAGGCCAATGAACTGTAGGTAGTTAGTACGCAATGACCGACAACTACCTACAAGGTCATTGACTCGTATATTAATTCGAGTTTTTGAAAAAAAGTACTTTATTTTTAATTTTTTTCTTTACAAATCGATAGTTTTGTTTTTTTAAACGGATGTCGATGAAACTCGGTACAAAGGGTCCACGTCTTGGAATATACTTACTTTTATCCCGAAAGTATTTTCCCTTAGAATAATTTTCTACTGTATCACGCTGTAGGAGGCCTTCCAACGCTACGTCTTCCTTGTGGTCGCGTGGTCGTGGCCATGGTCGTGGTGGTGGACCGATGAACTGGTAAAGGTTGCGGGAATCCGGTGGATGCAAGACGCACAGGACCGTTCATTGTGGTGACACTTAGGGGAGGCCTATCTCCAACAGTGGATGTCTTTCGGGTGAAATGATGATGATGATATCACGCTGGCGATGCTACTGGCAGCAGCTAGCTACCTATTTTTTATATTAATATGGCAATACCATAAACTCGCTAGTCAAAGAAATGGAATAAGCTAATTTTTTATATTTAAGTTCTTTAATATTCGTAGACAAGTTAGAAGAAATAATACAGGATAAAACAAAAAATCAATTAGTAGACAGTTTTTTAAGAAAACTGATCCATTAACTAAAACAAAATAATAGTTTTTACCTCTTTATTATCGTATTAGTATAGAAATATAGTTAGACTAATAACCTCTATAAAATATTAGTATAGATAGTCAAAGATCCGCTTGTAACCGTTAAACTTAGAATTTATGTTTTGTAATAACATAACACTACGATGACACGTGCGTGCTGCCATCTGTTTGCCGCTCTTTATCCCACTCGTTTCTTGGCGCACATAAACCAATCAGTACCTCTACCATCGCCCGGGTGTCGCCACTGTGCGGACCGCCCGGTGGACACGGTGGAGCACACAGTCGAGGTGTGCCCCGCTTGGGAAGAGCACCGCCGTGTCCTCGTGGGGGCGATCGGCGGCGATCTCTCGCGCCGGGGCCTGGTTCAAGCCATGCTCCGGAGCGAGGAGGAGTGGCAGGCGGTCGCCTCCTTCTGCGAAGCAGTAATGCTAGTAAAGGAGGAGGCCGACCGCATTAGGCAAAGGCGCACACGCCGCCGTCGCCGCCGGGTTTCCGATCCCAATTTCCGGCCACCGTAGGCGCGGGCTCGCGGACGGTGGGCAATGGGTAGCTCGCTGTCCGTCCGTCCGGTAACAGACCGGTCCGAGCTCAGGTCGTCTACGGCGCGCACCGTTCCCGCGCGCCTCAAGGAGTTGTCAGCAAACTGTAGGGGTCCAGCAGGGCCGAAGCCTACTGGGGCCAAAGGTTATGTGAGACTGTCACCAAAGGCCCCAGGATAAAGGCAAGGAATGGAAAGGTAGGTTTTTAGTCAGTAAAAGTCTGACACTGTTTCCCGCCCCACCCAAGGGCGGGATTCGTCATTGGATGATTTTACCTACGTTAAAAAAAAAATAAAAAAAAAAAAAAAAACCTCTACCATGAGTTTTAAGCAATAGTATTCGTCGCTACTCGATATCGACGCCGTAAATATTTTATATGGTAAATTTTGGTTCTGCAAGTGACCGCTAGAGGCGCTGCAAAATTTGCCATACAAAATATTTACGGCGTCGATATCGAGTAGCGACGAATACTAGTAATGCTAGTAAAGGAGGAGGCCGACCGCATTAGGCAAAGGCGCACACGCCGCCGTCGCCGCCGGGTTTCCGATCCCAATTTCCGGCCACCGTAGGCGCGGGCTCGCGGACGGTGGGCAATGGGTAGCTCGCTGTCCGTCCGTCCGGTAACAGACCGGTCCGAGCTCAGGTCGTCTACGGCGCGCACCGTTCCCGCGCGCCTCAAGGAGTTGTCAGCAAACTGTAGGGGTCCAGCAGGGCCGAAGCCTACTGGGGCCAAAGGTTATGTGAGACTGTCACCAAAGGCCCCAGGATAAAGGCAAGGAATGGAAAGGTAGGTTTTTAGTCAGTAAAAGTCTGACACTGTTTCCCGCCCCACCCAAGGGCGGGATTCGTCATTGGATGATTTTACCTACGTTAAAAAAAAATAAAAAAAAAAAAAACCTCTACCATGAGTGTTAAGCAATAGTATTCGTCGCTACTCGATATCGACGCCGTAAATATTTTATATGGTAAATTTTGGTTCTGCAAGTGACCGCTAGAGGCGCTGCAAAATTTGCCATACAAAATATTTACGGCGTCGATATCGAGTAGCGACGAATACTATTGTTTAAAACTCATGGTAGAGGTACAGAAAGCCGAGCGGGACTACAGGTAATAATAACACAACAATTTATTCAACATTATGTCCTATCACGTCACTCTTAGGTCGACATTCAAGTAAACCTAAAATGTTTGGCGTTGTGGCGTGTAGTAAGATAACGTAATGGCGGAATTTAGGTAAGTCACTAGTTATAAGATCGAATGCGAAGTCGGCGCATGCTCGGGAGTATTCGGCGTGTATTCGGTCATCCTCGGCTCAACGCCACCCGTCGGTTTTACTCGTTCTTTGTTAGTTTTACGTCAACAAACGCTGTCTAGAATACATAAAATCATTAAATAATAGTAAAAATACCGTGATTTGTGTTTAAAATTGATTGATTTGGGTTTAATTAAACTTTAAATAATGTTAACAAATATCGATGAAGATAACAAGTCGAGACAAAGTTTCGACAAGTCGCTTATGGAGATATATAATGGCAGATCAAAGAAACCAGAATGGTCGAGGGAAAGAATTAACACTGTTATACGTTTAATAGAAGAGTATGACGCTGCGTTAGATGCAAAACGAATGCGGAATTCTTCGCACTATTATTACGCGAAACATTATGAGATCGTAGAAGAAGAAGGACGAAAGTATTTAGCAGTGAAACGAAAGCAATTAGGGGAGAAACCGGTAAAAGTAGTACCGCTGGAAGAATACTATGACGTCCTCAAAGAGATTCATCGCATCACGGGACACGGTGGACGCGACAAAATGATAGCAGCCATGAGATACAAGTATTTCATACCGGCGCCAGCTGTTATTACATTTGCCAAATCATGCAAAACTTGTCAAACTAAAAAAAATAAAAGGAATGCTGAGGAGGCCTTCAATAATGGTGTAACGTTAACACATGGCCTGGTAAAGTTAATCGATATGCAATCGATGCCATGTGAGAAATATAAATGGATATTACATTATCAAGATAGTTTCACAAAGTTTTCGTTATTGCGTCCTTTAAAGTCTATTGAGGCATCTGAAGTCGCTGTTGAGTTACTGAAGCTTTTTCTAGAGATTGGGTGCCCGCCTATTTTGGTAGGAAAAAATGGACGAGAATTTATTGCTGATGTAATAAAGGAATTGGCTAATTTGTGGCCCGATTGTAAAATATTAAACGGACGACCATACGAAGAATCAGCCGGCATAGACGCAGAAATAACCAAAAACGTATACTGCAAGTTAACAGAATGGATGAAAGTTAACAATTCCGATAATTGGGCCATAGGCTTATACTTTGTGCAATTTAAGATGAATTGTGAATACAACCCACTTATACAAACAACACCTTACAGATCGCTCTTTGCTTGTAATCCTAAAGTAGGATTCCAATCAAAGGAAGGCGACCCAATCAGACAAATTTCTAACGAAGAAGAGCTTGAAAATGAAATGGACAAAAAATCTGAGATCAATATTAAAAATCCGTCTATAAAAAGTAGTAGCAGCGGTGTGAAAAAAATAAAGTACGCGGATGCTTTTTCAAACGTGTACGAAGAAAATATGGTAGTACCTAATAGTGAAACCGGAGTACTCCCAGAGCACAGTGTACAAATAAAAACAGAATACGGTGACGCAATGGGGAATGATACAATGCACGATATTACAAGAAGAGAAGAAATAAAAAGTGAATTCATAGATGAAGCGGATGAACGTAAGCCAGCCGTGTCAGAATCTGCCGTGCTGATACAATCTAGCTCAACTTACAACTCGATAGTATGTGGAGTTTGCGGGAGCAAAACAATACCGATCCATGCTTGTGAGTTTTGCCATACATTCATACATAAATCATGTGGAATAAACTCCTTAAATAGTACGGGATTAGTATGTGCAACGTGCCATGGAGTATCAGATGGAAGTACAAAAGTTAAGCGTGAGACAGAAGTAAGCTCCTGGGGAGTCCTGCGCCTGCCATAAACTTGGAACCTCAAAGTTGCTTGAAGTATTGAGGGTCAAATGGAGTAAGGGACATGATGCAGTACCCAGAGAAACTTTACATGATGCAGTATCAAGTTTATATTGAAAAGAAATGCCTCACATTACTTTAGATCTCAAGAAATAATTTGTCTCGTTGATCTAATTAAAAAGTAGTTATAGGCCTCAGTTTGACCGGCCAGGAATTTGCTCGTTACACCGTTTCATATCATGACCGTGCTAGGAACGTATCAGGCATATAAATATTATTTGTATTGAAAAGTATGAGACTATGCCCGTTCCGTTACCGACCAGTGCCTACGCTTACCATCTATGAAGAGAGACCGGCAAAGTATGCGTGCATGGCAAACCGATGCATGAATGTGACGAAACAGTGTGCAAAGGGAATATAATCCCGTATGTTGACCGTTGCACGGGTCATGTCGCTTTTCTTTCCTTACTTGATACGTTCCTAGCACGGACATGATACGGTGTACCGGTTACTCTCTAATACAGGGAAAGTAAACCTGCCTAGATATATTGGAAACTGAGCATTTTTTAAATTATAATTCTCTTGTTTTATTAATTGATTTAAGTGAACTTTTTTTAGGATACTTTTTTGTTAACATACAACATGTTTGTAAGCGAGTCAACAAATTGTGAAATGTTGATTATTTAAGTGTGTTATTAATGATAATTATAATAAATGTCTGATACTCTTTTTATATTAGTTTTTTATTTAAAGACTTGATAGCTTTAGGCAATTACACAAGATTTAATTTTGGATTTGAATCTCTAGTATCTATTGAAATTGGAACCAACCAGCAGAATAATAGACTTGATAGCTCAAAGCAATTATAAAAGATTACATTTTGCATTTCAATCTCTGGTATCTATTGAAATTGAAACCAACCAACAAAAGAATTGTTTTATTTTTATTTTATTTAAGTATTCCACAAACAAATGTGAGGCTTCGTCGTCTTTTTGTACCGACTACCGTCAGATTTGTTGGTTTCTGAGATTCTGACTATCGACGCTAGCGACTTGGCAGTCGTTACTGCCAAAGATCTACAAATGTCAGTTGGGACCTATACTTGTTGAAAAAATATCGATATATCGATATTTTTGCTTCGATATATCAATATTTTCAGCCGATATATTTTGATCCATCATATTGATTTAAACAATAAAATATTCAATATCGAAAATCCTATTAAGAACTATACTGAACTAAATAAATTTATCGTTTTAAAACCGAAAATCTCTAAAATATTGACCGATATATCGATATTTTTTTCTCGATATATCGAGGCCGATATTGATATTGTTATATATATCGAAACATCGATTTATTTCATCACTGCCGACATCCTTATTGTGGCCACGGGTTACACAGATTTGAACTTTAATCCTTTGAATTGTGTGAACAACATTTGTTATTAACATAATCAGCCTTAAAAGGTTTCTACTGCTGTGACTCAAGCGTCCTCTTTAGCCGTAGTAGCCTCTGGGCCGTAATCTAATACGCGGGAACAGTGCGGGTTGGTGGATGTCCAAAACATTCAAATTGTTTCTAAGACATGCCAGTTGTCTCACGATGTTTTCCTTCACCGTTTTGAGAGCAGTGCTGATGAAATTTAAATCCATCGGTAATTAAATATTTTATGAATTAGATGAGATTGGTGTTTAGACTACTCTTCGGTGGATACTCACCATCATGCCGCTAACCTTGTGTAGGGAGAAATTTCAATGAACTTTTTACTCAAAGTTTGCACAAAATTTTTTAGATACAATTTTCAGACTGACGAGCAGTGCAATGTTGTCGTCTAAAAACATGCAGGTCTACTCGCTTCTTTGCGTGAATTGACACCGCCTCAAGCCGCTTGAACGTGAGTTGTCTCTGCTATGCTATTGGGTATCAAGCGGCACGGCATGATGGTGAATGGTAAACACCGAACCTAATTCGAGAGGATGAGCTCTCACACAGACTGTGTTACCCCATTCGATCGTCATCTTTTAATAAGCTCCTCATTCCTTATTTCTTGAAGACTTTACAAACGACCATACTTACCTATACCGCAACATGAAGGTAACTTTCTTTACTGTTTCAAGTATGTACTAGTATATCTTTTTTAATTCACATCACACGTAAGATGTCGTACTGGTCTTCATGTAAATTCTTATTTCATTAATGTTGCATTTAATCAAGTAGGTTGTAGTAAGCTATGGTGTTTTGATGGCTCTGCGAAATTTCATTTTAGAAACCTAGGATAATGCTTGTAAGTTTAATATGAGTAGTACGTATCAGTATAATAATATGTCATTTAAGTAACATTAAATCTTAGCCCTGACAATGCAAGCCACACTTGATCGCGTTAAGTTTAATTGCAAAAGAGAAGTTCAATTACAACGAAGTTTCTATCAAATGTTGGTGAATTCGACATAGAATTATGTTTCAATTTTTGGACTTAACAATTAAATGTAGATTAGAATAGTAAATCTGTGTTTATTTTTGTATACAACAAACACAAAAGAAAAAAAAACATTTCCTGAAAATCTAAATCTAAATTGGTTATAAAATGAAACCGCAATTAGTATTTCAAATACGCGAGTAGAAGCGAGACAGCGAGATGTTTCTACCACGCGCATAATCTTCCCACCGAATAGCGGTGACGTCACATTTCAGTTTCCCTTTTTCTGTTATTTGACAGTTTCCCCTTCTACCAGACTTAAGATCTTTTTACCTTAGGGTGACAGCAGGACGAAAATATGCAACTTTACGATGAGAGAAAGGGATAGGTAGCTACATTGTATAAATCCGACAGCTGTGACTGCACCATCCTATAGCAATTGTAGTGTAAAAGCTTTTTAACTTTTTTTGAACGGATTTGAATTTTGAAGAATCAGTCAAGTGCGGGGTTTTTTTTATTATATAACTAATTTTTATCCAATACATTTATATACATTATACAAAAACATAAATATATACAATAAAGGCTACTCCTGCCGACTGAAATCATACCCAAAAGGCTGGCGGCATTGCCACGCATGGCAATGCTTAATCTCTGACCGAGGTAAAAGCCAACCCTTAGGTCAAGTTCGCAATTGAAACTTCGTTGTAATTCAATCTTTTCGCATAACACCTTGTTCTAAAAGCAGAACTAGATAATATGATAGCTCATATTTCCTCTAAAAAAAACTTATGGTCAGCCCAGTTCCATTTCAGCTCTTCAACCGTGTGCTATAAACAAATGTACTAATATCAACTTCTCTCCTTCAGGTGGCAAGTTCTCTTCAGGCCAGTACACGTACAAGGTGTATCACCTGGCGTCCAAGGTGCCCGCTTTCATCCGGTTGCTGGCGCCCAAAGGCTCCCTGGAAGTGCACGAGGAGGCCTGGAACGCGTACCCTTACTGCCGGACTGTGCTCACGGTGAGAGTTTACCTTCTATATAACATTCATCAACAGCATTGTAGCCAAGGAAGTCCACTGTTGGACATAGGCCTGCCGTAAGTGTCGCCACAACGAACGGCCCTTTGCGTTTCGCATCCATCACATTCTGGCGACTCTCACCAGGTCATCGGTCCACCTTGTGGGAGGCCGCGCCAACGCTGCGTTTTCCGGTGCGCGGTCGCCACTCTAGTACCTTTCGGCCCTGTCTACCATCCGTTCCAATGGTCCCTGCCTACTACCACTGAAGTTTGGCGATTCTTCGAACTTTATCGCATATCTTGATTCTCCTGCGGATATCTTCATTCCTGATGCGTTCATGCAAGGAAACTCCGAGCTTTCTGATGAGGCCCATTGTAAGCGACCACATTACCAGTACATTACATACTCATCAACGAGTGTTCAAGAAACACACCATCAGTTCGTGCCACTTACCTAGAAATTTTCCTTTAAAAAATAGTACATGACTTTTTTTATGTTAGGTAAAATCATCCAATGACAAATCCCGCCCTTGGGCGAAGCGGGAAGTAGTGTCAGACTCTTACTGACTAAAAACCTACCCCGTTCCTTCGTTGCCTATAGTGCCGGGATACATGACGTTGACGTGTAACGTTTGACGTTGACAGATCTCTAACGAATGTCATTAATATACGCGTTTTGACAGGTGTCTGTAGCGGACGCCTCAGTGCTGCCACCTGGTGAATGTGATTTTAGAACACACTCATTACACAATAATCTACCAAACAATACTAAAAATAATACATCGTTTGCTGTATTTAAATAAAAACTAAAATAATACAATAATGTGATATTTACAAAGGATTGCTCAATAGCTATATGTTACATTATATTTTTAACTAACCGACTTTAAAAAAGAGGTTATTTTTATCTCAGATCATTATCAAATTAACAATGTATTGTTCTTAATGAGTAAGCCTAACCTTCGTAATTATCAATGTCGTGTTGGCACTGTGGTAAAGAAAGCTTTTTGACCAAAAATTTGTGGTGTGACCATGCTTAAGAAAGCACCTAAAGCCTTTGGGTCTTGGACATGTGTTGCTATTCTCTAAGAAAACGCAGCGCTGCCTCAACGACGAACACCTAAATAGGATACATTGGATTGTCAACCTAATGCACCTACACATTGGATTGTTAATTCAATGTATCCTATTTGGATGTTCGTCGTTGCGGCAGCGCTGCGTTTTCATAGAGTATAGCATCACAGATGTCTCTCCGGTCGTGTCAGATTATCATCCCATCGGATTAAAATCCGTAATTCTTGTTTAGTGTGTGTCTTCAATCGGTTGAACGGAACAAATAGCGATCTCCTGTTAATGATCACGCCCGCTTTCTGCAACAGATTGCATACAAATACGAACATTACAAAATATTCCGTCTCGGATCGCGAACGCTTCCCGCCTCTGTGGACGCTAAGCTTTAGTAATGGCAGGAGGGAAAGCCCTCGAATAAAGCTCGCGTGGTTTACACATTACTAGCGATAAATATTTATCCTCTACAGATTCAAGCTCGGCTCTGGTCGTACTTAGTACGTAGGGGTAGCTCCAGAGACGTAACTACGGCGGTTTCAACGATGCCCTGGCCCAGGTCCCTGGAGGGGCTCAAAAAGTTTTATATCTAGTCCTTTTTGTTTGTATTCTCCTTTTTTCTAGAAGCTCACTTATAAAAGCTTGCACTGGACGTATGAAAGGCTATTTCTGGCACTGTACGACCCCAAATAAAAAGTCAAATTAAAATAATCATAGCATAAGCATATCAGCCTTATAATGTTGCCACTACTGGGACTCAGATCTCATCTGTAGAAGAGGGAATAGGACATCATCCACCACGCGGGCGCGTATTGGTGGATGTCACATGTCTTTCAATTTTTGGTTCTAGGACATTCTAGTTTCCTCACGATGTTTTCCTTCACCGTTTTGAGAGCAGTGCAGATTGAAATGCAAGAAAATGAAAGCTATTCTCACTTTTGATAAGACATTTAGCTACGAACACAAGTCTCACCACACTCAAGATACCACATCACTATCTTATCAACGACTAATAGGCATTTAATCAATATTAACTTGTATTATAAAATAAACCTTAATACTATAAAAATAAAGACTACACTGTCTAGTTGCTATAGGGAAGGCGCGGATCATTGTTTTAGTGATGGTATAAAAACGGTTAGTGTCAGTTTATATTTATTCGTATCGGTAGATTAGATTGTGGATATCAATGGCGGTTAATACCCGGCTTTGACGAATGTCAAGGAATTAGTGGTATTTTTTTTTTTTACTATCCTTGACTGCGATCCCACCTGATGTTAAGCCGTGATGCAATCGTTGATTGTGAAGCGCACTGGTTTATTAAGAACTATTCACTCTAGCCTTGAAGACACCTAAATTATAATCGGACGGGAAGAACGCTGCAGGCATTTTGTTCCAATCCTTCGATGTACGCGGTATTAACGACGAGGCGAAACGCTTAGTCCGGACCGTAGAGGTGTTTACAACGTAAGGGTGGACACTCGCCGTACGAAAACATGTGTTCACGTTTTCTGCAGATTACTGTTTTTTATAATACAGAAAGCGTCATTAACTGATTATGCCCTTTTCTAAGGTATTTTAATATGAGATGGGTACCTTGATGCAGCTGACTGTACCTATGCCTAGGTTTTAGTCTTAAATATGTATAAGTATTATTGAAGGTACTTATGACGTGATGTTATGCTCTTTTTTTCAAAAGTCAAATCGCTTTTTACAAGCTTTTATTTAACTTGTAATCCTGCGGCCAAAAACGTCATAAATATTTTGTTTTCTATGATAACGCTTGTAACATTTGATTTTAAAGAATAGGTGGTGGAAGACGGGGTCTGTGTTCGTTCCCTCGCGTCGCTCGCTCACTAGACCCCGCCATCCCCTTCTAACCTAAACTGTCCGAGTCGAGTTACCCCAACATTCTTAACGATTGTGATTTGGTGTAAAATTAGTATTTTTTTAATAAAGAACAAGATTTTTGATGCACAGTTCAAAAATATCCCTTATGTATAATAACTCTCTGTACAAATGTGTTAAAACTGTAATTATATTCAAAGTATGTCCATTTATTTTTACAGAATCCGGGTTACATGAAGGAAAACTTCGTGATCTGCATAGAGTCGCTGCATTTACCGGACGCTGGCGATCAGTACAACGTAAGTACAGTACACGAATTTTACTACAATCATATACCTAGATCTATTTTTTTTCCGGTGGCAAAATCATCCAATGACATCCCCCGCCCTTGGGTAGAGCGGGAGATATTGTCAGACTATTACTAACTAAAAACACACTCTTGTTCCGTCTTTGCCTTCGTTCCAGGGCCCCGGGTTTCACTTTCACATAACCCATGGTCCCAATAAGCTTCGACCCTGCTGGGCTCATACGGTTTGCTGAAAACTTGAGGCGCGAATGGAACAATACGTACCGTTGACGACTTGAGCTCGGTCCGGATGGCTACCGGACGGTCAGATGGCGAGCTACCCATTGCTCGCCGTCCGCAAACCCGCGCCTACGGTGGACGGAAATCGGGATCGGAATCCCGGCGGCGGCTGGAGTGTGAGGGTCGTTGTCTCACGGGTTCAGCTTCTTCCTTTGCTAGCATTACTGCTTCGCAGAAGGAGGCGACCGCCTGCTACTCCTCCTCGCTTCGAACCAAGGCCTGTACCAAGGCCCGGCGCGAGAGATTGCCGCCGCCGATTGCCCCCACGAGAGTCATATAGATCTATAGAGTAGACTCTTCAGACGGGCGCGACGTTACGACGCGATCGCGAATAGAACACGTTCATCTACAGAGTTATAGTTTGTAGTATTGTCGGTCTAGGGACCCGACTTCATGAAAAGGGAGGTTCTCAATTCCTCGGACAATTTTTTATGGATATTCCCCGGTCTGCCGCATGCCTAACGAGCTATGGGCCCGTAAAACACAGGATTGGTGCTCAGACAAAACCACGAGGGAGATAGTAGGATAACCTGGATGTCTTCTTAGAACTGGAAAGAGAAAGCGAGGAACCGTGATCGCTGAAAAGAATGGAGGGATGCCTTTGTCTGGGACAATACGGGCTAGCAATAACAATAATTGTACTACTACTGAAGTAAACGAAATTCTTCGGTGCGGCGTAACAGCTGCTCGCGCTCGTGGCCAATCGCGAGCCACCACTAATCTTCGCGTGAACGAAGGCTTCCGATCAAAAAAAAAAACAAATGAAAAACAACAACGTTTTTTTTTTCTGAACGTCAACGGTGTATTGAAATATATTAATATTATTATAAATAAAAATAAATTTTAATAAGTCAACCAGTTTACAATATTAATAATAATGTTTCCCGGGTAGTCGAGGACGTCTGGGTCGATTTATAAAATTGTTTTTCTCCTTCGTACGATCTGATTGAGGATTGATCAGCCATTAATAAATCTGATATTGAATTTCTACATAATAATCGTAGCTGCTTTTCTGAATAAGAAAAATATTATCTAATTGAAACATGGTACTTGAAATAGGAGTTCATTTGTTTACACCACAAACTTGTCTGTGACAAACAAAGGTTTTAAATATGTGTAAAGGTCAGTTCACACCCAGACACGACGCGACGGTGCGTGTAATTTTTAAAATAGCTGTCTAATAAATACGTTTATTTACTACTGACCTAATCAGAAGGGTTAAAGTCACCCAAAGGGCAATGGAAAGGGCTATGCTCGAAGTTTCCTTGCGTGATCGCATCAAGAATGAAGATATCCTGGAGAACCAGGGTTACCGACAAGGCCTGTAGAAATACTAAACTTAAGTGGCAGTAGGTAGGGCACATTGCTCGCAGAACAGATAGTCGATGGGTATGAAAGGTTATGGAGTGGCGACCACGTACCGGAAGATAAAGTGTTCGAAGGCCTCCCACAAGGTGGACAGATGACCTGGTGAAGGTCGCGGAATATCGATGGATGTGTGACGGACAGGACCAGTAGTTATGGCGACACTTGGACGAGGCCTATGTCTAGCTGTGGACGTCTTTCGGCTGAAATGGTGGTGATGATGAGCTTTTATTTAATTTGCAATTTTTGTATTTGGGCAAATCTTGCGGCTTTAGGATGAGGAGGACCTTTACCCATCGGAGGGACTATTCTATTTTAAAGACTAATCGCTATTTTAAAAAGTGCGGTGCGCCCGTGTGTGCTGGCCCTAAGTAGTCACTACTTGGGTAAGTGTTACCACATCATTGAGTCGCGTCGGTACAAAGATCGCCCGACAGGTTTCCGTGACATTGACTAACAAGCAGTTATTAACGACTATGAACTCATAAAAAATAGCGACTGCAGATAAATAACGTTATGAATTCCCTGGTTTTTTTTTTAGTTTTTATGTAGGAAATCATCCAATGACTTCACCCGCTCTAGGGCGGAGCGGGCAGGCAGACTTACTGACTGAAACCCACTCCTATGGGTCCCGTTTCCCTTTCGGCAGCGAACCCATGTACCCAGTAGGCTTCGGCCATGATGCGCGTGGAGCACTACGCGCCGTTAACAACTCCGGACGGTCAGACGGCGAGTTACCCATTGCTCGTCATCCGCAAACCCACGGCTACGGTGGCCGTGATCACGACACCAATTGGAGATCGGCGTCGGGATACGGCGGCTGGGGCGTGGGGAAATCCGTTCCCTCATACGTGCGGACGCTTCCTTTGCTCGCATTACTTCTTCGCAGGAGGCCAATGGATAGTTCGCTGTTAAGAACATAATATAAATACCATACCACACGACAGGAGTAACTCCTATTGTGAGCTAAAGTTTAAATAAAAAGAAACAGGTGTTTTTAGTACTCTCTCCTCCCTCTCGCTCCACGCCACTCAGAGCAGGGGAAGTATTTTGATGATTTCCCACCACAAAAAACTGGGCAAGTGCGAGCCGGACTTGCACACCGAATCGAGTTTTCAATTTCCAAATCGAGCCTCGAACATTTTTCCTAATCGAAAAATGTTTTTTTTTTTTTGTGTGACGTAACTACTTTACAGTTTTCAGATTTATTCCTATACTTGTGGTATGAGACCTTGCTTTATGACAAATGTACGTTTTTTGCAACATAAACTGCCGTATATATTTTTTTTTCGCTGACTTAGAAGGGTGATTCTTTCACAGCTTCAGGGGACCGCAGATCTGGGTACATCGTTTTCTTTTAATTCGATACCTCCACGCGTTCCTAAGATATGGGTCTTAACAGACAGACGGACACCAAAGTGATCCTATAAGGGTCCCGTTTATCCTTTTGAAGTACGGTAATCAAAAAAAAAAGGGCAAATAGTACCGCAGAAAACAGAAAATCGTTCAAGCGCACTTCCCAAGTAGATGTCACATAAAATAACTGTAATCACGGCACACGCGAGCCATAATCACGAATAATGAGATTACTACTGTGGCCATTACACGCTGACGTACAGCGCGTACGCCCCTCGAGGTCAGTTCGTATGCACGAAAATTCGTTAATATTAAGGTCATGTATGTTTGTTGGCGACACGACCATTGTATTTTTGACGGAGCCTGATTTTTGTTTTTTCTCTTTAGATTCGTATACCAGATAAACGGTAATATTCTTAATTTATTTAATTTTGTACCCACAAATGAATAATTTTATAGTCCTTATTAGCTTTTGCAAGTAATAAAAAACCAGCCAAGTGCAAGTCGGACTCGCGCACGAAGGGTTCCGTAACATTGACTATGTATGTTTACCTAGTAGGTCTGATTTTGTGAATATTTAAAGTTCCCACCTGTTGCCATTATATGTATATGATATCGAGCAAAAAATCGCGTTTTTTTATTTGGAAGCCCTCCTTAAATATTTTTAGTATTTGTTGTTACAGCGGCAACAGAAATTCATAATTTGTGAAAATTTCAACTGTTTAGCTATTGCGGTTCTTGAGATACAGCCTGGTGACAGACAGACGGACAGACAGCGAAGTCTTAGTAATAGGGTCCCGTTTTTACCCCTTTGTACCCAAAAAAAATCCTAAGGGAACAATAGTAGATTATGTGACTAGGGCGAGAAACATTGCCTTTAAGTCGCTGGTGGCATGTTGAATTCCGAACGAAAGGCTGCTAAGTTTTAATCCTGGTGAAGGATTTATATGATTAATTCTCGACACTGCAAGGGAGTTAATTATACCTGACTGAAGTGAGCAATTCAAGCTAGCCCGAGACAAAAACAGTACTCAATTGAATACCCGACTGCATGAAAACTTTTTTTTTATTTTCATTATTTTGACTAAAATATATGTGTGTTTATGGATTTTACATGACCTGTAATTAAAGTTTTTATAATTATTTATTAGACCAGCGATAATAACACGATTTTAGCGAATCTATCGCGGCAAAAGTCGCCGTGTACGACCTTAAAAAACTAAACACCGCCTTATTATTCTCTTATTCTATTCCAGGTGCACGAACTGCCCCCGGAGAAGCTAAAGAACCGCGAGGTGGTGCACATAGACATCGCGCACGACCCGCTGCCGTCCGCCGACTACAAGGCGGAGACCGACCCCACCAAGTTCAAGTCCACCAAGACCAACCGCGGCCCGCTCACCAGCCCCAACTGGAAGAACGAGGTCAAGCCCGTCATGACGTGCTACAAGCTCGTCAGCGGCGAGTTCAAGTGGTTCGGACTCCAGGTGACGCTCTTTATTGATATTAACTAGTGCTTCACTGCGATCCCGCCTGATGGTAAGCAGTGATGCAATCGTTGAATTCATATGATTGTATTGTATTCCAGTAGTTTGTGATGTGCGTTGATATGTCGTTAGTCAGTCAGTTTCTCCTTTTCTAAATAAAGCTACTTTAAAAAAAAATTATCATTGATAATAGTATACAGATATGCATAGAGTATAGAGCAGTGGTGGCCGAGTGGTAACGGCCCCGACTTACGAGTTTGTAGGTCGCGAGTTCAAACCCGGCCAGGCGCATTACTTTGTGTAATTTATTTCATCACCACTGCTCTCAAAACGGTGAAGGAAAACATCGTGAGGAAACCGGCATGTCCTAGAACCAAAAATTCGAAGACATGTAACATCCACCAACCCGCACTGGGCTCGCGTGATGGATTACGGCCCATTCCCTCTGAAAGGGGGCCTGTGTCCCAGCAGTGGAAACATTAAAAGTCTGATGATGACAGATTCATGAGAAACAGCCCAGTGACAGATGCATGGATGGACAGTGGGGGTTTAATCTGTTGGTTTCCCTTCGGTTATAGAACTCTAGACATTGACAAATAATTTAGTACAATCCTTGATATTAAAATTTTATTTAATCTATTTTCTGTGTATTGTGTAAAAAGAAAGCTTTCTTTCCAAACCACCAAATTGTTATGTTTTCATTATTTTCAGAGTAAAGTAGAAAATGTGATCCAAAAGTCGGAGCGGCGGCTCTTCACCATTTTCCACAGGTGAGTTACTTTATGTTCATAGATCACTATAATCGAATACATATTTCGAGATTATTCAAATATCGATTTTCTGTTACTGTATTTTAAGTTGATATTTAAGTGGCCTTTTGTACTAAAAATGTATGTATATTTTATTTAAATTTTCGTAATTCTGAGTTTGTCATCATTTTCCTCTTTAGCTAGGTTTTGTTATCATCATATATACAGACTAAAAGATTAATTTAATATACGAGATAATAACGTGTTCACATGCCGATAATATACTCAATGAGTAATAATAGATTACCGATTAGACAACTAATTTTATTTTTATTTGTTTATTAAAAAAATGCTTTCATTACTGCGTTCATAAATTCTCCCAAACTATAAAACAGTTTACCGACAGCTGTTCACGTTTTACATTAAATTTACAAATTTTAGTAAAATACTCGTATGCGTAATCTAATTAATTAGGAAAAGGTTTTTTAAAGTTTTTTTTTCTAAATTGTTCAGCTGAAAATTATTATTATTCCGTTAGTCGAATTATATTATCTTTGAGTTTAGGAACGCCTTTGAGAAAACAATTTATCATAATTACATTAAATAACGATGTTTCATGAAATTTATTTAATTTTCCAGACATGTGTTCTGCTCAATCGACGACTGGTTCGGCATGACCATGGCGGACATTCGCGCCATCGAGGATCGCACCAAAGAGGAACTCGAGAAGCTGCGGCGCGAGGGGGAGGTGCGCGGCATGCGGGCGGAGAACGAGTAAGCGTGCGAGCGTGCGAGCAAGCGTACGAGCGTGCGTGCGTGCGTGCGGACGTGCGCGCGAGCGTGTGAGCGTGCGTGCGTGCGAGCGTCGGGCGCGGCTCACACAACTAGCCCCCAAGCGTTCCTTCATAACCAAAATGCTTGAAAAAGCTATAATATACTTGAATTAAAAATTCATTTCGGTATTAGACTTACTATATAAATGTTAGGCGTTTGACTAAAGGGGTCATTTCAAAAAAACAATAATGTTTTGTCCATTATAGTGTAATGTAGCTCAGTTGATTTGAGGATTTATGAATTGATTGCGTGGTGTCATAGAATTCAAGAGCGATGCCATTTGTAGTGGTTCCTCATTTAAGCAATAATCCGCGCTCGGTGACTTACGCTCATTGCCCGAGCTGATACCTACCTGAGATTGCATACAGTGTTACCATGAAAAAATAACACGTCAACAATGAATCTATAATTTTATCGTGTGCACCCCAGAATGTGGTATACGAAGGTCAAATAATATAGTACATAGTATTAATAAATGGCATTGTAAAGTTATTTAGCGTATTCTTCATTTAAATTTATTTTTACGAGTTGTATCGACATAGTTAAGTGACTTATTTAAATTATCCAGAATGTAGCGGTAGTCTTGTTAGTGTCACTGGTCTATTGCTAGCGACACCCCCCCTTCCCCCTTCACAAGCTATCAGACCTACTACACTACCTATATTTTCTAATATTTTGTCATGGTAACACTGACAAACAACTGCTGGCAGTTGTAACAATGCGGAAATGTTACTTTTATACATATTTTCACTCCTTCTGTATTGTTGTGCTTCATAAATCAATAATGTGTATGGCATAAAGAAGTATCTCCTACCCATTGTACCTGCGATCTCAGTTCAAGCAAGGGCATAGTAACCATTAGAAAAAAATGATATAATATGGTATAGATAATATTTAATAACTAATAAGTCGATGTAGTCAGTGGTTAACAGGTAGTGTTGTCGTTACCTAATTAATTAATTAATAAAAAATATATAAATGTAATTCAATTTGACAACTACATTGCAAATACCGGTGTGACAGTGGCCAGAGTTATATTGTATTGTTCTGTTAGGTCGGAGCCACGAGCTCATCTGTTGTGTATTTATATTGTAAACTAATTAGTTCAGCGCAATAGTACCGTACGTTCGTTCTGGCACATTAAATTATCGGTGCAATATTTTTTTAACAATGGCAACCCTCTGGTAGTTGGGTTATGTGAGGGTGTTGCAAGGTGAATGTTATTTATGGTGCGGTGTCTATGGGATTATTTTTATTATGGTAACCTCGTTAACTTATTTATTGGGAACGGGTTCAGGTTGCAACACCCTTGGCTAGTGATTTTTTCAAATATATTTTGTATTAATAAGTTTTTTGTTGTTTAACAAATCAGTATTTTTAATAATTGTGTGACATTCCAGTTTGTACCGACGGTGACGTTGCTATCGTTTGCTACTTAATCTTTGTTCGCTCTCTTGTGTTCACGCAATGTATGGGATCAGTGGATGTGGAATCATTGAATCAGTACAATATGAAATTTAATGTGAATCTTCAAGTTCATAATGGATTATGTTCCTTTTTAACCAATAATTGGGTGCAGCCATGTATTGTGTCGTAGGGCTCGTCCCTCTCCCGCCCGCGAGCCCTTCACAAACTCCGAGGGCTCGCGGGACCTGGGAACGGCGTTTCTGCTTAATTTGCACTTTCTTTTTAATTAAGTTTTTTACTTATGTTGTAATAAGTTTTACATCAAATACAGCGTGATAATATATTTGCGAGTAGTCTTTTTTTTTGTAGAGATAGTGAAATTGTTGCCAACCCGCTTTTAGCATCGCCTAGTGCTTCTGTTGAACACCTAGTACTTAACTGTTCCGAGTGGCGAGAGCTTCCACACGTGCGCCGCCGCCCAAGCGCGGGACCACTCTGTAATATATAGAAGCTTTGCTTTGATGTTGTTAAAGCTTATTTGTTGCAGTTACCAAATAAAGTTAAGTACACAAATTATTTTATTTTATTTTACCTCGAACTGGTCCTCGGATGCATGTTTTTGTAAATTCTTTAAGCTTATAAGTACTTTGTCGCTCCATTCCCTAAGTAGATAAAGAAAATTTCATCGATGCATAGTTATCTATAGTTGCTAAAATTGTCAATTTTTAAATGTTTAGCTAATGAAAAGTTTCAAAGTTCTTGCATTGATAAGTATAATGTAATAAATAACATTTGTTGTAAAATGTACTATGAATATTTTGAGGCCAACACAAATAAAATAATTTAATCTGTAGTGATTTGTTTCTGTTGTTGCTGCTGATGGAATTAATTCAGTATTACACGCATTGGTTTTGAGAATACGGACTAAATTGGATGGGATAGGTCTCCTAAATAGCTTGATGCCCTGAAGTCGATTGAGACGAGAGCCAAGGAGATCATCGGTGATGATGCACTTGCCTGGTCAAAACTCCAGTCTTGAGCATCGACGCCGAGTTGTTAGTAGGTTTTCTATCGTTTAAATCGCGTTGGAATTGGTCATCGGACCACTAGACGTACGGCGTTGCGCCGTCGACATCCCACCCATACGTACAAAGCGTTTAGGGAACGCATTATGTGTACAGCTAAGAAGTGGAATTCCCTCCGGAGTCTGTACCCTGATAGCTACAATCTAGGTGTGCGTGTGAACTGTAGGACCATACTTGCATTTCGCAAAATAAAAATCTAACGGTTTAGTAAAAGTCTTAAAACAATTGTAAAACAAGTCTGGGAATTTGTAAAAATAAGTTCACACGCACACCAATCTAGGGGTCTTTAAATCACGAGTGAATGCTCCATCGTCGGCTACATCATCGCCTACCATCAGGTGAGACAGTGTTCAAACACGAGCTTATAAATAATCATTTGTTATAAATAAGACCTGTGATATCCGCCAATCCACACTGGGCCCGCGTGGTTGATTACAGCCGTTCTCTTTCCTAGAGAGGAGGCCTGAGTCCCAGCAGTGGGAACATTATAAAACTGTTATATTATCGCTGGTACATATGATCAACTTATATTTGATTAAAACTATTGGTAACGTATCTCTGCAGCCGAGATAAACATTCGGTAGGTACCTATGGACTGACGAACAAGTAAAGAACCCCAGGTAAGTTTTAATCAGGACAAAAGAGCCTTCGGCTCCATAACACACTTGCCTACGGCTCGTGCGAATTCGGCCTCGGTTGCAATGTCAAACTGTTTACACTTGTATCAAAATGCCTTATATCTTTTGCGGCGTTTAAGTACTCTTATATATTCATTTATTGTAATTAAATCTGAAAATTTATATAACAAGGGAAAATTATAATAAAATTTTTGTTTCTATACACCCCTACGTTTCTATTTACCGCATTTGACGGTACATACTCAGCCGAAGCCAAACCGTGTGTTGCTAAACATCTAAAAAAAACACAAACAAACCGTAAAATATTCTTTATTTGTAAACAAATTCGAAATTGGGTATTCAAATATAACGGTTAGAACGTACCTAAGGAACATAGAAAATATATTGCGTTCTCAAAAGATCAGTACTAATTTAGTATCTACAGAATATACAACACAACATGTCGGTATAAATTTATAATCAATAATAATAAACGAAAATCATAAAATTACGAAGACATGCAGACACGCAGATCAAAAGGCTGTGTTTTTCTGCTAGATAAGTTAACCGAAACCTATAAATAGATTTTAATATAGTACGGTCGAAATATCTTGACCGTTCTAAACTGCGCAGTAATTCTTTTTAAGAATCCTATGGCGATTATAGTAAATTTTCATTGCGTATTTTTTCGAGTACGTAAGCTATGCGTGATAGTTTGCAACGCCAAGTTTAGAGTGGTCAACATATTTTTGACGCACGTTCTTGCCTCTTCGTGATTTCCAAGACATTTCTTGAAATATAAAAAGTAAACTACTTTAGATAGGAATAGTGTGCACAATAATATTGTCATACATTGGACATCGAGATACAGTATTCGAAGGATCGAGTTTATCACGAGGAGATGACGTCATAAGTACTACGATGTTTGTTATACATAGAAAATGGGTTTATATACGCATTTAGTTATAATAACATTGGTATCCTAAACATAGGCAATGGTGCGTCATAATTCTGGATCACAAATTAATATGGCTGTATTACTTACAGCAAGCGAAAAATAAATTTAATCTTAACAGACAATTATAATAATTTTATTTAGAATTCTTCTCTCTTCTCTAGTCTTCAATTTTTACAAGGAAATAGGCTCAGAATATCCAATGCTTTATGCCAAAAAAACCGGCATGCCAGTAGCTCAAAAGTTATAGAGGGAGACTGTTCGAAATACAGTGTTATACACCGTTAAATTTTGGTCGTTTTAATTCCGCGGAGTGTCGATTCGGTACATGAAATACTATCGATTTGTAAAGACAAAATTAGAAAATAAAGTACTTTTTTTTTAAACTCGAATTAATTTACGCATGTACGAAAATAATTTCTTTAAGTAAACGTCAGCTGAGCGAGGCCAATGAACTATAGGTAGTTAATACCCAACGACCGACAACTACCTAAAAGGTCATTGACTCGTTTACTTAAAGGAATTAATTTCGTATATGCGTATACTAATTCGAGTTTTTGAAAAAAAGTACATTATTTTTTAATTTTTTCTTTACAAATCGATAGTATTTCATGTACCGAATCGACCCTCTCCGGGATTAAAATTTAACGGTGTATATCCCCGACTGTTACGATTATGTTTTTAATTTGAACAACAAGATATTCCGAGCTTAAGATCCAGTTTCTGCAATGATAATTACAGCAAAATTACAGTGACAAGTTTATCAAAAGCGCTTTGGTTGCTATGATCGCCTTCCTGGCTTTTGAACTTGGCCTTACCATGATGTATTAAAATGTTAAGCGTGCGAGCGGGATGGAGCTATACATTCTGTATAGCTCCATTCCATTAAAAGTTAAAATTAGGTCGTCAAATCGCGATAAATTTGACGAACTAAACTGAACTAACGCAATCGTTAAGAGCTCGTGGTATGGGCTCTGAGCGTCGCAGTACACTAGTCGTCGTCAGACCTTCGCTGTTGACACACATGTGGCTCTACACCGTAAAATTTTAGTCGTTTTAATCTCGTGGCGGATCGATTCAGTACATCGATCCTCCACGGTACACTATCGATTTATAAAGACAAAATTAATAAATAAAGTACGCATGTACAAAATTAATCTCTTTAAGTAAACGAGTCAATGACCTTGTTGGAAGTTGTCCATCGTTGCGTACTAACTACCTACAGTTCATTGGCCTCGATTAGCTGACGTTTACTTAAAGAAATCAATTTCGTACATGCATAAATTAATTCGAGTTTAAAAAATAGTACTTTTTTATCTTCACAAATCGATAGGGTTTCGTATACCGAATCGCCCCTCTGCGGGATTAAAATGACCAAAATTTAACGGTGTATATTATCTTGGCAATATGAAATATATTTGACCTAAATATTATTTATCTCCAGCATACATAACCCCGAACTCTTGTGTTCGTGTAAAAAACAATCATAGCAGATTACGCTCACTTGACAATTTGCCATTAATTTCTCTGTAATTATCATTCCAAAAACTATGTGTAGGTACGTCACCAAGTGCGTGCAAGCCATAACATTTGATTACAACCAGAGAATTACTTAGACAACAATAAAACATAGTCACAACGCGTTGATAGGAATAATATTAGTACGGTTATAATGTACCGGACGCGCTTACAACTAACAGTGAAGTACGATGCATCGAAAAATAATAGATTCTGTTGAGCTATTGGTTGAGCTACTCGAGAGTAAACTGCTTGTTCTAGCTAAACTATTTATGTGCATTTATTTAATATTAAGTAACTGCTCTATTGAAATAACTATAGTAGAAACTGCCTGTATTCTGACTGCAACGACATAATATGCATTTTGTAGTGTTGAGATAGATGGCAAAGTTGTGTCAGTGGAAAAATCTTCCAGGTTGGACTTGTTACCACATGATGATAAATGAACAAAAAAAAAAATATGCCACTTGTATGGTCAAATACTAGCTCATAAAACCGGACCATTTCATCGAGAGATTATGCTGAGCACGTTAAACGACCTTGCAGTCAAAATACAGATTGTCTCAATACTTTCTCAGGCTCATAGTAATAAATTTTCCTAATAAAATCAACCCACTTCCCTCTTAGTTAGACTAGTTGGAGGGTGATCTTCATAGGAAACGGTTTATTACGACGAACCCTAAACAGCTGACTAAAAACAAAAGTAAACTAGAAGTCCCAATTCTAGTTGTCACAACATCGACGCTAATGATTCCCTAATCAACAACTAGATAAGGTTACAAGTTCGTACTATTCTTCCGAGCAAATTACTGCGTACTGTGGTGCTATTCTCTAAGAAAACGCAGCGCTGCCACAACGACGAACATCCAAATAGGATACACTGAATTAACAATCCAATGTAAAGGCCCATTAGGTTGACAATCCAATGTATCCTATTTGGGTGTTCGTCATTGAGGCAGCGCTGCGTTTTCTTAGAGAATAGCACCACTGATGCGACCCTTTTTACGATGTAACACGATCTTGGATTCGTTTTTGGACTATTCCTGATGTTGATAGGTAAGCTATAGTCATAAAGTATTATTCTGACTAAATATAGCAAATGCAGACAAAAATAATGATTGGCGGGCAGTTGTTTTGTCACACAGCTCAACAACTCGACTCGACAATCAATATTTCACAGCCTGAATAAAAATAGAGTTGAGCTATACGATGACCGATATATCATTATGTTATTATTAATTGAAAAGTCCTGAATTACGATTCATTTGCAGAATAAATTAAATGAATTTCTATTGTGATGAAAAAAATATCCGTTTAACAAATACACTTATTAGCTGATCTATCAACACCGACAGTTATATCCATTGTCATTTTACGTACAACCTCCTTTAGTGTAAAACTATATCAAAAAACATACTATTGAGTTTATAACTAACTAGTCTAGGTAAATCAGGTATACTTGGTAATTTAGACATTACTTACACATAGTATCAGACATGTATTTTCTTAAACTACAACTAGTATTTTGACTAAGTTTATGTGAGCTGTGTATCTTGAACAATATGAGAGCTTTCAGGAGTTTCAGGTGAAGATTATTATATTCACATAAAATAAATTGAGCGTGATTAAAAAAAAGTGTAAACTATAGAATTGATTTTTAATTAACAAAATAAAACTATTCGGTTACTAAGAGGTCAGTTCAAACCGAGGCACGACGTGACGCGACGCTGCGCGAATAGCGACTCAAAATGTAATGTTAAAATATTTTTTAACATTATAAACCTCTTAAAAAGAAACCACATAAAAGCTCTCATATTTCAAACAAACACAAAGATCAAGACTTCACATTCAAAGTATTTCAATGTCCTTCATAATTATTCATTCAGTGAAATCCTTTGAATACAAACGCCATTTACTTTATCGTCCCACCATCTTAACTATAAGATAAAAAATGTGTTATTTAAAAACATGCAAGTGCTTGATATGTGCGATAATTTGCTAAAATGTGAATTATATTGCTGACTGTACCTTATACTACTAACAAACTGAGAAGAACGTCCAAAGACGTTAACAGTCTTATTTATGAAATAAACAGGATCCCTTGTTCGACCAGGTAGTTTAAAAATAATAGAAAAATAACAACGAGGCAAATAGAAACCCTGGGGTAAATAGAAACAAAACCTTTTACTTTGGTGATTAGGATTTTTACTTTGATACCACATATTTTTAGTTTCAATAAAGCATTGATGTTTTAATTATAACATTTCAACGAGTAGAAAAATAAAATGCAGCAAACACTTTTCAAATAACGTGAAAGTCTCCATAAAAATTTTATTTCTACTTATCCCTGCGTTTCTATTCACCCCTTTTGACAAAAATATAAAGTAATATGAACAATTAAATAAATGAATATCCAAAATAAATAAATTAACATAAGATTTCATCTTCGCTTTACTAAAAGCCGCAGAACTACATTACTTGAATGAAAACGTTAATAAATAACACGAGCTATCCAGTACTCATCTTCCAAATTGTGCGCTTTTAAATTTGGCAACGGATAAGTTACTTTATCTATCTCTACATAAAGAATAACTTCCGTTGCAACTTTGATATTATTCTGACTTTACAGCAGTCATTCCGAAATCTACCTAATTTGCACAGGAATAACGTTTATATTTGTTTAAGTAGAATCAAGTGTTTAAAAGGGATTTCAAAAGACTTTAACTGGAAGACTTGTAGCTGACAAGAACATAATATTATAAGGCTGGAGACGGTGTAAAAAAGAAACTTAGATTCAACAAGCTAGGCCTAACATTTAAATTATATTTCGAGCTGTTTAAGGGAGATAGGGTATAAATGGACATACCTGAATGCACGTTTGTGCAGTGACTTTAAATTTATTAGCTAGGAATAAAATTACTCCAGAAAAATTGAATATTGTTCACAATGAGACCAACCACGAATTATGTAAAATTGATGCAGTTTTATATCTCAAGTGTATAGATACACTGCTGGACAATACGTTTCTCTGGAATCATTAAAAAAAATGCGTTTTCGGTACAATGGAACTAAGAATGTTATTGTAGTATTGACTAGCAGCGAAACTTGCTGAGAAGGCTGATTCGATTCTGTTTCTGCTAAATACTGCAAAAACATTACAATGTGTAACATCCACATTTTAAAGAAACTCACAAGTTACGCAAAGTGACTGTAAAAACTAAATACTTTTTAATTTTTCACACTAGAAAAATGCAGAAACCGTGCGAAACTAAAATAAAAAAGTCACCCATGTTTAGTGCTAGTAATTTTTAACTCCTTTATTTATTATACCGTCTCTAGCCTTAATAATGCATAAAATTAAAAGCTTAACTACATGATAATTAAAAATATCGATGCAAAGCTTTAATTAAAAATCTAAACAATAAATTAACAAAAGTTTACTAATATTCGTCTACATTTTATTATCATTATTCGTTTAGCACTCGATTTTTAAATTCGTTCCAGCTGCTTGAAATTGACCTTGTAATTTGATTCTAAGGTCAAATATTGCTTGTTCTGGTAGTGCTTGGACCAACCATTCCTAACTTCCTCACAAGACCATACATTCCGATATGACTTCGCGTATTTATGATATAAATGCCTCGAATTTAAGGGATGTAGGTATTTAAAGTCATAGTTTTTGCTTTGCAGTATTCATGCATCTATTTCTGCTTTGTTGCTGCTATAGATTTCTTCAAGAAAATATGAAATATTTTGGGAAAACTATTTTCGTAACTATTACATAAGAATCCCTTTTTTCTGCGACAATTCTCCCCCGAGGCATATCTTACCCGACCTACATCGGGGACCCTCCCCGTTTCCCCACATCGTGTCTCATTCTTCATTTAGCACCGAGTTACTACATACAAACACGCTTATTGTTTCTCTAACAGTAACTAAACTGGTATGGACTAGGGAAGCGAGGCGCGGCGAAATTCTGTCTTATAAACAACAGTCATAAGAAGTTTGAATATTAAAAGTATTGATTAGTAAGTCGAGAACTTTCGAACTTAAATTGGCAGACACATAACTACGATGCGCCGTGGTATCGTAAAAAACTACGAGCTCGCTCGACACATTGCAAGAACTTGCGAATGCCTGAACAAATGTTTTGTCGCACGAAATCGCATCGCAGTTTTGAGTGAAATTTTTTTATTTGAAAAACATGTTTGTTTGACTAACTTTTTTATACAAAAGCTGGCAGCTTCGCAGCACCGTCATTTTCACTCCTCAAACAAAAGTTTTCGGACTGTTGTAAAATTACAATCATTCTCAAAATTCTGCAAGTCTCATTAAAACAGAAATTATAAGGTTGTTCGCCGACACCTCGGAGTGAGATCAAGGCAGTGCTAAGTGCCGTCGAGTTTACCGATACATATCTAGTAATATTGGCACAAAGTTACAATAATCTCATACTTACTATAGGGCACTAATCGTACTAATTACTTTAATAGATAGTTTTACGAGGAAGAACCTCTCATGTCTTCGTTATAATTTCTTTAGGATTTTTTTTATAAATTTAGGTATTTGTTGCTCTTATTTATTATTGCAGATTTCTATCGATCTACTTAAACTTTTATATTTTAGAATGTACTTAAAGGGTGGATTTTTAATTGTAGCAGTAAGGGCAGGTACCTTAAAAGTTGTTTAAAAAAAACGATTTTAAGAGCTTATCTATGATTTTTTAAATTGGGATCTGCGACTTTTTTAATGCTTAGAACTTTGTTCATTTGTAATACATTTTTAATCTTTATTAGTTACAGGATCAACCCTAAAAAAACGTTGTGAAAATAATCTATGAGTGCAAATCAAAATTTCTCAAAACATTCATGGACCGGGTATGCGGTCCATGGATATATTTTATATTTCAAAAACCCACCCTATTTGATTAAATATTTTGGGTAAATATAACAATTATTAATATAAATTATTGCACATAGAACTAGAAGTCAATAATTAGGCCTGGGGAAACTTATTCACATTTGAATAAAAATTAGACATCAAAATACAGTGGTTAAACTGTTTAAAAATACAATATACAAACAGAAAAATCAACATCGAAAAAGCAACTATGTATTATCTACAATTTAATAAAGATGTCTCAAACTAAGAGACATTATAATATATTTTTATAAAGTTCTATCATAATAAAGATCAACTCCGAAGTATTAAGAGTCTTCATTTGTTCTCGAAGCATTCAAGAGACCTCAACAACTTCTTGCATTCGCCGTTACATACCAAAATCACTTTTGACAATTGAAATAAGGCTCTATAAAATTTCTAAGTCCAACCCAAAAGACAGGGTGTAAAGTCACTTAGGATGTGTTAGACATGAGAGGGGTGGGGACAGCTCAGCGGGGAGGAGACGCTGCCGCGAGGCGCTGTCGGAGCCTCGCGAATTTCCCGTGCACCAGTCGCAGTTGCGTGCGGAGCCTCGACGAGAGCTCACGCTGCAGCGCCTGCACTTCCACCAACTCACGACGAAGCTGCTGGTAGTCCGAACGTACCTGTGTGTAGAGCTTGGTGTTAAGGGATGATTATGATACGTAGGTCAGCTCCGGCTAACGCATGCGAAGGGCTTGGCATTTCAACAATTTCGTAGGTCTTTCACCTTTTGAAGAAAATGGAAAAAGTAGTTTATTTCCTATTGAAACTTTCATTTTTAGACAAAGTTCGGCAGTAACTTTAGTTATAATTTTGTTAGTCGGAGTTGACTTACTATTTTATAAAATTGACACAGTCAAAAATTATAAATTAAAGGTTGATTAAAAAATTTGCTTAATATTTGCGAACCTCAAATCCAATTTCTGGAATTCACAATTTTTGACTGGACCAATTATACGCACAGGATGAATAGAAAACAACTAATGGTATGAATATGGTGTCCCATATCTTGAAGTATCCTGATGGATTCGTGAACAAGAAGTAACGAATAGAGAGAAAATAAACATAAGATAGAGAACGGAAGCTGGACAGTAGACATAACATATACATGAATATCATCTATATAGTTAAAATTATACTAGACGGTTCGTTACTGCAAAGGCGATTCCATTTTTCACATTCAAAGTTATAAAAAAGAAGAATAGTTTTTTCATGTCCCAAAATGGTCTAATGCCATACCGGTGCAGTATCGAGTCGCCTCATCTAATCGGACGCATATCGAAGTCGCGACACGTAAGTCCGCAACGCATGGTTAAGCCGTAAAGCGGCCCCGACTTCAGAGGCTTTGGGCCAGGCTTCGACTTCGTACCACAGCCAAGCCCAGCTGACAGCTATATATCGATAAGCATGATCTTGTGGCTTGTCGGTTTTCATAGAGAATTTCGGATTGGACTTTTTGTAAATTGTTGCAATGAGTGAGCTAAGAAGAAATGAAAATTTAAGAAAGCATACATCACTCTCGTTGTTAGGACCAGTTAGTGATTTACTAATTTATAGTTTCTTCGTTTCTTTAAAATATAGGAATATTAATGAACGACTATTTTTCGCAATAGGCACTTCCTGTACTGTAATGTACTCAGTGTTTTTAAACAAAATAAATATTAATGAAAACAAAAATTAAACCCACCCAGTGCAACATTACTGTAAAAAAATATTATAATTTATTAATGTGTTATTCATTATATTAATGTTTTAATAGAAAAACAACAAGCCATAAGCAACATGACTGTATATTCAGTAATCTGACCTGTCACGACACTAACGCATTGGCTGAAAAATAAATATTATATTTATACATACATATTATCTGCTACATATTGGGTTGACCGGGCGCTGCATTTAGTTAGTGGGCGTATGCATACTTAATAAGATAATACAAAACAATGTAATACGTAACAGAATAGGAAAAGTACGAAGTAGAAGGATCGCTCCACTTATGAACCGGAGAAGTTAATTGATAATTTCCCAAAACAAAAAATAAATAACAGGTAAGTAGGTAATTATATAAAAAAAATTGCACGTCATAAGGCCTGATTTAAGAAAAGCTTGTGGCTATCGAGAACTTAGGCCACTTGGGCGAATGTTATAATTCGATTCAAACTATACGTGGGGGAACGAAACAAGAAGCAAATTTACTGCGTGGTGAAGTTCATGGGGCAGTGGGAGTGAAGGATGCAATAGCACACTTCCCAACTACCATCTAGTTTGAATTGGACTAGACCCATCTCCAAGATGAAGTCGGCGACTATACAGTCGCAGCGATGCCACATATACTGCATTTGCATAGTCCGAAATGCTATAAAACTTATTACTTTTGAGTACAAATAAACAATATTAAATTAACGTCATACGAGTATATTTAAGCTACAGTACTGTCCTTTTCCTGTACTGCTCAATATCAATAATATAAATAGCCCATTGTGTTAATAAATATTAATTACGTGTTCTATCTTAATGTACAAAAGCATACTCAACTCGAAAACATGCGAGAGCGTTGAATTAGTCACACTGTCAGACGACACAGAGAAATGACTAAGTGCTAGGTATACAGTGAGACGACGTCATAGGAATTTTTATTATCACACAATGGACAAAAAGACGACAGAAGTATTCTTATATCAGTTACAAGTACAATCCAAAAAAAAAAAAACAAAACAAAATGTATTTGGAACATGTTCATTTTATTGAAATAATATATAATAATAATATTGTCTTAGTTCCTCTATTTATTGAACAGAGTACAGTTAACTTGTTTTTTTTTGGCCAAGAGTTATAACTTTGGCCCTTTTTAAAAAATATGATAACGAGACTATGTGTTTACTGTTTCTATAGGTTAGCGATCTTGGGCCAAAGTTACACCCTAGGGTCAAAGTAACGTTATGGTATAACTTTCGCCCAAGTTTTTTAACCAATACGAACACGAGATAATGTTTAAAATAAATAAATATTTTTCTTAAATTTCAAAGAAGACCTTCTGACGAAATTTATATCTTGGAGGACATTATATTCACTTCATGAATCATATGTTACGATATTCCTATTCTGTAGGAAATCTGTAATACTGTATGCTACACTTTACATGTTAGAAAACGGCATTAATACGCTAATTTTATTTGCAAAAGCGCGCAAATTAATTCAAGTGCCTCTGTTCTACTTTTGCACTAATTTACTTCGTGAATATGGAAAATTTGTTAAAAGTACATTGGTAGGTAATTTATTACTGGTAGCAAGAGAGAGGGGTTTAAGAAAGCGGACCAAAAAGGCGTAATTTATAATATAATGTTTGAAATATAAAATCATGATATTTTTTAATATTCTGTATATTATTTTTATAAAAATTGTCACAATATTAATATTTGTACTTAATATTTATACAATATTAATATAAATATTATTACTCATTGTCTTTTAACTAAAAAAATATATATAAAAAATATTGTAACTTTAAAACATGGCAAATATTTCCCCACTTCACCCTTTAAAATATTTTAAATTAAATTAATATTTTTAAGGGTCGATTTTTCAATAGGATTAAATTTATTTATTTGATGCAGAAATAAAAACACTACAAAGGCGGACTTAATGCCTGACGCCAACAAAAGGAAAATGTATGTAATCTGAAAAATAAAATCTATATAGAACCTAAAAAACTGCTCTTTATTCAGTCATAAATTATCTGACTATTGATAAATCTCCCCTTAGTCAAGAGTATCCTCAGCCAGCCACAAATTTGCTACCGAATTTCCACCCTTACCTCAGAGACAGACTTGAGCAGATGCATGATGCACATGTCCTGTGTGTTGATAGGTGCCACCAGCTCCTTCTCCACATTGTCCATCTTCCACTCCATCAGGTCTAACTGCTCATCTGTGCGCTTCACCTGACACACACACAGAGCTCTTGGAATTTATGACAAAATTAAGGTTTAGTAGACAAAAAGATCTACTTTGCAAATAGGTACAAATAATTGATTTACAAATTAAATAATAGTTTTACAAGATCTTTATATAAAACACTTACAAATTTAAATGAAATATACACTAAAACCTACTCCTAACTAAAAATTGCAAACTGGTTAAAAATCTGTTTCACAAAATCTTTTTTTTTCAGTTTAAAATAGATGTTGGAGGAGGCCTCAGTACAATACGCAGCATATAAGATGAACCAAAATGGCGATCGACCTTTAATGCGCAGTAACAGACTTTCGGGTGTCAATCAAAACAACGCCCATTTTGGTTCAGCTTATTTGCCACATACTATGCTACAAAAATGCGTGATAATAAGTTATAGTCCCATTCTTTTATTTCAGTAAGCAATCAATGATCTAGATTTTAGAAGGTCATATTCAAATATAATGTTATGAGCATTCCATAAATGGAAAACTGTCAATGCTCACCGCCTACCATTCATCCGAATATGGGATCCTAAAATAATTTAAATAGAAATGTAGACCATGGGCCAATTAAAATTCATAAATTGCATAACAACTTTTAGATTCACTAGCTTTTTCTTGCTGCTTTGCTTCATTGCTTTGCCTTTGGATCCTTTTTATAGGCACAATGACTTATGAGAATTTTAAAATCAAATCTGCACTTTAGTATACTTTACATTGGAAAAGAAGTAGGAGGCTGATTGCGTGAGGAGTAATATGAAAGAAAAGAGAATTCATATTTAACTGTTCTCATTTCAATTTAATTTGGTCTAATTTAAATCAATTCAATTTAGTTTCATTCCAACCAATTTCATTGTGATAATACAATTTATTTGGAAGAATAATTCAAATTCTTTCCAATTTATTTTGCTTAGTTTGATATAATTGTTTTATTTATAATTATGTACTTACTAAAATTAGATATTAAGCTATTTGTTACTACTAACACTAGGGACTGAAATAAAAGTTAAATTATTGAAAAAATATATTAACAACATGACTGCTGACAGGACATGAAGGAAAAAAATGTATTGCAAAATAAAACAAGGGCAGGAAAATGACAATAATACGACACATACACAGTCACAGTTTACAATGATGTTTTAATAGGATTTGAAATAAACCAAGACATATTTAGCAAGTGTTTAATGAAGGAATTAAATTGATAATGGTATAACATGTGGAATGTAACAACAGCCATCACATTTCAGAAAGAAGATAAGTACTTAAATTGGCCATACACAAGACTCAAATGAAACTAAAAAAAAAATTATTTTTCTGAATGAACTTGTTTGGCTGAAACCTTCATTAGTAATGTATGATACTATTCCCCTTTACGTGCATTACAGTTAAGGTGTCGGCATACAAAATTATCTAAATATTTGATTAATACGAACGAGGATGTGTAAACAAAATGTTTACATGCGCACCTAGTTACCTGAACGTACGGACGGAAAAATAGATAATATTGTGAGTCATGAACTCAGATTATAATGATGATAGGGTAAAGGTCAACTGCACCATTCAACTCTTCAGCTGTATATTCCTGCAGTTTCTTATTTATAGGGAAGAAGCGGCTCTGTGACCTACATTCCTATCCGCGATTAACTGTACTTTATTAGCTAAATAATGTCAATGTATATAACTGTTGACTCACCGTTTCTTCGAGTTCTTCTACAGATATTTCTTTTTCAGTCATTTTTGAGACACACCTATTAATTTTTTAGTCAAAATCTAAAAGAAAACAACAGACTTGAGTAAACCGACCATTTTTCTTCCGCAAAAATGACAAAATTGACATTTCCCATTTTAGGTATTGAAAATGTCAAGAGAGTCTTGGAAACAACAAAACGCTTTTAAAATAATTTCTGTTGAAACATCAGTTGAATTACGGAGGAAAAACAAAACGTAACTTTAAGCGGGAAACTTGAAGCAAATTGTTAGAAAAAATACTGCAAAATGAATATTTAAATCAATTTGATTTTTTTTGCAAATGGTTCGATCAACGCTGGGAGTACATAATTGTAATGTAAGTCCCTTAAATTTACTTACCAAAGTAGGGTGTATTGTACTTTATATGTAGGTATCAAGGTAAGCTCCAAATTTGCCATACAACATAAGTACGAAATCAGCCAAAGGTTGTCTGTAAAAAATACTTTTGTAATATTTTGATGGTATATAAAAAGACCTACATAATATAGGCCTGGCTTGGGCTACGGCCGGCGCCTTACCGCGGCATGTTGTGTTGAGTATAATATGTACAGTGCCAAACCATGTTGAGTACCAGTGGCGTAACTATATCATCTGAGGCCCGTGGCAAAATAATTGGATGGGGCCCCAAAAAATCACGCCACTTTGAGTTTTTTTTTTTTTTTTATATGTTCGGTTCTTCTGAATTGGCGGCGTCTAAGACCGCGGCCCCATAGGACCGAGGGCCCTTGGCAATTTGCTAGCTTTGCCATCTTATAGTTCCGACACTGTTGAGTTCAGTGCCGCGTCGTGTAAATACACGACAAAGAGTCGCGGCGGTGCAATGTCGGTTGAAGACTGATCCCGAAATTGACGACGCGACGCAGCGCTTGAAAATCGTGATGTCGTGGTACCCTACGACGCGACTACTTGCTGAAACACAGTCAGACGCAGCCGTGGTAATGTGGCCGCGAGAGATTTTTCCATTTAGTTAAAAAAAATATATACTTAATTGTAAGTATTGAAAATCTCTCAATATTTTGAAGTTAATTTCTATTTACAATTTTAAAGTTTTGTCCATCTTTATACCTTCTTCATGACTCTGATATCCCAGTCCTACGTACTTTACTAGTACAGTCGACAGTCTTCAAAAACATATCATCATTCTGTTTATTATATTGCATTATAATATACAGCGTCCAAAAACTAGTTTGTGAAACTTTACAGCACACACGCTAGACAGTGACAGTCTATTTTAAATTTATGTGTGTGTGTATTTATTAAAATTAGCTGGTATAAACTTATATGTTTAAAAATAGTGACCTGACTGTACATGTTTTGGCAAAAATATCACGATAGTAATCATCTTTGGTCTACGGCCCACCCACAGATTTTTTTGTAACCATTGAGGCGTTCATGAGTAGCAGATGCGACTGCGAGGTTGTCGTGTAACTTTCACAAGACAATTGTGTGTAGCTTGTTCAGGATCTCCGGGACATTATAAATACAATACTAATACTATTGAAAAACTTATATTGTACTAGTGACCCGCCCCAGCTTTGCACGGGTGCAATTGTGATATTAAATATATTATGCATGTATTATACCATATTACATATTCCTCTTGAACTACTCTCTCTATTTAAAAAAAAACCGCATCAAAATCCATTGCGTAGTTTTAAAGATCTAAGCATACATAGAGACAGACAGCGGGAGGCGACTTTGTTTTATACTATGTAGTGATGCGTGAGCGGTACAGTGAGGTGTCGATACACGGACTCGTGTGCCGTAGGATCGAGAACTCACGAGAACTGTCTCGCCGCTAGCCGTCCGCCGGTCGTTTACCCGATGCGTGAGCATCACTATTTTATTTTTATCCAAGGAAGAGGATTTTTAGAATTCTACAGGACAGTAAAATAATACCATAATTAAATTATATACACATTTATTTTTGTCTTTAATTTTTACACATTTAAGAAATGTCGACGAGATTTAGTGACACTATGGAACCACTGTGGCCATAATACGTCCCGATATTACCCTTTTTACAAACCTATGGTTGCGTCGTAGCAACTACATATTAAATTCACGTGTCATTTAAATTAATATCCACTTAAATATATATTGTACTAGGAAAATATTGAAATCGCAAACACATTTCAGTCCATTGCTGTACATCATCCCTATACTTGTCAATCATGCAGTTGAACGGAAAATTTCTCGATTGGAGTATTTTCCCAGTAATTCTAAGGTATTTTAACACTTAGAACATTTAGTTTTGACACTTCTAATTGGAACATTATCAATAATAAGCCGTACAAATTAATTGAGAGTAAAAGTAACAGCTATAGGTACAGAATATCTTTGAGTAATTTGATTTTATGAAACATTTTTAATACTTAAATTCAGTTCGAGACAATACAGAGGCTGCATGAGGTCATTAGGCTATAGTCAACCATAGAATCTGTAGTATTGTATGAAAAGCGAACGGAAGTTTATAATTTGCGTTTGGGAATGTAAATAGAGTGAACGCTGCAACTTCTATATTCTGTCGAATCGATTTAGTTATATTACAGACTAGCAATTCGATTATAATTTTAAAATCACCATATGAAACATGTCTGCCTACAATCAAAACACAATTTTTTTTTCGCGCCTCGCTTTGGCGCTTTGTATTTTCGTATTTTGAAAGACTGGTGGGATCATAGAATACGATATTGCACGTGCGTTCGATACAAATATAGTACGCTAACATCCGATAGACATACAATAATTAGTATTTATATTAAAACTATGTTACATCCTCGGATTGTCTGAGACAGTCGATAAAAGAAAACAAAAATAACATCGAACAATTAAATAATAAAAAAAAAAACACTAGGATATTTGTACAAAAAAAACTAAAATTCCATTTAATTCGTATACAAGAATGTACCGCGGTGTTGACTTGGTCATGTATAATTGAAGGTTTAAAAAAATGAAGCGCTCAAACGGCTTGAGGTCCACGGTCGTAAAGTATGAATAAGTAAAAATACGTAAAGTACTTAAAGTAAATCTTATGCACTCGTGCATGTAGATCATTCTCACTAGACTTGTATCGTGACGTCACCACGTACGCAGCGCGTGCGCACTACACGTACCAATTAATTATTTGCCGAAACATATTACTCTATAATAAATTACAAATGTCTAATAGTCACACGTTTAGGCCTGCTTGCACCATAAATCACTGAACACATTAACACTAAACAAATTTAAACCATCTGTTTATTTCGTCTGTTTGAAGATAACGAAGGCAGAATGATTTATCAATCAGGCCTCAGAGTATATTTTTTTTATCACAAGACAAAGTATTATGGGCAAGAATTAAGAAAAATAAAATAAAAAACGTTTGACCACAAAATCAATTTGATACTTTGTGATCAAGGACCGCTATGTGACGTCACATCGCCATTACAGTTCTGTTGCAAGTAAAAAAAGGAGCTATACGTCTTGTATAGCTCCGTCTCCCTTCCACACTGTAAGAAAGATGACTTCATCACGTACGGCCTCAACTGTTACCTATGTTCTACCTAAGTACGACACATCTCGCAGATCGTGATATTGTTACTAAGCTAAGTCTATTCGTAGTAAGAAGTATAGTAGCGCCACGCTTGCCGTAGGAATGACGTCACAACACGCCACCTTACACAATCGCGCGGTCTCGAAACCGACGCGTCCCCTTTCAGTGTCCGCGAACTTGCCTATAATATCATAGATGAACTGTGTGCGTTATTATTCTCAGTTACAATATGAATTGACTTACGATATGTAATACTTGAACGAGGCAACGGTAGTGAAATATTTGTATGAAATGACCATATGTATTTTGTCGAGTTGTATTACACAGCTGAGGTAAGAGACTAACTTAAAATAGGAAAACTACCAATCATTTCATGACTTTCCATTGAAGTAATAATCAAAACATGTACTAAAATTACAGTGTTACATATAAAAAAATATCATTAGGCCATCCCGTACATAAGCGCGACATACACTAACAATAAATATTGGGCGCCACAGTCCGATTCGAGCGTGAGTAGTGCAACACTGAAAGGGCGGTCTACTAATCAGTCGGAGGGCCGCGGGCGCCGCCGCCCGCCAGTAACACAAGAGAGAGGAACTATACTGCGGCTTCACTTGAGCGCGTCCGCCTGCTCGAACTTCTGCTCGCTCACTGACACCGCGTCCGAGGACAGCGCCTCCTTCAGCGGTTCTACACAGTTCTTTGGAATCAGCGTACCTGGAACATGACAACGTTATATTTTGTAAATTTTACAAATATATGGACTTAAGATTAGCAATGGTGGCCCAGCCCACGAATTGTAAGTCGTAGGTTCAAACCCAGCCGAGAGCATTACTTTGTGTAATTTCTTTCATCAAAACTGTTCTGAAAACGGTTAAGGAAAACATCGTGAGGCCTCACGATGTTTTCCTTAACCGTTTTCAGAATAGTTTATACATCTCCTAGAAATGAAAATTCGATAGCATGTGACATTCATCAACCTGCACTGGACAAACGTGGTTAGCCCATTCCCTCTCCTATAAATAGATAGATGTATTCTTTATTGTACACCAATAATAAAATTACTTATAGAACTTAAAATTAATAGGGTGTCACAATGAGCGGTCTTATCGCTAAAAGCGATCTCTTACAGAGTCTAGAGAGGAGGCCTGAGTCCCAGTGTCCACGCGCGCCCACACTAGTGGGAGGCGGCATACATACCGACGATCTTGAGTCCGTCGTCAGTCTTGATGCGCACGACCTGCATCTTGTTGAGGTGCGCGCGCGCCGCCAGCACGTGCTCCACGCGCGCCCACACCGCCAGCACCGAGCCCGCCAGCACGTGGTGGGTGCGCACGCGCAGTCCCACCTGCAAACACACAAAATTCACTTTCAGTACAACCTTAAATACATTAAAATAGCAACTGTCAAGATGAAACAGTGATTATCAACGTCGCTCGGATGGATTTCTAAATCAAGAGTGAATAAATTACTTCTAGGCAAGCATGCTTCATCGTTAACTACATTATCGCTTACGAGGCGAGATAGTCATCAAACGAGAGCTTAAAAATTATTATCGCCAGTTTTGTAAGCCCATTAATTTCCAATACTTTTAACATTGGTATTCGCATTTTGCCAGAAACGCGTCTAATTAACGTAAATCGTTGACGCAAGTCGTTGAAATAAGATTGCTACTATTGTGTATTCGCGTTAAGAAAATAGTGACTCATAGTTGTCACACCAGTTAGCCACGCCCCTTGACCAATCCGAATATAGTAAATTAGAAAACCGTGTTCACATTCACTAGTTAAAATAAGCCTTTTAAAATTCAGAGTACAGACGGTAACAAATTTAAAAATATAGAATATCTCGCTTATTAAAAGTTCTTTCGATTCTAAACAAAATAAAAAAAAAAAACTTATTAATATTTAAAAATACTTTGTGATAAAAACTTTGGTTTGATATTAATGGTTTCATTTTTACCCCAGTATGAATACACCTCTACAATTGCTCTGATGAGTCACTATTTTCTTAACACGAATAGACGTTGGTAATATAATTTCTGTTTAATATTCTCACCGTACAGGTGACGACTCAGTGCGACTGATTGCAGGACTGTGCGACTGATTGTATTACTGTAGATCTCTTATCTTGCAAGATGATTTGATTTGAAAATTATAATTGATTGTGCACGGCTGACGAATAGGCGCCTTATCCCGTTAGCACTGCTACACGAAATCATGTCTTGTATCATTTTAAGATTTTACCCAGGAAAGGGAAAAATAGACTAAAATAAAACTGATTGCTTGGTAAAGTGCACCTTCTCCATTCTCAATTATGTGCAGTTTCCTAAGGAAGACATCTAAATCTTCCCGCTATATCCTTCGTGTTCTCGATTTCAGGGCAAATATTTTTTGTATTTGCCATCGAGCATTGGCCAATAAAAAAAATATATGCCCTGATGTGCTACGTCAATGATTGTTGTTTTGGAGCGCAGTACTGTTTTGAACGCGATCCGTCTAATGAACAGCACTGAAATAATGACCTTTATTTATTAAGTTAGGAGTAATGTATGGCAGTGTACCTCGCAGTCGGCCGCGTTCCTGCAGACGGAGCGCCAGTAGGCGTGCGAGCAGACGCGCTGCGACGCGTTGTACTGCGCTCGCCACCACGACTCCGCCTCGCTGCTCTCCACTTTGCGGTACTTCTTCTCAATCTCCGCCAGAGATTCTAGTCGCAGCTGTAAACCGGTATTGGGTCTGGAACAACAAAAATATAATTGACGCGGCGTCTTGTCTTCAGTTTCAAAGCGATTTGAAGCAGTTTACGTGAATTTAACGCGACGTAGCGGCTTTTTCCTACTTGCGAAGTCATCGCTTGAGCTGACCATTTATACAAAAAAGAAGTCACCTTAAACAAGAGATCGCGCGAAATTATAACACCAAATGATCGCATCCACTTCGTCTCGCTTGTTACTGCATCGCACCCACGTATAAAGCAATTCAGTGGGCATTTGACTCTCGAGCCTTTCATTGTTATCCTAGTAGACACACTACATGCCAGTACCAATAAGAGTATCAGTTGTTTGTTTCAATCGCGCCACTTCGCTTAGCGTTCGCTTTCAATAGCTTACGTACGTAGAACACCGCGTTACCAGCTTTTTCTCGTTGCCTGTCACACAGGATTAATGCATCGAAAGAATAGCCTATCAACGAGCTCAGGAATATAATTTTAGCAATTACATTTTTAGAAAGAAACCCACGAGACGTACATTCTATTTTAATCAAATAAATATAGCAACCTGTAATATTATCAATGACGGTTTTTGTTTAATTTCGCAAGTATCTTTAAGAAAAAACCACGCTGCAAGTAGCATTTGACGTTTGGAGAACTAAACTACATCTAAAAAGTGTCCAAATTGCACATTAAACAAACATTATAAGCTGTGTTCTGTTGGAGCTGTATATTGATAGCCACAAATCTATCTTCTTTCGTGCAGTCCATCCAAAGGTTGTCTCATTGTCTGTAAGAGATGCCCTGTGCGATAACACCGATCTGAATGTACACTCCATGTCACGCGTAAATTGATTTATTATTATTATGGAATAGATTTGAACGAAATTGATTTCTTTAAGTAAACGTCAGCTGGGCGAGTTCAATGACCTGTGGGTGGTTAGTACGCAACGACCGAAAACTACCTACAAGGTCATTGACTCGTTTACTTAAAGAAATTAATTTCGTGCATGCGTAAATTAATTCGAGTTTTATAAAAAAAGTACTATATTTTTCAATTTTTATCTTTAGAAATCGATAATGTTTCATGTACCGAATCGACACTCCACGGGATTAAAACGATCAAATTAATTTAAACGACTATACGAAAAAAATAACGGTGTCATACCTAAACGGTTTAACCGATTTGTATGTACTTTTGTGTGTATACTTGTGCGGGTCTCTGGACAGTTTGAAAATAAAATTGAACCAATTACAAAATACAATTGGACCAGGTACAAAATACAATTAGACCAGGTACAAAATACAATTAGACCAGGTACAAAATACAATTGAACCAGATACAAATTACAATTGGATCAGGTAAATTTCGGGCAAGATGTCTGCCGAGACCGCTAGAATATATAAATATATGCATGCTAACTGACCTGTATATCTGGAACATTATATCCTTTTTGGTCATCTTCTCCTTCTTCGTACTGGTGATGGCGGACACGCACAGCACGGCCGTGTACTTATTGTTGCGCGCCTGCTGCGACACGTAGAACCCTTCCTTGGGCCCCGTGAGCTCCGACCATTTCTCTAGAGCTTCTGCCCAGTCCATGCCGCGCTGTGGAAAGTTGTAAATAAGTTTAAGGTTCTAGCAAAGTGAGCGAATAAAGTAGATTACTAAAAGAAATCTATTTGATTTGTCAGTTTGAAAATCAAAAGATATTGGATCGGTTAGACTGGAAGCTGGTCACGACATGGAAAGGTTAGTTTTTTTTTAGATTATAAATCATCCCATTACGGGAGAAGTTTCGGAAGGACTTGAGGGAGGCCTTTGCCTAACAGTGGGACAGTAAGGGCGAATAAAAAAAAATCATCCCATTGCTTCTGCTCTATCCTGCCAGACTTTTACTGACTAAAACCACAACTGTGTCCGATAGTTGCCTTTTGCGTTTAAAGACTACAGGTTTCTTTTTCAGAAATTCTCCGTGGCATCTGTTTGAGGCCCGCGTAGAATACTCCAGGCCGTTGACTATTCGTACCCAATCCTCAGCAAACGGTCGGAATACAATTAAGAAATGGTTTGACAAAAGTCGTCGACGGAGCGTATTGTTCCACGCGCGCCTCAAGATGTCAAGAAACCGTAGAAGCCCAGCAGGGTCGAAGCCTACTGCGGCCAAGGTCTGTTTCTGAAACGAAGACTCGGCTCTGGTATGAAAGGCAACGATGGAACAGGAGTGGGTTTTTACTTAGTAACAGTCTGACACACCTTTCGTTCTACCCAAGTTCGGAAGATGTCATTAGATGATTTACTCACCTAAAAAATAAAAAATCATCCACTCCCCAATTCCTCCATCTCGTCAGCTCTTCTGTCACCTATCGGGATTGAAAAGCTGAACGAGATGGAGTATCCAGTCGCAAGCACACGACACTGGCGAATAGGACACGAAAACACTCGTCAGAACAATCCGACGTCCGCGGTTTAACAGTTAATGTACTTTTTTTTTAAATTAAGAATATCAATAAATCTAGGAGGTTTACTGTACTAGGTATTCCAAATGTATCTAGCGCCTAGCTTAAGCAGTTTCACTGTTAGGCAGATGAAGGTAAGGTAAGGAGTAGGTGTGGTACCTCGGAGTGCACGGTGTGCAGCTCAACGGGCGCGCGGCCGGTGGCGTGGCGGCGCACGAAGCGCTGGCAGCGCACGCGCCGCACGCGCTCGCCGCAGCTGCCCAGGTCCAGGATGCCGAGGTCGAATCGCCCGCTGCGTTTAGCTACAGAATAACACACACTTCAAAACTTATCTTATAGCCAACATGCAGCACAAAATTGTCAATTTGAAGTACGTATTTATAAGATTAAAGTTTTAGGTTTAGAAAACCTTGATGGCATACTTTTGTATGCCACATATCTCCCCGTCTGGCTCAGGTAACTAACGGTAATTAAGAGCATCCTTCCCGAGGTACGTTTTCATACAACCGCTCTTACGTGAATATGACGTTATTATACATCTTTTTGTAGATGTTTTGGAAATACAGATATCAAAGTATTTGTAAAACATAGGTAATATGGTACATGGTATAAAATTTGTGTTGTATCACTATGTTTTGCCTTGCAAGGCGTACAAATTAGGCGTAAGAAACTACAAACTAAATAAAACTGTTTCAGGACATTTTTTATTTTATGCTTCTATCATCTAAAAACTCATTGATAGAGTAGTAAGCCTTTTCAATTAAGAATTTCTTAAGTTACGATTTAAAACGGTCTATGTTGGTCATGCTTTTTAAAGTATTTGGTAGCTTATTATAAATCTTTGGAGACCCATGCTGAGACAACTCTTTGAGAAAACTGCAGTTTTGTGTTTAAGTTTTTTTATTTTTATTTAAGTGTGCTTTGGTGACGTCTAGTATTAAGTTTATCAAATTTTGATAGATTCTCCTTAACAAATATTGAAATTTCATAAATATAGAGGGAGGGAAGCGTAAGTATTTTTAAACTAACGAAAAATGGAGTTCTATTTAGATCAAATCATAAATTTGTGTAAAACTAATCCATTAAAGACCTCTGAAATTCTGCTATTTTGCATAAAATATGGCCTTTCATAATGTACTCATAAAAAAAAAACTAAAACTATAGAAACATAAATATAGCATGTATGACATAGTGCATCTTATTCTATTTATATAAAAATCAATTTTTAATTACTCCTGTATCGTGGATGCGTTCAGAAATATAAAAAAACACACATATACAAGACACCGAAACCACTATATTATATTATTAAATATCTTTAATTTATTGTCTAACCCCAGTAATTAATAAAAAAAATAATTGAAGTTTACAGTTGTACTGACCTTGCTCCATAACAGCGGCGAGCGTATCCGTGAAGTACTTGAACAGCCTGTTCTGCAGCTCCACCGGCATGCCCAGTATCCTGTTCAGGAACTTCGACATGTTGTTGTAGTCCTACCAACAAAACAAATATTTATTGTAGCTGAACATATCACAGATATCGGTTCAAGGCGGTAAATATACCTGAGTTGCGGAATTGTTTGAAGGAATTATAGCGGCTCAAGCAAAGGGTAATTGAAGGAACACGGTTGGGGTTTTAGTCGGTAATATTCTGACAGTCCCTCTCGCTCAACCAGGAGTTCAACCTGGAGTATTGTTACAAGATAATTTACCAATACAAATAAAACAGAACTAAATATAGAATATCGAGTTTTAGAACTAGCGGCCTTACCATGACGTGTTAAAACGGTGCCTTTAACAATTTGGTTTAGGACGTCAAATGGATTCTTTCCATGGAAAGCCAAAATCTAAGATTAATGTCTGCTATTCAGATTTGAATTTGATAAGACAGAATTAGGTGGAGGAATATCTCTCGCTTGATTAATCGTCGACAGCTTTTTAACGTCACATAGATTACGTTCTGCAATGTCGGAGTATTATAACTTTTGTTAGTCGGATAGATCCGTTCGGAGTAAAGGTCTCTTTCGAAGGGCAGGCATTTCATTAAAGTCATTTTCTAGGGCCATAAACATTTAAAAGGGTGGTGAAGTGCAGCGCAGATTGAGGACGTGTGGTCGACGTTGGAGCACGCACGCCTGTATTCCATTCATTTAGGAAAATAGTGATTCATCAATGCTAAATAAAAAGTGTATTCATACTGAGGTAAAAATTAAACTATTAATATGAATAACATACTGACTCAGACTTGTGAATAAACACTTTTTTTTTTTCAGGCTGCTCAAATATTGAGACCTTAGAATTTTCACTTTTATTTTTACAAATAGGCGAGGTGTTAATTTTTTAAATAAAAAAAAAAAAAAAAAACAGAATGAGCGAGGACTGGTTTCAAACGGCGTGGGAAAAGAATGTCTGAAAGGACTTAGGGGAGGCCTTTGCCCAGCAGTGGGACAGTACACTAGTACAAAAAAATCAGAAGACGAGTCCGTGCAGTCTGGAGGGCTTATATTAACTGGTACACGGCTTTCTAATTTGCTAGGATTTAATTGTTCAAGTGGCGGGACTAATCTGAGCGAATAAAATGAAAAAATAATGACTCATAGTCGAGTCATTATTTTCTTAACGTGAATGTACTATAGGAGTGACTAATTTTTATTATGACTTAACTGGTTATAAAATTGTTATAGCTACTAGAAAATGCAGACCCAGAAGAAATTTCGCTCTTTAAATAAAACAAGTGTACCCACCCTGCACGTTTATTGCGTATGAGTGCGATGGCTAGCACGTACCTTATTGCGTATGAGTGCGATGGCTAGCACGTACCTTATTGCGTATGAGTGCGATGGCTAGCACGTACCTTATTGCGTATGAGTGCGATGGCTAGCACGTACCTTATTGCGTATGAGTGCGATGGCTAGCACGTACCTTATTGCGTATGAGTGCGATGGCTAGCACGTACCTTATTGCGTATGAGTGCGATGGCTAGCACGTACCTTATTGCGTATGAGTGCGATGGCTAGCACGTACCTTATTGCGTATGAGTGCGATGGCTAGCACGTACCTTATTGCGTATGAGTGCGATGGCTAGCACGTACCTTATTGCGTATGAGTGCGATGGCTAGCACGTACCTTATTGCGTATGAGTGCGATGGCTAGCACGTACCTTATTGCGTATGAGTGCGATGGCTAGCACGTACCTTATTGCGTATGAGTGCGATGGCTAGCACGTACCTTATTGCGTATGAGTGCGATGGCTAGCACGTACCTTATTGCGTATGAGTGCGATGGCTAGCACGTACCTTATTGCGTATGAGTGCGATGGCTAGCACGTACCTTATTGCGTATGAGTGCGATGGCTAGCACGTACCTTATTGCGTATGAGTGCGATGGCTAGCACGTACCTTATTGCGTATGAGTGCGATGGCTAGCACGTACCTTATTGCGTATGAGTGCGATGGCTAGCACGTACCTTATTGCGTATGAGTGCGATGGCTAGCACGTACCTTATTGCGTATGAGTGCGATGGCTAGCACGTACCTTATTGCGTATGAGTGCGATGGCTAGCACGTACCTTATTGCGTATGAGTGCGATGGCTAGCACGTACCTTATTGCGTATGAGTGCGATGGCTAGCACGTACCTTGTCAAGTTGCAGCACGCCGGGCGCGGTCTCACTGTTGACGATGAGGCCGACGCCGACGAGCGCGGACGCCACGTCTTGGAAGAAGTCACCCGCGTAGTCGCTGGGGGGCGCCACCAGGGGCGTCTCGTACTTCATTATGGCGCGCATTACTGCTTCTAAGGCCGAACGACCTGACAACGAGAAAAAGAACTTAAGTAATAATCCAGCATATCGTTTAAGCCCCGTATTTATGGGAATGAAATGGTCTTTTCTGCTGCGATTGGAGTATGGCGTTCAAAGACTAAAAGAAAAGTGTTAGTTATTCGTTGACGTATTGTCTAGACTATATTCTTAATATATATTGCTAATAGATTCTGGAGAAGGCTGAAACAGCAGCATGGGATTGGCAATCGAATAAAGAGGCATAATATATGCTCCCTAGTGAGGAAAGTCGGGCTGTCGATTATGATGATGGTGGAGATGTAGATTTACCGTATTTATTGTCAATATTGAACTGGCTAAGGTCGCGCGACTCGGTGGCCCTGCGGTCGCCGTGCGTGAGCGCGCCGAGCGACTCCAGGCGCTTGGCCACGGTGGACGCGAAGCGGCGCTCGCCCGCCAGGTCCGAGATCAGGAAGATGTACTCCGGCGCGTTCACCTGGTTCGAGCGGTGCGTGCGCCCTACAGAACAACACATACACACATTTACATTGGGAATAATATAACGAAGCTTCCCCCAACAAGCCGCGGGGAAGCGGCTCCCGCTCCACACCAGTCCAGTGCACCACGCCTTGATAAAATTCTACATTCGCGCATCTTAATTTACTTGTTTTTTCCATAGACGCGACTACGGTACTTTCGTACAACAGAATTGACAGTTTATAAAGTTCACCAAAGTTGCGCTATTTTTCTTAGTACGCCCCTACAGTAGTCACGTAACAACTTCTACACCGATTTGATCTTTAAGAATTTCCACGTCTGGTTTTTCAAGTTACTCAAAATAAATCCGAGATTTAAATAAGATTAAAACCACTTGTACAATCAACGTTTAAATAAGGAAAAAATCATCACTAATTTGAACAGCTAAAAAGTAAAAATATTTAATCTATAATGAGTTTGCGTTAACATAATAGTGATTCATCGTTGTCACTCAGCCAAGTCCCTTTTTGCCCTTGACCAATAAGGAATATACATGAAAAAGTATTTAATAACTATTTTATCAATAAAAGTAGAATACTAACTGTAAAAATAATATGATAAAATTGTTGTAAGAACGAGAGAGACAGATATTCTGTCTCTGGCATCCAGCGTGCCAAACAATTATACATACTCTTGAAAAACTTTCAATAATCTTTCTTCTGGCGCAGTCAAGTAATGAGTTATCATGATTACTAAAGTTTTAAAAGTGGAATGCATTATCCACTTTTAAAACTTTAGTAATCAATCCACTTTTAAAACTTTAGTATATTTGAAGAATGTTTTAGACTCACCAAACTGTTGTATAGCTCTGTCGGCCGACCACGGCAGCTCGAGTGTTATGTGCACCCTCCGTCTCTGGTTTCGTGCTCTGTCGACAACAAAAAAAAATCATGTTATCGTCAATTACACAAAAATACTGAAAATTGTAAAAAACAGAGTTTCGACAATCTACCGCCAAACACCCTCTAACGACAGAATACTGGAAATCGGCGGATTATGATGTGTATGAACTGCCTATGAAGATAACCGCAGGGAAACGAAGGTCGCCGACATAGACCGAAGAATCGGCAAAGTTAAGTGGCAGTAGTCGTAGAACGGATAGTTGGTGGGGACAAGGTTTTAGAGCCCTACTGTGGACGTCCTTCGGCGGAAATGATGAACCGCCTAACTGTGTTTGATAATGATTGGCCCACTTTTGTACGGACCTTCACCCTAGCCTTGCAGCATTTCTCAAAGAAATGACATAGATTTTTGCTAATAGACTTTATGGAACATGAAATTGATTGATGATTTTCCACTCTTGAATTCTAGATAAATCACAAAATTCTATATTATTGGGCCTATTTTGCACCATTTTCTTTTTGGAAAATGTAAAAAATTATGTGGCAAATAAGTTGAACCATGATGTCGACCTTGAATGCGCAGTAACCAATTTTCAGGTCACAATCAAAGTAGGGAGCTGCGTGTAACCATACCAAATGGTTCAACTTATTTGCCGCGTACTGTAAGTTCTGCCAATACTTTATAAATCTAAACACTGCTTACCTTCTGTCACTCTGCAATGAGATACCGCTGGAGGCCGCCTCGGAGATGATGGCGACGTCCTTCTGTCCGTCCATGAAGCGCTGCTTCTCCGTGAGGTTGAGCGTCTCCAGCGGCACGTCGGCCTCCGAGCGGCTCTCGTACAGGATCTGACCGTCTTCTGTCTGGACAACGCGACCTTTGCGACCCGTCATCTATGATGAAAGAGAACTAGTTTATTTTTATATTTCAGGGTACTTATTTAGCAAGCAAGTAGAACAAGGTGTGAAACACGCTGCCGCCTTATCGACACAGTATCATAGTTTTGTATGCCGTCGCTTCACGCAGGCGTACACCAAGCGTATGATGACGAATACGCTTCTATGAAGCTACGCGTCACTTGCAACAAGTCACTTGTCTAAGGGCGTAGAGCGGATCTGTGACACTACATTCGCTCGTGGAGCTAAAATTTAGTTCAATATGTGTACCTCGGCCACGTTGTCGGTCCCGCCGAGCTCGTCCACCAGCTGGTCCAGCGTGTTGGGGGGCAAGCGTCGCCCGAGGCGCTCCACGTGCAGGAGGAGCTCCTCCTTCATGCTGCAGGCGCGCTCGATGGCTGACCGAGGTGGAGGCTGGTTCCGGGCTGGACCTAAAATCATTCATTTGTTTGTAAATAGTTTTGTCAACCAGCGCAGACGGCAGACACAAAGCAACATTTTATCGGCGATAGTGATGGATTCAATGCCAAAAAAGGATTGTGACATTTTGGTATCGATCTGACTTGTATGATTTTTTGGAAGATTCCAAGGCAATACCTTAGAACGCTACGAGCAACTGAAATAATGGATGGGTTTTAGTTAGTAAAAGTCTGACAGTTTCGTTCTAAATGTGACATGTCAGTATTGTTGAAATCTTTTTCAGGCGTTTGTGGAACACAACGCGCCGTCGACCAGCCCCCCTAGCCAAGTTATGATCGTTTCGTTAAGCGTTAATGCTTGGAGTTGGCCACGCCTCTTAATTTCTTTGTTCTGATCACGTGACTTAAGCGCAATTTAGACGGTACGAGTTTCTCGCCTCGAACATACGAGAATCGTAAGAGCATAGAAAAAATGTCATCGTCTAAACACATACCCAGGTGGTGCGAGTTTCTCGTCTCGAACGTACGATAATCGTAAGAACAAAAAAGCATCTCCGTCTAAACATTCATACCTAGACGGTTCGAGTTTCTCGACTCGAATTTATTTCTTACCTGTGTCTAAACACTTTGATACGATAATGTCATGGCGATTATTGCTTACGATTATTGCGTACGATTTTCTCGAACAAAACGTTCGAGAAACTCGTACCGTCTAAATTACGCTTAAGCGTTGAGATGGATGTTAGAACAAACGAATTGGGGGCGTGGCCAATTTCAATTTAATGAAACGATCGTACCTTGACTAGGGGGGTTGGGCTTGCTTGAGCGGACGGCGGGTTACTTATTGGTTGCAGTTGATGTCTCTATGAAGATATGGATGTATTTACCAAGGTAGAGTCCATTGGTGCCCACAGGCGTGCCGGTGAGGCTGTGGCCGGCGGGCGTGGTGACGGTGACGGTGGGCGCGGGCAAGGTGCTGTTCTTGCGCTCGAACATCGTCTCTATCTTGTCTTGCGTCGTTGAAGCCTTCTTCTTTGGTGAGGCTGTTTTCTTCTTTTTTACCGGCTTCTTTTTACGGCCTAGCCAGGGTTCTGTAGAGAATAAAGTATTATAATAGGGTAGAATTTGTCATTGTCAAGTATGTTAGGGTCGACTTGAAGTGTAATGCGATGTCCGCTGCGATGGAGGCGAATAGCACGCGACGCAGCAGCCACCACGCACGCGGCCGCGCAACCTTTTTAACTTTTTCAAAGGATATTGGTCTTTTAGAAAAGTAAATAAAATTTAAAATTATATCGTGTCTCTACTAGCCGCTGTCATTTCGGTATGAATCGGGCCCTAAATTCCAAAAAAATATTAGACACAATTTTTTTCTTAATTAGTTCTAGTGATGTCACGACTACATAAAAAGAAGCACTTTTTTACTTGAAGTAACATACAAACCCCCATTTCTGGACTTTTTCAATATGGTATCGCAACAACATTTATCTTCTAACACATTTTAATTGTTTTGCAATATTAAACGTGTTGCGCCGAATCCAAATAAAACGGGATAAGGGCAGGAAGAAGATGTTTTTTTTTTTTTTTTTTTGACGATTATTAGCAATCTTCTCGCCAAACTTCACCGAGGTAGTTTATACACCGTTAAATTTTAGTCATTTTAATCCCGCGAAGGGTCGATTCGGTACATGAAATACTATCGAAAGATAAAAATAAAATACTTTTTTTCTAAAACTCGAATTAATATACTCATATAAAATTAATTTCTTTAAATAAACGATTCAATGTCCTTGAAGATAGTTGTCGGTCGTTGCGTACTAACTACCTACAGTTCATTAGCCTCGCTTAGCTGACGTTTACTTTAAGAAATTAATTTCGTACATGCGTTAATTAATTCTAGTTAAAAAAAAGTAGGTAGATACTTTATGTTCTAATTTTCTCTTTATAAATCGGTAGTGTTTCATGTACCTACCGAATCGACTCTCCACGGGATTAAAACGACCAAATTTTAACGGTGTATACTACAGTAAAATTTACAGCTTCATTTTTACTAACAACACGGTTGTTTGATATATTGTCGTGGAGACATACAAAACTACACAAACATTTAAAATAAATACGTAATTTAGATTTTTATGACATTTTTTAAAATTCTATTTTATTTTAATTTATAGAGTCTATCTAACGAAAGCGCGACCTGGAGTTCTTTTTTAAAATTAAATTGGCAACATAATGTTGCCGTCAAAAGCACGTCAAAGTCTGTGATTGCAATTGTCAGTATTTTGTAACAAAGATTAATTTAAAAAAATAATTGCTTATCATGGGTAAAACCTAAAATAGTTATGTAGGAAAGCTGTGAAGTACAGAATCAGTAAGTTTAAAGAAAAACAAGAAGAGAAAGTAGTTGTTTTCAAAGAAAACAACAATTTTTATATACAATCTCGGGTTTTTAAGTTAGTATGACATTATAATCTTGATCATTGTTGACTGACTATTAGATAGATTTTACGATATGATGATAATTTTTCGTATGTTTATAGATAATCTTGAAGATATTCAAGGACTGCGCGAAATAAATAAAGAACATTAAATCGTTAAGGAATTTGGAGAAAAAACCTTTACACTTAAAACTAAGCTCTAAGAAGAAATATCTTCACTACCGTGCTTTGTACGTTCAAAAGCGGTCGAATTGATGTGATGAAAGATTTGACTCGGTCTGGTAGACCATCAACGTCATCAACTGCAGCTAACATCGCAAAAGCGAAGAAAATGGTGACTGAAAATCCTCTTTAGAATTTGAAAGAGATAGCGGCTGAACTTTCTGTGTCTCACTAGTCGACCATATCGTTTGAAACAATCACATCCGTAAGAAACATGTTGCCGCCCCAGAAGACCTAAAGTTTCTCTAAAACCTTAATCGCATATGAGCCGGGCTGAGGACGATTCGATTCCAGCCTTGAAAGAGCATACTTTGAGGATTATAAAATTCAACATTTTGTGTATTATTGACCTTTTCCCGTAACTTTCTTTCTTAAAAAAAATGACAGCGTCTGTCTAACGCTGTCATTTTTTTTTAAATTGATTTTAAATTTTATGACATTTTTAATTTTTGCTTTATTAATTTTTTTAATTCTGATGTACCTACTCAGAATCTCTAGTGTAGTTTGTACTTTTGCATACTTTCTGATTAAACATAGCTAATTATATTTTTATGTCACTATTTTTTGTACCTATATTACTTAGGACTCCTACATTGAAGCATTTTAACGCCCGCGCCAGTTTTTTCGATCTCACTTACCGTCATCACTGTCGCTGCCTCCGTGGAAGGGGTTGAAGTCTGACAACTCGGAGTCGGAGCCCGGTGGCGGCCGTCGCTCCTCGTCCGACTCCATCTCCAGCTCATCATCAGACCCTCGCACGAACTCGTCGGATGAAGAACCTCCGCGCATGCGCTTCGCCGCTGCGTTGGCTTGCTGGCGGGCTGTTACTGCAAATATAATGGAATTGTCAAAAATTATCCCAAGGAAACAAAACCTTCTCCAAGCTTTTAAATCTATCTATATACTAAAATCATCAAAATTAGTTCAGCAATTTACATGAAAACGTGAGTAACCGATTTATATGGATGAATTCAAAGATGTTGGCAGGGGTTTTACCGTTAAGACAAATATTTTACATTGGTTACGTTTTTGAACATGGACAATATTCTAGACTTCAGACGGCATGTAACCAATGTCTGATGTTAAAATCAAATAATATATGTATATCTCTTAACTAACTCTCTTGTTATAGGTATGAGGATATAAGTGTTCAAAGGGTGAAGTGTTTTGCGTGTATACAGGATATAAAGAAAATGTGTGGTCATATTTAGATTCATTGATGGTATGTTTCTGAAAGGAAGGTTCGGTCCCGGTATGAAAGGCAACGAAGGAACAGGAGTCGGTTTTGAGTCAAAGTCTGACACTATCTCCCGCCCCGTCATGATGTCATTGGATGATTCTCCCAACAAAAAAAAAATAAGCAGTAAGCTCTGTGGTTGAACAATGAAACAAATATTTTTATGGTGTACAGATAGTTGTTTCGGGTCTGGAAATAAACAACTTTCTTTAAGTCTATATGCCAGTACGTCGAATTCTAAATTCAAATATATGCGTGGTGTCTGGCACAGTAGAGCGTGCACTTACGTTTCCTCTTGGAAGTGTTGGCGTCGTCGTCGAGGCCGTTCTTGCCGTTGTGCGGCTTGGCGGGCGCGTGGGCCGGGGGCGGCGCGTGCGGGGGCGGCGCCTTGCGCGGCGGCTCGAGCCCCAGCAGCCGGTTGATGCGGTCGCGGTCGGGCGCCGGGAAGTGCTTCTCCACCAGCGTCTGGAACACGCCCCTGGAAACGAATAATTCTACTGTAATTGCTGATCATATATTTGACAGGCCTGTTGGTCTAGTGGTTAGTGGCCCTAGCTGCTGTGCCGAAGGTCGTGGGTTCAATTCCCGCCCAGGACAAATGTTTGTGTAATGAGCATGATTCGATGATTTGTTCTGTGTCTGGGTGTAATTTATCTATAATATGTATGTATTTAGAAATATATAAGTATGTTTATCAGTTGTCTAATACTCATAACACAAACTCTGCTTAGCTTGGGACTAGACGGCGTTGTGTGATAGTTGTGGAATATATTATTTGAACAAAGAACCTCCACCTTTTTTAAAGTATTTTAAAAAGAAAAAAGCTATCTGAATTAATCTAAATACTGAAAAAAAAAAAAAAAAAAAACAAAAGGTACGTATACAAATTGCCTATCTACAAGTAATAACATAATTATATTAACTATCAAATCATAATTAATATTCAATTAACATTATTGACAAAAAAAAATCAAAACGAAAAATAATCGAAACTCAAAAATATTCAATTAACATTATTGACAAAAAAAAAATCAAAACGAAAATTAATCGAAACTCAAAAAAGTTTTAACTAAAACGTCAAATTTCAAATATTCCCGCGCAGCGCGCTGTCAAGATGTCGCGCAGTTTTAGATAATAGCGCCAGCTGGGACGGGCGGCCGCAGGACCGGTTCGTTCACCCCAAGACGCCATTACGTGCCGTTTGTGCTGCGAATAGTACACGGACTCAGCGCACGGCTACACATGCGCTATCCAAACTAAACACAGTCTCAGAGCATCGATTCTATGAGCTTGGAACGTAATTCAACAATGTGCACGTACTACGTCTCGCGTTTGTAAACGAATAAAACTGTTTGTTGTGATGTGATACAGCGTATTTTGGTGCGTAGTGTTTGTGTTGGCGTTTTACGTCAGTGATAAATACCATGTGTTCTAAACAACAACTTAAGAAATATCTCAGTGAAATTTCAGAGAATGCCGAGTTTCCGTTATTTAATTACGTATCAGCAGAGAAGTACACAATCTTAATCAAATGCCGAGTGGAGACCAATCGAAGCGCTCAGTTCTACAGTGAATATACTAAGGAATGGATTAAAAAGTTCGCTAAATTCACTAAAACTAGCTGGATCGTTAGAGCTTGTTTTCCAAACGTAAAGAGGTTTTTGTACAGGAAAGTTTTTGCATGCCACCATTCTAGTTTTAATAAAAGGAAGACGCCAGAGCAGTCTGGTGCGAAGGACAAACAATGTAAAGCGAAAATAGATTTCAAAATAAAGTTTATAAACCGTAACACAATTAGGAACGATAAACTGTTGAAGGACGGCTTGAATTTGACCATCCACATAAACTTTGTACACTCGCATGGTATAGCGGTTAGAGAAATATTTAGTTTGCTGAAATGTTCGGCGGACACTGACGAAATATTCTACAAATATTTTGCCGACGGACATACCACAGGAACGGCAAAAAGCTATCATAAATTAACCCTACTATCGAATTTTGGTGCCAATAGTGAGCATTTGTCAAATGCTGAAATAAATCCTACGCTACGCCATGCGAAATATTTGTTCAACAAGAAAAAGAAAGAAGGGTTGAGCTTCAACATAGCCGACATCGTGAGCGACAGAATGAAGACTTTGGAGGAGAGTGGCGGCGTGTTGAGGCACACTGATGACTACAGCATAACCGTCGTTATCACACCATTCATGAAGAACGTCATATCTGGCCACGAATTAGACTGCATTATAATAGACAGTACACCTATCAAAGAATGCGTTGTATCGTTCTTGCTAGTTCCTACCCCACTGGGCGCCCTGCCTATCGCCTGTACGTTACACTCACAGAATACAGAACCCAGTTTCAGTCAAGCCTTCTTCTCCACGAAATTACTGTTGGAAAACCAGACTTTAAAGAGTTTCGAACCGAGCAAGATCATGATAAATCAGATTGATGAACAGAACCATGCTCTAGATGCGATATTTTCTAATAAGAGCTTGTTTCTGTCTCGAGTTTCCTTGCTCGAAGGAATATGGAGGACGATTTGTGAGGGCGAGGTCAAGATTGAGAGGAAACACCGACACAAGGTCATGGAGTTATTTACTTCACTACTACATGCAGAGAATTTGGAAGAAGCTGAACTGTATTACAAAGAAGTTGAGGGGAACAGCGACGTGCAATCAGCAGCAAAACTCAAAGAATACCTGTGTGAGGTATGGAATAAACGAGAAGATTACATAGCGCCAAATAAAGTGACAGACATTTCTTTACGAACGTTAAAACAATTCATACTATGCAGGTGTAGTTCTTACAACAGTTTGATCATGATAGATGTATTAATGAACATTTTAGACAGTCATTGGTGTCAAATATTGCATGCACATTTGAGAGGCAAGTTAATCATTGAAACTTATACAAAGTTCTTGCCTCGAGACAAAATGGTGTTGGAAAGTCTAGCTGGCTTGGAAATGACTGGTCAGGAGTATAGATTAGACAAAACAAAAGGGCATGTGTCGTTTAGAGCAGATACAATGTGTTGTGACTGTGTTAAGGGCAGGAGGGGCGAATTTTGTGAGCACTTATGTGCTGCATTACACTCAGTCGAATTAAAAACTTCTGTTCCTGAGGATAAAAGAGAATTTTACACAGCGTTAGCTGGTGAGCACCAAGTTAAACTCGAGCCTGATAATTCTCAACTAGAGTATGATGAAGAAAACGAAGACGACATGGAAGAAACTGTTTCTAACAATAACGAACAGTACTTTGCAGTCAAAGAAGAAATAGACAACGACCCTTTAAACGAGAGTAACAGTGACACAGAAGATAATACTGCAAATAGCCCGACACAGATCGACAAAGCTGACGTCAAAGAGAGTTACGTGAATGCACTGAGGGCTCTGAACGACGAGTTTAGAAGACTAAGCAAAGTATTCAGGGAGAACCCTAGTGCATCGAACTTGGACACTATGGGTCGTTTAGCTAGGGAACTAAGTAAAATTAAACCTGTTGAGAAAATTAATTTTGGGAATAATATGTTTGTAGAAGAAGTGAAAGAAAATGGCACTGTAATAGACTGACATTAGATAGATATCAAACAATATTTTGCTATTAAATACCAGTTAATGGAACCAATTAAGATCTTTTCATTACCAATCCTGTTCTAAAAGGTTTCAAAATCGATGACTTTGCCTAGCGAGCCGGCACCAGTGCTACTTACTTGGCAGTAGACACGAAGTCTGACAGCTCTCCGTCGTCCCTCTCGAGCTGGTCGAGATTGCGCGCCTCGCCGGTGCTCTGCAGACCGATGACGACGCACTTGCCTCACGAGCCGTCACCAGTGCTACTTACTTGGCAGTAGACACGAAGTCTGACAGCTCTCCGTCGTCCCTCTCGAGCTGGTCGAGACTGCGCGTCTCGCCGGTGCTCTGCAGACCGATGACGACGCACTTGCCTCGCGAGCCGTCACCAGTGCTACTTACTTGGCAGTAGACACGAAGTCTGACAGCTCTCCGTCGTCCCTCTCGAGCTGGTCGAGAGTGCGCGCCTCGCCGGTGCTCTGCAGACCGATGACGACGCACTTGCCGCACTTCACTGCCTCGCGAGCCGTCACTACCGCGTGGTTCACCTGCAGACAAGATAAAGATGGTAAGTAATGTAAATACGGTGATATTACGAAGGAAACATCAAAAATGTATGTCAGCACCGGACATCGGCTCCATCGACTGGTCCTGTGTTTCTCCATGTCGCGTTTACGAAAGCCATTCGGAGCAGTAATGGCTGACAATCTCCCTTCGTAAGTTTTCAGCCTTAATCACTGAACGAGGAGTGCGGGAAGGGCTCGCCGCACCAGTCAGCTGTTGCACGACGCCACCCACGGTTGCGCTCGCGTTTTATAAAAATCCACTTAATCTTTCAAACCGATCGTTGTCATTTCTATTTTTTCTATCATTATATTTGTTATACAGTCCATTCTTCTTTCTTTTTTACTCCACCAAGATCTATCGTCGCGACAACTCTCAAAATAATCATTTAGGTGTAATCAACAGAGCCTTGTTTTATCCTATAACAGGCCAGTCCAGTAGATAGGAGTAATGCTCGTGTCACCTATATATAAATTAAATGCATCGCTACTAAATCAAATGTAACCTTTAGAATGTGTATTTTTTAAAGTTGATTCCGATAAAATTTGAGCTTTGTCATATTTGACATAGAGTTTAAATATAAGAATTTTATATATCTTTTCATTGGTCTAACCTAACCTAACAAAGCTAGTATATCAGGCTTACCTTGGCAGCGATACACAGGTACTTGAAGAACCTCTGATGTGCGGACCAGAACTGTCCCCACATAGTTTTCTTCATTCTAGACTCTGCGTTGATAAGTTCTGCAGCTTCCGTGAACCTTTGCATGGCTTCCACCCACTGTAGAAACAAAGAACATTTTACTACAGAAGTAAGGGGTGTCCATTAATAACGTGAAAGTGTTTGTCATTTGTAGATCTTTGTCGACTTTGTCAGTTTTGTCGAAAATCTTGATACCAGTCTCAATAAGGGAGGATTCAGCTGTGTCATGTTATACTGGAAGTCGGCCATGTCTCTAAGATTTTTTTTTATTGATGTAAACAATTGTAAGCACAGTTAGCAGTTACGTAATCGTTAATGGTGAATCGCACTAGTTTATTAAAAGCCTATTCACTAGCCTTGAAGACACCTAACTTATAATCTGGAGGCAAATTGTTCCAGTCCTTCGATTTACTCTGTACGAGGTGAAACGCTTGTCTCGGACCGTAGAAGTGTCAACAGTACAGCTTTCAAACCAAAAGCAAAGTTTCAAACATCTTAGGCGAATATACTTGAGTCTAAACTAATTGATTGTTGTGATTGTTTGGTTAGTAACTGACCAGTTCCACAGATTTGTCGTAGGTCTCCTTAAAGGCGTCTGACAGCGGCACCTCCTCGATCTTGAAGGAGACGCCGTGGAAGGACAGCTGGCGCGCGATGTACATGCCGCGGAGCTTCATGTCCATAGCCACGATCTCCATCGCGCCTACACCTCTGAACAAGAAACATACAAATTGCCATTGAATCAAATATAAACCGTATTAGAGTGTCCATTGAGATTATTTTACAATATTAGTATTATTGAAAAATAGATTTTGAAAGTGTTGCACGGACATGTTTTGTGTTTAAGAACATAATATCTCGACGGTCAGAGGTCGATGGGTGCCTATCAAAATCAACAAATTATAAACTTCAGGGCTATACCGAGATTTCCCGATGGGATAACCTTTCCTCAAACCGGGACTCAAAACCAGGACCTTTTGTTTAGCAGTTGTGCTTACGTACACTAGTTGACTAGCCCAAAGAGACTACTAGTACCAGTATTAATATATTGGATCTATATTTTCAACATTCATCTATACATTCACCATTTATTGAACAATGGTACATGAAATCCATTAAGATGTAAAAAAGGTGGCTTTAAAACTTTAAATTTTAGGAATGGCCTGTTGGTCTAGTGGTTAGTGGCCCTGACTGCTATGCCGGAGGTCGTGGGTTCGATTTCCACCCAGGAAAAATGTTTGTGTGATGAGCACGATCATTTGTTCTGTGTCTGGGTATTATTTATCTATAATATGTATGTATTTAGAAATATATAAGTATGTTTATCAGCTGTCTGGTACCCATAACACAAGCTCTGCTTAGCTTGGGACGGTGTTGTGTGATAGTTGTGGAAATATTATATTATTTAACTAAAGAAATAGTAAAATAAAACAAAAAATAATCTTTAAATTCAACAACATAGAATTCACATTCACTCACCTCTTCTCAACAGCATTGATGAAGTCCATGAAGGTGGGGAAGGGTGTGCCATCTCCCCATATGCCCAACCTGACCATATAAGCCATGTTCCGCGGTTCACTGGCCCCCGTCGCCGAGGCGTACACCACGCGGGCCTTGGGCAACTTGTTCTGAAGCTCGAGGGCGGTGAGGCCAGTCTTCGTCGCCTTGCCCGACCCGACCGGACAAAGGTTTTTGGCTTTGTGGCACTCATCAAATACAATCTAAAGTATGAGTTAAGGATTTCACCGTGGATGAATGTTTGTAGGGTACATAAAAATTTGGGGAAAAAGTAACACACTAGTCGCACTAATATAGATGAGAGAAAGTTTGTTGAGTCTGCGTATGTTTGTTCACGATGAGTGTGCGTATGTTTGTTCACGATGAGTGTGCGTATGTTTGTTCACGATGAGTGTGCGTATGTTTGTTCACGATCTAACGGCTGTGTGGATTCAATGAAAATTGGTACACGCGTAGACTATGACCTATAATAGCAAATAGGAAAATTCACTTTTTATCCTTAGAGTATATTTCCTTATGATAATTTTATATTTTTACGCGGACGAAATCATACAATTTGAACACGTCTGCAAACGGCGCGTACTGTTCCGCGCGTACCTCAAGGAGTTGTCAGCAAACCGTAGGGGACCCAGCAGGGTCGAAGCAGACTGGGGCCAAGAACCTGTTTCTGAAAGGAAGACTCGGTCCTGGTAGGAAAGGCAACAAAGGAACAGGGTGAGTTTTTTATTCAGTAAAAGTCTAACACTATCTCCCGCTCCGCCCAAGGGCAGGAGATGTCATTGGATGATTTTCAACATTGCAAGTTAAATATATTTTTTGTAAAAAGGATACACATCCATCAAAGTCGTCGCCGCACCACTGCAGCAGCTGTTTCAGCCGCGTCCTGTACTTCGTGTTGGTGGACTGCGTCTCCCCGATCAGCGCGGAGTACGTGCTGAAGATCACACCCTTCTTCACGTTGCCGTTCACCGCTGACGAGATCTTCGCGTATTTGAACTGGTGGGGAAAAGTTACGGTATTATTTTAACTGAAGGACGCAAGGGTAAAGTAGACAAAAATTACGCATGCTCAGCTAAGAAAATTTTCCGGTTCAGGCCCAACTAATGACAAAACACGAATCGAGAGATCGAGCCATGAGCCTTGCTATGCAATTATCATCCTTAAGCTGAGCTTGTGGAACTTTGGCCGATTGTACGTGTTTTGAAAGGCAGTAGGAATAAGGAATAGTAAAATTAGCTGAAAATTATATGTAGACAGAGTATAATGATAGCTAGACACTTGAAATTTTCATAGACAATGTATTTCTGTTGCCGCTATAACAGGGCGTTTTATTTATGGAACTAGCGACCCGCCTCAGCTTCGCACGGATCCAATGGTGATATTAAATATGCATGTATTATAATATAAGCCTTCCTCTTGAATCACTCTATGTATTAAAAAAAAACCGCATCAAAATCCGTTGCGTAGTTTTAAAGATCTAAGCATACATAGGGACAGACAGCGGGAAGCGACATCGTTTTATCCTATGATGAAGTGATAACAATCGGCTAATTTGAAGGTGCCGTTATATTTACATTTTCTACCAGTCGACCTAATAAAAAATAATGAATAACCCTCCTAATTATGTTATAATGCGACATCAGTGTGGTTACCTTGTTGAGCGGGTGCACCTCGATCTTGCCGGCGCCGATGTCGCGCAGGTCCCGCTCGGCGTCGTACTTCAGGTCGTTGGACACCGACACCCAGATGGCGCGCTTGCGCCCCTTGATGTAGTTCTCGAAGATGATGCCGGCGATCGTGCGCCCCTTGCCCACGCCCGCGCCGTCGCCTGGTACGTACACAACGTGTCGCTCAACTCAATAGTACGCAAGCTTGTGAACAAATGAACAAGTCAAAGTTCCAAGTGCTGGTTTATAATTTAGAGAGTGTGAAGTACTGATCTCACATTGAAAGTGCGCTTGTAACATCAAAGATGTTTAATAACAGGACCTACATTCATGGAGATCAAAATATATTTTAACCATTTATTATTTTTTCAGCTGGTTTTATACAGCTGCTATCAGCCACCTTGCTTGCATCATCGCTCCTTTACCCCATACAGGGTTAACATACGGTCCTGGGTTATTAATGAAGAAGTCGGCGGTGTTAAAGGACCCATATACCTATGCGCCTACGAGGTGCACACTACGGCCTACAGTTGCAGAGCCGAATTCCAGCCAGCTTACAGAGACGTGTGACTCACTAATGACGAAGCCCTAGTTCTATTTGGCGAAATATGCCCTACGAAGCGCACACCACTGCCAAAAGCCCTGCAGGCGTACGAAGATGTTCGCGGAGCCAATTTTCACTTATGAATGTACGTATAAAAGATTACTGGGACACAGCGGGGACATTGCAGTTGTAGGTCGATACTGCAGTTAGCTTAAAGACATGTGTGACTCACCAATAAGGAAGCCAGCCCTAGTGTTGTCTGGCAGCAGATGCTCGTGTGCCTGCGAAGCGTACACCACTGCCTCCAGCTGCAGCGCCGACAGCAGCCCGTTGCGGATGGTCTCGTCCGGTAGACTCACTTTGTACGTCACGTCTACTGGCTCTACGGAAGACAGGGACGCTGTCTCGACCACAGGGTCGGGGTGCTTGCGGCCCAGTTTTACTGTGAACGAATAAAATATGACAAAAAACTAAATAAATGATCATTCAATAACATTTAATATACTGATTGTAATAGTGATTTTTTGAATAGTCGATTATTTTTCGATCCGATGTTGTGACAATTCGAAATACATATATTATTTTTTGTTAAAACTGTCAAACCATAGCCATATTTGAAGTAAAATATTTTATATCAACCCGCGTTTCGAGGCAAGAAAGTTGTGTGCATTTTCTAAAATAGCAATAATATAATACAGAACTTGTTTTTCTACAGAAAAAGTGCACGTTTATGTGTAAAAATTCAAATAAAATCGAAATCAAATGTGTTTCAAAAGTTTCGGTAGCTATCAATATAAACAGTAATATATTGGCGGTACCGTGTATATTCGTACGCATTACTTACATTTTGAAGGCATATAATCTGCGTATGTTTCAGCGACACCCATCTCTTCATCGTCAACTTCTTCTTCATCTCCGCCCATCTAGAAACATTGTCAATACATTATAGATGACCCGGCCCTAATAAAATTAAGGGTCGGTACATATCTGTCGGAAAATGCGTTGAGCGTATCATCATCGTACGCTCGACGCATTAACGCATCATCAGTTGAGTGTGAAAGGTTGAATGTTTTATTATATACTAGCAACCCGCCCCAGCTTCGCACGGGTGCAATGATAATATTAAATATATTATACATGTATTACACATATAAACCTTCCTCTTGAATCACTCAAACCGCATCTAATTCCGTTGCGTAGTTTTAAAGTTCTAAGTATATACAGCTAGGATAGACAGCGGGAAGCGACTTTGTTTTATACTATGTAGTGATTTGTCTGTACCGGCGTTTCGCGACCGATAATACGCTAATAAGCTGCGCATTTTCCGTCAGATATCTACCAACCCTAAACCCTCTCCAGCCAAGACTTTTATGAAAACCTATTATTAAACTAAAACTAAGCGACTACACGCTGAAGGCATTCCTTGTAGATTTTTTTTTGTAGGAAATTATTATCTAATGACCTCTCTCGCATTAGGGTGGAGCGAGAGCTTTTAGAGACTAAAACTACATCTATGTTCCTTCTTTGCCCTTTGCGTTCCAGGAATACGTGTCCCGCTGGAACTCTTTCTATCTTTTGCGTTCCAGGACCATAAGTATTATTTCCAGAACAATTCCCATGGGCCAAGCAGGCCTTGTGGGGTACGACCTAATAAGGTGTTGCTAGGGGAGGACAGTAAGAGATGGACTGGATTGAACACAGATTATAATTTAAAGACGAATTTGAGACTACAGGTTCAGCTGTGTGGGATGGCTCGAGTAAGGGACGTTTTGAAAAGTACTTCAAATTAACTTAAATGAGAAGGGCATAATTGGAGCGGTTAGAAAAATGAAACCTATTGGCAGAAGTATACATATCAGCCATTCTTTTTTGATAGACTGAGTGTATAATTTTTTTTTTTATATATCTTACCTTTTCATGCTGCTGCCACATGTTGCCCGGTTTGTTCTGTGCCCAAATGGGGCCAACCTGGGCAAACTGGCCGAGCATACCCGCGAGCGGGCCCCCCATACCCGACTGGATGATTTGGTTCAAGTTCTGCATCAAGTACGAGTTCATACCCGTCATGCCCACCATCTCCACTGTGGGGAAAAAAACGTTAGTTGATAATAGATGGCGCAGTTCTCAAGTGTGTAGTTTAGAGAGAAAAACATAGATGGCGCTTCTACAAGATTGGTTATGAATAAAAATCGCTTGTTGATTGCTATTTTTGTTACGAAGGCGTCGAAGTGGCTGTAACCAAATTCGCAAACGATTCTTCGACTATTATTTAATTGTAAAAAAAAATACAAGATAATAAACATTTCGTTCAAGCCACTCCCACGACACTAACTACTTTCAAAGAAAATATTTTTTACAGAAAAAACTAGGTTATTAATAGTCTTGCATACCTTTAAAACACAAACATCAACCAAATAGCTAATTATTAGAAACTGCCTGGACATTCGCTTTCAAATAATCTTGCTAAAAATAACTACATAATTTTAAGAATAACTATACAAGACAACACTATAATACAAAGGATAATAGAAAAGTTTAATAATACAGTATTATTATGGTAAAAATAGTACCCACTATACTAAATAATTATGTACAAAAAAACCGACACAACGAACATTACCTATCACTAAAATATGCAGAAATGAATAACTACTAAAAATAATATTAATTTCTATGTAAAATATGTACAAAAGAGAGAAGAGGCCTTACCATGACGTGTTAAAAAGTGAGGCGTGCGAGCGAGAAATAGGAATGAAGCTTTAAACCCTACTCAGGTTCAGTTTAGGTCGTCAAATGGTTCGCGTTAAGAGCTCGAAGTTTTTTGGTAGGTAAAATCTTCCAATGACAAATCCCGCCCTTGGGTGGGGCGGGAAATAGTGTCAGACTCTTACTGACTTAAAACCTACCCTGTTCCAATCATTGCCTTTGTCTCATTGCCACATAACCTTTGGTCTTTGGTCCCAGTAGGCTTCGGCCCTGCTGAGACCCCCCCCCCCCTACAGTTTACTGACAAGAGCTCGCGGTAGTGCCTCAGGACTGGTATATTCCTGATCAAAAGAACCCGAGTAATTCCGAAACATACGATTCATAGCACCGTCACGAATTTTGTGAATTCTGCAGTATTCATTGCGTGTATTACGTTGCTGTAAAAACGATTTTTTGAACATATGAAGCAATGCATCAGGAATTTCAACCTTCACGTCAAAATGATTAGTTCTAAAACTACTGGCACTGGGTGAGTGCAACGAATGATCCGATTATAGCGTTACTATCTAGTGAATACTATCACTTTTAAGTTACATTCGTGAGGCTCACAATGATATCTAGCTAAACATATCCAGTATAAGCTGACTTCGAATTGTATAGACTTTTTTTTGGAATGAGAGATCAGTATGATATGCGGTAATGTTTTGCGATTATTATAGAAGTGCTGTCAGTCACATTATATTTTAATTGTTGATAGGTTCGCGCTTGACCGCTATCTCACCTAATGAATTGTATAATGTTCCCTTTTTTCCAAAGACCCTAAAATTGATTACATATCAGTCTTGGATCTCTAATTGAAGCATAAGTTTGGCATAACACTGCGTTTTTCGCAGTGTAGCTTGCTAATTTGTGAAGACGTATCAAAATCATCATTTCCGTCGAAATATGTCCTCTACCGAACAAGGTAGGACAATGTCCTGCATGGTCACAACGACCGGTCTTCTGTTTCTTGCAACCAACGAATTCCCACGATTGTAATTATTAGTTCAAATCTCTCAATCGGGACACGCATGCAATTTTATTATTTGCTAAATTAAATACTTTTTAGCTCTGTTAAATAAATAAAAATATATCTTCAACGACGAAGTTATAGAGCTTCAAAGCTGCTATTAGTTCGTCATGGTCTTTGACATGCCATGATACTCGTGCGGTCGCCATAAAAATGGGTGTCTAGGCGCGAGAAACAGACACATAATTATGTTTGAAATTGTTATATCTCATTCGCTACCGATTTTGATATTGTATGCCTTGTTGCATTAAGTCCGTCTATGTACCACTGCTGTACATGAAGTTTAAATAAATAAATATTGTTTTCATTACTAGAATATTAATTTATTGATGAACAGGTTAGTTAACAAATATTTGTTATGCATATTCCCTATTGTTGGAGAGATAAAATCGAAACAACAATCCAAGAATGCAATCAATATTGTGATTGTCCTGCCTTATTAATTTCGGGTGTAAGTATGGTTACCGACAAGGAAAGTCACCTTTGCATCGTCATATGATTTCTTGAAGAAACGAAAGCAATGAAAAATATCGGACTTACGAAACAACCGCCACGCACAGTTTCGAAATTTTTTCAACAGTTTGTTTTCATTTAAAAAGTTTATAAAAGGGTTTGAGCATTAGTACAGCTTCATTGCTTTGTGAAATCGTTCCCTTTATAATTCTTATGAACTTTCACAACATTCTGCGAAATAGGAAAGTTTTATGCCTATTCATTTGAAAGGCTACACAAACTTTGTTTTTGTTCTTACATATTTTGTTTACTTGATTTTTCATTGTTAAAAAAACGACTGCTCTGACGCAATTTTTTCCGCTACATTTTTATGTAGCGGAACCTGAATATATAATATAATATGTAGAATTACAATCAAGTCAGGTCTGGTCTAAAATTACAAGAAGCAGGTCAGTCCTAGGTTCTATTATCGTCTAGACCGGTGCATCATGAATACTTTAGCAAAATCCGCTCCGATCAATATCGGCTGTTAGCTTGCGTACCATTCACAGAAATACAACTACATGCATAGCCCAGGAATATAACATATTTTCTGTGAAAAAAAAAAACCCTAATTGAAATTCATCCTTGTTGAAGAAGTCTACCTAGTACACCGTATCTATCATACCTTGAGCGTATTAGGAACGTTTCAAACACGACACGGCCTACTATCCTACAAGACCGAACGAATGTAAAAGAAAATAATACTTATTTTGCAGGTAAGCTCAGAATGTGGCTCGCGACGGTGTATGTCGGTAACGGAACGGTCTAGAGGGTAGGCAGTAGTAGTAGGTAGTAGCACGGATTTTCTCAAGCTTTTCAATATAAAGAATATTCTATTCTGCCTGCCTGGACACGTTCCTATCACGGTCATTGTGTGATACGGTGAAGTGGTTACTCTTTTGCTATGGCATACAGTAACAATGATGATCTGTTCAGGACCTCGATAAAGCTTTTTTTTTATTTCGCACGGTGCATCTTCATGAATTTTTCACACGGCATTGTTTTATAATAACAGGTTATTTTCCTGAGCTATACATTGAAATGTTAGCAAGTTCACTAAAGCTAAGAAAGAACATTAACTACAGATACTAAAAATATATAAACATGCTGTTTTTGTTATGGAATTAGAAACTTACATTGTGTATACAAGGTGACTTTCATTACATTGGCAGTCTTTCAAGCGCCGATATTATTGGAGTATTTCTCATAGAAAAATTGAGCCATTTTTTTTTTTATTATTTGGTTCAAAAATTATCTTTATCCAAAATCACAAACTGAAAGAATGTTCAAATCAGTTCGAAATTGAGAAAGTTAAAAACTCTTCAAGTCTGTACCTCTACCATGAGTTTTAAGCAATAGTATTCGTCGCTACTCGATATCGACGCCGTAAATATTTTATATGGCAAATTTTGCAGCGCCTCTAGCGGTCATTTGCAGAACCAAAATTTGCCATACAAAATATTTACGGCGTCGATATCGAGTAGCGACGAATACTATTGCTTAAAACACATGGTAGAGGTACTGGTAGAAGGGGAAATTGTCAAATAACAGAAAAAGGATGCACTATGTGAAATGTGACGTCACCGCCTTATGTTACACGCGCACAAAAGAGATAGCGATATGTTGTTACCATGCCCCACTGCCACTAACCTGTTCTTCCCCGTATCAATATTTTAAATGCGAATTACTGCGCCATTTAAGAACCAATTTTTTTATTTGTTTTCAGAAAAAAAATCTTTTATAAAATACTGTACAAAAATAAACCGAATAAAAGTTAGCCATAAATTTTTTCGATTTTTAAGGTAATCTTTTAGTAAAATTTGTTACAATTCATGAGTACTTTTGCCTACTGAAAGGTTACCTATGAACAAAGTCACTCTGTAAAAAACTTGAGATAGATTTCTCACTTTTCGTGCCAATAAAAAAGGCCAATCTAAATCCACAAAAATCAGCATGCCAAGCGCGCTACATATCGCTTTGTGCAGGTTACAGTGCGGGCGAAAAGTCTATTGAAATCTTGTTTCCAATTCACGGAATTTCCATTTACTAAAAGTCAATTTTACCTTCGAGTAAATTAGGTAGCATTTGCTTAGGGAGCTTTTATAATTACTGGCAAAAATATTTCAGATGCATTGAAAACGAATCTTTATATCTAAGCATTAAGGTTAATTTTCCGAAATTACATAAATTGGAAACAAAGATCCACAGATCGTAGTATCAATTTTGCTAAGTCAACGTTTCATACGAAAATGAGCATTCTATCACAAGTACTAGTGTTCATATTTGCGAGACTGATCAAACGTCTCTTAGTCAAACCAACGATTACAACACAAACGAATTTGAACATTTACACTGTTAACGTAAGTTCCATAGCCGTATGAAACGCTAACTTGAAAAAAAAAAGATATGACTGAATCTTTTGACCGCCATCATCATGTACAGACAGCAAAATATGTCCAGCACGCCACGGTCAAGATTACATGACAGATGAAAGAATGAAATCGTAGCTTGGCGCCGACGCTTTTGCGTTGTTGACGTGGTGGTCCAAAGGTTAAGCATGAATGTTGCTTTGAATGTACGCAGTTGACTGCACCGTACTCACTCTGAGCGAGTAGGGAAGCGGCGCTGTACGCGGCGGACGAACCCGCCGCAAAAGGCGACGGCGGAGCCATTGCGGGCGCTACGCAAAATGACCCGTTTTATAAGCTAACCATACACTTGTACACATAACTTTTAAGCTAGAACTACATTAAACGACGCACACGTGTAACACGCTTGATTTATACGTAGTACGACGTCGCATGGCTTGTATCAAGTGTAGCTCTACAAGTATAGTTTGCATATAAAATGTATAGAGACCGACGCGCCCAGAGCGGCGTGTGGCTCACGTGTGCGCACTGTAGTTCTAACTTTAACCGCTTGCGTCAGATTGCTTTGAGTGTTTTTGCGTCCTATTCGCCTGAGTCGTGTGTTTGCGACTCTTCAATCCCCATAGGTGACAGAAGAGCTGACGAGATGTAGCATTTGGTTATAGATGTACGATCCTGATTCGAAGACATGTGACATTCACTAAGCCGCACTGGGCCCGCGTGGTGGATTACGGCCCATTCCCTCTCTTTGAGAGGAGGCCTGAGTCCCAGCAGTGGGAACATTAAAAGGCTGATGATGATGATGTACAACCCTGGCGGAATAAACGCTAGGGTGTTTTTCGGATATATCCGAGGTAGGCAGTTGAGATGGTTTTATTATTATTCCCATGAGCTCAAACGGGATTTATTTTGCGCTCATTAGTTCTAAGACCACTATCCGACTCCATCATAAGACCAGTTCCTTGGTACCATATTAATGTATTGTCAACTAAGTTACATAAGTATACAAAATTTCAGTTGGTTCAGTCAGGGGTAACTGTTCAAAGATTCAAAGCATTTTATTTCAAATAAACCATTTACAGGCACTTTTGAAAAGTCAAAAAGTCGGTCTGTCAGAAAAAAAATGATGCTAATTGCAAATTCCAAAGCGTAGATCTCTATGGAAAAGAATGTGCAAGAAACTCCATGGACACTCTTTTCAAACAAGTTATGTATTACAAATATTTTCTAAAATCCATTTGCAAAATTTGCCCATACCGCGACGCACGCGTGGATGACGCCCGAGTTGTACGTAGAACCGCGTCACGTGGCGTGAGTCTAATGTAGCGCTACAAGTCTAGTTGCCATATAAAATGTATGGAGACCGAGGCGCCCAGATCAACGTACGCAGCCCACGTGGGCCCAATGCCCGGGCCGAGACACATAACCTAGCGCCGAACGCAGTTATAAGTTTCGTCCCTTAAAGATTGCAACTTAAATAAAAGCTTTTTTTAAATTATTATTTTTCATGTCTTTTCTTGGAATTTAGCACGTATACCTACATAAATATATTTTTTATGTTTTTATGCATCTGCAAAAGTGAATTATTTGCGTGGGAATCAAATTCGCGACACGTAGCGCAGCAGCCAATCGCTCAACCACTGCGCTGTGCCGTCATATTGTTTTTACATTTTACAGCACATAATTTTCGCCCTGGACAACCCTGTCTGGGTCACTGTAATAAGTTCTGTAATATTTTGATACAAGTAGAGAAAGTTTGTCATTGCGACCGAAGCAGCATTCTGCAGTAACAATTTCCACGTGTATCAAACGACGTTTTTCAATACACTTACGAAGACATAAACAAACGGGTATTGTTACACGACTCCTAGGGGTCGCACCGCGCCTAGCTTTATACGATAAATGTGATAAAATTATGACGGGTTGAGCACACGCACTTATTCGCACTAGTGGGGAAAACACTAAATCGTGTGCTTAAAAGCGGATTTTAGAGTAAGCGTAGTGCTTTTCAATGAAAAATCTTTAATATTCTATGTAAACACGCGCCACAAATTGATCTTAATAATCCGTATCGAGATTTTAAGCAGCGCAGTGGTCACAAAAACACAACAAGCACCGCGATAACAGACCACATTGTTTTATTTGTTTTTAATTAATTTAGAAAGTGAAGCATCGAACTCGTTTATCTTTACGTCGTCACCTAATCACATTTCGTATCACAATAGAATTTATACACGAATAATATAGCATAACTAGCATTATAATGTTCCCACAGCTGGGACTCAGGCCTCCTCTCTAGTAGAGGGAATGGGCCGTAATCCACATCCACATGGCTGTCACATGTTTTGGTTCTAGGACACGCCGGTTTCCTAACAATGTTTTCCTACATCGTTTTGAGAGCTTGTGACGTAATGCACTTGATAGGTCAGGGCCATCACTACTATGCACTTTTTACAAATACCATTTAATATATTTAGGATTAGGAACATGAAACTCAAATTTAAATGAACTGGCGAGACCTTCACGTACTTTTTAAAAATCATAATGTGTAGTTGGGTACATAGTTGAAATTTGAAATGCTCTGTTCGCGCGCACACTATGGGAATTCTGTTACTTTGCATGATACATTGCGACAATGTGGACGGCAAATTCTTTCACTGCGTGTTACATTGCATGATACATTACAGCAATCTGTACCCGCTTGTGAAGTATCACCAATTAATTTCATTTAACTTTGTAAAAGCAGAATTAGGCACCATTTGTTCACCGACCTTGAGGTCGAAATAGATGATCAAAATTCAATAATGGATTCCATAATCTAGAAGCCGAATTTTTTATCCATTATACAGTGTCACCGAGTCATGACATTCTTACATTATAATGTGCATAATATAAATAGTTATGAAGAAACATATTTAGTACGAATGCGAGTATGTTAAAGTGGACTTTTTAGATTTAAAACATGATAAATGAATTTTCTGTATCGATCAATAGTAGCAATTTACTATTTTTTGTCCTGGTGCAATTTCCTTTTCTTTTTCCCACAATTTTTACACAACGCCTTCTGGTCCCAAACTAAGCAGAGCTTGTGGTATAAGTACTAGACAACTTGTTAAACATACTTTACATTTCTAAATACATACAAATTATAGTTAAACTACAACCAGACATAAGACAAATGATCGTGCTCATCACAAAAATATTTGTCGTAGGTGGGAATCGAACCCACGACCTACGGCATAGCAGTCAGAGCCACTAACCACTAGACCAACAGGCCAGTCAACTGCTGTGATTTAGGAGGAGCTAGCGGACAAACAGACACGACACGGAAACCGACTTTCTTTTATACTGTAAAAAACTCGCGTTCGTACTTTTTTTTCTTTTAATTGTAATAAATGTGTGAGAGTCTTACTTCCTCTGCCAAGGCCAGCTAAAGGCCCTATGGACAGTGGCTTAGTGAGCGAGCTCGCTGATATCTTGATGGGTTTCACGTTGGTAGCCTGCCCGAACGCGTGGCCTGAAGGCGCTGCGGACATACAAATAGGATTAAGAACAAAATGAGGTAGAGGGTGTTGGCACACAGCTCGCCATTCGACAAGCTCGCCTTAGATGACAGTCAGTGCGGCGCGGAGCTGGGCGGAGTAGAGAGGAATAGACCGTGAGTTGACCAATCACAGAGCTCGAAATCTCCACTCTGCATCAGCAGAAACAGTGTAAGTGTAAGGCTGCCTGTCCACTGAAGCGGAGCGAGGCTACGGAGCGGAGAATTGGAGAAATATTAACCAATAGGGTTGCAAAAAATCTCCGCTCCTCTTCAGTGGACAGGAAGTAGGAACTAGTTTAAAAAATTATACAAAACTGCGTAGCGGAGTGGGGCAACGGACCGAGTAAGCGGAGCGGGGAAGCAGAGAGGGGAAAAGGAGAGGAGAAATGAGTGCGGGCGCTATAACAAAACTGTAGCTAAAACAGTCTGCAAATCCGCACCGCTTTCCTTTCTTACTCCACTCCGCAGCCTCCGTCCGCTCTGGTAGACAGACACAGCCCGCAATTATGGAGTGTAGTTTGTGGTTCAAAACTTAATAGTGATCTATGAAACAGACCATAGTGTTCTTCTCCTTCTATTATTACGTTGCAAAACTCACCTGCAAGGGGATTTGTGGTAGGTTTGACAGTGACTTGTGGTGTGACTGTGACTTTCTTTGCAGCCATGCTAGCGGCGGCTGCCAGGGTTTTGCCTCCACCTGATCAAATAAAGACACGCGTTAAATAGGGCAAAAATACATAGGGTCAAACTAAATTCAGTACTTAAAAGAAATTCCACAAAAAAAAAAAAGTTTTCTTTTCAAAAAAGCGTTTTCGTTTTTTTTTTTTTGCAACAACAGCTAAGTAACATCAGAAGGCTTAACCATCCAAATGGCAATGGAAAGGGAGGGCTATACTCGGGAGTTTTCTTGCGTGATCGCATCAGAAATGAAGATATCCACAGGAGAACCATGTTTACCGGCATAACCCTCAGAATCGCCAGGGCATTTGCTCGCAGAATAGATGGTCAATGGGGCTAAGTGGCGACCATGCACCGGAAGACGTAGCGATGGAAAGCCTAGTCAAGGTGGACCGATGACCTGGTGTGGGCCGTGGGAATCCGATAGGTCGATTCCGTTAACCAGATCCTCGCCGAGTGTTCTGAGATATCACTAAGTTTGATTCTATCAGAAATCAGAAATATTTTGTTTGTGATACATAGGTACAGTGGTTGGTCATATTTGAAGTCAGTCTATTATAGGCATACAAAAATAAATTAGTTACAATTTTTATATGCAAATAAAAAAGCTTAAACGACAAATTAATTAAATAAATGATTCTGAAGATCATCATTGGAACATCATTTGTCATCCATCATTTATGGGTTTTATTTCTACTTCAGAATTAGACCCACAGGTTGCGATGAAAGTCATCTGGAGGAATGTTAATTACAATACCATTAGCTTTCTTTTCGTATCAGAATAAGCTCCTGCATTTCAGAAGGATATTACAGGCAAAGGGTTAATGGAAGAACATAGGTGGGTTTTGGTTAGTAGATGTCTGACACGCCCCTGTAGTTCCAACCTAATATTATAAAGTCGAAAGTTTGTGAGAGTGAGAGTGTAGTGTCCATGGAGTTTCTTACACATTCTTCTCCATAGAGATCTACGCTTTGGAATGTGCAATTAGCATCACCAGCGGTTTATTTGAAATAAAATGCTTTGACTTTTGTGCGTGTATTTGTGTGTCTGTGTTTGTTAGCTCTTTACAATTGAACAGCTGAACGGATTTATAAGTGCTTTGACACACGGGTAGACCATGCTCTCATTTAGCACATAGGACTCCAAAAGTAAGTTCTATTGAAATTTCCTCACTTTATCAGCTAGTAAAAAATATTGCCGACTATTATAAATCAATCACGCTGTACAAAAACAGCTGAAGGATTTGGATAAAATTTAGTACACGAGTACCCCATGAGTTTATCTCAATAGTCCGTTCCCGTGGTATTATTTACGAGCGTCTCGCGGACGAAGCCGCTCATAAATAGATAGTAAAATAATAAATCCACTTTGTTATTTATCGAAAAAGCTATATCAATCACTTAAGTGGCATCTCTGCGGGCGATAGTCACGGCGTTCCATCAAATTACCGCCGTGTCAAAGATAGACCTATAATTCAATTCAATTTGATGTCACGGCATGGCTATCACCACGATTCTCTAGCTATACTGCAGAGACGATGATGAAAATGTTATGAGAACTGTCGTGTTGTAGGTAGGAAATCTTGGTGGTGGAGCGAGGAGTGATAGACTTAAGATTCTTTTTTCGGTTTGAAAAAATCATCCAATGACATCTCCCGCCCTTGGGAGGAGCGGTAGATAGTGTCAGACTTTTACTGACTAAAAAACCCACCCCGTTCCTTCGTAGCCTTCGTACCAGGAGTTCACTTTCACGTTTATTCGTGGCCCCTGAGTAGGCTTCGACCCAGCTGGGCCCCTTCAGTTTGCTGACAACTCTTTGAGCTGTACGGGAACAGTACGAGCTGTCGGCGACTAGGGCTCGGTCCGGACGGTTACCGGACGGTCGGATGACGAGCTAAGTTAGACTTAAGGTTTTTTTTTTTTTTTGGGTAGGTAAAATCATCCAATGACAAATCCCGCCCTTGGGTGGGGCGGGAAATAGTGTCAGACTTTTACTGACTAAAAACCTACCTTTCCGTTCCTTGCCTTTATCCTGGGGCCCGTGGTGACAGTCTCACATAACCGGGAAATCATCCGACATCTCCCGCCCTTGGGCGGGTCGGGAGAGCGTTTGACACGCGCTCCCCCACCGCCACTCTTGCTGACTACCACCAGTTCTTTCAGATGCCCTTTGCGAAGGCCACGGTAACTATTTCGAATAACCCTTGGCAGACATTGGGCAGTCAATGGTCCCAGTCACCAGATCAGTGAATTTTGCTGACATCTCTTTGATGACTATATTTGACGGGATATATAAGTTAGTTAGTTAGCCCATTATGTCCCACCGCTGGGCGAAGGCCTCCCTCTACCTTTTCCACACACGTCTGTCTTCGGCTATTGTGGGTCAGTCCCTCCGGTAGTTGTCCAACTCATCTCTCCACCTTCACCTTGATAAATAAACCAAGACAAATATCAGCCCAGAATTTTCCTCATTTTAGAAGGCACTGGAAGCCGACCCTGCCTCCAGTCTAATCAGATGAAGTTGAGTACCAGTATTTTACCTGGAGCGACTGCCTATCCGACCTCCACAACACAGTAACTTACTGGGTTGTGCCCCTTGACAAGACTGGTATTAGATTTTCTGGCTTCAGAATATCTATAACGGCTGACAAAGACATCCTATATATATATATATATATATATATATATATATATATAATTAATCATGAAATCTCAGAAACTATAACACCTACAAACTTAAAATTTGGCAGGTAGGTTCCTTATATGGTGTAGATATCCGTTAAGTTTGTGTGGAGAAACCGACATTCGCGCGGGCGAAACCGCTGCCAAAAGCTAGTTTCCATATACATATCTAGATTATTTTTAAAGGCAGGATGTGCCAGGCCTACACATTCACCATGAATTGCGGAAACCAACAATCCAGAATGTATCAGAGTTTTATCTTTGGGATAACCCAATTTTCGGCTGTAGTTTGTTACTCGTATCAAGGTTAAAAGTTGATCGAAACTGGCATATATTAGAGCTTATATATTGACCTTTAACGAAAGAAAGAAAAATATTTTATTGGGCATAGAAACACACAATGCTGAAACTACTAGCCAATTTCAAAATAAGCAAAAATTCCTAAACAAGAGCTCAAAGCGATCCATTTTACGATCTAAACTGAACTGTTAAAGGGATGGAGATATAAATCTTCCCGACCGTATTTCGATCACGGTGGACACTCAACAGAGATTAGCCAAGTACGCGGGAGATATTATAGTGCACTAGTGCGTGCGCAAACACAGGTGCACTCTCTGTTCCGTTACTCTCATAGTCCGATGGGACGGCAATCCGACAAGACAGGAGAAAGATCAGGTGCAGGAAAAACGGCTTTACGTGCTTTCCAAGGCAGGAGAGTGTCACACCACCAACTTCCAAACTCAGGGCAGATACAGAGTAGCTAATTCATAATGGAAAAACCCAATAGCACTTTTTACCTGACCTGAGAATTGAACCCTACGCTCAGCAGTCGCACTTGTGACCACGAGACCAATGAGGCAGTCAAAATGACGGATGGAGCTATACAGGGTGTATAGAGCCCCATTCCCCAATCTCACGTCACATCATGATAAGGTCCAAGGTCTACAGACATATTTGTGTCTATTTCAGAAATAAATAAACCTACGGCAACATTAAATGCAACTTGATATTAATGACATCCGTATTATAGATTGAATAAAAATGAATAAATTCAGTGTCACCTTGATACGTAATAGAATGCACCCTTGAATGATATTCAAAATATGTAATACATTTACATTAATAGTAACAAAACGTTGCTCACATGGTTTCCATCTTAATCTATGAAATGTAAACACCAGTTTGTGTTTCTTTGTTAAATATAAAATATACCAACAGGTGCTATTATTTAATTTAAAGTCGGTTAAAATACCTTTTTAATTATGGTCTGAATTTACATGTTCGTGAACGCACTTACGATACAGGAGTAATTTCTAGTGAGGGGAAAATAAAAAAATAAAACGCAAGAAAACAAATGTTTTTTTTTGCGATAGTTTGCATTTTTTTTCAGAATATTTAATATTCTGAAAAAAATGCAAACTGTCGCTTACGTATCTTGAAATGGTTCAATATTATATGATAACACAGCGACATTCCGTCATGACATAGAACTTAAGAAGGACTGCCGTCTACCTTCACTAGGCCCACATTGACACCATTACCTTTCCAATGGGAACATTATAGAAGTATTATGAATATGTATTATTGCATTATATTATATGTATTACTAGATCTGTTCGCTGATGAGTCAAAGAAGATACTGACTGAATGTCTGGTGATATTTTCTTTAATGTAATATACATAATTTGTATCTGATATATGTAAGTGCAATACTGGATGGAAAACAAAGAGCGCCCCCCCCCCCCTAAAATAAAAAGGCATATGTTAGAGAGGAATGATTGTGCGAAGAAGTTCACGGAGCGAGTGGTGGACAAAATGATAGAAATGGGAGATATGAATGATCGAAATATAAAGGTTGGAATGAGATGGCTGGGTGTTTCAGGCATGCAGCAAGAGATGTTTTGGGCGAGACGAAAGGAAATAGATAGGGATACGATAGATAGGGATACATGGTGGTGGTCGACAGAAGTTTAGAATGTATTGAAAGAAAAGAGGAGAAAAAGTACCCACGTTTTACATGGAGCGACTGCCTATCAGATCTCCACAACCCATTTATTGAACAACTGGATACTCCTTGGATCTCCTTGGTTGATTACATTTTCTGAATTCTGACCTGACGACTATCAAAGATCTACGAATGTCAACTGAGACCAGTGGTTTTAAGTACTTTCCGAAGCACAGCGTGTAATATCCTAGATAAACTTAAGTAAGTGAACATAAATGGGAAAAAACTACATTAGTATTTACCCGGTTTTGAACCCACAACTTCAAGCGTAAGAAGCGTTAAAATAAAGAACTGACCTGGCACTTCCAAATTGTCTGGATCCTCGTCATCATCAAAATCTGAATCGTCAGATGGTGTCGGTGGATTATCCTCGTCGTCATACGCTGACCGCTTAGACTAGAATGAAAAGAACAAATGAAATGGTCAGACAAAAGAAAAAACTGGATAATCGAAAATTGATTGTGTGTACAAGGAGTTAAATTCCCTGTCAGAGTCTTGGTTTCGTCTGTGGTCTTTCATGATCGGCGTGCTCCTTTGTCGTCATCACTATAGCTTATAATCAAGCTAGATAGTGGTTAAATTCAAACCTATCGCGAATAAACAAAAACATGCCACCTAGTACAGTCATATCTCCATTGCGTGACGCAAAAGTGGATCTTATTGCTTCTTAACAACATACGCATCTCTCTCTTCTCTGCTTGTTTTTCCAGACCTCAAATAAATAGCGGAAAAACCGAAACAAAAAAAACAAACCGAAATATTTGGTATAGTGGTCATATACCACTATACCAAATATTTGTGACTTATCGGTCAGAGGTCGGAATAGGTAGGTATTTACCAAATATGCATAGTATAGTTGATAATACCATCCTCTAAAATCCCGGAATCATAAAAATGATGATTAAATCCTGGGATTTAATTGTCACGTGTTTGTTTGTAATATCTAACTAACAGTGTTTAGGGTTCCGTTCCTCAATAGGAAAAAATGGAACCTTAATAGGATCACTTTGTTGTCTGTCTGTCTGTCTGTCAAGACCCTTTATCTCGGAAACGCGTAAAGGTATCGAGTTGCAATTAAAACTCTATACTCAACTATACGGTCCCTTGACGCAATTTTGGAAATTGAACTGTTTTCCGCGACTCCGACTCGCACTTGCCCGGGTTTTTTACTAATTTACCTGCTCCGATATGGATGTCTTCTCGTCCGATTATAATTTAGGTCTTAATTAAAGGCTCTTAATAAACTTGTGCTTTACAATTAACGATTGAATCACTGCTTACCAGTGACATCGCGATCCTACGATCGATCACAGTCAAGCACTAGTTTATATATTTAAAAAAAAATGTATACATGTGAAACAATAATCGATGCCTCTAAAAATGCTTTTTTATTTTTGTCTGTCTGTTTGTTCCGGATAATCTCCGAAACGGCTGAGGATACATGTTTACGGGTCTTTCACTGATGGATAATTGATATTATATCGAGTCAATTAAGCTTATTTTATCTTAGCAAAAGAATTAACGTTTCGCACAAAAAAAACTTGTTCGAATTGAGACCAAATGGCATTGCCATAGGTTTGATTCCCACCCAAAGCAAATGTTTGTGTGATAAGCACAATCATTTGTTCTGAGTTTTGGTTTATTTAGAAATATATTAGTTTGTTTATCATATGTCTAGTAGGTATACCATAAGCTGTGCTTAGTTTGGGACTAGATGGCGTTGTGTCAAAGTAGTGGAATATTACATTGTTGTGCTTTTTTTACAAAAATGACGCGAACGAATTCGCGTTCACCAGCTAGTAGGTAATACAACAAAAACCCCATCCGATCTCATGTTTATCCTTAAAATTCGTTATCACATTAAGTAATTCATCGAAAATGCAATTAAAATTAGATGAAACTTCAGCAAGATTTATTACCAAGGAAATTGTATTATTTTATGACATGTTCACCTTATGATGATTCTGGAAAGTTGATACTTTCATAAAGTCACTCATAAAAATATTTTACCATAAGTTATAAATATTGAGTATTGAGTCATTTGTTTCAAGGTGGATGCTCAAAGGCAGCCCATGATATTTCAGCTTTTTTAAATTTTTGTATTTTCCAGGCCAGTCAGTTCATTTGTTGTAAAAAAGAAAGATTTGCGGGTGTAATACATAGATTAAAAAAAAAAATATGTAAAGGAGTGCTTGACTGCAATCCCACCTGATGGTAAGCAGTGATACAATTGTTAGTGATGAAGTGCACTAGTTTATTATGAGCCTATTCACTCTATGCCTTGAAGACACCGACACAGGTATTTATTTACGGATTTATAATCATGAAAATCAGTCAATACCACTCTCTCAGATTATCTTACTCCATTGATGCTATTATGGAGTATTTCATAAAAAAGTCATCTACAATCGGCAAGTTTACTCCCATACTTACTTAATTTATTGATAAACCAATTCAATTACTCTCAGTCCCAGTCTCTAAATTAAGAATTTGAGAGCTGTAGGAATGTTTCAAAGACCTATTGTAGTTGCAAACAACAACTGAAGGATCACCGGTAGGTTTTAGCCAGTAAAAGACCCACCCATAGTAGAAAAAGTTATTTAATTCATTATTCCCCGAGAGGACGCCGGTGTCCGCACACCTATTGTCTTTCTATTCTCTAATTAAAACGGTATTCAACAGGTTAATGATTGCCCACCTCTAAAACAAAAAATGCTTTTGTGAGCCATCTGCATCCATCAGTGAACTCATTTAAATACTTAATTGTTTATCTTATTTTTAAATCACACTATCACTCACATAACCTTGACCAATCAAAGAATTCAAGTGTCAGGACTAGAGTACATGCATTGCCCTTGGCTTCTTTCTAGCTACAAATAGCTCAAGGTTATTTTCTTTCCGACATATTCTGTGTGTTATTTATTATTATTCACAGCATGACTTGTGGTTTTATACTAATCTGGGTGTAAAATAATTTAGGTTTTGTTCTGCCTTAAATATTATAAAAACAAAGTTCTCGCCACTACTATATCTGTTTGTTTGTTCGTTTGTGATAATTAAATTTAAAAACTGCTTACTAAATTTTCATGAGGCTTTTATCTATAGACAGAGTGATTCAAGAGGAAGGTTCAGGTATATAAAACATGTATATTACAGTAGAAAAAAGCTTAATATTTCAAAAATTTGTGCTAGCTAATTATAAAATAATAAACCAAATATCGAACAACTGAATAACGAAAAGTAGGGACTAATTTTGAGTTTGGTTTAGTCATTTTTGAAGCATAGTAAAAATCTAAATTATTGCCAACCCCTTATAAATAAATGAGGGGTTGAAGCTCTGTAACAACCTATTTGGAACTGGAACTTGGCTAGTAAATGTGACAGTTAATGTAATTATTTTTTTTTTATCGAATTTGACACAGAATCTGCTTATATTTCGGAATAAATTCTTGCTGTTTATGTTGTTAAAGAAGATAACCTTGAAGAAACAATGAGACCTACACTTTCATTCTGACTTGTGGCTCTGTATTATTTTCTCTTTAATCTGTCCTAGCTCAGAGGACACCGGTGTCCTCTCACATCCACGCCACTATAGGCCTTAATTCCGATGTTTAGAGTCTACTTTTGTATGAACAAGTTTGGTAGTTGTGGATCTACGTGTTAAGCCTTCATTCATACCAATTTATTTGGAGTGGATGCAGCATTACAATGTTTTATTAAAATAATTTTATTAATTGAAATCAATACATAATAAAATTCAATACAATTGCCAACATTATTTATAATTGTTATCTTTTATGTTTTCACAATTCTATGTTAATTGATGTAAGTGGGCATGTGCTATTCTAATTAAAAATAAATAAATAATATAATTTTGAACAAGCTTACAAAAACCTAAGTTTATCTTTGTTTTAGGTATTTCAAAACTCAGTATCCCATGATATTGTGAACAAAAAAGCATATTAAATTTTGCTGGCTACCTTATCACACCCCTCTTAAATATATATTTTTTTATTTCTTTATTTTGAAAAAGGTTTTAATCGCGAAACATAAGAAGCCATGAAGTCAATTAAGTATGTCAGCAAAGTATACACACATGGACATGTAAGTTTGCATACTAGCATAAGGTCTATTTGGTTCTGGAAAATGTATAAGTCTTATACCCATGCATACAGAATATAATATAAAGTAGAATAACAATATTTGGCAAGCATGAATTGACAGTAAAAGAATTAGTTAATCTCTATTTCTAGAATTTAACTTTGACAAACAGGATGTTACTATACTGTATAATAAGTTACTTCTAGGCAGTGTGTTTTGTAGTCAACCACATTGCTTAGCATCATGTGAGATAAATAGGTCATATTATGCTAGCCTATTAATGAAAATAATATATTCTTCTATCGATTAACTTCTCCAAACTGAATATAAATTAACGTATTGCCACTGGTATAGCTACTAGTAGTAGTGTCCCACAGGGGCCCCGTACAAAATAAAAAATGTTTTTTTACAAATGCTTGGTTTACCCTAGGAGACGGTTGTGGATAACGTGTTGCAAATTTTTGTCTACGACGGGGCCCCTGTAGCGCAGGGGAACAAATTTACAGCAAAGAACTTAAACATTGACAACACATAACTTGAAACACAAATTGAAGTGGACCATTTCTGTGCTTAGATAAGCTTTATCTAAATAACATCTTTTGCTCAGTTAATCCGTATAATTCTCATTTCATTGTAACATACAGTTAATGCTTAAATTGTAAAGTAGAATTGTTATTCACCAAATTAATATTGATGTTATTATGTTAAAACATAATTTTGAAGGAATGAGGAAAAGTTATAGTTTTTACCTAAATTTAATAAACTGTACATTTTATATTTTTACCCTATAACTATGTGGGCAGTAAGATTTATGACTTGCTTTTTCAGTCTTATTAATATTAATGGAAAAATTGTTAAAAAACAAAATAGTAATAGTTATTAATTTTGAGAAAATGAAAGGATAACCAAATCACTAGGTTTTACTTTAAAATTATCTATTTCTTGATTTATTTACTTTTTCTTTAATTAATAACATGAAGGTTATAATTATCAAGCAAACCTTTTGGAAAAGAAAACAATAGCATAGACAAGTTTTGAGAGTAACCAGAATAACACTAAAAGTCTTGGCACAGGCTGAATTATTACATTACCTATAGTTGGCAAAAGCACCAAAAATACAGTAAAAACCTTACATAACTGATAACATGGTTTTATAATGCTCTTTTTATGACTATTTTACTTTCCACCATGATAAGTAAATGCATGCATTGAGCAAGTCCAAAAATTTCATCTTACTGCATTCAAATCTTAGTAAAAACTCGGTTATAGTAACTATAAAGCGAATAGAACACTAATACAAGTGAATAGTTCAGTTTTCAGTATTTAAATAGAAGATAGAATCGATTTCGATGCAAGAACACCGCATTGTAGCAGTGTGCTAGACACAGGCACAGTGCAGTACTTCAAGACGTATTCTAACACTATACCTAGAACCTTCCAAGAAAATCAATACAGCCACACCCAGCTTGAATAATTAAGTCCCCGGGAACACTATAAAATTGGTGATATAACAAAGAAACATTAAAATAATAACACATGTGAGATCGACATCACCCTATGACAGTTTTTTTGGTTAGAAAAATTGAAAACAAAGAAAAAAAAACGAAAAAATCCTGTTTTTGTGACCTTCATTTACATCTAAAACCTATTCTTAAGGTTATTCTAGTAAATATTATAGTAATTAGAAAGAAAAATAAGAAAAACACATTTTTCAGCGAAGTAAAGTTTGTAAAAAAGTATCAAAACAAAAAACTATCATTACCATTTTCTTGGCTGAATGTGTCGCTTTAAAGCACTAGAATATTTTATATATTCGCAACCGACTCACAGTTGTATTAAAACACTTCTGTTTCACACACTTATGAAATATTAGCAAGACACTACTTATTTTACGATATAAAAAACGCAGACGTCCGAGCGGCGGTCAGCTCTTCCGCCATATTAAAAAAGCAGAGATAAAAGAAATAAGCGTTTCGGATACATGACAGAAATCCACGACACAATGACGGTTCAAAAATAAGAAAATTGGTGTAAGCAATTTATTATTTCAAATAAAATATTTAAAATAAACAAGTCTGACAAAAAGCGTAAATGCATTAATTAATAAAAGAAACAAAAGTTTAAAAAGCTATGAAGGACGGATGAATTATGCTTCTATGCTGTATCCAAACGTAGCAGTAAATCCGCAAAATGCCTTGATTCAAATTCAAGCTCACGGGCGGGCGGCGCGCGGGTGATAGAACTGACATTTTATGCTTAAATTCATTTAAAACTTATAGAAGAAGCGATAGCGTTCGCGTTGTAGTTGTGATGTGTCACCACCTTCCTTATTTATGATTTTACACTTATGGGTTGGTGGATATTTCACTTGACTAATACTAAATCTATGGATGTTATACTCATGAGTCTAGTCAAATTCAAGAGCGTATTCCATTGTTGAAATTACATACTAAGGTCATAATAAGCCAGGATAGTAAACCCCATGAACCTACTTGACTAAAATTTTATAAATAAATCGCGCTGGACAAATACGTTAAAAATATAGTGAGCAAAGTTAAATAAATTATAGTTAAATATGAATGACCAAAATAAAAAAGAATGTGTTGGTAACACTTACGGTTGTTAAGGTTTGTTCCCTATATAACTGTTAGACGAACACGGATTTGGGAGATCGCCTTTTCATGAAAAAACGAAAACGACGCAAAAAAACTATGAAGGCTATTTCTCACAAATAGTTTCATATTAAATTGAGAGATTGAAAGAAGTTTCGGTTTCGGAAAAAAAAACTAGTTTCAAGTTTCAGCATTCACTGCTTACCATCAGGTGTGATTGCAGTCAAGCACTAGTTTATAACAAACTAGCTTTTGCCCACGGCTTCGCTCCCGCTCTACCCTACTCTACCCTGCTCTACCATACTCTACCCTATACCAATAAATGTGCAGCTACCTTCCCACCAATTTTCAGCCAAATTGTATCAGCCGTTCTCGAGTTATAAATAGTGTAACTAACACGACTTTTTTTTATAAATGTATAGATAAGCAGAAAGCCTGGTGAACTTAAGGCCGCACTACTTTCTTTTATAAATATTTAAATAAGCAGAAAGCCTGGTGAACTTTCGGCCGCACTGAAACTTTTTACGTCCATGAACCCTCGTTAGGTTAGGTTGAATTCGTGGCTTGTGGCCTTGTGTCACCCATGGGCGTCGCCGGGGGGGGGGGGGGGGCTACGGCCTCCCCCCCTAGAGGCTTACTTTACAGCTTCAGAGCCTAGTTTAGGTACCAGTCTGCTACAATATAATGTTCCATCCTACATGTTACCGTAAATATAAGGCTAGGTAGGAGTTATATTGTGGAGAAAATAAACTTTTAATATTAATATTTAAAAAAAACTTTTTTATCATTCTCTATACATATATATATCTAATAGCCCCCCCCCCCCCCCCCCCCCTTGATCATCGGCTGGCGACGCCCTTGTTGTCACCCCCTATTAACTGAGTCTTCCGGCTCTCCTTTGCTCTGTTATATAGTTAGTCGATCAATGAGATCCTTCCTTAATGATGTAAGTGTTGATTATTGTAAAATTTTTACTCTATGTAGTAATGAAAACTTTCGAACGTTTTAGGGCCAAATTCACCAAGAAACTAATCGCGATTATATATAACAAAACGCAGTTTGAGCGCCTAATCGAGATTATAGATTCATTTTCACCGCTATGAATTAAACCTAGTTTACGCTTAACTCAGTTTCAATTCTTTTGTTGTTGCCCATGTTTACGACACGGTTCTTTAGACTAGATTACACTGAGCTCAGTTTAGTTGAACTGAGTTTTTATATTAAATGGTGAAATCAGCCCTTAGAGAACCTCATCCCAAATATAAAAAAAAATGTTTTGAACTACTGTAGGGTAAAGGTCCTTGGTAATTATTATATAAGTTCAGTTTAGTCAAATCGTATAAAAAAATTTCGGTTATTGACACTAGATGGCGCTTATAAGCCTAAAAATACAATTTCAGTAAAAAAAAAAAGATTACGCAAGGATCTTGTATAATATAATCATTTTTGGGGCTACGTCAAAAAAAGTTACACTAAAGACTCAGAGAAACTTTGACTTCAATTGATTGCAAGTTGCCCAGCTAATATAGTGACGTGCCTACTTGGACCACTCTATCATCATTAGCCACGTTCAATCTTAAAGATGCAGATTGTTGGACATGAATGACAAGACAATTGCAAGATTAAGCAAAATACAGTCGATTTAAATAGTTACAGAACTTTGTTAGCAGTTTTTAGCCGACTGCCTCAGAAGGAGGGTAATGTTGTATGTGTGTGGAGGGAGACGAGATTAAAACAAAAAGATGGCCGACCAAAAAGTATTTATTTCATTAACTCTTACTAATAGACGATTAATTCATATCATTGTTTAAATCACATTTCTTCTGCGAAGCACCAACATCAAGCGGACAGTTTATCTTTAAAGTAAACAATGAAACTATGAGGTACTTAATTAACGCCAAATCTACACATAATGCCGACTGCTGCAAGAGGTTTAGGCGCATAATGTCAGAGCGCAAAATAACAAGCGGTTGCAAAGCTAACCAAAGCGCACAAAGTCAAAGGGGCAATACGTCAAAAAAAAAAAAAAACGCGTAACGCCAAAAGTTCCGATAAACGTAAACCTTTGATATTATGTGCTTTTGAAATTTTGCGACCGTTAGTTATTTTACGGTTTTGACATTATGCGCCTAAACCGTTGCAAGACAAAGGACCTTTTTTTGAGATTAGGATATTATCAAATATCTACTGCCGCTCTGGGTGGAGCTAGACAAGTAAGGCCCTGACTTCACCAATGCAAAAACTTGCTGAGTAAAACTAAGCAAGTACCTAAGTGGGTGGAGAGATATTGTTCAGTTGGCGCGAATCTACCATGCGATAAATTAACGCAGTTTTTAATATTTCGAGATTTAACGAATCGGCGGTAAATACAGATCCATTTATGAAAAAGCAGAATTCCCAAACATCTGATTCGACGCGCTCGCCGCAGGCAGCTCACGTCTCCTCAACTCATCTCCACTGCGCGCCGCACAGCTTGCATCTCTTTATACAAATATGATGAGTCATTATCTGACAGTGTCCAATATCTCCCCTCTTCTAAGCCGTATCCAATGTGGACTGAGACGAGATGTGTAAATAACGAATTTCTATTTCCACAGTTCACTATGGTCTGGGCCAGAGATGTTACGGAGGTTTGATGCTGGTTCTGAAAGTTCGGAACTTCCCGAATGATTTTAGGCTTTCGACTCCGATAAATTTCAATAGGAACTTCTGAGGTGCAAAAAAGTTTATATTTGTTGCGCTTTTGCTTCCTCGTTTTCTGTCGATCACTTTTTCACTTGTTTTGTTTCATATTTGACATGTTGTAAGTTCGCTCTTGATGTATACAAGTTTTTTAACGGTGCTTTATTTGACGCTTTTGCTTCCACCGATTCCATCAAACCAAAAAAATCCTTCGCAACCACTTTCGTTACATCCCTAGTCTCGGCCTTATACTGGTCAGGATAGTACCTATTCACTCATAACCGGTGCGTTGAGTACCAGCAAAGCTTCAATATAATACTTCAACGTAAAAGTATTGGGTGCTGTCATTCTGTGTGTGGATCTGGTTTAGGCATCGTTACTTCCAAAATAACGATTCTAGTAAATTCAAAAAATTTATTAATTGTGTTTTGTTAATCTTGGCTTAGGATACGCGGCAATAATTATAACCGAAGGTAGCGCTATCGGCATTAAAGTGTGATTTTACACACAAATAGAATTGACACATTATTTAAATTACTTCTTAAAACCAGGGACTTGCCTTTAAATCAATTAAAATGGCGCTAATATGTATGGTTGATGACCATTTGCATTTCCTTACATCAAGTATAGGAACAGATATTAATGGGGAACAATAAACACATAAGAAAAGGTGAAACCAGCACACTTTTCGTTTTTAAACCGTTTTTAGAGGATCAGAAATTGTCAAATGACTTCTCCCGCTCTGAGTGGAACGAGGAGGGGTGTCAAACTACCTGTGTTCCTTCAGTTGCCCTTTACGTAAGTGCGTAAAACACTAAATCACAGTTTCAATCGCAACCGAATGAAATTTCTCATCCATTATGGCTTCTAAAATTGAAGAAAGACTTGTATTTGCATCTGGTTGTTACTTTCAACTAGTACTAATGCACAATATTTAACAATCTGTCTATTGGTAGAAAAAAATGTCATCATCATCATCCAGATCTTAACAATTTTTTAGACTGATTAATTATACAATGTAGAGATGATAATACAACAACAAAATTAAATAAGATCACTAGCAAAACATTTTATGTAAATAAATAATAAACCAAAATAAAAAACAACATATACTGAATAACATTTATTTTTGCTTGTTTGATCTCATCAAACAAGCAAAAATAGATGCTATTCAGTGGCCTTAGCGAGAGTTCAAGCTTCAAGGTAGCTCGCGAAATTCAAATTTCCTAAGTACTTTTTTTTTGCATTCTGCAGGCCAGGGTCAAGTTATATGTTGAATTAAATATGACTGGCGGTCGTAACACGTATTTATTAACGAAATTGTTAGCATTACAATGATCAATACAACCCCTAAATTTAGTCTTAAAAACAAATATCTTAGATAATAACACGAGCTCATAACGCGATCTATTTGAAGACCTAAACTGAACTGTTAAAGGGCTATATAGGGTGGCTCATAATTAGTGAACGATACTTAAACACGTGATTGTAGTCATGATAACAAACAACTTTTACCATGGGACCAAACCTGAAATCGTGAAAAAAAAACTGCTTGTCAGTACTTTTATGTTGGCCTAACTGGTCAAAATGTACTGAACTTGCTGATTTTTTTCGCAATTCAAGTTTGGTCCCATAGTAAAAATTGTTTATTATCATGACTACAATCACGTGTTTAAGTATCGTTCAATAATTACCAGTCACCTTATATAGGGTGTTTAGCTTCATGCCTCTTTTTCGCTCGCTCGCTTGACATATTAACACGTCATGGTGAGGTTCCTGTTATAAGAAACAACTGCCAGTACCTCTACCATGAGTTTTAAGCAATAGTATTCGTCGCTACTCGATATCGACGCCGTAAATATTTTGTATGACAAATTTTGGTTCTGCAAGTGACCGCTAGAGGCGCTGCAAAATTTGCCATACAAAATATTTACGGCGTCGATATCGAGTAGCGACGAATACTATTGCTTAAAACTCATGGTAGAGGTACAGCAGTTGATTTTGTTTCTAGGTCAAGAAACTTTGTTTAGTAACATAACTTGAAAGTTTTTTTCATAATTATGAGTATTGCTAATGTATTCATGTATGCTGTATTATCATCTCTATATTGTATACAGGGTCAAATTAAATATATGAGCGAAACTTGAGACGTGATTTATATTAATTATTCAAAAAAAAACATAATCAACGGACGCTGGTAATGTTTGATAAATAATTCGAGAACCTTTTAAACCATAAGCGTAATTTATTTTGATTTTTAATTAAACTTTTGTGTTTAAAAGACCCTAAAAACTATCGGTTGCATTAGAATTTGAACTTTTTCTAGTATGAAATAAAGTTTATTGTTCCAAAATTTGCAATTATAAGTTTGTATAATTTTAAATTACCTACTTTTATGGTATTAGGTACATACATATTGATACCTATTACGTCTGCTAAGTTTCACTTTTTCATTGAATATGACCCTGCCTTGTTCATCACCAGTTTATCACATTTAATTTTTCGTGTGTGTGTACTTAATTAGCATGTAAAAGGGCTATCTATCCGTGCGATTTATCCATCAATCATATATATTTATAGAGATGAGCAATATGAATTTCATGTTTCAATACGTTTTAAAAAAAAATCCTTTGGAGCCGAAACCGCGTAAAGTGTATGCCCGGGACGGCGTTATGCCGGGCGTTACCCGCACGTCGCGGGAGCTGGGCCACGGGGCCCCATTTTACTTTTCTACGTAATAAATATTAAATTCTCCATCGACACGACTACATGCACAACAACGAAGTGAACAAGCGACACTGCGCAGGTAATAATCTGGTATCCGCGACAGAGACCCGAGCACACAACACACGCGCGCAAATACAAACATATGGAAATGTACAACGGACCGCCCGACGCGCCGCGTCTCCGTAAGCGAGCACTTACGCGATTTCGACTCTTACACCATTTTACAATTTTCGAAGTGATTGCTATTCACTGATAATATTGATTAAACAATTTTAAAATGTTTCTTGATAATTGAAAATTATTTTATACAATAGATACATTTAACAAAAAAAAAAAAAACCGAATATACATTAATGAAATATAATTATTTATATATTAGATAACTTAGGTATACAAAGGCTCATGTCAACATCGTTCTGTAATGAACACATTGAATGCCATGAATTTCAAGTAGTAGTTCTCACCATACATTGTCAGCTTATACGAGAAATATCGTAGCTAACGTGTCTGTTGATTAAATTAATAGTGCCCATATACGAGATATATTGTATACGAAATATCTCTTATCAGCGATATTGACTTTTATTAGATAACATCTACTCATAGTAAGACATTAAACAGTTTTCTAGTATCCATCTGAGAAGAAATAATCTACGAGATATCTCGTAGCTGGTATTCAATGTGAAGATGTTTAAATTTCCCACAATGACTGTTTTAGGCCGAGTTAGAAGCTAATTCTTGTATATTTTATCATGTTTTTTTTTTTGCAAAAAGCGGATATTCAATCCGCAATACAGTTTTTCGGAGGTTTTGTTTAAAAAAAATGTTACCTCACACTAAAAATTACTCCTGTATTTGTCTTTATTAAATTCGGTGCAGTAGTTTCTAACGTTTTATGAGTTTAGGCCTACGGGAAAAAATACATTTTGAATTGCATTGGATAAAATATACTTGATGCTTAAGTTAAACATGAGCCGTTGTATCAAAGTATCTCCACGCCTTTGACACATTAATAGATAATCAATCAGTCAATCTATCACGACTAATAGAATAATATTCTTTCCATGACATAGATATTCTAAATTGAGGCCAGTAATGGCACAACAAGACACTATAAAACAATATTTGCATCATATTTATATATATTTAAAATTTTAAATCTACAAATTGATAATCGAGATCTATGAACACATTGAATTCAAAAGTGGTTTCCATACATTCCTGGCATCGGCATGTTCAATGGTCCCATGGGGTATGGCATACTGGGGATTCCTTGTGGCGGTCCATAGCTGGGGTATGGTAGGTATGGCTTAGCGTATCCATTGCCGAAGGAGCTCTGACTTCCGGATCGGAGTAGTTCGGCCATTTTCTCAGCTTTGAACTTCCTTAAATGCATGTTCTTGCGAGCTGGTTCGAAATCCTCGAGAAACTTTTCGACCGTTACCTTCCCCGATAGGAAGTCTTGGGCTAGATTTTCTGATTGCTCTTCAGACTCTGCTGCAGCGGTTTGCAGCAGAGCTTGTGTTGTGTCCGGCGATATGCCCGCTGATTTTGTTTCTGTTTAACAAAGAAAGGGACACATGACATTGACAGCAAATTTATTTCAAAATATTTTTCAAGTACGGATTTGTAAGATGACACTGAATATAAACAATAATATTAACTAGTAAAATTTCCAGATGTCTAGTTTTGAAATTATCAGGAGCTACTGCTAAACTTGCGGTTTTTTTTTTAAAGTGTGTAAATGTACGAACACGAGTGTCTCTAATTGCACACTCGTGTTTATATCATAGAGACACTCGATGTATACACTGACTGTACCGTAGTGTCGTAGTCTATTCGTATCTTTATAGTAGGCGGCAAATAACTTGACTAGAAATTTTCGTGGTTGGGATAGCTCGACCATGTGAAAATGTATGGAATTATGGGTGGTGGGAGTAAAAGAATAAAATCTTGAGTCAAGTTTTTTACCACTTACCGTAAAATGATGCAATATTTAATAGTGAAGCGAACTCATTTACTAGGTAAAAGATAATTCTTGTTTTGCATCTCAAATATCAATGACTCAAACGCTGAATGGTGAATAAATTTAGTATAATATGCAATTAAAAATAAAGACACTGACTGTTTAAAAATGACTATTTTTTCCTTCGCTAATACATGACATTATATGGAAGTTTCGTTATCGGCAGAAACTGAAGCCGACACCAAAATTCAGGGCCCCTCGTAAAAACCAGTTTCGGCCGGACATTACATTAGAATGTAGATTATAAAATTATTCGTTTTTATTTTCTTTGCTGTTTTTAAATAAAAATATTATAGTTAACTTACTATATTCCTCCAGCAGCTCCTGAATGCGCGTGCACAGCTGCTCCCCCATCTCGGACTTGTCCTGCACCTGCTGCTTCATCTCTTCCAGCTCTGGTTCCTTACTAAGATTGAACTCAGCCAGAGACCTGTTACTGGCTATTGTCATCTCGCGCTCTGTCTCCCAATCTTTAACCTGGATGAAGAGAATTGTTTTTATTTCAAGTGTACTTTTAACTGACTGAGCATTTCAACATCAGATTATAATTTAGGTGTCTTCAAGGTTAGAGTAAATAGGCTCTTAATGAACTAGTGTGATTCACTAGTTTACATCACTAAAAAAGAAAACTTGCTTCACTTCTTCATTGAATTTTGAATGGATATTTCAAGTTTCTTTTATTGCATTGTATCATGTGCTTTGACACTCTCCTTAATGGATAACTCCACCTTCTGCAAAGAGTATGAAATAAATAGGCTGTCTGACTCTGTCTGTTTCTATGCATTGAAGTAAGCTAACTTATTTCAAAATCCATTGTTTTATATTTTTAAAATGATATATAGAGACTATAAAATAAAATAACAAAATGATGAACAAAAGAATTATTATTTTCTTTATCCATTTAATATACATATAAATTATATTTTTAAATATTTCTTTAAAACAAACACATTAAAAAAAAAACATTTAAAAATATAAAAAATAGTGTCTCACCGGTATCGGGTACAGGGTCCAAGCTACCGGCGGTCAGGGCTCCAGAGAAAGGAACCTCCTAACCTTATTATTATTATTATATACTTTATTGTACACCATTACACATACAGAAGGAAACTTAAAACTAAAACACATACATACAATGGGCGGCCTTATCGCATTCAGCGATCTCTTCCAGGCAACCTGGAATGGACAGTAATTGCCTGGATAAAACATGGCCGCATGGGGCTGTCAATGGTGTGACAAAACAATATCATACATATTATATTATAATAGATACACAGATATATACAGATATAAGAATGTGCTAGGCTGTAGTTTTTATTATTTATGGCAACATTTGTTTAAGTTTCTATATCATATAATAACTTATTGTGCCCTAGGTGGGTAGAATGTGTCACTGCAAAGGAGTATATGGACAAAAAGGTAAACCAAATAGCTTCAATAATTTATATCTTTAGGGGAGATAGTGAGTTAATTGAAGTGTACACTTTTTTATATAGTGGCTCTTTCAAGGAATTACTTTTGTGTCATGGGTCATGTCATAAACATGTAAAATCATAAACCTAATACACCCAGACCTAGAAAAACTATCTGTAGCCCATACAAATATTTGTTCTATGGGAGGACCGAATCCGCAATGCACAGTACAGTAGCCAATTACTTAACCACTGTGTCAACTGTGTTGTCAATGTATAGTAATTTTTATTGAACTTTGCAGTTATTCCCAGTTTTGTGAGTCATACATGTTTCAACAGTCTATCTAAGTATATAACATATTTTGTCTCTTTTTGTTGCTGTTAGTCAAGGCCTCTCATTTTTTGATCCACACAAAATTATTATTATTATTTAAATTGTTACTATAATATGTCTGTTATAGTCTAACAAATGCTATGTGTATTACTTAATTGCAATACAACTATTCATAGTACTCTCTTTATTTGACTTATAAACTTATCAATTACATTTTTTTTATTATTATTATGTCTTTATTCGTTCATATACATACACATATAAATTATATTTTTAAATATTTTATAAAAAACATTAATATCATTATTATTTCCATATACAATTTTATGTCCATATATTATAGCAGCTACAATTCTCAAAAAATAAATCAAAAGGCAACAATGTCTTGTTACATCATCTTCTTTCTTAAACAACAATGAATATCTATTTAAAATGATGAGTAATTTGTTTAGAAGGGAATCTGTTAAATTACAATGTTTTTTTTTTAAATTAAGTATGTCTTTTGGTATCTTAATTATGTCCCTTTTCAAATGTGTCGGCGAATAGTTAATAAATGGTTAAAAAGATATATTTTACCAGTAAACAATGTAGGGAACACTTAAGATTGCATATTTATTTAATTAAAACAATGACTCATCCTATAAACAAGTTTCATAGCAATATTGTGGCAACGTAAAGGATAAAAGACAAGAGGGAAGTTACGTGAACCCTTATTAAAGCTCAGGAATGGTAAATTACACAGGAATTATGCACTATTTCGAAATAATTTCATTGTTATTACCTGTTTTACATCTTTCAATACACTGTCGAATTTAGTGTCATCATTTAACATCTCCTTCAGTTCATCGGAGTTTAAATGGGATAGCAAGCCCAAGGCTGATGGGTAGTCAGGCTGTATCATCTTGAATAGCACACGAAAGATCACAAATTCAGATTTTCAGATAACAAGTCGTAAAATATTTTGGTGAAACACGTCAAAAACCAATTAAAAAAATCTCCAACATTATTGACAATTTTGACAGCATGTTGTTTTTTTAGATTCGTTCAACATAGCACTTTTCGTTACTCGGGTCGGGTGGTATCGGGTTTCACAAAGTGATACACAACAAGTATGTAGGGCATTTTAGATTTTCTGACGCAAAAATACTTTTTGTTGGTAACACTGTATTATAAATGTCACAATGACGGTATCGAAAGTACAATTAAGATTTTTCAAAATTCATATTGTAAATAAGATTTAATGCTAACAACTAGATAGAATACATAACAAATACCTATATTTACTGTATCGACCAATAGTTCGTTTAGTTCTAGTCAGAAATGTTACTTAATGACTCGCCATACAACATAGAATTTTTCTACAATTTTTATGTAAAGTTCCTCGCAGAACTGTTGTTGTATTTTAGGAATTTCGCTTTATATATAAGCTTATGGCTGTTTGGGTACTTTTTGGTGTGTTGTGTGGTGTACCGGCGTTACGCACGGCGGCTGCCGACGCGGACGCGCGGCGCTTTGGGCGCCAAGCGGGTGTTGATAGTGATAGCCCACCCGGATGACGAATGCATGTTTTTCGGGCCCACGATCTTCAGATTGTGCGAGCAGGGTGCTGACGTACATTTACTGTGCTTATCTAATGGTATGTGACATTAATTGATCTTTGAACTGCATTACTCCTGTCATGTTTATATTGTAAAGGTCAAAATGTTAATCAGGTGGATGTGCATTGCATTAATTCTACATAATTACAAATTCCAATAACATAACTAAGGCTAATCTTCAACACCACTCAAATTCTGAGTAAATTTTTAATTTCCAGGTAACTATGAAGGAAAAGGTCGCATAAGGCGTAAAGAATTGTGGGATGCTTGTCTAGAGCTTGGGGTACCAAACCAGAATATTTGTATAATAATGGATGATCGGCTAAAAGATGACCCAAAGGTGCAGTGGCCTGTGCCAGTGTTAGCTAAGTTAATAAACCATCACTTGGAAGCCATAGATATTGACACGCTTGTTACATTTGATAGAGGTGGAGTGTCGACTCATGCTAATCATTCAGCCGTGTTCTATGCGGTGGCTTATATGTTTGTTGAGAAGTTAATGCCAGAAAGTAAGTTTATATGTTTATTTTATAAAATAATCTTATATCAGCCAGGTACATTTTCTTTTTATTTCTAAATTAAAATAATCGTATTTGAAAACCAACACGATAGTATCGAAAACTTTTCAAGCCAAATTTTTTTTTAGGCTAACTTTGTATAGGCTCAACTCACACTATTACTATTATCTTTTCCATAAAACCATTGAAATTTGAAGCTGCTTTTTATTATTACAAGCTATACAATTTTTGATTGTCAAATGATACGTCTTACATTTGACGGTCTCTAAAAGTAAAAGGAAGATTTAAATTTAATTATTGATGTTTTCCTTTCCAGGATGTGTGGTGTACACTTTAGATTCTGTAAATTTATTCAGAAAGTACATAGGATTCCTGGATCTGCCACTTAGTTTTTTACTTTCCTCTAAAAGGTGAGTAAAAAAATTATTTCCTTGTTTGCCTTGTTTTCCATGGGCCATCAACAATTGACTCACTTCTTACGAAAACGCACTTGTGTTCGTTCAGTTGCCCTGTGTATTCCAGGGCCGCAGTTAGTGCTTGTTTAACTCTGTTTTACCCGGAACGGAGAACGCCGCGTTACCTGTCGCGGGAATCGCCTATATTTCAAGCAAACGCGTGAAAAACGCGTCTCCATAAACACTCACACAACGTTATATGTATTTAAATTAGTGCGGGCCGCGCCACCCAACGCGCTGCGCAACGCCCCGCGTCTCCGTAAACACTCTCATACAAGGTCATTATGTTTTATGAGAGTCTCCGTAAACAAGCACTAACTCTTTCGAACGATCCCGCAGCACTGACTGCCATCGGTCCTGACGGGTCCCATGAATCTTGATTACATCTCCTTCAAACGCGCGTGGGAAATAGTTGCGTCTAGACCTGGCGAATGCGCCGCAAACTGCGCGCGTGCTTCTTGCTGGCGGTCACCTAACACAACTAGCCTAAGTTTGGTGCGCCGCTTTAGTGCAGGTCCCGCAAGGCTTGAGTGGCAGCTCGTGCGCACGTTCTTTCACGTTTGTAATAATAGCCTCAGTTGTAAATTACGCGTGCACCCCCTGCGCCGCTCGGTTACGGCGCGCTAGGCGTGCGCGCGAGCGGCGCAGAGGCCGAGTACGAACATGAAATGTACGCGCGCAGCGAGCAAGCGGCTTTCGAGTGTAGCATCCGCCAGTCTGTACCTCTACCATGAGTTTTAAGCAATAGTATTCGTCGCTACTCGATATCGACGCCGTAAATATTTTGTACGGCAAATTTTGGTTCTGCAAGTGACCGCTAGAGGCGTTGCAAAATTTGCCATACAAAATATTTACGGCGTCGATATCGATTAGTACGAATACTATTGCTTAAAACTCATGGTAGAGGTACTGGACGCACCATAACGCGCAGCCGACTCGGTCCTGGGTCTTGTTGGTCAGCTAGCTATCCATTGCTCGCTGTCGTTGCTTACGCCAACGGTGGCCAGGAATCGCCCTGCGACTTCTGACACCCGCGGTGTCTCCGGCTGTGTCTACGTCACACTTTCCGCCACCTCATTCGCTCACATTACTGCTTCGCAGAAGGGAGGTAGCCGCATGCTATTCTCCTTCGCAATAAGATAACTGTCGTTGTGCAAATTAGAATCTGTCACTGCTACTATTATCCTAAGTACCTAATATTATAAACAAGTGGCACTGTCTGTTTGTTAGTAAAAAGTCGATATGTTAAAAAAAAAAGCGCCGAGCTCAGCATATGCTGTGATATTTAAAACGATAAATAACGCAGCGCTGGTATTCTGTCAGGGCTGTGACGCCACACTTGCGGAGATAAAAAAACTATCGACGATTGACCTCTTTCTAGAACTTAAACCTTCCTAAACTCGTTAACAAATAAAAGGCCCGTTTGGACATTTGAGAAAGACCCTGGAATTGGCTGGAATATAACATTTTTTTATTATTATTGATAGGCTTGTGTTTGACTTGATGGTAAGCGATGATGTGGCCGACGATGGAGCACTTGGAATGAAACTGAAAGAAACAATAAAATAATAATTACATAAAGTGTTTTAATATAACGGTTATAACGTACATAACGTAAATAATAAAAAACTCAAATGTCATAACGGGCCTTTAATTTTTTGAAAATTTAAATAAAATTAATGGTTCGTCCGAAATAACTGGAAGATTTCCAAGGTGTAAAGGTGTATAAGTTCAAAATTGTGATTTCTTTTTCCTCTCCAGATATTTCCTCCGCTGGACGGAGAGCCGGCGCGTAGTCCGCGCGATGAAGCGCCATCGCTCGCAGATGGTGTGGTTCCGATACCTGTACGTATGCTTCTCCAGATACATGATCATCAACACCCTGCGGAGAATCAGCCTCGCAGACATCGAGCTTGAGCTAGAGGTCGACGATTGAGTACAAACACTGAACAAATAAGACAATCAATAAAGATTTAAGGAAAATGAGACATTCTGTACATTGGACGTAGATAAAGCTAGATTTTATAACATTTTGATAATGTTTAAACGAAGTCTAGGCTACGAAATTATGGGTCAAACAGTGTTGTGTATTAGTTTCTACAAGTTCTGTGGATAGGTAGCTACAATAACAAGTTGTTATATCTAAGTTATATATCCGCTTGCGTCGAATTGGTCCGACGAGTGTTTTCATGTCCTATTTGCCGTGTGTTTGCGATTATATTCGATCTCGTTTTGCTCTTCAATTCTCATAGGTGTCGGAAGAGCTGACGAGATGGAGTATTTGGTCGTGGATGTGCGACCCTAGCGGAAGAAACGCGAGCGTGTTTGTCGGATATATCTCAGGTAAATGATTAAATTTACCAGGCCCAGTATACCAAAATTTGATCTTAATCAGAATGACAAAAAAAATATAATTGTTAGATCAATCCGTGGTTGTAATTTAGTGAATTATAATTAATGTTATTTATGAAAGTACTTGACTGTAGTGAGCTTGTGGATTCACTTCAATTCTAGTGGACTTAAGGAGTATGCCTTTGTATTATCTAATTTTTTATTTAAACCATTTCTTTTTTTAAAAGAATGTAAAAAAAAGACATAATTGTGAAAAACTTAGGTTTTACGAAAATAATTTCTCGTTGTTTTAACTTAGTTGAGATGTTAATATATGATTAGCTGAAGGTTGCAAATAGAAAACGCTTAGCTTCATTTTAAAAGCGAAACCGATCGCAGAATGCTTGCGCCAAACTCTACTCGCGAATTCACAATGATGTTCAAATTAGTTGGTAAGCGTAAAGTTAATCTGAATGTATTTAAAGCGAATTAAAATATGTTGTAGGAATCGGGGATGTTATGATTATCAATATCAATGTTAAGAGAGGGTTCCATGTCTAGTATTTTTATGTAAACATTGTATGTGCAAAATTTCATAACTGTATCATGAAAAATCACAAAGTAATAAATTTGTTGTGTTACCTGGTTGTCCATACAAATATCATATACCTGGTCCTGGACCAGGCCAGAACCAGGTATATGATTTTCTAAATGGCAGTATAACCAATACTGCAGTTATTTGATGCTCATTACAATGGCGTAACTAGTCCCACAGAGGTCCCGTATCAAAATTCACACAGCAGCTGTGTATAAATAAAGGTGCGTTTTTACAAATGCATGGTTTATCCCACAAGACGGTTGTGGATAACATGTTGCGAATTTTTTCCTCCATCGGGGCCCCTGTAGGGCGAGGGCCCCGTGTAATTGATACGACAGATACGGCGGTAGCTACGCCCCTGGCTCATAAATAAGTTTCAAGGAAATTAAAAAAAAATAGGTTATGTCCTAGATTGCCTGCGTGTCGCTGGTCTGATCCATGCACGGAAGATATTGTATGGTCTTCAGACAGTTGTTTCGGGTCTGGGTGTATTGTGTATGTGAGGTTATAATATATGTTTATAAACGCACCCACGATACAGGATAACTTCCTAGTATAGGGCAACGTTTTCAAAAGTAAAAATAAGAAAATTTCAATGTGCTCTTTCCATAGCGCCCAACTTAGTTTTTTTGATAGATTCTCATTTGAACTCACCAGAAAACAAATTCTAAGAAATATTTTTGTTTATAAATGTTTTAGAGTATACACTACAATCCTGTAATTATTGGACAAAAAAACAACGGCATCGCAGTAGGTTTCGTTACATTCAAGTATCGTAATATTTTTGGGCGCCATTTTTCTAATATAAAGAATTCAATAGAAGAAAATAAAATAAAGAATTGAATAGAGAAAATTTAGAAACAAACACGTCGACATCCTAGGGCTGATCGTAAAAATTTGTTTTTCAATAACCGACTCTATTGCCCGGACAATAAGTCGGTAATAGAAAAATAATGTTTTGGGATTATTGCCCGGGGGCGACGACTTTGAAATCTTTAAAATCGACAGTTTTTAAAACTCTGAAAACTTTTCAGGCACCTACAACTATTGACTGTTCTATTAATCTGAACTTCCGATTTGAGTTGTTATGTTTTTAATGTTATTTATGTAAATTTTATATTACTTTGTAAACCATTTATAAGATAATATGTTTCTTAGTAAAATACAAGACGATATGAAAAGTCCAGAGGTTTAATTGTTATTGTGAAATATAAATTATGTTATAGTTTTATTAAAACAAACGTAGCCGTGGTGACTAGGGATTTTTTTATTTTATTTATTATTTTATTTTGATGCGGTTTTTTTAATAGATATTAAAAAAAACCGCATCAATATCCGTTGCTTAGTTAGATCTAAGCATACATAGGGACAGACAGAGGAAAGCGACTTTGTTTTATACTAGTGACATGGTTTTTGTTTTGTACGGCGGGTTTTTTTGTACGTCTGTATTAAAATATGTTTTCTTAATATTATAAAAAATACCCACAATAAATTTTCAAGTCTTGCGATTGGTCAACATTCTTTACACGAAATGTACCGGTTAGGTTTAATTCTATTATTAATGTTCTTATTATTACAGCAATATGGCTCAAAATCGCACATTTGTCATCACAAGTTAGTTCCCTGGCACATCCTGGCTACGTTTGAATACAGTCTCATATGAGTTTATGTACTATAAATAATTCGCTAGTCTGTTATTTAGTGTAGAATTTTATATAATAAGATAAAACGTGCACCTGAAGCTTTTATGAAAAAAATATTCCAAAGTACCTTCTTCTTTATTGGTGGTTATTAGCTTGATGAATAAATATTAATTTTACTGTGTTATGGCTGTTTTCTAGTTCAGTGCTGGAATTAGAAGACGGCTTTTTAGCTGTATAAAATCGTTAGTTTTATTTTAAGCTGTATAAAATCGTTATCCTAATCAACCACGATGACGTTTTAAATTTAAAAGTGATTTAAGTCACTCATTTCATTACAAAAAAAAAAATTAAGTAAATAAAACTAGGACGAGCTATCTGCTTAGCTGAGCTCAGACGCTGACAGTTGATTAGAATAACGATTTTATAAAATTTCAATTAAAAAGAAGTACAGATTTATCTATCAAAGGCATTGTCTACCCTGTGATACTTGTTTTTCGCTTGAACTTGGCATTATTTGTTTTGAAACTGATTTCATATCGATATTTTATTTCTAATAAACGATCGAAGTGATCAGAAGAATCTTGAAGTTTACTTTACTCACGTAAAAACTAAAATACCAATGAAATAGTGAAGTACGCTATTTCACTAGTACTTTTTGAGTGGTCGCGGACAGGAAGTTTAACTTACGAAGTTACTATTCATTAATAATCTAACCTCACTTATTCTCCATAAATCTTCGAACTGGAAGTGATCATGTCGCGCGACAAAGCGCGTGTCCTCGCGGAAAACGGATTGTTTACCTGCGCAGTGTTGGTATTGCTAGTTCAATTTGATTGGTGTGCAGTGTGCATGTAGTCGTGTCGATGGAGAACTTAATGTATTATTACGTGCCTAAGGGCTCGGGCCCGGCTCCCCGCGACGGATACCCTCGTGTCACCGCAACGGAGCACTTTGACAAGGAAGCGCGCGCGCGTTCGCATTACGCAGTTTCAGCCCCAATACTCGCAAAGTGGAAGAAACCAGTCAGCGTCCCGATTTCAACTGGTTGCATTAGTCGGCACGACACAAACTTGAAGGGCGGCATTAAAATGCATGTTATCTCATCCAACATGATGTGCGACACAGTTAAAAAAGAGAAAATATTTAAAATGGTAATTGCTGATTCATTTTATAACTAGTTTGGTAGGTACAAAATATTGTACAAAAATAAACACAGGTAGGTAAGTATCCACTTGCAATAAAAACACAAAATCTGAATATATTCCTTTATTCATTTGTACTTAGAAACGATACAAAGAACAATATATAAAACCGCTTGGAATGCAGGAGACGGAATACTCGATGTTACCACTGTTAATTATTTGTTAAAAATATCTTTGTCGTTTGAACGCCAAGCGCTGACCGACAATATGACAAAAAATACTATGTCTCATGAGCTTTTAACAACTTGTGAATATTGTAGTTAACGACATCGGCGTTCAAAACTTTAAATCATTAATTAAAATTATAAAAAAAAAATGTTTTAAAAGATTAATAAAATTATAAACTAAAAGACACCTATAATACTTGTTATTGCGGCGTTTACAAACATAACGTATCACAGATAAGGTAAATATGAGCTCGACCTAATGTCGGACGAAAACAAAATAAGAATTAATCAAAATGAGATTGTTTTTTGTCCTGATGTTATGTTAATTTCTAAGAATGCCATGATTGAAACTACTTTAATTACTAGTAGGTAAAGCAGTAGGTAAAGAACATCACTGTAAGAAAGAGTGACCGTGACTTGCAACTGGAGAAACAAACGTGCGTTTTAGTCAGTAAAAGTCTGACTCTCCTCACTTCACCGAGACCACAAGTTATTTGATAATTTAAAAAAAAACTCGTGGTTGTTTGAATAATCTGAACACGTCGGGGTCACCAGTTTGGAGGCATGCGGAACAAACCTCCATTGGAAAGAGAGGATCCTCTGACCAGACGGCTGTTAAGTCTGGTGGACTGCCCGTTAGATAATTTTGGGCTGTCACATATATTCAATACGCGCGGAGAACTTTGATTGCGCGATGCAGTATTCTTGTAGTTCTTATGTGACGCCATAGATGTCGCTAAATTGTCGTTAGCCAATCGTATCACTATTTTTCGATGACTGACTAAAACCAGCCTTTGTCACGGGTCACGGCAACACTTTCGAGCTATCCTGTAGTCCTGTTAGGCATAAAAAACCAAAGCTCGTTTGAAAATTTAGCTCAAAAAATTTACGATTGTTTCTTTCGTATTACAATCTGGATTATAACGTAGTAAATTAAAAGCTATAAGTTTCCCTACCTGCTGTGCATTTGGCAGACACAGACCAAAGCTATGAAATATGCTGATTAGAAACACAATACCAATATCATAAAACCAAGTCTGACTCAAATTTCAATCATGGCATTATTTAATAACGCATTACATTAAAAAAATGGCACCCTGTGTCACAAAAGTACAAATCAGACTTCACGAAAAAAATCTAAGAAATAAACTTAATTCTACTATGAGATAATATCTAAAATGTTAATAAATTAATACAGTTAAAGTATTGCCCAGTAACTTAGTCTAATGTCGTGGTTTTGTAAGTTTTCACGAGGACCTTAAATTCTTAGGTACAGATGTGTCGATGGAAGTGTCAATCAATTATAACAAGGACCATTTAAAAAAAAAATATCGGTGCGCCATACTAGGAATTACTCCTGTACTGTGTGTGCGCTAACAAACATGTAAACTCACATACACAAGACACCCAATCTCGGAACGACTATCTGTAGGCCATACAAATTTTTGTTCCGTGCGGGAATCGAACCACAAAGACACGTTCCGCAGCAGTCAATCACTCAACTACTGTGCCGGCCGTGCCGTGCTTTAGTAGGTCCTAACTGTATACAAAACTCTTTAAGGCTATTAAGCACTATACGACATTGCAATGCATTTTCAACACTTTGCTTACTGCCGAGAGTTTAAAATTCAAACTGCAATAAAAAATTAGACATTCATTTAGGTACAGTACCTATATGTCGTAGCAAGTAACAGTAAAGTCTAAACTTGTACTATTACTTATTCTGTGGCTTTTGTGGGAACTGGCCTATGGACTACACGCACCCCACTGGTGGGACGAATCATAATATTTATCACCATCATATTTTTTACAACTGAGTAAAACTTCCATCGACTGTAACATACAGTCAGCAACCACATTACTAATTTAAGCTGACTGTACATCCATAAATTGGTATATAAATGGCACAGATTTCGATCTTAAAATAGGTAATAATAACTATTATTCAGAAATACTTCAATGTTTTTTTTTTATGTGAACGCCTTGGACAGAATTATGGGACCTCTTGCTATTGAAAAATAATATTTTAATATATAGATAGACAGAAAGGAATACATGGGGAAACATTGATGAATCTCAACTGTCTTTATTTTCAAACAAGTTAATATTCAACGTATTTAAAAAAAATCGCTACATCGTTTCACCACAAATTCCTTACTTATATTTTTAATACTCAAACATTTCATCTACAATATAAAAACGGTACAAATATAACTACTCATAGAAAACAACTAGTGTATATTTCCGTATATCTGCTTAAGACACTATAACAAATGCGTGAAGCTAACTGCGTTGCAAATTGAATCTTACAGACTCTAAGCTAGAGTCGATATTGACTCTGAACGTGTCAAGCGAATACTGATCCAATTTTTTTACCTTTTAATCACCTACGTCAGATATATCCGACAAATACTGCATCTTGTCAGCTCTTCTGACACCTGTGGGGATTGATTTTCAAGAGCTAAACGAGATGGAGTACAGAGACGCAAACACACGACTCTGGCGGATGGGACACGAAAACCCTCGTCGGAACAATCCGACGCGAGCGCTTAAAGGATTAAGTAACAATATTTTATTAAATAAGAAAACTTGTACAATTTTAATACTTTTAAAAGTTACACATGTTTTAAATTCACGTTTTCATTAGCATAACATGTGTTCTTAACAAAAGCACCTAATTAAACACTCGATGATATATAAATACACAGTAATTAAACGTACATAGACTGCATTTACAAACAGAACTAAGTTTTTTAGTCACCGATTTCAACAGACTAAAGTAATCTTGGCAGACGATTTCGTAGTTAGAATGGGCATGGACCTAGACAGCTTGCGTAACAGATTTAATAATTTTTTATAGCAAAATTGGAATTATAATATTATTACTGACCATGAAATAAAACTACGGCTCATAAACGTACAGTACGGTCAAAATAAGTTGGCCAATCTCTCTGAAGTTAGGCGTTCCAATCTACGCGCTTACTCGATAAAAATACGTTTGGAGGTAAGTGGAACAGAGAGTATAGTCCCACCACACCTACACTGAAAAGGGAGGATCCTCCGCCCAGACAGGTGTTATGTCTGGTGGGCTATTGCCCGATAGATGATTTCGGGCTGTTCTATGTGTTCAAATCGCGCGGAGAATTTTACTTGCGCGATGCAGGACTAGTTCATTTGTGACGACATAGATGTCGCTTCATCCGCAATACGAATTCGCCATAATGATTCTTTTATAGAATTACTGCATAGTGGGTGTGTTCGAGGTTCGGAGTGGTCAAGGTATTTCGGCCGTACTGTACCTAGCGGAATGTGAATGTATGTACGCTCTGCCTAAGTTTCTGTTCGAGGCACACAGACGTCACACAGACGTGATTATTGCGAAATTAAAAGCCAAGATAATTTTAGTTCGACAGCGTTTTATAAAGTAACCAATTAAAAGAAGAGGCGAATGCAAGTATATCCACTTTTCAACACAGTGGCACTAAAGTTCATAATATTTATCATTTATACAATTATACATCAATTACAGTGCCATTTTGTAGTAAAATTCGAACATTTTTACTAATTGACACTAAATTCAAAGCTTAAACTCAATGCAGGAATCATATTATTTATTAACATAATTATTTTTATCAATCCGATAAGCGATTTAATTAAAAAAATACTATAATATCTAAGTAAAATTCATACATATTTTAGAGTATGGAATATAAAAGCATAGTTATACAAATATTGGAAATACCAAATGGAATGTGTATAAAAAAAGTGATTTAATTTCTGACAATGCAAACAAGAAACATTGAAAAATTTATCTTTTTTTCACTGCTCAATGATTGTAGATGCACAGCAATTTGTATAATATAAAAAAGCATTCTAATTTATACCTTATAACAAAGGCAAAAGGTTCACAAGATTCACACTCGTGAATTGAATTATCTTTAGGAAATAAATGTCTTTTAGAACGCAGTCTTTTCGAAAGGCACCGCCACAACTGGATAATACCGATGTATGCAGTACTAGCAGAGCATAACGTGTTTACTTACATTCATTTGCAGGTCAGAGAAATGTAAAGAAATGTCGGATATGAGAAATCGTTAGTCAAATAGTAGTTACTTTTTCGCTAACTGACGTAGCAATTTGAACCTTATATTGATGTGTTTTGAGAAACATACGATGTTTTTTCCATGTCGTACAAAACTATTAACTATTGAAAAATATTTAATAAAAAATGAGAGGCGTCAACATCATACGGTTAAAAAAAAAATAAGAGCATTTTAAAACCATTGCATTTATACGCCAGTGCAAATACACATAACTTTAATGAAATAAAATCGTCTGTCTGCAATATTTTGCATATATTCGAATTTCTTTTTAGACACTATCAAATAACGCAATTATTTTCACTGGTATTATCTGTTACATTCCCCAAGCATGTACGGTCTGTAGAAAAGCATCTGAGTCGTGATACGTACAACGAATCAACAAATGTATATAACTACTGTAACGTGGCAAGACTTGAAATATATGAAGTAGATGTCCACAATATCTGGCACCTCACGCGGCAAATTTGCGTCAAATTTCATTTATTGATACTTCTGAGCTCAAAGAGCGTATAGGCCAAAATCCTTAATGTGCTATAGGCCCTTTGAGCTCAGAGGTATCAATATACAAAAATGAAGATAATCTCAATAGATAAAGAGTATTTTGCATTGATTAAGTAACGGGAAAATTAATTGGGTAACGGGAATTTGTCAAGTAAAGTACCAGCAATTATTGAACGTTTATAGTCGATAAAGAATGAACGTTATTCTGTTGGCATGTCATTGGAAAACTATGAACTTCCATTTGCCAAATTCTCACCTCCATTTTACCAGCAGAAAAACGCCGATTCCTTCATCATCATTACCTTTTGAAAAGCTAACTTACCTAAATAACTCGTTCAACAGGTGAATCCTCATTCACTTCCTGCCTGCACTTATCATCAATATCCTTTGTTTTGCCGTTAATCTTCAAATTGGCCAAGCTCACATAGTTACTACGCGAAATGCCCGGTTCACGACGCTTGGGCAAAGTGGGATCATCATGTACTTTTTTATCAACGAGTTTTTTCTCGGGCACGGTAGCTAAAGCTGCTATATTATTAATTTGGGAACTTCGTAACAGCGGAGTCAGTTTCGTGCCCTGTTCTAACGTACTTAAAGGGGCCTTAATTTTATTGCGTCCTAAGTCTATAAACTTCGAGTCATCGCTGGGTTTCGGCTCGTACTTCGATCTGCGGTCTCGGTAACTGAACCTCCCGTCCGCGAAGTCGGGTCTCTCGGCTAGATGCCGCCGGAATATGGGCGTCATAGGCTTGCCCATGCTGGCTAACTTGATGTCGGACTTCAGAACGTCGTGTTGGACTGGCTTGTCGGACTCGGAAGGCCTGACCCTGTGCGAGCGACCGATGTTGCTGGGTGAAGCAGGTCTTTGTACGAAGAACTTACTCCTAGACTTATCTTTGTCCTCTACCTCTTTATTTCTCACCACTTCGGCGGTATTGGGCTTGAACAATCTGCTAAACTTCGGTGACAACAGCTTCTTTTGGAAGAACCCTGACTTTTCTTGCGGTTTTTTGTTCTCAACAGTTTTTGGTATATTTTTGATGCCTGCAGCCATAACTGGACTTTTAGTTAAGTGGTCAATATTGAACCTTCTGCAGTCATCTTCAGGTATTTTCCGCTCGTGGGTCAGACATTCAGGGTTTCTCAGCACAACGTCGGTCACATCATAGCTTGACTTTTTGGAGAGTAGATTCTCTCCTTTCTTGACGATGTTGGCTAGAACGTTTTTGGGGTCGACGTCCATTTTGTCGAATATCTGCACGTTGCGGTGCCAAGTGCTGATGGTCTCATCGTCGTCGTCCGAGGAGTCTGTGTCGGCGTCATCTTGTACGACTGTTTTTGAACTGTTTGGGATGCTAATGTGTCTGCAGAATGGTAAGGGATTTTCGACCTGAAAAAAAAAAATAACATGAAAGTATTTTAAAAAAGGTTGTGTGCCTGTTTTAGCCGTGGTGCATTTCCGCTGGTTGGAGTGGCCAGTATTGCCAGTATGTGCTGGATTGACACGCGGTACCTAGCGTTTGAAGGTCGTTCTCGTTGTAAGAATGGCAGTACGGTTACCTCGTGCTTGTACTGCGACTCCAGCCCCTCGACGGACTGGTTGCGCAGGAAGGCGGGCAGCTCCGAGTGCGGCTCCACCTTGCGCGTCTTCTCTTGCAGCTTGTTGAGGTGCGTGTCTGGAGATGTGCGTTTCAGCGGCGGAGGGTCCAGCCATTTTGTTATGTCGTCCACCTGGCAAAAGGAGTAAGATTCGTTATTAAGGTATACGACAGCACAAACAACAGTACTTGTATGACTAAGACAACAGCATTATAATAAGATTTTAACATGTACATGAGACCTACTCAAAGTTTTATAAAATATTGTTTCGTCTCTGGCAACTTCAAACAATAAACAAAAATAGAACGTTGGTGATTTGTGTAGTTATGTTGACGTAAGGCGAGTACTCAGAGCTCTGTCACAGCCCGTTCACGACCTTGCCGCAGTGAGCGGCAGCGGCGCGTGGAGCGGCGAACGGTAATATCAAAAGTATGAAAATGTTTCGCGCACGCCACGAGACGTCGCTCGCCTACCGATACCGCCCCCGAGCCGCTAACACCCAATTATTTCAAAAAAGAAGTTCGCAAAAGTATGTCGCATTATAAATTGAGAATTGAATTCTCGTTGCCATCACTTCGTTCGCGGTCTGGAGGACACGACGGGGTGTATTACGTTGGCAGAGTCTGCAGCATGGGAAGAACCGCACTGAGCCCTAATTTTCGAAAGACAGAAAACTCTCTTTCTAGCTCTAGTTATCGCTAAAAATGTTCAGGATCGACAGACTTGGGGACATCAGTCGCCTCTTTAATCAGGACCCAAGATAGTGAGGCGCTTAGGGTTCCACGCGTGCCTCTCTTAGATAACAGAGCACGAGAAGAAGGTACGCGTGGAACCCTAAGGTCCTATGCATCTACATAGGACCAGCGGAACGCATACTACACCTGCAGCCCCGAGAAAGTAGTAACCGAGCTGCGATGCTGACACGCCCTTGTCCAACCTCCAGCCACGCTCCCCGTAGCCGTTCATACCTTAGTGATGTTGATCTTGTTGCCAGCAGCGTGCAGGATGTAGCCGGCGGTGTGCAGCGCGTGCTGGCTGCGGCTGAGCGTGCTCACGGTGACCAGCGGCCGCGCGCCGAGCTGCGACGTTGCAGTTCCTACCTTAGTGATGTTGATCTTGTTGCCAGCAGCGTGCAGGATGTAGCCGGCGGTGTGCAGCGCGTGCTGGCTGCGGCTGAGCGTGCTCACGGTGACCAGCGGCCGCGCGCCGAGCTGCGACGTTGCAGTTCCTACCTTAGTGATGTTGATCTTGTTGCCAGCAGCGTGCAGGATGTAGCCGGCGGTGTGCAGCGCGTGCTGGCTGCGGCTGAGCGTGCTCACGGTGACCAGCGGCCGCGCGCCGAGCTGCGACGTTGCAGTTCCTACCTTAGTGATGTTGATCTTGTTGCCAGCAGCGTGCAGGATGTAGCCGGCGGTGTGCAGCGCGTGCTGGCTGCGGCTGAGCGTGCTCACGGTGACCAGCGGCCGCGCGCCGAGCTGCGACGCCGACACGCACTTGCCCAGCTTCCAGCCGCGCTCCCCGGCCGACAGGCAAGCATTGGAGTTCGACTTCAACAAAAGATAAAGAATTTACTTTTGCAAAAGACAGACAGGATTGTAACCTCTTGAAAATTTCAGTTAGAATAACAAACGGATAAGGCATTGCCATACAATGCATTAGTCTTTTGGGAACATTAGCAGTCGTAACTTGTCTAACCACTTTCCATTCGCAGTAGTAGTGAAACGTGCGGCTTTAAGTGAATGATGCCACCGTTCGATGATGATATTTTATTGGGGATGATATGCAGTAGTCCTCGTTCTGTTTAATCCCCTTGGCTTCATTAATTTAGAAAACAGTTGGCTTTCATACTGACGCCCATGATCGCTTATTATTCGTAACAGGATAATTCATCATCATCATCATCATCATCTCAGCCCAAAGACGTCCACTATTGGACGTGGGAAGCCTTCCAACTCTGCTTCTTTTGGTACGCGGCCGCCACTCCAGAAACTTTCGGCCCCAACGGTCATCTGTTCTGCGAGCAATGTGCCCTGCCCATTCCCACTTAAGTTTGGCGATTCTTCGTGCTATGCCGGCAACCTTGGTTCTCCTGCAGAAATCTTCATTCCTGATTCGATCACGCAAGGAAACTCTAAGCATAGCCCTTTGAGTAACTTTAAGCTTTCTGATGAGGCCCATGGTAAGCGACCACGTTTCGGAGCCATATGTAATCACTGGCAACACGCACTGGTCATAGACTTTCGTCTTAAGACACAGTACACAGTGGTATGTTGGATGAGAAGATACCGCGCAGTTTCCCGAACGTTGCCCAGCCGAGTCGGATTCTACGATTGACCTCTTTTTCGAAATTAGATCTACACAACTGGACTGTCTGTCCGAGTTAGAAGAAATCGTCCACAATTTCGAGTGTAGTCTCCGATCTTGATAGGATTTTGGTTTTGTCCATGTTTATTTTAAGACCCACTCTTTCGGAAGCTCTACTGAGATCATTGACCATTATGCTGAGCTCTTCCGTAGTCTCAGCTATGACTACTATGTCGTCGGCGAACCGAAGGGAGTGATGTACTCGCCATTGACATTAGTGCCTAGTCCACTCTATTCCAGAACCTTGAATACATCCTCCATTGCGGCCGTGAAAATTTTGGAGAAATGACGTCTCCCTGCCTCACACCCCGCTGCGGGAGGATAGGTTTCGAGGTCTGGTCTTGAAGTCTGACTGACATTGTGGCGTTTTCGTACAAGCACTTCAGCACTTCGATGTACCGATAGTCAATCTGGCACCGTTAGAGAGACTGTAACACAGGCCAAGTCTCGATCGAATCAAAGGCTTTCTCGTAGTCCACAAACGCTAGGCAGAGAGGCAGATTTTACTACTCTGTCTTCTGTATAACCTGTCGTAGCGTATGTGTGTGGTCTACGGTGCTGAAGCCTTTTCGGAATCCGCCTTATTCGGGAGGCTGGAAATCGTCAAACCTGCGCGCGAGACGGTTCGTGATGACTCTGGAAAACAACTTGTAAACAAGGCACAGAACTGAGATGGGCCTGTAATTCTTAAGCAGGGCCTTGTCGCCCTTCTTAAAGAAGAGTACTACCACACCACTGCTCCGTGCCTGTGGCGTTTTTTCCTCGAGTATAACGGGATCAAATAGCTTTTGAAGGGCCTCAAGGATCGATTTTCCACACGCCTTCAGGGGTCGGCCGTAATTCCTTCATCACCCGGCGCCTTATCGGCCCCTAATCTCGTACAGGCAGACGTCCGGACAGGACATCTAATTCTTGTTATTCAGACTTCATAAATCGATTTTGTTTAATTGATATAATTTCTACTTGACTGTGATCCCACCTGATGGTAAGCAATGATGCAATCGTTGATGGTGAGGCGCACTAGTTCATTAAAAGCTTATTCACTCTAGCCTTGAACACACCTAAATTATAATCGGACGGGAAGACTGCAGCAGGCAAATTGATTCAGTCCCTCGATGTACGCGGTATAAACGACGATTCGAAACGCTTAGTCCGTACCGATGACTATATAATTTCTGCAGTTATGTTGTACAGAGGTAGTGCTTCGGACCATCACGTTAGCAGTCGATACTGGTAAGCAAACGCAAACGTTTCAAAGGTAGACCACATTCGAGCTAGGCAGACGAAATAATAAAAATAGCTGGGCCCTGCTGGACGCAAATAACCTAGAGATAAATGGAATTCTTTAGAGGAAGCCTTCACATGAGGATGGGTTCTTACACATGAAATAGAATTCAATCTTGATTTATTAAGTATTGTAAATAACATTAACCATATATTTTTCTTTCACTCTCACTTTTTTTTTAAAGAACTTGTAATACAAGAAATAAAAGACTTTTTTATTATTTTTATTACTGGTGAGCAGGGATTTTTTTTATAGAGGTACTCATATTTTGATAGGGCGTAGGGAATGGTGGGAATATTGCCTGTTCATTCGATACACGTATTGATTGCCCTTTGATCTTTGGCAGGATATTGTCCATCGTCCAGCGTTTTAAAGAGCTCGCCCATCTCGTCGAGCTGCACGACAAGCCAGCTGCAGCAGTCCGTAGGTAGAGTCCGCCCCGGTTTTCTAGTGAGGACGTGTTTCCTCGACTTTTAACAAAATAAAAACTGGCACCTCTCCAAGTTTGCACTTGTTTGGGAAAGTGTATCAGTGGAAACCCGACTCTTCGAGGCCATGGATATCAAATAAAAAAATCACAACCAGTTTTTTTTTTCATTACTAGTATCACTGTTGATGTAACAGTTCATAAAAACCCTAAAATATTTTTCTTCACAAGTTTCTTGAAAAACGTCGTATGATACATGTGAGTATTGATAATTACCGTCCTCGGCTCTCTTGAGACCTTACCTTCAGCCAGGGTGTAAATACCACCTTAGAGGCCATCCAAGTATTACGTAAGAACACAGGTGGGTGGGAGGTCTTGGCTTTGCTTATTTTTGATGACATGGGGGATGGAGGTCTGGAGGCAGTTCTTTTTTTTTACGAGAACAATCTCGATGTTCGAAATCACATGAAAATGAGTAGACAGACACATATTACTGAGTAATGTTTAAGCACCTGGGGGGAGGGTTAGATCTTTGCTTACTTTTGCTGACGAGGGCAAGGGGGGGGGGGTTAATATTTGCGAAAAATCTGCTTCCGTAATACTTGAACAGCCCCTTAGCGGTTATCAGCTACATAACACTACTTATATCATAAATTGTACTATATATAATGTTCATTACATAAATAAGTGATGTGTTGTGTTACCTTCAAAACGCCTGCGTCCGGCACGCTATCCTCACTTTCTGCTTTACTGAGGCGAGAACAGCAACTGTCTTTACTGTTAACCACAAACAAAAAAAACATAAGTGAAAATTCTGACGATTATGACTAAATTTTAAGATAATTACTTAACATTAATATTTGAACATGCTGTATAGTAAAAGGTTTATTTTACTAATAATGGTTTATTTTTTACCCCTGTATAATACACCTTTACTTTGCATTAGCACTGATGTAACGCGAATAGACAATAGTGAAATATGCTGGAGTGATGCAACATTATTAGACGTCAATGGTGTTTTTGACATACGTACTATTTTTTCCTTTGGCTTCAGACGGTTTATGCATTTACCCAGTGTTAAGTTTAGAAAGTATTTTGTTCTAGATACAGCATAGCATGGAAAAGGTTAAGCACATTGATTAGTGTGTACCTGTGCAGGCAGCAGTCCGGCGAGCGCTGCGTGCGCGCGGCTGAACCTCGCGAGTACTGCACGATGTCGGCCAGCAGCGTGGCCGGCACTGGGCCAGCCTGGGACAGGTACATCACCATGCTCTCCAGCCAAATCTCGATCACCTCGAATGGTGGCCTGCAGCAAACAAAACAATCATGTAGCAAGATCTATGCTTCCAAATAACGTGAGAGAATTCTGGGTCTGTAACTGTAACTGTACCTAATATCGGGGTCCAGATGGCAGGCCAAGAAGGCGATCCGGTAGAAGGGCTCGGGGCAGGCGGTGGCGCGACAGAACTTGTCGACGAACAGCGGCTCGTTGAGGCCGAAGTCGCTGCGGCGCGGCAGGAAGTCCGGGTCCGCCGACACGCGGCCTATTATCTATAAGGAGGAAGTACAAACATATTGTTAGGCTCGGCGCAAACGGGTCACCAACCCCAGCTACCGGTAGCTTCCGCGTGCTACCGCCACATTTGTAAAAATGTCAGAAGCGAGCGACACCCAATGGTGGCTGTGTTCGATGGCCCGTTTCGCACCAAGCCTAAGACATTTTGGCGTGGTTTTTTTGTGTGAAATATCTACTGTTATCCAGTAGATATTGTGATGTAAAATTAATGAGATTTAGTACAATATATGTTATCATTGAAACAGGTGCGATCTGTTCGGTAAAATGAAGCTGAGAATTTTATTGTAGTGTTGACTACCTCAGCGAAGTTGGCTGAGACGATTGACTTGAGACATTTGCTATCAAATACTACAAGAACATTAGATTGTGCCCATCTATATTCTAATGGTATAAAACAATGAACTATTCAAACGAAGACACGGCTTAAAAGACTTAGTATCCAAGCCAATAACGTAAACAAAAAAAAAACATATTGTATCAGAATATAATTATGTATTTGAATTCAGAATCCGAATATATATTCAAATTTTGGAACCATACACTATACTAATATAAGAGAATAAAATTCAATTGTAATTGAAAAATGTATGGTAACTTATAGTAACTTTTAAACTAAAAATCAACTTTAAAAAACATATTCTTTGTACGTTACCTCACATAGAATAATGCCGAAGGAGAACACGTCGACCTTCTCATCGTACACGTTGCCGTTCATCATCTCCGGCGCCATCCAGTACGGGTTGCCGACCACCTGGCGATACAACAACGAACAGCAGTTAAGGTAACAATCATTATTAGTTAAAAAAAAAAACATGCTTTTTTAGTCGTATTCCTTTTCTTTAATTTATTTATTTAGGTTCAGCTACAGCACATATACACACATACATAAACAAAAATCATAGGTACTTCTAGATATGTCAATTACGGGTAAACAACATTTACAGCACAGATGTCAGTTTAGGTTGGTTGCTAACTTAAGTTTTTTAATACAATAGTGACACAAAATGAAAAAAAAAAAACATAGGACAATAAAACAGGTTGGTTACGAATAATAAAAAAAAAACAAAACAAACACAGTAAGTGCAAGAATGGACACGATTACATGTGTCTGGCGAGTAGGGAGGTCAAAATTCTTGCTTTGAATTTCGCCTTAGAATCGTTATAGCTTCGGGCACGGACTTACAAAATGAATTTAAGTTGTTACACCTTTTGATAAGTGGTGATTTGAGACCTATGATTGATAATCGAAGCAGGCGGTGCGATGGGTGCATACTGTATAATTGGTCTGCCATCTTTGGTAGTCTAGGGTAGGTAGTGGTAGGCCAACCATGCATTTTCACCAAAAATTAATATGTAAGTATGCAAAATTTCACTAAAATATATTGTTTCAAATTCCGCATGCATACTACAAAGTAAGTTAAATAAAGATTTGCAAAAAGGATACAGGAATTATAAACGAGCAGAAAAAGCGTTTTTTGGTGGGATTATCTTGTTTTTAGGGTCGAAAACAAAGTCCGACTGCGTCAGCAGAAGAAACCTTGAACAAGAGTGTTGCAACCAAAAGAAGCACACCTAGGTCAGCTAAGTATTTTGGAATGACATGTCTGAAGTACTTTTAGCCACCGCAATCATAAGAGGGTGATCGAAGTACAAGCCTATACCGCGGTTCTAAAGAACGTCGGTTTTACTCGTGGCTCGTCTGAGCTGATCGACTAGCGAGTAAAACAGTTTTGAACGACGAGCCGTGAGCCAGGCTCGTTCGTATTACAATGATACACCGGCGAGCTTTACCGATAAGCCATTAGGCCACGGTTTTACTCGCCCGTCGATCAGGACCTTTAGGTGACTGGAGAAGTAGAGCGCCTGATCAGCCATTTACAAATTAGCACTGACAATTATCATGTATGTTGGAAGATTTTGAACCACAGGTATGGTGTCCGCTGGATTGTGCAAGCCGTGGTCTGTCTATCCGGCTCGAAGGACCATGTAAAAAGTAGTGCTTGGCGCTATAGTCACCTAACACTCCTTTTTTGTATTGATGGTAGGATGTGATTGTTTGTTTGTACAATACAGTCTCAACGTAACGGCTGTTTGAGTACATACCGTGTATCGCTTCCGCCTCAGCGTGTTGTGCGCCTGCCGACGATCTAGCGAGCTGCTGGCGGTGCGCTGCACGATGCGCGCCAGACCGAAGTCTGCTACGATCACCGTCTTGTCCTGTGCACACCACTCATTATGTTATAGAAGTTTTAATTATACAAAGTGGAAATGACAATACAACAATAATAGGAAACATTACAAAAAAATTATCCATCATCACCAACTTTTACTATAGGATCAACTGTGAAATCACGTTGAAATTTTTTTTTTTTACTGTCATTTAAATATTTACTAATTTTAAACAGCTGATTATAATAATGTAGAAAAACTCAATTTTTATTTGAGAATTTACTATGACTTCCTTGATGAAAGTTTTTCATTTTCATGGGTAGTAACCGTATCTAAAATATGACTACTTATTTCGTTTTCACCCTGTATACAGGATGGATTTTTGAGACAGGTCAGTAAGGGCAAGTACCTTAACTTAACCGTTACAGTTACAGGAAAATGTTACAAGGAGATGATCCATAACACTTTAAGATATTCTTTCTAAACAGTATTTACCGATTTTGAAAAAAAAAAAAACATACAGTTAACAAAAAAAAAAAAAGTTTTATTCCAATCGACCTTGTTTCATGTAGGGGTCAAAAGACCATGGGACCATTTAAAGTACAAGGAATAGAAATGATCTTGACGATAAGCCTTGCCGTTTTCGGCTTCGGTGACTCATGTCTGTTACCAATGAAACCACGGATTGTGGTCATGTGATGTATAAACCCTGTATAAGCTGCGTCGCATCATAGGGTAGTAACGAAAGTTCACAGGTGTGTATGTAATAGCGTACCTCTCTGACGAGACAGTTGTGCGAGTTGAGGTCCCTGTGGATGACGTTCATGCGGTGCAGGTAGCCCACGCCGCACGACACGTCGCGCGCCAGCCGCGCCCGGTCGCGCCACGTCAGCGGCACCCGCGTGTCCTGCACAAAACAAATTATATTCATATCTTGGACCAATTCCTAAACAGACCATGGACTGCAATTTTTTAAAAAAAAAGGAAGTATGGTCGTTCCCAAACAGTGCAGTGCCGAATCGAGTCAGTATAGGACCTGTAGCAAATTTTACCAAGCCCTGTAATCTTGAAAATGAACTTTAAAATGGCAACGAAATAAAACTTATTTGATTAATTTTCGGGGCTCTAAGTAGCGATGGATCCATTATGGAAGTGGTTAGAATTCATATGGCATCAGTGCCAATGCTGCTCAAACAAAAAATAAGCCATGATACGGATATCCCAACTTGTTTTGTATGTTCGAGCAGAGTCCACCACGCAGGAACTGGGGCATTTGCTACTCTGTTTCAGAAGTGTCTTCGACAAATCAAAAATGATCAGCATCGGATGGACATGTGCTACAGTAACATTACCTGTAAGAGCTGGTACAGCGTGCCTCCCGCGACGTACTCTGTCACCAAGTGTAGGCGCTTGTCCTTGTACAGCACGCCCACGAAGCGGAGCACGTTGGGGTGCTTCAGGGAGCGAAGCACCGCTACCTGCGAGACAAACAATCATAAGTGTCGTTGCGACGCCCCTTCTCTTCGACGCTCTGGGTGGAACGAGAAGGCGTGTCAGACTTTTACAGACTCTTTAAGTTCCAGGGCCACGTTTTCGATAATTCATGCAGTTCTAGCAGGCATCGACCCTACGGTTTTGCTGACAACTCTTTGGGACGCGCGTGGAATTTTCGCTTTGGGATTGGCTTTGCCGGATTGCGAAGCGGCTACAAATGCCTTTGGGGACCTAGAATTACCCTACAACTTCAATCTCTTTGAATGTTGAATATGATCTAATCTCGTGGAGAACCCTGTTACTACGATGCGGGATTTTGAATTTTAGTTGCTATATGTTCCCTTGGGATCATTCAGGCGGACGATGCTGCTGGCAGCTTACTCATAAGACTAGCGTGCCATACCCTGTCGAAGGCCTTCGAGACGTCTAAGTAAACGGCAATCGCTTCTCCATTATTATCGAGGGCCTCGACCCGCAAGTGGGTGGTATACACTTGTAGGTCCCGAATAGACCGATTGCGGCGAAACCCAAACTGTCGGGTTTTTTTGTGGAAATTCAACCTTTAAGGAAGTGCCTCTTCGTGCCCTTAAACTTATCAAAAAGAAAAAAGAAGGGAAATATGTTTATATGCATAATCTTATTCCGTGTAATACTTGAAAGTTAGCTCAAATCATAAGACGGGTTATCGCGATTGTAAGGAGGATTCTTATTACTAGGGTTGATGAATTTGTAATTTGGCACAAATTCTAACATAAATGATTAATAAAGACTGTCATCATTGGATTTTTCAATTAAATTACGGGTAGTTTTTAAGAAAACATACTCGCCAACGAAGTCGCAGGCAAAGTGCTAGTTTAAACATATTTTTATTATAAAGTAATCATATATCATAAACATTAATGTTATTAGTTTCTGTAATTAAAACAATATGAGATCTGAATTTAAGCTATAAAATATATTAATTTCGTGCTTACCTCTTTCAAGAAATTTCTCTGCGCGTCCTCGTCCACCCTGTACAGCTGTTTGAGCACCATCACCTCATTGGTGTCCCGGTGAGTCACCTTGTATACCTCGCCGAAGAAACCCGAGCCCAGTAGCTCGCCCTAGTGCCAAAAGAAAAAACATATTGTTTTTACACGCAAAAAAAAACACAAAATAAATAAATTATACTTATTATAATATTATAAAGCTGAAAAGTTCGTTCGTTTGTTTGAACGTGCCAATATAAAGAACTGCAGGTTCGAATTGAAAAATTATTGTTTTTTTTTTTGTTACAATTGTAAGACCACTGCAATACTAACAAAACTATGGACACACTTTAAAGTCTGAAATTTTATTATTATTTTATAAACTCGACGCGGTGGCTCTGTCCTAAGTGCTCGCGAAGCCGTCACTTCAACCGCCTTTCATATAAAACAAGTCACCGTATCGCAAGAGGTTATGTTAAAATATCAAACCAAATTACGTCCGCTCCGCTTCACTCATCGTCGCTCCGCACCCACGTGCGGTTCATCGCAATAGTGTATCAAATGTTTGTTCCATTCGTGCCACATTGCAACGCTTTCGCTGTCGTGTTCAATCGCCTACGTAGACACATAGACACCTCTACGAGCAAGAGTGTCTCACGGAAGTAGCATCATCCTGCCCCTTTATTCTATAATGCTAGTTCTTCACTCTCGTCGAGGTTAGCCGAGGGAGCGCGAGAGTTCAGTTGGGGCCTTCAGGTCACATCACTGCGACTCGCCAGCCGGAGATGGAGTCGGTTTTTTAGGCGCGAGGTGCGAGGGGAGACGAGGCGAAGCGCGGCGTCCACTTTCTCGAGTTCATCCAATCAGAATTCCACCAGACTATTACTACCTAGTTCTGTTACGGTGCATCGTCTTCTGCTTCAACGCTTTTTAATTTTATAAGGAGTATAATTTAACAAAATTCATATACGCAAAGACGTATAAAGTCACAGCACTTGCTTGTCATTTCGAGCAAACCATTATGCTGGCAACACAGAGGGAACTAAAAAAAGGCGTGAGCGAAGATGCAGGATAGTTTCTTGCGTCACCTCGTCTCGCCTCGCTTATAATTCGTCGAACCTCTCCTTACTAGACTTCGACGAGAGTGAAGAGCTAGCATAACAACTCTGTGAAGTACATCTGCACAGCGATGCCACAACTGACATAAACGAGCATAAAGTCAAATAGCAGCAATTCTTTCACTCATGCATATCGCCTAACTCTTGGAAACTGGTCACAGTTTTTGACACCACAACTCAAGGCTAGTCGGGGATGATTTCAAAAGCGGACGATATTATCGAAATGTAATGTAATAAGGTTCTTTATTAAACGAAAACTTTTTTAAACGTTACTGTATACAAGGAATTACTCTTCTATCATGGGTGCAACACACTTAAATCTGGAACAACTATTTATTTATATAAACTATATGTACAGTAGTGAACTTAACACAACAAGGCATTCTTTCCCTCACGACGGGGGATGCGGTGTCCCAGGGCAGGTGTGTCGTGGTAGTGTCCTTGGACATTGCCAACGCCTTCAACTCCCTGCCCTGGAGTTGCATTGGAACGGCACTCCGGTACCACCGGGTGCCCGACTACCTCTGTCGTGTGATCGAGGCCTACCTATCGGAGAGGTATATCATCTACCCCGGTCACCAGGGAGAGTGGAAACGTCGAGAGATGTCGTGCGGTGTTCCGCAGGGATTGGTACTAGGACCACCCTTGTGGAACATCGGGTACGACTACGTGCTGCGCGGCGACTTCCCCGACGGGGTCAGCGTGGTCTGCTACGCAGACGACACGTTGGTCCTAGCGCGGGGAGAATCGTACCGGACGGCGGTCGAATTAGCGACACGCGGGGTTGCGATGGTCGTTGACAGGATCCAGCAGTTGGGACTCGAGGTGGCACTGCACAAGTCCGAGGCCATGTGCTTCCACGGCCCTCGGGGTGCGCCACCACCGCGTTCCCAGCTAACGGTAGGAGGGGTTCACATCAGCGTCGGGTCGACGATGAAGTACCTGGGACTCGTCCTCGACAGCTGGTGGAACTTCAAGGAGCACTTCCGACGTCTGGCTCCCAAACTGAATCGGACTGGGGCTGCTCTCGGGCGGCTCCTGCCCAACCTCAGGGGACCAGACGCCTCCTGCCGGAAGCTCTACGCGGGAATCGTTCGGTCCATGGCTCTCTACGGGGCTCCGGTGTGGGCACCGACGTTGCAACAGCAACCGAGGGCCCAGCTGAATGCGTGCCAGAGGGTCATGGCAATACGCATGGTGTGAGGGTACCGAACGATCTCCCGCGAGGCGGCGACCCTCCTTGCTGGCCAACCGCCGTGGGATCTGGAGGCAACAGTCCTTGCACACATGCACGACAAGCGCATGGAGATGCAACGCCGGGGCGAAATTCCGCTGCCACGACAAGTCGAGGCATGGCGGACAGAGCTCCGGCGGGATCTCACGGCGAAATGGCGTCAACGACTATCGCAACCTCGTTCGTGGCGCGCCACAATTGGGGCGATAAGGCCCATCCTTGAGGCGTGGCTGGAAAGACCTCACGGCGTTCTCAACTTCCGCACGACGCAGGTGCTTACCGAACACGGAAAGTTCGCTAAGTACCTGTTCCGGATTCGTGCGGAGGATTCGCCCGGGTGTCGCCACTGTGCGGAACATCCGGAGGACACGGTGGAGCACACTGTAGAGGTGTGCCCCGCCTGGGCGGAGCATCGCCGTGTCCTCGTGGGGGCGATCGGCGGCAGCGATCTCTCTCGCCGGGCCTTGGTTCAGGCCATGGTCCGTAGTGAGGAGGGATGGCAGGCGGTCGCCTCCTTCTGCGAAGCAGTAATGCTAGCAAAGGAGGAGGCCGACCGCATCAGGCAGAGGCAACGGGGCGCTCGCCCCAGCCGCCGCCGGGATTCCGATCCCGATTTCCGGCCACCGTAGGCGCGGGCTTGCGGACGGCGTGCAATGGGTAGCACGCTGTCCGATCGTCCGGTAACCGACCGGACCGAGCCCAAGTCGTCGACGGCGCGTTCTGTTCCCGCGTGCCTCAAAGAGCTGTCAGCACACCGAAGAGGCCCAGCCTGCTAACTGCAGGCAGGCAGGGTCGAAGCCTACTGGGGTCATGGGTTAGTTCCGAAAGGAATGCTCGACCCCGGCACGATAGGCTACGAAGGAACGGGGTAGGTTTTTAGTCAGTAAGAGTCTGACACTACTTCCCGCTCCGCCCAAGGGCGGGATTTGTCATTGGATGATTTTAGCTACCATAAAAAAAAAATAAAAAAAAAAACAAGGCATTCTTTACCTTTGGGTTAAAAAAGACAACGCTGTGGTAGGTGCACATAAACAGAATGAAAAACTATCTGTAGGTCATACAATTTGTTCCGTGCGGGAATTGAGCCCGCAACAGACAGTGCAGCAGCGATGTAATGTCTACTTCTTCTTAGCGTGTCGATGGCAAAGTTAATTAAATTCTTGCGTCGCCCAGTATTGTCTACTCACCTGCAACAAGTCACTGGCTCGGAATACTTTCTGTCCGGGCGCGGGCTCGGCGCGGAAGGAGCGCGCGCGGCTCAGGTCACAAAGCACGCCGCTTGGCTCGTCGCCGTCAACCCTACAATAATAAAAACAATAATTATCTACACCAAAAACAACTTTTTAAACAATTTCTGTACAAGCCAATTAAAATTGCTTTAAGTTATGATATCGTCACAATAAAATTGTGCCTAATTTAATGTATGCTGCCCAACTAGGCTTGGAGTCTGTATTTCGGCACGTAGCGTCTCAAGCCCTGGAACTCGGTCTGCTAGTACAAGCTCATGAACAAATGGTTTCAAAGTTTGTATCAAAATTAATGTACGCTCTTTAAACAATAGTAAAGAAAAAAATAATAGTTGTAACAATAAGTGGTAACAACAATACAACCCAATGTGGAATTATATAATGGGGTATTAGACTATTTTTTGTTCCCTTTTTTTGTAAATTGATATAAACTAGTGCTTAACTGCGATCCCAAACTGGTAAGCATTGATGCAATCGTTGATGGTGAGGCGCACTAGTTTATTAAGAGCCTATTCACACTAGCCTTGAAGACATCTAAATTATAATCGGACGGGAAGACCGCAGCAGGCAAATTGTTTCAGATCTTCGATGTACGCGGTATAAACGAAAAAGCAAAACGCTTCATCCGGACAATAGAGGTTTTAACATCGTAAGGGAACGTAATATTTTTCAAAACTAGATCTATGGTAAACAGATACACCGTTAACTGCGTATGACGTCACTCACAAGTCAAAAGACAAATACACACAAACGTTTTACTTGACAAGGGTAATAATATTCCATGTATGGCGGCAACATCACCACAATCATTTAGGAACCATTAACTATTTCAATGATCAAGCTTTTTTTTATCAGTCAGGTTGACGGTTCGAGAAGTCGTTTTAGATTTTGATTTCATCTAAATCTCGATATAAATACACTAGCTTCTGCCAGCGGCTCCGCTCGCGTGTAGTAGGTTTCTCCAAACAAACTTTAGACCCCCGTTTCATCGCTTTATGGGGTGATTTTTTAAAAATCCTCTTTTAGTACTCGCCTACGTCATAAAAGGAAACCTTGTGCAAAACTTCACGCTCCTAGTCCTACAGTTATGGCTGTGCGTTGATAGGTCAAATAGTCAGTTTCTCCTTTTATATTATATACCTATATATTGAATAGCGAGCAACACACGAGATGCGTCCTACCGTATTTTGATACTTATCTGGCTCCCTCATCATCGCTTACTGACAACTCAACATAGACTTGGAGAGAATTTTTCCCAATATTGCAACAAATATCTTAATTTCTAAGCACTTTTGAAATACAACACTCTCAGTTCAGCGAATCCTTTTGAATTACTGTGTTAGTCTCTCTCCCGTATCAGTCAGAAACTGGCCCACAAAATGCAAAAAAAATAATAAATAAACGGGCTGAAACAGCGTAAAGTAGGCAACCGCGCGGAGAGCCGGACCCCACGCGTCAAATTTTGCTATGTATGTAATAAATTTTAAGTTTTCCATCGACACGACTATATGCACACCGTTAATGTTGAACTAGCGACATTGCGTAGGTGATAATCTGGTTTCCGTGACGAAGACAGAGCACACGACACAAGCGCGTCGTCATCGGTTTCGGCCCTTAAGAAAATTTGAATTTCGGGCTGCCGTGGCACTTTCGCCTTAAGATTATAAGTTAATTTCCAAATTTCGGAAGTTTTTCTATGTCACTAGACTTCAGGAATTAAAGATATGTGACGTTGGGAAAATAAACCCTTCGGCGAATAAAATCAAAATCACAGCAAATACGTTGTACCAAAATGACCGTCGTTCCTATGGTTATGAGCAGCCCTCCGCTTCGATTGGGACCCGAAAATCTGTTACTGCACATTGAAGGTCGATTGCCATTTTGATTGAACTTATGTGCCGCGTATTGTAAGAACAAACAAAGCAATACTTACGCATCAAGCAGCTTAGACATACTACTGCTCTTCTCCTTGTCCCCCAGCAATGGAGACGAGGGCGTCTGTCTCCTCTTGTTCACCCACTTCCCCGCATCCTCTCCCCCCTTCCTCTTGAACAATCTCTCTTTTTTCACTTCTATATCTTTCCTGTCTTTCTCGCATGAATGTCTCTGGTTCTCATCTTTGGTGTTAACTTTTCTTTCAACTGGAGATCTGTCGTGTGTTGTTTTATCTTCTTCCGTTTGTGTCTGTGTGTGTGCGTGTGTTGTGTTTGTTTGCGTGCGTTTTGTGTTTGTTTCGGGCGTGTGTTCGATAGTTAGCTGGAATAAAAAAGGATGTAAAAACACAGATAATTATAATTAAAAAAAAAAAGATAAAAACGCTGCTCCACACAAAGAATTATTCCTGTATCGTGAGTGCGATAACAAACATGTAAACTGACATACACAAGACACCTAAACTCAGATTAGGTTATCTGTAGACTACAAAAAATATTGTTCCGTGCGGAAATCGATCCCGCGACACGCAGCTCAGCAGTTAATCTCTGCTCGACTACTGCGCCAACACTGCCGTTAAATTCATTCCATCATTAATATCGATGTTACCTGTATGACCGCGTCCGGCCGTCCCAGCGCCCGCTCGATCTCGTCCAGCGGCCTATTCTTTACAGGAGTGCCGTTGATTTCGAGGATCCTATCACCGATGTGTAGAGTCAAAACACCGCACGATGAATCGATTCTGAAAGGTGGAAGAGTAAGATATATTTTCTTAGTGGAGACTAAGCGACCATCCACACCCATGGTGGCCCGTGGGCCATGGGCCATGATCTCGTGACTGTTCCGATGGCCAGTCGTGCAGACGAACCGTTTTCTCCGCAGGAGATTCTGTGACCATGATCACGGCCCGTTGACCAATAGGTTGGATTTGTGGCAGCGTACTTAAAGGTCCATGAAAAGTGTGATTATTTTGTCACTAAATAAGTGTACATATTGTAATCATTCATTCCATTCGTTATACAATTTGCCAAAATACTAGTACAACACATATCGGGATTGCGCATGCTTGGAGTGGTACTTACTGTGTTGGACTAAGCCCCATTCCCTCTTCTAGAGAGGAGGCCTGAGCCCCAGCAGTGGCGACATTATAAGGCTAATTATGTTATGCTAATATCTTTACTGCCTACATCGAATTAAGCACATGCGGCAACGAACACAATACTACCTATACTAATATAATAAAGTAGGTGATTTTTTTTTTTTTTTTAATTTTGTTTGTAGAAACGCGCTCTCAAGATACCATCGTCGGGTGGAAAAATCTTTATGTATGGGTTAGCCAGGTTCATGATGATAGTATAGGCTATATGACATCACGCTACGACCCACGAAAGCAGAGCGGTAACCAAAGGGGTGAAACTGGGGTTACAGCTAGCACAAAATGTATAGCGGTTTGAGAAAATCTTTTAATATAGGCAGAAATCCACAAGCTCTTTTTTTGAGGGTGGGATATTATCAAAAAACTTCTCCACTCTTAGTGAAGCTAGAAGGAGAATCAGACTTTTACTAACTAGAACACACCTGAGATACTTCAATGCCCTTTATATTCCAGACTGTGGATTTTTTATACTCTTTGGAACAATACCGCGACCATGACTACCAGAAAACCTCATGTATACGTATATTATAGGCAAAAACAGTAATATAATGACTTTCAGGATAGGTTTAGATTGAAAGCATTTATACATAATAAATAGTTATTCTGTATCACTTTTCCTTGTCGACAGACAATAAATAAATTTGTATGGGTCGAGGATATTTGTGATCTAGTTCACAATCGTGTCGTAAAGCGAAAAACCAATGAGACATTTTACCATCATTGCTCATTATAAAACCCAGCGTGACTCTGTACCCTTGTTTATAAATTCAGATTTGGGGTACATAGGATGCTTGCCTTGTCTAGGTTTTAGAGATTTCAGACTTTTTACTAAGCTAGAGAGAACTGGCACATCTGATGCTTATATTAAATTTCGAACAGTTAGAAGCACAAAAAACAAATAACGTGCAAAATTATAATACAACCTTATTTTAAGTATTTACGAAACCCGAAACACGTGTCTATTTTAATGTAAAGAATCTATGTACAAAATTTCTTAATTGTATCATGTCACAAAGTTATAAGCTTGTTAAGTTACCTGGTTGTCCACACAAACACATGGTCACCGGGCTATCCGAGCCCGGGGTTTGGTATGCTCCCGCACCCCGCTGTGCGCTAGCGCCTAATGCCTGCTTTTACCTGCCGTAACCTGTGTTGTACTTAGTCTCGGTGGTGTCAAACTTGTGACTGTTTTTTAAATATTTTAGGGAAAAAATATAATATGGTGTAAACATTATTGGAATCGATTCAGTTACTGATTCTGAGAAAATTATATTCAAGTTTCGCATATACTAAAAATAATGTTGTATAATTAGTTGCTGTCACCCGCGTGATAGTAGAAAATTAACCCAACGGAACCTACTGCCGGGATAAAAAGTATCTTATATACTATTTTAGGACAAGATCTACCTGTATACCAAGATTCATCGAAATAAATTCAGTAGTTTTTGCGTGAAAGAATAACAAACACCCATACATACAAACTTTCGCGTTTATAACAGTAATAGGATAAATCAAAATAGCTTCTTTTATAATTATGCCTTATTACAGTTGCAAAAGACCTTTAAGATTACCTACCTTAAATTAACAGTCACCATATTTAATCTATTTCACAAATCACTGAAAATTAAACCTCGAAAATATTTTAGCTATGAGAAATTAAACAAACCAACACAAGGAAACCACAATGACTAACGATTGCAGATACCAAACAATCGGTGTGAAATAATATGAAGTATGTACGTTATGCTTTAGTGTGTAACACAGACAAACTCATAAATAATATAGACATTTGTGCTACAGGGCTGGCAGCATTTAGAATATCTGGCGTGAAGAAAATTTAAAAAACTAAATAATTATTTAATTTTATGTTTCGTTCACAAACGCGACTGGTGAACGACGAAAACAGATACCCAGAATGAGCTTTTTTGGGATTTTCTAATAGGAAATACTCAGTATGAGTATAAGCTGAGTGGGGCTGGTATACACGTCATGTTCATGAACGGACGCTGTCGGTGTTTATTCACGACTGCACGGATTTGAATATAAATAAAACTGGGCACACGTGTAGACCACATCCTGGAATAGCACATAGGGCACTTTTATCCTGGAAGTGTTCCCTCGGGATAATTTTCTACATTAACACTGGCGAAGCCGGTGACGGAAGCTAGTTTACTATTAAAAGTCAAAAAACCCTCCGTAAATTGTAATTAAAATACTATCACTGTCCATCAATTATTATTTATTACTCGAACGTGACTGAATTATCATCAAATACCTATTTATAAATATTAATGAGTACAAGACTTAGTAACTACTGCCTGTGATTCATCAGCCGCTGCATGGAAATTGGCGCATACGATTTATGATAATAAATAATATAACCAGCCTTATAATGTTCTCACTGAGAATGAATGGGCTGTAATCCACCACGCGGGCCCACTGCTTGTTGGTGGATGTCACATGTCTTAAATTTTTGGTTCTAGGTCGGTTTCCTCACAATGTTTTCCTTCATCCTTTTGAGAACAGTGGTGATGAAATACATTTTTTAAACCTACCATCTACAATTCGTATGCCACTGCTCACATTATATTGCGGGAAACATCTTGTTTCTTCAAATCCTTCTCTGATTTACCTGAGTATGAGCCTTTTACATTGTATTGCCTCTCCTGTACTCCAAAGAGTCAGGACAGGGCGTACCAATACGACACTTTCTTTACGTCAGTTTTTCTGACCTTAACACGTTCAGCCGGTGTACCTCCGGTAAAGTGGTAGTAGTGGGGTTTTTTTAAAATCTTTATTTAAAGAGCTTTTCGCTGTTGCGAATACGACACTCTGTAGGTAAACATATGGAATAAAATTGGAGTTAGTATAACAAAAAATATAAATAGGTTCTGGGTCGGAGTTGCATGTGAAAAACAGAAACTCGCATCATTAAAAAACAACACAAGAAATACACAAACAAACTACCAACACATCTATATTTACTACTATCTATTGTCTAGAAAATATCGTTTTAGTGATGCCACATGCATAAAATAAAAAACCAAGTGGAAGGAAAATTTTTCAAATCAAAAACATCTAGAAGATGCGGCTACACATCGGGAACACTATGAAGTTAATTAGTACATACTCCTTGATGAAGCTCTCCCAAACCAAGCAAAGATACTACAAACTACAAAGCTAAAGGTTTCAAGACAGTCGCTGATAACTAGCAGGCCGACACATGGTGCAATATTTTATTTATTTTCATTTTCTTTATGGACCAACCAAACATAATGTTTACACTGTAAATATAAGAAATTATCTACCTAAAATTAGATGGACATAAAACTCATTTTGTACCTTTCCTTCTTATTTTAAAAAGTAACTAACGGTACTCTTCAAGGTTTTTTTTTTTATGGTAGGTAAAATCATCCAATGACAAATCCCGCCCTTGGGCGGAGCGGGAAGTAGTGTCAGACTCTTACTGACTAAAAACCTACCCCGTTCCTTCGTAGCCTATCGAGCCGGGGCCGAGCATTCCTTTCGGAACTAACCCATGACCCCAGTAGGCTTCGACCCTGCCTGCCTGCAGTTAGCAGGCTGGGCCTCTTCGGTGTGTTGACAGCTCCTTGAGGCGCGCGGGAACAGAACGCGCCGTCGACGACTTGGGCTCGGTCCGGTCGGTTACCGGACGATCGGACAGCGTGCTACCCATTGCACGCCGTCCGCAAGCCCGCGCCTACGGTGGCCGGAAATCGGGATCGGAATCCCGGCGGCGGCTGGGGCGAGCGCCCCGTTGCTTCTGCCTGATGCGGTCGGCCTCCTCCTTTGCTAGCATTACTGCTTCGCAGAAGGAGGCGACCGCCTGCCATCCCTCCTCACTACGGACCATGGCCTGAACCAAGGCCCGGCGAGAGAGATCGCTGCCGCCGATCGCCCCCACGAGGACACGGCGATGCTCCGCCCAGGCGGGGCACACCTCTACAGTGTGCTCCACCGTGTCCTCCGGATGTTCCGCACAGTGGCGACACCCGGGCGAATCCTCCGCACGAATCCGGAACAGGTACTTAGCGAACTTTCCGTGTTCGGTAAGCACCTGCGTCGTGCGGAAGTTGAGAACGCCGTGAGGTCTTTCCAGCCACGCCTCAAGGATGGGCCTTATCGCCCCAATTGTGGCGCGCCCCACGGTACTCTTCAAGGTAAGGCACGCGTGTATCAAGGTCAATTCAAAGATGAGTGGCTAATTGACTCTCCTGCCTCCTTCAGAAAGTCGAAGCGAAAAAAGATAGTACGGTCAATCGCTTGAAGCTAATCATTACCATCATTTCAGCCGAAAGACATCCTTTTTTGGACATAGACCACTCCCAAGTGTCGCCATAACAACCGGTTCTTCGTCGGACTCCCGCGACCTTCAATAGTCGTCAGTCACTACTCCAGTGGTGTCATTCTCTAAGAAAACGCAACGCTGCCTCAACGACGAACACCCAAATAGGATACATTGGATTGTCAACCTAATTCACCTATACATTGGATTGTTAATTCAATGTATCCCATTTGGATGTTCGTCGTTGCGACAGCGCTGCGTTTTCTTAAGAATAGCACCACATAACTTTTCGTCCCATCGACCATTCGTTCTGCGATCAACATAGCCTAAAGAATCGCCTAACTAGTGGCATTGGGCAGGGCACATTACTCGCAGAACAGATGGCCGATGAAGCTATTCACTTTGACTTAAAAACTCCCAGGTTTTAGCTATCAGGAAACACAGTCTTCAGCAGGGAATACTACTGCTTGCTTCTTACGGCGATAGTTTATTGCATAATCTGTAGCAACTGTCTACAAGCTAAGCTGCAAGTGATGCAGCACCTATGGCACGTGACTCCCAGGTTGTAGCTATCAAGAAACACACGACTTCCCTATGGAATTCCACTCCTTTGTTTATACAACATTATTTTTAGTATATGTGAAACCTGAATATAGTTTATTCAGAATCAGTTCGAAACTGAATCGATTCGAATAATTTTTATACCAAGTTATATTTTTTTTTCAACACAGGTCACGGCAGGTCAAAGGGGGCATTACGCGCCAGCTCATAGCTGGGTGCGGGAGCAAAACCACCCCTCAGTGGCTCGGATGGCCTGATGACCATGTGTTTGTGTGGAAAACCAGGTAACATAACAAGCTTATAACTTAGTGATTTTTCATGATACAGTTATGAATGGTTTTTACATATATTCTTTACATAAAAATACTAGACACGTGTTTCGGGTTTCGCATATACTAAAAATAAGGTTGTATAACGGCAGTGTATTGCACCAACTGTCGCATCCTACACTTGTCTACAAGCGAAGCCGCAAGCTGCAAGTGATGCAGTACCTATGGCACGTGAGCTGTATGCAGACGGACAGCACGGCGCGCAGGATGGCGCGCGCCGCCGCCGACAGCTTGCCGCCGCAGCGCCCGCTACTGGTTAGTTTACACGCTGTTAGTGGCTAAAGCCTAGCCCTATGACATTGAAATTGTTATTGACACGGAAAGGGATGAAGGGGAACGCAAACGACCGTGAAGTCAGTGATAATACATTCAGAACTTAAAGGCGTTTCCACGAGACGAGCGGACCGTGAATTGGCCACATCACAGTCGGTCGAAATCTCCTCTCCACATCAATGGATACAGTGTAAGTTAAGTAGAGTGGAGCTGGGCGGACTTTAAAATAAAGTAAATGAACACGCGGCCCGAGTTACACAAAAGACGAAGCGGAGGGTAGCTCAAATTCACTGCACCCCCATCCGCTGTGTTAAAAGTCTATCCCCACACATCAGTGCAGTGTCAGGGACGGGGCAAGAACGTGTCCGTGCCCAAAAACTCACCATTCATTTTACCACCAATAAAGTCGACAAATTGCAAGAAAAAATTAGCAACACAGTCACGCCACGGCGTGGAATCGGATCGCTTGCACACTTCACAGGGTCGGCCCTGACACGACGCTCCGTTGCCGGGCACAGATATGTGTGATCGTGTTCATAGAAAATGTATGCACCGATTTTTTTAGACTCCTGACGAAACACTTTCCTGCCCCGTCCCTGACACGGCACTGATGTGTGGAGACAGACCTTTAATCGAAACACTTGCTACGTTTAACTGCTCTTCTTCGCTTCACTTCGCCCCACTTCGCTTTAGTGGAGACACCTCACATAAAAACTAAAGCGGTAATCTGCGATCCCAGTAAAGTGGGATGACCATATGCGAATAAAACGATTTATCTAACAAGGATTATATCAGAGTTAAATGTTGCCAGTATGAAATTAATCGTCACAAATTTTAAAAGAATAAATTATTGAGTGTTTATGCGGATTAGAAAGCCTTTTGTTAATTATTTCCTTCTTGTTACATTGTTGCGCCCAGAAGCAGTAGAATTTGAGATAATTATCAAATTTTCGAAAAACCAACTCTTTGTCATACATAACAAAGTTCAAAATTCTTTATATTGAATAAATGGTTATTCAAAAATCAACTTGAAATATGAAACACTACAGTCAGTATTTGAAATGATGTCGAATGATTAAAACCCACGCACAAACGTCACCACAGTTTTGCCGGCGCCGGCCGGTTTGTACACGGTGTAGCGACATCTATGTTTTTACAAATGAACTAATCCTGCATCGCGCAAGTAAAATTTGTCACTACAACAGTATACCCACCGTGCTGGTGGTTGGTAAAACTCATACAGATTTACACGGTATTTAGTGTACAAACGGGTCTACGCAGGCAAAATTGTGGCGAAGCTTGTTCGCGTGGTAGGCACATAAAGAGGACTACTTACTCTTTAACAGTGATGGTGTGCGGCGGGGAGTGCGCGACGCGCACGCTGGCGGGCGGCACCTCCACCACGCGGATGGAGTGCGACACCGCGCGCACCGTGCTGCCGTAGCAACCACCGCTACAACAGAACAATGATTACGTTACGTGTCTTTCTTGTATGAACAACTCATCGAATCTGTGATGAGTATAGTTCTAAAAACTGGTGAATGCGCATATGTTTTATCACTGGTGAGTAATCAGAACCTTGGTCAAATCTTTGATCCTGGTGAAGATTGAATATGTACATGTTTCCAACATTTTCAAATTATATGGTAGCATCCCGCAGAAAAAAATCGAATCTCGATTTCAACTTTCTGAGATTGATACATTGTTTATGATCGATTAGAAAAATCGATATTTTGCTATATGAAATCGATTAAAATACTGGGCAAAATTTGAGTCGAATCGTTACGAAAAGAAGATCTCAGTATTTATCATTTGTAATGTATATTAACAGGAAGTACGGTGTATATAAAACTTACCAGTATAAGTTGGAGCGCTCGAGCAGCGCGTAGGGCTCCCCGTCCTCGATGTGCGCGGCGCACGCCACGCATGCGAAGCACTCCGGATGGAAGCGGTGCTCGCCCGCCGCCATCACCGGCCCGGTTATCACCTGGTCACAGTATCAGTAATTATAGAATCTACAAAATTATGAAGGAAAACTAAAGCACTGTCCAATGAATACATCATTTTGTTTCTTCCCAATTTTCAAAGCTGAGCTGTTGATAAGATCAGGGAACTTCGAATTGAGAACAATAAATACATCAAACAATCAATTGAGGGAACACTTACATAGATCAAAATTGTCTACGCTTGCTTAGTGCACAGTGCAAGTGAAAAAGAAAAAAGATGTTTTAAAATGGATCCATTTTTATGGTTCCACACCCAAAAGGTAAAACCGTAGGCGCGGGCTTGCGGACGGCGGGCAATGGGTAGCTCGCTGTCCGTCCATCCGGTAACAGACCGGACCGAGCCCAAGTCGTCTACGGCGCGCACTGTTCCCGCGCGCCTCAAGGAATTGTCAGCAAACTGTAGGGGCCCAGCCGGGCCGAAGCCTACTGGGACCAAGGGTTAGATGAAAATGAACCCCGGGGCCCTGGATCGAAGGCAATGAATGGAACAGGGTAGGTTTTTAGTAAGTAAGAGTCTGACACTATCTCCCGCCCCACCCAAGGACGGAATTTGTCATTTGACATAAAAAAACGACCCTATTACTAAGACGGCAACTCGTTGGATTGGCCAGGTGGAAAAAGACACAGGGGAAGATCAGAGAGAGAAGAGGAGATACACAGTACAAGATAGAGAAAGATGGAGTTCTTTGGAGGAGGCCTTCACCCGCGCAGGGGTTCTTGCATAATAAGCTTTTTTATATTTTATCTAAAAGTTATAAGCTTTTTTATTTTATTATATAATGCTTCCATCAATATAAACACATAATTAAAGCATAGAAGACTTATTACGCCTCCATCCACCACAATATTACCTAGGGTCGCTGGAGTTATCTGGTAGTCCTGGAACGCTAAGAACAGCTATAGAACTTTTACATTACCTGTGTACATTGTTGGCAACTCTCGCCGTAGCGCGCCCAGTAGTCGTTCTGGCAGAACAACAGACCCGCCTTCTCGAAGTACCACGTCGACAGCTGAGCGTCGCATACTGAGCACCTGGGGAACAAAATGAACTAACTTATCGGACTACACTGCATTGGAACCAAATCTAGATCTATCTATTACAGTTTAGCCAAACTGATTGAATAATTATGAAAGTATAATCATAATTATGTATAATCTATGTTTGGTAAAAGGCAAAGTTCTGACTCATTTATTGACTCGTCAACGCCCAGCCCAAACCCAATTTTGCATAGATATTCCTTCTATGATGTATGTATATGTTAACAAACCAGATTTTAGGATGAACTAGTTTTGGCTAAACCCGCAATATTAATCCACGAGCGAGCAAAGCGAAATCAGAATTTTAGGGCACCCGGACACGGACAAGTTAGGTTAGAAAGCTAAGGCGGGAGCTCAGCTCCGCTCTCGCATTAGCCTTTGTGGTTATTTTTTTAAAACCACTCGGAAATCTTCGGAGCTTCGTGGAGCGGGACTCCACGAGTAGAGAAAGAATTGGTTTGGCCTATGCTAAACTAGTTCATACTAAAATCGGGTTTGGCTGGTAACATAAATATTAAATACAAAGGATTTTTGAAAATCTACCGCCCCTTTAGGCTTTGTACCGCCTACCGGGGGTCCAAAGTTTATATGAAAGAAGCCTACTTTCATGCGAGCGAAGTCGCTGGCAGGAGCTAGCCACACATAAGGCTTTGTTGATCCTACTGCAGGAGGAACCCTCCTCTCTGTGTGAGGGACCAGGACACAAACTACAGCGCGGAGCTAGCACAGAGTACTAGGGCTGCGGCATGTTCAAAGTGTTACTGTCGCCCTCCCGCTCCACCTAGAGCGGGAGTAGCTATTTGGTGATATTCCACCTCAAAAAGGGATTCTAGTGCGGAGTATGCAAGGTATTCGAAATATTACAAAAAGCCGTTGGAGAACTCAACTATAAGTTTGAGAACATATGGAGAACGCGGTATGAATACTTGTCCATTTTCCAAAATTGATATTATTTCCGTGTGGCAAAATCCGACGACCATTTTCGTCTGGCAGAATTTATTTTATTTCGAAAACTTGGCACCTTACCCCGCGTTCAAGGCAAGATCGTAACCTTTGCTTTCATAGGAAACGCAAACAAAAAAACTTGGCAAGTATCCGTGAAAGAAAATATTCGAAAAACTAGAAAAACTTATTTGTTGGCGTCACGTTCAAGTTCATGAAGCAATGAGGCTGCCAAAAAATACTTATTCGGTAAGTACTATTTCGTCTTGAGCTAGATAAACAGATCGAAGGGTGAATGACCTTTCTTTCGTAATAAATTTTTTTAACCCTATTGTGTTAATAGAGGTTATAACCTTTTGCCCGACCGACCTTTTGCCAATATCGATCTTACTTACTTATACCAATTCGTATATCTGAACATCTATCTTTACGCTTGTTAATCCAAAAGAGTCACATCGACACTAGAAGAAGATTGTCACTTCTTGAAAAAGAAGGGAATTAAAAAAAAATACTTGAAAACGCTTTCTAACCGGCGACTTTCAAAAAAAGAAGTTCTCAAGTCTGAAAAAGACTTTTTTGTGTCTTGCAATTTTTAATTGTTATGCTTTTTTTACATTATTTTTTTTTTTTAATTAAGGATGATTATTGTGATAAAACGCTAGACGACATGGCAGCATACCAAGGCGGAAATAGTGGGACAAGTTCGACTCCTACCGAGATAACTGGCCCCCACCAGCAAAAAACGGAATAGTGTAGAAAAAAAAAAGCAGTGGGAGTCTTTGATCAGCAATTGAACATAAATCATCATCATCATAATTTCAGCCAAAAGACGTCCCCCAAGCGTCGCCACAACGACCGGTCCTGTGCGTAAAGGCTAGTTTACAATTATCTAATAAACCGAATACATTTGATTTTCAGAATAAGAATACCTCAAAATTCTGCCCAATACGCCGAATACCGAATATAAAACGAAGACTTGGCGCATCTCTACTACTTACCTATGAAAGTAAGCTTTCCTGTGACCAATTTATCGACAACTAGTCTATTAGGCGTTCATTTTATGGGAAGCCATACCTAATGATGTGATCCCATAACTTTCTGGAGCATGACGTGATTCTTATGACGTCATAATGTATTATGACTAATAAATAAAATATGTGTTAAATGCGTCGGGTTGCCTGCGAAGGGTTCCGTACAACAGTTTGGTAGTCGTAAATTTTCATGAAGTTTAGTTGAGATTTCGCGAGGGTCCTGGTCCTGGTGCGCACATACAACTCCTACTTGAGCAGATTTTTGTTTGTCTATTTTTGATGGCGTAAAGGATAGAGCTTACTAACAAGTGGCAATCTGGGTATAGTTCGCGGCAATAGTCCTCGTCACACAAGTTGAACCATCATGGCGGTCGATCTTGACTGCGCAGTAACCGTTTTTTAGGTCTCAACCGAAGTGTGGGGTTGCGCGTAACCATAGCAAATGGTTCAACTTATTTGCCTCGTACTATACCTACTAGGATATAAATTTAAGTTCTTCAAATTCAAAAGGCAGATATGCTGCCGAGGAGTTTGTTGCGTCAGTTCTTACCAGATAAAACTTAGCGTTTAGCGAAGTGGTGACGGGCGACGAAAAGGACCTTATTTGCAAAGGGATCCTTTACTTTTTATCATAATACAGACAGACGGAAAACAACGAAGATATTGTCATAGCGTTCCGATTTCACCCTATGGGTACGGAACACTTATAAACAACATACACAGTAGATAGTATAGGCCGCGACCATAACGACTGCCTATAGAAGATTTGGTAGGGGAACCCCCTGAAAGTATTGCATGCTATTATGTCAATATGTTATCCAATTACTCATACGAATGCATACTAAGAAATAAAGAATGTTTGTGACTTTAGAAATGAATATTTCTTTGAATGTTTAAATGCTATTTTCAGATGAGTGACACACAGGTTCGAACTTTTTATACTTAGCTGTATAAACTGTTCTGTTTCCACTTAAATCTAACTTCTTCAAATTAGCCGCAAAGTGCCTTTACTGCTTTTTGAGGCTAACAACAAACTTGTGTACTTGTACTATTACTTATTATGCGCTTGAGTGAAAAAATGCGCAATAACTACTCGCGTCAGACCCGACTAAGTCGATAAAAAATAGTTATTTTGGCTAAAAACCTAAAGTACTGTTGTTTTAAATATATATAATAAATTGCAATTCAGTTTTCCTGTTATTATTATAAAGGAATAATGGAATGAAACTAAAAATAAACTGACGCAATTAGTTTGCACATTGCTTTCGAGTTCGTGGAGGTCGTGGCTAAATTATAATAAAACACATGCACGGATCCATTTCCAAGTTAAGAGATGCTTATTGAGCAGTAGCGTAGCTAGGCGTGCCGTGTGAGCGATGTGGGGCCTCGCGCGGACCCTCGCTTCTTTACGTTTCTTTTTATAATAAAGGCTCCTATATGACCACTTTTTCATTAAGAGCAAGTAGGAAACAAGAGTTCTGCTTTCCGGACCTTTGTACAGCAAAACAGTTTTAACTATAATTCTGATTTATATTACATTTTTCACTAAAAAAATAACATTTGCAAAGTTTCTTCTTTGCTATGCCGTACCCCACCACACACCTCCAAAGATCTACATGCGTGAATTCCGAGCTGACATTACCTTTGATTTTTAAATAATAATAAAGATATCTTACCGAAAGCAGTCTTTATGCCAGTCTTGGTTAAGTGCGGACACATAGTCGTCATCACCAATGTCGTTCAAGCACCCTGCACAGCTGAGGGACTCTGGAAGAGATCGTTATCATCATTTGTCTATTCATGCTGCAAATCGTTCATCACTTAATGATGAGTAGTTATACTCTGTATGCAAAATATGAGCTTTGATGTGGAATTGGAGATATTAGCTCAACTTACATACATAAGTAACTATGTCTACTTCTGAAAAGAAGGCTTGGCCCTGGTATAAAGGCAAAGAAGGAAAAGGGTGTTTTTTAGTCAGTAAAAGTCTGACACTATCTCCTGCTCCGCCCAAGGACAGGAGATGTCAATGGATGATTTTTACCCACCGGAAAACAATGTATTATTAAAATACCAGTACAATAAACTCTTTAAAGTATTTTAGCAATTATTAGTGAGATTTAGTTTCAATTTATAAAATTTGAAGTGTAAAATTAGTTATTTTTAATGAGAGTTTGTGAGTGTGTGTTAGTGCCTCAAACTCGAACCGCTGAATGGATTTGGCCAAAATTTCTTGCATGAGTAGATCAAGTCCTAGCACACAGAATACTTTTTATCCTGGGTTATATTCCCTAAGGACAATGTTCTAGTTTCATGTAGGCAAAGCCGCTGGCAACTGTTAGTTTATTAAATAAATATGAATAAAAGGTTCAAATTTAATATATTTATTTAAGTACTAGCTTATAAGGATTCAATGAATAATACTATAAATTTTCTCCTTTTACTTATACAGTGTCTTTGGTCTAAATTTTCCTATTCAACTGTGGATTTTATCTATTAGTCACCATGAAAGTATTTACGGAAAGATTTTTGGTGGACTTCTCTGGACTATGGTGTATGAATGCAAGTCAACAATATAATCAATATAATTACAACAGTAACTTGAGAAGCAGGTTGTAGCCACATGAAGTAGTTATTAAAAATTCTAACTATTAATAGGCTCATTGAACCAATCAACTATGTATGTTGTGCAGATTAAATTTCCAATAGGAGAAGTGTGATGTATTCTTATAATTAAATATTTACTTTTATGGTAAACAGAACCATAACTATAACAAATAAGATTTTTAAACCTTATGAATATTACATTTTAAAGGCCTCACCACAGCTTTGTTGATGCAAATAACCAGTTTTATAGTCACGTTAATTGTTATTTGTGGTTTACTGAATAAATTAAATTGCCTACCTGGGTCAAAAATCCTAATTAGAATCTATCGCAAACCTCTAATTTTAGTAAATGGTTGCAGTTGAATGTCAAATACCTTTCTAATGTATTTATTATAACGAAGTAAACTATAATTTACGATATATCCTTCAACTTAGAATCTGCGACGCGGAAGTAAACATAGCTATTTAAAACTAACTAATACTATTTCAAAATAGTTTTTAAGACCTTCCTGTAAGGATTTTTGATATTAATACATCACAAACGCATCATTAGCAAGTTAGACTTAAGTTACAAAAGGCGAGGCGCAGGACAAACAAAAGATATACCATGATAACTTACAAGAATCGCCCACACATTCTCATGACAGGTTCTGCACCCAAAACATGACTAAATATTTAATTTGTAAGTCTTAATAATAGTTATATCGGGCACTAAACTTACCTTTAGTATTCTGTCCCTCCATTTCATTTCAAAAAAGAATGTTTATTCATAAATTAAACGATAAATCCCAAAAGTTACATGCTTGAGATTCCAATACTTGAGAATGACGTAAAAGACAAGATGACACAACGGATGGATGTTGCTAGTTTTTAAAACACAAGAGCTAGTTGGAAATGGAAAGAAATAAAACTATTCGGGTTGACTGTTTTTATTCAGATAACGTTCCAGCAATTTATGGGATAAAAAAAGTACTGTAAAAATTTAATGTTTGTAAATGTTTGTTATTAAAGTTTTGAAGTTTTTTTTATTATCCTCATTAATTCATTACTCATACATATTGGATAAGCAAGTAGAAAGTGGTAACACCTTTATTATTTGGATTACGTTTTATTACGCAAAGGTCAAACATTTAAAAAGTAAATAAACAAAAACTTTAATAAACTTTAATCAGGTTCAAAATTTAATGACGATGGTGTTTCTTTTTCTGTTTTTCCTTTTCTTTTTCTAATAGCTTCTTGTATTTGTTGAACCTAACCTTGACTTTGACTTTCACTTCGAGTCGCTTCAGAAGGTCCTTCATTTCGTCGTCCTCTGAATCTGAACTATCTGAGTCATCTTCTTCCGAGTCTTCTGGTTCAGGCTTATCTTCTTCAGCAGAAGAATCCTCTGACGATCCTGGCCCTTCTTCAGAGTCCTCGGGGGTAGGAGTGGTGACGTCTTCTTTACTATCTTCTTCAGAGTCTTCAGGGGGAACAGTTGTGACCTCTTCAGTAGTATCTTCTTCAGAGTCCGCTGGTGGTGTAGAGGTTTCCTCTACACTATCATCTTCCTCAGAGTCCACTGGTGGCGTAGTGGTTACTTCTACACTGTCATCATCTTCTTGCAGATTTTCGAAGTCAATGCCGGTTATTTCTTTGAACCATGACAGGTAAGGTCCCGGACGAATGAAACCTGATTATAACAAATGTATTTTAATAAATATTACAGGAATTTAGTAATATAAATCAAACAGGTAGGTATAAAATAAACAGAAATATTACCAGCAGGCAAGCCAGAGTGGCAACCGAAGTCTCCACCAGCAACAAAGGAAGTTACACCAACGAGGGTCGGTACGCCGTCGGAGCCTACGTGCACCAGTGGACCACCACTGTCACCCTGGTAACAAGACAAAAGCAATTATAATAAGTACCTAACTATCTAAACGGGTAAGTATCTAAGCAAGATGAAGAAAACAGGAGCAGCGACTTCAGATTCAGAATCGAGAGATTATGCCTCAACAACATCCGAGCTCAGGAGCGAAACTGGCAGTTAAAAAGTTACAAATTGTTAGTACGACTGCTGTGACTAAATGCATGAATTTATCAACAGTCAATCGCGTCTCTGGTCTGGCGTTTAATTTTGACTAGCGAATTTTTATCGGGTGTTGCACTTTTATTTGCACCTTGATTCATTTGTATACTTCATATTTCGAAAAGATGATAAATCTTCTTACTTGGCAAGTAGACTGTGATGTGACGTTGTAGTATCGCGCGCAGATGCTGGTTTCAATGATGATGCCGCTCACAAACGTCCTGCCGCATAAATCGTTGGAGATCGCGCGTAGATACACCCATCTCAGCACCTCGGTGACGGAACCTAAGGTATTAGGAGACAGTTTAGACTGTGAAAAAAGTTAGCCTTTTGTTTCAATAGACCTACGCATTAAAAATCTAAAGTTACAATAATAAAATTAACAATTTTCCCATTCATCCTTACCGATAAAAAGGTAACCTTATGTTGTTTTTAATTTTTGAAAAACACATGTTTTCCGTGGCCAATCTTTTGAGAGCAGAATGTCCGCAAGCTTACGATAAAGTATTATTCTAACGCTCATCATTTCACGAGAGTGAAGTCACGTGAGAGATATATTTTCATTAAAAACTACTACGACTTGAGTCGTATTTAAGTTTTTCACGTGCAATCCTTTATCATCCTCAGTCGATAGATGTTGTTTACCTATCTATACGTACAAACTTTATGCCACTGGTTGTACAATCAAGATTATTTCATTTTTGTATTATCATAATGAGATCTTAATTTAATTTATTTGTAATATTGATTGGTATTCTTAAGGTTGAAAAATGACACGACGTACAAGATTGTTATCGCTGCAAGGCAGTCAGTGATAGCATTATTTTTGTTTTCACTAAGGTGGTGAGGTGTTGAGGTCATAAAGATAGTGAACAAAGTACCATCAGCTCCGCTTACTGCTTCCTTTTATGCTTAGATTTAGAAAGTTTATGCCTGCAGATAAGGAATAAATTCCCTCTTGTATGTCATATTATTTCTGACCAACAGTTCTTCTACGGTTAATGTAGAAACGGCTGATTTTGCAATAAAGGTATTTTGTTCTTCTTCAGTTGGTTGCAGTCACAGGTAAAAAAACTGTAAAAGGATTATAGCTTCCCATTATTTTTATTGTTCGAGCAGAAGCTAATGAAAATGACTACGTTTTACACCAGATAGCCCATCATAGTACAAAACCTAAAGAACAGGCAAAGGTATTACCTATTTTTTTTTTTTTTTATTAACTCAATTTACATATTAAATATATTTTTAAATATTTCTTAAAAAAAAAACACATTAAAAAAAAACATTTAAAAATATAAAAAATAGTGTCCCACCGGTATCGGGAACAGGGTCCAAGCTACCGGCGGTCAGGGCTCCAGAGAAAGGAACCTCCTAACAATACGAGCCGTGTCCAGGAGTACCGCTTTCTGAATCAAGCCCTTGATCCAGCCGCCTAACGAGAGCCTCCTAAGGTGTTGGTCGAGGCTCTTGGCTATTAAGCCATTACCCGACACGACTATCGGTACAATGATCGCCGAATCCACTTCCCACATGTCGACAACCTCGCGAGCCAAGTCAATATACTTGATTTGTTTATCTTTCTCGGCTTTCACGAGGTTCTCGTCATGTGGAACGGATATGTCAACAATCATTGCACGCCTCTCGTTTCGGTCCACCACCACTATATCAGGCTTATTGGCTACAATAGTCCTGTCAGTGATGATGGACCGATCCCAGTACAACGTGATATGACCATTATCAAGAACTGGGTCGGGCTCATACCTGTAGTACGGCACTTCTGATCCCACAAGAGAGTATTTCAAAGCAAGTTGCTGATGGATAATCTTGGCTACAAGGTTGTGCCTATGCAAATACTCACCGTTAGCCAGACGAGAACAACCGGAGATAATGTGACGAATTGATTCTCCCGGTCGGTGACATGCCCGACAGATGTCAACCGTGCCGTCCTTCACAATAAATCTCCGGTAGTTATTCGTCATGATAACTTCGTCCATAATTGCACAGATAAAACCTTCGGTTTCCCCAAAGATTAATTATTAATTATTATTATTATCTATTTTTTATTTAAGATACTGACCCAAAGTCCAAGTTCTGCCGTGTCCACTGGCGTAGACTTGCTCGCCATCGTAATCACGGTACGCGTCAGCACGTGACTGCACGCGGATCGCCTTCAGCAACCCTGCGAGCAAATGACACTTTTGAATTACACATTACAGAGGAAGACAATCAAAGCAACGAAAGACTTGAATCATAAATATGCTCCTAAGCTGTTTCGAACCATCGGGCAGTCCATGGTAATTGTCTGAAGTACCAGATGAAAAGCAAAGCGTTAGAATTGTTGCATGTTGCACTAAACTTTGTGAAATGTTAAAAAAATTATTTCGTGAAATCTTCATTTCTATTAGTAGTTTCTATAAGAGAGAAGTGTTGTGGTGATATTTGGGGAAGCCGGGAGACATACTATACCGTTAAATTTTGGTCGTTTTAATCCCGTGGATTTTCCCTCCCTCCCTCCCTCCCTATTCGGTACATGAAACACTATCGATTTGTAAAGTAATGTAAATTAAAAAATAAAGTACTTTTTTTCTAAAGCTCGAGTTAATATACGTACGAAATTAATTTCTTTAAGTAAACCAGTCAATGACGTTGTAGGTAGTTGTCGGTCGTTGCGTACTAACTACCTACAGTTCAATGGCCTCGATCAGCTGACGTTTAATCGTAAATTAATTCCAGTTTGAAAAAAAAGTACTTTATTTTTTAATTTTATCTTTACAAATCGATAGTGTTTCATGTGCCGAATCGACCCTCCACGGGATTAAGACGATCAAAATTTAACGGTGTATATCCAACTGTGCAAAACCTTTCTATGTAAAGTGAAGAAGAAAAGACGAAATTAAAGAAAATATTTATAAAAGAGTATCTACTCACTGCTGTATACAAAGGGGCGCGGCACCTTCACAAGTGAGATATCGTGAGGCTGCACAACGAGGGGCTGAAGCTCGTTATATTGAGGGTGGTTGTAGTACTCCGTTGTCTCGAAGATGTACTCTGGGTTGGTGAGGGACACCACACCTCCACGGACTACGACAGTTTGGCGGCTGCGGAGAAAACACTGATTTTATAAGTAAACCTAGGTATTGCGAAAATGTCAGGTGCAGTTTGACTTAAATATCTATTCCATGCGTGTAAAATTCGCATTCTGCTTGAGTTAAACGAGAGAGGAATATCACTGTTAGAACAAACTTATATAATTTCTTTTTGCTTTTAAAGGATCCATATTGAAGGGATGAATGCTTGATAATTTAATCATTTTTATTAATCCATCATATTATGCGCAAATTGAAATGACGTCATTCCTTATGGTGACGCTAGCAGAAGGCCTATGTGCAATACTGAACATCTCTCGGCTTAAAATAATAACGAAAACGATCCGTAACCGATAAATCCTATGGTAGGCAACTTACCCAGCAGTACAATGCGCAGCAGTGATGACCCATTCCTTAGACACGATGGAACCTCCACAGCCACTCACGCCTCCTATAGGGCTCACCATACGTAGGGCTGCATGGTGAGGGTGCTGACCTGGCTGTGCCTCCCATCCGGACACAATACGTGAGGCAGAGTTCGATTCTGAGTGAAGAAGAAGCTGTGATGTAAGAAGTTCATTCAGAAAACAAAATTCCAGTAATTTAGTTTGTTCCAAATAGTAAATGAGACTTACCGCGTTTAATTACATTCTCGATGAATTCTGGTTCCACGTTTTTGTAACGTCCGGATACCTGAAAAGTGTGAAGGCTTAGTTAAACAGTTCTTTACTCAAGGATGCTAGTCGTCCAGAAGCAATTTGAAGGACTAATTACAAATTTAATTTTTATTTAATACGAATGTGTTGCTCCTCTCAAAATGAATAACAAGTACTAAATTGTTGGTGCACTACGTATTAATTTGAAGTTAGTGTAACTCTTAACAGTTATAGCTAGCAGAACTAACGAAGGATTTGCAAAAAATTACTGTGTAATTATTATAATAAATTTACCTGAAGAACAGTCACCAGTAACAGAAGCAAACCTGATTTCATTAACATCTTAGATACCACTGACGATTGCTGACGACGCGGTTACCATATTAACTTTCATTTTGGATTAGAAGCTCCAATCATGGTCATTATTAAGATTAAAATCAATTAATTATCACGATAAGATATTAATTTTTGTTAACATTTACCGACAATTCCAAACGTTGATAATCATCTTCATCTAATCAATTTAATTTTTAAAGACTTGTGAATAAAGTCACCAGAAATTGCAACGGAAAACCGCATAAACCCAAAAGAATTATTAAAAAGCATAATGTATTAATATATTTAAGTACCTACGAGTAGTATCCGTTTTGAAGACCAAACAAAAGTTCTACTATCTTTTGAGAGCAGAATGTCCGCAAGCTTACGATAAAGTATTCTATCGCTCATCATTTGAGTTATGTAAACCGGATGAAGGATAGGATATTAATAGAGTAAAGTGTCATCTTTTTTCAGCATTTTGTTTCTTCTATAATCGCTTGAGAACGGCTCAAAATGTTATAAAAAATATTAAGAACTGATTTTTGCGTCGTGAGCTCAAGTGTCCCTCAGGGATCTTTTTTAGGCCCCTATTCATTTGCGTATTGTTAAATCTTATGTAGTTAGGTATTGTAAGGCTAACCTTTGTGTAGTAATTCTCAATATGTTCCATTATATGGTATGTCTACTAACTTATGGTAATTGATCATATATTACATTTTCTTTTTCATGTATATAGTTGAGAATAATATTTATGGTTCAGAATTCGTTATCTCCCAGGACTGTCCCAATATATCGTTAACATTCAGTGAACCTAATAAAGATCATTATCCCTATTATCAGAAAATAAAATCTTGGATAAATATTTTCTACCTGTACAGTTATTATTCTTATTTCGTCACCACTGTGATTAGTTTAGTGAAAATTCGGTGATGGAAATAAACAATAGGAAAAACTGAAGCTTGATAGTACAATTGTTGGTATATAAGTAGATATAAGTCACGCTACAATCTATGATCAATATCAAAATATAGTGCTATTTCGCTATGTATATAGAGATTGATATCGTAAAAGACTATATAGTGACTAATTTCCGCTACGTGACTTCAGCGTAAAACAGTGATTTTCCTGTTTTGTGTTCAAAGGTATTTACGCCAAAGTTTACGGTTTACCCAAATCAGCCGGTCAGTCAACTCCCAAGGATGGAAAAGTGGTTTTTCTTATCTCGACGGTTCTTGCAGGTTAAATTATTTCTCCAGGACTCAAGCTTCTATTCTTCGGCAGTAGCTGTTCTAGTGGCTATCACTTTTGATTTCTGGCTTTCAACAAAGATGGTGACTATTCATAATGTCTGTATAGTGTGATGTTTTGTCATACAAATCAAATATGGTAGGTATTTGATTGTACTCAACATTTTCCTCGTTAGCAGCATAACATCCCGGTCGGTACGCTATTATTTTTTTATTATTTTTGATGCTCGCGCTTGACCATTATCTCACCTGATGGTAAGCTATGATTTGGTCGACGGTGAAGGAAGCGTGCCTCGAAGCGTATCACGAAATAACACACTCCGTACACATCCCGGCAGGGAATTCCATTCCTTAGCTGACTGCATGAATATGTTCCTAAAACATTTTATGCTTAGGGTCACCATTACATGGTAACGTGAGGGACGGCCACCATTGTAACGGTGGCGCATCACTGTACATCTAGTAGATCGAACCATAGGAAGATGCGATGGAAATTGCTTGGCGATTTAAGTTATGCAATTCCTACGCCTGCTAAAAAATATACTTGATTGATTTTTTTAAGGTAAGAAATCAACAAATGACTTCTCTCGCTGAGGGTCGAACGAGAGCCAGATTTTTTGCTGGCTAAATCTCACATGTGGTCCTACAATTGCCCTTTGCGTTCCAGGGACTAGGTAGGTCTAAGATTTCTGCAGCCAAGTCTTTATGATCGAACTTGCGTCTTTACCTCCAATCTCTAATTCTCAGTTTTTACAGTCAACTTCCTTAAGGAAATTAAATTCGTTTTTTTCTTGCTAAAAAACAGAAGCCGAAACAAAAACAACTGTTATCCATCATATTATGATAAGGCTAGAAATCAGATATTCTAAGTATCGGAACAATGTTTTTTAATTAGCGGGAATTCCGGTATTTCAAAGGGCCGTAACCGTAATACGTCATAATGCGGTCGCGTATGATTACGAGGTTGTGTAGACAGGCATAACACAACAATAGAACCTATAGGAAAAGAGTTTCACCATGATATTACAACAAAACAACAACTAAAGTGTATATATACACCCCTATTTTTTAATTAGTGCACAAAAAATGGGGCTCAATCAGTACCCGTCACTGATCATATTTGTGTAGTCAAAAGTACAAAAAACTAAATTCCAAAATTGTCCACGAAAATTTGTCATTATTGGTAAATTCATAATTTAATCATCATTCATAACAAATACAACTAGAAAATACTAAGCGCAGTGTTTTTCCATTTTTATTGACATTCTTTCATTCATAAACAATAAAAACCTGTACAATATTTCCAGAAATTGAGTGAGATTTTGGGATATAAACAAACGCTCATAACTTTGCTGTTTATGAATATTATGCATTGAGACTTTACGTAAATAATAACAAGACCTTTTCTAATAAGCCCTTTAATTATTTGAAAAAAAAAAGTATTAAAAAATAGTGGTATATATTTCTGTTTGTTTTATTTATATATATAGGGTGACCGGTAATTAGTAAACGATACTTAAACACGTGATTGTAGTCATGATAACAAACAACTTTTACTATAAGACCAAACCTGAAATCGCGAATTTGGTCCCATAGTAAAAGTTGTTATCATGACTACAATCACGTGTTTAAGTATCGTTCACTAATTACCAGTCACCCTACATATATGAACCCTTGTTTTCTTAATAATCTTTTTTTTTTTTTAACCTGCCATGTTTTCTCTTCACCACCTTAGGTTGACTGGTAGAGAATGCCTAAGGCTTTAAGTCCGCCTGTGTAGCCTTGTGTTGCATAAAGTTTTAATAAATAAAGTGCAAATAAAGTTCATAACGACTTTAAGGCCGTGTTTATGGAGACGCGGCGCGTTTCGTCGTACATTGCAGGAGCGGGCCGTGTCATCGCTCGCGCAAACACAAACAATGGCAATGTACGACAGACCGCCCGAGGCGCCGCGCAACGCGCCGCGTCTCCGTAATCAAGCACTAAGGTGCTGTTGAGAATGATAAAAAAATAGAAATATAAAAAAAAACCTTTGTACAAAAAAATATACAACCGACCTCAATCATTGTCCTCAATGTAAAAAAAAAACACAAAACCGTGCAAAACCACTTTCATTTCGGAAGTCGGTGTTTCTATAAATAGTTTGCTCTCTTCGTTATTTAACATTTCTCCATTATTTCCAGATTCTTTTAAAATGGAACTAGTGATAATAAAAATCATCCGTAGTTCCATCGTGAAACTGTTTATGGTAGGTATCTACTAGTGGCAATAAAACACCATTTTCCATAATCACGTCAGGTCAGTAGGTACGTGTTGTCATAATTACCTACAATCACGTCACCATATCGTCGTCATTTCCTACACAAAGATATTGTTGAAATAGGCAGGAATAAGCTTTCGTACTGACTCATGCCTACGGCTACGTGAGGACCATTCCGACCGCACCTGTGCGTGACTTTAAACATGTACCTACCTATCGTAAGTAAAGTCGTGTGACTTTGGCAAGAGTGTGTAAAGGACTATGGTCCTGGGTACAGCTTTGGCCCAACTTTATCGACCACAGAACGCTAAACATTTCGTTTCTCATGGTTCTCAAGCTTGGCATTGCATTGCATTGTATCAGCCTTATAATGTTCCCACTGCTGGGACTCAGGCCTCCTCACAAGGAGAGGGAATGGGCCGTATTCCACCACGCGGGCTCAGTGCGAATTGGTAGATGTCATGTCTTCAAATTTTTGGTTTTAGGACATGCCGATTTCCTCACGATGTTTTCCTCCCAAGCAGCACAAAAGGCTGTACAAGGGCTGTATATAGGTTCAGGTTTACACTCTAAGCTGTATAGTAAGCTGTATATAGGCTGTATAAGCCTATATACAGCCCTTGTAACTCCAAAAAGGGCCCACATATACAGCCTATATACAGCGTTAAGTGTAAGTGGAGAATAAAAGCTGTATATTGGCTGCGTGTTGGCTGTATATCGGCTGTATAAAGGCGTTTTTGTACACCCTAAGCTGTATATCGGTGTACAATTACACTTTAACTCTACAGATATTCAATTATAACTATCATATACAGCAAAAAGCTGTTAATTGGTGTAAGAATACGAAAGAATCCAAACTTAAAGATTATTTTTTATAATATTTTACTAATGGCGACTACGCCATATACATTTAATTTTAAATATAATATGTTAAATTGGACTTGTTGACCTTAGTAATATGGTGAATTTATAGTGCCGATTTAATTTCATTGTAAAAGTGTGTATATTTTCGGTGAAAATATTAACGCGCCAGCGAAATAATCAATTTTAACATCAAGGAAAATAGTAAATACGGTAAGTAATGTTATTATTTTTTTAGGTTATATTAAAAAAATATGTTGAAATAATAGGTATAAATGCAAATCAACCGTAATTCAAGCTGATAATCATGATATGACTTTAGGCTTTTGCCAAATAAGCCTTTTATTATGTTTATAAAATCATTATGTACATTGCAAAATGGCGACAGCTTGCATAATAGAGTATTTTTACGACCTAGGCTGTATAATAGAGTATTTTTACGACTTAGGCTGTATAATAGAGTATTTTTACGACTTAGGCTGTATAATAGAGTATTTTTACTCCATAATCTGTGTAATTGTTCATAACAAGTACGTACATTTCTAACCATCTTTAGAGATACGTATAAGGAATAAAAAATCCTCAGCTACCTACGACTAAATCTCATATGTCCAAATACAATTTAACAATTTATATACTTATTGTGAAGTAGTGAGTAAGATTTGTAACCGATCTTTCATCTATTTTTCAGAAAAGGTACAATAAGGCCTTTGACTTGATCTAATATCAAGGTCACGAGAATCAGAAGGCGATCTAAAATTACTAAGCGAGTGATTAGACGTCGGACGCATTGGTGAAGGATGACAGTTCTAACCCTCCAGATCATCGTGGGATTACATCAAAATGCTGCGTATAAAGTCTATTATTATCATCATTGAAGAAGCAGATTGTGATCTATTACTTTATCTTCTCCAATAAATTATACTTTACTATCTCTACTGTCTGTTGTATTTAAATAAATTATCTGTATTTGTAATATTTAAATATTTCCTTTTGACCTTCCTCTTAATTCAATGTTTTCTCTTCACCACCCTTAGTTGATTGGTACAGAATACCTACAGCATTTTGTTTTTTGTAGTTTTGGGTTAACCTCAACCATAGAAACTATTTAGGTTCCAAGTTTCATAGCCTTATGAGTTATGTGCCTTTAGTTTTATTTTATATTAAAATATTCACCAATTGCTCGGATATTTTTTTTTCTGGGATGAATTCTTGGATCACGAAAAAAAAATTTTTTTTTTACGTTTTTGTATTCTACTGGTACTTGCACGGGGGTGTCACAGGGGGGTTAAAATTTTGGTTATTTTTGACCTAGGACGCACCGTTTTCGAGATAATTGAATTTCTTTTTTTTAATCATAGGGCCCATAGAACGGACACGGTGCGAGTAAGTTTTTACGGAATCCTTGGTGCGCGAGTCCAACTCGCACTTGACCGGTCTTTTCCTCCATATTGATGTTCACATAAACACAATCCGAGTGATTCCATTAGTAATACAGCCTAACGCTGTACTATAGCGTTCATTTACTCTTATAACTGTATATCACCCTTGTAGGCAGTAGTTATAACACCATAATAGTTATAAGAGTGTACAATTACACCAAACGAATAAGAGGTATAATGGAGTTCGTTTACACCAATATACAGCAATAAGTATCATTTTACACTAATATAACACTTAGACCTGTATAAAGGAAGTGGTGACGTGCAATATACAGCCTATATACAGCTTTAAGTGTAAAACGCAGCCTTAAGTGTCAAAAAACTCTTAAAGCTGTTTAATTGAGTAAAAATACTCTGATATAGAACCATAAGCGTAAGCGGATACCTTTATGCAGCCTAAAGCTGTGTTTTACACCCTTGTACAGCCCTTATACAGCTCTAAGCTGTATATCGGCTGCTTTATTGATGTTTGATACGCTTGCGTGCTGCTTGGGCTTGAACGTTTTGAGAGCAGAGGTGATGAAATAAATTACACAAAGTAATGCACCTGGCTGGGTTTGAACCCGCGACCTGCAACTCGTAAGTCTAGGCCGTTACCACTCGGCTACCACTGCTCTCTCTCATTCAAGCTTGGGTCAAAGTCTATATATACAACTTCATTGTAAAATACAAACACACTTGCTAAAAGGATACCTACTATGTAATTTAGAATATGAGTGTAAAGAACAGCTAAATACCAAAGACGGTAAAAACGAAACCGTGTAGTTTGGGTCTTTGAGCTCGAAGAATGTATCTCAAAGAGTATAATAATTAATGTATCTCAAAGGGCTGCTATTTATTCACATAAATATTTTACTTCAGGACAAAGTCCGCTGTGGAACTTGTAAATTATGAACAGGAAAAAATGTACCTATGCATCGTCAGTTATATAGGGTGCTTTTCATTCGGTGCGGTAGTCAACCATGGTCGACCATGGTCGCACACAAGTGCCTTCCTTTCGTCGCTGTGGTCAACTATGGTCGACTATCTCGTACTACGGCAAAAACCGTGGTTTCGAGGATCTCCAGTTGAAAACGAGTCGTAACGGGCTCCGACTACGACCGAATGGAAGGCACCATGGTCGACCATGGTTGACCAGGGTTGACTACGCCTGTAACGAATGAAAAGCACCCTATGGGTGCTGCCACCGTAGGCGCGGGCTCGCGGACGGTGGGCAATGGGTAGCTCGCTGTCCGTCCGTCCGGTAACAGACCGGTCCGAGCTCAGGTCGTCTACGGCGCGCACCGTTCCCGCGCGCCTCAAGGAGTTGTCAGCATACTGTAGGGGTCCAGCAGGGCCGAAGCCTACTGGGGCCAAAGGTTATGTGAGACTGTCACCAAAGGCCCCAGGATAAAGGCAAGGAATGGAAAGGTAGGTTTTTTAGTCAGTAAAAGTCTGACACTGTTTCCCGCCCCACCCAAGGGCGGGATTCGTCATTGGATGATTTTTACCTACCACAAAAAAAAAAAAAAAAAAAAAAAAAAAAAAAAAAAAAAACCCTATGGGTGCTTTTCATTCGCTACAGGCGTAGGAGGTCAAAATTATAGGCAGAGGCGTAGGGTGGAATAATTAAAACGTGACAAGGCCTTTTTCTCTCGTTAATTCGAAAAATATAGGTACACTAAATCTACATAACCCTCGTTTTTAAAGATCCGTCGCTAGCGCGAAGCGAGTATGGGGACCGCTTCGCCCACGCCTGACTACGCCCCTGCTAAAAAAAAAAACACCCGTGAACCTAAAATGCAAGGGGCAACTGAAGGTATCAACCACTTGCAGAAGTCATTGAATGAATTCCCACCTCAAACACAAAAGGGATTTATGTGGGTTCTTTTTTCACTGGATTTTTCATTTGAAATTGAACGCAAGGCGAGTTTCGGTATGTATGTACTACATATACATACAAAAACTCTAACCCTTACGTACTCTAGTTTCACCGTTAGCACGGGTTTGCGGACGGCGGGCAATGGGTAGCTCGCTGTCCGTCCGTCCGGTAACAGTCCGGACCGAGCCCAAGTCGTCGACGGCGCGTACCTAATGTTCCCGCGCGCCTCAAGGAGTTGTCAGCAAACTGTAGGGGCCCAGCAGGATCGAAGCCTACTGGGGCCAAGGTACAAAAGTGAACCCCGGGTCCCGGGAATTAAGGACCAGGATAGGTTTTTAGTCAGTAAGAGTCTGACACTATCTCCCGCCCCGCCCAAGGGCGGGATTTGTCAACGGATGATTTTTCTTAAAAGATCAGTATGGCTTACAATAATAAAACTTAGCAATATTGTATTAAGCCAGCTATATTGTTTGCATACAACATTGTAATTTATTTGCTTTTTATTTAAATTAATAGTAATTACTTTTCGCTTTAAAACAAAAAAAAAATAACAGCATTTGTCATACCATATTAATGTCTCACGTTTTTATCTGTGGAAAACGTTATTGATATCACATTTGTTAAACTATTTTAAATTCTTTCTTTATGTAATATTCTATGTGTTATTGTTTGTTTTCCCCAATAAATAATATAAAATAAAATAAAAAAAATCCTTAAGTCTAGTTTGAGGGCCAACTACAAAAGTATTCCGACGCGGTTCGCCGCGCAGCATTTAAGTGCTCCATCGACACGACTTCATCGGCACACCGTTAAAGTTGAACTCATAGACTCACAGAGTTCTTTGTAATATGTTGAACTAGCGCCACTGCGCAGGTAATAATCCGGTTTCTGGGAGCGCCGCACACGACACACGCACGACGTCACGTGACGGGGGCCCGCAAGTGCGCCCACTCAACACAGCGTTGGCCCGATAGTTTTAAATTAAATCATCACCCCAACTTATCTGAGGTTCAAGTGTACAGGAAAGGTATTCAAATAAAACATGCCGTCAATATCGGATACATTTAATATAAAACAGTCATTGCAACAAGTTATCACATATACCGTCACATTGACTAGCTGTTGACTGGGCGGCGATATACTATTACAATGTAATATTAATAAATATAGTAAGATTCCTAATAAAACTATATGGTCTATCAATTAAAATTGAAAACGAAAAGCGAGTTGAAATTTCGTTTGACGTCACTTCTAAATAATATAATATTCCACAAATTCACACAACGCCATCTAGTCCCAAATTAAGCTGTAGTATTTCTGGATGGTTGTTTGTTCGAATTTCATTTTACCGAAAACGATTGACCGACGCCTTTTTGCTATTGTTTACATTATTTGACATATTTTTAGATCATCATCGAAGTATCATGTCTCATAGGTATATTATTTTACTGAACTATATTTCGCCGATTTACAAAATAACTTTTTGCTATTGGTCAAATATAAATAATAACTTTATGCCTCTTTTGAACTTTAGTCATTTGTCAGATTATTTATTTGCCATATTTTCACCTATTTTACGGAATTTTGGTCGGTTACTTGGTAGCATTTTCAATTTTAAATTAAAATAGTGTCATAAAAAGTCAATACGTTGTGCTTCAAAATTTAGGGATAGAAACGAATTGTTGCAAAACCGACTTCACACAGTCTTTTCTGCCCTACCCCTAGTCTAATTTAACCCACGTAGGCACGGAGGGGTAGGGCGGTCCGCGAGCTGAGGAGCAGTGACATAGATGAAATAAAAAAAAAAACGAAACGATAATAGTTGAAAAAGCTTTAGGTGAAATGAAATTCGGTTAAATATTTTTCGAACTTATGATAGGTAACCATATCTAAATTTATACCATATTACACACAGACACAGAACAAATGATCATGCTCACTACACAAACATTTGACTAACAGGCCAGTCAGTCTTTTATCTAGAAGTGACGTCAAAAACCTCACTCTTGAACGTTAATGCATTTAATCCTTTAATTGAAGACATTGTCAAAACTTTACTTACAAACCAAACGTCGCAATGAACGAAGGGTTTATTAATTTTTATTGTATTTTAATTAAACGCATACATTATTCATGCATGATGATGGTGTAGCCTTAACATTATGACAAAAATATGTTTCAACAGTAATTAAGAAATAGGGTGGAACTATTCCACAGTTTACAATTAACAATTCTTCTATAATATCTCTGTTACTATTACACATTAACCTGGTTATGACTACAATATTGTTAATAATGACTGCATAATCTAAAACCGTTAATACCTCGTTATTTATAACTTATAGCAAAATTCCATCACTCGCCCAGCTTGCCAGCCTAAATAATAAACTACATAATTAGATTTTTTAACACTGGTAACACTAGTTTCGTACATATTGTAAACACAACACCTCACGTATTGGTAGAAACGAAACAAATTCGAATAATTTCAAGTCACCATTTACTAAATCAGTGTTTACATTATTTTAGCTGCAATATAGTAATAATTATAGAAAAAGCAATGGTTGATATTGACGGCCTGTAGCATCTAGACTATGTATAGTAATAGTATTAAATATTTAAACAAAAACAGGTAAAATGCGTCAGGTCGTCAAGACAAAATAATTCTATCTTTGAAATGAACATACTCAAAGTTATTCTTCAATCAGTTTATAAATACGAGATTTAAGAAGCACCCTTTCATTGTCTACGTACAACACCGTGAATATTTTTTATATAAATTCGTCTATTCAGATTATAAAACCCATATTTTTAAATATGAAAGCGACACAGATCTACAGTGTGATGTTAGAAGTCTCGAATCGTTTCGATGCAGTACCGTACCGTTTAAATAACCCTAAAACAATAACTTACTCTTTCTCTAAAATTAGGCCTCCGAACCTATTTCATAGGCCTCTATAGGAACATAACATTCAGACTTGAACCATCACACAAACTTCAAATATTTCACTAAGTGCATCAAACCCTATAACATTAAGCTCATTTATTTTAATATAAAACCGTAATCTAGTAGTTAGTTACGTTAAACTTTTTGGCCGGTAAGAAGACGATGCAAAATGAACATTAACTAAATACAGATAAGGTTCCAATTTACAATTACACACGCAAGGATCTTTTGACGCGTATTCAAAATTAGAACGAATGCCGCCATCTTGGTTTTTCAATACGATTTCCACAAATAATAAAGACCAAAAAGTTTAGCGCAACCGGCATTAATAAGTAAAATGTTCTAAGATCCGTAACAAATAGACGTTATAGTAACGATGTCTCTATGCTGCAATTTACTATTATTTATTAGTATACAAGTAATAAATGCTGGTTAAATTAGGTTACAAAAATAACTGAAGTATTTAAATAATTCTCGGCACTTTGTTTGCGTAAAAACTTTGAATAGAAAAATTATTGGGATAATAATATCAAGTTTATAAGATAAGCATCAAAATGTTACATAAAAAGTCTTATATCATTATAAAATGCGATTAGTAAATAACTATGTCGAACAAGTTGCACAGTTTAGAATATTGGAATGAATTTAATTTGGCATACCGGAAGTAGTATCGGAAGAATTCAGTTCCCATGCGCACTCATACATACATTCTAAAATAAATTAAGAATCTAAATCTAGAAAACAATGAAAATAAAGCTACAACATTCCGTACCACAATTTAAATTTTACACAAAAAACCGAAAACCCAGCAAACAAAAAACAGTAACAATCCTAAAGCTCTGTTTGCACGTTTCAAGTCTTTAGTAGAGTCATCACAAAACCCATTTCGAATTGTGTTAACAATCACTTTGGTTAGAGAATCAGTCGAGGTTTACACGATGCGAATAACCGTAAACAAGAACTTTACTAAAAACTAGAAACATTTAAACAGATCATCAAGCCAACAAATATTAGGCTAAACTCAATCATTCTAAAATCGTAGCACTATTATTTTCAACAGAGATTGATTATTTTTTTCATATTTTTGACGATTATTTTTTGGCGCTAAATCTTAGCGAGTCTACATCTTATTTAATAACAATGACACAGATATTGTTATAGTAAAGATTAACAGTAAATACTTTACTAAGGCCTGGTTGTACCACAAATTTCTGTATATGTTTAACGCTTATACGAATCTAAAAGACCGAACTACACAAGATGTACGGTGATCTGCTATCGGTATAGACAGTCATAGATGACACTTCACGCTACATGTATAATAGAGACATAAAGATATTTTGAATTTGTTTAACGCTAAACGCAGAGGCGTAGCGTAAACTAATTGAGACATAGGCGAAGGCACTTCAGCGAGGCCTGTTTCTTTCATAAATTCTAAAACGAAACAGCGTCTGTCGCAACCCAGTAAATGATAAATGATATTTTTTTGCAAATACGTTTTAAAAAACACTTTTGCACGTCAATATTTTTTTTTCTATCTTTAGTGTTCGACCACATCGTCGCTTACTACCTGAACCGCTTATTTATTAGTACGTTGAATTAATGGTCAAACACGAGTCTATCAATCACAAAAAGCCCTCGTACTTAAACAGCCTTTACTTGCGCGAGGCCCCTTTGAGTGAGAGTTCGTGGGCAAGCAGCAGCTTCGCCCACGCCTAGCTACACTACTGGCTAAGCGTATTTAGTGATTAGTGGTACAAACAGGTCTAAATATTTTCGAACAAACCGTAGTTTTTTGTAAGCCCTTCTGTCCCTGTTCCTGATAATAATATAATACGTAAATTTTATATCAGTTCTATTATTATTATTGTTCATTAAGAGATAGAGAAATAGTTTTATTAAGAAAATGTTTCTAGAAAATGGCGATTATTCGATAAATTCATGTAAGTTAATAAATGTAAAAAGATCACAAGTGAAAGCGAGAACTACATGATTCGGATGACACTACAAAAAAAAATAGACTTGAAAAATTTATCGATAGATTTTAATAAGAAATACAGATTATAGATTATTTTAAAGTATTTTATTATTTTACTTATGACCTTTTTACACGAACAGTCGGTTTTCATAGGCTTGAATAATCCACTCGTAAATAAAAAGAAACCCTACATTTTAGTGTCACACCCTTACTATTGTTTTTCGGTAACTTAAGACAGAAATATACATATTATATAGTTTTGTGCATGTATTTCTTAAGTGTACATCCCAACATTTTATTTACATTTATTTTTGATAGTAAGGTATTTATAGTTCTTACATTTTAATTTCGACCTTATTACAATGAGTTTAAAAATCACACATGTGTTTTATCACTCTGAGCTAGACAGGTATCATACTTTTATGCCTCTTTCTAATCCGTTATGAATCAAAGATTTAAAAATTACAGTAGGGATAATTGGCTTAACGTGATTTCCGAGGCACAGGGGACGTATGTTTTTTACCTTACTATCAAAACGAAATGTGTATTAACTAGACGACAGACAAACATTTAGTAAATATAGTGCAAACAATCAACAACTAGCATTAAACTGTGCCTATGACATATTGTAAGCGACGCAAATGGATGATCTATACTAATAATTATAATAAAGCGGAATGCGATCTGATCTCTGAATCTATCAGTCGGATTGGGAAAATCTTTCTGTATGAAATAGCCAGGTTCATGAAGAATAGTTTAGGCTATATAACATCACGCTGAACGACCCAGGGAAGCAGAGCAGTAACAAAAGATGCGGGGGGACATCTAGTTTATTTATTTTCATCGTTTCCGCCTGCAGTCGATGCGGCGTCCAGCTGTGTGGACGCCGCATCGTCACAAGGCCCGTTTCAGATGCGTCCCACATCCGTCATATTTCCGCACCCCTCACCAGGTCATTGCTCTACTTCGTGAGATGTGGTCTCTCATTCATTATATAAAAAAGTATTTATTCTATTTGCGCCGCTTACACTTTTATTTTGCTGTCAAACTCAGAAAAAAATACTAGCCACGCATTTATAAATATACTTTATTTGATTGGTTTTTGTGTAGCAATCGTTTGCGAAGGAAACAAGAATTAAAGCAAGTATAAAGACAAGGAAAACTCCGATAAAAATAAGTTAGAAAATGCGTCCAAATTATAGAAAGTTAGTTGTATATTGATTTTAGTTAGTTAGAAGACATTATTGGAAGCCATAGAATATCAGATCAGTTGCTAAATGTCATATTAAGATGCAAGAATTGTATTCTGTAAATACATAAATGGAAGAAATTGTTTTGCATACGAATCTCGATAATAGGCAATTAAATCACTCCTAATAACTTAAATAAAAAGTTTTATTCGAAAAATAAATGTGAAAGTAGTTATTATTTTTGATGTTGTGTTCATTTCTAGTTTTTTTTTTTTATGGTGGTCAACTATACCGTCTAGGCCGTAAAACATTAATTACAACCCAAACGTCAAATTCTAGACAAAATTGAGGCATCATTGAGATTACTGGTAACTAAATTCAAAGTCAATATATATTTTTATTCGAGATATTCGTTTACGAACTCTGTATACAATAATGACTTAGAAATATATATTCTTTTAACGTGGCCATATTAATTTTATTTATTATATATCTACCTAAAACGACTTATAATCGATGAGCGCGTCTTAATTTTGGTGTTAGCCATAATTAAGTGCACCGCCATCTATCGTCGGACACGAACAACATCGACTACGTTTACCATCAAGAGATGGAGCCACCAACAAAGCTTGCAGTCTACGCTTTGATTGGAGCCAATGTTGGGCCAACCGTGGTCAAAGGAGCAAGATGAGATAGCCGGACGATGATCAATGTATCGTTCATCGCCAGTCTATCTAGGCCCGTCCCATCGTCATTCTAAATTAACTTCGCCATCGGCCAACATTTGCTCCAAGTAACAAAGCTATAAATAACAGTGTAACCGTTCATCTTTAACCATTTCTCTTTAGAAATTATATATGATATTTTTGTACGAATATTATGTCACTCGCGGCTTTACTATCAATAAAGGTTACAATGTCATAATATAACGTAATGGTACTAATGGGTAGATATTTAACGGAAGAAAAGCTTCAATAGGTGCATAGGCCAGTAGCCACTTATAGACATAACTCTTTTTCGCCATTAGATTGAATATCTCTTGCACATCATAACACAAAGCTTTATGTGTTTATAGTCGAATTCAGTTTTTTATCAATTCAATTCAATTTATCAAGTTCTATATCACACACAAAGTTCAAATTCTATTGCAGCACATACATTCTTAGGGCCTTTTTATTACAATTCAAAATCAACTTAAAAAGCACAAACCTAAAGTCGATATTCGAGTTGATGGAATTGAAACTATCTCAACTACAAATTCTGGAATACGTGGCTGATATATTCAAAGTTCCAATCAACTAATGTTAAAAGTGATAAATAATTAATTTGTCTGTCTTTCCATTAATCATTCGCGTGGTTTGTGTAAAGATTATTCGAGATTATCTTCTCCCTATGCGAACGCAGCGTTCGCATACATAGCTACTGTCATTATCTATAGCGTAGCCACGTTAAGAAAATAGTGACTCCTGATATACACCCCTAATAAATGACTATTTCGTAAAATAGCCATTCAAAGGAGTAAGGCAAATTGAGAGGTTGTAATGATTTTAATGATTGTAATTCCGTAAATAAATACGTATTTCACCCACAAATCATATTTTAATCCACATAACACTACTAGACTCAGAATTGCAAAAATCTTAAGAATATCTGAATTTCGTGGGTTACCGTAAAGTTTTAATTTTTAAGGTTTTGTTGTATTGATGACTCACTATTTTCTTAACACTTCGATCCACAACTACCCAACTTGTTCATACAAAAGTAGACTCTAAACATCGGAATTAAGGCCTATAGTGGCGTGGATGTGAGAGGACACCGGTGTCCTCTGAGCTAGGACAGATTAAAGCGAATAGACTATAATGACGCTATATATAACATCAGAAGTATTAGGGTTAGCGCATTAGATTCTGATGTTTATGTAATCCTACGTGAAATAAAATATTTTGTGTATGAGATAGAACGTGAGCCAAATGTTCGAGTGTCCTACGTACGTATACACCTGCATCTTGGAGAGTTAATCCTGTAGTTAATGTACCCTCCTGCTGGGCTTTAATAATTTAAGTAGTTTATTGAAAAAAGAAAAAGCTTGAGTTATCATACTTACGCGATCGCGCTAATTTCCAAAAAATTGGTTTCAATACATAATTATCCCTAATTGTCGTTAACGCGATCGAGTAGGGGATAAAACTTAGCGAATCAGGCTCTGTAGTTTCTGGGAAAAACACTAATAAGTTAAATTATCTAATTCTGCACATACTTGGAAAAATGACGAGAGTTCACCTGTATTATAGAAGCCACGTAATTTTTGCAAGCACACCTTAAATCCAGTTAGATATCTACCCAGGGTAGGCACAGACAACAAGCAGCCGCTCAGCGAAGTAGCGAGGGCCGCCTGCGCGCGCGCCGCCGCCATCAGCTGCGCTTGGGCGGCGCCTGGTCGCCCGCGCTCAGCCCGCCGCCGCTGCGCCCCACCAGCATCTTCAGCGCGCCCGCCGACATCAGGTAGAACCAGTATATTTGTGGCAGCAGAAGGATGCAGATCGAGATCTTGCAACCGGTCGGCAGAGACTTTATTGCCTGCAAATTGAGCAAAAAATACGGTTTCATTTATGTTTTTTTACATGATGAAGTACGTGATTGTTCAAAAGAGTTACCATAACCCTGAAACTCACATGGAACCTGAAGAAACACAGGTTTTAGTCAATAAAAGTCTGACACTCCTGTTACTTGATAATTTCTCACCATGGCAATGATCAAAGCAATACAAGCACTTGACAAAAGAGACACTTGGACCTATGTCCATCAGTGGACATCTTACAAAATTATATTAATCATTAAAACAAATTGGCTCGTGGTTGTAACAGCTTACACATTCATATTTCTAAAGATAAACAATGATTCTTAAAACACAAATTTTCTTTGAATACCCGCATCTACAAAAGAAAAATACTCACATCAATATAAGAAAGCCCCGTGACCCTGCTATAGAGGAGACACACATACGGCAGGCTGATGACGCGGCACACGAAGAAGGTCAAGATCATGAGGATGCCGTTCATGACGTACAGCCGCGAGGACTTGAGCTTCATGCGCGACAGGATGGCGCGCACCGACACGAACGGAGTCGACAGTTCCATGAGGTACACGAAGCCGAACGTGCAATCACCCAGGTTGCCGCGGAGGTACTGCGGAGAGAAGAATAAAAATCAGACTAATATTATAAAAGCGAAAGTTTGTTTGTGTGTGTATACGTTTGTTACTCCTTCACGCTCAATCGGCTGAACAGATCTGGATGACATTTGTACAAGTTCTGTAGACAACAATAGTATAATATAATGAATATTGTTTTAATATTTTAATATTGTTATAATCAATATTGATATACTTAATATATAATATATCTTCGTTATAATCAATATTGTTTTCAAATTGGTAATTGATTGGTAAGAATATGTATAAAAACAATATTTGTTCTCTATTTATTTTATCAATAAATATACAAAAGTAGAATGTTAACAGTGAAAAAAATATCAATATTGGCAGAAAAGCAAACGAAATACAACAATTTTAAATAAATTTATCAGTATCTCTCGTCAAAGCGCCTTTTCTACGGAGGCCTTTAACTTTCATATCAGCAGCTTTGAACCTCTAGAACTTCATTGTTGTATGAAGATATTATAAAAATATTTATTAATTAGAGCTAAAAAATATTTAGTTTAAAGCATACATATTCCCTATTGGCGTTAATGACATTACTAAATGCAGATGGCTTCCAATAAGTTTCTAAGTCCTTCCAATCACACCATCGACTCTTGATCAGCTCAGAGCAGATGGGAAGTGATGTCTATAGAGCATAAAATACTCACCACAATGACCAGGAACCCAAAGCCTCCGATGAAGAGATGGTGCATGAGGATCACAGGCTCGTGTCTGCAGTAGTCCAGGAAGGAGGTGCCCTGCTTCTTGACAACCGCGTTATCTCCTGACGATAGGGACGCGGAGCCGTTCTTTGAGGGACGACGCTTGAGGGCGCTCGCGTCCGGGTTTGAATTCATTTGGACGTGTACCTGAAATATCGAATTGTTAAAATTTATACTCGAATGAATTGTACACTCACTTGCGGTTGTAAGTGAAATTGCAGTCCTAAAAAACCATCTTATAAATCCAAAAAAAAAATCTCATTCTTACTTCGTTTTTACCCGACTACGGCAAAGCCAAAGGAGGGTTATGATTTTGACTGGCTATGTATGTATGTATGTGAGTATGTTCATATGTTCCCTCATAGCTCCTAATCTACTTGTCGGAACTCGACTTATGAGGTATCGTTAGAACCGCTTTATTCGTCCGCTGAACATAGGCTACGTAACGTGTCACAAAAATCGATGTGGCGCCCTCTAGCGGACAAAAAGTAATGTGTTAAAAAATAAAAATGAGATATATATGTTGGTATCATTAGAAAGGGCTTGACTCGTAGATTTCTAAAATATTATTCAAATTTAAACTAACGCTCTCTAGCGGACAAAAAGACATGTGTTAAATATTTTTTTAAGATAAATACACCTTGTTTGATATCATTTGAAAGAGCTTCACTTGTACTTATAAAAAAATCATCAAAATTCAATGTGGCGCCGTCTAGTGGCCGAAAAGTATTGTGTTAATAAAAAATTAAGATAACACGTCGTGTTTAGTATCATTTGAAAGGACTTCACTTGTACATTTCCAATATATTGATCAAATCTAAAGTGACGCCCTCTAGCGGACAGAAAGCCATTGTTAAAAAAACATTAGTATAAATACACCGTATTTGATAACATTTGAAAGGGCTTAACTTGTGCTTATCAAAAATATTATCATCAAAATTCAATGTGGCGCCCTCAAGTGGTCTAAAACTTCAATTTCAAAGACAGTGTAGAAGCAGAAATAGACTGGAGAAACAAGAACAAAACAACTAGTAACCTTGTTTATTTCAGTATCCCAAAAATCTTGTTTCATACTTTTTTAGCGTTCTTTTTTGTCGAAGCCGGGTTTTAGTATTTTACTTTTTTTTTACTCATTAAGTACACACTTCTCTCAAATATAACACGAAGAATACTCACCATATACATACTCCAAATGTCATAGAAGAAGTACGAGGCCCCAAACCACGCGTAAGCTTCGGACATGTAGTGCGAGGAGCGCATGAAGTCCCTCGTACACGACCACATGCACACTATGGCGCCCGTGACGCACGACAGAGCCGCCTGCACTGCCGACACCAGTCTGAACAGGATGAGACATGACACGTTAAGTAGGCGAAGTCGTTACGTGTATACAGAAGCCCGAATATTTGACCAACCACGACACCCAAGGAGATGTCAGCAAACCGTAGGGACCCAGCTAGCAGTAGGGACCCTGGAACGATGGTAAAGAAGGAACAAGAGTAGATTTTTAGTCAGTAAAAGTCTGACACTATCTCCCGCCCCACCCGAGCGCGCTTTCATTGAATGATTTTCCCAACTAAAAAAAAACATCAAGCCTACTGGGGCCACGGGTTCGCTTCTGAAAGGAAAACCCAGGGGCGAAGATATCCTTCTTTCCAAAAAAATAAAATCAATTTCTATGTTCCTACAAAGAAATGGATTTTAGTCAGTAAGTCTGAAACGCCCTCCGGCTCCACCCAAGAGCTAGAGAACTCATTGGATGGCACAGGTGATCACAGGTTTCAATAATATTTTTGAAAAAAAAAAAAATTCTTAAAAGAAACCTATAGTGGTAAATAAATTGAACCATTTTTTTATTGTTATGCGCAGCCTCCAACTCGATTGAGATCCGAAAGTCGGTTATAATCCTCGTCACACAAGTTGAACTATCATGGCGGTCGAACTTGAATGCGTAGTAACCGATTTTCGGGTCTCAATCGAAGTGGGGGGCTGCGCGTAACCCATAGTAAATGGTTCAACTTATTTGCCGCGTACTACATCAAATAACTGCATATATTAGAAAATTGCGTATGATATAATATAAATAAGAAACTACTACTTACTTGTTAGTAATATCCAGCACGTCCCCGCAGCTGAGCCGATACCTGTGGCGCATGCGCGCGCCCGCGCCCGTCGACAGGATGAGCGCGTTCAGCAGCTCGAACAGCGTCATGAAGTAGATGAAGCCCAGCACCGTCAGCACGAGTCCGGTCTTTATTGTTATCCTGGAATTAAGGGAACAAACGTATACATAAATTACAGGTTTTTTGTTAGGGACAGAAAGAAAGTATACACACACTACATAGGCCTCCCCCAAGTGTCACCGTAACGAAAAGTTTCTATTTTTCAGACATTTATATTATTAGTTTGGTTTCGCATGATTTGTGCATTTAGCCAGAAACTAATGATACAGCATACAGTCACTTTGTTACACATTAGAATGCGGATGTAACACATTCTTATGTTTTTGCAGTACTTGGCAGCAAAAGTATCGAGTCTGCCTTCACGGCAACTTTTGTTGAAGTAGTCAGTACTGCAGTTTTGCTGAAGTAGTCAATACTGCAGTAAAATACTTCATTTCACGGAGATCGCGCCTGTTTCAATATTTTCACATGTACTCCAGTTGTGTAGAGACTTGAAATATAAGACTACACCAATTTTGCCTCACAAATTGATCTAGAAATCAATTCGCTTATAATTAAGACGAGAGCCAGTGAACTTGATTCGAAAAAAGTCACGAAAAAACCTCCTTTTTAGACTTAGATAGCTGACGAATGTGTATCAAATAATAAAGTTCAGGACTTGTAAATTTGTATGGAAAACCCTGCGAGTACTAAGCTCTCCGAAATTGTATCTAGACAATGAACCTTATAATAACTGAGTTTATGCACCAGGCCCTCTGTTCTGCTAGCTATTAGCTAGCTGGTCAACGATTATTTCCACGGCAGTAGTTATTTAATTGCCACGCTAAGTTTTTCCTCCGGTGTCGTAACCGTGGTCTATTCCGCGAGAACTAAAAAGTAGCCTATGGCATTTAGCGATGGAACTTCTTTACGTAAAATTTCAATTTATTTATTTTCTTGCATAAGAGTGTAAACAAGTAACGGTGTGCTGTGTTGTATAAGTTGCCAGTAAAATTGTAGGCTTTCGATATTTCCGCTTTCCATGGTTGGTAACGCATCGGCTAACATCTTTCTTTTGCATAAACATAACCATACAAAAACATTCGCTTTCTTATTACAAATTGAAATGAAGTCTGATAAGAATCTCGGTAAAGCCCACGACAAATTCTAACAAAACGGTCCAAGAAACCGGAAAATCGAAAGCAGATTTCTTATTTCTCGATAAGATAACACGGCAAACATTTTATCACATTCAAAGTCTTGCGACGAACTCGTATGAAAGAGTTCGCATCTCTATATCTTCGACTTATTGAGGATTCGGACACAGCGTCCGAATTCACGTTTTTATTTTAATATTTTTTCACTAACAATTGGGACACACACTATTTAGTACAGTCAGATAAAAAGTTTTAAAATATAATATATAGAAAAAAAAAAAGTGCTAACAAAACTATTTTAGGCTGTATTTAAGACGGCAGCTTAAAATATATTTTTTTAGGGTAATATTTTTTTGCAATATTGTATTTTAAAACTTTTTTATCGGACTGTACCAAACAGCCTCAATAATTTTGGCATATGTCCAAATCGTCAGTGAGTAAAAACTATTGAAAATAAAATGTGACGATTCGGATACTGTGTCCGAATCGTCAGTAACTTCAGTAAGTCGTTATCTTCAAATCTAAAGTGTGACTTGGGTGCCACGCCAACCTCGAAGTGGATAATTTATTATTTTCATGCCACGACCTAGACTGAGATCAAGGCTCTCGATACGGACCTGCGTAGAAGGTCGCACTCGAATCGTCGAGAGCCTTGACTCGAGGCCCAAGGCTCTTCAGCAACGACTCAGATGGCGCAAATTAGGGATAACATCGGAATTGTCTCGGAGTGCGGCGATTTTCGGGAAGGAAAAAGTGTATTTGAATTGTGCCTTAAAGAAAATCACAGTACAAGTCCAGATTCTAGCTATGTGTCTGGTTAATGTCTTGGATAAGGACTTCCTATTCCTGTTATTATAATAAAACTTGCTCGGATGCAAATTATATACACAAACCTTTCTCATTTATTGCTCTTTCTATTAGAAATAACCGCATTAAAATCCGTCGCGTAGTTTAGGACGAGTTAGCGGATAAGCGAAAAAGTGTATTGGACTCGTATGTAAAGAAGAAAAGATGTAAAAGTCTATAATTAATCAATCACGCCGTTTGGCTGTTTAATTTGAATATACGTATATTAAAAATTAAACTATGCTCTCATAGTTTTTATCCCAGTGGTACATTCCCGACAAAAAACCAGAGAGTGGAAAGGAATGGAGAAGGGATTTGCAAAAATTTTTATGTTTGAACAAAGGCTTATTTTATTATTATTAGCTTAACCTAGACCACTGTCCATCCCTTCAGGGTTACAAACATGATTAATATTTAAGAAACATCTTCAAGAAGCGCCCCAAATATAAAATGATTTACTTAACAAGGTTAAACGATAAACTAATATTCAAAGTCACAGCCATCGTCTGCCATTATCATATTAACAAGTTAAACAACGTAGATCCGTAGTGGAGCCAGAGCTCGCTCTTAAAATATCGCATGTTCTATCAAAGGCGTTAATGACACGTATCTGTGCAAATATTGATGCTGCAAGAGTGTGTCAAGGTCGGAGCATCGACGCCGATCCACATTGTACGAAAAACAAACGTGGAAGATTTTATTAACGGAGAAATAGGCTAATATTTAGCGTACCAGTATATATTACTGTCTGGGTATGTAGTTGTCGTGGCTAGGGACTTTCTATGCCGTGTTAAAATGTCAAGCGTGCGAGCAAGATAAAGGGATGAAGTTAAGCACCCTATAGAGCTCCATCCCATTAATGGTCCAGTTTAGATCGTGAAATGGTTCGCGTTAAGAGCTCATGGTAAGGCCACAAATATTAGAATTGATCACTTCATGATGTGACCGACCATTTCATGAACTGACTGAAGTGATTGATGCTCTGCCCGCTGGGACTGCGAGGTTTTTTGAAAAACTACGGCGGCCCTAGAACGGTCTGACACTCTCATTGAGCAGAAGAAGAATTGATGATGACCAAACCCTCCAAAAAAAGAAGAAGGTGTGAAGTAATCATCCAATGACTTCTCTTACCCTATAGGGTTTTTTTTTATGGTAGGTAAAATCATCCAATGACAAATCCCGCCCTTGGGCGGAGCGTGAAGTAGTGTCAGACTCTTACTGACTAAAAACCTACCCCGTTCCTTCGTAGCCTATCGTGCCGGGGCCGGGCATTCCTTTCGGATGTTAATCCATGACCCCAGTAGGCTTCGACCCTGCCTGCCTGCAGTTAGCAGGCTGGGCCTCTTCGGTGTGCTGACAGCTGCTTGAGGCGCGCGGGAACAGAACGCGCCGTCGACGACTTGGGCTCGGTCCGGTCGGTTACCGGACGATCGGACAGCGTGCTACCCATTGCACGCCGTCCGCAAGCCCGTACCCTATAGGGTTGAGCGGGAGGGCGTGTTAGACTTTTACTGACTGAAACCACAAGTGCCCTTCAGTTCAGTTGTCCTTTCCATTCTAGGATAATGTTTTCTTTTGAGAAAATCTCCGCGGCCTTAGCGGGCATCGGCCCTGGGCCCTTGTGGTTTGGTGACATCTCTTTGAGGAGCGCTACGATTTTATGATGATTGGTTCGGCCCGGACGGTTACCAGACAGCCGGACGGTAAGCTACCCAAGGTTAATTTCGTGGATTCGCGGATTCGAATTCAAGATAGCCTATCCTAATAAAACCAATGCGAAATTTGGCAGTAGTGGAACTCTGAACTTTTCCACGAGGCACTTATAACCATGTCAATGCGGTAAATCTTGACCTATTTTCGTTTTGTTTGCCTTGAGGTCTGTTCCCTTTGTTTTGCTAGAAATATCTATCATCAAAGCAGTTTACTTTCAAAATAATAGGCCCTTGAGAAGACTCAAGGCATCTTTCCTGACTCGATGTTAAGTGTGTTACAATCAGCCCCCCTAGCCCAGTTACAATCGTTTCGTTTAGCGTGAACGCATGGAGTTGGCCACGCCCCCAATTCGTTTGTTCTGACGTCACATCAACAAAGGAATCGGGGGCGTGGCCAACTCCAAGCGTTCACGCTAAACGAAACGATTGTAACTTGGCTAGGGGGGCAGAGAGTGTCTGTATTATTTCGCTGTGTACGTGTACCAGCTAAGACGTTAGAATTTTGTGATCTTTAATTTTGTTATTCATCTATTATGTGTCTATTAAGTATGGGGTTAAGGCCTGAAATCTATGTAAAAGAGAAACTGACTGACAGACATATCAATGCACAGCCGAAATGACTGGGACTAGGAGATCGAATTTTTGCACAAGGTTCCTTTTATGACGGAGGTGAGCACTAAAAAAGGATTATCCAAAATTCAGCTCCTAAAGGGATGAAATGGTGGTTCAAAGTTTGTATGGATAAAACTACATTCACGCGAGTGAACCGCTGGCAAAAGCTAGTAAACGATAAATACAAAAATTATATTATGATATTCTTCTTCTTATCGTGTCGATGTACTCAACTATTTTTTTCTGACCAGTATATAGCACTGCAGTATTTTTTCTAGTGCTTGACTACGATCCCACCTGATAGTAAGCAATGATGCAATCGTTGATGGTGAGGCGCACTAGTTTATTAAGAGCCTATTCCCTCTAGCCTTGAAGACATCTAAATTATAATCGGACGGGAAGACCGCAGCAAGCAAACTGTTCCAGACCTGTATTTAGTAATCGGCACAGCTCTGTTATTGGCTTCACATATATCCTGAAATGTGCAGGTAGTCGTGCAGGATGGGCATCATAGCAGGTGACGCATGTCCTGTGTAACGGATCCACACTGGCACAGTGTTAAAAATAGATCAAGATAGCTCCATTTCGCCAGACTGTTATATGGCTTTAGAAATGATGATAAAACTTGTAAAATTCTGGCTAGATTTTAACAGATAGCCTTTAAATACTACACTTTTATTTTGTACTACTACTTTGACTGGCCTGTTGATCTAGTGGTTAGTGACCCTAACTGCTATGCCAGAGGTCGTGGGTTCGATTCCCAACCAGGAAAAATTTTTGTGTGATGAGCACGATCATTTGTTCCGTGTCTGGGTGTAATTTATCTATAATATGTATGTATTTAGACATATATAAGTATGTTTATCAGTTGTCTAGTACTCATAACACAAGCTATGCTTAGCTTGGGACTAAACGGCATTCTGTGATAGTTGTGGAACATTATTATTACTGTTTTAATGGAAAAACGGAAAATCGGGTCTTTGTAATGAATGTGGTTTTAGAGTGCACATCAAATCTTCTTTACCTCAATTACGTTGAATGTTTACCATTCAATTTGATATAATAAAAACACTCTTTAGCCGAGGCAATAAAGTTCAAATTCAAACGAATAACTTTGTCCTTGCAGGATGACGTTTCGACAACATTACGATGAATGTACGCAGTGAACTGAAACTATTGAAGTATGTATCACGAGGTTCATTGGAAAATGTTTAATTGTTCCAATGTATGGTTTAGCCATGTTTAATGGACAGTGAAATTATCAGACAGGCAAAATAGAGGCAGCAAAGGAATTTTACAAACTTTTTTTTTTATAAGCCCTTACTGTCCCACTGCTGGGCAAAGGCCTCGCCCAAGTCCTTTGAAACCATCTTCTCCACAGACACACACACAAACAACAACAACAGACTAGGACTCAAAAACCTTTACAATACGCAGGCCACATCATTGGATATTCAACACTTCTTTTTCATTATTTTTATCAAAAAGTAAGTCTACCCAAAATCTACCTACATAAATAAAAGCGAAATACCCGTCACTGATTTATCACGCAATATCAGAAACTATAACACCTACAAAATTAAAAGGTCATTGGGCATTTTGTTCGGACATTTGACCCACGGAGTACACAAACGAAATAGGGCAAGGTATAAAGATAAATGTTTCTGCAACCCAGTGGTATGGGTCGCATTCTTGTGGGCCATGGGAGAATTGAGTAAAAAAAAAATATTAATAAGGTATTTTTAAAGCACTTTAGTAATTAACTAACTGAAGACTACTCGACCGATTTCAAAAATACTTATAGCAGTCGAAAGCTTGTCATCCCTAAGTGGCATAAGATATTTTCCAATGGGAAATTCCGACGGGAAAAAAAGTAGAATGTGCTAGTTTTATCAAAAGCAGTTCTTTTAAACTATCTATGGGACAAAAATAAAATCCAGGTCTACTTAAATAATATATTATAGTCTGCTTGATCAAAATCTATTGTTATTTTATCTAAAAAAGCTACAGGTCCTTCTATTACATCTTGATGCCACATACATACATTACATATGGATTTCGAGTGGCATTAATTATTGCCGCAGTTATTCTAAAGTCGACCATCATATGTCTCACCTTCTTCTTTGTCGGTATTACTCTTGACAGAGTGGTCGTGGTCATCACTTTAGGTGTTGGTGGCAAGTTTCATAACACGCCGCCACTCTTTTCTAATGGCCGGCTTCCTCCTGCATTAATGCAGTGATGATGAGCTATTTACTGCCGCTCTTATCTGGTCAGTTCACCTCATAGGCGACCTTCCTCGTGGCTTGGTATCCTCTACCTTTCCCTGGACCATAAATCGCGTCGTTTGCTGTATAAGGTCCCATAGCATCAAGAATGTAGCCATCGGTACATACTTATAAAAAGGGTTTAACCAAATTCCGAAAATAAGGAGACTGTAAGTTTTCCGTTGAAAAAGGAAATTCGCACTCTTCTGCAGGTAAAATATGTTCCATCACATACGACAGTGGCTGTGGGATCATTTTGGTTATCAACGAAAAAATGACTTGGGATAGAAAGGTTTCTGGCTACCACATCTTCTCTTGTGACATGATTTAAGCCTAAATGCTGTGGCACGAAATCATTAATTAAGAATTCCCTTACTATTGCCAATTTCCTTTCTAATGTTCTCCTCGACATATTTAATTTTTTTTTTTATCTAAGCGTCATCTAGTTCACCGGCTTATTATTTTAGTTAAGTAAATTACAAGAACTGTGGCGTTCTGATCTATGAAACAGAGAAGGCGTTTGATTTAAAATGACATTAAATTGGTATTTCGTAAGACCGGTCCGAAAGTGTCATCTCATTGTTCGACATTTCATAATCAAATTGATTTATTCGTTCGAAACCCCATTTGTACAGATTCATCATGCCAACAACATGAGCACCATTAAAGCTTTCGAGTGAAGGGGTATTAATTAAGTCTACCCAATTATTTCTAATAAAATGAAGATTGCAAACCCGAGCAATTAGCATCATTTTTTTTTCTGACAGACTGACACCTTGACCTTTCAAAAGTGCCTGTAAATGGTTTATTTGAAATAAATGCTTTTGAATCTTAAATCTTTGAATCTTTGAGCTAATTCCGGTATTTTTATCTATCTGTCAAATGTGCGAGCGAATGAGATATTTCGTAGAGCTCTACAAACATTTATTGTGCTTGTACCACACGTTTCCACGACGCTAAAAATAAAAACTTATGTTTTATTAACAAAAGTTAATGTTAAATAACTTTTTTCTCCCATTGAATACATAAAAAAAATTTGCATATTTTGAAAAGTGGGATTGATTTCTTCAATTTAAAACTAATTCGATTTGTGTACGCGAACTTTCATAAAGTGGGTCAGAAATGCCCCATGACCTTTGGCAGGTAGGTTCCTCATAGGGTGGAGACGTCTGCTAAGAAAGGATTTTACGATACTTTCAAAAGTTCAGTAAGTTAGAAACCGTTCAAATCTGATGGTAGGGGAAACTATCAAGTAACAGAATAAGGATGCACGCACTGAAATATGACGTCATCGCCATTAGGCTTAGAGATAGCGAGATGTTCCTTCCACACCCCTACTCTTCCAGAAAACGCTTTCTTTTAGTGTTATTTGCTGTTTAGTATGAAAACAGGTTTTTTTTATTTTTTATGGTAGGTAAAATCATCCAATGACAAATCCCGCCCTTGGGCGGAGCGGGAAATAGTCGTCAGACTCTTACTGACTAAAAACCTACCCTGTTTCTCCCCTGCCTTGGATCCAAGGCCCTGATATGCATTTTCATACCTCCTCAGAGCCCCAGACCAGGCCTCGACCCTAATGGGCCCCTACGGTTTGCTGACAACTCCTTGAGGTGCACGGGAACAGTGCGCGCCGTAAACGACTTGGGCTCGGTCCGGTCTGTTACCGGACAAACGGACATGGATCGTAGTCAAGCTCTAGTTTAATTATATTATTATAAATTAAAAAAATTACAAAGTTCAGTTGATTATTTGCAAGCACACTAATATTACAAAGGCGAAAGTAAGTGTACACACAAACGTGTGTTTATCCGTTTGTTACTTCTTCACACACGAAAGGCTAAACGGATTTGGATGAAACTATGTACACGAGTAGACCATGTCATGTCCTTTTAGCATAGCGCTTCTTATGCAGGGAGTATTTTCCTTAGGGAAAATTACTACTTTCACTTCGGGTGAAACCACTGGCAGAACCACTGGTAAATAAATAAATAAATAACAGACGATATATCACGAAGAGGTAGGTAGAGACGAATCCCCATTCGTCTAATTACACAACTTTTCTCCACAATTCAAGTCCCGTGTATGCAGTAAGCAGCCAAGCCTTTTGGCACCAGTCCAGACCCCAGACTCGAATTCCTGACGTAGTTTGTTGGCTGCCAGTATATTTCTATTACCGACTGTATATTAGAGTCAATTTTATTTCCAAAATGGAGTAGGTACTAATATTTGGGGGCCGTTTATATCTACATATATTTGTGGACCTGAGGTTCCATGGAGAACTAGCTTCTGCTAGCAGCTTCACCAGCCTGAAAATAGGTTTCTCCATACAAACTTTGACCTTCGTTTCATCCCCTTAGGGGGTAAATTTTGGGAAATCCTCTCTTAGTACTCGCATACGTTATAAAAGGAAACCTTGTGCAAAATTTTATGCTCTTAGGCTTTGAGTTTCGACTGTGCCATCAAATGCATTGATATGCCATCAATCAGTTTCTGGGGCGCGCCACAATTAGTGATAAGGCCCATCCTTGAGGCGTGGCTGGAAAGACCTCACGGCGTTCTCAACTTCCGCACGACGCAGGTGCTTACCGAACACGGAAAGTTCGCTAAGTACCTGTTCCGGATTCGTGCGGAGGATTCGCCTGGGTGTCGCCACTGTGCGGAACACCCGGAGGACACGGAGGAGCATACTGTAGAAGTATGTCCCGCCTGGGCGGAGCATCGCCGTGTCCTCGTGGGGGCAATCGGCAGCAGCGATCTCTCTCGCTGGGCCTTGGTTCAGGCCATGGTCCGGAGTGAGGAGGGATAGCAGGCGGTCGCCTCCTTCTGCGAAGCAGTAATGCTAGCAAAGGAGGAGGCCGACCGCATCAGGCAGAGGCAACGGGGCGCTTGCCCCAGCCGCCGCCGGGATTCCGATCCCGATTTCCGGCCACCGTAGGCGCGGGCTTGCGGACGGCGTGCAATGGGTAGCACGCTGTCCGATTGTCTGGTAACCGACCGGACCGAGCCCAAGTCGTCGACGGCGCGTTCTGTTCCCGCGCGCCTCAAGGAGCTGTCAGCATACCGAAGAGGCCCAGCCTGCTAACTGCAGGCAGGCAGGGTCGAAGCCTACTGGGGTCATGGGTTAACTTCCGAAAGGAATACCCGGCCCCGGCACGATAGGCTACGAAGGAACGGGGTAGGTTTTTAGTCAGTAAGAGTCTGACACTACTTCCCGCTCCGCCCAAGGGCGGGATTTGTCATTGGATGATTTTACCTACCATAAAAAAAAAGGTCAGTTTCTCATTTTATATATTATACTATATTCTTAGTACATGCGAAACCTGAATTTAATTTGTTCAGAATCAGTACCTGAATCGATTCCAATCATTTTTATACTATGTTAAATTTTTTCCCAAAAATATTTAAAAAATGGTCTCAATTTGGACATCACCGATACTAAGTAAAAAACTGGTCACGACAGCCCATTGCGTGCATCAGACGCCAGTGCACAGGTGCGTGCGGGAGTAAAACAACCCATCTGTCACCCAGATGATCCGGTGACCATGTGTTTGTGTGAACAACTAGGTAACACAATAAGCTTATAACTTTGTGATTTTTCATGATACGAGTACAATTATGAAAATTTGTAAATCTTTACATAAAAATACTAGACACGTGTTTCGGGATTCGCATATACCAAAAATAAGGTTGTATAGATCGATAGATTGATATGGAGGTTAAGACGTCTGTAGCAAAAACAAAACTTATATTAAACTTGGTAAAACTGTCGACAGAGCTAGATTGGTTTTGATACTTTGGGGAATACACCGTTTTTTTTTAAGTGGTAAAAGGATGGCTTTTAGGGGCTTCTATGTGCTAGTTGGCTTTAGCATAATTTAATTGAATTGAGCAGTTTAAATTCTTCAACCCCGTTTCATGATCGGAGAACAAGACGTTCAACAATTTTTATTGTTTGTACAGCTAAAGATTACACATATCATACCTTAGCCTAGCATAGCATCAGTCTTATAACGTTCCCACTACTGGGACTCAGGCCTCCTCTCTAAGAGAGGGAATGGGCCCTAATCAACCACGCGGGCCCAGTGCGGATTGGTGGATGTCATATGTCTTTGAATTTATGGTTCTAGGACATGCCGGTTTGCTCACGATGTTTTCCTTCACCGTTTTAAGAGCAGTGGTGATGAAATAAATTAAACAAAGTAATGCGCCTGGCTGGGTTTGAACCCTCGTAAGTCGGGACCGTTACCACTCGGCTACCACCGCTTTCAATCATACCTTGGAAGTTTTAAAATCATGAGCGAATAGGCAACTAATTTGTTAGGCACACAAAAGTACATTGGTAGGGTTAATATACCTGAGGCATTTTCTACCAGTCAACCTTTGAATCTGAACTTCGAAGCAAGCATGGTCCATCGTCGACCACATCCGTCGCTTACCATAACGTGAAATTGTAACATTTCGCAAGCCTTACAAATGAATTGGTTGGCCACAAACATACAAATGAAAAAAGGACCTACTGAAGTAATAAAATAGAGTAGCTACGCGCCATTTTGGAATTTCTTCCATCTTCGTCGTCCAATTTCATAAACAATCGAATTCAAAGTTAGTTTCAATAATATTATAGTGTCAGGTGTCCGAATTCAAATAGGTACCCAGTTATTTGAATACCCGATGCGGGCTAGAGGGACAGTCAAACGTAATTGCGTCCTTTGTCCTCAACTAGCTATTGCTCGAGGCTTTGCTGCCGAGCCGTATTTCACACGAACCTTTGATTTTTTCGGGATTGATATTAGAAATTATATATAAGGTTATCTTATATCAATGCTCTCGGCACAGATAGAAATGTATCGTAAAGCAGAGAATGAGTTCATGTCGGGAGAATTAGGACCCTCAGTTGATACTGACGATCTAAAGTGAACTGTTAAACAGATGGAGCTATACAAGTGTATATCTCTATCGAGAGAGCTATATAGTGTTTAGCCCCATCTCTCTTTCTCGCTTGCACGCTTGACATTTTAACATGTCATGGTAAAGCCCTAGATCGCCGCCTTTGTAAAGAAACAAATGGTCACTCTAACATTCTGACACTAATACGATAGTTATGTCCTTTGTCCATCCGCGGAACTGTCCGCCTAGCCGTCAATGACGTCATGTGCGTGACCCTTACACCCTCACTTACGCATGCTACGCAGTCACACCTGCCAGTTAGCTTCCGGGCTGATATTTATGATGTATTCATTATACAGTTATGTACTTGAATACATGGCACAAGATTAATTGTTATTATGACTGAACGACGTTTGATGACTTTAATGCTATTTATAACCTTCCGTGTAAAGGGGATTATGTTTCTTGAAAGTATCTGCAGCTTCAGTTCACTTAATAGGACCACACCACCACACACATACCACGGGGAATTTAAAAAAAGGAAACTTTGGTCCTCGTTCCAAATCCACGGTTACTTTTTATCATCATTTTACTATTAGCAGCCCAAAATTTGCTGTAAGTGCATAGGCCTCTTTGTTAATCTTGTTAGCACTCTCCGAAGACCGGCATACGACCTAGCCTGGAGGCCTCCACCCTTACATTTGCCGATTCGAGATTTCGGTTCGATGCCTGATATGACCGGTTTCTTACATTTTATGTTTGCTTATCCTTTAAGCTATGTCGATCGACCATCTTGGTTCTCTGCCGGATTACCTCGCTCCGAAATCGGTCCCCCTAGAGAGCATTGCTCTTATATATTGCTATTGCTAGCTGAGCTACCTAAAACTGATAGACCATGAGTGTTCACATTTCGGCCCATAGGTCATAACAGGTCTTGTTCTTCTTCTTTCGTGATGGTTGGTTCGAATCAAATTTTGTCCGAACACTATGTAACTACCTGAGTAGCGTTTAAGCTGTGGAACGTGCAGATGGTTCTGCATGGCGAGCAAGAATGGAGGTGACGCATATCCTGCGAAGGGGCTCTATACTGGCACTGTGTTTACGATGGGTCAAGGATACCCCATTTGGCCAAATTGCTTCTGCAGTTTCCAACCTGAGCCCACAATCGATTCAGAGATATCCAGATTGGCCGTTGCAGTTCGTGGCAGATTTTGCTGCCGGGGAAACAAAGTTTGGAGAACTGGAATTTGTTCCTCAACAGTTCGCCCAGAGATACGAACATTAGCTGTATTTTCAAAAGCGCTGTTCTCCGAGGAGGTTGTTTTTGTCTTAGATCTGACGATTCTTAAATACAAAATCATAACAGGTAAGATGATGGTGTAGTTTTTAAGTTCTGTGTATAGAAGACATGACGAAGTTTTTAGCTCAGCTGTGTTCTTCTTTTAGCCTTCTGTTTATGTGTGTCCCTGTAATATTAAAGCAAGTTAAAAGAACTCCTTACTTGTCTTCAGGATGGAGTGTGATGACCATGTTGGTGGCCGCCGCCAACGAGCCAGCATTGCACACTGCCAGTATCACAAACGCCGTGCGTTGTTTTGTCTGTAACAAACGTAAATACAGCTTTTTAGAAAACGTTTCTGCGAACGGCTTCACCGCGTGAAAATCCCAAGATAAAAAGGTATATGCTACTCCAGGTCATTGTCTGCACATGTGCCAAATTCCATTTAAATCCGTTCAGCCGTCTGAGCGTCGAGGAGTAACAAACATACACACATACTTACAAAGTTTCGCCTTTATAATACTGGTATGGTAAGTTAGATTCTGATAATTCTCTAATGAAAACGGCATAGCTACACTGTGTGAAGAAGATATGGTTGGAGAAAATGGTAACTACTGATGCCACGACTGAGAGAAGATTGGAAGAGGAAGACATGTTGTGCCAACCCCATGAAGGAATCGCTAAGTACCTGTTCCGGATTCGTGCGGAGGATTCGCCTGGGTGTTGCCACTGTGCGGAACACCCGGAGGACACGGTGGAGCATACTGTAGAGGTATGCCCCACCTGGGCGGAGCATCGCCGTGTCCTCGTGGGGGCAATCGGCGGCAGCGATCTCTCTCGCCGGGCCTTGGTTCAGGCCATGGTCCGGAGTGAGGAGGGATGGCAGGCGGTCGCCTCCTTCTGCGAAGCAGTAATGCTAGCAAAGGAGGAGGCCGACCGCATCAGGCAGAGGCAACGGGGCGCTCACCCCAGCAGCCGCCGGGATTCCGATCCCGATTTCCGGCCACCGTAGGCGCGGGCTTGCGGACGGCGTGCAATGGGTAGCACGCTGTCCGATCGTCCGGTAACCGACCGGACCGAGCCCAAGTCGTCGACGGCGCGTTCTGTTTCCGCGCGCCTCAAGGAGCTGTCAGCACACCGAAGAGGCCCAGCCTGCTAACTGCAGGCAGGCAGGGTCGAAGCCTACTGGGGTCATGGGTTTATTTCCGAAAGGAATACCCGGCCCCGGCACGATAGGGTACGAAGGAACGGGGTAGGTTTTTAGTCAGTAAGAGTCTGACACTACTTCCCGCTCCGCCCAAGGGCGGGATTTGTCATTGGATGATTTTACCTACCACAAAAAAAAAAAACCCATGAAGGAAGCAACCTTCTTTCATGGCCAACCCCAAATAACTTGATTGGCGAGTTTACGGACAGGATGTGTGTTTTTGTTATACTTATACCAACGTGATAAGAGACAAAAAAGGGCATTAGAGTCAAGCTGTCTTTGAATACCTTCCCAGATGCATCACGTTGCGTTATAATTGAGTCAGATCAGCCCCCTAGCCAAGTTACAATCGTTTCGTTTTGCGTTAACGCACCCCGAGTTCCTTTGTTCAAACAAAGGTATTGGGGGCGTGGCCAACTACAAGCGTTCACGCAAAACGAAACGATTCTAACTTGGCTAGGGGGGCAGAGCTATATTCATTCTTTAGTAATAAGTACCTCGTGACCGAGAGACTTCCGTCATAATGATACGACTAAGACAAGTGTCAATTATAATAAAATTATAATCAGTATCGTTCAGCCCTCTGTATTACTGGCACTCTAAATAACAAAATATAGTAAACAAGAAATGACATAAACAGGTTTATTTCTTAAAACATCTTATAGTTACGCTATTAGCTGTCGAGAAATGAGCAGAACAGCGCTTATGACATTGAAATATTAAATATCATCAATGATTGTAACTTAGTTTTAGGGTTCCGTACCTCAAAAGGAAAAACGGAACCCTTATAGGATCACTTTGTTATCCGTCTGTCTGTCTTTCTCAAGACCCTTTATCTCGAGGATGCGTGGAGATATCGAGTTGAAATTAAAACCATATACTCAAGTCTGCGGTCCCTTGATACTGTGAAAAAATCAAATTTCTAAGTTAACGAAAAAAAATATACGGCCGTTTATGTCGTGAAAAACGTATATTTTGACATTCTCAAGGGAATCAAAATTCATAAGTCACTCGTTGACCTAGACCTTGAAATTTGGCTTAAAACAAGGTCTTATAGCACAAATATAGGATTAAATCTGAAAACTGTAAATTAGAAAAAATCTTTGAGATTCGAAGGCTCGATTCGAGAATTGGACTATTTGCAAAAGTTTAATTTATACGGAACCGGAGTTGGTGCCCTGAGACAGTGAGACGGGGTCGCGGCAGTCTGACTATCTGAACAGTTTTCGCCAGAACTGAAAGAAGGAGGTGCGTCGTGAAAGATGGAAGGAGTAAAGGGAGACATTTTCCCAGAAGTGGGACAGACCAAGCTAGAAAAAAATACTGTATTTATAAGTGCATGTTTAAAAATAGCTTGGATTTTTTTTTTAGGTTATTGATAGGTTCGCGCTTGATCGCTATCTCACCTGATGGAAAGCGACGATACGGTCGACGATGGATTGATCCACAAATAATTTCTTAGCTCCTTGGGGAGCATTAAAATGACACTTTTAAGATGTCAAGGAGAATTTTTGGGAGATGTGAAATAATTTAATGATTTCTTCCACTCTAGGGTGGAAAGAGAGGGCGTGTCAGAGTTTTACTTAAGCCCTTTACGTTCTAGGACCACCGATTTCCTTTACACAAATGCCCCATGGCCCTAGCGGACATCGCCCCTTCTGGGTTCCTGTTGTTATGCGCTGATATCTCTTTGAGGCGCGCGTGGAACACTATGCACCGTCGACGACTGGGCTCGATCTTTCAGTAGGAACAGACAGCCGGACGGTGAGCTACCCATTGCTCGTCGTCTGCAAACTGTTAATTAGCCTGCCGTCCGAAAGATAAAGCTGTAATGTGCAACTGCAGACTATAAAGCGAAAATCTTTATGGAGAAGAACGTGCGAGAAAATCCATAGACACTCATATAAATAAGTAAACTAGACAAAATCTTGGCTGAACTCTTTTGTCTTGCTCGCATGATCAACTACGCACCAGAAATCTTGAATGACACCATCGTTAATACCGCAAAACACACCGCAAAATCGCTTTTAGCGATAAGACCGCCGATTGTGACACCCGGTTCATAAAGTTGCTATTATAATTTTATATTGGTGTATAATAAAGAGTATATCTATCTATGTACCTTGTAACTTTGTTAGTATCATAATGCTATTAATAAAATATCAGGTATTTGTCCTCTAAAGGAAGGCTCTTAAGAATATTTAATCATTTGCGGAGCCTTGAAACACAAAGTTGCTGAAGGAACACAGGCGCGTATTGACTAAGTCAGTAAAAGACTGACATTCCCTCTCGCCGCACCCAGAAGGGGAAGGAGTTATTTGATGATTTCGCAAAAAAAAAAAACATTTTTGTTTTAAATGATATAAACAAGCGCTCGACTAAGATCCCCCCTGAAGGTAAGCAGTGATGCAATCGTTGATGGTGAGGCGCACTAGTTTATTAAGAGCCTATTCATTAAGAGCCTTGAAGACACCTAAATTATAATCGGACGGGAAGACCGCAACTTTGACCACAGCTTTGACCGCAACAGATAAATTGTTCCAGTCCTTCGATGTACGCGGTATAAACCACAAGGCGAAACGCTTAGTCCGAACCCTAGAGGTTTTAACAAATAAGGGTGGAAACTCGCCGTACGTCGGGTTGTCCGATGGTAGAAAGGTGATAGCGAAATCAAATCATGTAATTCCCGCGTGCTCTCTCCAAAATGCATAAAATTTTTCGTCTCTTTGACCGAAAGGCATCTTTTTGGCATAGGCAAAAGAGAGATCATCGAAGAAGAAAGTTGGTGAGAGTAGCCTAAGACTGAGATCAGGGATAAGCAATTGGTCTTTCCAGCAATGAACTAATAGACTGAAGAAGATTAACCATAACAGAGAAGATCCATCTTCTATCTAGAGACTGTTTCTCAACCAAAGTCTGCACAAAATCAACTGCACAAGACCTAAACAGCCTCGCCAGCGAAACAAAACATAAATAATTAAAGATACAAGCTAAACGAAGAACTCATAACAAGTTCATTTCCAAGTTTAGCGTATGAAACAACAGCGGCGTGACGTCATAATCAGACAGGTCGATGCGATGGTGTGACCGAGTGACTCATTCGATTTTATCATCGAAATGAGCAGTATATACCCGTAATAGAGAATTATTAAAGTGCCACTGACATTCTAGCACTCAATTCTTCAATAAGTTGTTGAGGAAACTCTTCATTGATTAGTTTGGAGCAGAAATTGATTGTTTTGTTTGTGTTCCGTTCGTGTTGAAAGGCTTCTATTAGATTAGAACTTAATAAAGTGCGTAAAGGATGGAAAAATGTTTTTCTTTTTTTTTTTCACAACTATCACACTACACCGTCTAATCCCAAGCTAAGCAGAGCTTGTGTTATGGGTACTAGACAACTGATAAACATACTTATGTAATTCTAAATACATACATATAGATAAATTAAACCCAGACACAAAACAAATGATCGTGGTCATCACACAAACATTTGTCCTGGGTGAGAATCGAACCTACGACCTCCGGCATAGCAGTTAGGGCCACTAACCACTAAACCAACAGGGCAGTCAAAAATTTAAAGATTGTAGTCAATGGTTTCCTCTCATTTCTACTTACCCCTACAGGGAAAAAGTAAAAGTGTAATGTATGTACGCGTGTTTGAAACAACCGTCGCGCGTCACTCATATAACCTTGACTCTTTCACGCGGATCGAAAATCGAGGTGTTTCCAGCTTTGAGCATATACGTAAAAAATCAGGGTAATTCATGCTAGCCTGTCTTCTCCCAGAACATCAAGCAAAGACACCGCCTGGAGAGCCAAAAAGCAATTTCATTCAGTCGAAACTTCTTAGAAGTTACCAAGTAACACAAGATTTATTTCTTGAAATTAGGCCCGAAAGTGGGTCAATCGTTTGTGCGGCCTGGATTTACATAGGTGGGGGGCCTTCAAGAGTTTTTCAAAGCTACGTATGTATAAGGTCAAGCAAGTAGGACTTCAGGGAACTCTTGAGGAAAAGTAAAAAAAAAAACAAAGCATTTATTTCAAAATAAATCATTCACAGGCACTTTTGAATTGTCAAAAAGTCGTTCAGATAAATGATGCTAATTGCACATTCCTAAGCATCTCTATGGAGAAGAATGTGCACGAAACTCCTTGGACAAGGATGTTGATTAGGCCATTCGAAACTGGGTTTTGAATTGAGAAATTATGAAACAGCTTCTCCCGCTCTAAAACCCACCCATGATCCTTCAATTGCTCTATGCGTTCCAGGATCGCAATGACTCTTTAAAGAACTGCCCCCCTAAGTTACAATCGATTCATTAACGTCAAACGCTTTGAGTTGGCCACGCCTCCAATTCCTTTGTTCTGACGTCATTACAACGCTCAGTCACGTGGTCAGAAGTTCAGAACAAAGGAATTGGAGGCGTGGACTCCTTAATACTCTTCAAAAACCTGTTTATTTTATGAGCATCTTATTCAAGCGATATACGTTTACATAATGCAGTTGGTATGTTACAACTACGAATATATTATCATAGACATCCTTGACCCGTTAATATTACGACTTCATGATAAATTGAGTACCTATGCGATTGTTTATCGTACAACATAAAAGAAACATATAATTTTATTTTATTTGAAGTACCAGGGAGGTATAAACAGCTAGCTGATTACATTAGTACGTGTGAACCTAACTGGCCTCGAAAAGCAATGTTATGTGTATCTGTTGATTGATCTTCAAAAGATGACTGGTGGATCTTGTAAAGACTCAAAGTATTCGCTATGGTCTTATCTAATCGCGAACTAGTCTTAGAGGATTATCTGAGCTTCGTCCTTCTGAATGATGACACCTTTGCGCTAATATAGCATTTATACTTACACAAAGGATCGTGATTACATTGTGGATAGTAGCAAATAATTTGGACCCGTTGCTGTGGTTACGCGCAGCCCTCACTTCGATTGAGACCCGAAAATCGGTTACTGCGCATTCATGCTCGTCCGCCATGATGGTCCAACTTGTGTACCGAGGATTATAATCGATTTTCAAGTTTCATAGTTGGAAAGCTCGCGTTTTACCGTTATCTCACCTGATGGCAGGCGGTCATGTGGTCAACCAAGGACCTTGATAATTGCAAGAATTATAAACCTGGATGTCTAGAAGACTAGCTATCGAGAAACAGACTCCGGTATGAGTCCCTGCCAAGACTGCGGACAGTTCGAAGGGGCCACTGCAAGGGATTAAAGGACCACTAAAGGAATATTTCTAGCAGAACGGATGGCCGCTGGGGCCAAAAGGTTCTGGAATGGCGACCACGTACCGGAAGACGTACAGTTGGAAGGGCCCCTACAAGGTGGACCGATGACCTGGTAAGGGTTGCGGGAATCCGATGGATGCGAGACGCACAGGACTGTTCATTGTGGCGACACTTGGGGTGGCCGATGTCCAACAGTGGATGATGATGATGATGAAGAAAAAGGAACACTCTGGGTTTTAATCAGTAAAAGTCTGACACTTCCTGCCGCTCCACCCAGAGTGGGAGAACTCATTCGACGATTTCCCACATAAAAAAAATATGATGCCCTCACAGCAGTTATTTATGAAGGACTATAAAGGAGTGCCCAAAACTTTGGTTGTGTTATTTGGACAAAATAAAACCGAGATTCAGAACCTTGCCAAGCCAATTATGATAATACCAGCAATTATTATTACGTAACTAAATACTGGCAAACACACGATACATAATGAAATATTCAGCACATTGCATAAAACAGAAAAACAAGTTATCAAATCTGTGCTTATTTATCTGTTTTAGCAGATCATGGCCAAGGCGTAGAGAACAAAGATATGAATAATATTAGAATTAAGAATATATTTTAATAGAGCCTTAACATTTTCGGAGTTTCCTAGCGAGATCGCATCAGGAATCAAGATAATCCAAAGGAGAACCAAAGTTATCGACGTAACCCGAAGAATTGACAAACTCCCTCGCCCATGGCGACTTTTTGTAGCGATGCTATAGCGCGTTCGTATCGATACCAGTCGCGATGCTGTAGCGCGTTAGTAGCGATACAATCGCGATGCTGTGACGCATTAGTTTAGTAGCGCGTTGGCATCTTTTCTATATCGCTTTGCAAATACGTCTAACGCGCGTTAGTAGTAGCGATGTTGTTGCGCGCTTACGAAGCACACGACCTAAGTGGCTGTGGGCATGGCATATTGCTCGCAGTACAGAGGCCCTACCACGAGCGTACGAGCGATCCATTTGACAACCTAAACTGAACTGGTAAAGGGAAAAACCTATATAGGATATAAGATGTACAGTTCCATCCCTCTTGCTCGCTCGCACGCTTGACATTTTTATACGTCATGGTAAGGCCGATGGGGCCGAAACGTTTTGGAGTGACGACCGCGTACCGGAAGACGCAGCGTTGGAAGGTCTTCCACAAAGTGGACCGATGAACTGGTGAGAGTCGCGGGAATCCGCTGGATGCGAGACGCACAGGGCAGTTCGTTGTGGTGACACTTCGGGGAAGTCTGTCCAAGGTGGACGTCTTTCTGATGTTGATGATATGAGTATGGTGAAAGAACCTGTTGAGAAGACCCGTGAGATGGTTCGAAAGAGTCACCGCGGCTCAAAGGGCAACTAAAGGAACATGGTTGGGTTTTAGTCAGTAAAAGTCAGACTCTCCCTTTTTTATTGTTGTTAGGTTCGCGCTTGACCGCTATCACACCTGATGGAAAGCGACGATGCGGTCGACGATGGAGCACCCTTACCTAGAAGTAACCTATTCACTCTTGACTTAAAGATTCCCGGGTTATAGCCATCTGCCTTTAGCTCCATTCAGAGAGAGATAAGATATTTGATGATTTCCCGCCCTCAAACAAAAACCAAATTTACGATGGATGGACTGTATGAAATAAAAAAGTTGGCTACTGATAACGACTAAGAGTTGCGTTGGTTCCAAAGATCCAGCAGAAAGGCAAGAGAACCACGATAAAGAATAGAAGAAATCCTAATTACCATAGATAGAGCTTGCCTGATTAGTAGATCAATCAATGCCTGCATTTTCTCGACTATTTTGGAGTCAGCTTCCAGTCTAACCAGATGCAACTGAGTACCAATATTTTACATAGAGCTACTGCCGATCTGATCTCTAAAACCCAGCAATTGGTAACACGATACCCCTGGGCAAGATTGGGGTGAGATTTCCTGGATTCCTATTCGTAACGACAAAGATGTACAAACTTTCCGAGGCACGGGATTATCCCGGTGTTATAGGATCCACCAACCCATCCGTAGTACAACTTCGGCAAGCGTTGCTTAACCTTGGACATGGACCCGTGCGACTGTTATTATTTTAGCCACAAGCTCCTTGATTAGTAAATATTGCCATTTTGACCGTCGTAGTGTATGGAACTCTCATGTTATCAGCGGGCTGCTGAACAATAGACGATAAAGATAATACTTCTATCTGACCTATTAATAGGTCATTCGGTTATCAATATCAACTTGTATTCAGTTGTTATGTACTGAATTTTAATGGCCTTATCTTTTTAAAGTTGAGAATGAAGAAAGAAAGAAGCGTAAATTCGGAACACCCAGAAGACTGTAAATATGACAGACTAGTGTTAGCGTTTTACTAATTTATTGGAATATGTACTTAAATCTTTATATAATTTATATTCATCTTTTAATTATAGTTATTTTCAAAATGTAACCGTGTTCCCAAGAGAAATTCCATTAATAGTTGTTAAACTGACTTTTGTCGGTTGACAGCAAATACGTAGCTGTCAAGGTGGGGAGACTCACTTGGGAACACGGCACTCGAGCTCGAGCAGTCGCACAGTGAACACGTGTACTTGTTAAAGAGTGTTAAACCAAATAAATGTAACAGTGTTATTAAAGAACTTATAAAACCAGTATAAAGACTTTACTTTCTTCACAACCTTGAAGTGAGTTACAGTTCAGAAGCGGGATAGCACCGAGAATATTGTATTCTCAGTGTTACCAAACGCCCAGCACAGTGCAATAAGAAGGTACTGTTTATTTTTCCTTTATTTTTTCTCTTATTTGATCGAAGTATGCATTTTAATTAGTAAATTTATACGATTGACATCTAATATCAAATGTAATGTATGTGTAATATAGAATGATATCTAATATGAAATGATACACAGATATATTTTTTTCATTATTTTTATTTAATACCCCCCAAAAACAAAAAAAAAGCACTTTACTTGTGTACAAAATATAATTTCAGCTAATCAAATGGAAGATCAGTCGAGTAATCAAAGCAGACGCTTGGAGACTCCTGATCCCAAGCTGCTTTCTAGTGCGCAACGCAGTCGTGACAGTGTAAGGCGCAGCCGAAGCGTCACGCGGCGCAGTCGTGGTAGCGTGAGGTGCAGCCGGAGCAACGCGCAGCGGAGCCGTGGCAGTGCGAGGCGTAGCCGGAGTGGCGCGCAGCTCAGCTGTGAGCGCGGCCGCGGCAGTGCGAGGCTCAGTCGGAGCAAGGCGCAGCGGATCCGTGGCAGTGCAAGGCGTAGCTGGAGCGGCGCGCAGTGCAGCCGGGAGCGTGGCCGTGGCAGTGCAAGGCGTAGCCGGAGCGGCGCGCAGTGCAGCCGGGAGCGTGGCCATGGCAACGCGAGGCGCAGCTGCAGCGGCGTGCAGCGCAGCCCTGGCAGCGTGCGATGCAGGCAAAGCGGCGCGCAGCGCCGCCGTGGCAGTGCGAGGCGTGGCCGGAGCGGCGCGAGGCGCAGTCGGAGCGGCGCGCAGCGCAGCCGAGGCAGCGCGAGGCGCAGCCGGAGCGGTGCGGGTCACAGCCGGATCGGCGCGCAGCGCAGCCGTGGCAGCGCGAGGCGCAGCCGGAGCGCCGCCCAGCGTAGCCGTGGTAGCTCGAGGCGTAGCCAAAGTGGCACGCAACGCAGCCGAAGCGGCACGCAGCGCAGCCGTGACAGCGTGAGGTACGACTGCACTGGTGCGGCCTGCAGCCGAATCGGTGCAAGGCAGAGCGACCACCACGATACAAGGCTTTCCCAAGGTGACAGTAACGTTGCCGACCAGGTTAGTGACAAATTATTGTTTGCACAAATGTTGAAAGACGTTGTTCAGACCATGAAAGCTGATGGGAACAATGAACGTTTTCCTGTCTTTAATGTAATTCCCGAATTCGATCCGTCTAAAAGGAACCAATCGATAGAGATGTGGATAACTAAAGTAAACGAGTGTGCACAAATTTATAATTGGGCAGAAAGACAAACAATTCATTACGCACTGCCGAAACTTGTCGGTTACGCTCAGAAATGGTACCAAGGGCTACCTAGTGTTATGTTTTCCTGGTCTGAATGGCAAAATAAACTACGATCAGCTTTCCCGAGTGATGAAAATTATGCTCAATTGTTGTCGGATATGCTTGCCTGCAAAGCTCGTTTTGGCGATTCTCTAGAGGAATATTTTTATGAAAAGATGGCTTTATTGAACAGATGTAAAATCTTTGGAAAGGATGCCATTGATTGCGTACTGTTTGGGATCGAAGATCGATCTATAAGAACTAGTGCTGAAGCGGTACAATACTCTGACCTTGATAAGTTACTTGTCTACTTAAAGGGAGTTAAAATTAATAAACGAATTGACAAAACCGCACAGCAGGCGGGCGTAACTGATAATAAGCGTAATAAAATTAAAGGGACTAAAAGTAACAGAACAGAATCTACACCTAAATGTTACAACTGTGGTGATGAAGGTCATTCGTATTATAAGTGTAAGCAGCCAATCAAACGGTGTACTGCTTGTAATAAAGTAGGACATTTAGTTAACGACTGTAGTGAGAAAAAGGACTCGACTCCTAAAACGGTTTTGCATATTTCCGCGGAACATGATACAGATTTAAAATATTTTAAAACGGCCTCTGTCAGTGGAGTAACTCTTGACTGTTATATAGATTTTGGAAGCCAATGCTCCATGTTGAGAGAATCGGTTGCTAAAAACTTCCTTACCTCATGGTCGACAAATGACTTGCCAATCCTGAGAGGTTTTGGAGATTCTATTGTTAATTGTTTAGGAAAATGCGATTTAAACATTGAAGTAGATTCTGTGAAGGCAGTAGTACCAACACTAGTAGTCTCTGATCATTTTTTGCAAGTCCCTTTATTATTAGGACAAACTTTTACCGAACAAGCTCACGTCGTTGTTATTAAAACCAACAATACTTTACTAATTAGGGATAAACTTATGTCAAAATCCAAAATTGCTCTACATGTTCTAAATGATATTGATGTACAGGGATATACTGGTGTCGATATTTACGCCGAAAATAAGTATAATGGTGATGTTCTCGTAGAACCCAGTTTAAGTCGCGAACCTAATAAAGAATACGAAGTAATTCAGACATTAATTAAACTAACAGATGGCAAAGGCCAAATTGTGGTAAGAGGACTTAACTTGCTAGGATTTACTCTAAAAAAAGATTTACTAATAGTTCGTGCAGTTCCGTTCACAGAAATGCAGTCATACCGTGTTAATAGAATTATAGGTAATGATGAAAACTTGCCTAATCCCAATATAGACCACTCGTTAGTTAATGTAGGCGACGAATTAACAGAAGATGATCGTCAGTTGTTGTTTCGTTTACTAAATGACTATAGAGATTGCTTTGCTTTTTCAACCAAAGAATTAGGATGTATTAAAGGGATTGAGATGAATATTAATTTGAGTGACAATAGTCCTATAGTTTATCGGCCTTACAGATTGGCTCATTCGGAACGCCAAGTTGTTAGAGGCATGGTTAAAGAATTAGAGGATTCGGGAATAGTACGTCCATCCACGTCTGACTATGCATCTCCGATTTTATTAGTCAAAAAGAAAACTGGTGATTACAGGCTTTGCATAGATTTTAGATCCTTGAATAAGAAAACTGTCAAAGAACACTATCCATTACCAAGAATTGATGATCAATTGGACAATTTATCAGGTTTTAAATTTTATACAACCTTAGATCTTGCGTCCGGTTATTACCAGATTCGTATGTCGGAAACTTCCAAACATTTAACAGCTTTTGTAACTCCTGACGGCCATTTTGAGTTTAACCGGATGCCTTTTGGCTTAGCTAATGCTCCATCTAATTTTCAACGAGCTATCAATAATATCCTCGGTAACGCGCGTTTTAAAGATGCATTTGCTTACATGGATGACGTTATTATCCCATCTAAAAGTATTAAAGAGGGTTTCGAGAAATTAGGTAATACCTTGAATTTATTTAGGACCTCTGGAATAACATTAAAATTATCAAAATGTAACTTCTTTATGCGATCAATCAATTACTTAGGGTTCGAAGTAAATGAAAACGGAATAAGGCCTGGGCAGCATAAAATAGAAGCTGTCGAACGATTTCCTCGACCAACAGACCAACATAAAGTCCGTCAGTTTATTGGTTTGGCCAGTTTTTTTCGGCGCTTTATAAGGGGATTTTCTATAATCGCTAGACCATTAACTCAACTCCTTAAGAAAAATTCTGCTTGGCAATGGGGAAATTCTGAAGAAGAGGCTTTCCAAATGTTAAAGACAGAACTAACGAAACGCCCCGTTCTTGCTTTCTATAATCCAATTTATGAAACACAAGTTCATACTGACGCCTCTAAATTAGGAATTGCAGGAATACTAATGCAAAGGCCAACAAAGGATTCCCCGTTTAGTGCAGTCGCTTATTATAGTAGGCAGACCTCGCCCGAAGAGGCTCGTTTCACCTCCTATGACTTAGAGACGTTGGCTGTAGTAATGACAGTAAAACAATTTAGAGTATACTTGTTAGGGCTCAAGTTCACGATAGTCACCGATTGCAACTCGGTTCGAGCTACGTTTGAAAAGAGAGACATGCTTCCACGGGTTGCAAGATGGTGGAATTCCTTACAGGAATTTGATTTCAATATTATTTACAAGCCTGGCACAAGTATGTGTCATGTCGACGCCCTCAGTCGTAATCCTGTAAAGCCAGACGAGTATACAGAAGTTAGATTAATAGATACTAATTGGATAGCTACCGCCCAACAAAATGATTCCGAATTACAAAGAATAATAGCTATACTTAACGATAAAGAAACCGATAACATTATTGAAATTAAAAACAATTTTGTAGTTAAACGAGGGATGCTTTACAGGAAGACTCTTGACGGTGAACGATGGGTTGTACCGAAAGGAATAAGGTGGCATTTACTTAGATCGAACCATGATATGTTAGGACATTTTGGTTTTGAGAAAACTTATGACAAAATAAAAAGTCAATATTGGTTTGCCAAAATGAGGAGATTTATACAAAAGTATGTAAATTCCTGTCTTGAATGTGCTCATACTAAAATTCCCACTGGCAAAAAGTCTGGAGAATTACACCCTATACCAAAACTGGATCGCCCGTTCCACACACTTCACATAGACCATTTAGGTCCTTTCGTACGTAGTAAAAAAAAGAATTCTTATCTCCTTTTGATTATAGATGCCTTTACTAAATATATAATTCTTGATCCAGTTAAAAGTACGAAGAGTACAAATAGTATTAAGGCTTTACAACGTTATTTTCATACTTTTGGTGTACCGCAGAGAATTGTATCGGACAGAGGAACCTCTTTTACTTCTATAAAATTTAAGAAATTTCTAAATACATTAGGCGTTAAACATGTTTTAAACGCTGTCGCTACGCCGCGATCAAACGGGCAAGTAGAGAGGTACAATAGAACTGTCCTAGCCGCTCTTAGTGCTAAAAACTTTAATAAAGACGAAACATTATGGGATGAAGGGGTTTCCGAAATTCAATGGGGACTTAACAATACTCTTAATAAGGGAACAGGAAAAACACCAGCTCAGGCATTGTTTGGACTAAAATTAATTGGCACCAATGATTCTTCTTTGGCCCTTACAACTAATACTGAGGAATCTCATGAAGAGGGAATAGAAAATATTCGAAATCAAGTGTCTGAACATATCGCTAATAATCAGATTAAACAGAAGGAATATTTTGATAAAAATAGAAAAAAGGTTACATTCGCTTTGGGTGACTTAGTCAGAGTAGAAAGAGATATTCCTTCCTGTGGTCAGAGTCGAAAACTTGTACCAAAACTTCGTGGTCCTTATCGCATAATAACTGTATTGAATAATGATAGGTATATTATTGAAGATACCCCTTTGTCTCGAAAAGGTAATCGTCGTTTTACTGGCACTTTTTCTGTAGACAAGATCCACCCATGGTTAGTATTTGACAGAAGCAATAACGAATCTGATAATGATTCCAATGATGATCAAAAATCTGTCCATGATGAAGAAAACTAGTCTTCTCTTATAACTGTTTGATTTGCTGCAAATTAATCGTGTATGCCATTAATCTTAACAGTTTGTTTCAGAGAAGTAATAATTAATTATTCTAGCTTAGTTGTCAAACCACTGAAAATATGTAGAAGTTTGAGTGGAATGACTAGACAGTGCTGAAGACATGATTGGGCTTCAGTACTGTAGTGTGACATCTTGAGGCAAAAACATGAAGGGGTTTTGTCCTCAGATGATCATATGAGATATTTGATTTAGATAATTATGTAGAGACTACAATCAAATATAATATTTTGAGGCGAAAACATGAAGGGGTTTCGTCCTCACATGATTATTTTCTAAGAAATGTTTGATGTAGCTATGTAGAGGCTATAATCAAATATAATATTTTGAGGTGAAACAATGAATGGGTTTCGTCCTCGCTTAAGTACCAATGTGAAATATTTGATGTAGATAAGAGGATACAATTTATTGTAATTCTAGTTTTGAGACGAAAACATGAAGGGGTTTCGTCCCAAGGTAATTTAATTTGTAATATTTGTTATTAAATATTCTACCCAATAATATTGAAATATGATTTTATTTCTTATTGTTGTTTGTTTGGTTAGTTGTAGTGTAGTAAGAATATTTGATGATTCAATATTTTATACAAGCTTTTGTAATATTATTGTTTTCACGAGACGTGAATATGTCAGGAAAGGCCGACTGTTAGCGTTTTACTAATTTATTGGAATATGTACTTAAATCTTTATATAATTTATATTCATCTTTTAATTATAGTTATTTTCAAAATGTAACCGTGTTCCCAAGAGAAATTCCATTAATAGTTGTTAAACTGACTTTTGTCGGTTGACAGCAAATACGTAGCTGTCAAGGTGGGGAGACTCACTTGGGAACACGGCACTCGAGCTCGAGCAGTCGCACAGTGAACACGTGTACTTGTTAAAGAGTGTTAAACCAAATAAATGTAACAGTGTTATTAAAGAACTTATAAAACCAGTATAAAGACTTTACTTTCTTCACAACCTTGAAGTGAGTTACACTAGCTACCGCCAGCGGTGTCGCCTACATAACAGATAACAGACAAACTTTAGATCTCCTCAGTGCGAAATTTCAGCGTTCTAGATCCAAAGGATTGAGGTTGGGCATTGATGAGTCAGGACTTTGCCTTATATACATATACTCGTATATTATATAGGTTAGCCTTACCATAACAATTGAGGTACCTATCGTGGTACCGAATAACAGTATAGAAAAGGTACGTAACAGGGCAGTTGAACCATGTAAAATACTTGGTATATTCTACTGCTTCTGTTTAGGCTGGAAACAAACCCTACATACTCGTTGATGGGAGAAGAATTTGTTCATAGAAAAACACCGCAATTTCCCTACGCCCACAATACAGGCTTATCTCACGTTGTAAACTTAATTATGGCGTAGAGATTAAATCTGTGCCAAGTATAATGACAGCAGTTCCAATATTACGTATTAAATCACGTAACTACACATTAATCTACGGAAGTGTCGTGTGCCCAATATCAAGGACTGTCTCATTTTACGAGAGTCGTTGTTCTTTGAGGGTTATTTAGTGAAAAACTAAGCTTCGATCTAGCAAAATGATACCAGAATCAGGTCAAACCTGACAAAATCCATTCAGGCATGAGATGACACTAAGGCCTGTATTACAGAACTACAATCAAGACTCAAGCATTACTTAAAACTAGTCTCAGTTGGAGTTTTAATTTTAGAACTTAACTTGAGCAGAGAAACTACAATCAATAATCACCTGAGCAATGTCACTTTAAAATGTCATTTTTTACGTATTATAGAACAGTGCTTGAGGCTTGACTGAGCTGCACTCAATGTGTCCTTATTTTAAAATCACAATCAGCTCAGAATCACTGCTTGAGGCGAGATTTGATCTTTGTTTTCGCAAGTGTAGTCGAGACCACGTTTGAGCATAAATTCTCATGAAATTTTTTGTGGATTTGGAGTGAATCGGGTACCTACCTAATCAAAATTGATATATATTTGCAGAAGTGGATAATACAAATCAAACGTTTAACTTAAATGTTCCTCTGAGATATTTACGAGATACGCAGGACCTTTATAATTTTGAAAATTTTAAGGAGTAGTACCGCGCCTGTTTCAATGATTCTACCCACATATTGTCCAGTTGTGCAGACACTTGAGATCTTCCGCCTCGTCATCCGGTTTTGATCATTAAACTGGATCAAAACCGGATGACGAGGCGGACGATCTGCGAAAAAAAAAAGATTTGCAATAGAAAACAAACTATTATTCAGGGTTACCACAATGATAGCTTACTCACGTAATCAGAGATCAAAATCTCTACTCAAGCGTAGTTTAGTTTGATTTGAGTTTGAGGATAGTACTAAAATAAACTGAACGCTTAAGTCGAAATTCTTCGCTCAAGCAGTAATCGGTTGAACGCAGTTTAAGTAGTACTTGAGTAAGGTTCTGTAATACGGGCCTAAGTTTTGCATCTGTTTCTTTATTTTTGCTTAAAAAATAATCAAATATTTTCTCCGGTTGTTCTTCCTCTGGGTGGACTGAGAGGGAATATCAGCGTCTTTCGATTGCGCCACCTCCTTCGCTCACAATATCGCTTTTCAGGAAGCTACTGGTTTCCATGCTCATTTGCTCCGTACTATACTAGATCAGGCCTAGACCAAGGCCGGATTCCAATCAACGCCGCCGATAGCCTCCATGAGGAAACGGGGCGGTGCCCCGCCAAAATTGAGCAGACCTCCACCGTATACTCCACTGTGCCCTAGGTGATCCACACAATGGTAACACCCGGGTGTTTCTTCTTGCCAAATCCGAAACAGGAACTTTCCGAACTAGCTATGTCCGGTGAAGCGAAAAGTGAGGAAACCGTGGCGCTTCTCCTTTCAAACCTCGAAGAGGAGGCAACGCCATGATTATGTCGATAAAGCAAAGCGAATAAAAAGAACGAGGCAGAGTTCCTAAATACCGCAGCGTATCGTATTTACAAAATTCGCCACATCTCATCTCCTCTTCGCTCAAATGAAGGCTGAGACTGCTGAGAGGGATATCTATGCCTGAGAGTAATCAACTTCGGTCGAAAACTCTAAAAACTACTTCTCCGTAACTTTTAATTACAGTTCGTAATAAACGTAATTATTTTTTTATCAATTTATTACCTCGCCATACATTTAATTACTTATCAGATTGATGTCCCATTGGCCAGATAAGATAAACTACAAATTAGAATAATCGTAGGTGACGCAACTTTACTCACGTCTAAGTAAAAATAGTATTATTTGATGAACCTAAAAGATACACGACGGTTTCCTAGTTTTCCTGATCTGACCGTTTGTTTTTTGAAGTGGGAAATCATCATAGACTTTTAGTTGTGCTTTTAGTGACTACCTATGTTCCTTGACTTGCTTCTCTGCGTTCCAGGGCTGCAGTAACTCTTTCGAACAATCCGCAGCTCTGTTAGGGTGTTTTTAATATCATGAACATTTCATCATGAATGCGGATTTGTTCTGCATTCGTAACCTCCGATAAGCACGCGGGACGCGATTAATGACTATGAAATATACATGCTACTCAAATCCACATGCGTAATGAAATTCGCATGATATTAAAAACACCCTTAGGGTTTTTTTTATGGTAAGTAAAATCATCCAATGACAAATGCCGCCCTAGGGTGGGGCGGGAAATAGTGTCAGACTCTTACTGACTAAAAACCTACCCTGCTCCATTCTTTGCCTTTGTCCCAGGGCCCCGGGTAACATTTTCACATAACCTTTGGCCCCAGTAGGCTTTGGCCCTGCTGGGCCCCTACAGTTTGCTGACAACTCCTTGAGGCGCGCGGTAACAGTGCGCGCCGTAAAGGACTTGAGCTCGGACCGGTCTGTTACCGGACGGACGGATAGCGAGCTACCCATTGCCCGCCGTCCGCGAGCCCGCGCCTGTGCTGGCCGGAAATCGGGATCGGAATCCCGGCGGCGGCGGCGGCGTGTCCCATATTTATATCAACATTACGTTCGGCATAAATCGGCTTATGACGACGTGGTATTTCCTATCAAAGAAATCTTCATTGTCACGATTTTGAAAGCCAATTCGCACCCAAAATATTCGGAATTTTCGCTATATATAAATTTCGATTATATGCGGCAGACAATGAGATTGTGATTCCTGAACCTTCATCTGCATATATTCACTTCGCCGATTAATGCCATCCCCCTGTTCCCCGGCTTAGAGAAAGCCGAGCAGTATTTTCCCCAAATATTCATCTACATATTTGATTATACCTCGCTGTGCCGGCCCGTTTATGTATGTGACTATCTACCACATGACACATCATCGCTTGCCATCAGAAAAGATTTTGGTCAAGCGCGAGCCAATCAATAATAAAAAAAGGTACGCTGGGCTCTTGATACTTCGAAGAGAGAAGTGAGTGTGTGTACCCGAACAGTTACCAGGGCATCGCGTTTAAGAGACAGATCGACACCGAGGATTATAGAGACGAGTTTTATACTCTGTTCCAAAACCAATTAACTTGAGTTACGTTTACTGCATTGCGAGCTATCAGCTAAAAATCAGCCAATGCTGATGATAGACAAGTTCGAAGTTTAGTAGCGTTTTTAATCGGAAAATTAATAAGTTATTGAATATGCATACTTAAGACAGGTACCGTATTACGCAACGAGGAGTAGTTGGTAAGGCCACTTCTTGCGCAGCTGAGGAGAGTAAGACCACATTTTGCACAACTGAGGCTAAGGGGAGTAAAGCCACTTCTTGGGTAGCTGAGAAATGCAAATTCAAGAACTACTCTACTAGATTATACCGTATTGAGAGAGAACCTGATGTACTTACCGTATTTCGTTGATTTATCATAACGGAGTCCTGCCACATGTTAGAAAATATACCTACTTTATCAAAGGCGAAAGAAGTACTATATCCAACGATAAACTAAGTTACATTTTAAACATTAATGACAGGAAAAGTACCAAAAATGGTGGAAGCAATTACGATTATTGGTAGAGATAAGGTGAAATAAATTAGAACATAATGGAAATATGTTTTTCAGTGGTGAATGACAAACCTACGTAAGTACTAACATGCATTTTGCAAAGGCCTTGACAGTAACTAACTGACTTTTTTACTGCACTGACATTGGAAAGCTATTTGAACATATTATGCGGGTGATTAACTATTTTATTACTACTTGACTGATAAATGAAGTAAGTGAAATGTTACAAGAATGTGGATCAACCATTGATATATTATATAAGAGAAGATACGTTACGCGCTAACATCGCAATCAGAAAACCTGGACTCTGACCACTACTACGTGCACACCGAAACTCACACTATGATCAGTATCTTCAGTCGCAAACCTAGTCGCTGATAGAGAAGGACAGAGATAAGAGCCGGCGCTGTCGTGCGAGCGAAATCGCGTTAGCCGCTAAATGTTTTCGAATATGAGTAACGTGAGCTTTATCTATCTCGCTTCGCAAAATGGCAACCAAAACATTAAGTGACATTAGAAATATCTGATATTTTAAGTTTTAATGTACTTACGAGTGAAATGTGATTCCATGTGATTTATTTTTTGTTTTTGAATGATTTGTGCAACTCATAAAAGCACAGGAAGGCCTTTTGATAACCATAATCCCATTTACATAACAATAAAATAATACTTTGCGTAACACGCCCGTATAAGTAATTCGCCGATTGCGACTGACTGAAATTAGGCGACGGGGCTTGATTTCAGCGATCCGCTCGCTAGAGGCGAGACACATATCTTCCGCTGTTTTGATTTGCTAAGCAGGGAAAGAAACGAGTCATGGGTCTTTACGGGCACCGCAAGTGTGGGCGGGGTTACTGCGAAACGAGCGGCCGGCAAACTTGCGTCTCAGAGGTTCATGGCAATCCGGGTGTTGCGGAGATACAGCACGATCTCCCGCGAGGCAGCAAGAGACAAAAACGACAAATTACACGATAGTTAGCAACCTATCGCTGGATAAGCCACAATCGCGGCAGTAAGCCGTCTATTTGGACGCCGTGGCGCCTCTCTAGCCACCCCTGGTTAGAATAGCGCCACAGCGCCTTGACTTTCCGAATGACGCAGGTCCTCACTGGACATAGCTAGTTAGGGAGTTTTTTTTTTTATGGTAGGTTAGGTTAAAGTGGAATAAAGCGAAAATGGAGCGGGAAATAGTGTCAGACTCTTACTGACTAAAAACCTACCCCGTTCCTTCGTTGCCTATCATGCCGGGGCTGAGCCTTCCTCTCAGAAAACGGCCCTTGACCCCATCAGTCTATGACCCTGCCTGCCTGCAGTTAGCAGGCTGGGCCTCTACGGTTTGCTGACAGCTCCTTAAGGCGCGCGGGAACAGTACACGCCATCGACGACTTGGGCTCGGTCCGGTCGGTTACCGGACGATCGGACAGCGTGCTACCTATTGCACACCGTCCGCAAGCCCGCGCCTTCGGTGGCCGGAAATCGGGATCGGAATCTCGGCGGCGGCTGGGGCGAGCGCCCCGTTGCCTCTGCCTGATGCGGTCGGCTTCCTCCTTTGCTAGCATTACTGCTTCGCAGAAGGAGGCGACCACCTGCCATCCCTCTTCACTCCGGATTATGGCCTGAACCAAAGCCCGGCGAGAAAGATCGCTACCGCCGATCGCCCCCACAAGTACACAGCGATGCTCCGCCCAGGCGGGGCACACCTCGACAGTATGCTCCACCGTGTCCTCCGGGTGTTCCGCACAGTGGCGACACCCGGGCGAATCCTCCGCACGAATCCGGAACAGGAACTTAGCGAACTTGCTGTATTCGGTAAGGTCCTCTTATTCTTTTCATTGCGTAAAAAAGTAAGTACTTACTGTTTGCCAATTTGAGAATTCTCGCGCTTCTTTTGACTGTGGTTCATTTGATATGGTAATAAATATAAATACAGTAAACTTCTGTCTAAAGAAACATTTTGATTTGTACTTATAATTATTTCAAACTAATTTTTTGTGTGGCGGTTGTAAGTCATCTGGAAGTTAACTAAAAATAAATAATTAACTAATTATCCCCCACTAAATAGTAGCCGTTGTTGCAGTAGGCCCAGGAGACAGCTGAGCTACCTCAAGGTTTGGCCAGAGGTAGCTAAGGACAGAGAACTTTTGCCATGGTTCTGAAAAACAGACCATGAGCCTATAAGTCACAGCTATAAGTATAGGCACCAGTCTCCCACGATATAATGCCCATCCTATAATAATTATGTTACCGTAGAAATAAGGCTAGCAATTAAGAGTTATATAGTGGAGAAAATTCTCTATACTTCCCACAGATAAAAGTTTAATATTTCTGTGATACTTCCATTAACCCCCCCCCCCCCTTTGATCATCGGCTGGCGACGCCCTTGGTAAATACAAGTTAGTTTAGTAATTGTATACTTGGTTGTATTTTGATTTAGTGTGACCTCTTACTGGCTCGACTGTCGACTTTTGTTACCATGCCACTGTTTTAACAAGTGTTTTAAAAAAAGAAATAATTCATAATGTAAATAACACAACGAACATTTGAGATAAAGCAATATTTTGACAAGCTCGCTCGGATGATAATTTTACTGATGTATTGTTATCACAAAGTTGACATTTGAAGAATCAAAATAATAACAACTTGTGCCAGACCATTTGTTAAGTTAGTCTATCAATAGCTAGTAATGACTATTTATTATTAATTCAATATTTGCCAAGAGGACGCCGGTGTCCGCACACCTATTGTCTTTCTATTGTGTCTCTAATTACGGTATTCAACAGGTTAATATTAGCAAGCAGTACACTGCAGACTACCCCCTTTTTTAGTTTAAATTTTATTAATACATCATAAAGTCGTCAGGTAGATATTGCTGTCAGCGATAAGACTACAACTGTACCCATATCAGTTTCTGTAAAATTATTACTATTTTGGTGTACAATAAAGTTTATTCTATTAAAAAGAGGTAAATTGTTTAGTTTGTCGGAAGAAATATCTGGAAGACATTTTACTAAAAAAAAATCTATGCTTTAAAGGTGCCCCCTATGATTGGTTAAAAAAAGGCTACATTTTAGCCTGCAAAAATGTTCTTATAGATCAGGCTATGGGAGTGAGCCCAAAGAAAAAGGCTCAGTTTCTGTAGCCAGGCTAAGGGAGTGAAGCTGAAGGAAAAAGTCCAATATAGATGCATGGAAATGAAATGCTATGCTGCTCACATCCCAAATAGATAAGGATATGAACAGGACATATTCAAAACTTATATAAAAATAAGTAAATAGATAAATTTTTGATGATCAACCACTGTTACGGAAGTCTACAGAGAAAAGAAAAGGTCAACATATTCAAAATACTTACGAAATTGAGGCACACATTTACATAAGACACATCAGATGTGGTAAATGAAGACTACAACAGAGAAATCTTTGAGTGACATCACTAATAAACACATTTATGATTGGTTAAAGTTCTATTTAAAACCAGCAGAAGATGTAATGAGGTTTTAAGTTATTACATATTCTACTATGAACATTTCTAGTACTTGACATAATTTTTAGTAAATTAAAAAAACTAAGCATTTTTTTTATTATACTAAGTCTATTATTTTTGAAACATAAATTGCAAATAATTTATGATGTGAGGATGAAATGGAATAGGTACAAAGGGTAAACTTTAAGTAGGTAAAGAATAAGAGGAAAATTACACTGAAAAAGTGCCGCTAGCTTATTAGGTATTAGGAACAGCGAAACCATGAAAAAAAAACCTCTTACTAAAGCTTGTGTGAATAAACTTATTCGATTTTATATATTGAATTAGGTGAAACCATTATTTAGCAAATTCTAGCATCAATTTATGGCATATAATAACCAAATTCCAAATAAAATCTAAAAATAGTAGAAAAGAATATGAAAGAAATTTTCAAAAAAATCTTGAAATCTGATAGATTTCTTACCTTTGAAACTGCAGCTTCCATGATTAATCCTTTAAAATATCACCATCCAAAACACAATCAAATTAAAACATAGTATGTTGTGCGTATTATAATCAAAAAATAAATAAAATGTAATAAATTTCACAGATTTTCGGCAATCGCCAATTTCCACGATTCTTCTATTTACTAGAACTACCACAGATAGAATAATACGTCACTTTCTGTCAGGCGTTTTGTATGTCATTTAATGTGTCAAAATGAGGTGTGGTCCAGTCTTTAATATTTCAGTTCAAATTAAAGAAACTTAAAACCTAAAAAATAAAACTGTAAACTACCCTCCAAGTGGAACTAGAGAACCTCCTATAAAATCTAAAATATAATCCCATTTTATTCCAACTCTTGACCTTTTAAAACGTTGACCTGACTTTTTTTTTCCTCAACTACCTTCCATTACGTTGTAATTTTTATTTCTATCGTACTGAGTAAATCTTTGATCACCCTGTGAAATTATTAATCCAACATATCATTTGGAAGTATTTGATTGTAACAATGGAAGTAGATTCTGTTGAAAGGGTGAGTGCTTTTTACATTTTATCTAATATACGGTGTATATGTATAATTAAAATTGTATTGTTCAGGTATTTACTTAGTACACGTCTACAGTAACAAAAATGCTCTTTGTTGTAGGAAGATGTCAAAAGACATAATAGTTTTACAAGCCCTGATATCAAAAGAGCCCCTGTGGCTAAACGGCTTGGAAGAGAACGTTGCCATAGTTATCATGCTCAAACACCAAAGGCATCTAAATATTCTGAGAGAGATCGATTGGTTGTTCCTAGAGTAAGTATGCTGCACATTATCATAATTTTACTAAAGTTGGATGCTTGTCTAAAAGGCATGAATTCATTGCAAAGAATAAAACGAACTTTTATCTTCGAATGCACCCATAAGGACTCACTTTGACAGTTGTTTGACAACTGAGAGTCGCGTTCGAAAATAACGAAACATCTTTATAAAAGTAATCTAAAAATTAGGTTTTAAATTAATCAAATTAATTATTTACACTACCTAAATAATTCTTCTAGAATTTTTAGCTACATAAATAGCTATTTCATTGTAATTTTTTACTTTTAAAACTAGATTATCATCACTAAAAGTAGTGGCTGCAGGCATTACCAAATATGGAGTTTGCTCGTTTTCCCAACCGTCCTCCCTTCGATCCTTAGTAGCTCTCAGTTTTATTTTCTTTTAAACAATTGTGTTATATTCAAATGTTTTCATTGCATTTTCTAGTGTAATAATAATCATTTCTTCTTTATAATTAAACGTGAGTTGGAGATTTTTAATAATTGTAGTGTCAAAATATAGGTCACAGTGGCGTATAGGTTATGTTATAAGTGAAATAATCGGATAGTTGTTGTTTGTATTGTTGTTAACTGCCTTGCTTTTCGCGTTACAGATGTCGTTTAGGGTGGTGCGCAGTTCTAAGTTCCGCCACGTTTACGGGCAGGCCCTGAAACGTGAGCAATGTTATGATAATATAAGAGTGTCAAAAAGTTCTTGGGACTCTACGTTCTGTGCGGTGAATCCTAAGTTTCTGGCTATAATCGTCGAGTCTGCGGGTGGAGGCGCCTTCATAGTACTGCCACACAATAAGGTGAGTTTATTTCATTGAACAGTTTACTCATTTCTCACAGACTAAATTGTAAATTGTATTTGCCAAATTGCTCCTAATATAACACTGGAATTATTATATTGAGGCGCTTAGTCATGCCTTGCTGATTTATAAATAACTAGTTTAGAATATAATTCGAGATTTATCACTTAGAAAGTGTGTATTATGCAAGGTTTTTCTTCAGAAAATGCGACTTTTAACTTTAAAGATACTTGATTTAGCTAGAGGAAAAAATGGTAAAAATCTTTTAATAAATTATAAGACAAACTAAGTGTTTGTTTTATGTTCACAATAATTTTGTACTCACTCTACTATAAAGATAGCTCATGTTACACAAAAAAATATAATGAAAATCAGCACAAAACATTCAGTTCTTTATTTTTTCCATAAAATTGTGGAACTTGCGGAATTATACCCATACAAAGATCAGCTAAAATCCAAAGTATATTTTATAGATAAGATATCTGTTATATTGTACTAGGTAGTACTAATAGATAAATATTTAAAGTTCTTGACCAGTATGAGTAGTGTTTCAAATCTGGAAAGTATATCGGAAGTACCCAATTTAGCATGAAAGCATTGCCACAAATTCAGAAACAACTTTTTCAAAGTGCTGTTAGAGTTAATTATATTTTTCAAGAGTGTCTCTTCTAATAAAAAATACAAGAATGTTTCTCAGGTGATTTACTTTCATTTTAATTTGTAAGTCCAAAATGTTTTTACATTTGAAAAATTTTTTAAACCCTGCTTGAATAGTTAAGCAATATCTGAAGATGAAACAATACTGAAATTGAAAAAGCAATAGTATATTTTAAGTATATAATTAATTAGTAATTTAAAAAAAAAAACTTGTTTCTAACATAATGCCCTGTAGTCATTGAATCCTAATGGTTATTTATAATGTATTAATGACTCTATTTTTTTTTGCATTTCTATTTTGTATGTACTCATCCCTGATGGTACCCAAGACAGGTGCTTAATTTGAATTGCTAATTGTAAACAGAAATTTACATTTAGTTAAAACCTTGCAATGCAATAATTATAAAATATTTCTTAAAAGATTTCTGAAGTACCGTTGCATAGAATATTTTTACTCTTGTGTATTAAAGAAGACAGAAAGCAGAAAATCTGACGACATTTGAGTTTGCTTTGTCCTTTTAATCCTTTGTGCGTGTGGCGGTTAATATTGTGTTAACCAATTGGCCATTTGTGGACGTCAAGTTAAGCAGTCTCTCCGTGCAGCTACATCCAAACCAGCTCAAAGCTGACCAACATAGTAAGAAAAACCTAGGCAGAATTTTTCATGCACTGAAGATTCTAATCTTCAATACATAAAACATTCTACCTAGCTAACACAAATTATCAGATAATTAGCAGTTGATTGTAATTGAGTTGACAGTAAATTATCTAATATTTTCAGTGATTATTTTGTAAGCAATGTAATCTTATAAATAAGTATTGGTCATTTTAATACAATTTATGGAGACTTCTTAATTTTATTAATTCTCGATCAAGCATTAAATATCGTCCGTCCGTTTCCAATGGGCCAAGTTTGAGTTTTACTGGATGAGTTTATCAGTACCATTATCAGGGGCTAATGAATGTCACAATTCTATGAATGGCAGAGGAAGTGCACTATCTTATCAAGTTTTGAGTGCATGGGTGTTTCCTGAACACTCTATTACCAAATTATTTTCAAATATAATTATGATAGCTGATGAATAGTTGAGAAGTGGTACAGGTAAAATATACTATACAAATATGGCTAGGCTTGGTAATTTTTACTGTGTTTCAGATTTTTGAACAAGCATAATATTTTAATACATTTTTGTTCATACTGATAGAGCTCATATGAAAAACTAAACTTCATTAAAACCATTTAATTACTAGCGTTTCATTCTAATTACGAATGTTAATTGATCGCAAATTAGTGGATAATTACAGTAATTCGCTTGCTCTATCTCTGTTTGTAATATGATAATCAGTGTAATAAAGATTGTTAGTTTTTTAACTGTTAGCGCAGACACAGATAGCCTGATGAAAGTGTATTAATATGACTCAGGGCTGCATATGTTAGTATGAGGCTAAGATTTAGTATTACTTTGTGTAGTTAGTTGTACATAATGCAAAAAGCGGGACAGCACAGCCCAAAACTGCTAGTTCTCTAGATTCCCAAAGTATACTTTCATAGAATCCTCAGCACACTAGTTGAACCATCGCGGCAGTCGACCTTGAATGTGCAGTAACCGATTTTCCGGTCTCAATCGAAGTAGGGGGCTGTGTGTAACCATAGCAACGGGTTCAACTTATTTGCCGCGAACTGTACAACGACTTGTCACTAAGTAAAAGAAATTAGAACAAAGCCTTGGGTAATTAACTAATCTAAATTATGTTAACTACACAATTTCCTACTTTTTCCTACTTGACACAACGCAGTATTATCTCAACTAAAACAAGTGGTTTGCGTACTTATCACAATATAAATATTGTGACAATATAAATATTGTGAGGTTTATGATACATAATATTGATGTGTTGTTCACATAGGGATTAGAAACATGTTATTTTTCCTTGTAGTATCATGTACTAGTTTGTATTAATAGAAACAAATATGTTCTGAAGAAGTACTTTGGAAACATGTTTAATGTGCGTGTATTTGAGAATCACCATGCCTCTCTCATGGCCCTTCCTTGCCAACTTCTGTAGGGTGATTTAAATGATACTAACTGATGCCTCTGACTTCGTAAAATAATGTCATTTGGTTACAATTTCAAGAAGTTTTCTTTCAGTTCACTTATCTACCAGTTAAAATTCCGTCAAAATCGATCCAGCCGTTTCTGAGATGTATAGTCAAGTGGATATTACGATTGATGAATGACGGAGTACAGATGAGAGTGAACGAACCTACGGATCCTAAGTAGTAGTACCACTAGATTAATTACTGCACCAAAGCAAATCACGCTGCAAGCTTTAGTAGTCCTCATAATGATGCTTCTTCTTTTAGAATCGATGGTAAACATGTTAAACTGTTTGGGCCTTGTAGTTGACTACATTAATAGCAACATCGCCACTTTCATCCAAAGTGCAGGTGTATGAGCACTTGGAACATTAATAAACTATGAACCGTACCAATGGCGTCGCCAGCCGATGATCAAGGGGCTGGCTATTGGAAGTATAGAGAATAATAAAAAAGTTTTTTTTTTTTTTTTAACAATAATAAAAGTTTTTTTTCTCCACAATATAACTCCTAATTGCTAACCTTATGTCTTTGGTAACATACAGGATGGGCATTATATTGTGGGAGACTGGTGCCTAAACTAGGCTCTGAAACTGCAAAGCAAGCCTCAAGGAGGGCGGCCTAGCCCTCCCCCTACCCCCCCTTGGCGACGCCCTTGAACCCTACAGTCTATAAAGTAGGAAAATCGTGATATCTACGTGTTCAGTACTTTAGTATGTACTCTCCCAAATAACTAGAGACCACAAACCCTCAAGACAACCGACTCCCAAAACTGCAGAACCATATCAGCCATTACCAGACAGCCTTATCAATTGCACCTCAATACAACCTTCCCTTTCTGCGCTCGTTATCAAACGAACAATGCGCCCGAGGAGACGGATAGCGTTCATTGTGCAACAGATACGGAAAAACAATGGCGCCAAACAATGCGTAATGGCGCATCACCGCAAAAACTATTGAGTATGGGAACGACAAGTGTGTGTTGAGGTGTTGTAATGAGTTTATAGGTCATTGGTTTACGTTCGTCATCACGTAATTAAACAAAAAACCTGATGTAACGTCACATTTCTTCGTCTGAGTTTTTTTTTTTTGTTGACAAATCCCGCCTTTGGGCGGAGCGGGAAATAGTGTCAGACTCTTACTGACTAAAAACCTACCCTGTTCCTTCCCTGCCTTGGATCCGGGGCCCTGGTATGCATTTTCATACCTCCCCAGAGCCCCAGACTAGGCCTCGACCCTACTGAGCCCCTACGGTCGTCTGGATGGCAGATCAAATATCACTTTACCTATTTTCGTATTCGCTTATTTTTATTACCACTATCTCACCTGATGGCGACAGATCTTGAGACTTGACTTAAAGATCGCCAGGTGGTAGCCATCAAGAAACACAGACTTCGCCAGGGAATTCCACTATTTAGCTTTACGCACAATGAGTGTTCTCAAAACATTTCGTGGGTATGGTCCCACCCATACGCTCCACCCTAGAGCGGGAGAAATCATTCAGCGATTACCCACCTTACAAAAAAAAAATAAGGTTCTTAGTACTGGTAGCAGTAACTTCCAAAGCGAAAGGTTCCTTTTGCATGACTAATGCAGTGCGTTTCTCCGACTGTGACTAATATTTTTTTAACGGCTCCTTTGTTTAATTTATCCACTTTCGCAAGTTTCCCCGCGATAAGGGGCATTTAGTTTACAATTTTATATCGTCACCATATTATGTATAAGTACCACAACAGATAGTTGTTCAAATTGATGGCGTTGACAATGGCCTGACGAGAGCCCGCGGTGTGAATGTTTACTAACCGACGCATGCCTGGCCGCTGTGTCATCAAATTGTATCAATGTGTTATGTGAATGTGACGCTTCCTTGTTTTATGTCTTTGTGTATTTTGTATCGTGTGAATTGGCTTAACGCACATTTTACAGTGCTCACACAAAAATGTTTTGTTACGCCCCAAAAAAAGGACGGAAATGTTTTGAAAATCTGTTAAAAAAAACTAATTTTATGGCTACGAGATCGAACCGCATGAAAAATTAGAAACTAGAAAAATGTAGGTACTTACTACCTTTTCTTCTAAATGTAGACTTAAAAACCATCCAAACGATGTGCCTCGAACCGATTACATTAGAAATGCGATATGGTTTCAGACCATTAAAACAATTTTTCTCCAACATACAATCAAAAAGGGTCAAAGTCAAGGGTCTGCTTCAGAAAAGAAGGCTCGGCCCTGGTATGAAAGGCAACGAAAGAATAGCTTGGGTTTTTTAATCAGTAAAAGTCTGACACTATCTCCTGCTCTGCCTAAGGGATGTCATTGGATGATTTTCCCCAAAAAATGCAGATTTTTTAGCGTAATAACTCACGCTGGGTGTCTGCCAGAGGTTTAAGGTCAAGAAAAGCTTTAATCTATCCGGGTAACCTAAACCTTCTTTTAACAGCGGAAAGACGATGTTTCCAATATTTTATCTTAACCCATGAGGAATCTAAACACAAATATTTCATTAATCCTTCAAACCTATAAAAAAAAAGTTGCTCCTTTCATTCGGACGTAATTGGATAAGGTTATCTCCATGAACTCATGATGTATATCGATTTGCGATAAAAGATAAGCGTAGAATACGTCACAAGTAAACAACAATTTACAGACACTATCAAAATACCAAAATATGCGCTGAAAAAGCATTATTCAGAATATTTTGTGCAGATTTAGCCCCTTCTGCACCATAAAAAAAACTCATATCTATAATCCGCTTATGCATTTTCTAAACAAAAAAAACATCAAAATACAATATATTAGCCCTACATCAGAAACAGGGTCTAAGTTACCGATCGTCAGAGCTCCATAGAGATGAACCTCCACAATACGAGCGGTGTTAAGGATTAACGCTTTCTGAATCTGCGTCTCTCCGCTGTTTCCACATAATACATCACACCTCCACCTGACACATTTAACTACTTTTAATATAGTATTAAATTTAGTATTAATGTAATACCTTAATTAATATATACCAATTCCGTAAATAAATAGGTATCACGCCCGCCAATCATATTTTAATTATTATTCCGTAAATAAATACGTATCACGCCCTCCAATCATATTTGAATTATTATACAACTTGATACGCTGTAAAGCGTTTTATGCATTTTAAGCAAATGCATATAAACCGATGTCTAGTCATAAGCATAGAATGCAGTAACACCATTATAGTTTTTTCTAGCGACTTCGCTTCTCTGAGGTATCACACAAGAGTAGGAACATACAGGACATTTAAAAAATTAGACAAGATTTAGGATTGGACCATGGAGCCATCTTCATGGTCTAATATATCTCAATATCAAAATACATAATTATAGAGAGTTATTGTCGCATTTACAATATTATTATGAATTAATTTACGATGGCTAATTTATAAATTAAATCATCGACACTAAAGGTACAGTAGTCTTAATTTCACACACCACTTGCAAAGATGTAGATCGTATGCTTCATTAATTTCTGATGAATGAAGCCGTTATCATTAGCTAACCTCCCAATTAGCACTGCTAACTGCATACAAAGGCAAAATTACTTCATAACCATTATAATATTATGAGTTGATTGAACCTTAAAAAATTCATCACTTTTCCTTTTGAGGTATGTTTAAAGGAGGCTCTTTCGACAAAACTTATAAAGAATCCCTAAACGCACCCTTTACCGCTTCCTTTATTATTTAACTGGGAAGCAGAATAGCCTCAGAGGTTGTACCAAAAACTAGGACACCATTTCTCTTTATTTGTAATATAACATCTCGTAGTAAAACGTGCGTATTTTCGGGAAAAAAAGCCATTTTTGCTATCACAATAAGCACAAGGCTGTTGGTCCCGGTTGCATTCGTAGATCCTTGACAGTTCTTATAGGTAGTCTGACGCCAAAAAGTCTGACCATCAGTCTATCCAAAGAGTATTGTATTGCCTCATAACTGGGTTGTGGAGGTCAGATAAGCAGTCGCTCCATGTAAAACACGGGTGTTCAGCCTCATCCGGTTATTCTGGAAGCCGACTCCAAGTTAGGTGGGAAAAGGCTGGAGAGATGACGAATAGTATTGTCACCAGAAATTTTCTTTTACTACCAAACAATTTTACCCTTTATACCTCTTAGGGCTGCGGAATTATTAGAAAGAATTATCGCGGCCCCGGAACGCGAAGAGCACCTATAGGGACACAGGTGGGTTAGTCAGTAAATTTCTGATACTCCCACTCGCTCCACTCATAGCCAGATAATTTATTTAGTGATTTTCCGACCCCTAAAAAATTTCCATAACTTACTGCCCTTTTCGACGGCGACTTGAAACACTTCTGTTTTTTTTTTTTCGTACTACAAATAGCTTTATCTATTTTAGAATAGCATTGCATAAGGTCGTAATTTCACTCAACTTTACATACCTTAGTTATCTTGCGATAAGACGTTATCTTCGGCCTTCAGTGGGAGCATCGGTTAGACAATATCCTAAACAATGCTACTATTTCCATAATAACATGTTATTTAGATACTATTTGTCTGTCTGGTCTTTTTTTGAAATCGTTACATCACAGTTCGCACCCAAATACCAGCAAAACGACCCGAAGGACACAGCATTGCATTTAGAAGGAATTTTTAGATGCCAGGTCTGTTCAATATCCTGTCCAAAATTTTGAAGTAAACTGCTTCGGCCTATTTCTCCCATCGTATTGTTATATGTCCAACATAATGGGTTCTCTGTGGTATTGATAGTCTACGAAAATCATGTCATTTGTTATAATCTCTTAAAATATTGGAGTGCAATGTTTAGTAGAGGCTATTGAGCTTCTAAAGTAGTTAGTCCTGTCCAGAAAACAAGCGAATAGTCCGACAGAAGCCAGTGGCATCCAAAGGAAATTTTCTGAACGTTCAAATGCCAATCGCAATTCCATCTCAGTGATATTGTCAAAAAACTTGTCATAATATAGGTAAAAAAAGGAGACGGTTTTCATCACTTTGAGATGGAACCTGTTCCTCTGATCACAGAATGCTTCAGGACAGTCTAGGACGGCGACAAGAATCGGCATAGCAACAGTTGGTACCAATAAACTGTGTAACCACACTCCACAGGGCCAACGTGTCAAGTTCGTGTAGAAACCGCTGGACATGTCTATAAACGAAACACGTAAATTTAACCCGCCCCACATTGCGTACGCGCACGCGAAATAGAATCGACGCAGTTTCTTCGACTGTTCTGCGGTTCTCACGTTTATTGGTTGGTATGGAGATATGTTTGCAAGTTGCAACGTATCTGGTCGGCTGGATGGCTAAAGTTGCAACCTTTCTTAATTATATAATAGTAGAACAGTGTCGATATCTGTGCTTTTAGTCTCAGAATCATGAAAAAATGTGCAATATGTATTAGACCAAGATAAAGGTAAAAGATACTCTTACCGGAATGAGGGCATCCAGTAGCAGAGAGCAGACTTTTCTGGAGAACGGAGAGGGAGGTCTTTGCGGTAGTGAAACATAACGGGCTAGTTAGATTACAAAATAATCGTCCTAAGGGCCTAAAGCAAGGTCCATCCGAAGCAAGGTAGTACATAGTTACAACACAAAAATGTTTTGTTCTGTAAAATATAAACAATATAACTTTGTACTCTATCCTCTGTCCCATTGAAAACTGCCACTGATGAGTTTAAGACCCATCTATTAATAAACCAGAATAGTCATAGCGAAGTTTATTTATCCAGGATTATAAACTTTATTCTACATCTCAAATGTATTCTGGAACCCGATGGAGATATTCTCAGAATTAATTATCACACGTTGGCCTAAATATAGTACTCCTAGAAACGTCTGACTGAATAATTCCACAGCAAACTGTCATAAATTATAGCTAATTGCTATAAATTAATTAGTTGGGACGCTAAATAGAGTGGCTGACTTTATGTAATTTTAATTGATCTGTTTAGCAGTGCCGCCGTATTGTAGAAAGCATGACTGGCATCCTATTGCGAATCCTCTTTGGATTTTGTCTATGATAGTTTCCGTGCAAATTCGCACCACATCGTAGCAACATCGTATGTTCTTGCTCAAGCCAATCTCAATAACCGTACTTGGCACATAACATATTTAAAAGTTTCGAAAATTCCTAGTCAAGGAAATATAAGCGCATAAAGAAAAGCAAACAGAAATTAGCTTCCCCTATATTGGTGAAACAGCTCCGAAATCTCTGTTCTCAGATTCTGGAGACTTCTTTGCTTTTTATATATTCAGGTCCCAAAAAAGCTTCCCACTACGCAACGCCTGATCCAATAAATCTCTTTTACATCCCAGTCATATATTTACATCATCTCATTCACAATCAAGGCTATTCCCGTGCATTAGGTCATGCTACACAAGGTCAGGTCTGAACGTGGACAGACGGCTTTCTGATTAGATGTTCCGTTTAGTAATGACTGCTCGTGTGGTGGTATCATTGTTACTTGTTAGAGATAGCGGACGGAAAAGCGATAGCACTAGCGGATGTTTTTGATAAACATTATCACTGTCACCTAGTAATAGTAAGGTCTCTTGTTTCAGTAAAATTGTTAATAGAGCCATGTTTGGAACAAACGTAGCATTGAACATAATTTATTGACTTGTAGAGTGACTTCACAGTGAAGAATGGAAGACGATAACAACGCCGACCCTACAATAGGTTGAGAAGGCGTTTTAAATAATTCTACACAATATGATTAGTCATATTGAATTTAAAAAAAAAACAGACATCATCATCATCATCAAATAAATGTTTTTTTTTTTCTTTCTTTCTTTTCTTTTCTTTCTTAGCCTTTTTCCAACTATGTAGCTTCTAGTCTAATCGGATGCGGCTGAATACCCGTGTTTCACATGGAGCGACTGCCTATCAGACATCCACGACCCAGTTACTGAGCAACACGATACTCCTTGGATAGACTGATGGTCAGACTTTCTGGTGTCTGGCTACTTGTACCGACTGTCAAAGATCTACGAATGACAACCAAGACCAACGGCTTTACGTGCTTTCCGAGGCACGTGGCGTGTAATTACACCTACAGGCCCAGAATCTATCTGCATACCGTTTTTTCTTCATTTTTCTTCATATTCCATCTTTAATTTGCTTCTAATTTGTATGCTATCCAAGACAAATTAAGAATGGTTGTATGCATGCAAACTTTCAGTGTTGCATTAATCATTAAAACATCCCGACACAAAAATACATTCTTCAACACATCGATGATTCAAATGTATTCGTACGTACGAATCAATGTGTACACCATACACGTCGCGTCGATAATAATGACTAATGCTTGTCACTTTTGGCTATCACACAAAGTTTATGACTACCCTCTCCTATATTTAGGGATTACACACGTTGTACATTGTACTACAAGTTATTATTAGTAGATCATGATATTAGACATATTCGTATATTTGTTTGAAACCAATGTTGGCCATGTGAATGTCCAACTTTACGATTCAAATTGCGATGTAAGTGTGGGCGCATGTTTTTGACTGATTAATGTTATTTAAAAAAAAAAATTAAAGAGGTAAAATTATTTATTTGATAATTGTTTTACTGATAAAAAGTTACATTCTCTCCGAGAGCTACAGGCATTTTTATCCTATTAAAAATGCGCTACACCGATAGGATGCCACGGGGATAATATAATCAGTACTAAACCGTAGAATAATAATGCTGCTTTAATTAATCCGTTACGGAAAGCTGAACTGCATGCAAAAAATGTACACAACTTTATTCATTTATTCTGTTGCAAGCTTAAAATTTATCTTGGTGCGACTGCCACTAAAAACTCGAAAGTATTTATTTCAACTAAATAGTTTTCATTTACAGACACTTTGAATTGATATCCTTCGGTCAAAACGTTGGAGCTATTTGCTCGCTTCAAAATGTAGATCGTGGGTACTGTTCATGTTTCCGAAGAACTTAAATCAATTTGCAAGGACAACGAATTCTTTAAAGCAAGATATCCTGATAGTTCTTAAACTGACTAAAAACAATGCTTAAAAAATTGTACTGGCTTTTTACTTGCAAGGGCTGTACTTTCATCATTAATTTGACAAAGCTAAGCATAAGTATAATAAGCTTTACATTGTTCCCACTGCTGGAACTCAGACTTCCTCTAGGAGAGGGAAGAGAACAATGAAACATTTGCAAAGCAACAACCTTCGCATCGCCCTTGATGTATCAAAAGAATAGCATAGCACACGCTTACCATTACACGCAAAACATTGTTCAAACGTTCTATAATTAGCGGTTATTATTTAAGGAATCTATTTATATGTGTATGTTTGTGTATTGGGTAATAATTCGGCAGACGGAAATCGAGGGCCCGCCTACGCACGCCGGGAAAACTGTAGCGACGTGTGCAATGTGGAGCGTGCGGAATAAGATTAGCAAAGTTATGATGCACAGGTATTGCAAGGTTTTTGGTTTCAAAATTTATTATGTTCTTGTCAGGCCATGCCTAAAGAGGGATTTATTTAGCTAGATATTGAGAATATGCTCCAACAACTCTAGAAAAAATAAAATAAGAATCCAGACTGAGCTTCGTCACAGAATAAGTAATAGTAAAAGTATAGTGAGAGTATGGTTTTTTTGAGGTGGATTTGACTTCCCTCGCACTAGGGTTGAGTGAGACCGCGTCAAACTTACTGACTAAAACCCAACTATGTCCTTCAGTTGCCCTATGCGTTTCAAGACCACGGACTCTCTTTCAAAAGTTCCCATGGCATAGCATACTCACTCTGAATTCAGTTGTCTTGTTGACTGAGTTCCAATCTTCATAGGCGGTCACTGCTTTCACTTGGGATTTTGGTTCTGAGAAACAGTCAGGCGTTTAGCCGACCAGATTCTGTAAGTATTTTGTCTTTACGGTCACTGAATTTCCTGAATGCCATTTTGTTACCAAAGATCAAGCTTTTAAAATAAAAGAAAGAAAGCAGTTACAAGTACCTACACTATTCATAATAGAATATAACGTTCCCTAACTACTGAAATGTCGCGTATCTCAAATATCGAATCTTATTGACTTTCATAACCTACCTACTGCAAAAAATGACCTCGTTTCCGACTACTGGTCATTTCCCTCGCTTTGTGGAAGGCAACAGATGAACATCACTCAACTGGCAGTGCGACACAATCACCGCACGTGTACAACAGCACCTCTGCAAATGACACATCTCAATCACACCTGTGTGTGCGCCGTTCCCGATCAAGACAAATCAACCGCTTGATTGTTTTGCATATGACTTATAAATAGGACACATTCTTGCCGGTTTGGAAGCTAAAAAAAGACACTCTGGATTCACGAGGTCGAAATTGATATTCAAATATTTTGTAATTCGTTTAGGAGTGTATTGTGTAAAGAAATATAACACGCAGCTCCAAATGGCTGTGACCTAAACTCCGGACAACGGGACAACACCGGATCGAATATCTGGAGTTGCTCAGACTGTTGCCAAATTAGAATAGAAACGTCCGACTCTTTCTAATGCATAACTACTAACACTGGTCATGGATTTTAATGCAAAGTGAACCTAGAAGATGAATCCTTCTTAGGTAGTTCTGAATCAGACTATGGTTCACTTACTGGGGTACCCAAATTGCCTCTTAATCTGCACTTTGGAGGACCTTAAAAACGCCACTGCGGCAATAAACTTGGCCACCTACTGGGCCCAAATAATTTGAGGGAAAAGAAAACCGATTCGTTAAGAAGTTCTGAATTTAAACAAACATACGGTCGTGAACTAGTAGTTACATACTCGTACATATAACAACTTCAAATATCGATCATCGTGCTTGAGTGTTGACACTCAAATTATCGCACCGTTCGACAAATATCAAAACAACACGAAATTGACACGGTTCTGAATAATTACCGGCTTAATGTGCCAACCGCTCATTCAGTACCATTAGCCGGCAGTGTTAGTACCAGCATGTGTGACACAGTGCCACTGTGGTAGTCCGGAACACGCGGGAATTCGCACTGTAATAATATTGGCCGTTTGGCGACCTGCCATCTACTCGGAACACGGCGAAACTCGTAAATATTCAGACAAACGTTTGATCAAATGTTACGCTATGATGTAATCTGGTACACCTGAAACTGAAACTTAAGATTTTATCGATCTTGCGTTGCTAGGATACTTCGGATCTGATGCTGAAGTTTGAACGGGAAAGAAGCGTTGATTTAGAGTTGTCCAGTCTTCAGAAAATAACACAAAACTTCTTTACATATATTTTTATCTTTATCTATATCAGATTTAATTCTGCGTAAGTGTACGCTTCTTTTTCTTCGTTTTCGTTTCCCTCAAAGTTTTTGGGCCCAGTAGGTTGCCACGTTTATAGCGACGTCAGCGGCGTTTTTTAGGTCCTCCAGGGTGCATTTGTAGAGCCATTTTGGGTACTCCAATAAAACTGGGCCATGGTTTGGTCAGGAGCACTGCACTCGCACTGGGTGTCGGAGGGGTCTGTAATACCCCACTTTGCCAGGTTGTGTTATTGTAGGTTAAAAATGTGTCACTTGTCCAGATACTACTTTGATTGAATTTCTCTAGTTAGCCAATGTTTTCCTTCCATGAGCTATTATTTTGTGACTCATTCGGAACCAAGACTACTGTAGATTCTAGTTTTACGCTCCGATTCTGATTAATATGTAAGATAAACTGTTTCGATTAGTATGACTCTTTATCAGAAACATATATGTACCTATAGTGACGAGATTAATATTTTCGCCAGATTCCTTTCTTTCTGAAATTTCGGCACCTAGCACCAAGTCGATATGCAAAAAGAGAATGACGAAATTATTTGACACTTCATGGTTGGTAGTTGGATATTTGTTTGTTGTACTCTAGATCTATAAAATATTGGCTAACACGTCTCAAAAACAAACGAAATGTTCATCTTTCTACAAGAAATAACCTAAAAATATTCACACTTCGTAACCTATATTTATTCTGGCTATCCACAATGTTGTTTGGCATTCCTATTTATATTGTGGTCAGAAAACTTGCGATTCACGTTTTCAGACGACATTTGGAAGCTGACCGAGTCGTATTTACTTCAGTTTTCTTGCATTAATGGGAAATATGGCCTGTATAAGATTAAGCAGTTGACGGCAACTGTTATTAGGTATAATGTTTTAGTCTCATCCTGAATTGTGGAGGTTGCATGTCATGTAAAATAGGTAATTTGCTGCATTTAGAGAAACTCTGAACAAAGTTATGTAGTCATAAATAGTAAGGACTAAGAATATAACGTACTGAAGTTATAATATGGTTATAGTGCTGCTTTTAAATAGAACGGTAAAGGATTTCCAACCGATCAGGAAAACTACCAGTTTGTCCCTGTAATCTGAACATCCAGACACTAACGAGTAGAATTATTTAAACGCTCGTAAAGTCAAAACTGTTGTTTATGTGATAGCTTAGAATTGACCACTAAACGGTGTTTTTAGTACATCATTATCCGTGTCGTAAATAAACTATAAATATTTTAAAATACACTGATGCACATTGCAGTCAGTATGTATTTTGTTATATAAAATTTATTTGTATTAAGTTTCAAACGTCGTCGCATGTGACCTACATTAGCGATTTATATTCTAGTTGTGGCGCCAAAAATGTTTAATTACGTGTTTTCGTAAATAAGATGGCCGACTTTCACTGGGTCGTTAGTGCACGTGAAAGTTTTCGCGCCCATAATTTTCAGAGACAACGCGAAATAATTGGCGCTCAAGTTTACAGATAATTAATTTGTGTATTCTTTTATGGTAATGCTTTCACGTTGTGTTTTTGAGTTAGGAAAGAGAAATTAGGAATTTTAATACCACATTTGAGTCTAAATTAAATTACTGAAACGGTACTGAAATTAAAAAAAAACAATTTCAACATTTTTAACCTTGACGACTTCGTGATAGTGATAACATTGAGTAGCTAAAACATTCAGGGGATCAAATTTCCTGACTGACTAATGTAATATAAACTTACAAATGTTTTCAGACCAACTTTTCCGTATTAATTGGGTCGGTATTCAAATAATTAATCAATTATGCCACCATTAGTTTCATTAATTGCTTCACAAACAACACTTTGTTATTTCCTCACGGAAAATACCGCTCAAACTTATGTATCGACTTGGGCTATAGATAGTAGGTAGTGCACTACAGTGCTAGGCGTAGGCTTCCGGAGCTGAACCCACAACACGTGTGTTGTCCTACACCTTCTACATTCAGTTAGGTTTTTTTATGTCTGAGCCAGCTCTTGATTTCGATCTCGCTTGATGGTTACCGACGGATGAGACCTTCGATAGAGCGAACGTGCCCAGAAGATGCATGTAAACTCTAACTTTGAAGGCTGACAAATCACCTATAGAAAGTTGGTACACTATCTCCCGCCCCCCCTAAGGGCACGGAGATGTCATGGGATGATTTTCCTACCGACCAAAAAATAAAACTGGCATAAATGATAAATGATATTTATTTTGCAAATAGGTTTTAAAAAAACACTTTTACACGTCATTTTTTTTTTGTCATTCCAGAAACAAACCAAAACTAGATGAGGCCCGTTTACATAAATTTCTAACTGTAAAATTCAGATCCAAAATTACATATCTATAACATCCCTAATTCCACACGTTGGCTCCTGTTCTGATGTAATCTAACTTTTTCATATGTTTCGTCTATTCCAGGTCGGTCGCATACCAGCGGACCATCCTCTTGTGGGCGGGCACAAGGGCCCCGTGCTCGATATCGCGTGGTGCCCTCATAACGACAATGTCATCGCTAGCGGATCTGAGGACTGCGTTGTTAAGGTAAGAATATTTTGCGGACTGAAGAACCAGATAATTAAACCTCGAAACACAATTTGTCATTAAAAAGACTGGCTGGCTGGGTTTTGGCGCAGTGGTCGAGTGACAGGCTGCTGCAATGTCTGTCGTGGGTTCGATTCCTGCGCGGAAAATATTTGTAAGGCCAACAGATAGGTGTCTTGTGTAGTGTATATCAGTTTACATATTTATGAACGCAACAACGATACTAGAGTTAATCCTAGTTTGGGACAAACAAAAAATGAATTAAGTGGGTGATCGACGTACGAGCCAATACCGCGGTTTTATAGAACGTCAGTTTTACTCGCGGCTCGTTGGTTCTGATCGACTAGCGATTACAACAGTTTTGAACTACGAGCCGAGTAGAAAATGAAGCAAACACGACGAGCCGCGAGCAGGCTCGTCGTTCGTGTTGTAATGATACACCGACGAGCCATAAGACAGCGGTTTTACTCGCTCGTCGATCAGGGCCTTTAGAATATAGCTTTTTTGGTTTATTTATGCACACACAAAACACTTAGAAAAGACAGTTATAATTATTAAGAGATGAGAGCACAAAAGTACAGCTTGTTTCAAAGGAAATACTACTAATAATATTCCATCAGGGTCGCACATCCACGACCAAATACTCCATCTTGTCATCTCTTCTGGCACCTATGGGATTAAAGAGCTATACGAGATCGAGTACCAAGTCGCAAAGACACGACCCTGGCAAATAAGACACGAAAACACTCGTCGGACCACCGTCTTTAATTCATTTAAAAATATTGAAATGGGAAATGTGTGAAATTTAGGTATATTGTCTAATCTCCTTATCCACGTGCTCCAGGTATGGCAGATCCCAGACGGCGGCCTATCTCGTACCTTGACGGAGCCGGTGGTGGACCTGGTGTTCCATCAGCGCCGCGTGGGGCTGGTGCTGTGGCACCCCACCGCGCAGAATGTGCTGCTCACTGCCGGGTCTGACAACCAGGTAATGTGGTGTGGAATTACTTTGAACTTGTTGAATCTAGAATGCGAAATCAGACAGAATCAGAATCAGAATAGTTTATTTCGGATAGACCAATTACAGGCACTTTTGAATTGTCAAAATGTCGGTCAGTTCAAAAAAAGTGAAGCTAAATTGCACGTTCCAAAGCGTAGATCTCTATGGAGAAGAACGTGCAAGAAACTCCATGGACACTCTTTTAAATCATATTATGAGTTACATAATCTTGGTTACAAATTTGTTGTCGCTTCTATTATGTGAGCACAATGAAGATAAAAAATAGAAAGCAATGAAACCACAAATAATGAAAAAATACAATAAACTAATAAAAAAATAGTAATTGAATTACAGAATAAGCAAGTTTATGGGGCAGCTCAAATGGTGGTCCTGATTGAATTACACCACCGTAAGGTGAAGTGATCGCAGGTTGGTACCCGCCAGAAGGCATATGGGTTGGTTTTAGTCGGTAAAAGGCAGTTACACCGTCCAGCTCCACGCAGAGAGGAAAAAGTTACATAATGAAGTCCCACCACAAAAACAGTGGTTTCGAGGTAGTGCTGTGCCTTTTATTTGGTCGGCTTGGAGGGCATGCCGCCTTGCGCTCTAACATTATCCTAGCTCTTTACGATCTTCCCTTTAATAACACCCATTATGAATCAATCTGAATTTATCATTGGTTGTTGTCGACAGATAGCGATATGGAACGTGGGCACGGGCGAGGTGCTGCTGACGCTGGATTGTCATCCAGACCTCATCTACTCGGCCTGCTGGAACTGGACCGGCTCCAAGCTGCTCACCACCTGCCGCGACAAGAAGATCAGGTACGATAACTTAAGCTATATACAGTGGCAACCCCATCAAAAAAGTCGAAATGAGGAAAGAGACGGCCGCCTGGCCCCAGGTGTTTGAGTATGCAGAAAAAGTATATGAGCACTCCTCAGGCAATCCAGAGCAGAGTTCGCTGATATAGACTTACAAGGAGACCCACGCTAGCTAAACTGGTTGGCTACTAGCTTGGACAAAAAACGGTACAAAAAAAATCTTGTGGTAAAATGATATATCTACTATATAAAAATAAGTCGGGTTTTCCTTCCTGACGCTATAACTCCAGAACGCACGAACCGATTTCCACGGTTTTGCATTCGTTGAAAAGGTCTCGGGCTCCGTGAGGTTTATAGCAAAGAAAAAGTAGGGTAGAGTAGGATAGATTAGGGTAGAGCGGGAGCGAAGCCGCGGGCAAAAGCTAGTTCATTAAAAGAGTTTGTGTTTCTTGATGGCTTGGGCTCTTTTAATCACGAAAGAATTTTGAACACATTATCGCTTAATGTCAGATGAGCTGATAGGATTTAATAACATTAATAAAATGTGATTACTAGTTACTTTTATTTTCATTTTCGAAATAAAGTTAAGAAATCAAATTAAACATTTTTGAAAGTATTCCACGTTTTTATCGATTAATTAAAAAACAAATTATGCTTAAAATTATGTTCCTAACGCATTCATTTTGCCCTATAAATATAGGGAAAACTGAATGATTTCATCAAACTTTCTTCAAAATCCTGTACATAACCTCTAAATATAAATGAATGCATTCAACATCTTGTAAACGCCGTAATTCACATATCATGACAACGAAATTGTCAAAGCTCCGATTTCTGATTTATGCATTTGAAGTCGAGTATTTCTCAGGCCTGAAAACCTGTAAAAAAACTGTCAAACACTTTCGCGTTTATTTCGCTAAGGTCGCACATCCACGACCAAATACTCCATCTCGTCAGCTCTTCTGTCGCCTATGTGTATTGAAGGGCTAAACGAGATCCAGTACCTAGTCGCGAACACACGACCCTGGCGAATAGGACACGAAAACACTCGTCGAACCAATCCGACGCTAGCGGTTAAAGTAGGGCTGGATTCGTATTTATCTCTAAATCCCTACTCAGAAACCCTCCGTCATTTTAATCGTTTGTATCGTCCAGGATCATCGACCCTCGCAAGGGCGAGGTGGAGTCGGAGGCGGTGGCGCACGAGGGCAGCAAGGCGTCGCGCGCCATCTTCCTGAAGCATGGACTCGTCTTCACTACCGGGTATCTATTTCTTTCATTTATTATCAACATCATGGGTACAGTTATATTATCACACTAATATAATAAAGGCAAAGGTTTGTGTGTATATTTGTTACTCGTTCACAGCTAAACGGATTAGATGATATTTGCCACACCGATAAACCATGTCCTGGAATAGCACATACGATTTTATCCCAAGACTATGCTATCATGCTGGTGTAACCTCCGGCAGAAGCTAGCCACAGGTACATAGATGGTAGACATCTCACCAGGTCAAGAGTGTCAGTCCCTAACAGAGTCTGTGTTTCCTTATAGTTACAACCTGGAGGTCTTGTTTTCAACATTCGCCCACCTCGAGATTCATTTTTGTTTATATTTCATTTAAATGAACTTTTATATCTTCGTTCCCTCTAGGTTCAGTCGCATGTCTGAGCGGCAGTACTCGCTGCGCACTCCGGACGCCCTCAACGAGCCCATCGTCACCGTGGAGATAGACACCAGCAACGGAGTCATGTTCCCCTTGTACGACCCCGACACCAACATGATCTACTTGTGCGGCAAGGGCGACTCTGTCATACGCTACTTTGAGGTGAGCTATCATACCAATCGCTACTGTGTAGCTTTGTTCACGTTAAGATAATAGTGAGTCATCCTTGTAACGACAAAGTAAAGGTTTATTCATATTAGGGTAAAAATTAAACCATTAATATTAAAGCAAATTTTTTATTGCTCATAATTATTAAAATTTTAACATATTCTAAAATTTAAACATAATCGTCAGAATTTTCACTTTTATTTTTACTAATAGGTGAGGTATTCATTTTTTAATTTGACAAAAGACGCGTTCATACTGTCTTTCGTAAAGAGAAAACCGTGTTCTCATTGACCTGTTGAAAGTTAATATCAATGTTCTAATTTACTATGATCTAATTGGTAAAGGGGTTTGGCTAAGCTGAGTGATAATTATGAATCACTATTTTCTTAACACGAATTCACTAAACACGGAGTCATGTTCTCCTTGTACGGCCCTTGGTCAAAGATCTCGCATAATAATATGTGTTAAATTAAGTTAATAAAATTGTGGTATCATTACAGGTGACACCAGAGCCGCCATTCGTCCACTATATCAACACTTTCCAAACTCCAGACCCACAGAGAGGTAAGCAAGTTTTATGTCACCTGTCAAAAACCATGGAAAAAAAAATCAGTGAACACCGTGATAGGAAAAAATTGTGAGTCTGAGGGAGGCATGATAGTTTTAGGATTGATTTCTAAAGCAGATATTTTATATATCTTTGTTTTTCTTATCTATAACTGATGTCTCACTGTTTTTGTGTCAAAAATAAATTCAAAATTTGTCCTTGGCTTGAGGCGACGGAAGTTGTGTCTAAAGCGCTATCCACACATTTCCGGGTCAGGGCTATCCGTGTTCCGACTTGTTCATTACAGTGTTTCCGTCAGGTACGTGCCATCCGTCACCCGTGTTCACACATATTAGGGAAATCGGTATCAGTGTAAAAATGTTTAAACTTACCATCACACTTTAATTCTTTTCCTTATTATACCATGTTATATTTTTCTTCTTAGAATTTAAATTATGTGGATAAAGAAAAGATGGTAACGTAACAGTGCGTCCGTGCGTCCGAGCGTGCTCCGGAACACTGACAATCCGAATGCCCCTGACACGGAGCTTGTCAACGAGTTCGTACAAATTGTACGTAACCGAATTTGTCCCCGTCCCTGGTCTCGTCCTGAACACGGCGGGAACGCGGATATGTGTGGATAGCGTTTAAATCTACCAAGTATCGACGCAATAATAATAATCTGTTGTAAATGACTCTCTTGGGAGTCAACTGTGGTATAGAAAGGTTCAGTCACGCTAATGTTATAAAGACAATAGTTTGTGAGTGTGTGTGTAAGTTTGTTACTTCTTCATACTCGAACTGTCGAACGGATTTCGATCAAAGGGGAATGAAACTTTTCGCCTAAGTGAAACTTAGACCATTTCTTAAAGGATTATATGAGAAATCAATAACAAAATGAATTATGTCTACCACTATTTAGTAGATTGCCATAGGATTTTTTATCACACGTTATTTTTATTTTGGTTTCGGTATTTATGGTGTTTACGCATTAAATAGTGTCAACACTAACGCGTATCTCTCCTATTCACTCATTTATTGTACTGGTTTTAGTGATGAAAAACTGTAAGTATGAAAAAATATAGCAGTACTAACCAACTTATTTTATCAATAGAAACTTCAAAATATTACGTATTACACTAGCGACGCTTTTAGTATCTTCGTTCGGTTACGGTTTATGGACCTGTTTTTTTTGCTATTGATTTCTCGTATGGTCTTTTAACATGCAACCTAAGTGTCAATTCTGACGAAAAAAAGTAAATCATGCCAAAAGTTTGCGTTGTCTTTTAGTACACGAGTAGACGTATATCCTTATTATACCAGGGGTTCCCTTGAAACAATTTAATTATTAATATAAACACATTATTAATAACTGTTTTTCTTCAGGTATCGGCATGATGCCGAAGCGAGGCTGCGACGTGGCCACCTGCGAGATCTCCAAGTTCTACCGGCTCAACAACTCTGGACTGTGTCAGGTTACTGCGGTCATCTTATACTTTATTTTCAAATAGTACTAATGAAAATTAAGCTAAGAAGATCATCGGCAGCGATACACTCGTCGAGTGGAAGCTTCAAAGTCGGTTTTTGCCGTCCATATTTCGGGGAGTGTGCGTCGGAATTGCACAATTTAATTCCGCCCGCGCCCGTTCCATCTTGGGATCACCAGACGCACAGCGTTTCGGTACCGGTACATGGTAGACATCTCACCCATGTGAACAAAACGTGCAGGTAACACTTTTATTGTGCGTACAGCTAAAGAGTGGAACTCCAGCTAAGAGTGAATAAATAAGCATACTCCATCGTCGACCACATCATCATCGCTTACCATCAGGTGAGATAGTGGACAAACACGACCCTATAAAAAAAACAACTGACAAAATTGTGGGTGTACTATGGTATTGTCTCAGCCTATCTCTTAGAGGAATTCAGGGTTACATGTTAAATTAATTATTGCAGGTGGTATCAATGACGGTGCCGCGCAAGTCGGAGCTGTTCCAAGAGGATCTCTACCCTGACACGCTCAGTGATGAGGCGTCGCTCACGGCTGACGAGTGGCTCGCCGGGGAGGACGCCGAGCCGTGCACCATGTCGCTCAAGGTACCCCATAGCTCCGGGGCACTGTGCCCTGGAGCCACTGTAGGATCAACACACGCTGCTAAAGTGCAGACATGTGTTTTGGTTAGTTAGATACCTGTGACAAAGCGTAGGCTGGATAATGGGCTCAAATAAACGAGAATGATTGAACAATCTTAAGTGCTCGTTTACGCAGACGCGGCGCTATGCGCGGTGCGTTGGGCGGTCCATCGTACATTGCCATATGTTTGTTTGCGCGAGCGTTGACGCGGCCCGCTGCTGCAATGTACGACGAACGCCCAACGCGCCTCATCTCCGTAAACAAGGCCTTAGACTAATTTACAATAATAATTATACTCATTATATAACGGAAATGCGTCATATCCGCCCAAATGACCGAACGCTCAGCATGAGACGGGTCAGCGTGCAGTTCAGCGTGGGCCGAGGGCCATCAATCGAACAATCAGAATTGAATTGAACAAGGAAAAAATGTAGAGATACAGTCATAAATGGATGGATGGACCGGGCTCTGAATACACGCTATGAGAAGTGATTATGTTAAAAGAGAATATTTCATTATTAATTAATAAATCGCGAAAGATATAGGAATTGGAGTAGAATAGACCGGTACAATCTGTCTGCCTAATATTTATATTTAAAAGAAACATAACCATGTGTTTACTGACCGCATAGACTGGTAAAAAGATAGCCCGTCCTAGCTTTCAACAGCCTATTCATAGCTTGTCTATTCATTATACGAAATTTATTCATAGTATATATTTAATAGTTATACAGAATTTTACAATATATAGTTTTAAGTTCTACTGTGATACTGTCTATAGGCATGCCTTTTGTAATGTGAGTTTTTTTTTTTCTTTTATGTAATAATTTTTCAGACAGGTAAGTCGGATGCTTTTCATCATATTCATGATATATTAACTATGTAACTCCCAATAATGGCTTATTTACATTCATCACTTATAAAACTAGCATGCTGTATTTTTCCATGTGAACTAAAAACCTCGGGGCATCAAATTATAATGTAAATGAGCCGTAAAGATCTTTCGGAATTAAAAATCTTTTTTGTTCTTATTTGAAACTTTTTCTTTTGTATTTTTTTAAACCCTATAAATGATTAAAACCATGAATGATCACTTTTTGAATATTTGTATCAAAGGACCAGCATACTTGCGAAATACACTTGGTATAACAAATCTTTCTCATTTCGACACCACTACTTATTGATACATAACTTAGGATGTTTTTAATATTGCGCGGATTTCATCACGTATGCGGGATTGTTGCTCCGTATGCGGATTTACTGTTCGGGATCACGACCCGCATCCCACGTGCGTATTTCTCGCATTAAAATAAATAATGTATGAAAAGGACATTTGCCATGCTTTCGCGTGCCGAGCAATCCCGCATGCGTGGTGAAATCCGCACGATATTAAAAACACCCTTATTGGTATATTTATTTGCAAAATTTGTCTGTTCGACATCAAGAATACCGCAATGTCTTTGAATTGACGAAAGCGATTGTGATCGCAAGTGTGTTACGCAACTATGCTTCTGCTGGCCTAAAGACCAACAACTTGATATACAGGGTCAAATTAAATTAGCTACGGGTTCGATTCCCGCACGGAACAAATATTATTTTGTATGGCCTACAGGTTAGTTGTTCTGGGTCTGGATGGGATGTGTGTGAGTACATGTTATAAACTCACCTACAAACCAACAGTATTTTCTACAATGGGGTAAAAAACTTTTTTGTTTTAAGACATTGGTATAACCCATCAAGTACCTGAAGTTTTGACAATTCCATTTTACCCTGTATTTCAAGAGTTGTACTGAAGGACCAAGGGCCTTACCGTGACGTGTGAAGCTATACACTCTACATAGCTCCATCTCTTTAACAGTTCAGTTTAGGTTCTCAAATGGATCGCACTAATAGCTCATGGTAAGGCCTTTGATCTAATCATTCTATACAGACCTTAATAAGGAGATAAATACCCACAATTCCCAAGGACCAATAAGTGTCGTCTTGAATGTTCCTGTTGGCTTGCTCTAACTGCTGTAATCTGCGTTTCGTCTGTTGCGTGTTGTGTCTCAATAACCACGACTTTTATGAGTTTGAGATTTTTTTGTCGTGTTACTAACATTTTTTGTTTTATATTAATCTTAACATTTTAATTTCTTTTGGGAATCCTTTTGTAGTTTCCACTTTTTCATCATTATATGAGTATAGATTAGTTTGAAGTTTAAAAAGTAGATTTTTTATGATCACTTACATTAATAAACAAAAGTAATGCTTATTTCTGTTAAACCAAATCACTTCTAATATTATGGTTCTTTAGGTAATTGAATTAAACATGGTTGACCATCTCTCTTTTAATTTTCTCGCTCTGGCTAAATATTGTTGTTATTAACAAAGTTGATACAAGGCAAGCCTAACTGCCTACAAAATGTCGAAAATACTCGAATAGACAAATGTCAATTGTCAATCAATATTGTGGGGAATCTGGTGCTTATAGTTGCAATAATTTTCTTCAAATTCATCTCTAATCTACTATAAAATTTCATATAAATTAATGCTACGTATCGTCGCTTTAGTTCTAACACCACGTAAATATTTTTTTTCTGACAATGTACGGTATGTACGAGTACTTCATTCGATAAGAAATCAAATCAAATACGTGGATTTGAACCTATTTTCAAATGTAAAGGATTTAGACCTATGATCATATGTGAAGGATTTGAACCCATGTTCAAATATGAAGGATTAGAACGTGAAATACAAGGATTTGCCCTCGTATTCTACTTCGTAATTTTACACCAAAAAAAAAGTATGTCCATGTAGTGCAGAAAAGCTACAGGATAACCACGTAACTCAGTTGTATAGCCTTAGCAGTAACTAAGTTCAGAAAAAGAATTTCCTCTTGAAATTCTCTGATTTTGATTAAACATATCAAAATCCTGAAACATTTGAATAGAACCGAAGCGATGATAGCGGGTGTTAAAACTTCAGCGGTATTATCTACCGTATATATTGCAATTTGAGAAATATAGTATTTACTGATTCGATGTCAGATTCCAATTCCACAGATATTTTTGAGCGATTGAATTTCTATTCAACGATTCATACAAAATGTGAGTACTAACAGTTCTCCAACCAAACACAGTGTTGAAGACCAAACTTCAAGACCAGTGAATGTCCAATTTCCATAGATTAATGCTTCACTTGTTACTTTCCACCACAAGTCTTATACATTTAGTGTTTAAAAAACTACCATCAAACTTCGTTTTTTCTGTCAATTAGACAGATTGACAAAAATTTAAAATGTAGTTCTAAATTCGTTAGCTGTGAAATGTAACTGCTGATTTGTAGCATAAGTACATGGTCTTAGTGAGTACACAGTGATTTAAATTAACACAAATAAGTCGGTGCATTTATCCATTTTTATTGAAGTTAAATGTAACGTGAAAGCTGTAAGTTAAAATTATTCAAAATAAAAATTTGTTGACTATTATTAAAGCCTTCACCCGCTTGCGTCGGTTTGTTCCGACGAGTATTTTCGTGTCCTATTCGCCAGAGTCATGTGTTTGCGACTGGGTACTCCATCTCGTTTAGCTCTTCCAATACCCATAGATGACAGAAGAGCTGATGAGATGGAGTTTTTAGTCGTGAAAGTGTGATCCCGGCGGAATAAACGCGGGAGTGTTTGTCGGATATTTCCGACGTAAATGGTCAAAATAGGAAAAAAAAGAGTCTCAAACACAGCAAGTTTCTACCGTCCACCACCAAAGCCAACAGCCTCATTCATAGACAGATGCTATAAGGTAGGGCCCCCCTAACCAAACTACAGGAGCGCGCTCTCGTTGTGCAGGGCGGCTACGTGTCGGGGCGCGCCACGCAGAACCTGCACGTCACCAAGAAGGCCAACGCGCTGGCCGGCGCCAAGGAGCGCGAGAAGGACAAGGACAGGTCGCCCACGCCCGCGCACCGGCGGGACGACAGCCACGCCGGCACGCCCGCCTCGGCCACGCCGCCGCCTGCGGCTAATGCTGCTATCGTAAGTATATTAATTGAGTTTTAAATCGTTTAAATTGAAAATATTTTTGTCAACACACTTCAAAACCCGCTTCTTTCCCTACCGCATTTCTTCGTAGACATCGTTTGATATACATGTGGAAATTGATTAGTGCAGCACTCGGCTCCATAACATCCTCGCGAATTCCGCCTCGGTTGCAATGACAAACTTTCTACACTTGTATCAAAATGTACTGTATATTTCACATAGACCCATATTGGCAAATAAGAAACTAGTTCGTTGAAATATTTTTGGCGAGTGACGTAGATTTTGAGACCACGTTCGGGCTCGCAGCTTTCACCTCAAGGTAACGATCTGTGGGTTCATGTTTTAAGTCGCAGCTGAGCTACTTAACGATTTTACATATAGAGCATCGGACCGTTCAAAATTTCGAATAATTCTTAAAAAGTTTTGTGCAATTTTCGCGACTTAACTGAAATCATCATCTGCTTTCAAATCGATCCAGGAAAAGCAACTATCAGACCTAGTCGACGAGATCCGCAAACTGAAGTCCGTGATCGTGAAACAAGAGAACCGGATCCGCGCCCTCGAGGCCACCGTGAAGGCGCCCGCGCCGGCGCCGTCGCCCGTGGCCGTGCCCGAGCCCAGCCCCGCGCCGCCCGCCTCGCCCGCGCCGCCGCCGCACAACCACGACGACGACGCCATGGCGCCCGACGAGGTCTGAGCCCCACCAGGGGGAGGTAACGTGCTTTGTGATATTTAATCTAGTGGCGAAAAGAAAGGAGGGATTTTGTAACTGCTAAAAAAGTAGCATTCAGATTTTTAGCCTCGTTTAGACAGAGTAACTTTCTTGCCTATGGCATACAATAAAATTTAAACGTCAATAGACTAAAACTGTCAAGACATTGTTTAGGATGTTAACACAACAATCGACCAAAAGTGCTATCGAAAGTTTCAAGTACATGAAAACATAACCGTTCTTGGCAGTTGGGTAAAACGCTACCATAAACATCGATTAATGTCATCTTCTTATATTTATGGTTCAGCTTCTACTTTACTTATGGTATGCCATAGACAATTAAATTGCACCGTGTAAATCAGGCTTTATTTGTCTAATCATAAGTTTACATATTTTAAAGTCTTGAAAAAGTGTAAAAGTGCCTTGAAGACCAACAAATATAACGTGCTTTACCAACTGTTACGATCTATTGCGATGGAATTGAATTACTGTTGTTACAAAAATGAATGTTTATAAACTAGTGTTGATATTTCGTCACACAAAAAGCTGTCTTACACAAAAGCTTTGAAGGTGTTCACTCCTTACAAAAAGAACACTGGATTAAAAACACAAAGTTGACGTATCGATATTAATTTTATATCTGTTTCCACAGATTATTATAAATTCTGTATATTTAAACAGAAAGAAACAGTTTGGAATTTTTATCGATGAATTTAAAGAATGATGAAAACTCACTACATTTTAATATAATACAATCGAACTGGACAATAATATTATACTGTAATTAGGATCGCGGGTGTAAGCAGTAAAGTAAGAACTTGTATAAATAAAATGTTTTGAATTTTCATTGTTTTGTAATAATAGGATTACACTGGCGTGCAGAAATATTTACACACGTCTAAAGGTAAAGTGTTACTAAATATGTTTGGTACATAACTTCAAAAAAGTGTAAAAAGAATTTTTTAATCAACATGAAATTTTTTTTATGGGTTTATAAGGGTTTCTACACAAAACGTTGAAAAGATGTGATACGACACCGCATCTCAAAGACTTGTTATATGATATCACGTGACAAAGCATCGGTTCAGGTGACCATACAATGTGCAATGCGAATCAATTCGGAAGTTCTTGCGATACGTCGAGCTCGCTTGCAGATTTGTACGATCATTTTGCGTGTTGAGCCCTATTACATGTACGCTCAGTCCTGTTCAATACAAATGCAGCAATATTCCTGTCCGCCAGTGCACTCCACCTATTTATTCATATAAATAATTTTGTAAATAGTAAGTTTAGTGAAGTGATAAAAACGCGAAATAAAATTATGTGCCTTAACTCATTTAATTATATAATTTACCGTCACAAGTCATTTGTATAATGCTATCAATTGGTGGTGTATATTTTGCGTGCTTAGACAATGAGCAGCACGATCGCCTCAGGCTTGCGTAGTGTTGACACTTAGGCTAGGTCGTAGCAATGATGGAATTGAAAACATTGTTTTTAGTATTACTTACTTGGAATTGAAACCATAAATATAGGTTCCTAGTACTTTAAACGACGACTGTGTTGAACTTGTCTCCCAAAGGACCCACTCTTTTCCATACTTGAATATCCTGTGAAGGTTTCTTTTAACGGCCTACGTCGGACATATCCGACACTCTCGCGTCCGCCAGAGTCGCACATCTACGACCAATACTCCATGTCATCAGCTTTTCTGTCACCTATAGGGGTTGAATAGCTAAACGAGATGGAGTACTCAGTCGCAAACACACGACAAAAGCGGATAGGACGCGAAAACCCTCGCTGGAACAATCCGACGCCAGGGGTTAAAGGCTAAACCAAGTACTACAAGCAATCTTTGTATTAATTTCCTTCCACCAAGTCATGACGATTATAAACTAAACGCTACATTCAGGGTTACTTAAGTGATCTTCAAATTATAAACCTCTCTTTTGGTTTCAAAATTGTTACATTTATTTATTTATTTTAAGCCTGATCTAATGTCACAAATAAATTCAAAGTATGAAGTTTTTCTACGACTATCAATAATAAGGGAATTTATTTTGAAACCAATAAGATGTAAACGTAATAACTAAATATAAATGTTATATTTCACAATAATATAGTAGGAACAAATCTATTATAGTGTTAACGTGGGCACACAAACGTGCCTGCTAGTAAGATAATTTTATTTATTTTAACGTGTTGTACGAATATGTGAACAGTATTTTTTTTTAATCGGTTAATAGATAAATATCCTAAAAAAACAATACAGTAGGTATACTAAGTTAAAATGGCTATTGAAATGAGACGGAAAAATACTGGTCATTTTATAAATTAGAAGACCAAATTTTAATCATATGCTACATTTACATGTGGGCCCAGCCTCGGCCAATCGCCATTGTGATATCGGGGTTTTCCCGTTTATGCAATGGACACACAATAGCGATTGGCTGAGGCCGGGCCAACATGTAAACGTAGCACTAGGTACTTTCTTTAACTATCGCCAAATGCACATTAAAGAACTTAAAATGTTTACATATTCGCATAATATAAGAATTAACCCTAGTTCACACAAGTTTCTCATGAAACCACTATCTTTATATTGTACTATGTTATGAACTGTCAATTAAATATGAAAACCCGTGTGGATAAGGCTTTAAATTCGAATTAGACGATTGGAATCTTGTGCTTGCGACGGTGTGAAGTGAATACTATAATCTATGTCAGAAATGTTATGCTTCGGTTTAAGAAGCATGGCAAATGTTTCTTTACTGTAAGTTTGAAATTTCTAAGAACAACAGAAATGTTTTTATACAACGAAAAGTATTCGGCCTGTACTAATTCCAAAAGCCAAATTCGAAAACGTTTTATAAGTTAGGCTTAAGAGTCCAGTAACTTGGTGCTTTTGTATATCTTTTATATTTTCAAATAACTTAAGGCGCAACGCTTCTAAACAAATTGCTGGCTCAATGCATTATTAATAATTATTTTCTACTATTATTATATTCTAGTTAATATAAGTTTGCTGTTTTAATATTATGATTTGTAAGATTTTTCGTAATTTTGGCGCCGAAATCTGTCGCCATCTTGAATTTTAACACGCCAGCGCGTCATTAGAGTCTTTAGTATTTCTTTTCTCACAAATAAAAAAATATGTATTAAATGTCAATAAAGGACGCGGTTTTCAATTAACACAATATAAAGTATTAATTTCATATCATTGGATACATTTTATTATGGTCCTTGGCAGCTAGTCATGTCAGTTATGAAATTTTTGACATTTCACAGTAAGTCGCGCTGTCACCTTGACAGTTAGTATTATAGTTTAAATTTTAAATAGTATTATTACGACAATTATTTTTCTTATGTAATTTATGATGGCGTAAACTTAGAAGTTCGTTTTAGTATCATGACAAAGCAATGTATGAATTTGTATGAAAATGCTTGATTTTACTTTTATGAATACATATTTGTGTAAATTATGGTAGAGACCGTGTTTTGTATCATATTTAAAAGATTAACTTTAAAAATGTTTCTACATTTAAAAAATAGAGTAATAAATTTTTAGAATGGTACAAAATTGGTCTTTGCACCCTACACTTCTCCAATTTGTATGTGAAGCTTTTGTATTTTTTTTTCATAATCGAGTTTTTCTTAGCATTTTTTTAACCTTTTGTGTATAAATATGCGCTATTTTAATGTACTTAGTGTAAATTTTATAATCAACAAGAAGGCGAACTGTCCTACGAATGTGTTACGGGAAACATCGAACCAATGTATTAATAATAATTATGAAATGAACGTTTGTCATGCAACATTTGTATGTTCGTCACAAACTGTTTCTGTCATCGGGATCATAGTTGAATGAGTTCAGATCAGCCTGAAATACTGCTATCCAATATTGATAGTCCGTAAATTAAACAGACCCGAAGCTTGGCAGGTTTCCAGAAATCTATTAAGAGTACATTCAGATAATGTCACATTCGTTGGACGATTCTCCAAATGTTAGGATTTCGACTGTTAATATTTTGACGTTAAATAATTTGTAATGGTGTTTTTTTCTCTTACCACCGCTTTAGACGCTTTCCTAATTAATAATGTATTTCATGTGTAATGTTGTTTGGGATTCGTTTGTTTCAAGACAGAAAAATGTTACCTTCTTTTTGGGCTGCGCTGTAGTCGGATAAAAAGTCGATGAAAATAGTTATATTAAGTGATCTCTTGCATCTTTTTGAAAATGTAATCAAAAACTGTCTTGAGACAAAAATATTCGAAACAGAATCGCAATATTCACGTCAATGTAAATATTCTACTCCTTTTTATTAGAAAATGTGACAGCTGAAAACTGAAAATAGTAAAATATTTGACGCACAATTTTGTCGAATACGTTGTCTTAGGATGTATAAAGACTGGATGGTCTAAGACTCAAAATTGTATGGAAAACTAGTTGTTACATGCATCTAAGAAAACGTATGTAGCGTACGTAAAACAATTTGGTGCTAGATATGAATATGACAATATTGCCTGTTATGATGTGTAGTTATTAGTATGGAGTTTTTTAGTCTGTGACTAGATACGGCTCAGCCGAAAGTAGAGACAAACTAGCGATTTTAGGCATGCAACACAAAATCGCTCGTATTTTCGAAAGACGTTCAATATGCTTGATCAAATGGGCGTATCTAGTTGCAGCCAATCGTATAGAATATAACTTATCAAGAAAGAAAGAAAGTAAGTAAGAAAACAAGTATTATGAGAAGTCACGACTACGATTTATTGAACAGTCTTTTGTATTTAGACAATAAAGGCTCTGCAATATTATAAGCCTTAAGTCTTGTCACTGTTGACCGGTTGTATCGCAAAGTGACCGGCTAACACCCGCGTTGACTCGAGAATTAAATGTAACTATAAATATCTCAACTTGTTTGACAATAAGTCGCATAGTAAATAAACATTTTCAATTTATATGTCTATACTATACATTGTTATTCTAACTCTTTAAAATCTAACAAAATGTAAGCTCAATTTTATGTATCATTGTAATCCATTTTTATACAATCTAAGATTATATAATTATGCCTTAATTCGGTGCTATCGTTACAGTGCCAAATGCTCCCGAGCTGATATAAAAATTGTATAACTTTTACATAAAAATTGTCAATATAATATTAAATAGGTGTTAAGTGCCTTGTTGTGTTTTGATAAGTAATACTCAGATCATTAATGTTGCTACGAAAGTTGAACAGAAATATATATTTATTTTACTATTTTCATTGGTCGTATTATTTGATATTCCCATCCAAAAACACAGTAATTGGAACTGCACAAATTTCTTATTTTGATAAAACAATATACGAAAACATGAGCTCAAAAATTTATAGAATCCGGGTATTCATTAGCCAACATTTGGTAATAAACTATATTTCATCATCTCTGGAAGCAGTTTACGAAGCAGATGGTTCGATATAGATAGATTATAAGCTATAGTCAAAAGGTGTGGACGTGTATTGCGAGGGTTTCTAAACATGGAGGTGTAGTGTGGTCCAACAACCAGGTATCGACGCTCATACAGCTTTCAACAGCATAAAGATACATTTAGAAAAATATATACATGTATGTTTGGCCCGACATTACTGCAGAATTGAATATGCCGTAAAAGGAACTGGAAACGAAAATTCATATTCTACGCTTACAATCTTGTTGTCACTTTAAAAAGAAAAAAATCCTCTTCGGGCGACATCCTAACAGCAACTAACAAGTGTCGACGGCCAATTTTAAGAAACAGTGTTTACAGTAAAATTGGTGATATTCACGTCGTAAACAGTTAATTATTGTACTTACTCGGTAATTATTGAAAAATACACGCAGCAAGCAGCATACACTCTGTGGGGGACTTGTTCCACGTGTGGGACTAATAATTAATGTGTCCCGCCCAGTCACATTCGAACCTGGCGTGTTTTAATGGGGTTCCGTACCCGAGGGTGCCAACGAGACCAGGGATGGAGGGATATAGGACTCCGCTGCCCTCCCGTCCGTCAGCGGGCTGTATCTCATAAACTAAAAGAGGTAAAGTTGAAATTTTCACAGAATGTTATTTCTATTGCCGCTATAATAACAAATAATAAAATCAAAGTAAAAAAATAAAGTGATAAGAAACATTATTTTGCTGACGTTTTTTATTCGTATTTTAATATTATAGTACAGTGGTGCTATTCTCTAAGAAAACGTAGCGCTGCCTCAACGACGAACACTCAAATAGGATACATTGGATTGTCAACCTAATATACCTAGACATTGGATTGTTAATTCAATGTATACTATTTGGATGTTCGTCGTTGCGGCAGCGCTGCGTTTTCTTAGAGAATAGCACCACTGAACCTTTCGTGTGCGGGTCTGCCTCGCAGTTGGCCAGTTTTTACTATTATGCCTACATATTTTGAAACACAGCGTACTGGTCCAAATTCTGACTTTTACTACCAGAATTTAATTATGAATTGCGGAAATAATAACAGTAAAACAATAAAAAAACTAATTTAAACTATTTATTACACTTCAAATTGCTGATCAAACTGTTCTTGTGTAATTTTCCGCTTTTTCAGCTTCTTCATAAGCGCTATATCTGCTGCGAGTTCATTCAGCTCTTCCTGTGTCACCGCTTTTCGTTTTCGCTTCTTTCCGCTCTCCGGGTCATTCTTTTTCAACTCTTTTCGTTTTTTTCGCTTCAGTTTGCGCTCTTCTTTATTCTGTTTCGCTTGTTCCCAAGGTTCAGATTGCATCTGGAATGAAAAAATATTAGGATCAATTTCATTACATTAGACTCTGGAGCGATAGAAAAAAAAAATGGAAGGTTATTAACTACGTACACGTAGAGTACTGTGGTGCTATTCTCTAAGAAAACGCAGCGCTGCCTCAACGACGAACACCCAAATATATTGGATTTTCAAAGTAAATTACCTATACATTGGATTGTTAATTCAATGTATCCTATTTGGATGTACGTCTTTGCGGCAGCGCTGCGTTTTCTTAGACAATAGCACCACTGGACACAAATATCTCTGTTCATATATAAGGGCAGTTTGGTATAACAAATACCGACCTTACGATAGTTAAAATAAAGTTGAAATTAAAACCACCTTCCACAGATCATAACTGCGGTTTCGTGATGATATTTATTTTCATTTTTATTTTCAGCACCGCAACGTTGAAATTCCATTTTTAGGGTTCCTTACATAGGATATAAAATTAAAATAAAACCCCTGACAGTCCTTGTCATCAATATTAAATGTATAGAACTGGTCATGACGAATCTAATGGGCCCAAACTAGATGCGTTTACTAGTAGGCGTTGAAAAGTTCCATCAGCCACCTCCCAGTTTTAGCATCAGGTCCATGTCATCATAAGAAATGTAAAGAACTGGTCAAGACGAATCTAATGAGCCCATACTCGATAGGTTTACTATGTTAATAAGCAATCTAGGGCTCTTACCTTCGAGCTCCATCATCAGACCAGCTCAATGGCACCAGATTGTACACGAGTATTTCAAATATTAGGTTACACATATGTTTAAAATAAATTATTATACCATTAAGTGTTTAAAAACCCTACTGTAGTTAACAAACGAACTGTACCTCTACCATGAGTTTTAAGCAATAGTATTCGTCGCTACTCGATATCGACGCCGTAAATATTTTGTATGGCAAATTTTGTAGCGCCTCTAGCGGTCACTTGCAGAATCAAAATTTGCCATGCAAAATATTTACGGCGTCGATATCGAGTAGCGACGAATACTATTGCTTAAAACTCATGGTAGAGGTACTGATGACCTTAAATAAAAACCTCATCAAAATCGGTTCATTCGTTTGGGCGCTACGATGCCACGGACAGACACACAGACAGACAGGTCAAACTTATAACACCTCTCTTTTCCGTCGGGGGTTAAAAACGGGACCCTATTACTAAAACTCCGCTGTCCGTCCGTCTGTCTGTCTGTCACCAGGCTGTATCTCATGAGCCGTGATAGCAAGACAGTTGAAATATTCACAAATGATGTATTTAAATACTAAAAACAGAATAAAATAAATATTTATGTGGAGCTCCCATAAAACTAACGTGATTTTTTTGCTGTTTTTTCTACGGTACGGTACGGTAGTCAAATGTACTTGACTTGTTTTTATTTTTTACCAAACGAACAACTCACCATTTTCTTTTTCTTCTTCGTAGGCCACACACCAGTCTTCTTGTACTCGCTCAACTTTTGCAACCTGCTGGCTTCCTTCTGTTTATCTTTATACTGTATACTGTTGAAATCTATCTGCTCTTTAGGTCCTATGAACTGTTCCTTATGTTCCTGCTTGATTTCGGGCATGAGTGGCAGCTTCAGGAGCCCGTAGCTGGTGGCTATGTGGCCAAGAGGAAGCTCTTTGAATTGTAGTAGGAGGTTGCATTCGTGTTTGGTGTACGCTCGCATGTGGGAGACGAAGGCGCGCTGCCCTTTGTCCAGTACTGATCTGTCTTTTTTCTGTTGATCGTGGAGTATTGATAAAACCTGAAATGTGATGGGCTATTTAATGGTAGAAGAATGTATATCTCATGCAGGTGGTTCAAAGTCTATTATTATAGTTTTTTTTTTAAGATTTGGTAATCGTAAAGGAACCAATGTGACCGTCCGATCCTCCGTCTGTATGTAAAGGGAATGTATCTTATAAACTTAAATAGTTAAACAATTGAAATTGTTACGTGTGTAATAACGTAATAAGCGCTAACATAAAAAATTAAAAACTATCATAAGGAACCTTTCGTAAGCGAGTTGAAGTCGCACTTGACCGGTTTTTCAAACTATATTAAATTAGTTATAATACTATGATTTGTATGTTGGTATGATGTACAATATCAATCAATTAAGTGCACTCAAATCGTTTATTTTCGTAGTTCCGTGACTACAATAAGTTGAAATGTTGGTAAGTATATTCTCAGTGTGGTGGTGGCAATCCAGGTGGGCACCTGGATTGCCACCAGGCGGCAATCGGCAATTTAAGACGGCCAGCAATGTTGAAATTTAATTAAAATTTAATTCCCGGTTGCCACCAGTTGACTACCTATGTGGGAAAGACTAAGAATATACCGCAAATAGGTCAGAATTTCTTCTATTATCTCTTTATTTCATTTTTATTTATTCTTACCAAAGTCGTAATTTTTTATAGGTAACCAATTTTTCAAATTATTTTTATCTTACCTTATCTTTTAACTTAGGGTTAATTTTGATTTCATCCTTGGATTGCCTCCAGTCTTTCAGCTCCACCATCTGGTTGGTTTTGATGAAAGGCACGTAGGTGTCCTCAGTAGGTAGTAGAGGCAGCAGAGAGCAGCCGGCGGCTCCGCCCCGCGCCGTGCGGCCCACGCGGTGCACCAGGGACGCCGGGCTCGTGGGAGGCTCCCATTGCAGAACCCATTCTACTTCTGGGATGTCGAGGCCTCTGGAATTCGTAGACAGATGAAAATATTCAGAATGCGGAGAGCACATTTCATCACCGAACAATAAATCAGCCTTGGATATGTTGAAATAAAGTTGAAAATAAATAAAACACCACAACAATTCATCAAAACGAAAAGTTACCTCAAATTATTTTCTGAAACCCTGTTATCTTTCGTTAAAAAGGGAGAATATCACAATTTCGAGATTTAGTACATTTTATGTTCCAATCGCGAGGAGGACTCTGATATTGTTATACAGAATTATGTTTTTAGTTCCAATGTAGCATCGATGATGATGAGACTTTTGATAGATGTCGCTATATGAGACTTTTGCAAAGCACTGGGACAATAAAACAAAATACATGCAAGGTTGATATTTTGTTGATGGCATCTAAAATCCGGACGCGGAGCAGGAAGAATTTCGTACGTTGACCTATTATTACCTGACTCTGTCACCCCCGCGTAAGTATAATGCGTCTCGCTCGCACAGATGCAATGGCCTCCGTCGTCAGGGATTGTAAACCCTTTACTGTAAACTTTTTACTGTTATTATAAGCTTTGTTCTTTTTTTAATATGGTTTTTTTGGTGAGCATTTAGTCACTACAAAAAATCCTTGACGAAATTCATAATTTTTAAATAATGAATGACAATGATAATTTTTATTTTATTATCATATTTCTACCGAATTAGTAATATTAACTCGATTTTTATATTGTTAAAATATAAAATCTAAATAAATAATTTATATACTGAATAACAATAATTTATTTATAAATTAGTCATATTTTTTCTCCTTCAAATGTTTCATGTAAAACTTAAAATAAAAATGTTTGTGACCACTGTCAGTAGGCCCAAAGTTCCCAAAGGTCCAAATTCTTCCTGCTCCGCGACCAGACTTTAGATTCTGTTCGATAAATAAATTAAAAAAAAAACAAATTTTTTACCTCGCCAGCAAATCTGTACATAACAAAATAGTATTATCAGCCTGCCGAAACTTCTCCAAAATCTTGCTCCTCTTCAACTTCATCTTCCCATGTATCGCGAAAATCTTTATATCTGGCAAGAACACAGGTAACACATCCGCCCAATAATCGACGCATGCGCACGTTGGTAGAAAGAATAATCCCTTTGCTATCTTCCTGTTTCTTATGAAGTTCAGAAGAAAAAGGAACTTGTCTTCTGGTTCTACAATAACGTAAAAGTTTTCCAGGAGTATTGGTGTACTTATGGTTGATTTTTCTTTAACGCTGACGACTACCGGGTTCCTAAGGCCGGCTCTGACCAGGTCTTGTAGTTCTTTAGTCTGTGTGGCAGAGAAGAGGCCAGTGCGACGCTGTCGGGGAAGGTACTGGAGAATCGTTGTGAGGGTTGAGCTGAAGCCCAGGTCCAGGAGCCGGTCGGCTTCATCAAGGACTAGGATATCCTGGAAGTAAAGACATTAAGTTGATACAATGGTTTGGTGGAGTGGGACCATGGGGGCACTAAAATAAGAAGAAAAAAACATCACACTAATATTATAACAACAAAAGTTAGCTGTTTTCGTAAATGGTTCCACTTACCAGTTCCTTCAGTCTACCAGCCAAGTTGAGGTGCTTTCTCTCCGCCAGCAGGTCCCCCAGCCTACCAGGAGTACACACGGTTATGTGCGCTCCTTTCTGGATGCTCTGTATATCGGCCTCCACAGGCCTGCCTCCGAGCAGGAGAGTCATTGTTATGTGAGATAGCTCTGGTTCTTGCAGGAATTGTTCTATAACCTGGAATAGTCAATCAGATGAGAAGACACGATTAGGTAAGTAGCCTGACAAAAATGGCATGTGCAAGGTAGAATTGAAAGAATGTCCACCAGCATTAAGTTTAAATTGCAATGATTGAAGTACTGTTTAAGCTGTTAAGAACCGAGAGGACGCCGGCGTCTGCACAAGTATTGTCTTTCTGTTGTGACTCTAATTACGGTATTCAAAAGGTTAAAAATAAACTTATTATCAGTTTATCTCTCGGTTAGTTTGAAAACGAATATTTTATAATGTTACAAGAACTGTGGCTGCCTAAAATAGAGGGGTTGTTATACATACTCAGTGTAATAATAAAAATGTAAAAGGAGCTAAAAAAAAGAAAGTTTTGAGTTTTTATCTACTGACGACACACAAGTCAAGACTTGGGAATGATACATAGCAACAGTTAATCTAAAAATTCAAGGTCCAAGTTGGCCAAGATTAAATAAAACACTCCTCTACTATTATCATTTTACAGCAAAGGTCCCTTCTGCTATTACCACGTAATAGCCTTCTTAACATCAGTCAGTTTCTTAGTAACGAGTCGTGTTACTTACTGAGAATTCATTACCTTATAAATCTGTGAAGCCAGTTCTCTAGTCGGAGATATAATGACAGCATAAACGTAGTCTTTTCTCAGTGGCGTCTCCTTTTGCTTTTTTATCAACATTTCTATCATCGGCACCACGAAAGCCAAGGTCTTACCAGACCCAGTCACTGCCTCTGCAACCACATCTTTACAAGACATGATTAATGGTATTACTGCGGCTTGGATAGGAGTCATGGCCTTAAAACCCTGTTTGTTAATACAGGATAATACAGGTTTCGATAGACCTGGTGAAATTTTAGCCCAGTCTTTTATAACCATTTTTAATTTCTATTTTCTAATCACCAAAGCACAAATAAACACACCATGTGGGTTCGTTTGACATAACTTTGTTTACATTTTTGACATTGACATTTTTAGTTTTTAAAGAATGTTGCCGCTATAAAAAAATATATTTTAGTCTCTTTGTCTTAGTTTTTAAAAATAAATGATTCTTGAAAATAAAACCAAGGATCTTAAATATCCCTAAAACTGATAAGACTTTTTTTATAATTCTTCAGCCATGTGAAATAATTGTGGTTTGATAAAACCAAAACAAAGGGAGTGTACATAAAAAAAAATACAAAAGCAATTTTAATCACGGTTTCCAATTTTAACTAAATTAGTGCAACTAAGAAAAACATAGAGGAAAATAATAGAGAAAACCTTTTTTTAATCTAAATAAATAAGTTGTAAAATCACAAAATAAAGCTTGATGCTTATTTTCTGATTTCACAGCTTATTTTTTATTATTTCCAAACTGCAGGCAGATTTCCAATCGTTTATGGCAATGGATTGAATGGATGGCATTGCAATCAATATGGCGCATGTTGATATGACAAATTGACAGCTGTGTTTTGTCCCGTACGCTCGCTGTGATGTTTATTTTACATCTCCAGACAGAAAACAATAATATTTAACCATGACGAGGCCGTTCGGTAACAGCGATAAGCGTTTTTCAATCGACGATGCGTTCGAAGAAGAAACCGATGAAGCCATCAAAGTTTACGGTGCGACAGGAGACAGATCGCCTTTACAGAACAAATACAAAAATGGAAGTGAATATATCGCCAGGTAATTGAAATTAACCAACTATTTATCAGCAATCTTAACATCTACATTAATAATTCCGATTTAAAAATGATTTTCTTTGTGTTTAAATGTCAGTACGTTCGTGACCTTTTCATGAGTCATATTTCCTTACTGGGCCAGAGGCAGTTGAACCTGGTAGCCGTTACTTGGTTTACAGACATAGTTTGGCTTACGAGCGCGCTAATGACTCGTTAGCGAACGCTAATTAATCTTGTACACTGACCCATTCCATATTGATAGTACTCTTTTTGTTTTTGACCTGATAATCTAATAATGTTGTGCAATGAATTAGTGATACTGCGGTACAGCTACGGCATCGGAAGAAACTTTAAAAGAACTAAATACGTATTACAAAGGTGTCATTAAGACCTACGTAATTAGTAACACAGTGTTTTCCAATTGGTTTTTCATACTAGTTTCAAAAATTTACTTCAAAGTGTATTTGAATATTACACAAAACTAAATTCTATAACGCATGTCCTAGACAACTATATATTTTTTATATATGTTTAGTTACAGGCAGCATTTCAAAGCTTAATGATATACAAACCAGTACCAAATTAATTAATTATTCAATCATTAAACTTATTAAACACCTGCATCACTAATGAAACCATAGCCAATATACGAACAGCATGCATACCTTTTTTGGGTAGAGGATAAACAAATTAAGGAGCTTGTCGGAACCAGTCTACCTTGAATGCACTCTTTAGTAAGGTAGAAATGTCACAAGTCAATAACTTATGTATTTTATGGTGCAGTTGCAACAGTTTTATGGTAATCTGTACCTTCATCTTGCTTACCTTTTTTGAGTGGTACAATTAAAAAGATACATTTAAGATCTTTATTTTATCTGATTCTCTTTGGATGTTATTGTTGATAAATATGATACTTGCAATGTTATCATAAATTTATTGACTTGAGAAATGTTTCTGAAATATATTTTTTTTTATGTTATCAAAACCAGAAAATCCTATGAATGTAGTATGTTGCTTTCAATAACATTTGTAGTTATATAGAAAGTACTGGTTTCCCCAACAATCTGCAAATGAAATAACAGCAAATTCTAAATTAAAATAAATAATACTATTGTCTTTCTCAATGAATATTTGTTCTATTCTAACTCCATAACTAAAATAAAACAATTAACTCATATTATATCCTATATTACGGACTTCCATTTAAATTATATTTATGAGGAAACCTGTTTACAAATAAATACGTCAATAGGTAATAATCACAATCACTTATGATTTCACTTATTGTTAAGAGGATGTTTATAGTTCATCTACCTATAACTTTTTTGTTCACTTTACCTTCTGTCATGTAGAACAGACGAATGATGACAATTCATCTTGTAAATAATTTTTCTATAAGTTAGAGATCTGTATTCTTTTTCTTGGTTGCTACAATTCGCAGTGAGGTCAAGGTTATCACGAAGGTAGCTTTCCAGAAGCTACCAAGGTATGCAACGGGAAGTCGTGCCGTCATCCGTGTACTCATTCAATGGGCAAACTATTAAGATAGAAAACAAAAAATATGGTCATCATTGGCAGTTAGTCCCATCCCACCTATTGCTGAGTATATGCTCCCTCTCTTTTGTAACAGGTTTTTCTCATCTGGGCACTACATCAATACTTGTATAATAATAATGCTTAAACTTTTCCCTACTATGTTTTTTTTATTGATATAAACTAGGTGCTTGATTGCAATCCCACATGATGCAGCAATCGCAGTTGTTGATGGTGAGACGCGCTAGTTTATTTTCACTCAAGCCTAGGTTTACCCTTTAGTTTAACAGATTCAGTTGAGTACCAGTATCTTACAAGTAGGTTTTCTAAAAAAAAAAGTTGCCCCCTTAGATTATTTCAAAACAGTGGAAGATGGATTGCTGAAATTGTGCCAATTGGCACGATTTCATGTCAGACACGAAGATCACACACATTCGGCGACTAACCCGATTTCGCTCGCACGACAGCGCCGACTCTTATCTCTGTCCATAAAAGTGCTATTTTAGATTTCTTTATTGCCCACCTTAACTTATTATAGGACAAACATTTAAAAAAAAATAAGTGTACAGCGGTCTTATTGCACAGGGCCATTTCTACCAGACAACCTTTGGATGGACTGGAAGAAAGGAAAAGATTTGGGGTTGTCAGTATACAACAATATAAATAATAGAAATATTTATACACCGTTAAATTTTGGTCGTTTTAATCCCGCGGAGGGTCGATTCGGTACATGAAATACTATCGATTTGTAAAGAGAAAATTAAAAAATAAAGTTTTTTTTAAACTCTAATTAATTTACGCATGTACGAAATTAATTTCTTTAAGTAAACGTCATCGTCGTCGTAAGCTGAGCGAGGCCAATGAACTGTAGGTAGTTAGTGCACAAGGATCGACAACTACCTACAAGGTCATTGACTCGTTTACTTAAAGAAATTAATTTCGTATATGCGTATATTAATTAGAGTTTTTGAAAAAAAGTACTTCTTTTTTTAATATTTTCTTTAAAAATCGATAGTATTTCATGTACCGAATCAACCCTCCACGGGATTAAAACGACAAAAATTTAAAGGTGTATAAATAATACAGTAGAAAAAAAATTTGTTAATACATAAATAAATTATCAAATAATAAACTAATAAATATTAAAATATGCAAAAGAGAAAGGGAGAAGAAAAATTAAAGTGATAGGTAGTGCTCCTTCACCATTTTTTTGAACGCTGGAAGTGTTTGGGCACGCCTCACTTCTATGGATAATGCATTCCACAAACGAGCTGCTTCTACCATGAAAGATTTATCGAAGAACGAAGTGGTATGCATATGAATATTAAGTTTTAGCGTCTCCGATGACCTCAAGGACCTAGAATGTGTGTCTCAGAGGAACTGAAAGCGTTCTTTGAGATAAAAAGGGGTCAAAGGATTAAAGAGCACATTGTAAAGCAACGAAAGTATATGAGAATTCGGGCGAAGGCAAATAGGAAGCCATTTAAGTTGAGTGCGAAATTCAGAAACGTGGTCATACTTGCGCAAGCCAAATATAAACCTGATACAAAGATTTTGAAGTCGCTCAAGCTTATCCAATTGGTCTTGGTTAAGATCAAGATAGCTGGCATCAGCATAGTCCAAGATTGGGAGAAGAAGAGATTGTGCTAACGCAATTTTCGTAGTGATTGGAAGAAAATTGCGAAGGCGTCTCAAAGAGCCCACAGAGGTAAACAGTTTACGACTGACTTCCTGCAACTGTTTAGCTTAGGAAAGATTGCTGTCGATATAAATCCTCAAATTATTCACAGTGTGAGTTACGGGAATTACAATGTTATTGAAATAAACCTGAAGAAGTGTCGACCAATCAATCTTAAAGACAGTCCGTGAACTACCAACAACAATCACTTGCGTCTTGGTTGGATTGATCTTTAGCCCAAATTTAGTGCTCCAGTCACCTATTCGAGTCAAGTCAATGGCATCACACAACTTATCAAGAGGTGCTTGAGTATATATTTGAAGATCATCAGCATACAGGTGGTAGAAAGAAGAAAGTCGTTGAGTGATAGCCTTAATAAAAAGTGCGAAAAGTAGAGGAGATAAAACGCCACCCTGCGGCACACCGGCAGAAGTGTTACACCAAGAAGAAAAATATTCCTCAAAGCAAATACGTTGCCGGCGACCAAACAGGTAACTTTTAAACCAGTCAATTACCGAAGGAGATAGATATGTTAAAAGAGCAAAGGATGCCAAGCAAAAAGTCGAAGTTAACAGTATTAAAGCATTTCTAAAGTCTAGCAGAGCAAGTACTGTTAACTTCCCCATCTCCATGCCTGACCTAATATCATCTGTGATATGCACGAGTGCTGAGGTAGTGCTATGTCCAGGTCGAAAACCTGATTGGAAGGAATTAAGTAGGTGGTGCTTGGAAAGGAACTTGCTAAGTTGTTGGTCGACAGGTTTACCGATTGCGATGCGAGCGTAAAGTATCTTCCCTTATAATATTTTAATGGTTGCCCCCACACTAGGAATGACTCCTGTATTGGAGTGTGTTCACAAACATGTAAACTCATTACCAGTGATAGGAATAGGTAGTGCCTATTTGCCTAAACTTCGAAGAACAGAGACAAGAAACGGAGACTTCCATAGGACTACATTTTTTCCGAGACATTTAAATCCCGAAATTTCGAGACAACACTTAAATACATTTAAAAAAATTGTTATTTGGAATAAGCAATTCGTCTATATTTACCTAAAGTTTGCGACTAGATATATCATAATAAATAACATACAGTCGTTACAACCATTAAATTTTCTGAATTTTTTTTTGGAGAACATTTTGTAAATTACTTGTTGATCGTAATACACAATGAATCACAATGTTTTTATAAGAAGCCGTACACGTTTCGAAGTAAATATCTTCTTTCTAGCTCACTCTCGGCTACGTTTAATGAGATTTCTAAAGTTCAAGTGTAAAAAAAGGCTTTCAAATAATAAAACGGTATTTTTTTATCATTTTAGCATTCTCTATAGTAGAAAGAATTTATCATTAAAAAAAGGTACTTAAAGTAAATAAATAATTCATTTATTTGCCAGAATGTAGGTATACAAAGTGGTATGATTTTAATATTAATGAGGTTTTTATTGCATGGAAATCTCCTAAGAATCGCCAGACAATATCGGTGGTGTGAAAGGACCCTTACGTTTTTTTTAACTAGTTAATGCCCGCGGCTTTTCCCGCGTGTACTACTGTTTTTGTATCCCATTAGAATTATACTTTTTTTTTAATAGGAAGTAGCCTATGTGCTAATCCACACAGTAATCTATATCACTACCAAATTCAGCATTTTCAGTGGAATTGAGTAATGGACATCCAACTATCACATTTATAATGTTAGTAATTGCATAGGTATTAGATATAACATAGTTTGTGGTCTCTGCCTACTCCTCCGGGATAAAGGCGTGAAAAAAATACGGAAGTCATCTATATCATACACATTTTAAGAAGATCTCTCTGATCACAACAATATAAACACACGCAGTGTCTGTCACTAGGCTGATATAGCCTTGCATTGCATTGCATCAGCCTTATAATGTTCCCACTGCTGGGACTCGGGCCTCTTTTCTAGGAGAGGGACTATATATATAGACTAATATAGTATAGCCTGATATAGGATAAGTTGTTATTATGGAGTTATAAATTATAAATTTTATGTCTAATCGCAAACTTTAGATAAATATAGACGAATTACTTATTCCAAATAACACATTTTTTTTAATGTATGTGTTGGCTCGAAATTTCGAGACAGATGTCCCGGAAATAATTTAGTCCTAAGGAAGTCTCCGTTTTTTGTCTCTGTTCTTCGAAGTTTAGGCTAATAGGCACTACCTATTCCTATCACTGCTCATTACATACGCAAGACACCCAGACAGGGAACACTTATCTGTAGCCTCTGTAGGTCATACAAATATTTGTTCCGTACGGGCATCGAACCCGTGACGCGCAGCAGCTAATCGCTCAAACACTTCGCCAACCACAGTTGGCAAAGTATAATGTCCTTTTAATTTTAATTTGTAGATTAGTTCATCTGAAATAACTCTGAAATGTTAATCATACCAAATGATTCATCCAATATTAAAGTGGGCCCAACTTTTATTCGTTCTGGTTCCTATGACCCCTTAGCACTTCTCGCTTCTAATAAATGTACTGAACACTCATCAATTAAAGCTATGAGTAATCGCATCGAGAATGCCATCCTTTTATTCATTTTAACATATGTTACTCAGTTGAGAATAAACACTCGGAGAAGTGACTTGTTGTGTGCAAAAAAAAAAGTTTTGCAGTACCATAATGAAGTGCATTCAAGAAAAAAGTTTTGATACCCTCTTTGTAAATGTCTGTCTGGAAAACAACAGGTTCATATTCTTTTTTTTATTATCAGCCATAGTCTTCTTATCTTAAAGTAAATCCTTTGTAAACACTTTGATATTTTGGCCAGCTTTTTGAAAGACCTTGCACCTTTGTAGAATGCGATTTTAAGTTTTATTTATAAATTATTTATCCACCTTCGTCCCAGCAAGCATTAGTGTCACGTTATTTGCCATTTGTATGTATTGTTTATACCTATTATCTAATCTCTTATAAGATGAGAGAGAGACGTTTGCGTAAACTTGTCTATCAAACAAGGAATGCTTTTACCGAATCATTGTTTACAATTTATCAGTTTATTTACACCAGATTCGTCGTATTTGGCAGACACGTTTCGCATATCTACGAAATATTAACTCCAAGTTAAATACATGCTTTGTGTGTCTGTTTCCTAGTCCATTAATCTCCATTGTTTGTCAAAAAAAAAATGTATACACTTAAAATGTTGTAGTTTGTAGCATTCTAATCTTAAATCACACAATATAGCACGTAGAGTGACTATTTTCTAGCTTTAACCAAACTTAGAAATGAGGTTTTTAATCGCATGTCCAAGTTACGAGTATGAGATCGCACTCGAAAATTTAACCTTCATACTTTTCATAGTATTGTACCTTCACTTTAACTTCACTAATAACTCTATAAATAAACTAATTTTCATCCGTACACTCTCAATAAGGTTCTGTTGAAAACCAGCGTCAGGCAACTACCGCCCACGTAGTCGTGGACTTTTTGGTGCAACCACAACGTTAATTTCTCTTTTTAATCTCAAGTTTCTACATGTTGTGTCTACACTGTGTGTATATAATATGAATACATAAATATAAAAATTAATCCCTATTTCCCATGGTCCCGCCATCACGCATGAACGGCTGGACCGATTTCGGTTTTTTTTTTTTGTTGTGTTTGTTATTGTCAGAAGGTTCTTATGAAAGAAAAACTTAGGGTAGGGTAGAATAGGGTGGGGTAGAGTAGAATAGTGTAGTCAGTTGACGAGAGCGGTTGAGGAAAGCTAGCATACTACAGACACAGTAGAAACATGTAGAAAATTATCTGTATCAAATAAAATACTTTTCTTTCTTCTGTCTTTACTTACTATTGAGTGTTTATAAGATTATTTTGAATAATGCGCGTAAAAAATATCGTAAATGCTCGAATGAAATCTGTCTCACAATAATTGTCCCTGATAAGTTGGTATTTATCAGGTAAAATATTATTTTAGATAGCTAAAAAAAACAAACAAAATATTGATAGAGATACCAGTTTGTTATGAATTGGATCAAGGTTTTAGAATCATCGTGGCCAACACTGAGTACCGTGGGTGGAAAACTTACGGACGGCGAGCAATGAGCAACTCGCCGTCTGTAAGGACCAGGTCTAGGTCGACGACGTGTCGTTTTTCACGTGCATCTTACAGAGATGTCTGGATAATTATCAGGGCCCGCTAGAGCTGATGCCCTGCGATGTGATGTGATAGTCTGCGGGATCGTTTAACAGGGTTACCGCGACCCTGGAACGCAAAGGGTGACTTGGTCCAACCAGTGTTTTGTGTCCCATTCGCCAGGGTCGTGTGTTTGCGACTGGGTACTCCATCTCGTTTAGTTCAGGATGGGTGTCAGCTCAGCTCATCATAGGTAACAGAAGAGCTGACGAGATGGAGTATTTGATCGTGGATGTGCGACCCTGACGGAATAAACGCGAGTGTTTGTGCATATATATGACCGACGAAATTAAAAGGTTAATTTCGTTAAATAAAAAAAATACTGTTTTGATACATGATTTTAGACCCAGCTGTATGTATGGTTATGCTGAGCGTTGACTGTTAGTGAAATTAATGTCAAACTTTATTCGCGTGTAAATAATATCTCTTGGAAAATTTCTCTAATATTAATTTGCTAGCTCTATCAAAAAAGTCGTGACTGAATGATTTAACCAAAGTTCGTTAAAAGAAATCGTCTGAACTTAAATTGTTGACACAATCTTTTTAGCTGGCTTAGTCACTTGACCAACAGGCCAGCCACTAGACTCTAGTGGTTAGTGGCCCTGACTGTTATGCCGGAGGTCGTGGGGTTCGATTCCCACCCAAGACAAATGTTTGTATGATGAGCACTTTCGTTGGTCCTGTATCTAGGTGTAATTTATTTAAATGTGTATGTATTTAGAATTATAAAATTTGTTTAACAGTTGTCTAGTACTCATACCACAAGCTCTGGTTCGTTTAGGACTAGATGGCGGTCTTAATATAATAATCTTCTTGGTATATTCGCGACAAAATACGAAAGAGATCAATATTTCTGATGATGTACTATCGCCGTCATTTCTTCCTGATCACTTAAAAAAAATTCGCTTGAAACCTGCGTTAAAAAAAATTCGCTTGAATCCTGCGGCCGGCGCCAAACCTCACCGCTTTGAAGTTTTCGTTTCGAGTGCAAGCAAAAATTAACTTAGCGGTGGTCAGGCGGAAGTGTCTTTGATGGTACTAAGATTATGTTAAGCTTAATCTCAACGAGCGGGCATAGTCAGCTGATTGGCCAACGTCTTAGGACATATACATGTGTCATATTAACTGTCTACAATTGACCCTGCAAGGAATATAGGTGGGAAGACGGTAGTCACCTACTTCCCATTCTCTCCCATCTGCTGCATTTTGCTAATCAAACTGATTGTTTCATCGATGTTTTGTGCAATATCTTTACTGTATTAGTTCATTAGATACGTTTCAGTTCTCTGTCTTACCCTGCTTTGAGATTTGGGAAATTGCAGATTTTTTTTTTTTTTTGAAAAGAGTGATTTGGGAAATTGCAGCTCGAACAATGACGGGGTTCCTTGAAATCAAATGCTTTGCGGTCGCCGTCTTGAGGGAATCACTTAATAAATACGTACTCAAATATGTTTAACACACCTCAGGACTAAGAGAAACATTCTTCAATAAATAAATATAGAAACAAACGCTTATAAATATTTATTCAAAATACGTGTATATTAAAGCATTTTTTTTTAAGCTAGAAACTTCTAAAGACCGCATCATAATGGTTTAGGAGGAATTAGCGAAATAACAGACAGACTCGGCAAGCGACTTTGTCTTTATACTATGTAAAGATAATAATGATTTACACACAGAAACTTTATAAGATACCATTTAGCAAATAACGCTCCAAACACGTAACAGTCTAATCTCTATCATCTTTAAACACTACCAATAATATTTACAACATCGAGTCTTATCAGTGTTGCCAGTCAAGGCCATCGCTGTGCAACATTCCACATCGACAGGCTATTTATTTCCTAAACAGCTCGTTCTATTTGCAGCACCAAGACCTACAAATGCACAGAAGACACCACATCGAGAGATTCAGACTCGCTGATACACGAGTATGTGGAGGCCACGCAGTCCATGTACTGTTGGAACCATCCCAAGGTCAGGGAGAACTGGAAGACGGTGTGTGCGGCTGTAGTACTGCTGCTGGTGGGCGTGGGGCTCCTGGGCATGGGCGCTTTCGCCGTCGCTGAGCCGGAGAACGGCCTCCAAGGCGCTGTGTTCTTCGTGGCTGGCATGATCTGCTTCGTGCCCGGCGCGTACCACGTCGTCTACATCTGGCTGGCTGCGCGGGGACAGAGAGGCTACGACTTTTACCATCTCCCGTTATTTACCTGATTTGTTTTACTTTTTAAGTTTGTGTAAGCTTGTAAAATGAGTGTAAATTGTACGAGGAGTCCGAATATCATGTCTGGAGATGTTTATTTCGTGGTTTGTTTTGTTTTGCTCTCTAAAGAAGTTAAATCGATCAGATGTATGTAGATAAATGAACAAGAAATGAATGATAAGGGTAAGTTAGATATAACATAGCTTCTCTTATTAAAATAAAAAAAAATAAGAAAAAATATCCATTTCGAAAGATGCTTCTCCTATACGGTATGAGTAAGTATGATGTTATATGATATCGGGGAACTATTTATTTAAAAAACTAAATTTAAATTGTGTTAGAATGTTACGTAGATCGTCCTCCTAAATAAAATAAAGATGATAATAATTATACAATTAATAAAACTTTAAAAAAATCTGCATTTCCTCTGTATCCTACGGCGGTACAAACTAGAATACAGAGGTCCTACGATATTTCAGAATTACCTATGTAAATATTAACCACGTTAAATATTTTAAATGTTACAATTTGACAGATTGTATTGAACAGTTGAAAGAAAGAAATAATGTATTTTCTGCAATCTACTTAAATGTTTGATAACTAAATATCTAGTGATATATTAATTTTAAACATAATTTAAATAGACTATTGAAGTGCCTAGTTGCATAGATACATAGAAAGATTTGAATTACATTAGCGACTTTGTAAGTTTTTAATTCTAATACTTTATACCGAGTAGCGACCATTTAAATGTTGGCGGGGAATTTTTGGATGTTTAATTGCGTGGGTAATAAGAAATTTAATTAACTCTAACCCTCTCAACGTAATCGCCATCAAGAATTTCTCGCCAATATATGATTGCATATTCATTTAAAACGCTACTAAACTATTTTCCTGAACGAAGACTTAATGGATGTTTTCGACTAAAATATTATCCATTTAAAATCATTATCAATGATTTAAAGATGTTTTCCTAACTAAGATGCCAATTTAAATAAAGATTGAATGATGTCATTCAAGAACTCAGTTTGTTTATTTTTTTAAACTGTCTGTAGTGAGCATTTTGTTTTTAAGAAGTTTTAAACAACTTTTACTTTTGAAACAGGATTTTTATTTTAAACTTTTTAATCAAGTTCGTTTTGATGAGAGAAAGTATTTTGTTTTTGTTTTTTCTCAAATTGAAAACAAGATAGATTGCTTGTGTTGATAGAAAATTAACTAATTAGTATTCAATCACGAACGTTGATTCAAAACTGGTACGTCCTTGACCAATCATGCGATAAAATGTCAGACATTGATGTTCTTCTTTTTGTGGCATTATTTTATGTCGTACATAATAAAGACGTCTTGACGTTTTATTATAGGTCTAATATTAGTTATATGGTCATCGACACATCGATCTATCTTGGTTCAGTTTGTAACTTTCTATTGCATTATTTTACACGGTTTTTTTTATGTATAAAAATGCTAAGTCACACTCACGTAGCACTTTTTGTACATGTCGCGTATCTTTCTTTTTATCGGTTTCACTATTTCGAAATCATTAACCGCCATTTTTGTTTTACGATTTGTTTAACCGTCCGCTTCAGCTAGGCAGTAACTGATAAATCCCTGAAGGGGAAATAAGAACAGAGGCAATTAAGGCAGCTTTGCAGCTACAGGTAAACCGTCCATAACTTTTAGTCAAGTTTTGAGCTGCATTCATAATAAGTAAAAAAAAAAAAAGTATTGAAAATAAAGTACAGTCGGCAGAAAAATCGAATTATTTTAAATGGATCATATTTTTATTTTTAAATGCATAGGTTCTATGGTAAAATAAACCCATTGATATATCTATCGACTCGTTTCTAAGAACTTTATATCAATGAGTTTACTTCTTCACTAGATTATAAATATTTTTGTCTTTTTGCTTGTGATTTTGCAATTTGTAGAATACTGGCTCTAGACAGTGGGATTCTATCAGCGATTGTCAAAAACGTTTCTGCTTGAACATGTGGCTTTACAGTAGTTCTATGCATTCTGAACATTTCTAAAATCGTTATTCTTGATAGTATTTCACTTTCTCGAGGTCCTCTAGCGCATTAATTGACCTGAGTGCGTTACTTTAATTTAGCTACCTGTATTTCTGAAAAAGTTTCGAGTTTGTTCCATTATTAAACTTTTTCCAAAGATTGAATAACAATTATGACGAATTGATGAACTTACTCGAAATATTTTTTTTACTTTAAATTAATTTATTACAACGAAACTCGAAATTTGCAAGCAATTAATTATTTTACCATAAAATAATTTGAATTATGCTCATTTTAATATTAATTTAAGATGTTGTTCGTATGTGATATAGTGACTGATTTTGTACGACATATCAGTATGTTTATTTTTTGGGGATGCGTTGCGGAAACCATACCAGCGACAAGACGGTATTTTGTGCAATATTTTTTTAATAAAACCATCCTGTTTCTGTACTAGGGATTTAGAGAAATTACACAAATTACAATAACAAAATGTCTACGTGTTTGGCATTTATTTAATAACATACCTACTTACATACAGTTTTTTTTTTTATGAATTAGTTTCTTATGTTATGAATGATGGACAAATTTAGAAATTGTTCACGTAGCAAATTCGTAATTCTACAGAATACATTACGTATTTACTATTACATACATTGACAAATGAATGAATCATATGTTTTGAAACCAATTTGCATACCGTAGTGCGATGAGCAACGCTGACGTCATTACTATATATAACGATTGTCTCCGCGGGGCTTCCTTACGCATCCTCTCGCTGTATCGGGGTTTATAATATTGTATATTTGCGCTAATATTGTACCGTTCCTTTGGTTGTGTTCAAAGCTGGTTTCCACGTACTATCCTATTTCTATAAATATGAAAGTTGTAAATAGTTCTTAATAAATTAGTCATCTTTCTTCAAACTCGTTGTTTTATTTTGGGTTGGTTTGGTTTTCATATAGGAAACGCATTTTTAGGGTTCCGTACCTCAAGGAAAAACGCAACCCCTAAAGGATCACTTTTTTCTCTGTCTATCAATACTCTTTATCTCGGGAACGCGTGAAGGTATCGAATTGAAATTAAAACTTCATACTTGGACTGGTCCCTTAAGCTGAGAAAAAAACTAAACTTCTAAGTTTTAAATGGATATGGCCATTCGCCATGCCGCTAAAAAAATATATTTCAACACTCAAGGTAATCAAAATTCATAGGGTACTTCCTTTTTTGATAAGTAACAAAAAATATCTTTTTAGTGATTCGGAAAAATCTTCGGAATCACAAAGGACCTAGGACTCCATTCGGGAATTGAAATACATATTTACATAGGTAAGTTTGTACGGAACCCTTCAGTGCGTGAGATCGACTCGCATTTGCCCAGTTTTATTCCACAGTTTTGGAAACAATTTCTCCTTGCGTCGCAAACGAAAAAATAAAAAAAGTACTCTGTGACGAAAGTCAAGTTACGTGATTAGCAGATGAATATTCATTCAACCAATCACAACGACTAATGTGCGTTTGACTATTTGTAACATAAATTTTTCGAAAATATTGTTTGGGCCAACAAATATCCTTTCGAAATGAAGCATGAAGTCCCTCGCAAAACTAGGTTGAAAATAATTTATTGCTAACGACATCTATGATTGAGCTCATGAATTATCTTTATATTGGCGTCGAAAGACGATTAGTGCAGTACGCAGTACCCGAGTTCATTAGGTATGAGGCCAAGCGACAGGTTGCTGCACTGTGTCGCAGGTTCGATTCCCGCACGGAATAAATATTTTATAAACAGCTGGTTTTTATATCAGTCTATGTTTTAAGATTCTAAAAATATTCTAAATGTGAGATTATTTTAAAAGGTTGGTGTATATATAATTCTGATATTGTGAGAGTGTATCATAGTAAATTTTAATTTTATAGCACCACCTTAGGTTCCCAGCAGTCAGCTAGGCAAAAAGGCGATGGGAGTACAGTCAGCATCAATTTTATGATTTACAGTGTAATTTGAATTGTTTAAGTATTAATTGAAGCGTTTGTTAATTTTCGCCTTCGCTGTGTGTAAGTAAAACTGACTATATAGCTAGAGTTATTATTAACCTTTTGAATACTGTAATTAGAGACACAATAGAAAGACAATAGGTGTGCAGACACCGGTGTCCTCTTGGGAATTAATGAATTAAAATATGGAATGGAATGAAAAAATGGTTTTGATGATACAGAAAAGTTTAGCAGATGGAATTCCCTCTCTTAGAGGATCAGAGGAGGCCTGTGTCCCAGTAGTGGAAACATTAAGAAGCTGATTATGCTAATATTTTAAGCAGATGGAATAAGCTTGTAAGAATATATTTGGGTACAAATAAAATACAAATTGATTTATCATATCACTATATTAAGTGTTTCCTAGCTATCCTTTTTAGTTTGAAATGCTGTAAAAATCGCAGTTCTCCATTCCAGTTCTTCAGCACTTCCATTTGTTGTCGATCAAGGAGATCGGGCATCTCCAAGCCACAGGTTTCAAACTCTTCGTGCTCTTGTTTCTTAGTAATATTAATCATATCTTCTCTGCTGGCATGTTGGCGATTTCTTCTTTGCCCGACAGAATTCTTTAAAGCAATCTGTTCCAACTCTTCGTCAAAACGCGCCAAATAAGCCTCCATTAATTCTAAAGTTTGTTCTTTATTTAAAACCACACATCCTTCCGGTATCCTTTCTTTGAACCATAGAATCTTCTCACCAATTAGGTTTTGTTTAATGTGTGTACCTATTTTATTTTGATCCTTCTTCTCGTGTTTCTTTATCTTACTAATGAGTTTGATTGTTTTTCTACTGTTTGGATGCTTCAGTTTATCAATATCCTTTTTTATTTTAGGCATTTTAAGACTTGTTTTGGTTATTTTCGACTCGAACTCGACTCACGTGTTGTTCATTTGTTAACGTCAATGTCAAAATTGCTGTTATAAGTGTCAAAAAAAAGCCGCATTCCAAATCACTAGTCATGCCGTTTGACCGTGAACGAGACCAATAGCGATTTTGTTAGAGGATCTCGTGGCTTGGTAACAGTGCACAGTCAAGTCACAGATAACCGAGTGCAGGACACCGAAAGTCGATCTTAAGTATATGTAATACTTGCCTAAGTCGGTTTTTTTTCACGTGATAACGGACGGGGCCCTTCGAGATGAGAAAATTCTTTCGTAAAATAAAACGGTATACTAACTTTTCTGTGTACGAATCGTGTTTTACTTCAACGACAAATTATGAGGTGGTATGATTTAAGAGCTTAGCCTGCCCAAACATACCGAAGAAAAAAAATTTAGCTGATGTCAAACTTGTCAAAGTGTGTTCAATATCAAATCAAAACAAATAACCTTGCTTTGTGTTTTGTGAATCTAAATGCTATTAATTCGTTATTTAGTGTAAAATCAATCATGTTTAAACGCCCCAAACCCGGCGAAGATGAAGATGATATTCTCCGCATGCAAGAAGAGTTCTTAAGAGAAAAACAAAATCAGAATTTACAGCCAGCAGCTGCAGTGACTAATTTACGGCCACTTGATCGTCCTAAAAGACCAAGTAATGCTGAGACAGGTCGGAAACCTTCAAAGTATGCTCAAGCTAAAGGCCTCAAAGGTCAGGTGGAGAAAAAAGCGCGATTTGAAGACACCTCTGTTGTAGGAGACATCTTAGAAAAAAACATTGAAGAACCGGAGATAACCGAACCAGAAGTTGAGGATGATAAAGTATACTACCCGAAAGTAATTCCTTCATTGATAGGCAACATTGTAGAGAAAAATGTTCAAGAGTTTGTAGAATGGAATGTTAAGGAGATGCCTGTGCAAGGGTTTCCTGTAGCTTCCAAGAGATCAACTCTCTATAGTAAGAGAAATGCAAAAAATAAAGTAAGTAGAAATGAGACTGTAAATATGGATATAGATGAACCATCAACCAGTAAAGATGATAAGAAACCATCGAACATTAATATGCCAGAAAAAAGTTTCATAGTATCTTCAAAAGATGCTGATGTCATTCACAGTGAAAATATGAAGCTTCTCAGTGAAATGTCAGAACAAGATATTCTAGAAGAAAGGAAAAAACTGCTTTCTAGCATAGATCCTAAACTGGTAGAGTTTTTAAAAGCCAAAAGACAACAAGCTACAACGTCTGAAAAGAATAAATATGATCAAGCACTTGTTAGCACGGCTACTGATAATTCTGTTGAAGAAAGCATGGACACAACTGTTGCAATGCCTGAAAACCTGTGGGAAAATGATGTTCTATCACATCCTGAAGTAAATAAATGGCTCCATTTTGATTCACTAGAAAAAGACAAACTAGAATGGATGAAAGGCATAGAGGAAAGCAGGAGAATCAAAGCTGATGAGCCATATGAAGCAAGATTTGATTTCAATGGATATCTTCTACCATACACTATGGAGTACAATGAGAGAACCAAACCATTATTCCATCATGGCGATGAACCACATAGACCAGGATACTCAATCACAGAACTAGTTGAGTTGACTCGCTCGACCATGACTCAACAAAGAGTAGTGGCTCTTAACACAATAGCAGGAATTCTAGAGTACTACAGTGCAGGCACATACAAAAATGTCATTGAAATCCCCATTAGCAAATTATTCTTCATTGTCAGAATAGCTATGGATGACAACAAAGTTATTATCCTAGAACCTGCACTTAGAGCCATGAGGAACTTACTTTATAACAGAATAGATGAAGCAAGTCTAGATGCTTTAATTGGATTTGAAGAGGGCACACTGCAACCTTGCTTGGAAAATGATAAGTCAGAAATTGAAGAATTGCAGTCAAAAGAATCAGAGTTCACTGACTACCATTTAGCAGAAATTGACATCATGACCACACTTCAGAGGACAGAAATTCTTCAAAGACTGTATTATGTCTTGGAAACAATAAAACCAAACTTCAACTGTGTACAATACTCCTTGCAAATACTGTCCAGATTAGCAAGAGATTCTGTTGAAACAGCTCTGAAGATTGTAGAAATGGAACACTTGATGAAAACAATTGTAAGTAATTTTGTTCCAGTTACAAGCACTAATTTTGTGTTTGATCCCAGCATTGTGTATAATGGCAAACCCATATTAGCTGCACTGAAGTTCATTAGAATCATGTCATTGCAGTCTATTGATGTCACCAGGATTTTACTCACTAAATATGATATATTGAAACCTATATCTGCATACATCAATTCTGGAGTTGATAGGACATATGGCTTGAAAATACAGATTGAAGCCTTTTGCACTCTCTCAAACCTGCTTTGTTTTGGACTAGGAACTGAAGTGGCTATATCTCTCTTTCCTGTTATTGTGACTGCATTGCACAAGCATGTAAAAGGGACTGATATTTTTGTGGAGTGCTCTATTCTAACGGCAACACATGCTGCAGTGGTCCTTCAACTGGTAAATAGACTTTTAAGGTGCATCTTGGGGGGCATGGACAGTTACAAAACCCAAATCTATCCCCTACTGAAAGAAGGTGTGCAAAAATGGATGGGACAGTTGTCAAATGCTAGCAGTTACACCTGTGGACACCTGCGCCTTCTTTGCTCTGCTATAGACTGCTGCAAGACTGTTACCTTGATAGAAAATCTTCCTATGAAGTTCCTTAATGATTCTCTAAGGACTCTGTCACAATCTCGTGGATTTGAAATGATTGTCAAAAACCTTATTCCCAGTTCGAATTTACTGTCTGGGTTGGAAAATAAAGATCTACATTTGACCAAGAACCTGATGTCTCTTGGAGGGTCTGTCATAGACTCACAACAGAAAGTTTTACCAATTTTGACTATTTCATCCCCTGTGCCATTTTTGGCTTCCCTCTTTAATCTTCTGACTTACGTGAACGACAAGGAAATCTCCGAAACATTCTTGAGACATCTGTCGATGTATTTAAGTAAAATCAGCAACAAAGTGCCAAGTTTGTGTGACAACTGGTTCACAAGAATGGAAACGAATTTCGTTTTCAGTTTGATAAAATTGTCTACACAGTACGACATTTCAGAAGGAAGTAAAGACTTGCTGTATACTGTGGCCAACAAGTTGTGTTATATTTTGAGAAATGATAAGAAGTACGAATTAGATTTCCTGTTTGGTTATGTGGTATTCAACAAACATTGGTTCACTGCTGAAAGATTGTTACATCTTGTAAATTTGACGGATTCTGACGGTTTTTCGAAAGCTTTAACCTCGATTGAAGAGATTAAGTTATGTTACAGCAAAGTAGTGAACATCAACTACAGAGATACAGGTCCCAATATAAGATACAAAAGTTGGCAAGAGCCGATATTGCCTCGAGACTGGATATACTTGCCAATTCTAACACTTTATAGCAGGAGTCAAGAGGCTGACAGTAGCCCCAAAATTATTGGAGAACACTCAAAGAAAGTTGCTGCGAGAATCGCAGCTGAGAAAGAATTCATTATTAGATGTAGTTTGGAGTGGATATTATTCAATGAACTATGCTTCCCTGACCTTCTAAATGACATCGACGTAACGGATAGGCTTTGCCGAATTATGTGCGTGTTTCTTTGCGACAATTCCTTATTTTTGGATCCCAAAATCAAATTGCTACTGAGGAAGTGCACAGCGATTCTGTTCAAAAAGAAATCCAAGTTGAATTTCGACAAGCAATTAGTTGGATTGCATAACTTCCAGGATTTCTTTACGCAGTTCTTAGAGCAGTTTCAATCAGTGAGTTATGGTGATCCTACATTCGCGGCTTGCGCCTTAGTACCGTTAGCGCAGAAACACGACGTAAAATGGCGTAAACTTTTGTGGTCTGAGTATGCGGGATGTCTAAGGGCGCTTGACTGCCCTGAAGAATATTTATGTTACGACCTAAAAGACTACTTACACCCTGAAGAGTCAGATGAGTCTCTCATACAATCTTATTTCCAAGCATTGTCTACTAATTTACTGCGACCGGGCACGATCGCACACAAAATTGCAACCCATCACACGGAAAGCTACAAAAAAAGTTCTGTATGTAAGAAATAAAGTTTTTTTTTAATTGAATGTCTCTTGTTTCTTTTTTTTCTACCTACCCTCAAAATGAAGAAGGCGTGAGTATTTGTGAGTTTATAAATACTTATATCATAATATAATGTACTGAAACTAAGTATTATTAATACCAGTGAATCCTGGCGAAGATAAGGCGATATGATTCAAGTCCTCACCAGCACGCCACGTCTTCACATCAGGGCCAACGCTGCGTCAAGCAGACGCACGCGCGTGTGACGGGTGCTCGCGCGGCGATGGTGCACTTTTGTATGGGACTGTGTGCGCGACTGGGCCGTGTAACGCTGTTTCGGCCCTTAGGATGGGCCACTGAACTAGGTAGTACTGTAACTGCACTGACAGACTTCTGACGGCTGGTACCTACTCAGACATTCTATATTTGTTTAAATTATTTGATAGTTTATCAGACACGTCCAGGGCCCACGCGACAGTGGTTTAGTTTGAAGTTAGGTGGGTAGTATTGACACTTGATCCAGCATCACCAAAAGTTTGAGATAATCTTAAAATTATTAATTTAACCTGTTGAATACCGTAATTAGAGACACAATAGAAAGACAATAGATGTGCGGACGCCGGCGTCCTCTTGGGAAATAATGAATTGGAGCCTCCGGAGCGAACTAAAAACATCTTTTAAGTCCTTTGACACCCTCCCATGTCACTACATATACAGAGTTAAATTTTAGTGGTTTTAATCCCGCGGAGGGTCATTTCGGTACATGAAATATAACGATTTGTAAAGAAAAAAATAAAGTACTTTTTTTCAAAAACTAATTAATTTTTGCATGTACGAAATTAATTTCTTTAAGTAAACGTCAGCTGAGCGAGTTCAATGAACTGTAGGTAGTTAATACGCAACGATAGATAACTACTTACAAGGTCATTGACTCGTTTACTTAAAGAAATTAATTTGGTACATGCGTATATTAATTCGAGTTTTAAAAAAAGTACTTTATTTTTTTATTTACTCTTTACAAATCGATAGTAATTCATGTATCGAATCGACCCTTCGCGGGATTAAAACGGCTAAAATTTAACGCTGTATATAGTAAATATAGGGGGCTCACTCACATGTCCATATGTACATACATACGGACTAATACGAACGAAGTAGCAAAAGAACAATAAAAAAGTTTTGAATGCAAATCACAATGCCTTTGCATAAGAATTAAAAAAAAAACTAGTAAGAAATAGTACTTTTTTCATTGGTACGTACTTTTTTAGCTCGCATGTGATAAAGAACTTGCCAAATCTCAGAACAATAAATATTTTATCAGCTGATTGATAACGGTATTTTTGAACGAATGTAAAATATTTGGCGGGAATGGTCAATTTGACATTTTTGACAGTTCGTTTGCAGGTGTTTTTCGAGTTACACTGTTTCGTTTTTGTTGCAGCTTGTTTTATTTTTCAAAAATATGATTTCCTGATTATAAATAACAGGTGTTTACGTCCATGACGTGCCAAGATGTTCATTGAAGATATTAAAAACGATTTCTACAACGTACTACAGGGAAACGTGAGTATTACGAAAGCATTGTTTACTAGTCTACAACCAAACTTTGTTATCATTATTTTATTGGTTACCGTTATCGGGACATTGTTTTTTGTTCCAGAGGGTGTTATTATTAGTTCATTACGACGTAGACGCTATATGCACTTGTAAAATACTGCAGAGTTTATTTAAATGTGATAATGTGTCATATACGTTGGTCCCTGTGGGGGGTATTGCGGAGTTGAAGCAAGCTTACGAGGAGAACAATGAGGAGATCAAGTTCGTGGTGCTGGTGAACTGCGGGGGGACCATAGACTTGGTAGATATCCTGCAGCCGGAGGAGGATGTCGTGTTCTTTGTGCTGGACGCTCACAAACCTACTGATGTGTGCAATGTGTATAGTGATGGCCAGGTATGTTTGTTTGCTTTTTTATTATCAGTGGCGTAGCTAGTCCCACAGGAGCCCCGTATAAAAAATTTCCCATACGAGCCTCTTATATAAAAACAGTTCTGCTTAGTTTAACCTACAAGACGGTTGTGAATAATATATTGCGAACTTTTGCCTACACCAGGGCCCCCTTATAATTGATGAGGCAGATACAGCAGTAGCTACGCCTCTGGAAATTATATCCTTTTATTGAATCAAGAAATAAAGTAATATTGTGTAGATCCTTGTCTTCAAAGCTCTAAACATAAGTAGATAATTAAAAGTGAAAAGAGTAAGAGAGTCTAATTAAAACTAGACTCCAGATATCTATGAATCTTGCTTGTGCACACTTCATTTTCTTTCTTTTCTCATTATGGGTGTGATGAATCTTAAAGGCCGCAAGTCAGTGGGATCTGCAAGCCTTCAGCAATACACCACTGTAAATATTGCTACTATATGTTATGTTTCAGGTGAGGTTAGTGTATAAGGATAGCGAAGAAAACATTCCAAACTTTGATGATATATTCAAAGATGATGATGAAGATGAAGAGGTAAATTTAAGTTTTGTCTGTTAACTAATAATAATTAATATTTTACTGCAGTCAAGAAAATAGCTGCATTAGAACTTATTTCAGTTTTCAAAATAACCAGTCCTGTTAAGGAGTTATCTTCAAAGTTTTTTTTTTGCTGTGACTAGAGTTAGGTGGTGGGTAGATACCCAAAATGGGTAAAAACAGGTTATTTACTGGGTAAATACCGGGCCATTTCTAAACAAGGGAAATAGAAATTTTTTGTGTTGCAATTAAAAAAATATAACATCTGAACTTAGCTGCCCTTTTTCCAAGGATAGTGTTACAAGTGCATAATACATTTAAGAGATTTCCTAACTTATGTGGGTGTTAGAGAGAAGAACATATTTTTATTTATTTATTTAATATTCATGTACAATAGTGGTACATTTTTACCTACAGATCCTGGCTGGGGATCTGCTTTAGATTACTCAAGTATAGAATAGTCCATTGAAACGTCTCTAGATTAACAGTTATTTCGTCATTATCTGTCAGAATGAAGAGTCAGAGAGTGGTCGCGAGGGCCTGGAGGCGATGGTGGAGAGGAGGCGCGAGCGACGCGCGTGGGAGGAGAGAAGAAATACCCTCATGTTTAACTACACACAGTTCTCTTACTATGGGAAGCCGGTAAGTAAACTGCTGTTGTGTTTACTGTAACTACTCACCAGCTTAATTTTTAATGTTTTAGTTGCTAGATAACCTACTTACACAATATTATTTTGTAGTGTTTGTAACAATTTTCTGTCTAAGTCAAGCTTTATTTGTTCTTAGAGCGCCTGCATAGCACTAGAGCTGGCATGGCGAGTATCTCGTTGCGGCTGGGGCTGCGTGTGGGCGGCGAGCGTGGCGTGCGCCGCGCAGGCCGCGCTGCACACGCGCACGCCGGCCGCCGCGCTGTTGGACGCGCATCATCTGCACACGCACACACCCGCCGAGCACTCGCGGACTGTACGTATAGCTACATAGCACTAGAGCTGGCATGGCGAGTGTCACGTTGCGGCTGGGGCTGCGTGTGGGCGGCGAGCGTGGCGTGCGCCGCGCAGGCCGCGCTGCACACGCGCACGCCGGCCGCCGCGCTGTTGGACGCGCATCATCTGCACACGCACACACCCGCCGAGCACTCGCGGACTGTACGTATAGCTACATAGCACTAGAGCTGGCATGGCGAGTGTCACGTTGCGGCTGGGGCTGCGTGTGGGCGGCGAGCGTGGCGTGCGCCGCGCAGGCCGCGCTGCACACGCGCACGCCGGCCGCCGCGCTGTTGGACGCGCATCATCTGCACACGCACACACCCGCCGAGCACTCGCGGACTGTACGTATAGCTACATAGCACTAGAGCTGGCATGGCGAGTGTCACGTTGCGGCTGGGGCTGCGTGTGGGCGGCGAGCGTGGCGTGCGCCGCGCAGGCCGCGCTGCACACGCGCACGCCGGCCGCCGCGCTGTTGGACGCGCATCATCTGCACACGCACACACCCGCCGAGCACTCGCGGACTGTACGTATAGCTACATAGCACTAGAGCTGGCATGGCGAGTGTCACGTTGCGGCTGGGGCTGCGTGTGGGCGGCGAGCGTGGCGTGCGCCGCGCAGGCCGCGCTGCACACGCGCACGCCGGCCGCCGCGCTGTTGGACGCGCATCATCTGCACACGCACACACCCGCCGAGCACTCGCGGACTGTACGTATAGCTACATAGCACTAGAGCTGGCATGGCGAGTGTCACGTTGCGGCTGGGGCTGCGTGTGGGCGGCGAGCGTGGCGTGCGCCGCGCAGGCCGCGCTGCACACGCGCACGCCGGCCGCCGCGCTGTTGGACGCGCATCATCTGCACACGCACACACCCGCCGAGCACTCGCGGACTGTACGTATAGCTACATAGCACTAGAGCTGGCATGGCGAGTGTCACGTTGCGGCTGGGGCTGCGTGTGGGCGGCGAGCGTGGCGTGCGCCGCGCAGGCCGCGCTGCACACGCGCACGCCGGCCGCCGCGCTGTTGGACGCGCATCATCTGCACACGCACACACCCGCCGAGCACTCGCGGACTGTACGTATAGCTACATAGCACTAGAGCTGGCATGGCGAGTGTCACGTTGCGGCTGGGGCTGCGTGTGGGCGGCGAGCGTGGCGTGCGCCGCGCAGGCCGCGCTGCACACGCGCACGCCGGCCGCCGCGCTGTTGGACGCGCATCATCTGCACACGCACACACCCGCCGAGCACTCGCGGACTGTACGTATAGCTACATAGCACTAGAGCTGGCATGGCGAGTGTCACGTTGCGGCTGGGGCTGCGTGTGGGCGGCGAGCGTGGCGTGCGCCGCGCAGGCCGCGCTGCACACGCGCACGCCGGCCGCCGCGCTGTTGGACGCGCATCATCTGCACACGCACACACCCGCCGAGCACTCGCGGACTGTACGTATAGCTACATAGCACTAGAGCTGGCATGGCGAGTGTCACGTTGCGGCTGGGGCTGCGTGTGGGCGGCGAGCGTGGCGTGCGCCGCGCAGGCCGCGCTGCACACGCGCACGCCGGCCGCCGCGCTGTTGGACGCGCATCATCTGCACACGCACACACCCGCCGAGCACTCGCGGACTGTACGTATAGCTACATAGCACTAGAGCTGGCATGGCGAGTGTCACGTTGCGGCTGGGGCTGCGTGTGGGCGGCGAGCGTGGCGTGCGCCGCGCAGGCCGCGCTGCACACGCGCACGCCGGCCGCCGCGCTGTTGGACGCGCATCATCTGCACACGCACACACCCGCCGAGCACTCGCGGACTGTACGTATAGCTACATAGCACTAGAGCTGGCATGGCTCGTGTCCCGCTGCGGCTGGGGCTGCGTGTGGGCGGCGAGCGTGGCGTGCGCCGCGCATGATATAGATATGCACTTTTGCATACTCTCTACTGGCAACCACAGAGAATCTGCTTCTTCAATACCATTAAAAACCTGGTTTGAAATTGAGGTTTAGCAGTTTCCCGCGCGCCCATCCAGGAGAGAATAATGTGAGATTTATCCACTGTCGGCGGCACTTAAACAGGGTTTTATCTAATTGTAGGGTGCTCGCGTTACCTTAGAGAAGGATGTCTGCCTACCGCTGTACCGACGCTGGTCGCTAGAGGCAGCACTGTGCCACTCGCCGGCGATCGCACCGGCATTGCGCTTGCACACGCTGGCGGGACATGCCCGGCTTAGGCAACTGCTAGCTGATACTGGGTATGTTACTACTATAGAGATGCATGTCTTACCTTGGCTTATGTCACTGGAGGTAGCACTATGCCAAAACAAAATAAAAAAATATTGCATAAAAAATGTTTGCAAAGGAGGTCAAAAATGGACCTTAATTCCGAAAGAAACACCAATGTAATATACGAGTAACTCAAAAGACAGCTTATTAATAAGTAAGTAAATTAGTAATAAGTATAATAAGTAGTGATCATCATCATCATCAGCCTTTTTAATGTTCCCACTGCTGGGACACAGGCCTCCTCTCTAAGAGAGAGAATATGTAAATAAGTAGTAATAATAAGTTAAGGTGTGCAGTAAAGAAAGAAATAAATTAATAATAATTTAAACGTTATTACGCTACTTATACTTATGATAAATTAAATAGGATTTTTGAGCCCACGTTCCGAGTCATGATAACGTCGCTGTTAGCGTGTCAACAAATCGGTCACTCGGATGGAACGACTGTTGGATCACATGACCTGTAGGTATAGTTGTCGTTGCGTACAGGTCATTACAATCGATCAGCTGATATATACTTAAAGAAATTAATTTCGTACATGCGTATATTAATTCGAGTTTTAGAAAAAAGTACTTAATTTTTAATTTTATCTTTACAAATCGATAGTGTTTTATGTAGCGGATCGACCCTCCACGGGATTAAAACGATCAAAATTTAGCTTTTTATAGATTGATGACAGAAGTTTAAATTTGCCCAAAGGGCAATGGAGAGGCCATTGCCCTTTGGGCGAATTTAAACCTTCTGACGAGGCCCACGTTTCAGAACCATGTCATTAATGGCACCACATACTGGTTATAGACATTCGTCTTGAGATACAGGTATGTCGGACGAGAAGATACCGCGCATCTTTCCGATCGCTGCCCAGCTAAGTCGAATTCAACGTATGATGGTCTTTCTCGAAGTTGATCTACCTAATTGGACCAAACTTATGTTCTAATCGCGCGGAGACCTTTAATATCGCGAAGTTGGATTTAGAATTTTAGTTTTTATGTGGCTTCATAGATGTCGCTTCACATGCCTAAACTGAATTGTTTTTTTTTTTTTCTGTAATTGTTTCAGGATACCTCTCCAACAAGCCCGACAGGCGTACCGCTCGATGGACGTGGAGCTCCGCCGCTCACTGCTGACGGCCTTGGAGACCGCGGCGCCGAAGCACAAGCTGCCGACGCCGACGCACACGACGTTCCTGCTGCAGCGCGTGCACTCGCCCACGCTCGCTGCCATGGACGTCGTGTACGCAATCATGGGGCTCATTGAACATGTAACTAAAAATAATTAATATTCGTTTACTGTACTGTACTTTTTATATTAAAATTTTGATTAAAATATTGAATTTAGCAGACAGCAAGAAACTCCACGTATTTTCCCTAGCTCACTATTTCATAATTGCGCCTTGAGGCCGAAATTGCGTAAAGCAAACGCCCGTGCAATTCCATTCAAAACTGCTCTGTAATAATACATTAAGTTCTCCATCGACACGACTACATGCACACTGTTAAGTTTTATCTGGCAACACTGCGTAGGTAAGTTTCTGCGACGGGGACCGTCTGCGTGAACACACGCGCTTTGGTACGCGGTGGCTGCCCGTTGAACGCGTCCGTTTTACAAACTTTTGACCCTTATGGCTGCGCTACTTTTTTATCATCATCGTCAATCAGCAAAGAGATTTCCACTGCTACTGTCTACTTCTTTTGGTCCAGTATATCTAGCAACCAGCAGCTTCCACGACATTCAATGCTCCTTGTAGTTGCCCTAGAATCTTGGGAGTACGTTTCCTTGGAGAAGTGTCTTGGTAAAAATTAATATTTATAATTATAACTCCTTCTATCTTTCCAGGAAACGTTACCAAAAGCGGAAGGCTTTCAGCACGCCCTCGCCGCACTGGACACGGAGAGCGGAGAGAACGAGAGCAGACGCCTGGGGTGCCTCTCCGCGCAGAGAGCGCTGGAGGCCGTCGCCAAGCTCGTGCACGCCACGCTCAGCGCACGCCTGCTGCACCTCGCGGGACCCTTCAGTTACTTTATAGTGCAGGAGGTAGGGTATTCACGCGTGGTGGCCACGGCGGGTTCCCCGACGTGGGTCACGTCGGGTTTACCAGTTAATTCAGCAGAGTATCAGGTTTGGCATGCAAGTGAGGCTATTGGTCGTGTTGCAGGGCACCCCCGAAGGGCGCGTGGTGAAGGGCCCGCTGTGGCTGGGCGTGGCGGCGCGCTGGTGCGGCGCGGCCGGCCAGGGCGCGCGCGCCGTGCTGGCCAGCGCCGCCATAGACGACGCCAACTGCCTGCTGCTCGGCATCCCGCCGCGGTACCAACACGAGCCTAGGAAGTCAGTATACCTAATGGATATTTGTCTAAGTTTCTCTTCACTTCATTTTTTTTTCTGTGCTTGAATGTTTTTTTGACGTGAATACATCTTTAAAATTGCATCCATAGGGAAGCAATTAAAAAAAAAATAATGATGGCTTCCCCAATTTTATTTCTATTGTGTTTTTTAGATTTCATTGCTCAAAGTTGATTAGGTTAACAATATGCACTTTAAAATACTAACAGTAAAGATTATTTTTCTTAAATTAAAAAAAAGTGCAGACAGAATTCCACCATCAGGGTCATGTACTGAATACAAGAAACATGCTAGTGCATTACCCTCCAAGACACGATATAAGTGCGGTTAAGTTCATGTTAATTAAAATTTTCATCATATTAGCATATTCTGATCAATTTTTGTCAAAATTTGGGTGATGGATCATATTTATCAAAAAACAATAAAAAATACAACATCAAATGAAACACTGCCATAATTATAACTAAACGATTAAATTTTAAAACCATTTTGTTCCAGTTTGTTCGGCGCAGCATTCGAACAAGCCGCCACAAAGTGCGGCGCGTCGGTATCCTTGGACCACGTGGACTCCTCCATCATCACACTGCCGCTGGCGCAGCGCGCACAGTTCTTAGACGCCCTGACTGCTTTATTAGCGTAACCTAGTAAGTACGTAGTCTGTCCTAGATAAGAAACAACAGAAGTTGATTGTACAAAATTACTAATACATGCTCTTGAACAAAATTTTGCTCAAAAGTAACCCGCAAAGAGTAAAGAAGTGACAAGTTTAATGTTCGCCACCTAGCGCTCATTAAATACCAAACAAATCTGTAAATGAAATAACAGTTTATCTATCGATTAGTTTCGTAAGTCCGTAGCTCCTAAACTGGATTTTGTAAAGTTAAAATTCTTGTTGTTTTGCTGTAAGCAATATTTTACGGAGTCCCATCCTGAATCCGTCATCCTTCCGCATTTCATATTAACCCACCGCAACGCTACGTTAAAAACATCCCACTTTGAAGTAGGACAAAAAATGTTATATAAATAGAGAAGGGAGGGTATATGGATACACAGGTACAATTGAACACAGCTCATCTTAGCTAGGACACTACCTTTTCATAAGTTACTGGACAATCGGCGCCAAGTACTCGAGGGTGAACTATTTATGGTATCTGGGCCCTGGCCCTGGATCTGTATGTTGCTGCTCAACCTAGGGGTTTTAAGGGGTCCTCATAAATCAGGAGTGAATAGGTTACTTCTAGGCAAGCATGCTCCGACACCCGAAGCATGTCGACATTATTTGAATGAAATAGTGGTCATATCTGATCCTATCTGTATAAAATAGCTATGCTAGTTTTCGCCATATTATATTCGCTATCGAGTACCTGGCACCACGTGAGACGGGTCTCACTGTAAATATTCTAGCTCATAAGTAAGTCATTACATAATATTATTACAAATGAAGCATCTGGAATGTTATTATTGATTTGAACTTCTCGTCATGCACACATTTTATGCAGGAACCATTATGAAGTAAGTTTTCTAATAAACAATTTCTAAAATAAATGTGCCTGTAATAATGATATTAGTCAATAAAGTTAATAAATGATTCAGTAATATTTCAAGTGCCTATAAAATAAATATGTAATTATTGTAATCAATTAGTCAACTAAATAAATGTTTTCCACAAATCATTGTTATTTGCCTACTTAATGATTTAATATAATAATAACTAATATAATTTTCCTGTATTTTGTTTTGTAATTGTACCCAGAATGTTTTGTAGGATTATTTAGTATGTGATTGTTTTGTTATGAGAGTTGAAGATCTGTAGTTTTATGCAAAAATGCTGTAAAATTGTTCTGAAAAAAAAAAGACTGGAAACTTATGGTTACTAAATGCAATAAGTTCTAAAGTTAGTTCCGCCTATGTCAACTATTACCATCAATATTCCAGTTACAAAATTAACTTTATTTTAATCAAGATAGGGTACAGTTTGTAACCCATACCCATAAGTAAGCTTACAATCCTCTCTTTTGAACTGTGGGCAGATAATGAGCCTGGGGCCTTACCATGACTTGTTCAAATGCTAGTCGTGCGAGCGAGAAAGAGGAATGAAGCTATACACCTATTATAGCTCCATCCTGCATGCATCCCTTTACCAGTTCAGTTCAGGTTCAGGTTGTAAAATGGATTGTGTGAAGAGCTCATGATAGGGCCTCTGTACACGTTTTTGAGTTGTTGACCATGTAATATTTTAAAAAAAAACTACAGATCTTCTTACTTTTGTGTTAATTGAAATGACTGTGTTTCTAATATTAAGTTCTTAGTTATTAATATTTATTTAGAAATAATTGCAATAATATGAAATAAAACCATTGATAATATAAAAACATTTTATTTTCATAGCTAAAACATAAAAAAAACGTGTTTTCCATATACTCGTACATATATCGAATATTGCTTTTCACTAGAAATCATTGATTCATATTTGGTTTGGTACAACAGTTGCATTGCCTACGCCCAAGGATAATATACTAACGTACTTACGGCTTTGTAACTTAAGGTTTAGTTACTACAATAACATTTTAAAATATCAATGTTTATTTAACATGATTAATATTATGAGTTCTTTAAATAAAGCTCAGTTTAAACACGTTTATTCTGCCAGGGCCGTACATGGATTGATTATCCATCTTGTCAGCTCTTCTGTTACTTATGGGGATTGAAGAGCTATACGAGATAGATTACCCCGTCGCAAACACATGACCCAGGGATATAGGACGCGAAAACACTTGTCGGACTAATCCGACGCGAGCGATGAAGTGAAAGCAAAAAAAGACATGAAAGGTGCTATTTTTATATTACGCCTCTTACTGCGAAGCAGTAATGCTAGCGAAGAAGGCGGCAGCACGCGCGAAGTTATGGCCCTCACGCCCCAGCCACTGGGATCCCGATCCCCGACCCTTTTAAACCAAATAGCCCGGGGTCTTGAAACAAAGGCAAAGAAGGGGCATGGGAGTGGGTTTTAGTCAGTAAAAGTCTGACACGCCCTCTATAAAAGTCCCATTCCGCCCTAGAGCGAGAGAAATCATTGGATGATTTCCCACTTAAAAAAAGAGCGTGAAAATAGTAAATATAATTATGTCTATGCTACTTAATGACAAAGTAGAATTCTACTGTATTTTTAAAATCGGTTTAAGCGTCTTTGAGATTTCATTATAATCATGAGCCAAATTTCATACCTACACATCATCCGTTTGCCTAGTGCGCGTGAAGGAGTAACAAAAAACTTTCGCCTTTATAATGCGAATTAAAACCAACAGTTTCACTGGTTGTGCATGCTTGAACACTTTATAATCAAAGCTTGAACATAGTGCTTATGCATGAGCACATTGCAAAGTGAACTCACGAAACGAACCGGTTTTTCATACAAAATCGGCGAAAAATTGTCTATAGAACTATCATCCTTTTGTAATTTTTAGATTAAACTATTTAAAGTGCCAGAACTATTTTAGACCGCGTTTTGGAATAAGGTGGTCTGGGCCTACCTCACACCTACCGTCGTCATAGGGTCTTATAAAGGAGATTCGTAAAAGAGCCCTTAGTATCCTAATACTAAAGTCTCTCCTCTAGAATCCTCGCATTCGAATTTAAGCATTATTTTAAAATCTCAAATCCTGTCCAGTTGAGCTTGTTACGACATTTATGTCGCCACATATGAGCTACCCTGCATCGTGGTATCAGAGTTCTTCGCGCGATTACAACAACCGTGCGAAATACATACAACAACAGGGTGTTTCGCCTGGGCAACTCCCGTTGCCCAGGCGAAACACCCTGTTACCCCATACCTCTAAAAACCCATAAAACGGTAGCAGAATGTCACGCTGATCATGCTAAAACACTTGCAGAAAGTTGACTTTACAAGTAATAGCAATATCGTAGATGAATTCAGCCAAGGAGATTGCTGCTGACTATTTTTCTGGGTATTATGTCGTCTCAAAATCACAGATCTTCATAAAAATGTCTATGAAATCCATTTAAAAATTTCTATAGTGTGAGAGTTCAATTCAAAATCACATTTATAGGAATAAGCTTGACTCAAGTATGAGAAGGCACTAAGAAATGTTTATGAAAATTTAAAATCATTTTTAATGAATCTTGTGATCAAGTCCAGAGCCCACTGCGGTTGGTCTGATGGGACCATGTGGCCAGCATTCCTGACCAGGACCTCAGTAAGATTGCCAGCTCTCTTCACATAGCCAGCCACCTCACCATCAACTTTCCATATGTCTCTTTTTGCAGTTTTATACTCTTTTGCTGAAGTAAAGTTTAAATTACGTAAAAAGTTTTCTGTTAGTGGGTATGCAACAACAATATCAAGTTGCCCATTATAGAACAACATTCTATAATGTGATAACAGTTCTGCAACGGCTGGAGCTACAGACTTCAACATGTCAAGAGCTAACAGTAGCTGCACATGTTGTCCATCATTGAACGGGAGTCCTCCAACGTGTACACTACGCCTCACATTGTCATTTTGTAACAAGGCTGTGAATACCGTCATATCCTCGTCTCCTCCTGATGATTTTAAATAGTTGTAGTAGTAATTAAACCCTGTGTACTGTTTGAAGTATGAGAAGTTACCGAGCTCTCCATCCATCAGTCGGTCTACAAGTACATCAGCTTGCACCCAATTCTTTTCTTTAATTTGTTTCACAATCTCATTTTGGTATTTTACAAATAGTTTCATCTCATTACTGTCCAGTAATCCTATTTGGTACAAGTAGTTACCATAATCTAATTGATTGACTGGGTCACAGTATCCATTGCCGATTGCCATGCCTTTTAAATTGATTGTTGGAATACCATTATTTTCTTTATGGATTAACAATCCTAGTGATGGTATGTACTTCCCTGCATAAGATTCTCCTGCTATATAAAAGGAATTTTTCTTCAAATGTGGAAATAATTGGAAGAACTGGGTTAAAGTTGTATACAGTCCTCTTGCTACACAGTCTTCATCCATACAATATCCACTTTCATTATCTGTAAAGCTAAATCCAGTGCCAACAGGGTTGTCAATGAATATTAAGTGGTTATGTAGAGCCCAGTGATATTTCCTTAAAGCGAAACCTTCCTTTTTGGCTATCAGAGGCCCCAGCTCCATGAACAGTCCGAAAAGTGAGCTTCCTCCAGGCCCACCTTGTAGCCAGAGGACGACAGGAGCATCTTCATTCTTAGAAAAAGGCGGGAAATACCAGAAATAGATATTGGAGTTGAACTTCTCATCGATTGTAAAGAAGCCGGCGTGACTTCGGAACCCTATTTTATCTGTTATAGACACACGCGAGAGATTTTGAGCCAGTATTATCGAACCTTTTTTGAGGTACGGAGTGATCATCAGAGGATTACCAGCTGCTTTCGTCGATGTAGCGTCTAGTTTTAACCTCGGATACACATTTGGAAAGAAAGTAGCGTTCACCACATAAAATGCACTCAAAACTGCGAGTAAAAATATCCACATTTGAAAAGAATCATAATTCATCTTCATGGCGAAGCACTCAATTAATGCAGCCAGATAATAGTAAAAGACAAATAAAAAACCTGCGACATGTACTTTTTGAAAACAAACTTTTCGATAATGACTTCAACAATGTCGATGACCTTTTGACATTTAGGAAGTGTCATTTGGCGTAAAAATTCATTCAAAAATCTGGTTTTGAGTCGATAAGATCAAAAAAAAAAAACTATTGAAATTAAGTTTCTCAATAAAATATATTATTATATATATAAAGTCATACTTGCTGTCGTATAACAAAACATTTTTATTTGTTTTTATTTTAATAATAATGTGCATGAATTGAATAAATTCAAGCAGTTGAAGATTTCATGCTGAAGATTATCGAATTATCAATATTTCGATCCGCTCTTCTCAAAACAAGAATCCAAAAGAATATAAGCAGTAAGCACTACGTTTAGGCGCCCAGTACACGGTCATGCAAACGTCAATCATTGCCATCAATCATGGATGATGAAAAATGATGATTTTCGTCAATCAGTACTATGCTACGTCAATCATCCCATTAGGGACTACTCACACTTATTCAGCTCTATTCAGCTTATGTCCATAGAAAACAACGATTTTGGGAGATGCGCACGCATCCATTCAGCTTTCCGCGTTTATTCAGCTTTCGCGGCAAAAAAGGATAAAATAAGAACAAATTTGTTTTTATCATGCGAGTGCTTTAGATAGAGTTCAGCGCTGTTCTGCCGCGTTCAGCGCTGTTCCGCCGCGTTCGACGCCGAATGCGGCGGAACACATAATCTTTCTTCAACTGATATAAAAAGCCGAAATTTTGTATTTTGCTTTTGTAACACGTGTCGTAATAGGTCCACAATCTTGTAAAATTATGCAATACCCATCCGAAAATGCTCTTTAAATTTAATATTATTTAGTTTTAATTGGGGTACCAATGTCACGTATTCTCCAACCAAATTTCTATTTACCCAAAGTGGGTCGACCCATCGTATCGTGGTATGCGTTTTAATTTTTTTATTGTTATTTTATTCTATTTCTTCTGCAAGTAGCGAAACGACAAAAATATCGCACATAGAACTGTCCATGTTGAGGGCACAATACTAATTGAGTAGCTGACCGTATTCGCAGCATATTCAGCGCCGTACGTAGTAGATAGAAGCATTTTAGCGGAGATGACACTCTTTCGCCGCTGTACGCGGCTGATAGAAGTAGAACTGTATAAGTGTGCGTAGTCCCTTACACGATAGGTTATTCGTCAATCAATTTTTTTTCTAATTGGCGCCTTACAACAGTCAAATAAAAAAAATACCACAGACTCCACAGAGTAAAAATACGTCATGACACCAACCGTACCGCGAGCTAGTGATGCAGCTAGTTATTCTGGTTCAAATCGATTTTTCAAAAAACCTTTTTTGGTCGGATAGATTTTTATTGAGAAACTTGTGCAAGGCAATGAAGGATAATGCAAAGTCTAGTCTGCAGGGCCAACTCTTGAAATTGGACTACGTGTCTTATAGAAATTTCTAGAAGTTTAATGCATTACGGCAAGCAACCTTCCCCGGAGGGTGATGACGGTCGCAAAGTTGAGTTATCCTAAGAAGCTTGGCCTGCTTGAAGGCTCAACTGCCAGCTGCTAAGTAAATGAGTTGGCACTGGCGGATTATGCAAAGCTTAGTCTGGAGACAAACTCTTAGAGCTAAATAACGTCAAATTTCCAGGAACTAAATGCAAGCTACGACAATGCAACCTTCCCCAAGGGGTGATGAAGGTCACAAAGTAAAGATACCCTTTGAGGCGTTGCGCCTGCTTGAGGGTTCGATTGCCAGCTACCAAGAAAGACAAAAGGTATAGACTGATAATTCAAAGCATTGTCTGGGGGCAAACTCTTGGAGCTGGATAACGTCAATTTCCAGGAACTAATGCAAGCTACGATAATGCAACCTTCCCCAAGGGGTAATGAAGGACACAAAGTTAAGATACCCTTTGAAGCGTTGCGCCTGCTTTAGGGTCCGACTGCCAGCTACTAAGAAAGTTAATAGGTATTATTATTTATTTGATAGATAATTCAGAGTTTTGTCTAGAGGCAAATTCTTGAAGCTGGATAACGTCAAATTCCAGGAACTAATGCAAGCTACGACAATGTAACCTTCCCCAAGGGGTGATGAAGATCACAAATTATGATAGGGGTGCAAGAAATAAAGGTAGAATTACATTGGACCCACGTGGGCCACATACGCCGATCTGGGTGTGTTGGTTGCCAAACATTATGTACAGTAACCAGGCTTGTAGACTTCGATCAGACCCATGCCACGCGACGCTAACTGATGCGGCGCGACATACCAATCAGGCGTCGCCCACGTATGACGTCGGTTCAAAGTAGTTTCCGGTTTATGACGGAAACTCTTTCGACGTCGTGGCATGACCAGTAGACAAGCAGATAAGAAGAAATGCTATTTGTAGCTGTTGACTTTCTTAATTTATGCTAAGAAATGACAGTGCTTTTTTGTGAAAATCGCATCTCATGATAGGGTTGGATCAAGCTCAACCAACCTCTCTGCAAACTTGTAAAAATGAGGCGTAGCTTTTAACTTGTTTGTGTTGAAAATTAAAAGTGGAGTTACATAACGCCAAAGTTGGCCAAAGGTATAAAAATAAATTCGAAAATATTAAATAATCTTAGTTTGCCCGAATAAGACTCGCTGAGCTTACTTCTGGTAATTGCACATTTTCAGCTCCCCTAGCTCTTTCTTTTGATCATCAAAAGCTGCGAGATAAGATGATTATTTTTATTGCGATAAAGAGTGTTTATTAGGTTGTCTAGAGATACTACAACTTCTTTATTTTAAAACTTTAAGGATCGTTTAAAATGTCGTATTATACTTTTTGTAAGAACTCGAAAAATAATATCAAAAACTTGGAAGAAATAAATCGTTCAAGGATTCTCAAATCCTCATCGATTTCCTGCATTGTATACGTCGGAATGGCACGATATTACTTTACCGCCCGGTGGACACGGTGGAGCACACAGTCGAGGTGTGCCCCGCTTGGGAAGAGCAGCGCCGTGTCCTCGTGGGGGCGATCGGCGGCGATCTCTCGCGCCGGGGCTTGGTTCAAGCCATGCTCCGGAGCGAGGAGGAGTGGCAGGCGGTCGCCTCCTTCTGCGAAGCAGTAATGCTAGTAAAGGAGGAGGCCGACCGCCTTAGGCAAAGGCGGACACGCCGCCGCCGCCGCCGGGTTTCCGATCCCAATTTCCGGCCACCGTAGGCGCGGGCTCGCGGACGGTGGGCAATGGGTAGCTCGCTGTCCGTCCGTCCGGTAACAGACCGGTCCGAGCTCAGGTCGTCTACGGCGCGCACCGTTCCCGCGCGCCTCAAGGAGTTGTCAGCATACTGTAGGGGTCCAGCAGGGCCGAAGCCTACTGGGGCCAAAGGTTATGTGAGACTGTCACCAAAGGCCCCAGGATAAAGGCAAGGAATGGAAAGGTAGGTTTTTTAGTCAGTAAAAGTCTGACACTGTTTCCCGCCCCACCCAAGGGCGGGATTCGTCATTGGATGATTTTTACCTACCACAAAAAAAAAAAAAAAAAAAACGATATTACTTTGTAATCTTATCCAAAGAGTCAACAGTTTTCTTTGAAGCTAACCTCGAAAAATATGAATTATTTATTGCTCGACAATAACATTTATTTCAATTGACGACCATAAAAAGAATCATCTAACGATGCGTAACTCACACTAACGCAGTAGCTGAACTGACTACTTAAATGCCCACTAAACAAAATAGTTGAAAAAAATTAAACAAAATGGTGTTTTGTATGTTTTCTAAATTCAAAGGTCGCCTCCTTCCTCAAAGCAGTAATGCTAGCAAAGGAGGAGGCCGACCCCATCAGGCAACGGCGCACACGCCGCCGCCGCCGCCGGGATTCCGATTCCGATTTCCGGCCACCGTAGGCGCGGGCTTGCGGACGGCGGGCAATGGGTAGCTCACTGTCCGTTCGTCCGGTAACAGACCGGTACGAGCCCAAGACGTTTACGGCGTGCACAGTTCCCGCACGCCTCAAGGAGTTGTCAGCAAACTGTAGGGGCCCAGCAGGGCCGAAGCCTACTGGGGCCAAGGGTTAGGTGAAAATGAACCCCGGGGTCCTGGATCGAAGGCAATGAATGGAACAGGGTAGGTTTTTAGTCAGTAAAGTAAGAGTCTGACACTATCTCCCGACCCACCCAAGGGAGGGATTTGTCTTTTGATGATTTTAACTGCCATAAAAAAATGCTACTTTTGTTTTGCTTTGTTTTCCGGAAGATTTTTTCGACGTTTTATCTTTTTGCCAGTAATTAGTTTGTCGATTTTTTTTCTCTAAAACTAAAGTTCTTTTATGGTTCGGAGAATGTAGCCACATTCGATATGCTTTAAAAGTACCGAAAAATGTTAGTTACTTTGTTTTTCTGCAGAGCAGCCCAAGCCGAATGGCGTTTGGCCGAGGCTGGGCCCACATGTACATAAATGAAGTATTCGATTTGACAGTATGAGGTGACGTCACACATGGTAATCCGTCGATCCTATTCATCTCATTTGGTGGCACGCATTGCAATATGCGTTCCAAATAAGAATAGAAAAGTCAATAACCTCGACTGAGTGAAAAGTACAGTTAGCAAAAAAAACTTATTGGCCTACAATAAAGAGTTTTTTTCCCTTTATATTACCAAGTCTTAAGCGAAGCGCGCACTGGTGACTTTTGTCACCGTGATTTTTTTGTCACCCTTATCAAGTCCATGGATATGTATGGAGGTGCGCGCACGTTACGACGTGACAACTGGGTGACTTTTTTGTACGCTGACCATGGAGCGGACAAGCCCGTGACATTTTTGTCGCCGCGCCGCAATCAGTGGCGTAGCATGGGTGGGAGTGGTGGGGGGCATGGCCCCAGGCGCCATACGAAAGGGGGCGGCAGGAAGCGCCAATTTAATCATTTGGAAAATTTAAAAATATGATTATGAGTAATTATTTATTTATTTATATATATACTTATACTAATATATACTTTACTGTACACCAAGATAAAAAGAACATACAATTTTGAGACTTAAATAAAATCATACAATGGGCGGCCTTATCGCTATCTGCGAACTCTTCCAGGCAACCTGGGATGGAAAGAGATTGCATGGACATAAAGTGGGGCTGCACTTGGAGCGTAACAAAACAAGTTAAACAAATAGGCGAAAAAACAAAGTACATACTTAAAACTTAAGGGCGGCTCCATGCTGCGAAAACGCACGCTACGCCACTGCGACAAATGACGCTTCAATTTCAAAAAAGTTTCGTCCAAAGATATTAGAAAGGAGAAGATATGTTACGCAGTGAAAAATGTACCGGAACACCATGTCTCCAGTTATCCCTACCATCACTGACTCTACTACATATGCAGCTATTGTTACACAGTCCCGCACACACCCGCAAATTATAAATCAGACCATATTATACATTAAATTATAAACCTTAATTTCCTAAACACAGCGTATATATTTTTCATGCACCATATAACTTACGCACACATAAATATCGATGTGCTGTGCAAAAGCAATTTATTTTACATTTACGCTAGTTAACGCTAGTGATTGACTAAATAGAAAAGTTACCGATTTTTTTCATTTTATGATGATATTTTTTTTAGGTTCCAAAATCTAATTAAATAAAAATAAATATGTCTAGAAAATATTTTTTTTTTAGAACAGTTAAATTTTTATAATAAAATTAAAAACTGTAATTATTATTTATTCCCATTTGTCCACTGACTTTTGACCTACTCTTTAGCAACTTAGTTTACGAAAGTTGCTTACGTATTTCTCTACTGCTCCAAAATAAATAAAAATACATTATTTCACTTCGGATATCCAACCAATCGATATTATGGTCGATTGTCTATATTGGCGCAACCCTAACTCGGCTCAACTGACTGCGGCCGTAATAAGAAATACACCGCACTGATAAAGTATCGTTATGTTATTTTTACATCGCTTGTTCGGTTACTGAGCGTCAAAGTTAGGTAGTGGTTAAAGAGCAATGTATTTACTGTATGAATAATAAAGTCGCTTTGATATTTGAAAACAAAAATAAAGTAGTAAAAGCAAGGGATATTATAAGATTGGTTCTTTTTCCTAATTTTAAAGATAAATATACTATTAACATTGTACTTATTTATAGTAAGAGATTCCTTGATGACCCAGGCTTTTCTTTTCGCTTTAGTTTTTGCAAGAAACCACTGAACAACACGGTATTTTAAATTTATTTACGATCACGTTCGCGATGTAACTGACGGCCGTCAAACGGCTGTGTGCCGGTATGCACAGATTACAGAGAGATACTACCCGGTATGTGCCCTTGTTGAGCAAGTACCGCGGATGCAAACACGCCCGCTTGCCACTTTTCCTATTTTTTACATTTCTGTGGTTTCGTCACTGTCGCTGTCGCTCGTCGTGCGCGCACTCCACCTTGGATAAGTGACGTGACAGTGACAAACACTTAAAAGTCACCGTGACAAAAGTCACCGGTGCGCGCAGGGCCTTAGTTAAATCTAGGTCAAGTAAAAACGTTAATGCTTAATATAAATTGGCTAAATATATTTTGTTTTAAGTCATAATTAGTGAAAAAAAAACTATTTTCTTTCTTATTTTCATTGTTAGAAACAATTTGCCTTCTTCTTCCATTTGCCACTACTCAGACACTCCATACAGTGACGCAGAGATGAGCAAAATTGAAGTACTGGATTCTGATAAAACTTTTCTTTTACGATTCTTAAATAAATAAAATTTTAAAAAGTCCTTGTTTTGCTCACCGTACCGTTCTAAAATTTGACAGTAAAGGTGGGTTAAGTCATTATTAGCTAATATGAATATATTCGTCTAGTAATATCGTAATATTTAAACTAATTTTTGAGTATTAGTAATATGAGATATCTGAATATGATGGAATACATAGATATCACTACTGTAATTGTATTCATTATACAGATATTACTTTTGAGATAGTATCTAGATACTATTTGATATTGCTATAGTAATGAGTGAATATGATCCGCGGTAATTGAATGAATACCGAGTGATATTATATTCACAGAGTACTTTTTCATTATGTTATTCGACCTGTGTTGAATGGTCCTTACATACTATGTGAATATGAAATAATTAGCATATCAGAGGTAGTCGGATTACTAATACATGAATCCATTGAATATCAGTAATATCTTAGCGAATACTAATATATCAGTCACAACTCTATTTGACAGTTCGACGTGACGTGACGTCACAACATGGTAATCGATTCTATTAAACGTAGTGCTTACATACTCTTTGGATTCTATTCTCATTTGGAACGTTTGGAACGTATGTGCTATGCGTTCCAAATAAGAATAGGAAAGCCAATAACCTTGATCTGTCAAATTTTGAGTGAAAAGAACGGTTTGTAAAAAAACCTTATTTTCATATCAATAAAGGGTTTTTTTGCTTTGTATTACGAAGTCTTAGTTAAGTCTAGGTGAAGTAAAAACTTTAACGTTGAATATAAATTAGCGAAATATTTTGTTTTAAGTAATAATTAGTTATAAAAAAACTATTTTCTTTCTTATTTTCATTGTTAGGAATAATTCACCTTTTTCTTCCATTTACCATTAATCGGACACTTCACACAGTGACGCAGAGATGAGCAAAATTTAAGAATTGGATTCTGATAAAACTTTTTTCGTTCACGGTTCATAAATAAATTAAATTTTAAAATGTTTCTTTTTTTGCTCGCCGTACCCATTCAATTTGACAGTTCGACTTGGCGTCACAACATGGCAATCGATCCTATTCTCACTTGGACCGCATTGTACTTATTCATGAAAATTGAATTGTACTTTTAACTAGATTTATAACGATAATCGTTAATATTCGATTCATGCAATCGTATACAGGAATATTTTATAACGTACGAACATCCTTATTGCTTACTTGCGGTTTGCGGTTTGGTGATGAGTAAGCGAGTGCGAGCATACGGTCGGAAAAAGGAACACCATATTGATAAGCCGGCTAAACAACAACTTATTATTATATTCGCTAGTAAGCATAACAAGGCATGATAAAAAGGTGAAGCCAGCTAACTGGGTCAGTATTCGGGTCGAAATGGCGCGCACGTTGTGGGCTCTGCTAATATTTCAAGTATTTTTCAACGCCGAGGGGTTCTTCCATCGTTATCCTAAGCTGAACCTCGGCGAGCGCGATGGGGGTGATCCAGGGACTCCGTTGTTCCTCACTCCGTACGTAGAGAACGGGAAAATTGAGGAAGGCAGGCGTCTCGCGCGCGTGCCTTTCACGGAAAGTCTTCGTATCAAGAGCTACGCTGGGTACTTCACTGTGAACAAGACTTATGGCTCGAACCAGTTCTTTTGGTACTTTCCTGCGATGGTGCCGGATAACAAGAACGCGCCCGTCGTCGTGTGGCTACAGGGGGGGCCCGGTGCGACCTCATTGTATGGTCTGTTCACGGAAAATGGTCCGATTAGAGTGCGTAGAGATAAATTCGAGAGGAGGAAATACAACTGGGCTTTGAGTCACCACATGATCTACATAGACAATCCTGTGGGCACTGGGTTCAGCTTCACGAACGACAGCCGCGGCTACTGCACAGATGAGACACAGGTTGGTGAACAGTTGTACACAACCTTGATACAATTCTTCCAGCTGTTCCCTGAACTGCAGCAGAATAAGTTCTTTGTTACTGGAGAGTCTTATGGAGGGAAGTATGTTCCTGCTCTAGCATACACCATACACAAGAAGAATCCTACTGCTAAACTAAAAATTAACATGAAAGGAATTGCCATTGGCAATGGTCTGAGTGATCCAGAACATCAGCTGGTATATGGAAAATATTTGTATCAAATAGGTCTCATAGATTCAAATGGAGCTAAATTATTTGAACAATATGAGAACAAAACTAAAAACTTTATCAAACAAGGTAAATGGGATGATGCATTTGCCACATTTGACTCATTATTAAATGGTGACATGATTGATGGCAAGAGCATCTTCACAAACCTGACGGGCTTCAATTTCTATTTCAACTATTTACACACAAAAGACTACACCCAGTATGAAGACTTTGGACCAATGCTACAGAAGACTGCAGTACGCAAAATGATTCACGTTGGTAACTTACCCTTCCATAATGGAACTGAAGTTGAAAAACATCTCAAGCAGGATGTGATGAAGTCCGTTGCTCCATGGATATCAGAACTACTTGATCATTACTATGTGGTCATATACAATGGTCAGTTAGACATCATAGTTGCATACCCCTTAACCGTGAACTACCTCAGAAACCTCAACTTTACTGGTGCTGAAGACTACAAGACTGCAAAGAGGTATGTTTGGAAGGTTGATGGAGAAGTAGCTGGTTATGTGAAGCAGGCAGGCAAACTGGTGGAGATCCTGGTGAGGAATGCAGGTCACATGGTGCCTGGGGACCAGCCCAAGTGGGCTTTAGATCTTATCACCCGGTTTACTCATGAAAAAACTTTTGATGGCCCCAAAAAGTCTGTCTATTTTGGATTGAATTAGTTGCTAAGGGTTTTTCAGAATGCTTGTTTTGAATTTTTGTACTTTATTATTATTGATGTACTGCATCTGTGGGTACTTAGGTCATACCATGATAAGTTTAAATTTTTAGGCAATTAAAGTTACAAATACATATTTAAAAAAAAATTAAGTGTATAACACAGACTGTCTTCCATTTGTATTTAAATCCTTTAATATTTTCCCTATTATTAAGAATTGCATTTCATACAGTAAAATTGTGTCCAAGTTACTCATTCAGTATTTTATGTACTGTAAAGTGGAGTTACTTTGGCACAAGCTTTAACCAATAGGAACATGAGAAACTGTGTTTACTGTTATTCTATTGGTTAATAATAGCTGTGCCAAAGTTACACCTCAGGATCAAGTTACCCCAATGTATTCATGTTAGATAGTAAATTAAAACTCAACAAGTAACTAATTTAAAACAGTTTTGACTATTTATGTGACAAAACAGCATTGTACTTCTCAATCATTCATTGAACAAAGACAATAATAAAATGCTTAGTTCATAATTTAATTATGAATAATTTGTTATGCAGTGCTAATTGCTCCAAGTACCTACTTGTATTTCTGGCGTCATTGTTTATATTTCAGGAATTGAAACCACAGAAGTATTAGGTAGGTACCTACCTAGGTAATAGATGTTTTGTTACCAACGTTTTGTAAAATAAGAATAAATATTTTTCTATTAATAAAATGTCTGTTTTGTTTCATTTATTTATGTAATGGCAGAAGAAGAAGGCACTGAATGAATGCCCTTGATTGTCCTGACAAGCAAGTTTAAACATTTAACCTTTGTTTAACTTCTCCACAGGCGTGATGTTATGGTATCTATCATAGCTATGCGGGCGATACGTACTGCTACACTGGGATATAATTACGGTTTCGATTTCAGGTTATTTATCATTTGTGTCCGATGTCTGACTTGGGCTCTCGTACCAGCGAGCAACGGCATAAAACGTCTTATGTGGCGTGGCGAAGACTCCATGAACTATTATTAAGTATTATATACTTAGTAAATTGGTAGGTACACTCATTCAAGAGGGTTACCATGGAGCTGAGCACAGAACACTATTATCCTAGCGGGAATTCCATTGACATATATATATTTTCAGTCTTGGTTCAATAAATTCCGTACCTAGGCAAGGAAGTATGGGTTGTGCGGAAGTGTAACCCAGGGCTCTGGAATGAAGGCAAAGAAGAAACAGGAGTGGGTTTTAATAAGTCTGACGTGCCCTCCCGCTTTCAGTATATTACAAAATACTCTGTACCTCCCACCCAAGAGTGAGAATGCATTGTATGACTTCCCACTTAAAAAAGAACTTGACCAGGAAAATGATCTTTAGCTATTTATGATAAGAGTTTTTAGGCCTGTTCGAGTGGGAGACTGATTAATAAATATAATAGTGTAATGAGGCAATAATAAGTACTTAGGTAGGTACCTACTACTTCTCGCCAGTACCAATTACGTGAGCTGCACGTAATTTATGATTACACTACGCTATCGGCTAAGTAAGGTGTAAAAAAAGTAGCAAGGTTTACATAACAAGATCAAGTTCAATGTCATAGGTAATCGAGCTGATGACATTGCATTATTGTAACAATAAACCTACATTATATGTATCTATACTTAAATATAAGTTGAACCTATATGGCGATCGACCTTCAATGCGCAGTAACAGATTTTCGGGTCTCAATCGAGGTGGGAAATTGCGCGTAACCATAGCAACGGGTTCAACTTATTTGCCGCGTAATATACCTATCTATAAGTACAGCATGGGGCAGTGAGGTAATGTAAAAATAAAGTGGGATTGTTTCAAAAGGTATTAGGGAGTTGGATTTTTTTTAGGGTTGTTCACCAAAAGGGGAAAACGAAACCCTATTGCTATCACTCCGCTGTCCGTTTGTCTGTCACAAGTCTATCTCATGTAATGTGATAGCTAGACAGTTGAAATCACAAATGATGTGATGATTTCTGTTGCCGCTATAATGTCGCCGCCTTTATGTTACGTGTGTGCCACAGAGTACCTACTTTGTAATAATTATGTGTGCCAAAGAGACGCGAGGTATTATTTAGGTATTTATTATTATTTCTTTCCAATTTTAGAACCATAATTGTTGCTTCATTACCTGTCTTTAAAAACAATTAAAAAATGTGTTGTTTAGTATTTATCAATATTGGAAAAAATAAATCAATTGTATGAATGGTTGCATGAGTCGAATTTAAATGCTTACAGACAGTACACAAATATCATAAAAACTCCATGAGTGCTATTTGTTATGAAGTTCTTTGTGTACCTACTATCAAAGCAAAAGTATACAGGGTGTGTACCCATTTTGGCAGTTTTATTTGCATCACATTCCCTGCTAAGTGCACTAACTTCAGCTAAAGATAACAACTAGTGCAACCTAGATAAAACTTAATATTATGATTTTAAGCCATAAGATGGTGCATTTCATTGACCTAAAAAAATAAACCATCAATAATAAAAGAAAAATAAAAGCCAGTTTATCACAATATCAAAGTTATTTTAATTATCTTTAAACCTAGAGTTACTTTAAATCTGGATATGAGCAATCTGTGTCTGAACAACCCACACAACACACTGCATCCCAGGAAAATGAACATTACCTAGTCGAATAATTTGAAACACACACGTGTTGACAAAACTGTTCTTTCTGAATGCCGGGCATGTTACCATGTCAAAAATATGTATGCATTTGCATGATATAATCAATAATACAACTTGTAAATCAAATAATGCTTTGTCATCTCCCCATGGATTCTAGTCAAAGTACAAATAGGTTGCATGGCATTCAAAAAGATCAAACACTGGCAAAAAAGGAATGGAGTAAACTAGTGATTTATCGGCCCTCTATGTAAGTTGATAGCTCAATTTCTTCTGGCAGCTCCGTAATGTTGACATCGAAGCGATCTTGAACTTCATTAAGAATTTTGGCATCATTTTCATCAGATACCATTGTTATAGCTAAGCCTTTGGTACCAAAGCGCCCAGCACGAGCCACACGATGCAGGTATGTGTCAGAATCTTCAGGCATGTCATAGTTGAACACAATATTCACTCTTTCAATATCCATCCCTCTTCCAAACAAGTTGGTGGCAACCAAGATTCTCTTCTGGAATTCCTTGAACTGCTGGTAACGAGAGAGACGCTCATCCTGAGTCATGTTTCTGTGGATACCAATAGCAGGGAAGTTTTGGTCTGTTAACAGTTGAGCTAAAGCTATGCAGCGTTGAACAGACTTAACAAATATAACAACTTGATTAAACTCCAGTACATCAAGTAGCTCAAAGAGCTTCTTATTCTTCTCATTTTCCTTAAGTTTAACATAATGCTGCTGTAAACCATGCAGGGTCAGCTTGGCTTCATCATCCACATACACTTCCATGGGGTCTTGCATGAATTTCTTGCAAACAGGTCTGATCTCTTTGCTCAAAGTGGCAGAAAACATCATCACTTGCTTTCCATGAGGAGTGTTTCTGAAGATCTCTTGGACGTCACGTCTCATATCTAGAGATTCAAGCATCTTGTCGCATTCGTCAAGTATGAAGTGCTTCAAATGCTTCAGATTCAGTTTCTTACTGTTAACTAATGCCAAAATTCGGCCGGGTGTTCCGACGACGATGTGCGGGCATGCAGTTTTAAGGACTTCCTCGTCTTTCTGTACGGGCATTCCACCGAAAAACACCGATACTCTAACGCCAGCCATGTATTTTGAGAAACGCTCGTATTCCTTGCTAATTTGGAATGCCAATTCTCTTGTGTGGCACATTACGAGAACGTAGACGTGGTTTTCTGACGGCTCCAGCTGCTGAAGAGTCGCCAACACAAAAACAGCGGTTTTTCCCATGCCGGACTTGGCTTGGCACAGGATATCCATACCAAGGACGGCTTGCGGAATACACTCATGTTGCACTTCTGATGGATGCTCGAAACCGCAGTCGACAATAGCGCGCAATATCTCGGGTTTTAGCAGGAAATCTCTAAAGCCGGAGCTGTGTATAGATACATAGGATCCCTTAACCTCTTTTTTTGGCGCCGCTTCTGCTGCCTCGCTAGCGATCTGCTGCTCTGGGTCGTCTTCGTAGTCCAGAAGATCATCGTTGTCAGCCATGATTTATAGATATCTCACTGATTTATGTAGTAAATAGATTCAATCACGTCTATATGCACGTGAGACTTATTTTGAAAATTCTGTTTCACAATAATGGCGGCTATTTGGCAAGGAACTTTTTCTCTAGGGTTTTGGCGTCAATTCCAACTTTTTTTGTTAAATCTGTAAACTGGAACCTAGGCTTTTTGTCTCCATCATTACAGTTACATATATTCTCTGTATGCTGACACATGATGTATTGAGTAGTGTTGACACCTTTTTATTCATGATTGTCTTTGTTTTTACAGTATTTAAACCTCTATTATTATTTTTTTGCGTAAATAATTCTGCCAAGTATAGTGTTCTCACCATTAATTTCTTACAATAATTAACTCTCAATATTTCATACACTCCAGACAGAAAAGTAAATCGAAATAGAAAATATTCTTTTCTATTTCGATTTACTTTTCTATTATTTCACTTATTTGGTTCATGTTAAATGAACATTGTCCTCTGTAATTTAATTTATTGTAATTTAATTTCTTCTATTTTCTGATATCGAAATATTGTAATATCAATATTTTTTTAAAAGAATCGTGGAGTTATTTGAAGGTTTCTCACGTAAAAGTAAGAGGCCTCAGATTTCTTTTCCCCAGGACCGTTTGTTATTTAGTTACGCCACTGCTTCTATTATTATTATTCTCTTTATTCATCAATATTTCTTTAAAAAAAAAACACAAAAAAAAAACATTTAAAAATATAAAAAATAGTGTCCCACCGGTATCGGGAACAGGGTCCAAGCTACCGGCGGTCAGGGCTCCAGAGAAAGGAACCTCCTAACAATACGAGCCGTGTCCAGGAGTACCGCTTTCTGAATCAAGCCCTTGATCCAGCCGCCTAACGAGAGCCTCCTAAGGTGTTGGTCGAGGCTCTTGGCTATTAAGCCATTACCCGACACGACTATCGGTACAATGATCGCCGAATCCACTTCCCACATGTCGACAACCTCGCGAGCCAAGTCAATATATACTTGATTTGTTTATCTTTCTCGACTTTCACGAGGTTCTCGTCATGCGGAACGGATATGTCAACAATCATTGCACGCCTCTCGTTTCGGTCCACCACCAGTATATCAGGCTTATTATTATTATTATTATTATGAGCCTGTAGTGTCCCACTGCAGGGCAAAGGCCTCCCTTCCATTCTTCCACTCTTCTCTATCTTTTGCCACTTCCGGCCAATCCTTTAGAAAGGAGTCTAAATCGTCACGCCATCTCCTTCTGGGCCTACCGCGTCGCCGGCTCCTGCTGTTCGGGATCCAGTCGTTGGTTGCTTTCGCCCAATTCTCTTGCGACATGCGGCGCCCTCACTTATGGAGCGCAAACGTGGTCATTAACGAAACGTCAGAAGTCCGCACTCGGGGTCTGCCAGCGAGCAATGGAACGAAGTATTCTCGGTGTCAAAAGAATAGACCGCATAAGGAACAGTATACTTCGTTCCAAAACACAAATTGCAGATGTAGGATATTCAGCCGCTAAACTAAAATGGGACTGGGCAGGCCACACTGCTTCTAAACATTTAAAAATATTTCAATAAAAAAACTAAAACATAAAAATGTGTCCCACCCTACCGATATCAGGAACAGAGTTCAAGTTGTGATTCATGCTAACAATCAGGGCTTCAAAATAAGAATTCACTTAATATGTACCTACTGCTTTCTGAATCATCATCATCATCATCATCAGCCTTTCAATGTTCTCACTGCTGGGACACAGGCCTCGTCTCGAAGAGAGGGAATGGGCCCTGATCCACCACGCGGGCCCAGTGCGGGTTGGTGGATGTCACATGTCTTTGAATTTTTGGTTGTAGGACATGCCGGTTTCCTCACGATGTTTTCCTTCACCGTTTTGAGAGCAGTGGTGATGAAATAAATTACACAAAGTAATGTGCCTGGCCGGGCTTGAACCCGCGACCTACTAATCGTAAGTCGGGGCCGTTACCACTCGGCCACCACTGCTCTCAAGTGCTCGCTTTCTGAATAAAGTCCCTAAATTGATTTAGCCGCCTTTTTTAAAGTTTTTCATATAAACTAGTGTTTGACGGCGATCCCACCTGATGGTAAGCAGTGATGCAAAGATGCCTAACGAGAGTCTCCTAAGTGTCGGACGAGACGCCATTTTCTGACACCATTAAAAAGGCATCCTAGGAGCCGATGCTAATTCGCAAAGGACCCATTAGAAATATGTATTTAATTCAGTGAAAAGTGACACCAGCCGGTGATGGTCTCTGTATACACTTAGCATGTGCACTCAAGCGCAATTACCGATTGATGATGGATCGGAGAAATTTTACCCAATTCTACGGAAGTATTATTGGCCACCGCTTGAACTCTGTTAAAATACACGGCTATAAAATGCCAGAAACGGTCACTACCACTTTACTGACGTAGCGCCAAGATGGCAGTATATCTTGAGACGCTAAAGAGAGCAATTCATGTGTTATCAGCCCTTTCCGGAATAATCCTTCTTCCGAAATACTTTAACTCTTGCGTTTCTCCACTTAAGCTAGCCAATAAAGGAAAGAGGTGGGAGCTCTTTTCTCTGTTAATGTTTCCTCCATGACTTATAAAAGCAAGCCGGAGATGATGAACAAGACTTCTCCCAGGAGATCAGTTCCATGGGGTGCCCAACAATTCTTAATATGTTTACCTACAGAGTGTCATATTATTGCATTAACGAAAAAGCTCTATTTCCATTCTCCACAAAACTACCCTGCGGATTATGTTGATCTCTTTGAGTCTCACCTTAAACATATTGTATCAAAACAGAGTCTACCGATACAGACCTGTAGGTTGTAGAGTGCGGTTGGGGAGGAGTGTCGTCTGTGTTACAGAGCAACACGACCAGCTGTACCAGTTTGGCAGTGCAGCATCAAGCGTCGTACCAATGAGGCTAGAACACTCATTAGCAAGTTTATCTGCTATAAGGAGGGCAACACTCGCTCTAGGTGAGACGCTTCTTCGTGAGGCGGGCGTTTTCGGAGACTGTTAATAGTTCTCGATATTATTCGACCCGCATTACAGAGCGTACTGAATCTTAAGATTTCTAGATTGCGTTAAAACCGTACCTATGGTTACGGTTAGTCGCTACATACGGCGAGTGGGAGCGATACATTTAGAATTGCACATGAATGAAATCCCGCCAAAAACCGCCATTCTCAAGCAACGAAACGTAGATTTATAGGGCTTAGGAGAGACCACCAGACCAAGGTAAGACTGTTGCGCAAATAACGAATGTTCGTTCTTCCATTGCATCTGGATGGTGTTGTCAATCATGCCGAGGAAGTCGGGCCTGCGTGCGAAGTAATTACTCATAATTACTTAGCACGCTGTTGGAGGCTTCGGAGGGAGGGGGGGGGGGGGGGGCTAGACTGTTTGAAGAGAGATGGGCATATTTCGCCGGCATGGATACCTGAAACTGTTTGCTTACAACAAACTGCAATTGATGTCTACTGAAGTAGTATATTTTAGATCATAGAATTGATTAATATATCAATCACGTCGGCCGCTATATTGTCGAGTTATTCACGCTCGTTTCGCGGGGTCCAAGTGCTTGCCTTTCTTACTTCTTCATGCACGAACGTCTGAACGGATTTCGATGAAACTTGGTACACGGGTAGTCCACGACTTGGAATAAGTACATAGGACTTTTTATTGGTGTCCCGGGAGTATGTTCAATTGTCATAATTTCCTATTATCACGTTGGCGAAGCCGCTGTCAGTAGCTAGTTGTAGTACCTATGTACTTTTATGCTTGTGTGGCGTCCCATATTGCATATGTGAATATGTAGCATGTTAATATTTAAGTCAATATTGTTAAGTTAGTTAAGTGGCAACACGAACCGAGAATTTGGGGCGCTACCCTTAGCGCCTCTCGCCCTCTTGCCTTTCAACTGTGAAAAATATTAGTCTGCAAAAATAAATGAAACAACGTGCGCTTTCTATTACATTTATTTCTTATAATTTTATTAGGTAAAAACCAGAACTTACCTATTGAATAACATTGAAACATACTACATGGTTATTAGTTTATGTAGAAAAATGAGCAGATTCATTGTGTATCCACTTTTTTTTAATTACTATAAAATTGTATCTTTTGGAGACCCATGGGGGTTATGGATGGCCATCAGTGAAACGTTGTCTGCAAATCATAATACTAAGATATCTAAACCACTTTAATGTGCACTTCAAGGATTTTTTAGCACGCGACAACATCGGAAACAGCCCGCCATGTTGTTTTCTTTTTTTTTCAATACGAGTTTATATGACAATTTCTCAAAATGTTGCCAACAGCGCAATCATTCAAACCCCAAAACATCTTTGTAGTTCTAAAGGTGCTGCCACACTACTGTTTACAAATGTTAGTAAACATTTGAAGGTTAGTAAACATTTGAATCTTAGTAAACATTTCTGAACAAAATTTAACAAATTGTAACAAATGCAAATACAAATCTTCTTCCTTTTTCGTGTAGAAGTCTCTAAACGTAAATCCAAACTGCGAGCGAGCCGATTTTTCAAATAGTATCTATTTAATAAACAAAAAAGTAAACATTATTCATAGGTGTAGGAGCACTTAAAACATTTTACAATTCCTAACTGATATTCGTATTAGAAAATGTTTGTAAACATTTTTAAACAGCAGTGTGGTAGCACTGTCTCCCTTTCAACATGGATTTATTTTATTTAGACAGTGTTACAATATTTAATGATGGTTTTATTTCAATAAAAACACCCATACAAAAATGTATGAAGTTTTGTCTACAGTTCATACACATTACTTACTAATTTCTAAAACAATAAAAATTGCTACTGACACTACAAAAAGAAAAACAATTTTTACAATGATTTCTTTAAGAGAGAACTATTGAAATAATACTGGAATAACAAATGTAAGGCTAGGTTTAAACTAGTGTTGCCTCACACGACTTGAAGTGGTGAGAACAGTATGGAATACCCGTCAAACAAATATAGTGCGCAGCAAATAAGTTGAACCCGCTATGGTCACGCGCGTGCTTTGATTGGAACCCGAAAATCGGTTCCTGCGCATTCAATGTCGACCGCTATGATGTTTCAACTTGTTTGCCGAGGATTATTGAAATATTTGAACATAGACGCAGTAATAGATTTTGCTCACGGAGGAGATGGTGGCACGACTTAGACGTCTTTCTTAAGAATTGGTAAGAAGTGTCCCAGAGCTGGTAACAATGGAAGAAATACTTCTAGGTGCTTCACACTTCAATTACTAATTTTGTTTGATAGGTGGTCCGCATAGGACTAAGTGCGGAAACCATACTCAGACATAACATAACATAACACATGTTTGATAAAAATATAATTAGAATTGTGTTGGTGCGGGAATCCACCTCACGACCCTTGCGTCTCAACCGGCACTATAAGCCACAGCGCTAAACGGGTTGTCGGATAATGAAAAATCGCCCATACATATAAGACGATTTGGGGCCCTGGGACGAAGGCAATGAATGGAACAGGGTAGGTTTTTAGTCAGTAAGAGTCTGACACTATTTCCGGCCCCGCCCAAGGGCGGGATTTGTCATTGGATGATTTTACCTACCATAAATAAAATAAAAATCATATATATATAAGACGATTACTGATCTGTTTCTTGATGTCTATCCTCAGGGGTGCTCGGCACCCACTGTTTATTTCTAATGAGCGGTGACCTTATAAGTTACATACTCATTTTTGTACAAGTACATTTTGTGCCGATTGAAAACATCGCTCCACTTTTCTATTGTTTTATTCTATGTATATTTAGATGTAGGTTGTATGTACAGGTGTTGTAGATTAAATACAGCTACACGATTGTAATGGGTACCCCAAACTACAACTTACGCATTAAATAGGTATGGTATGTGCCTACCTACTGCTGTATTTTAAGCGAAATCTACATTAGACCGACGCACACGTGAGCCACGCCTGATTTGTTCGGAGAGTCGCGTTGCGTGGCGTGAATCTACAGAAATCTTAATAAATTTAGGATAATATTACAAATTACTTATTAGGTTCATGTTAGCAGCTAACTAACGCTTTACTTTGGGTAATTTATTTCATCACCACTGCTCTCAAAACGGTATAGAAAAACAACGTGTCGAAACCAGCATGACATAGAACTATTTTGGGCATGTTGGATTACGGCCTATTCCATCTCCTAGCGAGGTGTTCTGGGTCCTAGCAGCAAGAACAGCAATAAGGCTTAATTATGCTTATGCATTACTAAATTGCTATAACTTAGGCTTATTTGGATGAAAAATTCTAATTTCAAACGACAGGTTTCGTTAATCCCATTATTTTCCACTCCAAGTCACGTCAATCAACAAAAATCTACGGTAACTAACATTTCTCACTGTACGGTTTCAACGGTTTAAAATCAGCATTCCCGCTCAAGTACGCATCAACGAAATTCTGGACCGAGTCCGTGGTAATCTCGTCACCATACTTCATGGTCACCATGCGCTGTTTGGGGAAATCTATGGAGGTTAGCAGAGGAACTGCATCATCAAGGCCTATGTGTTCCCTGAGCATGTCTGCACTGTCCGTCCCATCGATGCCTATGTAAAACATGACGTGCTTGAACGGTTTCTTCTTCATCCTGGAGTGTCTGGAGGTCGGGTAGTCGAAGTCCATGGTTTCGTCGTCTGAGGAGTTCTGGTAGGGACAGAACCCTGGGAACTGGATGCTGCACTCTTCGTAGTAGGATTCTGCTGAGGGTGTTATCACGGACTCGGCGAATTCAATTTCTGAGTCTTCGTCATCTGGAAGGAGAGAAGTGTGATTAATTTTTGAGTACGTAAGTGGTTATTAAATGATATTTATTTTGCAAGTAGGTTTTTTAAAACACTTTTGCACGTCAATTTATTTTCCGTCATTTAAACTAGATGAGGCCGGATTAGGCTTGTAATTAGAGATTTGATAATATTACGCTCTTCATATTGTAAGGATGGGTGTTGCATTTGGAAAACACGCGCGCCTGCAACTCTCTTAAGGCGCCTGGGTGGCAGGGTCGCCATGTAAGGATGGGTATTTAACGAAAGAAAAGACGTACGATGCGTTTCAAGTTCAGATATATTATGCTCTAATAATATATGGCGAGATCTATCGTGATAATGTAAGTCCCACATAGCTCCGTTGAAAAGTGAGGATCCTCCGACCAGAAGGGTATTTATATCTGGTGGGCTACTGCCAGATAGATGATTTCGAGCTGTTTTATTATGTTCAAATCGCGCGGACAACTTTGATTGAAATACGAAGTCCAGTATCGCGGACTTGGTATTTCTTGTAGTTCTTATGTGGCGCCATAGATGTCGCTACATCCCTATCTACTGAGTTTCACGTAGTTCCTCTTTTCAGTCTTGATAAAGTTATTATATTGCGAGTAAAATGTTACCAATAAACAGAACAACAGCTGGATGCCGCGCCATCTTCAAGAGCGCTTGTTCTGTCAGCACCGACGTTGGTCGTTGCGCCCACGGGAAGTTCTGGAACAGATATATTATGATGAAACAAATGAATATCCCAAACATTCTCAGGCAGTCCAAACTGCCTTTTGAAAAAGGACATATTGGTTAGTTTATTCCAGATACCGGATTCTTGAGATTCCCTTCGTTTTTAGCAAGGAAATGTCATCTTCTTTGTCAGCGTACAACTTGTGGTTCAAACGCCAGGGCTAAATAAGAAGACGACGTATGTCATGATGTCATAATAAATATTTCGATACAAGTAAAGAAAGTTTGTCATTGCGACAGAGGCGGAATTCGTTAGAGCAATAGGCGACTGTGTTATGGAGCCGAGGTCTGCAGTGACCGTACACGTGTGTCAAATGACGTTTTTCAATACACTTATGACTCGTGGGGGTTCACCCGAGCCTCGTAGGGGTCACCTGATATAATAAACAATTTATTTATGCGGAGGAGTTATATAACGCCATATTAAGCCAGGAATAATTGCCTTTAATGCATGTACGAGTCTAGTTGTGTTCTGTACTAAATAGTTATTGGTAACAAAATGACAATTTATTTATTACAATAAAATTGGATGGGGAGATGGGACGAGCACGCGCACTTTTCCGCATTAGTGCGGAAAACAGTCAATTGCGTGCTTAACCTGAGTGGGATAAAGGCAGGTTTTCGACTAATTTTATTGAAAAAGTATTGTTAGTGTCCAACTTAACATAGTCTTTCCCAAATTGAGCAACACCCGTTCCACAACGAGTTCAACAATTGGATTGTAGACTTTTAATATACTTACAAATCCCAGTGGATCAGCCGACAGATGCTGCCTGCCGTTAGCGGTGAGGATCTTGCCGGCGCCGTCGGTGATGACGAGGGCTGGTATGCCGGCGACCCCGAGCGCCGCCGGCATGGTCAGGCGCGCCTCTGTCGCCGACCAGGGCACGGAGAGCGCCCCCACTGATGACACTGACTGTACTGTGCGGTTGTAGGATTGCTCGCTCCTGAAAAGAGAGGGAAAAAGTAATTAGTTGATCAGTCATCAGCCGGAAATTTGCGATTGTGGCGCGCTCTATAACTTCTTTCATCATCATCATTTCAGCCGAAAGACCACTGTTGATCAAAGGCCTCCCCCAAATGTCGCCACAATGAACGGTTCTGTGCGTCTCGCATCCTTCGGATTCCCGCAACCTTTACCAGGTCATCGGTCCACCTTGTAGGAGGCCTTCCAACGCTGCGAAACTTCTGCTGATAACTTCTTTAAATAACATAAAACTTCCTAGCATATTATAAAACAAAGACCTACATTGCGTCTGTTTGTATGTTCGCGACAAACTCAAAAACTACTGACCGGATTTTCATGCGGTTTTCACCAATATACAGAGTGATTCATGAGGAAGGTTTAGGTGTTTATTGCATGCACATTATAGATAACCGCCGAAAATTTCAAAAAAAATGTAACAATCCTGCGAAGATGGGGATGGGGGAAAGGGATGGAGTTTTAATTAAATAAAGAATTAAAAAAACCAACACTTTTTTAGCTTTAAGTACGAATCATGCCCCTTTTTAGGCTCTGTGCTTATTTGCTTCGCTTTTACGCATTATTTAATGCTGCTCTGGAATACGGGTTCATTAATAAATTGTTTAATTACCGCATCCGAATTGTGATTTACGTTCTCATTTTCACCCTCTAAGCACCTAATAAATAAAAGGTAATTTATATACGATAACGCCTTCTGAATTCATTTCCCTTTCTGTATTCATAGTCTATAAAAGTTTCATTCCGTCGTTAAAATAAAATATGACGTCTTTATAACATCGAATAGTGAGAACAATAAATAGAATAACGTTCTGGTGTTCAATTTATTTGGTAGCACGCTGTAAAATCTGGCCCCCACGAGTAGATGTACCCCATACCACCATTCTACCGTCTTGCATTTGGGCTAATGTTTTTAGCGAGATATGAGATTTGTTTTTTACTTGCATTATCTCAAACCATAAAAATATGTCATGTTTATTGACGAAACAAGGAGACCACGACGGACGGCAGTTCCGTCTACTGAACAAGCCCTTAAAGTTTGCGGAGACCTGTCCCTTACACCCTGTATACAGAAATATTTATTTCACTCTCTCCCTCTTTCTCTAAATTCTATCTGATCTACCTCTTAAATTACATAACAACTTACAGTCATTCAGACGGCTCGAGCCCTGCAACTCAAGCCCATAACAACTTGCTACCGACACAACACAACATTACTATCAAATGTTTCGCGTTCGCTAAAGTTCTCCTAAAGGCAATACATAAATCACGGGAGAAAATAGAGAGCGGCAACCTTCTCACAAGAACCTTAATTGCAACTAGCAATATACATAAATAAATTGTTATTCTCGAGTCCCGTCCCAATGCGGGATTGTGTTTGTAAGTCCCGGCACAGGTCCCGGGCCAAGTTTGAGCAATGAATACAGATTAAAGATAGGATTGCTAATTGTAAATTTATTGATCTAGGATTAAAGTTAAGGCCAGATTCTACCCATTATGTACTTTTATAAACCTCTGGAAATCCACAAATATATACAAACGAACACAATGAAAAATATCGTATTAAAATTGATTGTTACATGATATAAATTAGTTGGCAGGAAAATAAAAAAATCGCGAATCTGACCCTAATTTACGATTTTATACGTGTAGGTATATCTACGTGAATTATTTCTTTTAAAAAAAATTAAAGATTGTTTTTTAAAAGCGCCTCGCAAAAACCAAAATCTTGAATTATTGTTTAAAACCGATGTTTCGGGGCCGCAAAGTCGACGTAGCCCCGGGCGGTGTTCATAGAAAATACTCAGTGACTACAACCGACCCAAGAGTGGACCAGACGGTTGTAAACCAGCGTTAAAACCAAGGTGCCCTTGGTTGGAGCTTTGTTTGTGTGTTTGGTTTATGTTGCGGCTAAATGGATGCAAACCACGCGCCAACACGTTCGCAAATCAGTCACTGCGGCTCAAACGCGCTCGCCAACCAAGGGCAGTTGGAGGTCATGGTTTATAACTGCTGTCTACTCGAAACTAGCAAGGTCACCTATGGTTGGGACGTGATTTGACCACCTGGTCAACTTTCTACTGTTTCGATATCTTTTCAAATCATGATGTTTTAATAACGTAGTTTATTTTTGGGAGGCAGTGTGCAATCTGTCTGAGGTTATGTCCACGTACATACTGAATAAAAAACGTGCGGGTTTGCGAAAGATGGATCATGTGATTTTGTCATCATGTGTGACCGAACTCAATAATAGGATAACTCAGTCTGGGACAGGGGGACAAGACAAGCTTTGATTGAAAATGGGAACATTCATTTATTTATTGGAACATTCCAGGACTAGGATAAGTAGACTCGATAGCTTTTATTATGATTTTATGTGGCCAATGCTAAAAATGCGTACTATTTATACAAATCTTATTACAGTCATTATCCATTCACTATGAGGCTTTTATTAAAATTTTATGACTTTTAGCACACGTCGGCACACGTCGGTTCTATTATAGCTCGGGGCTTTTTCTGGACAGCCACTTGACGGCTGATATGGTTACGGTTACCAGATGAAAAAATCCGAAGAAAAGGCCTAATTTCTATTACAGTTTGAGAATTTTCTCTCAAACGAACATAACTTTTTTTTTTAGACTATGGAAGTGCGCATTGTACATCGCACTCAAAGTGGCAGGTAGCAGTGACAACCCCGGTAATATAACCAAATAATATTACCAAAGAAAGATTATTTCTAGTTGTTTATTTTTTTTATAGATTTTTAAAATGTAAGCTGTATTTTATTAAAACTTCTAATAATCTGTTCTGTAATCTGAGAGGAGTCAAAAAAAGCATGAAATCTCAGGACAAATTCTGATATATGGTAACCGAATGACAAATTGACAATACACTTACGTTGTTCTTTGCCAGGCTGGGTCAGACAATGAGCGTGTCAGCTACCACAGAACAGCATCATACTATTCTTTCGCCTTCACAATATTAGTGCGATGTATCGACATCGCACTAATATTGTAAGTCAGTGTGTATTTTTGGGACTTCTTTACGCATAAACGGCTGAACGGATTTGGACACAATTTGGCACACCAGTAGAACATGTCCTGGAATAACACATAGGATATTTTTTTCCCTGGAATATGCTCCTTAAGTATAATTTTTTACTGTCACGCTGGTCCGCGTGCCTCAAAGAGCTGTCAGCCCGCGCACCTCAAGGAGCTGTCAGCGAACCGTAGAGGCCCAGCCTGCTAGCTGTAGGTAAGCAGGGCCGAAACCTGCTGGGATCAAGGGCCGTTTTCTGAGAGGAAGGCTCAGCCCCGGCATGATAGGCAACAAAGGAACGGGGTAGGTTTTTAGTCAGTAAGAGTCTGACACTATTTCCCGCTCCACCCAAGGGCGGGATTTGTCATTGGATGATTTTACCTACCATTAAACGGCGAAGTCGCTGGCAGCAGCAAAGTTATATACAAAATACTGTGTCAACAGTCCGTTCCGTATCGTCACACGTCAGACGTCAGTAAGGGTAGAAGAGGGTGGATGTAAGTGCCAACGCCTGTGTATAAGTTATAGCATTCACGCAAATATCAAGTTAGTTGGCGCTACAATAAATTACGTTCTCTGCCAGTGTCAGCGGAGGCGGGAGCGATCAAATTGCTTTTTTACGACGCAACTTTATGCCGTAGTGTTGGGGCTGGAATCTCGGGGTTTTAGATCTTTGGCATAATAACTGTTAAGTACCTTTTGTTTAGGATTTTTGACGAGATTCTCCGTAAAGTTTTTAAGTCGAAAAATTTAATGCAATGAAGAAGTGCTAGACATTTTCGTAGCTGATGATAGACAGATATACATACGGCCCATTTTTTTTTGGATATCATCAGATGATTTCTCCCGCTCTAGAGATAAGGTAGCCCAAGTCCTATCAGTTCTAAGGCCAGGGTAATTCTTTCAAACCTTCCTGTCATGTTGGCCCTTCTGGGCCTCTTCAGATATACCTACGGCAAAACACCAATGAAGTGGTACTGACAGCATCATCAACTGATTGCCCTCTCTTCTAAGGTATTTTAATGTGAGTGAAGCTGCTGTTTGTACATAAGTGTCTAAAGGTGCTAATTTCTAATGTGCACCTTAATTTATTATAAATAATAATTGATAAATAATAAACTTAAAAAAATACCAAGGTAATGTATAAATTTAATTGTATGTTCCATTAATTTAGTTTTATTATATTGTTTAATTTATTATACTTATTATTTGTAAAAGTTATGAATTAGATTTAATGTCCTAAAATTATTATTATTATTTATATTTTTGTCATTACAAAATAGCCCGCTGGATATATAATAAATAATAATAAAAAAAATATTCCCGCTATTTTCAAGCTGGGATGTTATGAAACTTACAGAGCTTTATAACTAAAAGTTCCTTCTTCATCTTCTTCAATTCTTCAAACTGATTCCGTAACCGAAATCGATATAAAAGTTTCGGATAAAGGTTGAGTCAATTCATCAATTGACAGACTGAGACCAGTTTTTGTTGGTTTCACCCGGCCAAACCAATGACAATCTAGAATAGAAATAAGTCAGTTTGTCTATTTTATAAGTAGCAAGATTTCACATGACTACTAGTATAAAACAAAGTTAGTTCCCGCTGTCTGTCCCTATGTATCTTTAAAACTACGCAACAGATTTTGATACGGTTTTTTAATAGATAGAGTGATTCAAGAGAAAAGTTTATATGTATAATACATGCATTATTAAAATCACCGTTGCACGCGTGCGAAGCTGGGGCGGGTCGCTAGTATTTCTATAAATATAGACCGAAAGTATCCGAAACATGCGGATAATCTGAAATAAGTTCATAGAAATCGGTATAACATTATTCCTATATCCGTATCCGTTTCCAGATCCAATAACATCCCTGTTTTCAAGCAATAAGTAAAAGGGCATGGTAACAAGCAGCACGTTTAACAGTTCAACTAATAAATTGAGTTAGTTCTATCGCGGGAGACGACGCCCATAAACCTACTTCGGAGCTTCATTGTCAGCAAGATGCATTTAACGATCACATTTCTTTTTTATGAGTATAACTTGGAACATTATCAGATATGATGACGACAGGGGGTGGTGGTAAGTAGCCATTTTGTATTGATGAACAAACCTCACCTTGTCTTCTCACTCGTGTCGTTATGGGCTATTGAAGTTGTTAAAAATATGAATGTTTTTTAGGATTCCGTATCTAAAGAGTAAAAGCGGGACCCTTTTAATATGACTCTACTGTATGTCTGTTTGTCACCAGGCTGTTTCTCTTGAAGCGTGATAGTTTAGTTGAAATTTTCGCAGATGATGTATTTCTGTTACCAATATAACAACTATTACTAAAAATAGAAATAAATAAATATTTACATGTATCATACAGCAAACGAGATTTTTTGCCGTTTTTTGTTCTATATTAATATTTTAGTTCGTATTACCAAACTGTATTTATTATTATTTAACTAGTAACATGTGGAAACGTAGTGGATTGTACATTAACTAGTAATATACTATATTATATATTTTGGTAATAAACGTGTTGCGCCGACCCCAGGTAATATGGGACAAGGGCAGGAAGAAGAAGAAGATACTGTATATTTTTATAAAAGTTATAATACGTAGATACAATTGTTTGTTTCCCAAATAAAATAACATACATATAAAAGTAGTGCAGAACTCGTTCATGTGCGAGTCCGATTCGCTTTTGGGCAGTTTGTTTTTTTATTATTGTTGTTGGCGATGAAGCACGTCAATGAAGCGCGCTTGCCTAGAAGTAACCTATCACCCTCTGTACCCTACACCCCTTACTCTGCACTATTAAAGACCCCCAGGTTGTAGCTATAAGGAAATGTGAAGGAAACACATACCTACTCCAACAGGGAGTTCCACTCCTTATGAATAAATCTTAAAGTTTTACATGGATCGAGTGCCTAGTATCTGACCTGTGGTACTATTCTCTAAGAAAACGCAGCGATGCCTCAACGACGAACACCCAAATAGGATACATTGGAATGTCAACCTAAAATACCTATACATTGGATTGTTAATTCAATGTATCCTATTTCGATGTTTGTCGTTGCGGCAGCGCTGCGTTTTCTTAGAGAATAGCACCACTGTACATTCTGTACAACCCAGAAATTGACTATAACGGTAACCCTAAGCAAAACCATAATCTCAGATTTTCGGGTTTCTGACTACCTATTCGTATCATCATTTGTCTCACTGCCAAAGATCCGATGATGAAAGCTGGAACTAGAGGCACAGAGCAATCTCGATATGTTAAGAGGGTCACTCATCCTCAGACCAAACTTCGCTAGAGTTTTTTTTTTATGGTAGGTGTAATCAAAACTTTGCTAGAGTTATCCAAGAATATTTTTTTTATATCGATCTTAAACTATGGATCGATGCTGTGAACGGATCTCAGAAAGTAGAAAAACATTCGAAGCATCTATTTCCTCAAGCTAATCCAGTCATAAAATGATAAAACACAATCCGCCTTATTCCAAAACGCGACCTAAAATAGTTCCGGGACTATTACTAGGTTTAATCCCGATCAAACGCTAACTAAATGTAGTTTTCGGGATTATTACTAAATTTAATATCAATTAAAAGCGATCTAAATGTATTTCCGAGACTATTATTAGGTTTAATGCCAATTAAAACTAGCAATAGTTCCGGAACTATTTTAGATCGCGTTTTGGAATAAGGCGGAATATGTGCATTGTAGGATCATCAGAACCGTGCTTTTTAGGATCTATAAGACTCAGTAGGTACCTGAGTACACGGTAACCAACGGATCGATCTTTTAAAACTCGATTTATTAATGAATCGATTCTTTAGACTTCTATTCGATTTCAAAATCGATCCTCTTTAAGAAGAATCGCCACCCCTAAAGTTTGCTGAAGACTTATTGTCGATCCCATCATATTTTTAACGCTGGCATTTCTCCTCCATAAATATTTCATATCCACATTTCTGACTCAAAGTTACCGCAGGCAGCCATATTTTAAAACAGAACACATTTATCACACGCGGTTGGGGCTGAAGTTTCGTTGGCCATAACTGCCGTTCCGTTGATTTTCATGTAAAAGTTTGTCACTACAAGCTGACAAACGACTTCCTGACGAGCGACGGCTTTATCTGCTGATCTTCAAGTTATGGAGCAAGGAGGGGAATAGACTGACATTGTTTTAAAGATGGCCGAAATGTAATAGAAGTTCAAAAGTTGGTCATTCGTGATAGTGATGGCAGTTTAAACTTTTAAGGTCAAAATAGGCTTGATGCTATGGGTTCTAGTTATTATGTAGGTGTGAATCACGCTTCTTTTTCGTTCTCTGGTTTGAAAAGCTTTTGAATTTTGTAGTCGAATCATTGTTTTTATTATTAAGTATGTAAAAAATACCTTTATAGAAAATGGTAAAAAGATCACAAACAAACGATTTTTTCAAATACCTTCAATATTAAGTAAGTTAGAGACCATTCGAATGCAAGTCTGGTAGAAGAGGGAACTATCAAGTAACAGAATAAGGATGCAAATACAGAAATGTGACGTCACTGCCAACAGGTTACGCGTATACAAAAGAGATAGTGCTATATTTCCACCACGCATCCTCTAAGTTCTTCCTCAGTTCCCCATGGTGCTTCCTCTAATAACCAACTTAAATGTTATTTTCAGAAAAAGATTTTTCATTATTACCTATGTGTTTGTTTGAAAAATAATTGCTCGTCAGATCCAGAATTCAGATTGAAACTGTATTGGAACCGTGAGACCGACGCAGATATTTATAAAAGTAAGTACCTAATTATGAAATCTGTTTTTTTAGATATATGTACTTACCTTTATCAAGGTAAGTATCTAGAAACAAAAATATTAGGCCGTCTAGAAAAGCTCTACGGACTTATCTGGGATTTTCCTTGATCAGGCTTATACTTTGAGTCGAGAGCAATCGAAAGCCTACTGACTGAATTTCGGAATTTCAGAATAGAGCCACAGATACAATAAATAATGCAACGAGTTTGTCTTTTGTTTTCAAGTCACACTCGACCCCGGATCGAGCTTAACCCTATTTCTTTCAAATAAAATAACATATCCTTCCAAAATTGAGTTTATTCGCAACCGTATCTATTCAGTTAAATAAGTAAGCCATATTCTTTCCAACGTTTCGACGATATTTTCCCGCCATAATTCACTTGCGCGCCATTACGCTTCGGCGCCATGACACCCGCCCAAAATAAGCATAACAAAATAAAACACTGTGTAGAAAACTTCTTTTCGTAATAAAAGAAGATTAGCATATCCATGGGAGCTTTTAGATTAAATTTTTTGTCGGAATGAAATTTTGTTTGAGATGTATTGTTGAGAAAGTTAAGGAATTCGAAATGTACCTACGTAGCTATTCTTTTGCGTACAACTGTAGAACAGAATAAAATTCAATACTTATTTCGTTTTTCTGTTGGTTGCCTCCAAAGAGAATCTATAGTAAAGTAGCCTGTTTGATTTTTTTGTAATGTTTTTCGCCTGGATGCTAAGTCCGTTTAGCACTGTCATCGTATAAGTAAGCTAAGTTCACATTCTAATGTTTTTTTAATATTTGGCAGCAAAATCAAGTCAACCTTCTCGACAAATTTCGCCGAGCTAAGCAACACGACACTACAATAAAATTGTCAGGTCCATTTTACCGATATTGCGCCTGTTTCAATGATTACACTTATTATTCAGTTGTGCAGACACTTGAGATACAAAACTACACTAATTTTGCAACACAATATACGCTAAGAATCAATTTGCGAATAATTAAATCAACCAAAGAACTTCCCTCGAAGAAATCCGCCAAAAACTCCGTTGTCTCTTTGAGAATTATTGTGAAAGCATCACAACTTTCAAAGAGACAAGAGAACCTTGATATAATTTACCTATGGCTATATCTACATATTATAGATAAGTTTGTTAGGGTCTATGCTTTAGATCCAAATTCCCCCTTATCTCACTATAATCCTATATTTATGTTATTTTATTAATATCGCTCAAGGGTGAGTTATGAGGGTTGGTCTCTGTTACGGAACGGCCTGCCCTCGCTTAGATTATGCGGAAAGCGACTATAAGGTGATTATTATTAGACGGACGGACAGAGCGACCACCTGGGTCCTAATATAATTTATGCCGACATCAATAACAAACCCGTTGGTTGTGATGTAACTTGGAAGGTAGTATTAGCCCTGGTCGACCTACCCCAAAGGGACGGGGAGTGGAAGGAGTCATTTGATAATTTCCCACTTAAAAAATGATGTTTTACTTTACATGCACTGTTATAGACATTTCTAGAATAACTTGATTCCTCCTTCGCTTCCTCCATCAACTTACATAACATATGTATACTAATTTATTTAATGGGGTTGTGACGACCCCCAGTTTTTGAGTTCATTCTTCTTCCATTCGCCCTCATCTCAATGGCTTCTTTCTAACTATTTACCATGTTTTACAAAACAAACCATCTAAGGACCTACTTAACTACAATACGACAGTTCAATTGAAATGATCATAACTTTATCTAGCATGCTCAAAGGATCAGTTTTAAATATGAAACTAGAATTCTATTATGAAAGTGTTACCGCAAAGTTCAGCTGTACCTCATTTACATTATTGAAGAAAATGGCGCTTTTACAGTACATATCTTTTTTACGTCAATAATTTCATAATTTCGGTATTCTAGATTGTTCTCACATCATAATTATATACCTAAGCATCAAGAAAAATGTAACCAGAATACATAATAAAATAAAAAAGCCTTTTATTTCCTAGTAATATGTAACAATATCTACTTTGAAATGTGATAAGTTTAAATAAAATATATTTATCTCTCAAGATTGCTCACTTTACATTTACTTTAATAATTATAATATAATAATTGCGAAATAATAACAGTAGCAATTGATAATTAGTTAATAATGATAATTGCAATCAATAAATGAATTATATACAAAAATCAATGAATTATACGTAATTTTACTAATGAGTAGGTAGTTTATTCACTATGAATTTAATTATGTTTCATTCACATCCATCGGTTTCCTTGAAAATTTGACCTACATCTGGAGATCCTGTTTACTCGTCTCTTTTGTAGACTGTAGGAACCAAGTTTTCATGGAGATAGAGCTCATGTCATGTACGACGACCTTCACTTGTTTTACTCGAAAACTGGTGTGACTTGGCAAATTTTTACTCACCAACTAGAATCTTTGTGCCCAAATGCAGACGCCAGCACATCAAGCTACCTCAATCTGTCAAATTTCTTTAATAGATTTTCAACCTAATCACAATATCGGAAGGTTAATGTTTGATTGGTAAAATTTGACAGATTGGGTTAGATTGACGTGCTGGCGTCTGTACAATTTAATCAAGCGTGTGTAAACTAGACTGGAGACTGGTCTGACGCCCTTTTGCTTTGCGAACTTGGCTGACGCACTGCCGTGTCTAGATTGAAAGCTAAGCTTAAAGTGTGGTTCACGGACGTAGCGGCTGCAAGAAATACGGTGTAATTGGATTTTTCTCTTGGAAATCTTGATAACAGCCAGTTATTGGAATTGCGTTTTGTAAAGGGCGCCTTTCAATCCTGGTTTCATATTTCCGTAGAAGAAAATAAAATGAATTTTTGAATCAAACATTGCGAAGAGGATTCTTCTGAAGTCCAAAGCTCATATATCGTTTAAATTAGGAACATGCTACATCTAATACGAAAACTACAGTTAATCATAATAGTTATGTCTTGAAATTCTAACATTGCAATCATATTTATTTTAGTAGGTGTAGTACCTACCTTCATACAGATAACATAGTTTCGAATATCTAGCCAATTAAAATCCCTTTACATTTTTCAGAAGACAGTAAGAGTATGTAAGTAACGGCCACAATCAACAATATATGTATACCTATGTATAGCTTAAAAATTCAAATGCCGACAAAAAAAAAACATAATAATACGTAAGGATTATATAATTCGTAAGTAATTTCACTACAAAATGTAAAAAAAAAACATGTTATAATTTTTATACAGGCAATACATAGTGCATGTACTTACTCGTATCTCGTAATATAATGAATAACAATTGGATAATAATAAAGTAAGATAATTTGTTAATAATACTGTAAAACTTAAACCTGTTAAAAAAATCAATCAGTTGTAACAGAAAATCTCCACTAAATACAAGGAGGACGATATTCTCGAATCTCTGCTGAGAATTGCAACAGACACGACCGGCAAGCACGGCGGCCATTGAATTTGATGACCGTTCTTCCAGGATTATGTCCATGAACTGGCACGGGGGGCGCATTGCGCTGGCAAAGCGGGTTAACGCCATCAAACTGTGATAACGTTCAAAGAAGGGGGACTGTGTAAGTGGCTACAGAAAGCACACTTCGTACAAAGCTGAAACTTTAGGAAATTCTTCCGAACTTATTAGTGTTTTTTTTTCAGCGAAGTTGATTGTTTTTTTTTAGTAATATCTTTCTATTTTACTTGAAAAAAAATAACAAAGTTGTTTAGCTTCTGAAAGGAAAAGAATAGGTGAAATAAGACGAGCAGAAACAGCGATGAAATGAGACTAGAGTTAGCAGAAACAGCATAACAGCGTCAATCTCGCCTAGGGGTTGATGCACGAGCTTGATACCAGCTGGTAACACAAGTGATTGTACTCTTATGTTTTAAGCAGTTCGGCACGCGCTCGCGTCCGGTTGCAAAAACTAAGTGAGGGCAACACTCCGTTTCGCATTGTTGTTAGATGTGATATTATATGTTTGTCCCATTCTATTTCCTACAATGTGTGTAAGTTTGAAAAGGAAAGGTATACTCTAGACTGAGAAAATACGCATTAAATCTGAGTTGACTTGTTAAGCATGCCTGCTTTTTGAGGTTGACTCAATGAGTTCGGGTTACCGTTCAGCAGTACTACCACGTGCTCTTACCGCGATCCGTTTGAAGACCTAAACTGTACTTAAAGGGATTAAGCTATATAGGATTACAGCTCTATCCCTCGTTCTTCTCGCCTCGTTATGCTCGTGTACGGGCGCCGTCAGTTGGGACTGGTCATCTCTTAGCTGCCAGTAGCTTGATTCAAATTCAATTTTTTTTTTTTATTAATTTATTTATTTTTTTCTTTACTTATCTACATCGTGCTCACATATTAGAAGCGACAAGAAAAATGTAACCAAGATTTATGTAACTCATAAAATGATTTAAAAAGAGTGTCCATGGAGTTTCTAGCACGTTCCTCTCCATAGAGATCTACGCTTTGGAACGTGCAATTTAGCTTCACTTTTTTATGGACTGACTGACATTTTGTCAATTCAAAAGAATCTGTAATATTGGTCTATTTGAAATAAACTATTCTGATTCTGATTCTTCCTTGCCCTACCGACTTTTTCACACGTCATGGTAAGTCCCCAGAAGTTAGAGACGTATTTTAATTTTCGACGCCCATCGAACGTATACGCGGGCACAGCTAGTGTATAAATAATTCATATACTTCTTACATTGTTACTGAACCTTCTCCGCTTATTTTCTTATTACCATATAAGGCCGCATTCCCACTATGTCGTAATCTTAACGGTTAATTTATCGTCAGACGACTGTCGTCTCTAGCTGTTCTAATTATAACAGCTATTTGTCGTGGCCACGCACGACAGATAGTTGCATCAACAACACATGTATGATACATCATCACAATTTAGTTGTGACTAATTATTATCGTTTTACTACTGTCGTGTTAGCCGTTAAAAAGTTAAAAAGTAGACGTCAGTAAATCAAGGCGACCTCTAAGTGAACTATTCCATTTAAATGAAATCGATCTAGAGAGACAGATAGATATCTACGCCTTGGAAGTGTGCAATTAGCATCATTTTTTTCTGGTAGACCGACTTCTTGATCTTTCGAAAGTGCCTGTAAATGGTTTATTTGAAATAAATAAATGACGACAGATAATCGTATTTATCAAAGATTCAAAATCTTTGAAAAATGCGATTATCTGTCGTCACGACAAAATGGGAACGCGGCCTTAGAGTTAAATTTCCAATTTAACCAAATGCGGCCAAAATATCTGTGTTTTATACTGTCATCTGATCCGTAAAGCCAATTAGTGCAGTCCCCACGTCGCTGGCTCCGGTGGCCCTTCTTAACGTGCACGTTATACGGCAGGAGGTTTATCAGCACCCCACAGGCGAGTAATCGGTGCTTTAACCGAAACGGCTAACCCGTTACTGGGTACCCGGGTATAATAAGCGTACGGGCTTTATTAGGATCGTGTGCCTGTGATAAATCTTAAGGACCAGCAGGTTTGGTTAATGGTCATTTGTTCTGGTCCCGAAGTAAAGGACAAACCATTCTGGTCATTCGGGGGTCGTAACAGTAAGGGATTCAGTATCAGGGTAGCTAATCACCAGGACAATAGACAAGAATTAATGATATTGTGCACTAAAATAGTTACCCAATGCTTTCAGATCTCAGGATACTGATAGGGCTTCCGCCATTTACGCGGTGTTGTATTTCTTCGACAAGGCTTCGATTATGTTTGCTAAGGCGCGGGCGGATAATTTTTTCGCGATCATAGGGAAGTGAAGCGCTTTTCTATTGGGTTTAAATTTAAATTTCGCGGTTTACCTTGGCACTTCCCCCCTAAGTGTCTAAACCTTAGTGTTAGGTTCTACCAACATTAAGAAAACAACAAGGGAAACAGCAAAGGGAAGTTCATTTCATGCAGATTTATTTGCTTCTGTTAAATTGTGTTGAAGCTTAAATTGCCAACCAACCCTTGGTTCATCGCCTCATCGGTTCCCCACAGGCGTTTTGTAATGAGGCCCCTAGCCCCTACCCCAAACGATACAACAACACAAAACAGTGTTGCCAGCACGGTAGCGCCCCAAACTTACACAATTTCATCATTTTCAAAATACAGAACTTAATTTTGCTCTTTACTTTATGAAAAGCTTTTGTTTTATATGGCGTTGGAAATTAGAGTTATATTTAGAAATTATTTAATTTTTGTTGAGGTTACAGTTACTTTTTTCCTTAAAATGTGGACATTATTATACATTCTGATATTTTTGCAGTAAGTATTTGGCACAAAATCTATCCAGTCTCGACAAGCTTTGCTGAGGTAGACAAAAACTTTCAAAACCTTGGCTCCATTTTACCAAGATCACGCCTCTCTCAATGGTTCCGCATTTTGTCCAGTTGTGTAGATACAAAACTACTCCAATTTATGTTAGAATTTCTACTTTTTAAATAATATGTTTGTCTTTGTAAATACTTGTAGAATATCTACTGGAAATCAATTAGCGAATAATAAAAACAGCCGCTAAAATTGTTTCGGTACCGATCCCCTGCATTTGGTTTAGGTACATTTTCAGTTTTCACGTTGATTTTCCTTTATATTTCCTCAAATGTCAAATTACACTTAAAAAATATAGAATAATAATATAATAATTAATCGATCTCACCTCAGCGATCAAACGGATTTTGTTTGAATAATATTGTTTTTGATGACATTTGGAAACACGATGTATTATCATCAGGATATAGTTTTTTTTTAATTGATAAAAACTAGTGCTTGCATCATCATAGTGATTGCATCACTGCTTACCATCAAGTACGATAGCAATCCCACTTGATGGTAAGCAGTGATGCAATCGTTCATGGTGAATCGCATCAGTTTATTAAGAGTTTATTCATTCTAGCCTTGAAGACACCTAAATTAAATTATAATCGGGCGGGAAGACCGCAGGCAAATTGTTCCTGTCCAATAGTATATTTTTCATCCTGGTATATTACACGGGCGAAGCCGCTACCAAGAGCGAGATAGGAATAAATTAAATACCTGCTGTTTTCTTTTTACGATCACATTTCACTGCCACGTTGCTACAATAACTACCCTAGAACGTAACGCGGGGAAATGGCCCATAATAAACGCCTTGGTTCTATTACAACGTTGAAAGATAAATCTCAAGGGTATTCCCGTTAGTGTTTAATTTACATTTGTTTATTCTATCAATCCTGTTTTAATTAACAATTTAATTCGTAGCGTGGTAGCGGGATAATTTCGAGAGCTGGCTGGCTTGATACAGTAATGCCTTGGTCAGATATTATGAGTAGATTAGAACGCGGGAAATTGAGTTTTGTGTATCGGTTTTGTTGAGTTAGGTTAAATGGCTCGGGTATTAAATAATTCGATTAATTTAATACTAGCGGTTGAATCTAATTTCGTTTTATAGGTACTTGTTTTAAGTTTTCAAACTGTAAATGAGATCGGGTAAAATAGTAGGATATTTTCCATGGAGTTAGTAAGTACTACTTTTTTAGATTTTTCATGGCTGTTGAACTTGAATGAGCAGTAACCGATTTTCGGGATATTCTAATTTTCTACATAAGAAATGCTGTTATGAAAACTTGGTAGTGGGTCAAAATAAAAATTGACAGACGACATTAAAAAAAGCATTGCAGATTTCTTCTTTGTAGAGACTTATAGATAGCGTGCACTTGAACATGAGTCGTACAAATAATGCCAGTCGTGTTGCCAACTTTTTGCTGCTATTATGTCGCGCATTTATTGCTGAGAAACTACCAAGAATGCACAATACTGACACTGAATGAGAATTCTTATCTCGAGTATTGTTGAAAACTGCAAATATACTGTCGTGGAAACATGTCATCGATGTTTTTAAGTAGATATTTCTTAGTTACCTACTCCAGCATTAACGAATACACTTAGTAAGTTTTAGATCTAAGTATTGTGCAATATTAGTAAAATAAAAAACAATAGAAATGAGATGCTGGATGGGAGATGTGTCTAAATGTCTAGAAAGGGGGTGACTACAATTCTATCATTATGCAAGATTTTTTTAACACGTGTAGTATAATATAAACAGTGAAATATAATGAGTACAGTTTATATGTTCTTACAAAACTTTAATAAAAAAATTCACTAGATACTCGTACCAATACAGACAATAATCACAGAATATAACTTCCGTGCGGTTTCGATACGATATCACGGCTCGCAATTTGTACGAATCAGTTGTGGGAACGGTGTTTGTTACCCGCTGGCGTTTTGTGCACAATCATTTGGATTTTAAATCTAGCGTGTTGCATTGCAGGCTGCCATATTTGTCTAGCTCCTAGTGGAATATATTGAGCTGTTCTCAGGAATGCTGCAACTGATATTATGCGATCATAATGCGTCAGGAATTGTTCTAAAATTGGTTTATATACAGAACAATTACTGTGGGAGCTTTTTTGTTTTTTAAGGTCGGAAGTGAAGCGAGAGGTAGTCGTAGACTTTTACTTACTAAAACCAATCTGTGTTCCTTCAATTAATATTGTATATTAAGAACAATCTTGCACTCGACATTATAATATACTAGTAATCAAAGCTCGCAGCACTAGTTCTACAGGAGCCATAATTGCAAAATAAGTTTGGACACCTTAAACATTTAGCTTTATTGGTGAAATGGTAGAGTTTTACGGGATATTAAGGTCGTTGAAATCTGCCATTGGACAGTAGGAATCAGTTTTAATGGAAACCCTAATGTTTCAATTATCCATTGTGATGCGCCATTCTTATAAATAGGTATATGTCAAAAACTAACCCATGACAATAAGAGACGAAAATCAACATTAAAGCCAGTTCTTAACTATTTTTCCCTCTCTTAAACTCAATTTCGAATTTTCACAGTGACGCTTTTACGCAATTTCTCAAACAAATCAAGGAATATTCCCCAGTGTTCCACTTAACATCTATTCATTCGTAGCCCAAAACAAAATGCTGGCGTCACGTTAATACCAACGTAGCTTGTATTTACAACAAATTCCATTTACAACACAAACAAATGAAGCGGTGGCGGAAAGCCATTCAAAATGGCAGTACGGGCACGGGGTACGCAATTAAATTAAGCCGATAACTGTGTAGGGGCAAAGAGAGGCCTTGTCGCCATTACACTGCGTAGTTCCCAGTTTCCCGCGCAAAATTCCCGCCCTTTTTACTGAATGACGTTTGTTTTTTTTTTTTTATGTAAACGTCTGCCGGCTTATTATGCCAATGCAATGGAGTGGGATGATGGAAATGTAATAAAGATCTGTGTGAATATAATTTCGTGAATGCACTTTTGAATGCAAGCGGATTTTATTGTGAGTGAAATGATTTCTGTTGGATTTTATTTCGATGTCTTTGATGAATTGGTTTACAAACCTGCACCTGCCTACGCGGGGTTTTTTACATTAACACTTTATACAAAGATTGCATAAAAACTTAAAAATGAGAAAGCGATTATGAGTTTAACGAAAATAAATTCTTCTTTTGTTTGACGAATTTTCTAAGTTGTATTCATTTATGTAATTAAAAGAAAATTAATTTCCGGTTAATTAAATCTACTAACAAAATAAAACCAATATTTACCAAAACTTTGACCACAACTTCTTTCAATTATAGCTCGGGCTAGTGTATTTTTAATCATAAATAACTCGAGGTTTTAATTAAATCTGAACTTCTAAGAAACATGATGAGCACACGAAAACCTACAAAAAATGCGAAGTCCCCGGGCTCCGAAAACCCTCGGAGTTTATTACAGCCATTCGCTTTTATGTGAAAATTATCTTTTCTGAAGGAAAAAGGCTGTATAAACTTTGTGTCTGGTCCCGTTGAGATACAAACGGAGTTTATGGGCTTATGGAGGTAAGTAAGAAAATTGTTCCAAGTTTTTAGTGGTCGTCAGTTTAGTAAAGATTTTATTTCTTTGTGTTTGTGGAAAGTGCGCTTATCCTCAGTTTCCTAATTTGTAGGAGATTATTCAGACGATACATGACATATACACATGTAGCAGAGCAGGGGGCGTACTCTCGAGTTTAATTCCGATCGGTCGACATTGGAATTGCGACGTTTCGTGCTTTTGAATTCGATGCTAGCGCCAAATTGGTTTAAAATTGCGTGACCACACGCCAAGCTAAATCCCGATTTCACTTAGGTTCCCAAAATGGTCACGCAATTTGGCCCTAGCATCGAATTCAAGAATAGGAAAAGTCAAAATTCCAATGTCGACCGATTGGAATTAAACTCGAGAGTAAGCCCCCTGATACTCATTAGGGCCATGGGAAATTTCTGGGAAGGAAACCTAAAACGCAAAGGGCATCCGAAGGACACAGTACCTCTACCATGAGTTTTAAGCGATAGTTTTCATCGCTACTCGATATCGACGCCGTAAATATTTTGTATGGCAAATTTTGCAGCGCCTCTAGCGGTCACTTGCAGAACCAAAATTTGCCATACAAACTATTTACGGCGTCGATATCGAGTAGCGACGAATACTATTGCTTAAAACTCATGGTAGAGGTACAGGTGTGGTTTTAGTCAGTAAAAGTCTGACACGCTCACTCGCTCTGCCCTAGAGTGAGAGAAGTCATTGGATGATTTCTCAGAAAACAGAACCTGATCTTTTCAATACAAATAAAATAATTTAGTGTAACTATGGCTATATTAAACGCGCGTGTGGCGTGGTCGCTTACAATGGGCCTCAAAAGAAGACTTAAAGTCAAAAGGGCTATGCTCGGAGTTTCCTTGCGTGATCGAATCAGGAATGAAGATCTCCGTTAGAGAACAAGGGCTGCCGATATTGCACGTAGAATCGCCAAACTTAAGTGGCAATGGGCAGGGCAAATTGCACGCAGAACAGATGGCCGTTGGGGCCGAAAGGTTCTGGAGTGGCGACCGCGTACCGGAAGACGTAACGTTGGTAGGAAGGCCTTCCACAAGGTGGACCGATGACCTGGTCAGGGTCGGTGGAGTCCGATGGATGCGAGACGCACAGGATCGGTCATTGTGGCGATGCTTGGGGGAGGCCTATGTCCAATAGTAGACGTCTTTCGGCTGAAATGATGATGATGATGGCTATTTTAACTATCTTGCCAGTATTTATGGCTTTTGAATAAACTTAAATATCCGCCTACAACAAAAAAAAGCAGAATGGAAGTTGTAGTAGATCTACAAACAGAGACTCATTAAATGATGGATATACAATATTTATCTGTGTTAAACATTTTATCGTTACAATATAATAATATTGGCTGTAAGTACTGGTCTGTAGGTATGACGTGTTTATGGTCGTCTCCAGTAATGTGCTACGCGGGTTTTTATTTGATGACGGAGGCAGGTCAATAGACGGTTGTCAGAAATCAAAGACGTAAGTGCGTAAATTAGTGAGGTGATATTTATTTATATTTAATTGTCTAGTGTACAGAAGTGATGCCAAATAAAAAAGTCACCGTGAGTTGCTGCAAACTGCAACACATTGTTCGAAATAAAACAGCTTTAATACGTATTGCATTCGTTCGAATTTTTACAATGTCAATGGACTACAGCATAAATTGGCGGGGAACAGATGCAGAATTTGGCAATTGCCGCCATTATTGTGCCGGCACTGCCAACTCACAGACAAATGCGATGAAAAACAAATACGCGCCAATTTCGAATTAATGGTTATCTAATAGTAAAGGTAAGAGGCGTTAATGGAGTTGAAAGAGCACTTAACGTTGCCACAGATGAAGTGTTGTAAGTACCTGCCCGTATCTGCAATGTATACCTACTTGTATTTGTAACCAAACTTCAGTAATCCTGCAGCAAGATAGTTTCCTAATTATATTTTTAGGGTCCCTTAGTTCAAACCGGGCCGTTTAACCGTAGATTTAATTGATTAATTAATATTTACATACTTACCTAGTTATAAAGTCCACATGTTGTAAGGACACGCACTTGGGCGATGTTTTTTTTATTAATACTTTATTTTTCTATATCATAGACTCGTATAGAATTATTTGATACTGAGAATGGGAGTCCACGTCGTAATAAAAAAACGGTAATTTAAAAAACTAAAAAACCCGACTGCTTTTCTGAGCATTAATGAAAAAGCCCTAAAACAAGAAAATCTGGCAGTCGGGACCCATTCTAGAATTGAGAGCACATACCTATATTACATTGCAGATTACTCCAATCTATTGACTAGACGGCTGACTTTCTAGAATGGGTCCCGACTGCCAGATTTTCTTGTTTTAGGGCTTTTTCATTAATGCTCAGAAAAGCAGTCGGGTTTTTTAGTTTTTTAAATTACCGTTTTTTATTTTTTTAGTTTTATTTTATTACGATATCACTTTCAAAGTAATTACGAATCTAAAGACACCTCTCAAACTAAAATCCATCGAGCCGTTCAGGTCGCAGAGCATGCCAAACATTTGAATTTGGCGCTACAAATCCGCCATTTTGTTTTTTTTTTATTTTGATATACCCAGTGTCACTCTCACAGTAAATACGAATCTAACGACACCTCTCAAGCTAAAATCCATCGAGCCGTTCAGGCTGCAGAGCGTGCCAAACAATTATACATACATACATACATACTTACATACATACATACATACATACTCTCGAAAAACATAACCCTCCTTCTGGCGCAGTCGGGTAAAAAAGTAATTCCAGACATAACGACTGGTTTTGGTACTAGACGGTACCGCACAGTGAAGATATAGGTCCTGTGCTTGTATAAGAACTTCATTCTAATGGAAAAAAAACCGTTCGCCAACAATTCTCGTAAATGCGCGGAAAAGCATTAAGTAATTTAAAGCCGTGTCATAAAAACACCTTTCAGTATTTCAGCATTTCTTTCTTTCCATGATTTAACTTTACAATTCTGCCAACCACAGAAAATTACAAGGCTGAACGTACACTTCCTTTCTACAAGCTTAATAACCGACGCACGGACAACCCTATTAATTAGGGCTGTCGCGAGGGCCGAACCAAAAGCGATTAATTTAAGCGAATTGCTTTTAAAGAATATAGGTGGCGTGACGGTTGTTCTGCGTAATGGACGACTTTCAATTAACATTGTCACATAGTCGTTTTTCTAAGGATTCTGGCAAGGGTAACATGAGCTGTACTGCCATTAGATGTCCTATACCATGATTTTTAATTAGATGAACCAAAGTGACAGCAGTGGACAATAACCCAACTGTCAAATAACAATGCCCAACTGTCAAACCACCATTGTTATAGCTGTCACTTTAGTCCGTCTAACAAAAAATCATAGTATAGACAGTTACAGTTGGCAAAACGACACTAAAATACGAGTTTTATGAGAAAGTAATTGATAAAAGATATATTTGTTCGGTATTTGAATAAAAAACATACTGTCGGGCGAATAGTCATTGCCTGGTTATATTTTACTAGCTTCTGTCAGCGGTTTCACCCGCGTGATAGTAGGTTTTTTCTTATAAACTTTGAGCCCCCACTTCATCCCCTTGGGGGCTGAATTTTGAAAAAATCTTTTTTTGTACTCGCCTGCGCCATAAACGAAAGCCTTGTGCAAAATTTCATGCTTCTAGTAATTTCCCCAGTACTTTCAGCTGTGCGTTGATATGACAGTTAGTCAGTTTCACCTTTTATATACATATATCGATTTACAGTGTGTGCAGTATTTACTGAGCAACACGATCTCAACCCCAACGATGTCATCAGTTTACAGACGATCCAATTGCCATCGATGCTCAAGTAACTTTACGGAGAAGCGATGTTTACACATGTGTCAGTGACGGATGATGATATTATGTTTGACAACAAACGCAAAATAAACGGCGAATCCATTCAAAATCCATGCATGTAAATACCTTCACCATCAGATGATTTAAACTACCTATATCGAAATAGTTTTCATAATATAAGACCCTTTACTTTCTTAGTTCACCTATTATACGCTATTTTTTGTTTATTATGCAAAAATTTATAAAAAAAAAACCGGCCAAGTGCGAGTCGGACTCGCGCACGAAGGATTCCGTACCATATCGAGCAAAAAAGGGCAAAAAAATCGCGTTTGTTGTATGGGAGCTCCCCTTAAATATTTATTTTATTTCGGTTTTGGTTTTCGTTGTTATAGCAGCAACAGAAATATATAATATGTTAAAATTTCAACTGTCTAGCTATAGCGGTTCTTGAGATATAGCCTGGTGACAGACGGACGGATAGACAGCGAAGTCTTAGTAATAGGGTCCCGTTTTTACCCTTTGGGTACGGAACCATAACAAATGTTCAATGAGCGAATATTTAATACGTCAGTTCCGCACTTTCTGAAGAACGAGGGTAACAAACGAAGGCGTCCTTACTTACAAAACTCCTTGCTTCTGAACAAAAACCTGAACTAAAATGCCATGCCATTACATTACTTTCAGCTCTTCAGAAGCCACAATAAAATTGGTTATAATTTTAAAGTCCTTTGTTACATTTGGTATCGATCGAGCTCGACAGGGACAGCCCTACGCCACCCTTCCATTAGTCTGGCTACCTGTCGCGACTCGCGGCTGGCGTCTGTGACGTCACGTTAGCCACCCTCACGAATGTAACGTACTGGGGGTCTACCAACCGAATATTTGCAATTATTGTTGTGCAATTCTATCAGCGTAGAGCGGTGCATAGATAGAGCATTATACGGATTTGTTGAGGTTAGAAGGGTTGAATTAGATTTTACTATCAATAAGATGAGAAAATTTCTAAATAAACTCGTCGTATTTATAGTGTTGGCAATTTAAGAGTGTGAGGAGATTAATTTTGTGTATATTTTTGTTCAATGGTGACATTTTCATAAGTATATGTATATATTTCGGGTGGTTTTATTTTCTTAATAAGTAGATTCTTATTGGTAATCTGAAAACCATTTTTAATTACCAATATACCAAGTGGCTAAACTATTTATTTGAAGTACTGATTCAAATAAAGAAGTAACTGATCTGCGCAGTACTTAAATTGTAAATGTTGTGTGATAGTTGTGGAAATATTATTATTATTATTATATTATTAAATTAAACTTAAACTCTTGAACTGTGAAGCCCCAAGAGGACACCGGTGTCCGCCACCTATTGTCTTTCTATTGTGTCTCTAATCAAAAGGTTAATGGCCTTTGTGGAAGAGACAGGACAATTTTGCCAATAACACGTACGACAGTACTTAAAAAAACTATTTTTATGGCCCGAACCTAGTTGACAGTACCTCCTCGCTCTAAAGTATAGCGAGTATTTTTTTTTTATTTGGTTGGTAGCTTGTCACAATACGCCTAACATCTGTCTACCCTTGATTGTCTTCATCCTTCCATTTATTATTTACTGTACTCTTTGCATTTAGGGCTACAGAATAATTTGTACAAACGTGTGTTTCGCATTTACAAATATAAAAGTTGATGTGTTCGTGAGCAGCAATTAGTCTTTTATATTTTATGTCTGTTTTATTTCACGAATTTGAATTAAGAAATATCCACGTAGTTTGAAGCAGTTCACAGACGAAATTCTATAAAAAATCTTTACTGTATGACACAATAAAATTAGGTTTGCCAATAAAAAAAATTGGAATATTTTAAAACTAAATTAAAGGGTTAAGGTCACATAAGATAGAATATACACCATAGAAATAGAAAAACTCCTTTGTTATATATATAATATACACCGTTAAGTTTTGATCGTTTTAATCCTCTGGAGGGTCGATTCGGTACATGAAACACTATCGATTTGTAAAGATATAATTAAAAAATAAAGTGTTTTTTTTTAAACTCGAATTAATTTGCGCATGTACGAAATTTATTTCTTTAAGTAAACGTCAGCTGGGCGAGTTTAATGACCTATAGGTGGTGGACGACCGACCACTACTTACAAGGTCATTGACTCGTATACTTAAAGAAATTAATTTCGTACATGCGTATATTAATTAGTTTTAGAAAAAAAAGTACTTTATTTTTTTATTTTATCTTTACAAATCATGTGTTTCATGTACCGGATCAACCCTCCACGGGATAAAAACTAGGATTTCTAATCTAGGATTTGGTCTATTCTTGCGCCAATTTCCATCCAAATCCGTTCAGCTATTCGAGCGCAAGCGTGAAGTAAAAACAAACGTACACGCAAACGTTCACCTTTATAATATTAGTGTGACGTAAATAAAGCTTTTGTTTTAAATAATCCACTCGATCTTCAATAACAAATTCATTTCCCGCAGGTGCCGTACAATTTGCGAAAGAATATAAGAGGCTAATACGTTTTATTTTCGTTCTATTTGAATCACTGGGACTCGTTAGTTTACCTTTATATTTCCCATCGGAGGGTCTTAGAAGAATGGTTATTATCTCTCCTGAAGAGAAAATAGGCTAACGTTGATTGAAGAATTTTCTTGGAAAAGTGGAGGTACAGATGATAATCAGCACTAGAAAAAGTAATGGGCACATGTTTGTCTTATTTTTCTTCGAATGATATGTAAATTAATGGGCAAAGAAATATCAATTTAAAAATCAATTTACTTAAAAAGCGCAGTCGAAGTCGAAAATATTATACACCGTTAAATTTTAGTCGTTTTAATCCCGCGGAGGGTCGATTCGGTACATGAAATACTATCGATTTATAAAGAAAAAATTTAAAAAATTAAGTACTTTTTTCAAAAACTCGATTTAATATACGCATATACGAAATTAATTTCTTTAAGTATAACGGTCGTTGCGTACTCCTACCGTTCATTGGCCTCGCTCAGCTGACGTTTGATACGAGACGTTTGTATTTAAATCTTATTTAGTCTTATTTCACAATATAAATTTGAATTATGGCTCAAAAGACTGACTTTATTTTTTCTTTGTAAAAACCGTAAATAGAATACCACAAAAAAAAAAAAAAACTGAAGCTCCAACCAACGTTGCCTTTGCCCATCACAAAAGGAAAAAGAAGTAAAACTGTCACACACACATAGTGATGTGACTTCACTACAAGATCAAAGGGTCTCGTCCAACAGAGCATGACGTAATCATGACAGGACTATCATCCCTTTGAGGGGGTTAATGAAGACCCGCTTAGACCGCAGTGTGGGTAGTGTTAAGATCTGTAATTAAGAAAAAAGACTGGCTAATGAAAGGTTTAAGGTCGAGTAAGCTCTTTTAAAATTAGATAGGAAGTGAATTAGTTAGGATAGTGGGAGACATAATATTTATACATTTTTAAAGTAACTTTTTCTAGCACATTAGGAATAAGAATATCAAATCTTAGCAGTATAAGTCAAACAAATATTTTAACAAAGTTTTGAATACTTTGAAAAGTTTTATATCCAACAAATCCTGTTTTAAATTAAACTGTAGGCACTCACATCTGAGTTTACTATTATTTTCACTTCTCACCAAAGAAATTCTAATCTTCAAAGGCGTCACATCCTTGCCTCTACAGAAAAAAAAAACACACATACCATAATGACACTTCAGTTACATCAAAGAGCATCAAAGCTCCGTGCTCAGCTGACTGCGATCGTGACACGATCACACCCCTTTGACAACGTAATGAGATCCAGTTTCACATAGGTCCACTATAGAAGACCTAAAACTGATATGTCTGTAATAAAATATTCGACGCAGAATGCCTGCAATCAACGTTCGATGCTTGAAATTAAAGCTCCGAAATGCTGTCTATGCAAAGGGGGATTTTAAATGTCATTCTTTTGTGATTATGGAGGGAATTGCAATTTGGCGGGAGAGTGTAATTGTTTTCAACTTTTGTCTGTGGATGGGAAATAGATTTGAAGTTGTGGCTTTAGTTTTTTATGTTATAAAGCTCTTTCAAATTTTGATTTCTATGATTCTCGTGGAACCAAATTCAGTCTTTAACTTTTGATTAAAGTTAAAATATGTTTTCAAAAACGGCATGAATTACATGGTCTCTGTTCTCTGCTTTATGATTTCATGTCATTTGGAAGCGCGCCAAAGAATACAGGTTACTGTTATGTCCCTATTGCTCGGGTTTCAACTTGTCGTGGTTTTACTAATCTTTATACGTGCAAACAGTCAACCTACAAACGTGACATTTCCTGTCTATTCAAAGACGAATTTTATTTTCAGGAAAAAAAAACACAAAGTAACGTCTACATTCTCTTAGGACTTATAAATACCTCAAGGTGCGGCGGTTTGGAATCAGCAACTGTTACATCATAGCACTGATCACGGCGGTAACTATTGAGAAGTGACTGTCCGCCTGACGCAGGTCCTCATTAGATATACTGGTATTTCGGGAGGTTCTTGTATGGGTAGCGGAAAAAACCACCTGAATGTCACCATTGGGCGGATCGTCCGGAGGACACGGTGGAACATACGATGGAGATCTGCCCCGTTAGGACGGACCACCACCCGTGTCCTCGTAGAAGCGACCTCTCAAGTCTTGTCGTGGGTCAGATTATGGTATGGAACGACAGTATATGAGAGGCGTCTATCTCCTACTGCAAAGCAGTAACGCTAGCGAAGGAGAACTAAACCTTTTAGGCTTAAAAATAGTATTTAGTAAAATTACTAGAGTTGTGACTGATATATATTATTAGTATTAGTATTCACTAAGATGTTAGTGATTTTCAATGGATTCATGTATTAGCAATCTGACTAAAGGCGGGTTTCTGAATTGAGTATTTTGAGTTAAGAACGTCTCAAACCATACTTAAATGCCAAGTTTATAGGGTAAAGTAGAGTTTGAGTAATTCTCAACTTCAAATACTTAAATCAGAAATCGGGGGTAACTCTGATATGCTAATATTTCATATTCACATAATATGTAAGGACCATTCAACACAGGTCGAATATTATGATGAAAAAGTACTCTGTGAATATAACATCACTCGAGATTCATTCGATTACCGCGGATCATATTCATTCATTACTATGGCAACAAATGTATTAATGAAAATAAATGTTGAATCACTCATAGGCATTAACATTAATGCTAGCTAATGATAATTTATCTACTTAGCAATATCAAATAGTATCTAGATACTAACTCAGAAGTAATATCTGTTTATTGAATACAAATACAGCAGTGATATCTATGTATTCCATCATATTCAGATATCACATATCACTAATACTCAAATATTAGTTTAAATGTTACGATATTACTAGACGAATATTTTCATATTAGCTAATACTGACAAATATCGGTATTAACCCATCTTTACAAATTACCTCTAAACGAGCATATGGGTAAGTAATATAGAGTAGGTGATGCGGGCAGAGGGCCTCTATCAACAATTCAGGACTCCGGTCCGGTTTGAATTTTAATTACTAAACTCCTCCACTGATTTTAACTATTCCGTTTTATTCGCAAAGGGAAACTGGTGCTACTGAAATGAATCAAGGCGAGTTTTTCGTGATACCTATTGATTTCTAGATTTGACTGTAAAAGTTGAAAATTATCACAACTGTAAAGAATCTTATGTGTATCGATCTAGCGGGGCCACCCGAGATAGACCGTAGAACTATACTCCATCGGTTTAGATAATTAACTAAAGGTAAACCATATTCACATGCCTTTTATAAAAAAAAACTAAAAATGTTTACAATTAGCTATTTACATAAAACGATGTTAGGTCATTAACAGAGGTCGGAGTAGGTAGATTGATTTTATATACTTGCGTCAAGATATTATAATATGGACATGCCATTTTATCCATAATGTGCGGGAAGTACCGGAAAAAGTTCCGGGATTGGAATTATGGACTAAAATAAAATAAAGCGACATACCGTCAAGCGTCATTTCTAATTCAACAGTAAGGGACAAAATATGGTGTAACTATTCCAAGGTATTTTTGTATAAAATAAAATACTGATTTCTTTCACCATTAGCTAACACTGGCAGCATTGATATTATTAATACGTCTTTCACCTTAAACACAAATTCGTGCTAATTTCAAAATTTCGGAACAAATATCACAATAAATATGAAGTTCCGGTATTTTGGAGGCATATCCATATTATTCTCTACGTTTGACGTCAACGACCTTAAATCAATCTACCTACTCCAACCTCTGGTCATTAACTAAATTTAAATAATCTTTGTATGTCTTCTATACGATTTTTTTAAATAAAATGACATATCAAGATTATTTACGTTAACCTAAACCGATGGAGTACAGTGGCAAAGCTTTCTTTGTTCAATTTACCACACGAATTTATTAACAAGCACCTCAACTCTACAGCCGCCTTATAAACTGTGGAGTTTACATGTTTGTAAACGCACGCACCCACGAATGCCCACGATACTGAAGTTATTCCTAGTGTGGAGCAAAGTTAAAAAAAAGGAAAAGGAAACTATTGATTAAAATCACATTATCCCTCCAGCGGAGCCCGCGGTTTTGACTTATTTTAGGAATAAAGAAAAATAATACTAAACATAACCTGCGCTAATGGTAACTCTTGATTTGTCAAATGGATCTTTAACATAACAGGAAAAAATCTGCAAGGAAAATTGTCTGCTTAGCAGAGCCGAGAGCCAAAAGCCAGCTAATTAGAATTCCGAAGCTTGAAAAAAGCACATCCTTTGATTATATACCTGTCAGCACACCATTGTTATGCACCAATGTATTTTAAAGGTTGCATTTTGGAGAGTGTGCGCGGGAATTGCATGACTTGATTCCACCGTTTCATTTCTACCATCGGATTATAATATGGGTGTGTGTACTGGTAACTATACTGTGATTTTTTATTAGATGGACTAAAGTGACAGCTATAACAATGGTTGTTTGACAGTTGAGCATTGTTATTTGACAGTTGGGCATTGCCCACTGCTGTCACTTTGGTTCGTCTAATTAAAAATCATGGTATAGTGCGCCTCACCATCAACGATTGCATCACTGCTTACCATCAGGCGGGATCGCAGTCAAGCACTAGTTTAGGTATATCAAATAAAAAAATAAAAAATGTAATGCATGACGTGATCGACTAACAAACTTGCAAACTTTCTTTATTACTGCATTGTAGATTTTAAAAGAAAAACCTTGAAAGTAGTTTGAATGCATTGCTCTTAGATACCATAAACAACTAACAAGACTAGTCAAAGGGATGCTTTTAAACTAAAACGAAGAAGTTTCAAAAAAAATCTCATTCTAAAAACCGTTCTTAGTGAATTCTCCGTAATTTTCTCATACGAAAAATAAAACGGATAAAACTCTAACTTAATCAATTGGCGAAAATATTCGCAAGAAGTTTTTTTGTAAAGATTCGTGATCGATCGAGCGGCAAGCAACGCAACGGATTCAATTTGTTATAACGACACTGTCCCTATCTATGAATACTGCATCGAGTAGGGTTGCCATTGCCATACAGAAAAAACATTAAACATAAACGTAATTAGCCTTATAATGTTCCCACTGCTGGGACTCAGGCCTCTTCTTTACGAGGGAAGGGGCCGCCGTATTTCACCACGCGGGCCTAACCCGACTTCGTGAATCTCATGCCCAATGCGATTTAGTGGATAAATTACCGAAGTTATTACGTTAATTATATTGTCTTACGTTAATTATATATTCGAGCATGAAATCGAAACTTTAATCAATGTTCATTTTCCGCTGCAAAAGGTTTCCTCCTATATTTTTGAATTGGTTGGGTTTTCATCAATCCCCCGATTACCCACCCCCTATACATGACAGTAAATTAACAGAACCTAAGAAACATTTTTTTTAAGTATTTTTGTTGAGACAATTTTAAAATTTTAAACTATTTGAGACAACCCCAACACAAGTATTATTAATAACTTACTGGGGCTGTTTCATCCACAGTTGTAATTGTAACTGTTTGAGACCGAATAAACAATTTAATTTAATTTAATTTTTTATTTATTTAATTCGAAGGAAGTAATTTTAGAAAAACAGAATATACTGTCTATGTGCTACACTATGGTAAAATCTATATTCTAGACTACTTTACAAAATGTAATTTCTATACCAAATTGTTTCTACTAGTTTCCAGTGAATTAAAGCATGGCAACCCTGACAGTATCTAACTCGAGAGCGGCGGCGGGGGCGAGCCTCCGTTTATTATTCAGCATGCAAACTGTCTTATTGGAGTAAATAATACCCAAATGTTTATTTATATTCACTCCAGAGGTGGAAGAACAACATAATATACACACAACTAGTACATAAAATGTCTTATTTATGCTTCAAGAGTGTAGCTCCTTGTGATAGTGGTTATTTTTCTGAGGTGGAAAATCATCCAATGGCTTTTCCCGTTCTTGGGTGGAGCGGGAGGGTGTGTCAGACTGTAATTGAATAAAACCACACCTGTGTTCTTCAGTTATGCTTTGCGTTCTAGGAACGCGGGTTTCTTTTTTAGAAATTTCTCGTAGCCCTAGCGTACATCGGCCAAGCTGGGCCCCCTACTACGGTTTTGACGACATCTCTAAAGCGGAATATATACGCCGTCGATGACTCGGGCTCGCTCCGGACTGTTATCGGACGACCGGACTGCGAGCTACCCAGTGCTCGTTGTTCGCAAGCTCGTGCCTACAGTGGCCAGGGATACCTGGTGCCTCTTCTGGTGTGGCGGCCAAGGCATGGGCAGATGTTCACGCGTGCGACCGTCTCCTTCGCTAGCGTTACTGTTTCACAGAAGGTGGCGACCGCATCCTTTTTCCCCTGGCTCCACGGCCTGAACCAGGGAGCGGTGCGAAAGGTCGCCAACGATCGCGTCCGCGAGAGCACGACGGTGTTCCACCCAAGCAGGACACACCTTAACCGTATGATCCGTGTCCTCCGGGCTGTCAGCACAATGGTGACACCCGGGCGTTTCAGGAACCTCCACAATTTACCATGCCCGATGAAGACCTGTGTGTGTGGTGTCTTTCTTAACCTAAAGGTTGACTGGTAGAGAATGCCCTGTTGCATTAAGTCCACCTATGTACCACTACTGTACATGAAGTTTAAATAAATAAATATTAAGACCTGTGTCATACTGAAGGTGAGGACGCCGTGGTGCCTTTATAATCATACCTGCCATGATTGTGGTGTGCCCATTGTTTCCTAAGTATGGAAACACATAAGAACAATTAGCCAAAAGTAGTGAGAGTGGCCAGTTTGCCAAAATATAAATGTCATAAACTAGTATTTACTACATATATACAAGTAGTATTAATTACCCAAAAATTTAAATTTTCAAGCAGAGAAGCTTATTTTATTAAATATCATGCCTCGAGCACTTTAAAAAATAATACAAAATGGAGATAATAATTATCCCATACCTTTGTAGATAACAAAAAAGCAGACCAAATTAATTCCCAGTCCATTGTCCACAAATGGAAAAAAGATTCCAATAATTTAATTAAAATATTCCGATTGGTAACAAAAGAAATCGTCGCTCTTTATTCCGAGTAAAAGGAAAAAGAAAGGAAAACACTGGACCCGCCAGCTGTTTATCTTTTACCGGGGTTGTATTTTCTTTTCTTTGAGAAAAATACATATTTAATTGGTTGTAGCTATTAACTTGGTGAACAAATTGTAGCTTGCATTCGAGATCTGAGTAGAGCTTTGTTGTTTTAAAAGTCTTTTATCTAGATTTTTGAAAGAAAAGATATTTTCTGAGAAAACTAGGTGTATTAAATTCTTTTATCAATCACCAAAGGCTGAAAACTAACGCAAGTAGGTAGTTCTACAACAATGGCGAGCATTGGGTAGCTCACCATCCACTTAGGACAAGCAGGTGATCTGTCAGAATCGGAGGCGAGGCTGACTCGAGGCGTTCAACGTAAGAGGAAACGGTCGTAACTTGCCTAGGGCCTTGGTTGAAGGCGCGTTGTGTTCCACGCTCGCGGAAGAGTTACCGCGGCCCTGCAACGCAACTGAAGGAATGTGAGTCGATTTGTTAGTAATAGTCTGACACTCGCCCAAAGCGGATTCCACAAAGCCCATATAAGTGTTTATCGTGTTTATTTATCTCCACAAGTCGCAGTCTCGTTGTACCTATATATGAATATGAATATAATGTTCAAAGTTCAAACCTACACTATCGACTTTTTGAATTTGCTAACGCCTACTTATGCGAAGACAGTAACCATACATGATACAACGCTATCTCTAACATTAATCTCAAAGATAGGAACAAAGGGATATAAATGGGATCAGACAATTGAGATCTAACTCAAATAGACTCATTAGGAGCTCTAAATTGAACAGACGTGGCGCCATATTTGTTTTATGATCACACTTGAACACGAGGAAGGTTTGACGGCGTAATATCTATAATAATGTAGGTGCTGTTCAGAAAATACGTAAAACGCAAAAGTATTTCTGTGTAAGTGGTTTTACAAGTGTCTTGTATAACTATAGCAATCTTTTATACCTACCTATATTTTGTGTGCAAAATTATCGTTCCTTATTTTTTTTTAATTTGATATACCTAAACTAGTACTTGACTGCGATTCCATCTGTTGTTTTACTTACGACCACTTATATAAAAAAAGAGAAGAGAAAAATATTACAGTGATATATATGTATAAAATTATACCGTCTATATCTCTCTATAGTCAGTAATATTATATACCTTTACATCTATACATTCACTTCCCAAGCAGCACAAAAGGCTGTACAAGGGCTGTATATAGGTTCAGGTTTACACTCTAAGCTGTATAGTAAGCTGTATATAGGCTGTATAAGCCTATATACAGCCCTTGTAACTCCAAAAAGGGCCCACATATACAGCCTATATACAGCGTTAAGTGTAAGTGGAGAATAAAAGCTGTATATTGGCTGCGTGTTGGCTGTATATCGGCTGTATAAAGGCGTTTTTGTACACCCTAAGCTGTATATCGGTGTACAATTACACTTTAACTCTACAGATATTCAATTATAACTATCATATACAGCAAAAAGCTGTTAATTGGTGTAAGAATACGAAAGAATCAAAACTTAAAGATTATTTTTTATAATATTTTACTAATGGCGACTACGCCATATACATTTAATTTTAAATATAATTATGTTAAATTGGACTTGTTGACCTTAGTAATATGGTGAATTTATAGTGCCGATTTAATTTCATTGTAAAAGTGTGTATATTTTCGGTAAAAATATTAACGCGCCAGCGAAATAATCAATTTTAACATCAAGGAAAATAGTAAATACGGTAAGTAATGTTATTATTTTTTTAGGTTATATTAAAAAAATATGTTGAAATAATAGGTATAAATGCAAATCAACCGTAATTCAAGCTGATAATCATGGTATGACTTTAGGCTTTTGCCAAATAAGCCTTTTATTATGTTTATAAAATCATTATGTACATTGCAAAATGGCGACAGCTTGCATAATAGAGTATTTTTACGACCTAGGCTGTATAATAGAGTATTTTTACGACTTAGGCTGTATAATAGATTATTTTTACGACTTAGGCTGTATAATAGAGTATTTTTACTCCATAATCTGTGTAATTGTTCATAACAAGTACGTATATTTCTAACCATTTTTAGAGATACGTATAAGGAATAAAAAATCCTCAGCTACCTACGACTAAATCTCATATGTCCGAATACAATTTAACAATTTATATACTTATTGTGAAGTAATGAGTAAGATTTGTAACCGATCTTTCATTTATTTTCCAGAAAAGGTACAATAAGGCCTTTGACTTGGTCTAATATCAAGGTCACGAGAATCAGAAGGCGATCTAAAATTACTAAGCGAGTGATTAGACGTCGGACGCATTGGTGAAGGATGACAGTTCTAACCCTCCAGATCATCGTGGGATTACATCAAAATGCTGCGTATAAAGTCTATTATTATCATCATTGAAGAAGCAGATTGTGATCTATTACTTTATCTTCTCCAATAAATTATACTTTACTATCTCTACTGTCTGTTGTATTTAAATAAATTATCTGTATTTGTAATATTTAAATATTTCCTTTTGACCTTCCTCTTAATTCAATGTTTTCTCTTCACCACCCTTAGTTGATTGGTACAGAATACCATTTTGTTTTTTGTAGTTTTGGGTTAACCTCAACCATAGAAACTATTTAGGTTCCAAGTTTCATGGCCTTATGAGTTATGTGCCTTTAGTTTTATTTTATATTAAAATATTCACCAATTGCTCGGATATTTTTTTTTTCTGGAATGAATTCTTGCTCTGATTCGATCACGAAAAAAAAAATTTTTTTTTTACGTTTTTGTATTCTATTGGTACTTGCACGGGGGTGTCACAGGGGGGTTAAAATTTTGGTTATTTTTGACCTAGGACGCACCGTTTTCGAGATAATTGTATTTCTTTTTTTTTAATCATAGGGCCCATAGAACGGACACGGTGCGAGTAAGTTTTTATGGAATCCTTGGTGCGCGAGTCCAACTCGCACTTGACCGGTCTTTTCCTCCATATTGATGTTCACAAAAACACAATCCGAGTGATTCCATTAGTAATACAGCCTAACGCTGTACTATAGCGTTCATTTACTCTTATAGCTGTATATCACCCTTGTAGGCAGTAGTTATAACACCACAATAGTTATAAGAGTGTACAATTACACCAAACTAATAAGAGGTATAATGGAGTTCGTTTACACCAATATACAGCAATAAGTATCATTTTACACTAATATAACACTTAGACCTGTATAAAGGAAGTGTGACGTGCAATATACAGCCTATATACAGCTTTAAGTGTAAAACGCAGCCTTAAGTGTCAAAAAACTCTTAAAGCTGTTTAATTGAGTAAAAATACTCTGATATAGAACCATAAGCGTACGCGGATACCTTTATGCAGCCTAAAGCTGTGTTTTACACCCTTGTACAGCCCTTATACAGCTCTAAGCTGTATATCGGCTGCTTTATTGATGTTTGATACGCTTGCGTGCTGCTTGGGTTGTTATCTACCTACATTAGGACCACCCGTGGCTCGAGATTGGTCGTAAAAGATGCCAGGATTTGTATCTGTCATCAAATGATGGGAACAGTATCTCCTTATGAGCGAATAAAACCCATTGTGTTTTTAAAAAATGATATTATAAAATAGTACTTGACTGCCATACCACCTGATGGTAAGCAGTGTTGTAATTGTTGATGGTGAAACGCACTAGTCTAATGAAAGGTTTCTCAGTCTAGCCTTGAAACACCTAAATTATATAATTAGGACGGGAAGATTGGATGAAGTCTAGTTTAGTCGTTTATCATAACAAAAAGCACAATATTATATGCTTTATTTCCTACAAATTTTCGTTACAATTTCTACCTAAACCCTAATTTAAATCAAAGCTCTCAACACTTTGATTCTCGGTCGGTTCTAGACCAATTGCCAGTACCCGCTGGGACCATAGAGTACGGACGTCATAGAGCAAAGCCGCCATATTGTTTTTGTTTCATAATAGAACAAACTTGGACATTTGCTTTCAGCTAGATTGGAGAGGCGAGAGCTGATTTATTTCCTTTGTTTTGTTAGTTTTCTGAGCGCGGTTTAGCAAAGTTTTGACGTGTATACTCAAAAGGTTTCTTTAGAGTCTTTCTCGACTCTTGCCAAGGTGTTTGAGTGGTTGTAAAAGATCCCTATCTTAGTTTGTAAGTTATGGCAATGATGTTATCAGGTAAATGCTTAGGTGTTGAATTCCTCAGGAAGCTTATTACAATGTAGCTAGTTTTCGATGTAAGAAAATGTGATGGTTCTGATATTTTATCGTTGTGTGATTGAAATACAACATCAATGGACAATGTTGTATTTTCAAAACTTTGTGACACTATATTATGTGTTATGTTTTGTTAAATTTAGTATAATATAAAATAATGTCTCACTATTGCCGTCTTTTCTTTACAGACACCAAAGAAACACATGATTATGCGTTTCTGTGAAACATAAACCTCAATTTAAGGACAGGATTACTGAGGATCTCACTTAAGAGCATCTGATTCTTTCAAAAGCGGAGACTTCACGCGCGAGCGGCATGTTGCCAACGGCAGAGGTAACTGCAGCCGTCGACACGTCGATTGCAGCTGTTGACGAACACAAATTCCAACAAATGAAAATCTACGACACACATCGTGTGTATCAAGTGTCACTATAAGTCGTAGCTTATACCGGCTGGATTGACAACACAGTACACTAGACCGGAGCTCCTTAAAGCTAAATGATTGCCATACCTGTCACTGGAGACCAGAATGAGCTGCGTGTTGGCGTACTTGGTGCGTCGCTTGCGCACCGCCGACAGCGCCGCGCACAGGCTGGGCGAGAACGAACGGCAGGGAGGGCACTGGAACAAGATAATGTAGCTTAGAAAGAATAAGGACACTTCCGGTGGGATTGCAGACCAGCACTAGTACCAAAGAGAATATAAGCACTACGTTTAAGAGACGGGACTCCCATAGAAAAAAATGGTTCAACACGAAACGTCAAAACGTGTACTAAGATTCAATACCAACTTTGACATAGATGACCATAAACATGACGTAACGGGCTGCCAACATAACGGCCGATATAGTGGTGTATCTAGGTGCTCATGGTAATTTTTTATCGATAGTATTTAAAAAAAAAAATATAGGTCCATTTATTGGATCTGAATTAAGGTCTATTTACGCCAACTTTATCCATCAGTTTAACTAAGAATAAGTGGAATATTCCATATCAAAAAACAAAACCCAAGGTTTCATTAATTGATATGGAATATTCCACTTACCAGCGAATTTACGTTGACGCAAATGAGGTTGGGTTTCAAAGGTGGGGTGGGGGTGTGGTTAACGCTAAAGGAAACACCATTTTACGGATTTTAATAATAACAGTTTATTTTATTTTTCTTTATGGTTAAACAAATACAGAAACTATAACCTATTTGCCTATTCTCTATAATGCATAAACCTTAAAAGTATCATTATCTTACTTTATTATTTCTGATCTTTATTAGATCTGTAATTGTAAATATAACTAAGTTTACATGAATGATGCTCTAATTAAGAATCTTACCTTTGCGTTTAAGAGTCGAATCAGTATCAGTTTTGCCAATGTGTAGAAGAAATCCAATCATCTCCCTAAGGTTCTGCAGTAAGTCCCACAGAAGGAATTGCAGATTTTTTTAGTTGTGTCTTCGTAAAATCCTTGGCAGAAAATGTTTGCTACAAACGTGTTTAATTGGTGGAGCTAAAAAGCTCCACCAATACGTACGAACGTCCAATCCAATGTTTACATCTAGAAGAAAAAAATGTATTGCATTACTTATTAGCATTTCATATTGAGATACCTGAAATATTTATTGTTCGAATAGCATGATCGTTCTATTTGAATTATACTAAATAAAGTTTAAATTATAAGAGTATCGATAGTCGATTAAACATGCCCAGCAGTAGTGATAGATCATTTTTAAAATTGAAGAATTTCATTTTTTATCACGAACTTGTAAATTTTAATAATGAATATTTAAAACTATCGATATAGTCGATAAAAATTCCACTACACAGCACTGTTAATAGGTTATTTTGTAGATTTTCGACTGATTTTTATTAAAATTGATTTGTAAATCACCAAATCCTTTTCTGTAACTGAAAATGAACGTTTATTTACGCTTACCTCTCTTAATGTAATGGATATTTAGCCATGAACATTGGCTTTTGACCGTCCGACCGGCTGGCTCGTAAACCACATATTTCACAGATTTTATAGTGCATATCAACAGATTGCTTCACATGGGTACACGTAAACGTCCTTTTATTAGGAATTTTCGCTTAAAATTCACGAAACACATATTAAAAACAAAAATTAAACTTTGTTTACAATTCACCTCTTGAGAAGTAAAAGATAAATATGGCGGATGGATGGCTGCGACAGAGTCGAATAGATGTTAGAGCGAGACAGCGATAGCCGCCATTTTGGCCGCCATTAAAATTAGTACGCGTTTCATACATTTTGGACGGATCGTTTTTTTCTTAGGGAGTTGCGCCAGACTGACTAGTACTAACAATTTAAAAAATCTTCTACAAAACTAATAGGTAGAATCTTTTAAAAATCTGTTGAAATAACGGATATATCTATGATTGAAACTGCATTCCATAGACTGCTCGGTGTCGGTAATCACATAACCGTAGTACCTACGGTCTACCGTACTTTTGGCTTCTTTTGTCGTATAAAATATTTATATTTTACAATAATGGCTGGACTGCACTGGGCGACGCTTCGCGGCAGTGGAGCGACGCGACACGTACGTAACGACATTATTAGGTATACCGCACTTGAACTGCAGTGCTGCGACAATTGGTAGCAAATTTTGTCAGTCAGTCGTTTGGCCATTTCTAAGGAAGATGGAAGAAACTGATTTGAATGTTATTTTGAGTAAGGCGAACGAAAGCGGCGGCTATAGTTAAAGGTTAAATAATAGGAGTAAACATGTACAAGAATATAAAAAAGTTACTAAAAGTATTAGGAAACTTTTTCCTACCGCGCTAAAAAAAATATTTCACTAACAATTCTTTTTACGAGTGTACATGCGCAAAAGTTCGCAAAGCCTAACTTCAGACGCGCCAAGATCCGTCGGTCGTACTGTACTTCTTACCAAACACGTTCTAACTTGAATAAAGTGAAGTGTCGCTATATCGCACTAACGGGAGAGGAACTACGCGACGCGACACGGTGCATCAAATTTGATGAATTGGTCAACTTTGATGCACAGTGTCGCGGCGCGTATTTACGCTACTGCGTAGTGCGTTACCTATATCGCATACAACTTCTTACAAAGAATATTTGGTCGTTGCGTGTCGCGTCGCTCCACTGCCGTTAAACGTCGCCCAGTGCGGTCCAACCTTTACATTGAACACGACGGAGGACTAAACTACTAACGTGTGCGTCGGTCTAACTAACTAGAACTTAATTAGACCGACGCACACGTGTACCATACCTGATTTGTACGTAGAACGACATCGCGTGGCGTGGATCAAGTGTAGCTCTACAAGTCTAGTTTCCATATAAAATGTGTGGAGGCCGACGCGCCCAGATTGGCGTGTATGTGTGGTACACGTGTGCGCAGTGTAGTTCTACCTTTAGACGTTTTTTTTAAGAATGGCAAGAAGTGGCCCAGAGCCGGAAACAATTGAAAGAGTTCTTTGCCCAGCAGTGGGATAATTTTTTTATTTTCAAACTTACCCAATGTGCCGCAAAATAGAAGACTCTGACTGCATCAGCAGGCAGCTGTTCATACAGACGACTGTCCCCGTCTCCCTGCAGCTGGACGCCTCTCAGGACTTCGGTGAGGGGCGGAGGAGGCCAGGGGAACCTCTCCCCTTTAGCGTCGTCGAGGAGGGCGTCCCGCACATGACGGCCGCGGATGACCAGCGTCGGGACTCCTACTGCGATGCTGTACTTCTGGGTGAGGCGGCGCTGGAAAGAGGAATATGAAATTAAATATCGGTTAGGTATCATTGTTGACATGGGGAAGCCTTTGCCTTCAGGATAGTACAATACGCAAAATCTATGTTTAACCAAAATGGCGATCGACCTTCAAAGACCTAACCGATAGGGTTAGGTCTCAATCAAAGTGGGAGGCTACTCGTAACCATAGCAAATGGTTGCATCCGCGATACAGGCGTAATTTCTAATACAGTGCAGAGTTAGAAAAACAAAATAGTAATGCTGCAAAAACGACAAATATGCCATTCCAGCAAAAAAGGACTTCAAAATCAAACCCAATATATCTCGCCCTTTAACTTTATCTAATACTTCGATAGGAAATTAATATATTATTGGATCATTCCCCTCACGTACGACCAACCTCGGGCGTCGCTGCCTGCATACTAACCAGTCTGCCTATAAATATAAGTACATTTGTGTACAATAGCTTCAATGGAGGGGAACTCCAAAACTGGAGAGTTTGTGCTTGTTGAAATTGTTTTGCTTCGGTGATTTTTGTGAGGGAGAAAGGTGGATTCCGGTTTTTGGGTAGACATATTTTTGGACTTTGTTTTCGAATTTTAAGTGTGCCTTTTCTGGATTGCATAGTTGTTTTGAAATAGTCACTGCGGGGCCCTGAAACGCTAAGGACAAGTGGAACACGGGTGGGTCTTTTTTAGTATAAGTCTCTGAAAAACCCCCTCACTATACTCAGTGCGGCAGAGGTTCCTTGGTAATTTCTTTAAACTCAAAAAAAAAAAAAAATAAGGATTAACTCGAGTTGGACCTAAAAAGTAGTTGGAATATTCTAATTAAAATTATTTTAACAGTTTTACTCCGCCAACCTTGTTTGGCCATCGGAAAGTGCCTACAGCTATGCGCTATCAATGCGACGCCGACGTGGACATTTCAGCGTAGCTATACCGCGTATCTGCCGTATTAAGAGGGCTATCACAATTTTTCTTGAATTTGGGTGAACTTTGATGTGTGATTAAGCTTAAGATAAAGCCCAAAAAAAAAACAAAAAATGCCCGAGAAAGTATGGTAATTTATCTTGGGAGTGTTCTAAATAAATATTTCAATTTGTTCACGTACATACTCGTAAGTAAAATCCTAATCTCTGCAAAGGAAGTTTCATAAAATTTCACTTTAGGGAATCTTTTGATGCTTTGGTACACCGAAGATACAATCATTTAGTCATTTATAAAAATGTCCATGGTACAAATGTATCTTCTACTTTAGAATGTTCAATTCGATTTATTAAGTGTCATACAGTAAAACATCAAAAATAATTCTGTAAAACTGGGAGTTGATAATTTTCCGTATGAAAGTATATTTTTTTTCTATGAATATATAATCCAAATTCAAATAATAAATATTTAATAATTAAGTTGACATTGTTACGAAGCTTCAAAAAAAAAAGTTAGTTTAATCAAAAGCAAAATGTTTTTAAATAATTGTAGTATGCAACTCAAAAAATTAATATGAATCCTGTGACGTGCGGTGTTCAACTGCAGTCAGCGATTGTGTAAAAGCGCTCTTAATGATACGGGGCCCCCGTGCTACAGGGGTCCCGATGTAGAGAATAAGTTACTTGTAGGCGAGCGTGCTCCAAGCATCGACCATATCATTCCATACTATTAGGTGGTTAAGATTGCGGTCAAACAATAGCCATAGAGAAAAAAAATAGAATTGATAGAAGCAACCAAAGAACAATAAATAGAAACACTCCATCTTATAAATTGTACTATACTATGATTTTTAATTAGACGAACCAAAGTGACAGCAGTGGACAATGCCCAACTGTCAAATAACAATGCTCAACTGTCAAACAACCATTGTTATAGCTGTCACTTTAGTCCATCTAATAAAAAATCACAGTATAGGTACAATATTGACCATCATTGTCCATTGTGTAGTCACCTCAATGCCATGGCCACACATCTCACCACAGTTTACCATCAACTAAACGCACCTTGTTAATAATTAGTCGTCTAAATATAGCGGCGGCGGGCACAGGAAGACGCGCGTTATTCCTGACGCGAGTGACAGAAACCAGGCCCTTTGAGTTACTGACCTGCCTCAATTGCTTTGTAGGCTTGTTTTTTTTTTGGAACAGAGGTGTGAAATATGAAGTGTTGATAATTTGTGGGGTTTGTGGAGGTTTTCACAGCTTTTTTTGCTTTTTATTCCGTCTCTCAAATGGATCTACGAGATATAACTGTACTATACTCCATCTGTTTAGGTAGGTACCTACTTAACTAAATGTAATCAATCTTGATATCTCTTTTTATTTAAAAAAAATCGTACAAAAGACATACAAAGTTTTTTTTTTATTTTATTATTTTCCTTTAATAAGTAGATATAATTACGTGTTAGCTTATCCCGAATTCGCGAGGCTTCAAGAATTACAAAATGCGTTTATTGGGTGTTGAAAATTTCAGATCATTAATAGCTATCAATAACGTATCTAACGTATTTAAGGGCGAGTTTTTTTTTTAAGATCGTGTCATACCTGATAACCCAAATTGACATTAAACTATGTCAAATTTTGACAGATTTTCAGTTTAATAAGGGTGGATTGTGTTGGAGTCCGTGCAAGTCTGAAACTTCAGACTCAGAGTGACAGAAGATATTTGATGATTTGTCAATCCAAAACGTATAAAACTTGACACACAAGTTGAACCATCATGGCGGTCGACCTTGAATGCACAGTAACCAATTTTCGGGTCTAAATCGAAGTGGGGGGCTGTGCATAACCATAGTAACGGGTCCAACTTGTTTGCCAAGTACTATAATAACACACTTTGACCGCTTTTCACTTATAAATCAGTCTTTGACAAGTTGTCAATCTCAGATCATTAACTCTAACCTAATTCAGGAACCGAGGGCCGTCCCTCCACCGAGTCCATCAAACTGGCGCTGAACCCGTCAATCTTCATTCAATTAATAACGGTTACATTAACGTAACAGACAGATAGTACAAGCTTCGCGACGCTTTCACGATATTATTCTGAGTAAAATATAAACAGGACAGAAGATTCTGGCATTTGACTGTTATAATAAACGACGAGTTTCTTTTAGATCGGAAATGGTGAATGGTTATTATTTATTTTTATTATAGAAGCCGAAAAAATATAACTTATTTATTCATATAACCAAAACGACGAAATGCCAATTACACTGATTACATTAGATACAAAATATACAAAGCTCATCTATTACCGGTATTCCGGGATCCCGGATATATATTGGTTTTTTTTTAATCACGGTATTGACGAGGCAATACCGTGATCACGGTATTACAAACATTTACGGTAATTATTACAAGACAGTCTAGATACTACTACTAGTAAAGAACAGGAAATGTTCATACTAAATGATTTTGAGAAAAAAGCCATTTAAAGTTCAAAAGATTAATTATTTTGATTGAAATCAAAGTTTGCAGTGGCGTAGTTTTAAGAAGATTTGTTTTTTGTGGAAACCAGTAGTTGAAAATGAAATTATATTATACCTAAATGTAATACCAGTATAAAATATAAATATACATTATTGTGACATTCCGTTCAGTTCTCTTCGCCTGTATGTAAACTTCATTTGAAAGTGGGTGATTTGAAATTTCAGAAATAGGTAGGTAGGTAGTGGTTGTTTCAGAGTTTTTCTTCGGGGTTTTTTCTAGGGAAGTTTAGTCATTTGGTATACATAGACACAGTGCTGCAGTAAAAACTTAAGATTAATAAATAAAAAATAAGCCTAACTTCTAAACCTAAAATCTAATTTGTGAGTCACGGCTGCGCCAAATTGTTCCAGTTCAGCAAAAATGCCAGACAAGTACGTGGTATTTGGCTAACGCCTGTCTTCAAATGAACCTAATTGAGAGTATACATACGGATGAATTTTTTTTATTTAGTTATTGGTGTCAGGTTAGGTAAATAAATACATAATATAACAAAAAATAGCAAACAAAGTTACTGTATTCAATTAAAATAAGGATTTGGCCTAAAGGTCTCAGCAGCCAGGTAATAAAATAAAATAAAAAGTTGTTCCAATTCTAAATATTTGGATTACCTAAGTCTGAAGACAACAAAATTCGTTCACCTCCAAATAAGTTCACTAAAACTCAGCAAACAAAGTCTTCTCTTTACAATAAACTTCTTTAAAAAAAACGATATCCTGGTGTATAGTCTTAAGGGGATTAAATCGCCCAAATCCAAAAAAACACCTAGGTTGATTGAAGTTTCCTTATGTACGATTACCATATAAAAAATGAAGGGGATACTTAAGGAAATTACTAATAAATTGTATTGATTACGTTTCTCAAAAAAATACCCTAACTCTAGAAAAAAAATCTGGTAAATAGGCTTTTTTTGAACATTAATTCCATATTTTCTCGAAAACGGCTCTATATTTATACATTGAATTTATACCAAAATATATGTTACGATAAATTGAATAACTTGTATTGATTTTTTTTCGAATATCATTGAATATCGATAAGTAATCAAGAAAAAACTCGAATCAGTACTAACACCCCGCGCGCAGCACCCCCTGCAATGCCTGTTTAGAGGTCAATTCTTCTCTACTAGTGTAGAGGTAAATTCTTGAAGGTCATTGAGCGATGTAATACCCTTAAATTGTTATCAGCACGACCGCGACGTCCCTCTTCGTCAAGCCATTGGCGCGGAAACCTGTATGCTTGGAGAATATTTTGAAATTCAGCCGAGCACACGTGACCAGGGGGGATTGTTCGGAAGAGTCGTGACTCAAAAAGTAACTGAAGGAGCATAGGTTGGTTTTAGTCAGTAAAAGTCTAACACTCCTTCTTCTTCCATCTAGAGCGGGACGAGTTATTTGCTAATATCCCACACTCAAAAACGCCTGGTCTCCCGGTCACCCTCAAATAAGGATTGTAATTTTAAACCACACAATAACCACCGAATAGGAATAAAAAACATCACAATTTATGTATTTAGGATCTCCAACAAAGGATGTATACACGATAAGTATCCTCGTATAATAAGTGGTCCCGGTATCCTTCTGGTATATTCCTTCATTTAAAGGACACAGCGTGCTCAAAAAATAATTAAAATAACAAAAAGAAAATTACAAAAAAAAAGAATTAAAAAAAGAACAACAATGATTGAATAATACGAGTAATAATGACGATAAAATTGTAAATCTTATAACAATGAATAATACAAAAAATCAACTGTTATAGATTAAATTAAAAATCTTGTAATCATTTTTTAGACTTGCAGATGTCTAAGCGTATCAACATAGAAAAGAAAAGTGAAGCCATTCAAATTTTTAAGAATAAAAATTATTACAGTTCTTATAAAAAAAATATGAAACACTACACAAAGATGAAAACAAGCTGCTTATGTCGGCTTACTCAGAAGTCTTTCAGTTTTCGTCAATTTCGATGTCCGTAGTGACCGTGTTATCGTTTTGCTTCAGGCACTTTATTATTTTGCTTTCTTCCATTTATTTTAAAAGCTTTCGACCCAAAAACATGTCAGTCTTTGCGGGATTATGATATTTTAGGTTCGCTCTGCTGAACATATAAATGTATTCGGTGGCGCGGAAATATTCCTGCGTCGTGAACCTCGCATTTCGTAGTGTGCGCAGAGTACTGACACCTCTGTGGCCGCTAGACCCGGTATTCTCAAAACACTCCATAATCCCAAACGTGTCACTCACTACCTGGAGTGTCACTGTCAATTTAACCACAGATTGACGTAATAGCCTTTTTTCTACACGTTGCCTTAACTAGGTTATACTCCTGTATCGTGGGTGTGTCCTCAAATATATAATAATAAACTCACATACACAATGGAGACATCATCACCCAGAATAAGAAAAGAGAAAAATATTGGGCAATTTCTTAGATCACTTCTTTTTATTATGATTATTTTTATTGTGCTTTTGGGTGCAATATTGATTGGTCTACACTGTTCTTAGGAAATATTGTAGTATCAACCATTTTTTTTTTCAAGACTAACCATGGAGTTTCTTGCCGGTTTTTCTCCATAGGAAACGACTAATTTGGATGTGAAATAAAAATATTTTGATTTGATTTGACAGCGATGTACTCAGTGTGGAAACAATATGTAGAGCCTTAAGATTAAAAAAAGAACAAAAACAACAATATTTAGAAACGTAGTTTATTAATTATTCTGTCTGCCAGCGTGGCTATTCCGTGCTCTATAGCAGTAACATTGTAGACGCAGCATTTCGTTATAGTTTAGTCATATCCTTTGGGGCCGTGTACGGCACGAGACGTGCCGTTATCTTGAATTTACGTGCGTAAAAATGTCTGGTAAGTTTGCTAGACAAACTGTGGCATATGGCAGGTAAATTGATATCTATTAGGTTGGGAAAAATATGGGTTTTTGATAAGGGACGTACTTTTTTTACCGACAATCGAACCTACCTACCACGAAATCTTAATGAAATCCATTTTACGACCTAAACTTACCTGACTGTTAAGGGAATGGAGCAATAAACCGTTCAATTTTGGTCGTTTTAATCCCGCGGAGGGTCGATTCGGTACATAAAACACTATCGATTTGTAAAGAAAACAATAAAGTAATTTTTAAGGTCGACTGGTAGAAAATGCCTATGGCATTAAGTCCGCCTTTGTACAGTTTTTTACTTGTGCAAGAAGTTTTAAATAAATAAATAAATATCACCATTGCACCCGTGCGAAGAGGGGGCGGGTCGCTAGTTACTAATAAAATTAAAAATTGTGTAACTTAAATACCATTCAATACAATATTTTTATTACTTTTCGAAGAGCCAAGCGAGGGTCGGTAAAATATATTTGGACTATTTGTGTAACCATATTATGTAGATTTTTTTTTGTGTAAAATGTTGGTAAACAGTCAACCCTGAGCTAAGCTGAATGCTTGCCGGGGCAGAAACAATCAATGTGTGAGCTTTTTATCTGCTTCTTTGTATAAGCCATGTTGCTTTTGTCTTTATTTCCGTCTTAGAACTACTAGTTATAGAATTTTACCCGCTTAAGCGGCACCTGAGATATTCCACTACACTGGTGCCATTAATGGAATAATTTATTATTTAAAATCTTATTCCTTTTACTGGATTTTTAAAGAGTAAGTCAAATCTCGAATTCTAGAAAGTTGTGTTTTTATAGGAATAAGTCCCAAAGTAATACCTGAGTAAGCCTCCGAAGTCTTGGGTATTTCTTAATTCTGCTTTGCGTGAAAGAATTTAGAATAGAATACAATACAATAGAATAAACTTTATTGTACACCAAAATATGTAGTAACAATTTACAGGAACTTAAATCTATGGGTACAAAGGCGGTCTTATCGCTGACAGCGATTTCTACCAGACAACCTTAGGATGGATTATAAAAACTTTAAAAAGAGGGGTAGTCTGCGGTGTACTACTAGCAAATATAACTAACATAAATCTAAAAATACGAAAAATGTATAAAATATACCTTTACAAAAGATAATACATAAGCTTAAAATATATAATATCAGTACATGTATATAATATAAATATATATATAATTATGTGTGAGAATTTCTGCTGTTTTAGTTCAATGAACTGCCAAAGACACTTAAAACAATGAACCAATTTTATCCCTTCATAATATTATTAGTATATCAAAGCAGACGTCCTCCGCCCTCCATCCCTCACTACTCCCATTCATAAGCCCACACTCTTCATTGCACACAGATCCTTCAGTGCTCGTCACAATACTCGTCGGCCGTGGCTGCAGACAATGGCTGCGGCCAATCACGCTAAAAGCTGTCGCCATTTGACGCATGGCTTAATAAACAAGGACTCTGGCTTAGTAGTTCGCCTGGCTTGCACGTTTGAGGACGTGGAATGGAGGGTAACTGATGAACTTGCTCAAAGATATAATAAAACCTACTGTCAAAAAACGAAGAAACAAAATCAGAATCACCGACTCCATAAATTAAACTTATTATATTTTGCTTTTTAGGGTTCCGTAACTGAAAAGGAACAATTGGAACTCTTATAGGATCACTTTGTAGTCCGTATGTCTGTCAAGACCCTTTTCTCGGGAAAGCGTGAAGGTATCGAAAAAAACAAATTTCGTAGTTAAGAAAAAAAAAAGATACGGTAGTTATGTTGCAAAAAAAACGTAAATTTCGATACTCTCAAGGGAATCAAAATTCGTAGAGTATTTCCCATTGATCCAGAATCCTGAAATTCGACATATAAAGCAGGGTGTTGTAGCACAGGTGTAAGAAAAAATTTGAAAACAATAAATTTGTTGTTATGTCACAAAAAAAAAAAACTTTTTGCGAACCGGAAAAATCTCCGAGACTCCATTCGGGAATTGAACTATTTACATAGGTAAGTTTGTACGAAAACCTCAGTGCACGAATCCGACTCGCACTTGGCCAGTTTTTTTTGTCGCCCCTTTTTCCAGCGGCAAAAACGAATAAGCGTTTAAAAGTTGGTTGACTTAGCAAAAAATGTGAAGACTAGAAATTCCAGATGCTTTATCAGTAAGCAGAGACTATTATAATCCGTCAATTATAAACTTTCACTACCAGCTGTGTTATGCTGTAGCCACAACAATGTAGTCACATTATTAGCGAATATTCGCGCTAACCCGACATTTGCGGCCGAGTAGTTCGTCGCACATGAATGCCTGAAAGATTGATGTGATTAATAAATGTGAATCTTTATTTAAGTACAAAGGCGGACGTCATCTGTAGGTGACAGAAGTTTAATTTTTTTTTTCTATTACACGGAATTTTTATTTTGAATACTACCACGATTTCAGTAAAGCTATATAGTACTAAAGCTATATAGTACTAAAGCTATATAGTAAAGCTATATAGTACTAAAGCTATATAGTAAAGCTATATAGTACTTTTTCTATTTATTATTCTCATGTCACAAATCAAACGTCATTTGTTTATTTTATCCAGTTGTTTCACTTTTTGTGAATTCTTTTTAATAATGCCTTTGGCATTCTTTACTAGTCAACCCAGGGGACTCTTGAAGAGGATGACCCCAGTTCTTTCATTTTTCATTTTTTTTTTCAAAAGGTTGCCGCACACTGGTTATTCCGGGGCTTGGTTCAAGCCATGCTCCGGAGCGAGGAGGAGTGGCAGGCGGTCGCCTCCTTTTGCGAAGCAGTAATGCTAGCAAAGGAGGAGGCCGACCGCATCAGGTAACGGCGCACACGCCGCCGCCGCTGCCGGGATTCCGATCCCGATTTCCGGTCACCGTAGGCGCGGGCTCACGGACGGCGGGCAATGGGTAGCTCGCTGTCCGTCCGTCCGGTAACAGACCGGTCCGAGCTCAAGTCGTTTACGGCGCGCACTGTTCCCGCGCGCCTCAAGGAGTTGTCAGCAAACTGTAGGAGCCCAGCAGGGCCGAAGCCTACTGGGGCCCAAGGTTATGTGAAAATGTTACCCGGGGCCCTGGGACAAAGGCAATGAATGGAACTCACATACGAAGACCCCCAGACCAGGAACAGCTATCAGTAGACTTTATAAGTAATTGTTCCTAGCGGGAATCTAACCCGTGAATCTAGACAAAGACATCGCGTATACCCAAAAACGATGTCTTTTTTTCTTGACAACGAGACAAATATTCGCGCGATAATGTAGCCACAGCATTAGAAAATCGTCTCGTGAGAAAATCTACGCTCTACGAACATAATAAGTTGTTTGCTATTTGTAAAATATTTTGTAATACACGACTGAAATGCACAGAGACATGCAGTAAATTATCGCATGGCTGGTAATTTCTTGCCTGTCTGAATACATGACAACAGATTTTTTAAATTAGTTTTTTATGTGTGCATTCTTGACTTCAATTTTGCTTGACGGCAAGCGAGGTTTAAGATGAAACGAACGAGTACGTTTCAAGCAAGTATAGTACGCGGCAAATAAGATGAACCAAATGACTCCAACTTCGATTGAGACCCGAAAATCAAATGCTCAACTTATTTGCCGCGTACTATACCCCCTAATATTATAAAGGCGAAATTTTGTGAGTGTGTTTGTGAGCAGCCAGTGTTAACATAACACTGAGTGACATATTTATATATTTTTCAATACACTGACTCGAAAACCCACTCTGAAATTATTATGCTCAACACACAAACATTTGTCCTGGGTAAATCGAACCCACGACCTCTGACGTAACTTCGCTATCATTGTTATACGCACATAGTGTATGCCCATGTAATGCTTCCGAAGGCGCCATTCAACGTCCCAATCACCTAGTTCCCATTGACCGGGGGAAGCAACACTTTCCTTAGTTTTCTCGTCACGTAGACAACCCGAGCCATTCTTCGGGAGATTTCATTGTTGGCCCCGAGTTTGGGAGCAAGGGACCCGAATTGGAACAAAGGTGCAATGTTGAGGAACTTATTTATGTTTTGATCGAATAGGCAAAGGAAAACAACGTGATGTTTTTATAACCACTAAGGAATGACTAGAAAATGGTTGACTACTGACATGAACATTATAGGTACGTAATATGGAAAAAAAAGGTTTTAACAAAGAAAAAAAAGTAAGCTACTTCACTAAGTCGAAGCCTACTGGGGTCATGGGTTAACTTCCGAAAGGAATACCCGGCCCCGGCACGATAGGCTACGAAGGAACGGGGTAGGATTTTAGTCAGTAAGAGTCTGACACTACTTCCCGCTCCGCCCAAGGGCGGGATTTGACATTGGACGATTTTACCTACCATAAAAAAAACCTACTTCACTAAAAAAAAACACTAGAACATGCTTCTCAGTTTTATTTTTAACCGAATTAAAAAAGAAAGGAGGTTTCTTAATTCGACCGACTTTTTTATGTTTGTTCGCGGATAACTCCGTCGTTTATAGACCGATTTGCAAATATTTTTTTTCCCTTAAAGGTTATACTTCCAGATTGGTTCCATTTTTTTTTAAATCCAGTTCTGATGATGGGATCCATGAGGAATCGAGGGAACTCCTCAAATATTATAGGCAACCATATACCTAGTGATTTTGGTATTTTTATCGAGAACTTAAGCGTTTACAGTCAAAAAGTAACATTTGATGAAGTGGAACTGATGTAGAAGACCAGAAATGGCCAACGGAACTTCATACTCGCATAGATATCACAATGAAGATAGTTAAGCGACTATGACAATACAAATAAATAAATGGTTCTGAATAGTTATGTTGAAAATGGTATCATCAAAGTGGCTGATGATGATGATGATGGATCCGGAAGATAGGCACTGGAACTCCGTAATGAACCAATGTATCTTAGTCGTGTTTGGGCTTCTTAGAATTGTCATGGGGTGCACTTTGGCTATAAGGTACTATCAAACTGATCTGATGATTGAGCCGGAAGGTGGAAGGTAGACACGAGAAATAGGCACTCTGGTTATAAGTGCATCGCAACTAAAAAGTGTGAAATAAAAAACTGTTCTTATTCAACACCGACTTCCAAAATTAAAGTTATTTTAATTCTTTTAGTGTTTTTTTAATGAAGTCGGTTATTTTTTTTTTTATCGATTTGACTAAAAATTGGCGGGAAGGTAGAGTAGGTAGGAGTAGGGTAGAGTAGGGTAGAGTAGGGTTGAGTAGGGTAGAGTAGGGTAGAGTAGGGTAGAGTAGGGTAGAGTAGGGTAGAGTAGGGTAGAGTAGGGTAGAGTAGGGTAGAGTAGGGTAGAGTAGGGTAGAGTAGGGTAGAGTAGAGTAGGGTAGAACGGGAGCGAAGCCGCGGGCAAAAGCTAGTAAGTATATATTTGTATAAAATATAGTGGCTAAATAATATATAATGTTTAACATTGCACCTACCACGATTTGTCTCTGCACCACCCAAAGGTTGACTGGTAGAAAATGCCTTAAGGCATTAAGTCCGCCTCTGTACTGTTGTGTGCATAAAGAATTAAATAAATAAACTGTCGAAATTCATAACGACACTCCAAATAACCGTCTATTTACAAATAAATGCCATGAACATGTATACTAAATTTTTTGCATTTCATGTACAACAGTATATTACTTAATTAGTGTTGTGTGGTAAATTAACTACTCAATGAAGTAAAAGAAATGCTTGAACTATATATATTGTAAGAAACTTGGCGCACTTAGCAGACAAGGCGCCGAGTGGTGACAGATCGCCTGTCCGCCGCAGCCTCGGACCCTTTTCACTGCGCAGAACATTATATTGGAGGGATTCCTTCAAAAATTTTAAACCTATATTTGTCAAAATTAAGAGAATAATTATATGTTATTTATAATGTATTTTTATGTTTATATGTAGTTTGTAACAATGAATTGTATTACCGTTTTTTATCCCAAAGCAATAAATAAATAATGTTGTGTTGTGTTGTTGTGTTATTTATAATGTTTTTTTTGTGTTTTGTTTGTTTTATTTTTGTGTTGTTGTAATGTTGTTTTTTTTTTGTTTGTTGTTATTTTGTTTTTTTTGTGTGTTTATTATATGTTATTTATAGCTAGCTTCTGGCAGAGGCTTCGAAAGAAGAAAATTATCCCAAGGAAACTTACTGCCGGGAGAAGTGTGAAAGTGAAGAAGTAAAAACATATACAATACACTGTAAACAAACACTCACAAACTTTCGTATTTTTCATATTAGTGTGAGAGCGGTTTCGCACTACGTCCGATCCGAATTCGTTCCGAACCCGTGAAAGTATGGTCTGTAGTAGCCGTTCAACTATTTCATTAAAATAAAATTGTGGTGGGAGCGAGCACGCGAACTTTTCTGCACTAGTGCGGAAAACTGTCTATTGCGTGCCTAAAAGCGGTGGGATAAGAGTGGGCTTTTTTCGGATTGGATTCGGATCGGACGTAGTGCGAAACCGCTCTAACGGTGTGATTCCGATTCCAGTAATTTTCAATTCTATTCGAATATTTGGTCCATTTCATTTGATTGATGTGGAATTTTAATTGATGTCGATCAAAAGCCAATATTGGAGCAGAATTTAAAGATGAAATGAAATCAATTTACCCAACATTAATTAACTCTTGTAGCAAAAAATTTTTGTTTGATGAGTGTTTGGTTAGGTATAAAGAGGGTTTTAGATTTAAAATTATTATTATTATTATTAATTCTTATTTTTTTTAAATAAGCAGCACCTTTGTGTTTTTCAATCTGTTCATTCTTATTCCTTAAAAGTGTTTGAGTACATAAATAAATAAAAAATAAAACACAATTTTACTTTCATCGTTTTGGTCCTCCGTTGGCCGGTTTCCGATATGACAATAGGTTTGGCCGTCTTAAATACTATTTTAAGGCCTAATCATGTTTTCTAGCTGAAGTAGACTTTCAATAATATAGAAAGCGGTTTTATGTGGGTACATAAGTTTTTTTTACTTTTGAATTCGTGGGTATATATTTCAATCGTCCAATATACTAGCGACCCGTCCCAGCTTCGCACGGGTGCAATGGTGATATTAAATATATTATGCATGTATTATACATACAAATCTTCCTCTTGAAACACTATCTATTTAAAAAACTGCAGCAAAATCCGTTGCATAGTTTTAAGGATCTAAGCATAGCTATGGACAGACAGCGGGAAGCGACTTTTTTTTTGTACTATGTAGTGAAGCACCATCTAATTTAAGTACTCGTATCTCCTAAGTCGTAAGAAGTTACAAAGGAGCCATCTTCGTTCGTCCCCTTGCCTGAACAACTTAAGATAAGTACTTTCTTTCTCAATCGTTTTGTTCATTATGTTGTAAGCACATCCATGACATTCCTATTGCTGATACGGTATTGATAAGTCAGTCAACAACATTGACGGCCAAGAGGCGCCATGCGTACGAATTCAAAAGCTTTTAAATTCAAATTAATTCAATCAATTATAAACCAATTAATTATTTTTATAAAGAGTTTTTATTATATAAAAGTAGTGTGTATGTTCGCTTTGCTTGATCAAAGAAATTGTAGCTTTGTAACGTGACGTAGTCAATGCGCTACAGTAACATGTCGTGTAACTGTGCTACGAACAAATATCTCGTAGCTTGTAGATTTTGCTACGAGCTACGAGTCGTATTGGCGTAGCACTACGATATATTGCTGTAGCGCATCGACTACGCGGCTACGCTACCTTATAAGGCCTACGATTTACGAGAGTGATATTTGTAGCGTAGCGTAGCTTAGTTAATGTTATACAGTAGCAATTCGATCCGAATAGAAGCTAAGTAGACAAAGTATAGCTGACAAAGTTAAAATTCTAACAACACCAACACAAAAGTCCACGCCCTTACCGAAACCAAGTAGCACTTTACCGAAAACCCTAATTAAGTAATCCAGCAACCAAATAACCAAGATTAAGGAGCTCTCCGGCCGAGTAGCCCAAGAACAGGGGGTGTCACGCTACACTGGTCACCCCATCAAATTGCTGGCGATTACGCCCCTTAGACAAGTAACTTTATATCTTTTGATACGCCACGATGCAGATTGGGTCCTTCGGGGTTATTTTACGGAGAGTGGATAATTTCTGGAGCCTGAACAAGTTTTTATCGGAGTTGAAGGAGATACGAGTAGATAAACTGTATACAGCAGTAGATAGCTCCCGAAAGCCGCGAATTTTATGAATTTTGTTATGCTTTTGGCCCAGTAATTGGGAGTTCGGAAGTTGAGTTTGTTCGAAACATAGTTTGAGCTTGTTGGAGTTTGAAACAACGGGCCAGCCCCGGCTGGGGAATGTTTGTAACGCTTGTTTTTAGGAAAATTATTTTAGATTAAAAATTCCTGAACGAAAAAGGAATGATGGTTTTGTGGTTGAGCGATTGGCTTCTTTGCTGCGTGTCACGGGTTCGATTTTCACACGGAACAAATATTTGTATGCCCTACAGATGGTGTTCCGGGTCTGGGTGTCTTGTGTAAGCGTGTTTACATGTTTGTGAAAAACCCACGATGCAGGAGATATTCCTGGTGTGGAGCAATGATTACGAAAAAACAAAAAAATATGCAAGAATATTTTGTTCCTTTTTTTGTTGCCCGACTATTTACAGTAAGTATAACTTTCCCAAGAATCCTTCAAACCCGCCAACTGCAACACACACATATTATAAAATCCAAGATGGCGGCTGCAACCGCGCCATTTCTTCTGCCACAGAGTATAAAAAGCGTGTTTAAACCGGGTGTAGCGCTTAAAAGCAGTGTAAATGTCTGTAGAAAGCGCTGTAGGGCCGTTTTCAAGGGGCTTTGAGGGTCCTCGGCGTGGCGGCAACCTACGACGTCTAGCTACAAGTGTTGCACAGCGCCTTACTTCTTTTTAAATGACATTTCTATAGGACTTTGCAGAGTTCCTTCATAAAATGTAGTGTGGAAAGTAAACGATACATTTTCCTATTTGTGTTATCAGAAAACTACAACATTTTACAGTTAATGATTTTAAACTATGACAAAGTATCCTTGCTAGCGATATGCATTTCTTGATAACTATAATTTGTACTATTTAAGTTAAAAGTGGAAAGGTTACTTCTAAGCAAGCGTGCTTTCGTCGAGCACACCGTTGCTTACCATCAGTATCAAAAAAATCCACGTCTATACTCATCATATTGTAGAGGGAAGATCTTTATCATTGTTTGTCTAAACTAAAATTTTATTTTAGATTTTTTGTTTGTATGTTACGATTCAACTCAAAAACTACAGGATCAATTTTAAAAATTCTTTCACCCTTTTTTTTTTTTTTTTTTTTTTTTTATTGGTAGGTAAAATCATCCAATGACGAATCCCGCCCTTGGGTGGGGCGGGAAACAGTGTCAGACTTTTACTGACTAAAAACCTACCTTTCCATTCCTCGCCTTTGTCCCGGGGCCCGTGGTGACAATCTCGCATAACCTTTGGCCCCAGTAGGCTTCGGCCCTGCTGGACCCCTACAGTTTGCTGACAACTCCTTGAGGCGCGCGGGAACGGTGCGCGCCGTAGACGACCTGAGCTCGGACCGGTCTGTTACCGGACGGACGGACAGCGAGCTACCCATTGCCCACCGTCCGCGAGCCCGCGCCTACGGTGGCCGGAAATTGGGATCGGAAACCCGGCGGCGGCGGCGGCGTGTCCGCCTTTGCCTAATGCGGTCGGCCTCCTCCTTTACTAGCATTACTGCTTCGCAAAAGGAGGCGACCGCCTGCCACTCCTCCTCGCTCCGGAGCATGGCTTGAACCAAGCCCCGGCGCGAGAGATCGCCGCCGATCGCCCCCACGAGGACACGGCGATGCTCTTCCCAAGCGGGGCACACCTCGACTGTGTGCTCCACCGTGTCCACCGGGCGGTCCGCACAGTGGCGACACCCGGGCGTCGTCTCCGCACGGATCTTGTACAGGTACGGACCGAACTTGCCGTGTTCGGTCAGCACCTGCGCCAAACGGAAGGTGACGACGCCGTGGGGCCTTTCCAGCCACGCCTCAAAGAGGGGCCTTACCGCCTCGATCGTGGCGTGCCCAGCACGAGGTTGCGACAGTCGCTCTCGCCATTTCACCATGAGATCCCGCCGGAGCTCTGTCCGCCATGCCGCGACTTGTCGCGGCAGCGGAGTTTCGCCCCGACGTTGCATCTCCACGCGTAAGTCATGCATGTGTGCAAGGACTGTTGCCTCCAAATCCCACGGTAGTAGGCCAGCAAGGAGGCTCGCCGCTTCGCAGGACACCGTACGGTATCCGCGGATCATCCGGATGGCCATGACCCTCTGGCAGGCGGTTAGCCGGGCCGCCACTCGCTTCCGTAGCGATGGCGCCCACACCGGCGCACCGTAAAGGGCCATGGACCGAACGATGCCTGCGTAGAGCCTCCGCCAGGAGGCGTCTGGACCCCCTAGGTTCGGCAGGAGCCGCTTGAGCGCAGCCCCAGTCGCATTCAACCTGGGAGCCAGACGTCGGAAGTGCTCCTTGAAGTTCCACCGGCTGTCGAGGACGAGTCCCAGGTACTTCATCGTCGACCCGACGCCGATGTGAACTCCTCCTACCGTTAATTGGGAGCCCGGAGGTGGCGCGCTCCGAGGGCCGTGAAAACACATGGCCTCGGACTTGTGCAATGCCACCTCGAGTCCCAACTGCTGTATCCTCTCCACGACTGTCGCAACCCCGCGCGTCGCTAGTTCGACCGCCGCCTGGTCTTTCACCCTTAGAAAGTTACGTCTTAACTAAGTAACATAGACTATACACCGTTAAATTTTGGTCGTTTTAATCCCGTGGAGGATCGATTCGGTACATGAAACACTATCGATTTATAAAGATAAAATTAAAAAATAAAGTACTTTTTTTCTAAAACTCGAATTAATATACGCATGTACGAAATTAATTTCTTTAAGTAAACGAGTCAATGACCTTGTAGGGAGTTGTCGGTCGTTGCGTACAAATTACCTACAGTTCATTAGCCTCAATCAGCTGACGTTTACCTAAAGAAATCAATTTCATACATGCGTAGATTAATTAGTGTTTTAAAAAAAGTCTTTATTTTTCATTTTTATCTTTACAAATGGATAGGGTTTTTATGTACCGAATCGACCCTCCGCGGAATTAAAACGACCAAAATTTAACGGTGTATTATTTATAATTTCACGCGGTCGAAGCCGTTGGCGGATGCTAGTGATGAATAAGATCAAAAACCGATTTGAAAAATTCTTTCACTATACTATGATTTTTTATTAGATGAAGTAAAGTGACAGCTATAACAATGGTTGTTTGACAGTTGGGCATTGTTATTTGACAGTTGGGCATTGTCCACTGCTGTCACTTTACTTCGTCTAATAAAAAATCATAGTATAGTAGAATGCTACACTGAGTGATATAGGCTTACATTTTCTACGTCACGTCGGTGAGCCACGGGCAGGAGTTAGTATCGAATAACAACAAAAGATTCTGCAAAGTTGAATCTTTGCTACCAGAAATACATTTTAAAAGATAAAGAAGTTATTATTTGCGGCAAACGGTCCTGCCACAAATGGTAACTTGTGTCATGGCGCCACAGATGCGGGTAAAATATTAAATTGTCAGTCGTTAAGTCTGGGTTCTGGAGAGGATGGAGGTGGCTATTCTCCAGCGTGTCTGGACCGTGATTTATAATATTACAGTCCTCTTATTGTACTGTATTTACAAGGTACAAATTGTTCATTGTTTAACATGAAGGTGCCTTTACTCGTCTCCAGCACTTTAAACTTATTTTTAGAATGTGGAGACACAATACAAAAATAAATAAAAATTTGCTAGCATTTTCTTTTATTTTTTTTGTTTTTTTCCACAACTATCACACAAAGTCGTCTAGTCCCAAGCTAAGCAGATAGATAGATAGATAGATGTATTCTTTATTGTACACCAAAAATAAAATTACATAAAGAACTTAAAATTAATAGGGTGTCACAATGGGCGGTCTTATCACTAAAAGCGATCTCTTACAGACAACCTTCGGATGGATTACACAGAGAAGGAGAAAAAGATACTCAGGTAGTTTATGGTGTACCTACTATTTACATATATACAATACATAACTAATAAAATACATATAATACAAGCAATATAATATATATACATTTACATATAGATATATATTTATATGAAAGCAGAGAAATAGCGTACTTAATGACGTTCAAGAGGATGCAGATCTTGTGTTATGAGTACTAGACAACTGAAAAACATACTTATATATTTCTAAATATATACATATTATAGATAAATTACACCCAGTCACAGAACAAATGATCGTGCTCATCACACAAATATTTGTCCTGGGTGGGAATCGGCAAACCTCTGGCATAGCAGTCAGAGCCACTAACCACTAGACCAACAGGCCCATGTTCTATTGTGAACAACTTTTACTTTTGGAATAATCGTAAAAACCAAAATAAACTGACCCATACATTTAAACCTAGTTAGTTTCGCCTCGTCACATATACCGCGTACATCGAAGGACTGGAACAATTTACTTGCTACGGTATTCCCGTCCGATTATAATTTGGGTGTCTCCAAAGCAAGAGTGAATAGGCTCTTAATAAACTAGTGCATCTAACCAACAAAGATTGCATCACTGCTTACCATCAAGGAGGATCGCAGTCACGCACTAGTTTTTGTCAAATTAAAAAAGAAACATATAATGAATATTTGTAGATATCCATAGAAAATTTATTGACTTGATAATCTTATAATAGATAAATCACAAAAGAAGATATCAATTGTTGCGAATAGACAATTATTTCCGAGGATACAATTCTGAGCAATCATTTGCTCAAAAAAAAATCTAACAAAAGAATTATTGTTCAGCAAAGAAAATCACTGTTCCTTTCGGCAGTTCCATTAAAAAGATAACTGAAACATATTTTCCACTTTAACGGAGAGGGTAGATATTGATTTTTCCTCAATACATTCCCCGGTAGTTCAGTGAACCTTGTCGTGAGTTGTGCACATAACGAGTGCGGGTTCGACGCCCCGATAGCGATCGGCGATAATGATGCTATGTTAATTAACTTGTTGGGACGATTGTAAACAATGTCTTATTATGAAAGAGTTGACGGGACTGAGGCAAGAATTCGATAAGATCTTTGAAAGATATCTGTAGTTGATGATACATTAAAGAATCTATCTATATATAGATAGATATAGATAATATATCTATTTACAGTAATATTATCAGCATCCTGAAAATATTGTTTCATACTTTTTCTGCGTCGTTTTTTTGTCATGGTCAGGTTTTTTTTTTACTATTTATTATTTAAACTATTTTGATGTTAAATCATTATTTTTTTGACAATGAATTTTTTGACCACTTGATGGAGCTACATCGAGTTTTGTGACACGTCACGTAGCCTGTGTTCAGCGAACGATTGAGACGTTTGTAACGATACCTCATATGGCGAGTTCCGATAAGTAGATTAGGAGCTATGAGGGAACAGATAAATGTAATTATTTACATACATACGTATATGTCATAATCATAACCCTCCTTTGGCTTTGTCGTAGTGGGGTAAAAAGGAGAAACTGACTGCACTACTGCATAGAAGCGTGACATTTTGCACGAGCCATCTTTTCATGACAGGCGAGCACTAACACCCGTATTTATAAAGAAGTAATTACTTGTTACTAAGTAAAATCTTATTAAGTCATTACTTGACGTTTAAAATCTTCATACAAAATTTAAATTTTTCTTAACTATAGAATAGAAATTGTTACTTAAGTAGTTACTTTTACTCAAATATTTACTTTTACTTGTTTATAAATACGGGTGTTAGAAGAGGTTTTTAAGAATTAAATTTTTGTTAAGGTGAAAAGAGGGGATTTCTTTTGTAATTTTACAAAATTCCCCCCAAGGGGATTAAACAGGATTCCAAGGTTTGTATGGAGAAACCTATTTCCACTGAAATCGATCTTTGTTTTACAATAAGATAATGATGTTTCATAATAAGATAAAGATACTTTAAAACTCAGTCTTCAAACATCAAAGAAGTCTGAAATGCAAATTGGCAGCGGGCAAAGTTTCATAAAGAAAAATTTAATAACACATTCCTTCATTTTGAGCCACATAAAGCAGTTTCAAGGCGTACTAAGCCTGTTAAAGTCTCTCGGTAGGTAACAGGCTCCCCTTTTTGACATAGAAAAAGCTGAGAGTAAATTTTCCTTCAAGCGTAAAATACGGAACTACTGGGTGGGTACTTAAGACTTAAAGTCCTCCCAAAAGTTTGGCCTTTGTTATAAATATTAGCTATATTATATTTTAAGTTAGATTCTCTTATTTTTCAGATGGAAGGCTGCCCAGTTTAAGTGGGACTAAGCTGGACATGTCTGCCATATGCTGAACGTGTGATGGGCCAGTAAATCACAAAGTTGGGGAAACTGAAGGTTTTGTTTGTTTTGAAATCGGTCCACAATTGGCCGAGATATTAGTAAACATACTTACATATAAAAACGACATCTCTGCTATGACTTTTTAAATTTTAAACAGTTTCTATATCTTTTTTTTTTATTATTTTTTTATTTTTTGATAGGTTCGCGCTTGACCGCTATCTCACCTGATGGAAAGCGACGATACGGTCGACGATGAATCGCGCTTACGAAGCTCATCATCAGATCAAAACGATATTTTTATGGGACCAATTCGGAAGTATAATCTTTAAATCCAAACAAAAATTTTCGAAATCGGTCCACAATTGACCGAGATATCGGTGTACATACAATAAAAAAAAGTACATACAGCTGAACATAGAACTTCCTCCTCCTTTTCGAAGTCGGCTAAAAAAAAAGAAATTTATGAAAAGTAAGATCAGAGATCGCAATTTTTCATCGTGTTAGAAACCACAAACAATAAAAAACAGGAGTAATGAACTGACTATTCCATCACTCAAAGCATCAGTCCCTCTTATGTCAAACAATTCACCTCTCAAACATTATTACCATCAATTTTATCCATATATCCCAACGAACAGACGAAAAAAAACCACGTTGTCATTTATGACAAAACAATGGCGAGATTTTGGCGAGGGGAGTGAACGACTGTCGATTGTTCAAAAATGTAAGGCACGCTGGTTTGTACTGGTGTGGCATGGCGACCGATGTGTGTATACGAGTGGCTATAGATGGGATGGCCTTTTGTTAATTCAGTGCTGAATTGTAAAATGTATGGATATCATTGGATTTTGTTAAATGAATTGACTGTTATTTCATATGAAGTTGAACAGTGAGGAATATATTAATTAAGTCTTGTTATATCCCTACACGATTACGGACCGCAGTATTCTTTAAAGACACATATACAACAAATGAATGATGAAAAGGTCAAGGGTGAAGAGTGACCGCGGCCCTGGGACGTAATTTTTTTTTTAGTTTATACAAACCAGTGCGTGACTACGATCCCACCTGATGGTAAGCAGTAACGCAATCATTGATGGTAAGGCGCTCACCTTGAAGACTTTATAATCTGCGGGAAGACCGCAGCTGGCAAACTGTTCCAGTCCTTCGATGTACGCGATATAAACGACGAGGCGAAACGCTCAGGACCGTAGAAGTTTCAGCAACGTAAGGGCAGTTGTCCGATGGAAGAAAGGATATGGCGGAATCAAGTTATGCAATTCCCGCACACACTCAAAATGCAGTAAAATTCTGACACTCCCTCTTACCCCACCCAGAGCGTAGGCCCGTAGAGGCCCAGCTTGCTAACTGCAGGCAGGCAGGGTCGAAGCCTGCTGGGGTCAAGGGCCGTTTTCTGAGAGGAAGGCTCAGCCCCGGCACTATAGGCAACGAAGGAACGGGTAGGTTTTTAGTCAGTAAGAGTCTGATACTACTTCCCGCTCCACCCAAGGGCGGGATTGGTCATTGGATGATTTTACCTACCAAAAAAAAAAACCCAGAGCGTAGGAGCGATAATGACTTTCTACCTTAAAAAATGCCCTAGGTATCGTTACTATCTATGTTATTGGTAAGAACGAACTCAATTGACAATATACAGTGATCGATGCTCCATCCTTCAGGAAATGTTTCTTGCAATTGCTCCGTCTGACTCCTGCACCAAGACTTCCTGTCATTTAGTAATGAAGACTGAAAGCTGGACGGATATCTAGGACATTTTCTAATTGACCCTCACTTGACTCGCAATTGCATGAATAATATCTTGAATACAACATGAGACATATGAAGGGCCGTTCAAGTATTACGTAGGTGATTTTTAACCCCCTCTCCCCCCTCGTCACCGTAAGTGAGCAAAGCTCTCACCCCCCCCCCCCCCTACTATGCTTACGTAAACATTGGTACCTACATGTATTTCTTGCATTGCTCAATGTGGTCTGGTTTCGTAGTTAGTTAATTTAATGAGCAAAAGTTAAAAGTCGAAAAATAAAGAATAGACTTCAAACAGGGGAACTAAACAAACAACTTTTACTTTGGCATATTAATTTAAATTAACAGTGATCAATCCATGACATACGAATCCATGACTTTAAGTTTTCAATGACATTGGATGTTTGCTGCTCGTGTGAATCGACATCGTTCTCTTAATAAAACTAAAAAATATATAGGTAGATACTGCTGACGTAATCACCATCCAAACCTCCCCATTCCCCATGTCATCAAAAATAAGCAAAGCAAAGGCTTCCTCACCCCCTGTAGTGCTTACGTAATACTTGAATGGCCCCTTAAAGGTACATTCTGAAAATAATATGAGAGTATTACTGAATCGATGTCAGCTGTTTTTAAAGTAGTTAAACTAGTTAACCTTTTATCCGCAAATTTAAATTTATGGGTTAATTTTTTTTTAACCTTTCAAGAATAATTGTAGTATAAAAAAAATATCTCAAGTAACAAATATTTGTATAGCCTACAAATAGTTGTCCAGGGATTCAGTGTATAATGCATGAGAGTTTACATATTTTTGAACGCACCTACGTTACAGGAGTAAATAGTGTGAGCAAGATTTTATTTTAAAAAAGAACGCTAAAAAAGTATGAAACAAGATCTTTGGGATATTGAAATAAACAAGGTTACTGGAAAAATAAGGACAAAACAAAAAGAAAAGCTGAAGCCATACGTTATATAGGTATAGTTACCAACCATAACACTTTAATAACGTTGTTGTTTATTTCAGTATCCCAAATATCTTGTTTCATACTTTTTTAGCGTTCTTTTTTGTCGTAGTCGGGTTTTAGTTTTTTTACATTTTTTATTTAAACTATTTTGGTGTTAAAACACTGTGCTTCTACACTGTCTTTGACATCGTTTGACTGTTTGAGGGCGTCACATTGAATTTTGATGATATTTTTTTTATAAGTAAAAGTGAAGCCCTTTCAAATGATATCAAATACAGTGTATTTATACTAACATTTTTTTTAACACATGACTTTTTGTCCGCTAGAGGGCGTTAGTTTAAATTTGAATAATATTTTGGAAATTTACGAGTCAAGCCCTTTCTAATGATACCAAACACGGCATATTTATCTCATTTTTTTTTGTAAATACATTACTTTTTGCCCGCTAGAGGGCGCCACATCGATTTTTGTGACGCCTATGTTCAGCGGACAAATAAGACGGTTCTAAAGATACCTCATAAGTCGAGTTCCGATAAGTAGATTAGGAGCTATGACTGCTATGAGGGCACAGATGAACATACTCACATACATACATACATACAAAGCTGGTCAAAATCATAACCCTCCTTTGGGTTTGCCGTAGTCGGGTAAAAAAGAAATACAAAGCTAATATTTCGATAGAACTACGAGTATTTCGTATTGCCGTTTTCGTTTCCTTTTCCGTGTTGCGTTGTGGGGTGACATGACATGATAGCCGAGTTCAAACAATGCTGTCAGGAACAATACACTGCCGACATGCTGCACCGAACACAGTGGAAAGAAAAGGAAGGGTTTAGAGTAGTAAAGGGAAGTGAAATGTCAAAACAGTTGCAAGTTAAAAAGAGCGAACTATTGCAACGAACATTTTGGTTGTGGTAGCAAACGCTTGCGTTGGTTCGTAAATATAACAGAGTTTTTTTTTTTTATATATTTTATAAAGTAGCACTTGACTGCAATCCTACCTGATGGTAAGCAGTGATGCAATCGTCGATGGTAAAGCGCACTAGTTTATTAAGAGCCTATTCACTCTAGCCTTGAAGACGCCTAAATTATAAATTTATAATTGGCCGGGAAAACCGCAGCAGGCAAATTGTTCCAGTCCCTCGATGTACGCGGTATAAACGACGAGGCAAAACGCTTAGTCCGGACCGTGGAAGTTTCAACAATGTAAGGGTGGATATTCGCCGTACGCCGGGTTGTTCGATGGTAGAAAGGAGATGGCGGTATCAAGTCATGCAATTCCCGCGCACACTCTCCAAATTTTTAATATGTAGGTTCGAGCTTGACCACTATTTCACCTGATGGTAAGCGATGACGAGGTCGATGATGGAGCACGCTTGCCTAAAAGTAAGGAAAGAGACTCCAAGAATTGAAATTAACTAAGAGGAAGTAACGGCTCCGACTTACGAGTTATATGTTGCGGCCGGGTTCAAACTCAGCCAGGCGCATTACTTTGTGTAATTTATTTCATCACCACTGCTCTAAAAACGGTGAAAGAAAACATCGTGAGGAAACCAGCATATCTTAGAACTAAAAATTCGAAGACATGTGACATCCACAAACCCGCACTGGGCCCGCGTGGTTGATTACGGCCTATTCCCTCTCCTAGAGAGGAGGCCTGAGTACCAACAGTGGGAACATTATAAGACTGATGTTGCTTTGCTGCTAGGCGCTTTCCTTTATGGAAATTGCCACCATTTGCTGTATGGCGAAAAAGAATCCGAAGACATGTGACATCTACCAACCCGCACGGGGGTAAGCCTGAGTCCTAGCAGGGTCAAAATTATAGAGCTGATTATTTACACCAAAAAAGATATTTGATAACTTGTTATGATTTGACTCATCTACAAAAGGGAACCGTCCCTTTTGTAGATTATAAGCTGACGTGTGACGATCGAAAACTCAAAATTAAATTAAAATAGTTCACAGAACGTTCAGCAAGTATTGTAACAGTAGATTTGCATTATACCAAAGGAATGCGTATTTTCTTAGCTTTTTTCCACCGCTGTGTTGCTAACCTACTCTTTCATTTTCAATTTTCCGACCAAATATTCCATCTTCCTATTTCCGTTAGACCTCAATTTGTAAAACTGGGATTACGGAAATACCTTATTCATCTACCCTTATTTCACGCGGATTATACTTAATTTATCGGTATAATCCGTCAGTGTTGCCACTTCAAATTATTTTTATTTGTTATGGTGTTTCTTTATTTCATGGTTGAGGTGCAGTGACGATACTACTTTTTTATTTGAATTAAAAAATGTTTTTGTTGTAAGAGTAAATTGAATGGTTAAGGGCCAATCGCTTCTGCACAGACTGTGCCCTCAAAATTATTATTTTTCTTCTTCTTTTGTCACGTTAAATAAAAAAGTAGAAAATAGAGAACGCGTGACGTGATTAGCGTGACATTAAAAACCTGCACCGATTTTTATTGACTTGGCGTTGCTTATTCCCACTGCTGAGCGAAGGCCTCTCCTCTATCTTTAATCTGTTAGTTGATTTGATAAACCAAAAAATATATGCCTAATATTTTTTTAAACACGAACTTTTTGTTTTGTTAATGAAACATTCACGGTCCGTGACAATAGTAACTCTGGATATGACAGACAATACTTGTACACACGTGATACTTGCAAATTATCAAACGGGTATGAGCTACCAGGCTATCTAGTAATGTGCCCATCTTAATCTATTGAGCCTTTTGAGCGTGAAGGAACAAACTCACACACACGCAAATACAAACTTTTGCCTAATTATTATTACTGTAACTTAGTAACCCGTCCCACTTTCGCATGAGCGCAAACTTTCCTGGTTTATATCGAATATTCCTTGTAGTAAATACCGTATTTAAATCCGTTGCATAAACATAAACAGATAAAAAGACAGAGGCTCACAGCAATGTTATTTAACACTATTTAGAAATAAAGACGATGTTTCAAGACACAGACTGCCGATTTCATGCTCTATGCGTGTAAATTTTTGGTTGGCAACACAGCGGGCCTCGATAAGGTCGCGTTTCGAGATAATACCCCCGGGAACAATGCGATAGTGACTTTGTCCTTTGTCAACGAGAGTATGTGTGTACACAGTCCGGGGATGCGAGGATTAAAAAGGATTTGTTTTGAGGGTAATGTGTGTGGCTATTTGGATGTTTTTTTTTCAGTGTAGAAAATTGGAAAATATAGCATAATACGAAGTAAAAAGAAAGGGAAGAAAGGACTAAATGGAAGATCTCATAGCTTGACGCCATCGTTTCTATTTGGCTATTATCTCTAAAGTAGACCTAAATAAATGTTAAAAATAGTTTATCGTATTATATAACCACCAACCAATAAATTACTATGACTATTACTATAACTATAGTAGTTAAAAAAAACGAAGTTTAAGAGATATCACCGAAGGCACAGTAGAAATATGGAAGGTGTGGGCTTGCGGACGGTGCCCACACCGTGCGGTAACTGTCCGAACTAGGGACCTAGGAAGGCCTACTGAGGTCATAGGTTGACTTACAAAAGGAAAACCCAGGGTCATGGATTGCAAGGCAAGATGAAACATAGGTGTGATTTTAGTCAGTAAAAGTCTGATTCGACCTCCTGCTGTGCTCTAGATCGGGAAGAGAAGTCATTGGATAATTTCCCACCTTAAAAAAGCCTAGAGGTAATCCGGAAAACAAGAGAGCAATAAAAGAACTTAGTGTGAGAGCGATATTTTTAGCTAAGTAATTTAAATTGACAATCACTTACGAGCAAAACTTTAGCCAACAGTTTCAGGTAAGCTGTCATCGAGATGGAAAGTTTTAGTGGTGTAGTTCCTCGGGGGAAATGTACACAGCAGTGTACATTGCTAGCTGTGTGGGGTGACGGTGATTGATGAGGTAAACAATGGCGAGGTCGGAGCAATAATGTTTTGCTGCTATATTTCACTCAGACTTCGATAGAAGGCGTGAGAGGAATATTGGATCGTTAAGCATTAATAATTTGCTTAAAGCAGCAGCTAGGAGTCTGCCAGGAGAAGAAGTAGCTCAGTGCTAAGGACGTAAAAGTATTCCATGTGCTATTCCAGAACATGATCAACCCGTAGGCAATTCTGGTTCTGGTTCCGTAGGCAATGGTGGTTCTGTAATTTCATCTATTTATATGAAATTTGGTCCTTCATGATTTAATAGGTAAAATGATTTCCTTTACCCATTAAATCGTGAAGGAGTAATGATTACGAAGATACACACTACTGGATTAGTTTTATATAGAATTATGTTTAATTTGAATAGAAACCTAGATAATAACCACAAGATATTTTTGTTTCGAAAATACTCGTATCTAGAGACACTTTACTCTCGACTAAATTCACATAAGAACGGTTGCATAGAAAAGTATTTTTTTAATTTATATAAATTAGTGCCTGACTGCGATCCCACCTGATAGTAAGCAGTGATGCAATCGTTGATGGTGAGGCGCAAAAGTTTACTAAGAGCTTATTTACTCTAGCCTTGAACACTCTAACCTTGACACCTAAATTATAATCGTACGGGAACACCGCAGCAGGCAAACTAAATGGTACTACGCGGTATAAATGACAAGGCAAAACACAGAAATGTACCTCAAGTTGGACACGAATAAAATTCGATTTAAAATTCAAATCGCATTTTATTTAAACAACTTTGAGACACCACATTTTCATTTACACAAGAGCGTAAATTCCTCAACAATGTTTCTTCTAGTCTCGCCCATTGTTCTCCGAGTCAGTGATGTAACAAAGCAGTGATAAATATCGTTGCAGCTCAAGTTACGGCAACAGTTGCAACAACAAACTACGCTTGGCTGGTGTTGCTGTTTCGTACAATGCGTCGTAAAGATGATTGTAGTTTTGAGCTAGTGTACTTCACATCAAGAGGTAGGTTTGTTAAAGGAACCAAACCTTCTTGGTAATAAATTGTTATCCTTACCTTCAGTTAGGTGTGGCAAACCAAAGCCTTACCATGCGAGCGAGAAAAAGGAATGGAGGTATACCTAAACACCCTATAGGTATAGCTTAAACAGTTCACTTTAGGTCGTCAAATGGACCGCGATAAGAGCCTATGGTAGCACCCCAGGGATGTTACAAATGTTCGATTCTGATTCCGAAAGGCCGGAATTCCAATTGTTTTAGGACCTCCGCTTCCGATATAAGTTCAGATAAATTTGAATCGGAAGTCATATCAGCAGGTCTAAAAAGGCCACTTTTGTAGAATCGTAATATGAATCATATTTTTTTATACGGCAATATTTACAAGGAATATGATTCTGGTATGCAGTGAATTGAGTATGATTCGACTAATTTGTGCAACCATTTTACGAACATTAGAAGAATTGCTTATGATCTGCTAGGAATTTAGAATATGATTTGCTCTAGGTGAATTGCTCATGTGACGTTTTTAGGCCCGCTGGAATACTTGTCGCACTGTGTGGATTGCCACTACACCGACAATATAGAAGATAATTCAAGCTAATTTTATCTTTCTGTAGGTTATTTTACGAGTTATCTTGACCAGTTAAAATAAATGAGTAAAATAACCTTCACATAAATCTTCAAACACCGTTAAAATTTTCCAAAGGAATTATCAAAAGAATCTCAATAACGGAACAAGAATCTGTCCCATTAAACTCAACAATGTGTAACGTTCAACTTGAGAGGTTTACGATAAATATCAAAAATAATAAAGTTATAAATTACATTTTTAGGCCCTTATTGAAATATAAGAACGGTATTCAAAAGGGATATAATCCAATAAATCTCAACCCAATAACAGCGAACCGTAGAGCCCCGGCCTGCCAGCAGGCAAGCAGGGTCGAAGCCTACTGGGGCCAAGGGTCTATTTCTGAAAGGAAGGCTCGGCCCTGGTATAAAAGGCAAAGTAGGAACGAGGTGGGTTTTTTTGGTCAATAAAAGTCTGACACTATCTCCCGCACCGCCCAAGGGCGGGAGATGTCATTGGATGATTTTTACCCACCGAAAAAAGAAAACAAAAAATCTAATGTTTTGGGGGATGAACTTCTTGCATCCGTAGAATCTACTTGAGTTCTGATTCTGACCATCCTACACCTGTCCCCTGGGTAGTACAAAACTAAATTGATGCATTTTGGAGAGGGTGGGCAGGAATTACATGAATTGATTCTACCATCAGCTTTCTACCATCGGACAACCCGATGTACGGCGAGTGTACTGTACACCCTTACGTTGTTGGCACCTCTTAGATATCTCAGAAATATCTAATTTGTGAAAATTTCAAATTTCTAGCTATCCCGGTACTTGAGACACAGCCTGGTGACAGACAGACGGACACACAGCGAAATCTTAGTAATAGGGTTTTTACCCTTCGGGTACGGAACTTTAAAAACAAAGTGATCGTACCAACAACTTACACCGTTCGTTAGAAAATGTATGAAACATCCAGAGTTCCATAATAACGACTAAGATATTACATTGTTATCGTCATCCCCTAATGTGAAAACGGTAATTTCCGTTACCTCGATATGTTCCTAGAAGTTAGTCCAAAGACTAAAGTCTTTTATAGCAACAGATTGAAGATAACAAGTACCGGTAAACTTCAAGTTTCAAACTTATCAACCCTGGAGGGATTCGAATTACTGTTCCTCACGTCTAGCCTTATCTACATAGCATACCTATATTAATATACACATTTATTTATGGATTCCAATTGACAAAAAGTACTTTATTTTTAAATTTTATCTTACAAATCGATAGTGTTTCATATACCGAATCGACCCTCCACGGGATTAAAACGACCAAAATTTAACGGTGTTTAGATTGGCGGTAACATATAGAGAAGACTGGTGACAACTTTACCAAGACACAATTGACTAAATTTATAAGTTACGTTGACTAAGTTAATAGGTAATTTTATAGGATTTTGTCTAAAGCTATGATGCGGAGTGCCATCTGCGCTATCAATGAGTTGTCAACATCACGAGCATTGCCGACGTCATTCCGATTCATCATCAATCAATTATTGATTTCCGCACTGTTTGGGAAATATTCAACCGTTTCATTGATGGATCCATTAAAATAATGGTCAGAACTACACGCAAATGAGATAATAACGCAGACAGATATTATTTATTGAACAGCTTCCTATTGTTATTCTGTATACAAGTAATGAAGACATAATATAATATATTTCCTATTCATACTATACACAAAGATACCATCTTTATCAAGAAATTCGGTACCAATCAATTAAATGGATATAGGTGGAGTAGACATAGGGTTGCCAACCGTACTTAATATATAGTATTGTACTATATTTTAGGTCTGTGTACTATATACTGTTAAAAAAATATATAGTACGCAAAAATACTGTATTTTCAACATTTGATCGATGCGGTAGCGTGTATCCGAACGTATCTATCTCACTGCGTTTTGAATTTGTTAATTTCAAACGTATTTTTAATCATTGGTCTGCTATGTTTATGTTCTTTGATTTTGGTGATTATTTATTTACTTAAGTATTCTATTTTATAAGAAGTCCTAAATAAATTAGTTAGAGAAAATAGTAGCGAAAGTGGGTCGCCATCACCGATAGTCATAAAAAAAAAAATACAAAAAAGACTAAAAAAAGAACTTGTAACAAAAATATAGTTTTTGATTTATATTAATTTAAAAGGGTTGTCATTTGTCATAAAGCACGAAACTTTTATTTTAGAATTGAAATAGTTAAATAGTTAAAAAACAAAATATAGTTAAAAAAAATCTAAATAACAAATAATATTTTTTGCTTTTTCCATAAAATACTTACTATATTTTTTTTGAAGTGTACTATGTTTTTTTATAGCTTTATTTGAAAAATACTATATTTCGTCAAAGAAATGTTGGCAACCTTAAGGCATACATACCACTTGTTTGATTCTACAGGATATAATCAAATTCGATGGACATATTTTAAAATTTGCTTCTGCCCATAGTTATGAACACTTTTTTTTCAGAAAGACGTAGTATAGGTACTTTAAAATACTCCGTACCGTGCCTCAGGAAGCACGTAAAGCCGTTGTTCCTGGTTGTCATGCGTAGATCTTTGACGGCAGGACAGATAGTCAGACGCCAGACAGTCTGACCATCAGTCTATCCATGGAGTATCGGTATCGTGTTACCCAATAATTGGGTTGTGGTTGTGGAGGTCTGATAGGCAGTGGCTTCATGTAAACCACGTATTGTGCCGCACCCGATTAGTCTGAAAGGCGATCCCAAGCTAGCTGGGAAAAGGCTAGGGAGATGACGATTCTAATTTGCCATCAAAAAAGCTGAAAGTAAATTTTCCTTCAAGCATACAATTCGGAACTACTACTTAAAGTCTTTTCAACTTTAGTGTCAGTTTTCGTCATAATAATTGTCAGTTAATTATAATTATTTGATATTTATCATAGTATTTATTAGTTTATAATATTAGCATATATACATATTTTATTATTTTAGGTAACTTAGTTTATACTACATTCTATTTAAAATATCTGTTATTTATTTATTGGGCATACCTACCACAGTGTTGTATTTTTTAGCCCAAATATTGACTGGTAGAGAATGCCTTGTTGCATTAAGTCTGCCTATATAACACTACTGCACATGAAGTTTAAATAAATAGTAAATTAATTAATTCTATATTAAAAAAATGGTTCTCCTATATTAATTTTAGCAGTTACTAAATACGAAGAGTCCAATTTTTATATTGGTCTACTATAACTACCTTGAAGATAGTTGCCTATTCCTCTGAGCAGAAGTTATACCTAAAATATGACTACCCATTTTCTATAGTCCCTGCCGAAAGTAGGTGCTAGCTTTTCCCGTAACTTCGCTTACGAAATCTTTTCGCCAGAAATCATCTTTTTTCGGGGATAAAAATGACTCAGCGATATAAGGAAGAAATATATTTTATTAGAGAAATAAATTCTCATCGGATCGGACATTCTTTTTAACAAACGATTTACTTCTTAATGGTGAGAATTTAGATTAATACAGGCCTCTGCTCTAGAAGAGGGAATGTGCCGTAATCCGCCACCAAGACCAAGAGCCTAGTACAGTTTTTTTTTTTTTTTATGGTAGGTAAAATCATTCAATGACAAATCCCGCCATTGGGCGGAGCGGGCAGTAGTGTCAAACTCTTACTGACTAAAAACCTAACCCATTCCTTCGTTGCCTATCATACCGGGGCTGAGCCTTCCTCTCGGAAAACGGCCCTTGACCCCAAGCGGCCCTTGACCCCAGAGCCTAGTTAGTACAGATGGAGTTTTTGTTGGTTTAGATTAGACAAACACCAACCCACACTTGGCCTGCGTGGTGGATTAGGGCCCATTCCCTCTCCTAGAGAGGCCTGAGTCCCAGCAGTGGGAACATTAAAAGGCTGATTTTGCTATGCTATAGATTATTAGACAAACAATCATTCATCTCAATGGCAGCTTTAATTTTACCAAAACAGTGCCTACACCCTATATAGCTCCATCCCATTAACAATTCAGTTTAGGTCGTCAAATTAATCGCGTTATAAGCTCGTGGTACGCTTAGAAACTTATTTCTAGATCGCTTCATTTCTTCCGATCCCTAAAAAGACATTACGCTCACTGAACCACATAATAAAGTGTACACATATAAAAGGCTATCAAGAACACGTGTGCTTTAATACTTGAATGTAATCGTTTGTGCGAATGTGTGAGTCTGTCTGACCGGTCCCAGGGCGTTCCCTGTCTTAGTGTGTATTGAAACTGTTTTCAGATTATAAAATCGTGAGCAATCATCCGTTAACGATGAAGACGAAGGTAGGGAGATAGGTAAAGTTTTCAGTTCATTTGTTTTTGCTTAAATGTCGGTAGAAGGTTTGGAGAAGGTATTTTATTATCACGAACATATCTCTCTCTAATCTAAGGGTTCAGAGAAATATAGCAGCCATTTTTCTCTATCCTTTTTGTAGCTATCTTATCCCTGTTAAGATCGGAAACGCTGCTTTTTCCTACGGCAAAAAGAATACACACGATTTTCCATTTCATCACATAATTCTACTTTAGTTTAGAAGTATCGAGGCTTTCATCAGTTTTTATTTTGCTCCATCTTTTATGCTCGTATCATTTGCACCGTCCAATGAAAGCCTCCTGGGTCACTATCATTTGCACCCTCATTCACGAGTGGATTCCGAGAAATTCCTTACTTAATGGGTGCTCACGGGCAAATGGGGTCCGTGCAATGCCCGAGCGAGATCTTTAGATCTAAATACATGAGCTTTTATTATGTAGGGACCCAAATTGAAGACCTGGTAACGATTGGGTAAAACAACAGATACAATAGTTGGATTTAGACAAAGGATTCAGCCACTTGCCAAATTGGTACCCATAAAAATGTAGATGAAATGAAATTGCTTCAAACATTGGGAGACAAACATTCCCAAGTAAATAAAGAAGATTTTCTGCGCAAAAAACTTCAATGCTTGCTGGCTATCGGCCCGGTAAATCCGATCCAAGTTAATACAATTATTAGCATTAGTGAAATTGGTTGTTCTGTAAGGTTCCTTTTAATTTCCATAATGGAAACAACCAAGAAATTACAAAGAACGTGCTTGTCATGGCTCTCGGAAAGAAATTAGGTTCAAGTGAAGGTTTGCATAATTTTTTTATGAGTTTTTTACATAATCTTATTACGGTGTAGCAAGGTATTGTTTTAAAAGCGCTTCTATTCTAATAGAAACAGAAGCTAGTTTATTCTAAACAGACGACGTTAATGTATCAAAAGGCACCTGTGTACACGTAAAAAAGCCCCTCTAAACGAAAGTGTGGGGTGGAAAGAGTAATTTAGGGTGATACATGGCATTGACGCAGCCCCCGGCTCTCACCCGTAATTACTAGGGGCCCCCGTTTCAATGAACCTAAGCTAGGAACTTTCTAAGGTAGTAGTAGTTATGCAGATGTTGCCAAGGTATTCATTCCTTGGATTTTATGGACGCCTGGTAGTTGTTGAGGGGATTTGGCGTTCTTGCTTGTGTGGGGTGCATTTCTAGCGTCTTATTGATCCCTTTTGTAGTTGACTTATCAAATATGAAAGTGGTTTGTGGATTTTGTGTATCTGTATAATATTTTATACAGGACAAATATAACACTAATAATTAATGTTTTTCTTAAAAGCCGCAACGAAATTGGGTATTAAGTGAACCAGCAATTAACATTTCAAAAATTGGTCTCACTATCACTTTTGCACACGCGTAATCTAATGACGGTGATGTACTGATGTCACATTTCAGAGTGCAAATCCTTTTTCTGTTATTTGACAGTTTCCCCTTCCACCAGTTTTCAAAGGTTTCTAATTTAAGTAATTTTGAACATATTTGAAAAGTTCTTGCTATTTACGATTTACGATAAAGTTATTATTGTGAAAAAATATTTAAAAAAATATATTCAAAGTCTTTCATGTATTAGATTAGGCTGCTTTTGTTCGTTGTATCTATAGCAATATCATTGAAATATGTTACAGTCCAATCAGTCCTCGGCATTGATATATATGTACTACGCACTAGATGAGGCGTGCCGTACAGTCACTTTACTTCACTTAATTGACCTGCAGGCCGAACACTTTTACATTGATGGCATTAGTGCAGTTTTGACGTTCATGCAGTGTCAGAGCGACGCTTATAAATACAAATTTAAGTGAACTTGGACATATATAATAATTTTGTAGTCAAGTAAGTAAAACCATTGGTTGTTCAAGCAATGTAATAGCTTCTACTATCGTAATAGTACGTTAGAGAAGATAGTATTTTATTTAAACTCTTCCCCATTTTACAATCATAGACTAAAACATACAGATGTTCCCTCCCACAAAAAGCAGAATTAGGTTTTTACCTACAGCTAGTTTACCAAATACAGACTTTGCACGGTCTTTTATACTGTTTGAAATTTTTAAATATTTTATTTAATGCTCTTTCTTTTTTTGTATAATTAATAACAATGATTTTTTTAAATAAATTACGACGAAATGTCAGCAAATCATGAGGTAACAGTTTTCATCGGTAAGTTTTGTTGTTAGCCATGCTGTCATTCGTTAGCACTTAGGTAATTTACGTGCCATATTACGTGCAGGTTAATATTAAAATTTGAATTAGGTTCAGTTGAACTTTTAGTCTTATCAGTGATTACTGATTTATTTATTTATTTTACTGTTATTTAGATCTCGTTTTTACATACACTATACATTTTGAAATAGAGTATTATTGTAATGAAGTATTGTAGGCAAGAAACTGTGTCACTTCTGCGGTATAAAAATCTATATAGATGACATGTCATCACACTAATTTGCACGAAACGCGTAAGTACTAGGAAATTCATGGCGCTTTAGACCTTTTGGTCGCGAAAAAGTATCCTCTATAAGCTGTCTTAGCGCTGTAAGTTTTAAAGTTTTGTTAGACGACATAATGGCAATCTAGCGCTGCAGCGATTTTTTGTTTGAACTTTTCAGTATTTTGACAAATAGTTTATATGAACGTGCTTGTCTATCGCAAGAATATAGGTCGATGGTCCTCGGTTTTCCGCCACCAGGGCTACATAATGGCGGACCCCATCCATTACTGACCTCGCTCTCCCCGATGACTGTCGACTTACGTGGGACTGGCCAGCTGAATGCCGATGGACCGAGTTCTACCAAATGAACACGGAAGCGTCAGAGATTAATGACTTGTTTTTACTAAGAACAGTTCAATATTGATCGCAGTAATCTACCAACTAATGGCATGGAAAGGACTCGTGGGTTGAATGATTTTCTGTGAGGCGTCCAATGGGTTTGGGGTAAGAAGGTGTATCAAATTATCTAGGGTAAGACTAACAAGGGGTGATCAGTGAGTTATGCTGCCAACTTATGATCAATTTCTTTACTGTTTTAGAAAAAAACAACGTTGCTTTACATTAGGACTTACTCCTGTATCGTGGGTGTGTTGAAGACAGACCTAAACAATTAGATAGTTGCCTATAGATGTAAGCCATACAATTGTGCCGTGCGGATATCCTACACACAGGGCAGCATGCAGCCAATCGCTCAAACACTGCACCAATCAAGAAATTAGGAAAAAAATATTATTTTTGGAATCAATGTATTGATAGGTACGAATTTCGTAGGGTCAAGAACAAGAACTTCTAAGTGGGTAATACCATTCAATGTTTATATGTTACATGCCACATCGTAAAATTCAAAACTTTATCAGGGTCTGACGAATGTTACATAATAATAATTCATTCCAACATTGTATCATCCTTTATTACCGCCGACGTCGACCGACACATTCGCAGAATTATATAACATATTGTACCCATCTACTTTATACGTTCAAACAAATATTTATTTAAGTTTGTTATCGACAGGAACAAAGTCTATAAATGTCACAATAATCGGTAATAGCGATGCACGACGCGTATCAGTGGTAGCAAATTGTGAGTGTATGACGGCCGACAAAGAGCGGCTTGGTTTAATGCACTTGTGTGATATTGTAACGCAGAGGCGTAGTGTGGACTAGTTTACACGTGGGTGAAGGCGTATCAGCGAGGCCTTTCTCTTTCATAAACTCGAAAATAAAACAGCCACTGTCGCAAACTCGCGAACCAGCGTTTGACTACATCGTCGCTTACCATCACGTGAAAAAGTGGGCAAAAGAGAGCCTATCTATTATACAAAAAAAACTGGGCAAGCGCGAGTAGGACTCTCATACTGAGGGTTTCGTTCAAACTGACTTATTTATAAACATCAATTTCCGAATCGAGTCTTGAAAATTTTTACGAATCGAAAAAAGTTATTTTTTGTACAAATTTTCAGTTTTCAGATTTATTCCTATACTTGTGCTATAAGACCTTGCTTCATGCCAAATTTCAGGGTTCTAGTTCAACGGGAAGTACCCTATGAATTTCGATTCCCTCGAGAGTGTCGAAATATACGTTTTTACCCGACTGCGCCAGAAGGAGGGTTATGTTTTTCGAGAGTATGTATGTATGTATGTATGTATGTATGTATAATTGTTTGGCACGCTCTGCAGCCTGAACGGCTCGATGGATTTTAGCTTGAGAGGTGTCGTTAGATTCGTATTTACTTTGAGAGTGACACTGGGTATATCAAAATAAAAAATAACAAAATGGCGGGTTTTTGGCGCCAAATTCAAATGTTTGGCACGCTCTGCGGCCTGAACGGCTCGATGGATTTTAGTTTGCGAGGTATCGTTAGATTCGTAATTACTGTGAAAGTGATATCGTAATAAAATAAAACTAAAAAAATAAAAATAAAAAAATGGTAATTTAAAAAACTAAAAAACCCGACTGCTTTTCTGAGTATTCATGAAAAAGCCCTAAAACAAGAAAGTCGCAGTTGCGACTATCCGACAAGAAAGTTGTAGCAGTCGGGACCCATTACATCATAGATCTACTGAATAGACGGCTGACTTTGTAGAATGGGTCCCGACTGCTACAACGACTTTCTTGTTTTAGGGCTTTTTCATGAATACTCAGAAAAGCAGTCGGGTTTTTTAGTTTTTTAAATTACCATTTTTTTTTTTTGGTTACATAAACGGCAGTATCTTTTTATTCGTTAATTTTGAAGTTTCAATTTTTCACAGCTTCATGGGAGCGCAGACTTGAGTATATGGTTAATTTAATTTAAACTCGATACCTCCACGCGTTCTCGAGATAAAAGGTCTTGACCGAAGACCGAAGGAAGGACAACAAAGTGACCCAATAAGAATTCCGTTTTATCCTTTTTAGGTACGGAATAACCGAACTCTAAAAAACCCTCGTACTTAAGCGAGGGCTTGCACGAAGCCCCTTTGGGTGCGAGGCTGTAGGTGAGGCTAAACATCGCCCACGCCGAGCTACGCCACTCTTGTGATGTCCATTGTCATCAACGTCCTGTACATGAAGTTGGAGGTCGCTATGTGCATGTAGCAGTTGATGCAATGGATAACGGAATGGATACTGTGTATTGTGGGATTTGTATTCACAGAGAATTGTAATGTACGATATGTGTGAGCAAGTTTGTGATTATGTCAATAGATGCTGCGGCCTCAGGCTTTACTATCGATCATACCTGGTATAGGACCTTTAATAGCGAAGTTAGTGGTTGGGTTGGTTCTGTTTGAGTTCTCTTGGAGGCTGTTTCCTCTGCAACGAGCTGGCGTGGTGTTGATATCTATCAGCTACACCTACTTAAATAATATCCGATTCTTTATTTTTGTAAACGTGTTTGCAAAATAAAACATTATTATAAAAGAGGTCAAGGCTGTGTTTTTTCTATCAAATTCATTGCTGAACTTAAGTTTCTTCCAAGCATCTCCAGAACCACCGGTCTTGTGCATCTTGCACCAAAAATCATCATCATCATCATCATCATCCTTTTAATGTTCCCACTGCTGGGACTCAGGCCTCCTCTCTAGGAGAGGGAATGGGCCGTAATCCACCACGCGGGCCTAGTGCGGATTGGTGGATGTCACATGTCTTCGAATTTTTGGTTCTAGGATATGCCGGTTTCCTCACTATGTTTTCCTTCACCGTTTTGAGAGCAGTGGTGATAAATTAAATTACACAAAGTAATACGCCTGGCTGGGTTTGAACCCGCAACCTACAAAAATCAAAGCAAAATAAAAATAAAACATAAGCATTTTACACGTTTAAATAGAGTAATTACAATTGATAATCAAGTCAGTTACATTACAATATTCTTAAATTCTATATAGCATCCATCGGATTTCCACGATCCTTACTAAGAACCCCTTGATATGGAATAAAAAAAAAATACAAAAACCGCTAAATAATATTGGCTTTGAAATTGCCTTAACCTAAAAAAGCCTGACAAACATGCCTCCTTAAAAGACCCGCGAGCAACTCCACAAAGTCTCAAAAGTAACATTTAAAAAATATATTAAAACAGCATTAAAGGCGAGTCTTCAAGTGTTAGCGAAGTTTCAAATCCAGCGTTTGATGTTATAAGCGGTTTAGTTTTGCTTTCTCATTATAATTTGTTTAATTTGCTTAAAAGCTTCCGATGTTTGTTTTTGAGCTGTCGAAGATGAAAAGACGTTATTAGTGGTTGCGAATGAAAGTTCTAAGACGTCAATTAGTGAAGATGAACATATTATGGGTTTGTTGCCATGACGATTTGGTTTATGAAATAAAAGGTTCACTATTACCAGCAGTAGTTTTGCCTTTTTCTTTTTTCAAATGAAATCATTTATACAACAAACATGCCTACCTAGAGTACATAGGTGTTTTATAATAAAGTTGTCTATGTTTTATAGTCACGTGGAGGCACGCAAATGTTTATAATTCCAAATTTGAAATAAGTGGTAGATCATAGGAATTGCAAAAAAAAAAAAGTAGAAAAAGAAAACATTGCGTGTTGGTGACGTTTAACCGCCGAGCTTTCATTTCTATTTTTTTCGTGGTTATGCTTGCCAAGGACTGGCCCCGTAATGACCGAAGACAGACGTGTGAGTAAAAGAAAAGAGATGCCTTCGCCCAGCAGTGGGACATAATGGGCTAACAAAAACAGCAACAACAATAATTAAATAATTCCCCCGTTCTGCACCGAGCGAGTGGAAGTTTCAGCCTGTTCTTTCAGTGGCCCTTTGCGTTTCAGGGCCGCGGTTACTCTTTTGAACAAGCCTGCAGCTCTGAGTCCCAATGCGTCCTGCCTCTGAGGCATGATTAATTAGCAAACATACCTATAAACACCTTCGCATTTATAATATTATTCAAGTGGGAGTTTTAGAAGTGTCACAATTTTTTTTTATTGATATAAACTAGTTCTTGACTTCGATCCCACCTGATAGTAAGCAGTGATGCAATCGTTGATGATGAGGTGCTCTAGATTATTAAGAGCCTATTCACTCTTGAAGACACGTAGGTTAATTTATAGGACGGCAAGACTGCAGCATGCAAACTGTTCCAGTCCTTTGATGTACGCGGTATAAATGACGAGGCAAAACTTCTAATAAAGGTTTCAACCATTCAGCGTTACAATATTCTGTTAAGGCCCGGTTCTACTCATTTTGATATTTTTTAAACCTATGGAAATCCACAAATATAAAAGAGAACACCATGAAAATTTATTTTATTAAAATTGACTATATGGCCAAGGGCTTGGCAAAAATGAAAACACGATATAAATTAGTTGGCTTGATAAAAAAAATCGCGAATCTGACCCTAATTTACGGTTTCAAACGTTTTATCTACGAGATTACGTTACGGAACTATTTGAAAGTTACAAAAAAAAATAAAGCTTGTTATTTAAAAGCGCTTCGCAAGAACAAAAATCTTGAATAGTTGTTGTTTTTTTTTTATATAAAAATAAAACCGCTGTTTTGGGGCCGCGAAGACGACATAATCCCGAGCGAAGTTCATACAAAAAAAAAAAACAGTGACTAGAACCGGCCCTTAACTCAGGTCAATGATTTCTACAAAAATGTTTAAGGTAATGTATGTGTATTGCACGCTTGCATGAACAATATAGATGAAATTCTGACCACAATAGCAACATGGCGATGGGATTACCTAATTGCCTATTGTGGTCTACGGCGAGAGATGATCCAGATCGGGCTCTTCTACCATACTGCGTTTTTTTTCGTAAAAAAAACTAACTGAATCAGCAAACGTTGGTTTGCCGCGATTAAAAATGTGGGGTGGGGATAGGAGGGTGAAAAATACTTTAGAGCCTATCCAATAAATCATTAGATTTTTTTTTACTGTATTATGTATAGCAAAAGAAGTATGAATTAGGAAATAAGGTTTATATTATGTTATGACCTTTTTATTCTCTAAAAGGTACTGAGATTTCTTACTTAGTTCTTTTGAAATGGGTATATTGTTTGAGCAGAATAAGCCTTAGAAATTTAATTATTTCTTAAAATTAAAGATGTTTCTTTGGTCATCTTTTGACGCCGTTTGGGAAACCATTTCTATACGAATGAAGTCTATATGCACTTTGGAATGTGGCCAGGCTGAATACGGAGCCAAAACGACTGTTATCTTGAGTTATAGTCTTTTGGGACCAATATTTTATACATAAAGGTTTGTATAGGGTCTTATAAGTCTATTGCATTTTCGAGTTTTTGTACTTAGTATAATTTTCGTTCTATATGAGGTCAGAAGAACAAAGTTTAGCTGAAAAAAAGGCATCGATATTGATAAGTTATTTGGTTCCTTGCCTTGGTATCAACATCGTGGAAGGGCACTGCAAACCACGGCTTCCCCGTCAAGCTCCTCCGGAAACCTGCTTCCCGCTCCGCCAGACCCTCAGGAGTGCCAACGTGAGCCCACAACACCACCTGCACCACCCTCAGGCGAGGATGCACCCGCTTGTAAACCTCCTCTAGACGAACACCAAAATCGTCACTCGTGTCACTTATATTCGCGAAAGAAAAGTATATTCCACACACGGCCCCATCACCCTCTTCCACACAGTCGGACAAAGCCTCCAACGTTGAAACATTCTCGAATTTCCCATTCTGAGTCCCCGATTCACACTTGACCAACACCTTTCCAAACAGTTTTTCGCGCCAATCCATTTTTAGTTTTTTATGATTTAGAATTTTGAATACAAATACATTTTTTTACACAAATGTGCACTAAAAACCGGTTTGGTTATTTATCTATGTTCGGTTTTCAAATATTTATTAAACACTGTGGAGCAGACTTGGTTGCATGGCACTATGAACTTTTTAAAATAAATATACAGAAATATTTAGCACAAGAGCACAAGACAGAAGTTTGCACGCCTGGAAAGGAATGCGAATCAAAACTTTTTTTGGTTAACCGCAAGGATGTTATGACTTAACTGTGAGAGAAATAAATTATTAGGGATAAGTTTTGAGTTATATTTGTAAGGGAACACAGGATGTGCAGCAGCGAATATAAGTTTTATTTTTAAATTAGTCACGCGTGCGCGGTCGCTTGGCGGGAGGTGCAACGCCCGCTCGCCCCCGTAAACAAAGCCAGACTGGAGTGGAGGGAACGCGTAGCGAAGCCCTCAGTGCAGACATAGAGCAAACATTTTAGAACAAACAGACAGGAGAGATCAAAAAAAGCTTCGTTCATATTTGTTTTGTTTGAACGTAAATACCTACTCGTTGTCACCAGATTTGTTTGCTTCGAAAATGGCCTTGGGTTTACCCGCATGACCAGTCATAATGTGGAATTCTATTCTTATATGACTCTTGTCTTCTTGAAGATAGATCTATTTTTTGTTTGCAGATCTAATTAGCCGGTTAGACATCTGTGGGCCAGTCTGTCTGCATTTATGTTTTCTTTATTCTTTTCACGGTTTCTAACCGCTGTTTGTGGTGCAGTAGGAACTTAAGCGAGCACTGACTTTTACAGCATTGTTTTGTGGTAGGTACCTGTTCACAAATAAATGGGCCATTGAGTTACTTCATTTTTTTTTAATTAGTGTAATGAATGCAAGGGAAGTCACCAAGTGCTTGCTCTTGGTTACCGTGCCTTTCAAGGAGAACGTGTCGAATGTTTTGTTTACCTGGATGATGATCACGGATATCGATATTTTTGTACGAAGAAACTTGAAACATGAACGTAACTTACTGAATAAAGATTTTTATTAATTTGATAACCAATAGACTTGGCTTCACAACTCCTATGACCCTTTAACCACATTCGTCGTATTAATGTGACAAATATTTTCGTATCCATTTCGCCAGGGTCATATATTTCCGACCAACCTACTCCATCTTATTTAACTCTTCAATTTCTTTATGCGATAGAAGAGTTGACGAGATGGAGCCTTTGGTTGTAGTAAATATACGATCCTAGCGAAATGGACACGACAATATTTGTCACAAAATACTAATCCAGTTAAAAATAAGATTTTTTTAAATAAGTTTTATATTCGATGTGATGTAGCGACTCTTTGAAGAGATCTATATCCAGCTGTACATAGTAGTCTTTTTACTTTTAAATGGTCTTGATCTGAAAGTAATATACTGCCCCCCTAGCCAAGTTACGATCGTTTCGTTAAACGGCAACGCTTGAAGTTGGCCACGCCCCCAATTCCTTTGTTCCCATATCTCTCTACGCTTCTAGCCATAATCTACTCCAAATAAAACAAAGTAGATATTTTAAAATCCAATCTGCAGTTCTCTTTTCCTATGTGTAAAGAATATTTAAACAGACGGGTCTCTTGTATCAAAACATAGAAAAAATAAATATCTACCGAATAATTCGTGTCTTTTTTGCGTTCTACTCTTAGGTACCTACATAACATCCTCCTACCAACAAATCATACAATCGCGAATTAATTCTGATTGATTATGTCATTGATGATGCAATGCAGCTATATTGGATTACGAGGAACTACAAAAAAGTTTAGTGTGCGTTTAACAGACAGTTTTTCAAGCCATGCTGTTTGGCAAATTTGTCAATGCTTTATCGTAAATAAGTAATAAAAGTTTCCAGATAAATTATTCTTTTAGGGTTCCCATATAGGATAACTTTGTTGTCTGTCTGTTAAGACCCTTTATCTCAGGAAGACCTTATGGTCTGCTACCCCTTGGTGCACTGCCAAAATTAAACTTCAGTTTATGGCGCATATTTTAACACTGCAACAAAATCTAAACCTATAAGTAATTTCTATTGATCCTGTCATTTGGCAAGAATCAAGGTCTCATAGCATAACTAAAGGAAAAAGTCTGAAAACTGTGAAGTAGTTACGTCATTAATGATTGATTGACTTACTTGACTTAAGTTCCTGTGTCCCCTAGATGGGGCAGAGGGTGTCCACAGTGTGCCGGCATCCCGTTCGGTCTTGAGCTTCGCGTTTTACTTCGCTCCAGGTCTTCCCTATGTTCTTCGCCTCTGCGATGACCGTTCGCCAGGTCTGCTTAGGGCGGCCACGTTTTCGCTTTCCTTGGGGTGAAATGATTACAATATAAAATCTTCTGAAATCCAACTATATACATAGGTAAGTTAGTACGATACCCTCGATGCGCGAGTCCGACTCGTACTTGCCCGGTTCTTGGGTTCCGTACCTCAAAAGGTAAAAACGAAACCAGGATCACATTGTTGTCCGTCTGTCAGTCTGTCTGTCAAGATGAAGATCTCAGGAATGCGTGATGGTATCGGGTTGCAATTAAAACCATATACTCAAGTCTGCGATCCCTTGAAGCTGTGAAAAAATCAAACTTCTAAATGAACTTAAAAAAAGATACGGCCGATGTCACAAAAAACTTATATTTCGATATTCTCAAGGAAATCAAAATTCATGGGGTACTTCCCGTTGACTTAGAACCCTATTTGAATTATGTTATATTGAAAGTATAACAATAAATCTAAAAAAAAACTGTTAATTTGTAGTTACGTACCTACGTCACAAAAAAAAAATTCTATAAGGAAAAATCTTCAAGATTCGATTAAAATCTTCTATTTACTTAACCCTCAGCGTGCGAGTCCAACTCGCACTTGCCCAGTGATGAAGTTATACACCCTATATACACCGTCAAATTTAAATCGTTTTAATCCCGCGGTGGGTCGATTCGGTACATGAAATACTATCAATTTATAAAGAAAAAAATAAAAAAATAAAGTACTTTTTTTCAAAATGTCGAATTAAAATACGCATGTACGACATTAATTTCTTTAGGTAAACGAGTCAATGACCTTGTAGGTAGTTATCGGTCGTTGTGTACTTTCAGTTCATTGGTCTCGCTCAGCTAACGTTTACTTGAAGAAATTAATTTCGTACATACGTAAATTAATTCGAGTTTAGAAAAAAAACATTATTTTTTAATTTTACCTTTACAAATCGATAGTGTTTCATGTACCGAATCGACCCTCCGCGGGATTAAAACGACTAAAATTTTACGGTATATATGTAGCCATCCCTTTAACAGTTCAGTTTAGGTTATCAAATGGAGCTCGTGGTAAGGCCTCCTGTACTCCTATTAGCTGTGGTTTTATAAATTATTGATGTTTAGTTCAGTGTTTCCGCAATGACAGAATTGTGTGTCCAGAATTTAAATTGAAACAGAAATGACTAGCGTACCAAATGATGAATACTGAATTCAATTTAGATTAATTAATAGATAGAGGATCAGGGTACCATAGTAAGTATTTGTACTTACCTACATATAATTATGTTATGAAGGTTTAATTCCGATTCCGAATGGTAAGAACTTTCGATGGATTTTGCACTTTCGATACCCATTTCAGTTCCGATAAATAATTGGATCTTATATCGTTTTAAAAATTAGGATCTAAATACAATTAGAATTATAATTATGAATTATAAAATTACAGTAGGTATTAATAAGACAATAAATAAAATGGTAACATAAAATATAACAATTAGAATTAAAATATAACATTGTAGCGACATCTATGTCGTCACAAATGAACTAATCCTGCATCGCGCAAGTAAGATTCGCGGCGCGATTGGAACATATAGAACAAACCCGAAATCATCTATCGGGCAGTAGCCCACCAGATATAACACCTGTCTGGTCGGAGGATCCTCCCTTTTCAAAGGAGGTATGTGGGACGTTACTCTCTGTTCCCATACCTCCAAAACATTTATAATAATAAATAAAAGCAGTTTTATTGAAGTTGACCTAGTTGTCTAACATCGAACGAAGGAGACCTCAAGAAAGCCCAATTGCAAAAATCGACAACCTGGACAGAGTGTGCTGGTGCAGAATTGTGAAGAGACCAGACCCAAGATAATAGGAGCAGGGACATACAAAGAAGAAGGAGTTTTATTGCAGTTCAAATCGACAAAAACAATAAAAACCTAGTGCTAATATCCGTGTTTCGTTTTATCAGGCGGACAGGGGAGAGAGAAACATTGATTGTTATGTCCGAAGTTTCCTCCGTCTGAACTGCTTTCATTGTCGTTTTTCTTACGATTGAACTCCTAGTGTTGGCAGGCTGTCGATATAGGTACTTTGTATCGTAGCGAGCCGCCCCGGCTTCGCAACCGTGTTACAAATCCTTGAAATTCTCGGTTTTTCTTTATTATAATATTCATTTATTTTCAACTTAAACCTTTCTCACGAATCCTTCTGGCTATTAGTGAAAACCGCATGAAAATCCGATCAGTATTTCTTGAGTTTATCACAAACAGAAAAAAACTAATTTGTCAGTATGTACTTGTACTTATTTTCTTGTATTTTAGTATGGAAATACTAATGACTATACAACCACTGTGATTTAATTCTCTTTGGGCAATACATGCACAATAGATAGGATTATAGGACGTTTTAACTCGGTATTATAATATTACATCTTAATATTATTTTATAGATAACTTATTTTGTGTTACTTTATTTTTCTATTGCTCTTAGACACATGTCAAGTGTCAACATCTCTATTTTCATCCACTCTCTTTTCGCAGGTATTCTGCTCGAAGACATTTCTATAGAAATAAGCATCACCATTGTATCTATATTGCGGTTTTCCTTCTTCTTGTCTCTTAGTTTATGTGTGTACATGATTTTTTAAATAAACAGTTTCCCCGCGGACGGAATCACGGCAGAAGGCAGAAGGACATAATTATACCTAAAGCCCACCTAAATCGACATCGATCGTGAGCTATTCGTATTTTTAGTAATGAAAAATGAAAAATGGTTAGTGTTTAGGTATTGTATGGCATTTAAGAAAGAGCTATGACCTCAGTTGTTAAGATAAAACGAAACAATTAAAGGGTTGGCCAAAATGACGACACAATTGGGGTCATCGTCGAGGCAGATGTTTCTGTTCCAGCAATAATTTTAATTCAACTCTCTCCATTATCGAGGAATTTAATGAAAGTGACAAAAAGAGCATACGAAATATAAACAGGATACAATTTCAGCCTCTCTGCACATGGCGGGGCTTAATATTGTAGTATATTTCTTTATTTTAATTAAAATGTTGTTTTACGATGCGACAAATAAATACAGAAACGAACGAAAACATATGAAATTTGTTTTATGATACAAAAATACATTTTCAACACACTTACCCGAAAACCTGCCATTGTTTTTTTTTACACGCAATTGACTGTTCTTCGCTCTAGTGCGGAAAAGTGGGCGTGCTCACCCCCGTCAAAATTTATTACATCATATCAGGCTGGGCGCTAAGCGACCTCCACGAGTAACGAAAGCAAAATCATATAACTTTGCAATTTGTGGGAGATCTGGAGTCTAAGTCTGTATCTTAGGTCTAAGTCTGTATCTTAAAACTCCAGGCTCCCCATCATCAAAAATTCAAGACTATTTTATTTGTCCATGCTGTCTGCATTAGAGCATAAGGACGTATGTACGTGGTATATATGTAAGTGGAGGTGTGTAGATATATAATATACATATATGTAGGTATATGTATATACTTATATAACGTAAATATGTATATAACGATAATATTTATGCATGGATTTGTAGGTATAAATATTAGAAAATTTAGATTGGAGATTGGAGGTGTGGTGGCACAGACTGGAGAGTGTTGGCCTGAAATTAAGTAGAACCAAAACGGAGTACTTGTTCTGCGATTTCGGCAGTCTTTTCGGTACTGTGCCCTTAGCTCTCGCGGGAACGCCCATACCAATCTGCTCCGACTTTCGGTGCCTCGGGTCGCTTGTTCAAGGAGATGGTGAGGTAGACCGGCGAGACGTAACACATCGGATCAACGCCGGATGGATGAAATGGCGACAGGTCACGGGAACAACTTGTGACCCACGGATGCCACTCAAGTTGAAGGGTAAAATTTACAAGTCCGTGATAAGACCAGTCATACTGTATGAATCAGAATGTTGGGCTGTGAAAAAGATGGATGAAAAAAGACTGCATGTAGCGGAGATGAAAATGTTGAGATGGATGTGTGGTGTGACGAAAATGGATAAAGTGAGAAATGAGTATATTAGAGGAAGTTTGAAAGTGGCGCCAGTGACTGAAAAGTTGAAAGGAAATCGTTTGTCTTGGTATGGTCATGTGAAGAGGAGGGATGAAACACATGTTACTAAAAGAGTTCTGAGTTTACAAGTAGATGGATGGAGAGGAAGAGGGAGGCCGAAGAAGAGATGGATGGATTGTGTGAGGAGTGATATGAAAGAAAAGGAAGTTAGTGATAATGTGACGGCTGACAGGATAGAGTGAAAGAAAAAAAACGTGTTGCGCTGACCCCAAGTAATATGGGACAAGGGCAGGAAGAAGAAGAAAGAAATATTCGAAAATTACTGAAAATTACTCTGTTTTCGAGTAGTTCAAGGTAAGCAACCACTTTATAACCTTAATTTTGCATTCTTTTTTACAACAATTTGCTATAGAGATCAATTAATTTATTTTGTTGTATAGCATGCTTCCTCTGAATCGGATTAGTCTCTGCGCAAAAACGGTATTCACAGGAATCGACTCACACACCGCATAATTTCTTCTAACGTTAGCAACTCGTTTTCTACTATCCTCGGGTAGACCAGAGTGTGTATGAAGTACACTGCGTGTAGTATGTACAGCTGGCGAACAGTCAGAAATTGAGTTTCCTCATAAAGTTTTGACGTGGGGAACCAACGCCGTTTGGTCAAGCTAACCTTTAGTATTATTCTTTGCGATCTTTCAAGTGTTATAATTTTAGTCTTACTTGCTCCGCCCCAAGTAGTGATACAGTTACTTAAGATAGATTGCACTAAAGCCTCATAAACGATCCTAACTGTTGGTTTATCAGCAACATCACGAAGGTTTTTAAATATATATGTTAGTTTGCGATTTTTTTGAGACAGAGATTGTATGTGATTTTCGAAAGTTAAATTTGCATCAATTTCAATTCCTAGGTATTTAATACTTTTACATAAACTAATTTTAGAGCAATTACAATTTGAAGTTGGCGGAAAGTTGCATTTGTGGGCATAGATATTATTACTAAGATTTGTAACGTCCATTCGATTTTGTATTGTGAAGAAAATATATTTAGTTTTATCCTAGTTTAACGTAAGAAAGCTGGATGACAAACAATGGCACACACCATTAAAATCATCTTGTGCTATATTAAATAGTTCATCAAACGAGTCCGCATAAAAACACAGTGCCGTATCATCTGCATATGCAAAGATATGAAAGTTTTGAATTTTGTGTAAGCAGAGCTCGTTAATGTAGCAGAGAAATAGTGTTGGGCCTAATATACTGCCTTGTGGTATCCCGAAATCAACCGACAATTCTTCACTTATATGTTCTCCAATTTTTACACATTGAGTTCTATTTTTTAGGTAATCTCACAACATCTTTTAAAGAGATATATTTAATGTCTTTGCTCTGAGTCAATAAGTATGGTTGCTGTGGCCAAAATAGGCTAAACAGAATCATTATCAATTTATTATCATCACCTATCAAGCTCTAAATTCGGAGCATCATCGCTATATAATCTAACGAAACAGCGCCTTAGCGAAGAAAGATTACCAACGTGATTTATATTTATGACTGTTTTATGTGAAATCAATAGCTCACTTGCTGTTTACTTGTTTAGCTGCGCGGTTGTCTGATAGGGACGGCGATCAGAGATCGATTCAACGAAGAATCGATTTTATAAAGTGTTCGATTTTTTTTTAATCGATCATAAACAATTAATCGAATTTAGAAACTTGAAATCAAGTTTCAATTTCTTTTCGTGCGGAATGCAAGCATGTTACTATTTATAATTGTTCGAAGCTACTATTTTTCTCGAGCTAATTTTTCAATTATTCACCAGACATGAAACATAATATGTGGGACATATATGGCAGATATATGTAGGATCATCTGTTTTCGAGGAAAGGGTAAATTATACACAATGCCTACCCTACAGTGTATATCATATGCTATAACCAATGGATCGATCTTTTAGCAATCAATTTATTACTAATTCTTTGGATTTCGATTCGAATTGAGAATTGATTAATAAAACATCCGTCTTCATACGGAAGAATAGCCATCCCTAACTGCTTGGCTCGTTTGTCGAGTTGTCAAATCAGCCATGTCTTATTTATGTTTGTTGTTTCCCGCGCTTCTGTTTTTTATAGACTCTTTGGAAAGTTTAAGAAATGCGCAAATGGGCAGTTTATTGAAGTTATGGGTGATGGTCTGGTGAAGTTTATGAGTATTGTAGTCGGTCGTTTAGGTTTCGTTATCGTATGCAGTTGAGCTTAAGATCAGTAATATGACAAATTATTTTTTTTAGATGCGAAATCTTCCAATGACTTTATCCGCGCTATTGTGGAGTAGGAGGGCGTGTCAGACTTTTACAAACTTCAACCTCACTGTGTCCTTTAGTAAGTTGCCCTTTGGGTTTCCTTTTCAGAAATTCCTTACTATTTTACAGATTAGCGGGCATGGATTTTGCTGGGCCCATACTGTTTTGCTGACATCTCTTTGACGCGCGCCTGGGACAATACGCACCGTCGATGAATCGGGCTTGGTCTGATCGGGTACTGGACAGTCTGGACATCTAGAATGCGAGATACCCATTGCTCATCTTCAGTAAACCCGCGACTAGGTTGACCGTCGACTCCCGACATTATGTGATGGTAGTCAAGCCATCGGTTAGAACTTTGCTAATATCAATGAGTTCCTAATGTCTCGAATCTACAGAAGTAGTACCGTCATTCAAATTTCATTCATGATACGTCATGGTTGATGGAAATGGTTGACGTTTGCATGACCGTGTAATGGGCGCCTTAGATAAACATGAGAAATCTATGGGCTTTTTTTTATTGCTAATTGGTTCGCGCTTGACCACTATTTAAATTGCAATTATTTATACTGCTATATTATTCTCAATCTATATTGCAGACAATGCAATATCTAATTGTAATTGACTTACTTACAAGTTTTTATTCAAGCCTTTCGTTGAATTTGTCTCTAGAGTGTAAATAGCTACCTTCTAGAGATTTTTAATGAGTTTAGCGACATTGATATTTTTTTTTTTTTTTGAATTGGCAATTGAGCCGGTTGCGACTATTCTGCCAGTATCACGTAGAGACGGTGACTCGGTGAGGACCACCGTCGAACTTTCGTGGTAGGTGTTAGTAGGCTGAAAGGACAAACACAGGAGTTAGTAAAAGACACATAATCTAATTTACAAACTTATCTACAAATTGGATATATAGGTATATACAACACATAAACTATAAGATACGGGATAATTATAGAAATAAAAGATATAGTATGTAATAGAAATAAATATTCTACAGACGTTAGACACCAATTAAAATTTTAAATTATTTTTATTTAAGAAAGTGGAGAGAAGGGAATGAAAATTGGTTGGGAGGGGAACATTGCATTTTGAAATTTTTGAATACAGATCGAAAGATTTATTGGAGCAGGAAAAGAGACTTTGATCTTATAGAGTTGGCAGCACTGACTTTATGTCAAATTGACATAAGTCAGCGGGTAAATAATTACTTGACGTTGACGTCTGCGAATGCAAATCAATAGGAACTTCGGTTGTTGTGATTGTTGTTATTAAAAATGCCGGTAAATTTTTAACACTATACTGTAAGATTTGGTGAGAGTGATGAAATAACGCGTTTACCTACTTTTTAACGGTTCGTACTTCAACATCTTAGTTAGTTTTCTCGCAGTATCGAACGGGAATGTAAAGGAGAAATAAAAAAAAACTGATGTACAATACATGATTCTATATGATTATACTACACCGATTATTAAATTTGCGCTTACCTGCCGTACTTGTTGTCCTCTTTTATCGATAAAATACTTTGTGCACAACTCTGCATAAACTTTTATATTATAGTTTTGTATAATTATATTTATTGCACCTTCATTGCAACTAGCAGTAGGATAATTGATGAGGTGAGGAAACTCGTTCATAAAATCGTTCCGTCGTACACAGTTGCATTCAACACACTGGTGTGGGGGTAGTCAGTGATCACACTGATTGCATCCTAACTCGTTCGAGATTTACCTACCCACATTTTATATCTTTATTCTACCGTTATTACACTTTTTATTCTTTCGCTATTGTTTTATTCGTCTTTTATTTATTTATTTTCACACATTAAACAAATACACTGTCTTACACCTATTTAGTGTTAAAATTTTTCATATATTATTAAAACCCTATTTTGTAGTTTTACATTATTTTAGTACATAGTATACACACACTCCAAACGGTTTTACGTCCGTTGCGTCACAACAACAGGTCAGTTGAAAACCAGTGTCAGGCACTAGTTGTCTGGCATTCATGCTGAACTGGACCTATTTTGGTGCAGCCATGAGGCACACAATTATTTTTATTTTATTTTTTTGTTTTAATAATTTATTATTTTTTGTGTTACCTAATTGATGTGTTCATGCCTTATGCTGTACCAAATAAATTCTTTTTTTTCTTTCTTTTTTCTTTCTTCTTTGATGTCTATAATAATTGTAATGTACCATAATAAGTGCTATTCCATGGTTTACCCGTGTGCCAAATTTCATCTAAATCCGTTCATCTGTTAGCGGCAATAAGTAATAAACATACACACACTTTCACTTATGTATATTAATAGAGTGATTTGTAAAATATCTATATATATATTTTTAATATACTACTCGTTACATATAAATATAGCGCCGAATGCTCGGCGCTTATCTCTAAAACTCGCTTACTTCACTGTCTTGACCCTTTTACTCATTATTTGTGATCAAGGCATAATGTTGTCTGGTAGATATCGCTGACCGCTGTTATTACTGTTTTGGAGTACAATAAAGTTTATTCTATTCTATAATTTATTGATGCTTATTGTATTTCCAGCTGACTTAAAGGAGCTAAATTCTCTAAAGAAAGACACTGGTTTCTTGATGATATTATTGGGATTGTTTACAACTACAAACAGTTTAAAATGGATGATGAAAATAGCCACCATAGAAATGCCGGTCTCTCTGAAAGCTTAGGATCAACAGAGCTGGATGCCGGTAAGTATTTATAAGGCAAGGTAGCCCGTTTGTAAAGGCATTTGTAAACTGTATGTGTATAATTTCTAGTCTTATTGTGAATGGAGTTTAATGTGTAAAACAGCACACACAAAACTCACCTGTGATGAATCTCCCTTTTCAATGGAGATTGAGAAATTTACCATCCAGTCTCACAACTTTATAAATTTTAGAAAACCAACAGCAAGATCGAATAGTTTGGGTGAACCGATGACCTGGTCTGGGTCGCTGGAATCCGATGGATGCAAGACGCACAGGACTGGTTGTTGTGGCAATGTTTGGGGGAGGCCTATTTCCAATAGTGGACGCCTAGCTGATATGATATTGATGATGATGATGACAGCAAGACACATATAATTATATTGTGTAGAAGAAATTCAACCATAAGATTGTTTTATTTAAGTTACAGCTGAGTACCGATCACATTTTATGCTAAAAGCCACTTGTGGTTGGATTCATGGATCAGTTTGTAGTATGTTATGGTTATTAAGTATTATCTTATGTATTTTACTCTGCTAGGTCTGCAAGATTGTGAGACTGGATCACCATAGCTTTGAAATGCTAGAGCAGCTGTAGGAACACTGGTGGGTTTTAGTCAGTAACAGTCTGACATGCTCTCTCAGTCCTCCCAGAGCTGGAGAATTTATTCAATGATTGCCCACCTCAACCAATTTAAGCATACTGCTTTTACTAAAACAAGTGTGGAAAGACCACAATTTTAATTTATTTGTAAATATAACACTAGTGTAATATGTTTTGTCTGTAGAATTAATAATGAAATATGTTTGGTAGCTATAAATGTAGTAAATTTGGACTCCAGCGACGATGAGAACAGTCCAGAAGTAGACGTGGAACCTACAGATAATGGAGGCAAGAGGAAAAGTACAGGTTAGTTTAGGTTATATTTCTGAAAAGCAATTAAGTCCAATGTTCAATAAAAATGTTTGTGAAGTGTTAACACGCTGACGACTTAGCCAATTCAACGCGATGTGATGCGGTAGCTTTGTCCTACGTGCATGCCAAGTCCCCGATTCGGCCGCTATTTATTTAAAACACGCCACTGCAGAGCAAGACTGCGCGCAAGTATCAAACCAACTATACCAAATCGTCCAGGCAAGTTTGAAGTCACTGTAACACTAAAAAATTAAAACATTTATGTAATATGCACATAAAAGCTGCTAGGATTTCAGCATTATTCAAATAGAATTCCCATGGCCTCATTGGCCTCAGAATGCAAAACCTAAATGGAAGTCCACTTAAAAATGGCTCCAGCCTACACAACATTAACCTTTTGAGCGAGAAACCTGCGCAAAAAAAAAGGCATTCCAACATCTTATTGATTAATGTAAAAAAAAACATCAATATCATTTTATGAATTCTGTATTTTTTTTTTCATTCTCTGGTGCAGATATATAAAAACTATAAACGCTTTTTCTAATTTTCATTAAAAAAAATAATAATAGTTTTACATTTCAGATAGCTCAAAAAGCAAAACTAAAAATTCATCAAATAAAGCACTAGAAAGGCAAACTAAGAAGCAGAAGTTGGCAGAAGAGAAGATAGCCAAGGAAGCAAATGCTCAATTGAACAAGATATACAAAAAAGGAGAGTGTATGAAGGTAGTTTGTTAATTTGCTCTATGGCCCAGCATTTTTAAACGAACTCTTTAACTGATTTGCCATCTTGTTTAGCTCTTTAATACCCATAAAGGATAGAAGAGTTGACGAGATGAGATGGAGTATTTGGTCGTGGATGTGTGACCCTGGCAATGGTGGAATAAACGCGTGAGTGTTTGTCGGATATATCCGACGTAAGCGATTAAAAGTTTAATTTTATTGTTATGTTGTTTTTTTGTGAAAGTAGAAAGTTATTCCAAAGGAACATACTTATGTGATAAAAAGTATCCCATGTACTATTTTCATTGAAATCCGTTCAGCCGTTAGCTTTTATTATTAGTGTGATTTGCTAATTTTTATTGCAGTACATGAACATAGAAGGCCATCCCAGCCTGTGGGCGCGCTGGTACATGTCGGACGTGGCTCGCGAGGCGGCGCAGCACGGCGCGCACGTCACGCAGGCGCACGCGCTCTGCAACCCCGCGCTCATCGTCTGGACTAGGACAGTACCCAGGACGCTGGAGGGGGAGGGTGGACAGGTCAGTTCAAGAGTTTAACCTTTTGAACGCCATAACATTGAAAGGCATAACGTGATGTGTCCTTCTGTGCCAACTGCCAAGATAGAAATATACTCCATAACTTTCCCACAACGTCATCTAGTCCTAAACTAAGCAGAGCTAGTGCTTTGAGTACTAGATAACTGATAAACATACTTATATATTTTTAACGCGCCGTTGATGACTTGGACTCGATCCGGACGGTTACCGGACGACCGGACGGCGTGCTACCCTTTGCTCACCGCCCTCAAGCCTACGCCTACAGTGGATGGAAATCGGGATCGGGATCCCAAAGCTGGGACGTGGGGTCCGTTCTCCCGCGCGTGCTTGGGCCTCCTTCACTAGCAATACTGCTTCGCAGAAGGAAGCCACCGCCTGCTATTCCTCCTCACTCCGGACTATGGCCGAGAAGTCTTTGCCGCCGAATAGTGTTTTACATGTTACCAACCTAATAAATATAAAATGTATGTCCCAGGTAAAACTAAGCCCAATACGAGAGCCGTGCGACCGCGCGCTCTACGTGGCCGACGTGGAGGAGCTGTGCGAGATGGTGAACGCGCACACGCTCAGCTCTCACCTGTCGCAGATACGGCAGCTGTGCGACTGTAAGCTGACGCTGCTGGTATTCAGAGCGAACGAGTACTTCAAGTGAGTTAAATAACATGTATATGCCTGTTAAGGTTAATATGGACGCCAAAGAGAAACATCGGTTTAAGGATTTCTTCATATACCGGAAGGATAATAAGAAAAGTGCTATTGGACACATTCTTAGTAAAGACAATATATTAGTTTAGGATATAATTAAATTATTTACTAGTCTGTATATAAGGCTAGATTGTAATAAAATTAGGGTTCATCCTTTGGATGTACTCTAGAACCAGGGGAAAAAAAAATATACCGGAAGATATGTTTCAGTAATATTACGTGAGACGAGTGCTCCCTTAGTCAAAACAAAATATGGGCTACTTGTTATTTTTGACATCAGTAGTGATAATTCATTTTTTTCATCATTTTGTTCATGTTTGTCTGTTCTTTTGTTCCGTGATCTAGAAGCAAAGGTCGCACACCTTCTGTTCACAGCGCTCCGAAGCGCAAAACGTCCAACAGTAACCGAAATCAGTTGACGGAAATGGAGTTTGAACTAGCTGTAACAGGTATGTCATTTTACTTGTGTTTCTTCTTTAATCGATACTACCTTTTGTAGTGGCTTCTTAGATTAGGTTGCAAGAAATTAAATAACGTCTCCCAGATGTGAGAAATCATCTAATGACTTCTCCCGCTCTAGGATGAAACGAGAGGGTGTCTCATACTTTGACTAAAACCCACTCCTATTTTCTTTCTTTGCTTTGCACTCCAGAACTCCGGGTTTCAGTGCATTTTGATACAAGTGTAGAAAGTTTGTAATTGCGACCGAGGTGAAATTCGTACGAGACGTAGGAGAGTGTGTTATGGAGCCGAGGGCTGGAGTGAAAAATTTGCACGTGTATCAAAAGACGTTTTTCAATACACTTGAATTCGTAAGGGTTAACGCGCGCCTCGTCGAGGTCGCCTACGGCTCTGCACTTGTATTAAAATGTACTATTTGCCAAGACAACTTATACATTGTCAGTATATAATGTAACTATATATTTTTTCAGATCTATTGGTAACCGCTGAAGTCGACACGGTAATTGTGAACACCGCGAGTGAACTGGCTCTGACCATCGTGCAGTTTACTAAAGCAATCGCCGAGGCTCCAATCAAGTCAGTATTATATTTCTTAATAAATTTTTATTATAATAAAATGATTAAAAGTGTTGTTTAAACTCTATTTGTCCATAAACTAAACACTATTCACATTAAAAAAGAAACAAGTAAGGGTAGGTATGTATTGGGTGTTTTATAGAATAGTTCTCCCTCGGTATAGACAAGTTAATCATATGTTTTTATTATTATTATTTTTTTATTATTATTTTTTTTTATGTCATCTGACTCGGCAAACATTGTTTTGACTTCTAATTTATCTTTAGACAGGACAGGCCAGTTGGTCTAGTGGTTAGTGGCCCTGACTGCTATGCTTTGTTCTGTGTCTGGGTATAATTTATCTATAATATGTATGTATTTAGAAATATATAAGTATGTTTATCAGTTGTCTAGTACCCATAACACAAGCTCTGCTTAGCTTGGGATTAGACCACGTTGTGTGATAGTTGTGGAATATTATTATTATTATCTATAGGAGAGGCTAAAAAATTCCCTAAAACTTATTCTTAAACCTCTAAATATACACAAAAAAAAATCATAAAAATCGGTCAAGTTCGTTCGAATAATTTAAACTCGACAAGAATAGAATAGAATAAAACTTTATTGTACACCAAGAAAGTTACATAATAAGTACTTAAACTTAAATCCATGGGTACAATGACGGTCTTATCGCTGAAAGCGATTACTACCAGACAACCTTAGGATGGATAATAAGGACTTAAAATAATACTGGGGTAGTCTGCGGTGTACTAATAAGCAAATATATAAATAATAATAAAACGAATATAAATATATATAAATAAATATATTATGAGCACATACAGAGGTCGCTATTTTTCAGCATATTTCTTTATTTCACCGTGCATATACAACATTATTTTTAGTATATGCGAAACCTGAATATAGTTTGTTCAGAAACACTAACTGAATCAATTCCAATAATTTGTACACCATGTTATATTTTTCCTCAAAAACATTTAAAAAAGGTCACAAGTCGGATACCACCGGCGACGTTAAATACAACACTGGTCACGGCAGGTCTTAGCAGACTAGCGCACAGCTGGGTCTGGGTGCAAAGCAGCTCGTTAGTCGCCTCGATGGCCCAGCGACCATGTATATGTGCGGCCACCCAGGTAACATAACAAGCTTATAACTTTATGATTTTTCATGATACAGTTTCGCATTTACTAAAACTAATGTAGTCTACAAAATGTTTTAATCTAAATAAAAAAAAAAGCTAATGTTTCGCTTCGTTTTTCAGAAAAGCGAAGCATGCTTGCGATGAAAAAGCAGCGTTCTACATGAGAGGTGACAACAAAAATTGTGTCGCTGTCGACAAAGATGGTCAGTTGCATTGTTTTTTAAACGATTTCCTTGTATTATTTGGGATAATCATGTTTGAATAGGACAAGCAAAAAAATATACCAGGCATAAGCGATGACCTAGTTTTTATACTTAAAAATAAATATATAAATGGTGCTCTTGGATATGAAAGATTGAAACATTGTAACGCAAGTTAAATGTCGCGATTGTCTGAAGAAAACTAATTTAATAAATCGTAGCTGTTAACGGTTTTTAAAATATAGGTACCATATTAATTTAGTTCACCATCCGGCCATCTAGTAAGGACCGCGTCCGAGTCGTTGACGGCGCGTAATGCTCCACGCGCGCCTCTAATGTTAGCCACACAGACTTTACAGTATACTTGCGCAAGTTAAGACTTGCACAAGTATACTGAAACCTGTGTTGGAAGATACTTGCGCAACACACGTTTCAGTATACTTGTGCAAGTATACTGTAACGTGTGTGGCTACCATAAGAGATATTAGCAAAACCGTAGGGGCCTAACAAGGTTGATACCCGCTAGGGCCATGGGAATTCCTAAAGGACCCGTGGTCCTAGAACGCAAAGGGCCAGTGAAGTGACATACTAGGTAAGTTTGAGTAAAAATCTGACACGCCCTCTCGCTGCACTCGGGAGAAATTATTTAATAGTTTACTATCTCTAAAAAAACTGTGTTCGGTGACCCGTTTAAATAATGCCACAGTCCTGAATGTAGTTGTGTGTGTCGTGTCAGGTGTGGCCGTGGGGCGGCTGTGGCAGCAGATGCTGGCGATGTTGCCGCACTCCAGTCTGGAGATGGCGAGAGCGATCTGTGCGCAGTACAAGTCGCCGCTTGAATTGTATGAGGTAACATCTTAGAGACCACTAGCGGCTGGCCGTGATGTGACGTGGCATTGCGGTTGGCCGCACTTAAGTTTTTATATGAAACCGCTTGCACTGACTTGCGGTCATCCGTCAAACGCTGCGGTTGTCTTGAAGCTGCGGCGCCGCAACGGTCGAATGTAGCGTCGAGTCGCACTGTTTTCCGCGCACTCAGCGCGGTTAGCCGCAAGCGCTTTCCGTGCTGTCCGCTACTAGCCAGTCAGTTGCTGGATATTATATTGATTTTGATACAGAAAAGTTCATTTTAGAGATCAAAAACGTTTTCCACGATAATTTTAATAAATAACTATAGTAACTTTTTCTACGTCCTTTATGTCCAACATTTTTAGAAGCCGATTAAATGCGGTGGACCGCAACAGAACCGCGACCATACGGTTAACCGGAATGCGGCACGCCGTTCGGCGGATCGTATTTACTGTAGCCTACTGCAGCGGCACGCCACGTCACGGCCAGCCGTCAGTGCGTTCAGGGCCTCATACTATGCTGTCTTTTGTATACATTGAAGAATACAATACTTTTGAGGAAACATTCGTTTAATTTTCTCATTGACGTTTAACGAAGGCTCAATTCTTCAATATAGGTACATAAAGCAGCAGTTACTTAATTAAATCATTAACATATATATGTTTACATATATTTGCTTATTCCCAGTCCCTGCAGTCAGCAGACAGCGTCGCAAAGTTAGCCGACATCGGCGTGTCGCGCGCGGCGGTGGCGGGGGCGCGCGCGCGGCGCGTGGGGCCGGAGTTCGCGCGCAAACTGCACACTTTGTTCATGGCCACGGATGGCGACCAACTCATCGAATAATGTGCCCTTCGCTAATAAACTGGATTTCACTCGGCATAAAAGTTAAATAATATTACGGTACATGTTTAACACTTCGATCCACAACTACCCAACTTGTTCATACAAAAGTAGACTCTAAACATCGGAATTAAGGCCTATAGTGGCGTGGATGTGAGAGGACACCGGTGTCCTCTGAGCTAGGACAGATTAAGCTTAGCTCCAAGTTTTTTTTTTCAGAAATATCATTGACCCAAACTAGATGACTCCTGTATCGTGGCGTTCACTATCTTGTAAACTCACATACACAAGACACCCAGACACGGAACACTGTATTTCATACAAATATTTGTTCCGTGCAGGAATCGAACCCGCGACTGATCACTCAACCACTGTGCCGATCGTGCTGTCAGTCTGACATTAGATCTGTTTTTTTTTGTGCCAAAGGATCGACCTTAAATCGTATAATAAGAGTACCCTAGAGAATCGTATAATAGTCTTGATCTTGTGATTATTTTTTGTGACTTCATATTTAACAATTACGTATTTTATACAGATATGCTTTATATTCTTCTTCATCGTATCGATGATTCTAAATAAAATATGTTTTGACCGCGATTCAGCCACGTCGATAGAGCAGTTCTCCACTTGGCTTCATGCTCCTGGGGAAGCTTTTCTGTTGCCTCAACATAGTCAATTGAAGAGGGATGACCGAGGAACCACAGTATTTTTTCTTTTCTTAGTAGTGTAGTAATAAATCAAATTGTCGGGCATGAATGGATCGACTGGGTGTACAAATTCGCTAGTCGAAAAGCAGAGAGCTCAGCTCGATGTGCATATGTGACGAACTTTTGGCGAAGTACCTACGCGATCTTGTGTTCACCTTGTGTTTAAATATTTTTTTAATACTTACTGGATGTTAATATTAAAATAAACTTTGTAAGAGTTAGTTGTTAAGAATGTACCCTGTAGTATTTTGTAAAATATATTGTGTAAGTCAGACTTGAACCGGCATTTCATTACAAACTAGCGACCCTCTCCAGCTTCGCACGAGTGTTAGAAATATTTGAAATTCTCGGCTTTTCTCTACTATAAATTATTCATGTATTTTACACCTAAACCTCCCTCATGAATCAATGTATGAGGTGAAAACTGCATGAAAATCGCTCAGTTCTAACTACTATCGCGAACATAAAGACATGGGTCACGGTGGAGGTTGGAGGTTTCTCAATTCAACCGTATGTATGTTTTTTTAATAATATGTATAAGTTGCGGTCCTAACCAACATCCAATACTTTCTACCCGACGAAAGCTATTTTTTTGACAAAAATTAAAAAAAAAATTGAGAACCCGGTAGCGCTACCTCGTTCAATTGGATTTTCAAACCATCCACTGACCCACTCGAAAATACGCACAAAATTTCATCCCAAATGGGTCAAGCTGTTTAGGAGTTAGGTGACAAACACACGTACAGAAGAATTATACCTATACATTTATAAAGATAAGAAAATACGAATAGTTACCGACTGGTACAGCATGTATGTTACGTTAGAAAGATACATCTACTTTAAAAAATGCATCTGAAGCAAAGTAGGTCCTACATTCAGAGGTTGGCCTTTACCAGGACATCGGTTCTTCTTGTGGGGTCGCCACTCTGGAACCTGTTTGTTCCTTCGGCCATGTGTTGTATTGTATCAGCAGTGCTCCCTGACCACTACTCTTCGGGATTTGTTGATAACCTTGATACAATGTTAGAAGAGGTTATTTAACGATGTTTTAGCATTGTAAACTCATTTTGACCAAAAATAATTTAATTATTAATGAATTTTCTCGCTCTAAAACGACGATAAACTTAATATTTTTATGTTTTAACATGAGACATCACCCGCATCACGAGTCAACTGCTGTGGAGCTAACGAAACAATTCTTAAGTTGAAGCTAAAATCTCTCACGAGCTTTAGATCTAGATCATAATTCTAACCAAAATGAATAATAAAGACCCGTCATTAGACAACTCTCAAATAAGATTTATGGGGTATTAGATTTTATGAAAACATTTTTGTTAAAAAACCTCGGTTATATTATTGACATTTTAGGCGGTAATAAAGACTGATTACAAGTAAGACATGAAATTAGATATTACTATTTGCGTAAGCTTATTGAATAAATAGATTAAAATGTATGCGTGTTTGAAATCGTCTAAATACATTTCTGGATAAAATTTTCCAAATGACTTGTATCCAAACTCATAAATGTAGAACCCAAGATAAAATTAAAACTATTAACTGACATTGAATGTCAAAACGGTCAAAACAACAGAAAGAATAACCTCAAAACTTTATGTAATATTTTACTTACGACGCATTTATAACAGCATTGTTAAACGTTTTTAGTAAATTTATATACACTACGATTTAAATATGACCGTGTATTTATCAAGAATTGCATGTAGTACAATTCGGTGCGCGATACCGAAATGTTTATCCGCGTATACTATGGTCAGTTTTATAGCGCCAAAAACTCGATTGTTGTTGCCGAAAAACGATGTATTTAATATCGCAGGGATAGCTGTTGTAAGGAACTATGCTAATGATACGATTCAGCCGACTGTACCGATAGAAAATGGCACAATACCGTTGAAAAAGAAGACTGTTCACAAGAAGGCTAGTCCGGCAGATTTGACGCAGAAAGAGGGACACTATCTCACTATGGCTTATGCCACAGCCAATGCATATGATCTGAAGAGTCTGAAAGAAGCCCTGATTCAACAGAAGCTGTATGAACCTGGAACGTAAGTGGTTTTACTTAAAATTTGTCTTATTTCGAATGATGTAATAATTAATGATAATCTGCAATGATTGTTGATAATTAAGAAGAAAAACATTGATGACCTTTGGTAGAAAAGGTTACAAAGCGTTTAAAAACTCTTAACTATACTTATTTTCATTTTCATCTGGTTAGAATGGAAGCTAAATTCAATATATTAATATTAATTAGAAAAAAGATGATAATGATAGGTAGTTAAAAAAATCGTGACTTAGGTTCATTTAAACAAATTAAACAAAGATTAATCACAAAGTCAATAAAAATGTAATTGATGATCTGTAAATCCATTTTTATATAAGAAAAGTAATTAAATATCACACACATTTTTATATTAAATGTATTAAACTATATTTTCAGGTTAAAATCAAATGAAATAGGAGATGTGGTGGTTGCTAACGCAATGTACAGCATTGGCGCTGAACCCAGGGAGATCATCTTCTTCAGGGAAGGTGGGATCGTCTTCTGGAATTGCACCGAGTTGGAAGCTAATAATGTGCTGGATTTTGTAAGGCCGTATGTATAGTAAAAACTATTTTGTCCTTTCAAAAAGATGCTCAAGGAATGTGCATAGGAAAAATGGATAAAGGGGAATGATACATTTGTCTTGGTGAGGAACTGCACAGGTTTATATGTTCTGGTACAAAGTTGTTCACATCATGAAAATGAATGATCCCACTAGACGAAGCCACCATGACTACAAAAAAAACCCTTCATTGATAACAATAAAATCCCTTGTTTGATAACAATAAAAAACTTTGGTAGATAACAACAAAAATCCTTGGTTCATTACAATAAAAACCCTTTGTTGATAACAATAGTGTGGTGGAATTTTTTTGGAGGACAGGAATGTATCTATTACTTGTTAAAGAGAGCTCATCATGATCTATATGACGGAAAAACTACAAAACTTCTGTGATCTAAAGTATATGAACATTTAATAATTCTGTATTCAAAATGTGTAATTTCACTCTCTTATGATTACAATTTTTGTAATGGATATTTAATGGCCTAGTTTTAATCAATTATTTTAATGTTTTTTTTTTTTCAGTTATGAAATAGAGAGCTACCCCAAAGACGTGGTGGAGAAAGAAAGAGAAGTCATGACCTATGTTTATCACCCGAATACGTAAGTTGTTTTTTGTAAATAAAAATATTTTGTGTGACCTTGATGCTGTCAATCTAAAAGAGGTGTGGTGGGGGCTGGTGAAAATTTATGATGTTTCTATGACCAACCAGAGACTAATCACTTTTACCTTGTGGTACTCGTATTTCTTGTGAAAAACTGATCAGTCTCTTGCCTTTACGTATCTTAATTCACTTAGACTATGTACTCGTCATCATCTTTCTGTCTAGTCCCGTGTTATTAGGGGTCGGAGCAACAGTTTTTATCTTAGTTTTGTCCTGTCAACTGTCATGCTATCACCAACTCCCTTTTCTTTCATATCACTCCTCACATGAGGAGACCATACTTTCTTTGGCCTCCCTCCCCCTCTCCATACATCCATATGTATACTCATAACTTAGATTTGGATGTGAATATCATTATTTGCAAGCAGCTCACGAAAAAACATTGCTTTTATTTAATAGACAGTAAGTAATTGGATTGAAGAGTCTTACGTGGGCCATTCTTCGCAATAGCGATTGCGAAGCGATTCGTTGCGGTTATGTGAATTCAATGCAACGGCGCGCGGTGGCTCTGTCTTATGTGCGCGTTGTCGCTCATTCAGCTACAAATGACTTAAAACAAGCCAGTAGACAAGCCGGCGTACTGCAAGAGATCGCACGAAAATATCAATATTCATCTCTGCCGCTTCGCTTCGATCGTCTTCGTTCCTCATCCACGTGATGACTGTCCCACTGTAGTTGGTCACGTAGGCCAACGCGATTGAGTGTCAATATTTTGGTCCAGCGCCGTTTCGCTTTGCGATCGCATTCGTATTAAATCGCTTACCTAGACCACCACATTATGAAATTATCTTCAAATGGATTAGCCTATATTTTTAATCTAAAGCGGACGTGGCCGGCGCACACGTTGGCGACGCTTAGGGTCGAAAAAAAAAAAGCTGCCACACGCTTCTTTGTGAGGCGGCGCTTTATTGAGGCGGCGTTGGCACAGATCGGCGTACTTGGCCTACGTAGGCTTAACAGTTTTAAATTTCCAATGCTGACTAAATATTATTGATTTAAATGCTAAAGCCCAAAGCTGACTTTGACTACTAGGCTATAAGTGTGAATATACTATTGTTTGTTACACAAGCCCATCCAAGAAGACTGGGATTCAACCCGGTGCTGTTACTAACTCCACTAAAGGGCGCAGGTGTGTGTCTACACTAGAAAGTACTGTGCACATTCAGAGGGTGATAGATAGATAGATGTATTCTTGACACCGTAAATTCAGTTACCATGTTTTTGAACGATAAAGAGAAGTAAGATGGATTGAGTTATGTGGAACAGAGAGTAAAGTCCCGCTAGCTTCCGTTGAAAAGAGAAGATCTTACGACCAGATGGTTAAATTCTGGTAGGAGGAACTTCTCTTTCTAGCAGTTGCCCGGACTAGACACAACTGTCTAGTCCGGGCAACTGCTCTGTTGGTTGATTTCGGATGGCATCTGAACGGCATCTGGCACTGTTCCGGGGTGTCTGTGGGCGAGGCAGGCGGGGTGTAGGCAAGCCTTTATCCAACTTTATCCAATAACAACATCCCATATTCCAATATCCCTTGTGGTGTTCATGTGTTTGTGAACGGTCCAACGATACAAGAGTAATACCTAGAGTGGGGCAACGATTTTTTTTTAATCCATAGCTTGACTCGGACGATTCGCCGCGAATCATCCGCTTAGTGTGCACAGCACTTTCACCATTCATTTTATTTACTTATTACCTTTGTCCACTGACACCCAACGGATTTTGATGCCATTCTGACTAATAGAATAGACAAGGAAGGTTTGTGTGTATAATTTGTGTTTAATTTGTAATAAAGAATACATCTATCTATCTATTTGCCCCCGAGGGAGGCGAGGGTAGATCATAGTGACCTACCTTGTAATCATTCTTTATAAATGGTTACAAGGACTCTTTATTCTTCTCTTTTTTCATTTTCTTCTTTTTTTTCTTTTTTCTTTATTTTTTTTGAGGATTCTTTATTTAATTTCTATTTTTTTTTGTTTATAGTACAACAATTTGAATGCGAACTGCTGTTGTACACTTGCGAGCTTCATTCCAAAATTAGGTTTTCTTGTTTTTTTGTTTTATGTATATTCATGTCTTCACTCAACACATAATCTCTAATAATTTCTATAGTACGTAAGTGCAATTAGAATTGTAATTTTGAAGGTGTGAGCCTGGAGTTCTGTCACACAGGTCTTGAACCCAGTATAGACGCTCTCATAATATAATATAATATTCCACAACTATCACACAACGTCTTCTAGTCCCAAGCTAAGCAGAGCTTGTGTTATGGGTACTAGACAACTGATAAACATACTTATATATTTTTAAATACATACATATTATAGATAAATTATACCCAGACACAGAACAAATGGTCGTGTTCATCACACAAACATTTGTTCTGGGTGGGAATCGAACCCACGACTTCCGGCATAGCAGTCAGGGCCACTAACTACAAGACCAGTTAAATCAAAAGAATATCAAAAGATAGATTGTTACGAAATTATTAGTGACTATCAACCTTTGTACCTTTATAAAAGAAACAAATACTATTACTAAATTATTTAAATTCTTCACTTTCTGTTTGTAGGAAAAAGTGTCACCTACAAGAGTCGTCGTTCGTGCTGGTACCTAAAAGAGATAACTCATTGGAGAGGTATACATTTAGGTAAGTTAATATGCATTGAGTCCATATTCTTACGATTTTATATTTAATTAGCTTTCCAAAGACTACGACTCCGATCGCACGTAACCTCTTTTCACCCCATCAGGGTTGAATTTCGAAAAATCTGTTATTAGGCCTCATCTAAGTCTTGAAAAAAAAAAAACAACAGCTTTGTAGATCAAAGGGTTTATGCTGGAGGTTGACGAGTCTGTGAATCAGGCCTTGTACTGAATTTATTAATTGACGGAGGTATATTTTCTAAAAACTAGTTTATAAATTATGTAGCTTTTTGCTAACAATAATGGATTGTATGATCTGATAAATAGATTATTATTATCATCATCATCATTTGAGCCGAAGGACCTTTCGGCCCCTTCGAACTGTGTCTACGAGCAATGTGCCCTGTCCACTGCCATTAAGTTCGGCAATTCTTCCGGCTATATCGGTAACTTTGATTCTCCTACGGATATCTTGATTCCTGATTCGATCACGCAAGGAAACTCCGAACATAGACCTCGTTTATCCTTTGGGTGATAGTAAGCCTTCTGACGAGGCTCATTGAAACCGAACAAGTTTCAGTGCCTTATGTCATCACTGGCACACATTATTATTATGTTGCCAACGACTTTGCCCGCGTGATAGTTGAAAATTATCCGGATGGAACATACTCCCGGAATAAAATATAGGGTGACTGGTAATTAGTGAACGATACTTATACATGTGATTATAGTCATGATAACAAACAACTTTTACTATAGGACCAAACCTGAAATCGTGAAAAAAAAAACAGCCAAGTTCATTTTGACCAGTTAAGCGAACACAAATGTACTGACTAGCAGATGTTTTTTCGCGATTTCATGTTTGGTCTCATGGTAAAAGTTGTTTGTTATCATGACTATAATCACGTGTTAACGTTCACTTATTACTATTCCAGGATATGGTCTACGTATATACCAAGTTTCATCAAAATTCTTTTCGTAGTTTTTGCGTGATACAGTAACAAACATCCATACTTTCATCATCCTGCGTTTATAATATTAGTAAGATTGATAGCAGTTTTTCAGCTATTATGGCCGCTAATGTAACCGTACAATATTTCCAGCCATGCAATGGTTCAGTCGGCCCGTCTCGGTGCTTGGGAGTCGAGGCTCGAGGCTTTGGCAGCATCGGTCAGCTCTCACACGGCTTCAATGCAGCAAGACGGCGCAGCTCACGTGGATAAGAAAGAGGTAATAATACTAGGGCGTGGTGAAAAGAAAGAAAGAAAGAAAGAAAAAAACATTTATTTGAAACTCGCACAAAAAATAAAAGAAAACAATATTTAAAGATTAAGATTTGTGCGAGGCCAAAAAGGCTTCGGCCATTCAGAGATGGACTATAAGGTCCGCTTCGCTTAGCTCATCACAACACCGAACCCACGTCACGTAGGCCGCCGCAATAAATAGAATATTTGTTTCGAATTGCGCCTCTACGCTTCGCGATCGCGTTGTATCGCTTACGTAGAATACCGCGGAAGCAAAAAAATAATAAGATGGTAAAATTGAATTTTAGTTCAGGAACTTTTTTTTTAATTAGTTATACTGGTTTTCAGGTAGTTCGCAAACTTGGTGAGTTGTTCTCTCTCCGTCACATGTTGAACGTGGAGTCGGACCTGCTGGACACTCCCGACTTCTACTGGGAGGAGGAGCAGCTGGAGCGACTGTACTCCTCCACCGTGGCTTACTTCACCATCTCCAGGCGGACTAGGGTAAGTAATCCTACTTAGCTGGTTTTATTTTTATTTTTAATTGTACACAAAATAATTTCAAATCCAATTTTGTGGCAGCTTATTTACCTACACTGGCGCGTTTAGAACAGGTTAAGTTTTTAAGATCTTAAAGCTTGAGAGAGAGAACATCCTTGCTCCCCAGCCGTCGTGACCCCGAGCCCAAGTCGTCGACGGCGCGAGGTGTTCCACACGCTCCCCAAAGAGATTTCAGCAAACCGTAGGGGCCTAGCAGGGCCGATGTCCGCTAATATTACGGGAAAATTTCTGAAAAAGAATCCGTAGTTTTAAAACGCAACGGAAAACTGAAGGACACAGGTGTGGTTTTGCCATTAAAATTCTGCCATCATCCAGTGTGAAATCTTCCAGTGACTTGACCGGGAGGGCCTCCCGATCAAGGTCGATTGTCCAACTTGAATGACATTGAAAAACGCTAATTGTCATATTGTAAACACGAGTTGAAAATGTTGGTTTCTATAGCTTCATTTTTCGTAGTAAAAACCAGAAAGTTTTTTTTAAATGTGATTTTCTAAAAGCGCGCAATTACGTAATAACAATACCCCCCCCCCCCCGCGGGTTAAAGTCTGACATTCATTTTCGCTCCATCCAGAGCAGGACGAGTATTTTGAAGAATCCCCTGAATGAAACACAGACAAACAACTATCTGTAAGTCGTACCAATATTAGTTCCGCGCGAGAATCGAACCCGCCATTCAACCACTGCGCACACCGTTAATAAAACATCCCTTTTTCACCAGGTCCTAAACGAGCGTCTGGCTCACTGCGTGGAACTCCTGGAGCTGCTCTCATCGTGGGCAGCAGACAGGCACCACGTCCGCCTCGAGTGGATGGTCATAGCGCTCATCCTGGCTGAGGTGTGCTTCGAGCTGCTGCACCTCTTCGAAAGGTGGGTCGCCAGGAACGAGCTCGTAGACAGCTAGGGTTGGGACATTCCAGACTCACTTGAATCGGATGAAGTGGCGTCTGGAATATCTGAAGTGGAATCTGCAGTTTCTGGAAAAGCGGATTTGGAGAATGGGATTTCTGGAAAAGTGGATTTGGAGAATGGGATTTCTGGAAAAGTGAATGTTGAGTCTGAAACTTCAGATTCTGGAGTGTCTGGTAATGTGGGGTCGGAGTCTGAAATTTCTCTAAAATCTGAGATATTAGATGATAAAGGATGGAATGTAGTATTGAATGTTTATTATGGAAATTATATCGATAACCTGTGGTAAGGTAGTTATAAGAATAATATTGCATTCTGCAATACATATATTTGTGCATTCTCTTTTGCTTCTAAAGTGTAGAAATTATTGAGTTTTCTCAATGATAAGGCTCAAACAAAATTAATCTATATTGCCATTATAATAGGCTAGTCTATATTGTTATTGCGAATTTTTCGAATTCTTCTAAACTGTATGAGCAGTAGATAAAAAATTATATAATAAAATATTGTTAATTTTAAATAGAATTAAACAACCTTTTAGGTATATTGCTTCGGATATGAACATTGCAATAATTTAAATGTGCATTTACCAAAGGGATTAATGATTAAAAAATTATAGAAAACATATTGGACACATCTTTTGTTTGATCAAATCAATAAAAAATGTCATGCTACATAACTTCTAGGTATAAAATGATTGACGTCACTCTCATATAACTAAAATTTTTGATTTTTTCATGCGAAGTTTGAGCACAGTGTATTGCATGAACAAAAATTTTTTCGTAATCTATTTGTCTGAATAAGTAGAAGTTAGTAGTTTTTTTAAAATCATCTGTTATACTCGTACTTTTGTGAGAACGTCTCCTTTTACATTCAACTTTTAAATTGATTAACATTATGATATCTTTTATGTAAGTATAAGTAAGTTATTGTTAATTAGAATATGTATTTACTGTTGTATAATTTAGTAAGAATCCAGTGTATAAAGTATATTGCCAAAATTGTTCTGTAAGAGTTTATTGTAGCATAATTTAAGTATTTTTGTCGAAACGTATTTATATCTATTGCTTTTTAGAAATGAAAAAGAAAACTTACTTTATCTTTCGACTGAATAAAAAACCAAAATTAAGTTTTTATGAAGTAGTTTTTTTTTAAGTACAGCCTGATTATTACCACCAGCCGAAATTTTCCCAATCAAGGTTACGTACATAGCTCGAATGGTACAACTTAAGTGCAACAGATGGCGTGATGGTCGGTGGGGCTTGACGGTAGACACTGCGTTTGCGCGGCACCTTACGGCAGAGTGCACATCTGGTAAGAGTCGCAGCAATCCGCTGGATGTGAGGCTAAGAACTCACGCAGCGGTTTTCACTCGCGGCCGCCGCGGTTGCGGGATAAATATGTATGTAAAACAATTAAGACACATCTCACGACGCTTTTTACGACCGCGGTGTGCGCGGTTGTTCGCGGCTCCCGATGCACCGGCAGGCCGCCCTCAAATCGCATGTCTAGCGATAATCACCCGTCAGGTTTGCGGGCGAAATTCGCAACCGCGATGGCTGCATAACCGCACAAAGCTGCGGTTTCGTGAGTTTAGAAATAAAGCAGCGGGGGAAACCGCTGCTTTATTTCAACTACCGCGGCAATGTGCAACTAACTTCATGGTTCTGACTTATCGACATTTCGACTATACTAAAGTACTTGTAAATTATTTCTCCATGCTAGGAAAGTAACTTTGTCTGTTTGTTACGCTTTCACGGGTAAACCACTGGACAAATTTTGATAAAATTTGATACGGAGTAAGCTTGAACTTTTATACGGCTACTTTTATCCGGTTTCGACTTCGATTTCACTATACCCGACGTTCACGCGAATGAATTGGCCAAAAGCTAGTTTGAAAAAATGCTTTGAGGACTTTGAATCGTAATTGATACAAAAACTATCTTCATAAAGCTTCGTCCGCTTAAAAGTAGGTTTCTCCATAAGAATTTTGGACCCCCGTTTCATCTTTATCCTTAGGGGTTGAATTGTAGAAAATTCTCTTAGTGCTCGCCTGCGTCATATAAAGAAACCTGATGCATGATTTCACGTTCCTAGTCGCAGTATTTTCGGCTGTGCGTTGATGTCAGTCAGTCAGTTTTGTATATAATTGATTTGTTTTGTTGGTCGTTGTTTACTAACTACCTACAGGTCATTGGACTCGCTCAGCTGATGTTTACGTAAAGAAATTAATTTCGTACATGCGTAAATTAATTCGAGTTTGAAAAAATAAAGTACATACTTTTTTTTAAAACGTCGTTTTTTTCAAACGTCAGCTGAGCGAGGCCAATGAACTGTAGGTAGTTAGTACGCAACGACCGACAACTACTTACAAGGTCATTCTCATTTACTTAAAGAAATTAATTTCGTACATACGTATATTAATTCGAGTTCTTGAAAAAAAGTAAGTACTTTATTTTTTAATTTTATCTTTACAAATCGATAGTGTTTCATGTACCGGATCAACCTTACACGGGATTAAAACGATCAAGCTTTTAGCAGGCCTGTCTCACTTCCATACAAGCGGCGCAAAATCGTCGAGATATTTACCTACTGTTCTGGAAAACAACCTAATTTCAACCTTTTGCATTGCATATAGCGTTCATAGTACAATAATATAAAATAATAATAAAAATAGGGATATAATGATAAACAAAGACCAAATTATGCAGTAATTATGTTTAATTAAGTAGGTAGGTACTAAAATATATAACAACAGACAATACGTTTTCTTATTTTTTTAATTTTATAGTTGTTTTACTTTTAAATACTGTTTTATTGATTTTCTTCCTGATTTAAAGCAACGATTGATTTCCAACAGAATATACAATACCTAGTACATTACGGTATTAACAGTTTACTTTAAAATTTGTTTCGCGGATGCGTGCGCTGCGTGTGCGACAAGTCGAGCGAGTGCCAGCCTATTGAGACTAGTCCGGTGACCGGACGCTTGCGTTTATCATACCTAAACTAGGGAGTGAAACTTCTGTACCGGTAAGGTACTATTATATATTCTGTGCTTTTAGCCGTGTATATAGATCAAGTAGGTACTTAAAGGAGAAAAAAACAGAAATTCCCTATCATTTACTCGAGTTCTGCGTACCAAGATAATAGTGATTTTTTTTTATACAAGGAAATAAGTTGGATGGTGATAAAAATACAAGTTGTATTTAACTTTTTGTTTTTATTGATTTAATAAGTGTTTATTTGTAAGTAGTTTTGCTATCGCATAGATTAGTAGTAAACTATGTATGTATGTACGTGCATTTTACTATGTAGGTACGTTAGGTAGCTAGGCTTCAACTTGTTCCTTTTTAAATAAATGTTTTGTTGTATCTCCGAAGTTTTTTATATCGTACCAGTGCAGTCATAATCACAGTTGTTTATATAATTATCAGATTAATTACACAAAATCGACCATTAAATGATGACTAACTATGCCACCACCATAGACATATGAAGGTATGCGAAACAGAGAGTAAAGTCCCACATACCTCTGTCAAAAAGGGGGGATCCTCCGACCAGACAGGTGTTATGTCTGGTGGGCAGCTGCCCGATAGATTATTTCGGGCTGTTCTAAATGTTCAAATCGCACGGAGATCTTTACTTGCGCGATGCAAGATTAGTTCTTATGTGACGCCATAGATGTCGCTACGGACAATAATATATCTTTATATATATGCACCTTATTCTTCTGTAAAAAGTAGACGAGTTGTCAGATTTGAAAATAATTCTGTGTGTATATTTGAGTGGATCCTTGGATGGTTAGAAAATATAATTGGACCCGGTAGGTAGCGCTGCAATCGGGTTTTTAATTAAAAAAAAAAAATTCAAAATGCCAGCAACTGTGCAACTTAACTAGACATAGGAACTTAGCTACCCAAGCCTTCTTTCCTAAGTCCTGATTTCTACCATCCTTGACCCAATGAGGGTGTTCTAAAATGACGTTCACCAGGTGGCAGCCCTGAGGCGTCAGGTTCAGGCACCTGTCAAAACGCTTATTTTTATGACTTAAGCGATCGAATTCGAACGAAAAATCAACGTCAATGTCAAACGTTAGACGTCAACGTCATGTAGGTATCTTTTCAAAGGAAAAGACCTGACGGCTACGTGGCGCCAACTGGTGGTGTGAATTTTCGTAAACACCCTCATTGTTCCTCTTGTCTAACATTTTCGAAAATCACAGGGCGTTGGATCGCAGACGCTTGGGGGAGATGGAGCGACGGTCACGACCTCAATATCCACTAGATGCTGAAGAAACTGTGCTGCCGGAACTAGTCTAGCCAAGATACTTGGAAACAGTAATCCTCCTTACCGAATTTTGGCCGTGGTGGCCAATCTTGGTGGAGATTGTGCGCAAACACGAGCGCACTCCATAGAGTTGTGGGACGGCAATTCGAGACGACCGTTGAGAAATGAAATGCAAGCAGTTTTTACGTACTCTGCGAGGTGCGTGGGACCAAGATACCATCAACATTCAAACTCCTGTAATTCCTGTTGAAAACCTCAATAGCACTTTGCTTGACGCTCAGCAATTGCATTTGTGACCACGTGATCGACACAAATAGTATTTATAGAATAATTTGCGGGAGTCGAGACTTGTCAGTCGATCATTAGTGGGTCTTGTTTGTAAAAATATCGATATACTGTTTAGCGACTACTTCGGCGTTACAAAAAATATCTACTAAGTTTAGGCAAACTTTATTTACCCATATTGGGGACATGTAACCAAATACAAAAAAAAAAATATATCTACTAAATTATAATTTTATTATAACGATTACGTTTGAAAAACTTTGTTTTGATTTCTATAGAAGCTTAAATAATAACGACAAGATATCTGTGTATCCAAAATATCTGAAGGAAGATGTGTAATAACATCATAATCACGTAAAAGCAGTTGTATGAAAATGTACCTCGGGTTGGTCGCTTTTAAGTGTAACCGATGGTCTAGACAGTGGTCGGTGGGGTCCGAAAGTATCTGTAGTAGCGACCGCGTGACGTGACGGAAGACAATGCATTTTGTCGGCACTATAGGGCTCCCACACAGGACCACGATACGAGACCGTATCGCCGAAACCTGGGAAAGCATCGGACCAGTTGACATACAATGTGCGGTGCGAATCGATTCGTAATTATACCTACTTGCGATGTCGCAGATTTTTACGATGCGACGTACTCGCAAATGCAGTTTTGTTTGTAGGTACAGTCAGGGCTCAAAAGTGCAGTTACCCTCTACTGATAATAAAGTGCCTAAAAGAACAGGATCAATGGATCATCACTCAGTTTGTTTGTACCATAGAACCTAAAGAATTAAATAAACCACTTGTGGCCCAGTGGCCCTCTTTTACAAAAAAAAATTATACAGTTTAGCATTAGTAGAGTGCAACTGCACTTTTGAACCCTGACCGTACATAACCTAGGCTCGTGCCTAGGCTATACCTATAGATAAAGTGCCAGCCATTGTGTTGTCAACACAATCAATCGACATGATTCAATTGGAACACGTCCACTACAACAAAAGCGAGACTGTCGCGTGTCGTATCGTCGCCGTGTCGTGACGCCGACGCGTGCCGGAAGCGGCGCCGGCCAGTGACAGCTGGCTGTGGGTGCTGCTAGGTGCCAGTGTAAGCGATGCGGATTGTACCTACATATAAAAAAGGTAAGTATGTAAGGATTAAGAATATCAGTCCTAGATCTAGGATCTGTACGTTTTCAACCAGATGTTTCTCACGATTTTTGTTTGGTGATGTCGCCGAACCAACGAGCTTTTGGACACCCTTAATTTCTACGGTCAATCTTGGCCACAATTCGGTCAAAATTATAGAAAAACCAAAAGAGAGCTTTCGGGCGCAAACGTACAAGGAGGTCTAACCCCAGCCCCCCTAGCCTAGTTACGATCCTCCCCTAGCCTAGTTACGGGCCACGTCCACGTGACTGAGCGTTGAGATGACGTCAGAACAAAGGAATTGGGGGCGTGACGAACTCCAAGCATTCACGCTTAACGAAACGATCGTAATTTGGGAAGAGGGCTGGTAAACTGGGAAGAGAGGTGGACAAAGAAGGAGAGCTATGTCAAAATAGTAGCATAACCGATTCAAATATTATTTTTATTTATTATATTTTTTGGCAGTTTTTTGTTATCACATCAGTTTTGGTTTCAAAAGTCGTTTCTGTCATTACAGGGCTCAGTGCTGGATTAAGCCAGCGCGGGGCCTGTAGTAAATTCTACCAAGGGCCAACCAAACCAACCTCTTACTTTCATACCAACTTATTTTCCTCACAAGCCGCAGGACCTTTAGGTAACGGTAGCCCCATTGTATTTGCTTACATTCTTTTTTAATGTTGATAGGTTTGCGCTTGACCACTAACTCACCTGATGGAAAGCGACGATGTGGTCGACGATGGAGCGCGCTTACCTAGAAGTAACCTCACTCTTGACTTAAAGATTCCCGGGTGTTAAAACCCGGACTGAAAATATTTCATTTCATCTTATCTTTCAGACACAGACTCTTTTATTTTAAGAATATTCCGGAATTTATCGTATGATACAAGAAGTAACCTGACCTGTTTTTGTACGTCGGACGGGGGCCCCCAGAAGTGCGGGGCCCGTAGCATTTGCTACTCTTGCTACGTGGTTAATCCGGCACTGACAGGGCTCGATTTTTATCAGAACTCGCTTGCAATAGCACCTCGTCCTTTCGCACGTTTGTCGGTCTATCGTGCTTATTGTTCATAGTCACGCGTCCGCGGGGTAGGCACAAATGTAACGTGGCCTTATTTTATGTAAGCAGCTAATGAGCTACCACTTCTGAATGTTAATAACTTTTTGTTAGTTTTACTTAGTTGGTTATTAACCTTATTAGTCTAATAAACACGCAAAAATTTTAGTTGATTGAGTCACGCTATGATTTCGATAAAGTTTGCCGTCAAAAACAGCAATGGTTTTTTTTTTTTATAAGTGTCTGAGTTTGTGGTGGCCCAGATGTAATTGCCCCGACTTACGAGTCAAACCCAGCAACGATTGTGGGTTCCACAGCCCAGCCAGGTGCATTATTGTGTGTAATTTATTTCATCTCTACTGGGCACAAAACAGTGAAGGAAAACATCGTGAGGAGACCGGCATGCCCTTAGGTAGAGAAGCCGAGTACGAGCCGATCTCAAATTCGTGTAGTTTAGGAGCTTTTTACGATCGGCTGTACTGTAGGTATAATTTTTCAGCAGAACAATTTCCATTTTTTTAATTAAACCTGCTTTTTTCCACCACAAGGGCTTAACCAGGTACATGGTAAGTAATAAAAGCCAGCAGCTCTTAATTAAGCCTGTAACAGGCTTCCCTCAAACATTCGCTAACAAGGCAGTCGGAGGCCGCGCGTATAATCTGTCATGCTTCATTACCTTTTCACGAGACGCCCGCCATTTTCATTTTTCATGATGGCTGAATTAAAAACGGCTGTTTTGTTTATGGAAGCGAATTCATCAGGATGTTGTTTAGGTGTAAATTATGTTGGAAAGATCGATGTAGTCCTAATAGAAAATCTGTGATAGTTGTTATGGGTGGTTAGAAGCGCATAAATCTCAGGAGTTGGTGCTGGGGTTCTTTTTTTTTAATTTTGGCTTTACACGGTTTGTGCATTTAGCCAGTATCAAGTTTGTAAAATGTAAAGTAGGTATTAAGTTTTTAGTCATTTTAAGTTAGGTAGGTACTTTAAAATCCATTACAATGCGGATGTAATACATTCCAATGTTTTTGCAGTATTTGGCAGCAAATGTGCCCGGCGGTCAGCCTTCTCGGTAAGCTTGTCTGTTCATATTACCGAGATCGCGCCTATTTCAATGATACCATTGCTCAGTTGCGCAGACACCTAAATACTCACACCAATTTTACATCACACTATCCACTAGGAATCAATTAGAAATAGATCATAAATGTATATAATTGCATTTAAGTCGTGTGATGTATTTCGTCCGATAAATTAAGTTTTTACAGATTTTTTAGAAATTACATTAATGAATTGAGGGCCCAAGTTAAACCGCCATAAATCTGTAATGTTCTACAGATTTGAGAATTTCTTAAAATATTTAAGAAATTCTTAACTAAATTCCTGAATAAAAATTATTAACTGAGACTATAAGATACTACTACTTTCCGAGATTTAGACTATGCGTCTTTATGCAAGCGTCTGGATTGAGGGCCCTCGTTATGTAATCATAACAGTTTTAATTTATGTTTCAGAAATTTATGAGTCATTTTAACTAAATTCCATATAAATCTTATTTCGTTTCGTAAGGATTAAAAAAATGGGCCCTCAATCCAGATGCTAACTTTTTTGAAAAGTGCTGATTTATCGTGACAGCTCCCTTTTATAGAACAAAACGTACAATAACTATATCAGAGATTTTGCGCGGTTAGCACGTTTTTCTCATTGAAAGTCAAGCATCCTTGTTGTAACAATTTATTGCTAAAGATATTTACGATGCTCCTCCCTCGTTATGGCATTTTTACGGCATTCGGTAGATTTATTATACTTATAGGCCGGCAATTTTTTTAAGAACTTTATCAACATGTTGCGTTTACCATACTTTTATAACGAAAAATAAGGAGATACCTTTGTAGAAACCTTTTTGCTTCCATCAGTAATGATCAAATTATCCAGAATTAGCTACCATCCACGAAATTACTACCTACCTACCTAAGTACTTTCCACATACACAATTATCAGTTATTCAACTCTTATGGGTTTTTCCTATTTTTGTCCTCTTAAATAATTTATTTTATTTTGTTCGCAGGGGATATTAGAGCAAACAAAAAAAATACATGTTTAAATCGGTCTAGTCTTCGGTTTTTGCGTTTTTACAAGACTTGACGAACAACTTTTTACCTTACATAATAGTAATTTGGTACTTAATGTCCTAATAAAAAAACTTTTTACAAAACGATACAACTGATTTCAATGTAAATTTAAAAAAAGGAACACTGAAAAGTGCAAAATAGCTTTAATTTCGGAATTCGGTGTTTCTGTAATAATTTCGTCTCTTCGTTATTTATCATAGAGTTCCTAAAACACTTTGACAGTTTAAAGTCATTTTGCACTTTTTAGTGGCTTCCTTATTTTTTAATTCGGTTAAAAATGGCCACACTGATCACTACCATCAAGTGTGGTGCAGTGTGTAGGTATCGAGTGACTAAACAGCTCTAAAACATCATAACACACTAATCTAACCGGCAGGAAGCTACGTAATCTCATTAGGGACAGCTCTATACCTAAACTCAAGGCCATCGAATTTAATTATCTCCCTTAGGACGCGATGTCCGACCCTGTTAGTTCATACCTAATCTCTTCCGCGCCGCCGAGTGCGAAATTGGTGAATGATGGCTGAATCAGCCCTCGCACTAAGTTTAGACGTTAAATTAGATTGAGAAGATGATGAAAGATATCTAATGTTTTAAAGTGGTTTTTGAAGAGTTGATGACTGTACCTAAACATTAAACAATCCGCTAGCGGCTTCGTACGCGTGAAATCAGAAATCAGAAGCGTTTATTTCAAATAGACCAATTACAGGCACTTTTGAATTGTCAAAATATCGGTCAGTCGAAAATAAAAGTGAAGCTAAATTGCACGTTCCAAAGTGTAGATCTCTATGGAGAAGAACGTGCAAGAACCTCCATGGACACTTTTTTAAATCATATGAATAGGTATTTATACCTATTGCGTAGGTATTTGACAAATCTGTGATAGATAAGTACCTACCTCTAAGTCATTTTAGTATCACTATATGTATGTAAAGTAACATTCATCTAAATCTGCTCTATCCACGGATCTATCTATCTAAATCTGCATAGTTCTCATGTGATTTTACCATTACAAATTTACTGTATGGACTTTAAAAGAGACTGTGACCCCTGAGTTTGTTTCGGTGTTTCTTCTCAGGGTAGTCAGCAAGGAAACACCGGCCTCATCTAGTTTAAACTGACGAAAAAAAATATTGACGTGTAAAATTATTTTTTAAAACCTATTTGCAAAATAAATATCATTTATCATTCAGCTAGTGAAGTAGAATTTTTAAAATCATATCATAAACAAAAATATAAAACTAGGTACAAATCTTTTCTCTTTCAGCCACCACTTTGATTGGGACCCGAAAATTGGTTACTGCGCATTCAAGGTCGACTGCCATGAGGGTTCACCTTGTGTGACGAGGATTGTAACCGATTTTTAATCATAGCACATGGTTCAACTTATTTGCCTTAGTATCTTATAAACAAGATTATAGGGCTGGTTAGAGAAAAACCATAACTTGAAGAAGTTGGATGTTGCCCAGCGGTGGGAAAGTATAGGCCAAATAAGAAAAATATATAATTAGGGATCCTTAATTGTTTATTAGAGCAGTAGGGGCCCAAGGTTTTGCGGCCCCGACTTACGAGGTTTTTGGTTAAAAACCTAGCCAGGCACATTATTTTGTTTAAATTAAGTATTTCATCGCCACTGCTCTCAAAACGGTGAAGGAAAACATCGTAAGGAAACCGGCATGTCCTAGAACCAAAAATTTGAACTCATGTGACATCCACTAACCTGAACTGGGCCCGCGTGATGGATTACGGCCCATTGCTTCTTCTAGAGAGGAGGTCTGAGTCCCAGCAGCAGGAACACTATAAGTGTTCGTGTTTTGTATTGTTACCGTTGTATTATACCTATGCCTGAATCGAATAAATTTGATCTATTTTATTCTATTTATTTTAGTATTTTTTTATTTATTTATTGGGATCTCCAACAAAGGATACACAGTAACAACATACCAAAATCACAAATAGTACAAGAGGTCCTTTAGCGTGTGTTCCTTCAGTTACAGAAGACCACAGCATGCACTTAAAACTAGGTGACAGCATAACAATTATGTATTCAGATTAGTGTCAAAATATAATTTGAATTATGATGAGTCTAGGCAAAAAACATAATACTAACAACATAACACTTTTTTTTCTCAATTGGTCACTCTGGTAGTGAGCCCTTTGGTATTGGCAGAATTAGGTTGGTATGATTTGGATCGTTCTAATAATTTCCAGGATTTTCAAAGTTACATGGTTGGATTGTAACTTGGAATTTGCTACAATGTGTAGCTTTAGGTTCGCTATGAGGCTGAGTACTTAGTGTTGTGAAACTCTTTAACAATATGTATAGTGAACTGGAGGAAGATTCCTTATTATGGTGGAATGTGGGTACAAGATATGTCTTCACGTCCCACACCTCTGCTCACCCCAATAGCGTGAAAGTCTCCCTATCAGCTGATAGCGTGTCCGCGAAATATTCCCATTACGTCCCCTTGTATTGCCGCACGCATGCGCGACACTTCGCCCGGATTCCGCGCTCTGCCAGTCAGCTGGCACACGCCGGGGTGGTCCAAACGCGACAATACCGACAAATAAATCGAAATTTATGACATAAATAGAGGTTATAATAAAAAAAAGTTACAATTCATAACACATTTTTTATCTGTGGACGTAATTTTGGCGGTAAAACGCGGTTTTCTCTTGTGACATTAAAGATTTGCTAATCAGTGTTTGCGATTCAGTGGAGTGCTAGACAAAAAACAATCTAGGCTTTGTGCTGTGATTTTTAGGTTACCTATTTGTTGAAGGTGAGTTTTTTGATGTTTTATCGGTTTGGCTGTATCCGTATGGATGGTTACCTACCCGTGTCTACTATAATCCTAATTTGGATGGATTCAAAACAAAACCATTATTGTTTTGAACAAATTCTCATATGTTGATGTTTTTTTATTTCTTTTGTTTGTGAATTCGGTAATAGGATACCTATGAAAATAAAAGGGTAATAATTATTTATTACTGCCTAAATTATTTTCGTAAATTCTCAAAGATGTAGTGCATTGCACAATATTGTACACTTACCGAAAACCGCATGAATGCCTGCAATGCAACGGAATGCAATATTCGTAGATAGTTTACAAAATATAGATAGGTAGGTAATTATCTGTAGGTATATCTAGGTACTTTTTAGTTTTTTGGAAGCTTAGTTAAAGCATTCATCTAAAAACTTGAATTACATTGCCCACCTTCAGGAAATTAATATCTACCTAAGTTCATTTTTCCGATTTAATCTAAAAAAGTCAACCTTTTGAATTATAGAAACTTAGAAAGTAACGTTTTTAAATCATACTGTACCAACCTACTCAAAAAAGGCACAATCAAACCGACCCAAGTATGACAGGCCACAATCAGACAAGTTCTCAAAATCGTTGCAATTCGTAAAACTTCGCACTTAAAATAACGTAACAAAAATCAAATAAAACCGTAGAAAACACAAAAAAATGTTGATATACCTATTCCATGTTCGGTCCCAGAGGCCATTATTTACATTTTTTTGTTAAACTTTTAAGACGATCTGCGCCCAAGATGGCACGTTCCTGTCTGGCATGAAATTTTTGGGGTTCTCTGGTTCTTAGGGCTATGAAACGGGTCAAATTGTCTACCCCAACAGAATTATAATTAAAAGAGATTTTTTTTCTGAGTTTGTTTCGGTTTTTCTCCTCGGAGTAGTCAGATATGAAAAACCGGCCTCAAAAAATCGGCCTCTAGATTTAATTAGCTAAAAAAATTGACGTGTAAAAGTGTTGTTTAAAACCTATTTGCTAAATAAATAGCATTTGTTATTTAATTTCCGTTTTTAAAAAATCTCCTCATTGCGTTTGATTGCTATGTTTATAATACTAGGATTCAATTATGAACAAATCCGTAACTAATTTGTTACTTGAATAATATATGTTAGAATATTTGAATTGGACTTGGTCTAGTGGTTGCAAGCATGCTGTCGAGCATAAGATCCTTTTCGGTTTTTGAGGGTCTGATTCACAGATCAAGCCAAGAATCACTGGGGTTTTCCATCTATCATTCTTCAGTAGCAATCCGAAGTCTGGAGTTGCTTCCTGTTAGGTAAGACTTGAACATAACTGGCGAAATGTTAATGCCCTTACCTCTCTTTACCTCTGGCTAAACCCTCTGGGAATACCAAAACATGGTGCCAACCTGTGAGCCAAGTTTCATTAAAATCCTTTCAGACGTTTGCGTGTGAAACAGTCTCATACTTTCGCCTTTATAATAATTACTAGCTGTCCGCCCCGGCTTCGCTCGGGTGCAATTATTTTTGTGTCTCTAACCAAAAAATCCTGTTCTGACAATTAGGAACACAATAAAAAATAATTAGCCAAATATTTACAGCCGTTTTAAAGAGATGCGATATCCATATAGGTAAATAAAAATGCATTGCCGAATAATGCATTTTTATTTACCTATATGGACATCGGATATCGCTACCGATATTGGTAGCGATATTTACTGTTCACTTGCTCGTCCAGCCATAATAATTATTGGTGTGATTATAGTGTGATTTGGGCATTCGTAAATAAAAAAATCAGAAGTTAATAATCTATTAACTATAGCGTGTTTCTATGGCGTAAAGTTTTTGAAGGCATGTGATGACGTGGCGGCGTTGCGTGTACAACTTAAGTTGTATTACTTATTCATGTGTTCTGATGATATGAAGCCAATCGATTGTTTTGGCCTTATGTTGGTTTTGTTCAGTATTATTGATAAGTTATGATACTAATCCTCGGCCAAATAATGCTGCTTCGATTCTGATAGCTACTGATGTAAGATGGAACTAGTTTAATTAAAGACATATATTTCTAGTGTGACTTATGTAATCTACTCAAGCCCCAAGCGAACGTTCGCAGACCTATGGTTCGCACATCTATTGTGTCTCTAATTACGGAACTCGTATTCAACTGATTAAGATCCTATGTCTTCTAGCTGGGACAGAAGCCGTCGACAGTCGTCACCCAACGCGACCAGTCTTGAGCTTTACGCTTCACCTTGCTACATGTCAATCCAATGGCCGTCGCTCCTGCCAACACGATGCGTCGCCATTTTTGCTGAAGACGGCCACGCTTCCTTTTCCCCTGGGGATTCCAGTCCAACGCCTTTAGGTATGTGATGGGAATCCCTCCTAAGCGTGTGACCAATCCATCTCCACTTACGACATTTGATCTGGTGGTCGATAAGACTTTCGTGGCAGTTCTCCAACTAGAACTAGTTAGAGAAAGTCTCGGGCCAATAAATCCCGAGGATGCGACAAAGACATCGGTTTACGAAAATCTAGATTTGGCGTGAGATAGATATATTTCTGGCACATATCCTTACTATATTTAAAATATCTATAATTTTTTACATAGTGTACATCATGTATTTTTTTTTAACCCAAAGTAACTAAAATAGTGTGTTTACCTTGTAAAGTTCCTTCACGACAAATATTGCCTTTAGTCTTTATAATATTGATGTGATTTTATGCACTCAAAAGTACCGAGGCAGGGTCATGAGTGGTGAAATAAAAGAGACGAAAAAGCGCATACAATATGATCGGCAAAACATATTATGTACCTTTAGCTTAGCTAAGTGACAGTGCTTTACTTGGTATGACTTCTAATTTCAAAAAAAAAAAAATCTGCTAACCTTTTGTCAACTAATTTTATTTAGACAGAACCATTGACCCTCACCGCTCTTCGCTCCCGACACTAAAGCAGGTAGTTCCAGACCCTTGCATCTTTGACCTTAGCTGTCATTGTTCGACGCCATGGCGGTATGGGGCCCATTATAACACCATACGCTACACCATGTAGGTAGGTTGTTCATAATATCTATGGGTTTGTAATGGCAGTCTTCGTGGAAGGTTTAAGTATGACATTAGATTAAATGGTCGTTAAAATTCAATATGGTAGAAAAAGGATCGATTTTGATTTGGCTTTGTGATTTGGTGTCGTGATTTCTGAGGTTGAATTTGTAGTTGTTTGTATTTGTTACTGGTTTGTTCGGTCGAAGCTAAATTATGATGATTATTAGTTAGTTTATGGATGGATAAATGGTCTTTTAGCGAGTTGCCATTTTCTAAAACGCCATTGTCTACTTTTTTCTTTATTTCTTTTTGTCCTTATTTTTTTTCGTTTTTTCGTTGGAGTGGCAATGTCGTGCCGTGTCGTGTCGTTGCCGCTTCGTGAACGAGTTTCACAGTTTAGTATGCAAGCGTCACGTTGGCGTACACCAATTGTATAATGACGAATATGCGTCTATGAAGCTACGCGTCCGTGGACGTTTGGCCTAGCTCATTCAAACAATTCCGCCCCGTGTTAGGTACCTAATTCCATGCATAGCTTAGCATAGCATCAACCTTTTAATGTTCCCACTGCTGGGATGAGCCTAGTGCGGGTTGGTGGATGTCACATAATATGTGACATCCACCAACCCGCACTATCAATTCGAAATATTATTTCGAATTTTGGTTCTAGGACATGCTGGTTTCCTCAAGATGTTTTCTTTCACCGTTTTGAGAGCAGTAAGTGGTGATGAAATAAATTACACAAAGTAATGCGCCTGGCTGGGTTAGAACCCGGGACCAACAAACTCGTAAGTCGGGGCGGTTACCACTCGGCCAACATTGCTTTCGTTTTCTATGCTGTGTTAAAATATTTGCTATTAGCAAGATAATAGCGCAACTACTTTGGCTAAGCTTCAACTCTGAAATGCCTTCGTTTAATTCAATGTTCAGCCTATTTTGTAAAGATAAAGATTACGCCATTCATTCAAACAAAGTCAAATTACCCCACAATAAAATCCCGGGCTTTGATTCTGCCATCACAATTCACTGTTTGAGCCTTTTTTAATCCCATATAAGTCATAATTCAGCTTAATGTTTACTCTAGGGGAAATTATTATAGAAGGGCAGACTAGTAGACCGACTATAAGTGTTGTCATATATTCGGCTTTCTCGACTAGTTGGTTCTTGTATTTGTTCACTGCCTCTGCTCTTTTAATACTAATATTTCGTAATCATTTAAAGGTACACTTGGTTTTAATATCCTGTTTTTCGAGTTACTTACGATTCGGACACGATATATTCGGATACAGTGTCTGAATTGACACATTTTACTTTCAATATCTTTTTCACTGACGATTCGAACTCCATCAAATTTGTTGAAGCTGTTTAGTACAGTCAGATAAAAAAGTTTTAAAATATACTTAATATAAAAAAAAAATATTACCTGAACTTGTCACCTTAAATCCAGCTAAAAATAGTTTTGGTGACGCTTTTTTTTTCCAAATATTATATTATTTTTTAACTTTTTGTTGGTCTGTTTCTGTGTTTAAGAAAATCAGGGAAAAAAAATACATATGTCAGTTTGGTCACTATGTCTGAATATATTGTATCCGAATCGTCTGTAAGTCTGTTTTTCTTAGCTCGTTAAAAGCCAAATTGTCTAGTAGTCGCGTGGTTGTATTTGGACAAATAGTTAGCCAACCCCTGACTTGGCCTGCGTGGTGGATTATGACCTATTCCCTCTTATAGCTCGGAGGCCTGAGTCCAAGCAATGAGAACATTGTAAGGTTGATTATGCTAGTCGGCTTTCCCGACTAGTCGATGGTCCTGCTTTAGTAGTTATCGTTACACAATATTATATTTTGGGGTGACTATATATATTCAAATAAAATTTGAAAAAAAAACCAAAATATATAACATATACCAATCTGCAAAGAGCCCGTGTGGTGGATTACTGCCTATTCCTCTCCTAGAGAGGAAACCCGAGGCCTGGCTGTGGGTCCGTGGGAATACTAAAAGGCTGGTTATTCTAGTTGGCTTTTCCGACTAGTCTGTGGTCCAGCTCTAATAATTATCCTTACACTATAATTTGGACCGACTATCGATTATAATATAGGCCGATATATTTGGGTAACGACCTTTTATTATTTTATTGTTGAAATACTAGGTCAGATTATAGAGGCCATTGGATTGAGGTCAGGTCTCTGAGCTTGGGTGTATGCTAAGTTATTTTCATCAATTTTCATATTAGTAGAAATAGCTAGGCTACATTTAGTTTTTTTTTATATAAACTAGTGCTTGACTGCGATCCCACCTGATGGTAAGTAGTGATAAAATGTTTTATATTTACCAAATGATTGGTTCTAGTCAGCGATCAAGTTGTATCCGCGGAATTCGAAATTTGCAGTGCAGTAAAATAATAATACACCGTTAAATTTTGGTCGTTTTAATCCCGTGGAGGGTCGATTCGGTACATGAAACCCTATCAATTTGTAAGGATAAAAATGAAAAATAAAGTACTTTTTTTTAAACCCAAATTTATTTACGCATGTACGAAATTGATTTCTTTAAGTAAACGTCAGCTGATCGAGGCAAATGAACAGTAGGTAGTTAGTACACAACGACCGACAACTCCCTACAAGGTCATTGACTCGTTTACCGTATATTAATTTGAGTGTTAGAAAAAAAGTACTTTATTTTTTAATTTTATCTTTATAAATAGATAGTGTTTCAAGTACCGAATCGATCCTCCACGGGATTAAAACGAACAAAATTTAACAGTGTATAATTTTAATTTTTTCGGTAATGACATGTGTCTGTGAATTTACACAATTATACTGATTAAAACCACTAAAATAACGTGTTTTCTAGGGCACGGAAAAACGGTATGTTAAGATGGTATCCAATCCATGAAATAAACTCCGCAGGCGTTATTTTATTTAACCTTGAAGCCAGTTCCGTGACCTCTGTTATAATGTTAGCTATTTATTTATCTCAAGTACAAAAAATAGGAACTCACAAAAAGCACTTTCGCGACCCTGCCAGGATTCGAACCTGGAATCTTCTGATCCGTAGTCAGACGCGTTATCCATTGCGCCACAGGGCCAGATAACAGTACAGTTGAAATTATCGATTCTGTCCTGTAGACAGCTAGAACGCATTATGTTTTTTGTTTACTTATCGACGTCATGTGGTTATCTGCGCTACAGATTAAAATAGAACTCATTATCATGATCAATTACATGCATTATTATTCATGTAGATTATTAAATGACTTATTCTGTGATCTAAATGATTTGCATCCATTTTAATATAATAATACTAGCTGTTGGTATGTTGGATAAGAAAATACAGCTTTCCGAACGCTGCCCAGCTGAGTCGGATACGACGATTGAACTCTTTGTTACCCGACTGCGCCAGAAGGAGGGGGGTTATGTTTTTCGAGAGTATGTATGTATATGTATAATTGTTTGGCACGCTCTGCAGCCTGAACGGCTCGATGGATTTTAGCTTGAGAGGTGTCGTTAGATTCGTATTTACTGTGAGAGTGACACTGGGTAGGTACATCAAAATAAAAATAACAAAATGGCGGATTTTTGGCGCCAAATTCAAATGTTTGGTACGCTGTGCGTCCTGAACGGCTCGATGGATTTTAGTTTGCGAGGTGTCGTTAGATTCGTAATTACTGTGAAAGTGATATCGTAATAAAATAAAACTATAAAAAACTGTAATTTAAAAAACTAAAAAACCCGACTGCTTTTCTGAGTATTCATGAAAAAGTCCTAAAACAGGAAAGTCGTTGTACCCGATTGCACTTAACTATACCTATAATATTTTAAATACAAGATAAATTTTAGCAGTCGGGACCCATTCTAGAAAGTCAGCCGTCTAGTTAGTATATTGGAGTAATCTGCAATGTAATATAGGTATGTGCTCTCAATTCACTAAGCCTCCATTTCTAGAATGGGTCCGGACTCAAGCTGTATAAAGAATGTATAAGTATATAGTATAGCTGTTAGAACTGCAAAAAGGGCCACAAATTATACATGCATTAGGTTAGTTTCGAATAGTAGCTGTATAGCAGCTGCATAACAGCCGTATAACACAATAAATAACACTTGTACAGCCCAATAAACTAGCTATAGCTAATTTATTGATGTTTAAAACGCTTGCGTGCTGCTTAATACAGTATGTATTTTCTAACATTAACACTGTTTTAACTGGTTAAATACCTACTTTGGGAAAGCCTCAAAGCCTTCGAAAAAAAACTTGCCATGCTGTATAGTACGCGGCGAATAAGTTAAACTAAAATGGCCGTCGTTGCCATGGTTACTAGCAGCTCCCCACTGTGCCGCACTTCGATTTAGATCCGAAAATCTGTTACTGCGCATTGAAGGTCGATCCCCATTTTGGTTCAACTTATATGCCGCGTATTGTAAGTAGCTGTCAAAGTAAAAAAGAAACAAAAATAATTAAGCACCGGCCGTCAGCGTGATGAGGGTAGGCAATTATGCCGTCGCGATTCTTATGACATCGATCGCTGAGCGGCGGCGGCGGTGCTGCAGGGCGGGCGGCACACGCAACCGTCTGTCTAGGGCAGACAGTGCCCACGGAAACTTACAATTCGCTCTAAATACATATTGGACTAATATGTACTTGACTGGCCTGTTTAGTCTAGTGGTTAGTGACCCTGACTGCTATGCTGGAGGTCGTGGGTTCGATTCCCACGCAAGACATATGTTTGTGTGATGAGCACGATCATTTCTTCTGTGTCTGGGTGTAATTTATCTATAATATGTATGTATTTAGAAATTTATCAGTTGTCTAGTACCCATAACACAAGCTTTGCTTAGCTTGGGACTAGACGGCGTTGTGTGATAGTTGTGGAAAAAAATAATTAAATTAAAGCGAATTGTGTGTTTTAGGGTTCCGTATCTCAAAAGGGAAAAACGTAGTTCTTATAGTATCACTTTGTTGTCCGTCTGTCTGTCTGTCAAGACCCTTGGAGACAGTTGTTAACAGCAATTACTAATGCTAATGGGATTTATTTTTTTACGAGTAAGCGCTAAAAGTTCGCAGAACCTAACTTCAGACTCGGCAAGATCCGTCGGCGGTACTGTAAGTATTTGTGGCGCGTGAATGGGGTGGGCGGCGCGTCATGCAGGGCGGGCGGCAGACACGCGACGTCTGCGGCGGAGAGAACCCTTGAACTAAGTGTTTGTGGGTCGGCGTGTGTGTTTGTTCAATACTTTCTTTTATTTAGTAGGGTTTTTTTAGGTGGGAAAATCATCCAATGACATCTCTCTCTTGGGTGGAGCGGGAGATAGTGTCAGACTTTTACTGATTAAAACACATTCCTGTTCCTTCTTTGCATTCATTCCAGGGCACCGGGGTTCACTTTCAGATAACCCATGAATTTAGCAGGGTTTGAGTTTATACGAAATGATGTTATGATTTTGGTGTTTTGAGCTCTAATTTTTATTATGTCTTCTTCATAATTTAATTTTAATTACACCTAATTTACAAATTCGCGTTAAGATTAAACATTATAACCAGCCTTTTTAGTCATTTGAACCAATTTTTACGTTTATTGCGTAGATGACATGAAATTAAAACACCTATGCAGTAACATATACTCCATCTTTTTAATCTAAAAATTGTCTAAAAACTGCCTAAAGCTATTTACCTAAAACGATGTTAGGTAATTAACTAAATTAAAATAATCTTTGTATGTCTTAAGTTAAAAAGACATATAAAGAGTGTTTACGTTTAGTTAATTACCTAAACCGATGGAGTATTATAGGTGATTTTGTATGAAAGCTGCTGCGCGAGTCCGAATCGCACTTGATCAGCTTTTTTTTATTTTAGGGTAAAAATAAATATAGCTTGTAATTTTATTTAATTATACTCCTAGATAACAGATGTTTTAAGCAAAATACTAACAGGTTTAGAATGAATCAATGTCATTTTTTTAAATTGATATAAACTAGCGCTTAACTGCAATCCCACCTGATGGTAAGCAGTCATGCAATCCTGGTGAGGCGCACTATTTTATTATTAGCCTATTCACTCTAGCCTTGAAAACACCTAAATTATAATCGGACAGGATGACTACAGCAGGCAAACTGTTTCAGTCCTTCGATGTACGTGGTACAAACGACGAGGCAAAACGCTTAGTTTACTCAGAAAGTCACTTATCATAACTTACGTACTCCATTCTCTTCCCTTGTGAAAATACATGTAGATAACATTATAGAATCGATATCACACACATATTGTGTCTGGCTCCGGTCGCGCCCGTCTGCGGTTGTGGAGAGCTCTCGAACGCATGAGGGCTTAGCGGTCTGTGTTTATAAAAGTATAAACACTCGTGCGTTAAAAGATAAAGATACAGATTTACTTTTCTCGGCTTTTCAAATTGGTTTGACTGTTATCAAAAATTTGTTTACGTAACAGCCTACTGGCAAAACAGTAGTGATTGCATGACATTAGGCCCTTACAAGCAGTGGTGACCTAGTAGTAACGGACCCGACTTACGAATTGCATACGGGTTCAAACCCAGCCAGGCGCATTACTTTGTGTAATTTATTTCATCACCACTGCTCTCAAAACGGTGAAGGAAAACATCGTAAGGAAACCGGCATGTCCTAGAACCAAAAATTCCAAGACATGTGACATTCACCAACCCGCACTGGGCCCGCGTGGTTGATTGCGGCCCATTCCTTATTTTAGAGAGGAGGCCTGTGTCCCAGCAGTGGCAACATTAAAAGGCTGATGATGAGTCCCTACTTATGAAATTGGCGTATTTTATAGCGAGTTACTTTAAAATGTGATATCTTCGAATTGACTTGGAATTATAAGTTCAAATAAAATGTGTATTATGGTTAAGTTTTCCGAATTTATTCCGAAAGATAAAATAAGATGCTATAAAAGATTGGAGAGCGTGCGTCGAAATTGCATTATTCAATTCCGCCAAGCCCATTCTATCACCAAACCACATACGTATCGCGATGTGCCACCGATACTAGTGGACATACCACTCTTACACAAAACAGTTTCGGGAAAACATTCATTGTGAAAGAATCGAATTCCCTGCCGGGGAATGTATTTTCTGTAAGTTAAGTGTCTTTAACATTGAACGCCTTGTTATACAAGGATAGGTGGACGGATGCGATGGAATGACCAAATTAAAGCGGCTGTTGGCGGCCCATTGAGCGAGTGCGCCCGGATGACTGCCAACAGGCAAAAGTGCAGCGTATCCTGACAGCTTCTGAAGAGCTACACGACCACTCTGACAAGAGTGAAACGATCAAGAAGAAAAAGTGTCTTTAAGTCAAAAGTGAATAAGTTAGTTCTAGGCAAGCGAGCTCCATCGTCGATAGCATCGTCACTTTCCATCAGATGAGATAGAGGTCAAGCGCGAGCAAGTATTATTACGAAGTCATTAAAAATTAAAATTTAATTTACTCTGAAATAAAAACTAACGTATTTTTCCGCACATGCAATCTACGTCTGTACTGACTCACTGAAAACGTCTAAGTGATACTTTACCGTCTAGTGTTGTAAGCTCCCGACTGTGGCTTAGGGAGAATGCACGTGTTAAAATCAGAAATTACCGTAATTTGCATGTGTCTGAAATGTTACAGTACTAGGTGGGCCTCCTATATACCATGGGGCGTACAATCACAATTATAAATAAGTAAATGAAAATAAAATAATCTTTAATCCGGATTAGAGTTATCATAAGGATGTATAAACTTACTTTAAAATTGTTAACTCACAAGGCGGGTGTTCACAATACATCTGTGAACAACATCATCTTACAGAGGAGAATCGTATCTCCCCGCTATAGTCTTCAGGATGGAGTTGGAGCTAGCCCGCACTCTGCTCAGCAAAGGGGCAGATTTCTGTCTGACGATGTCGTGGAAGGCCCTCTGGAACATTGCTGATGCATTGTAGAAACGGGGCAGCCCTATCAACATCCTGTATTTTAGGTCCAATATAATAAAGGACCCGATTATAAAATCTCAAAACAAATACTTGTAGTAATACCCTCACGCCTGTCTGTGGCGTGGACCGCTCCGGCTCCCTAAAAAAATGTGTCTAGTATTTTATAGCTCTACAGAGGGGACAGTAATATGACTGTTTATGATCAGTCCCTCTTGAGGAAAATATCGTAAACTAATGTTATGGGGTATTTGGCAAGCGTATAGAGTTAATTTAGTAAATTGGTTAAGCGCATCTGAATATATTTTGTGTAAGTGGAAAGACAAGATAAAGATATGGTTGTTTATCAAAAATAGATACAAGTTATAACGAATCTATGGTAATCGTATCTTAAGTGTAGACTGTTGTGTATAGGAAATCAAAGAAGAGCGCTTCGACTAAAATTAACTAGTAAATGGTAACAGAGTTTGGGAACGCAGATTCAAGATATTCTGCCTGTTCTCTTTTGTGTCTTGCCATGAGGTGATGATCGGAGCTAGAAGTAAAATATGTATTTACTAGCACTTCGAGAGGGAGGGGCCTTCATGTCCCAGCCGCCGGGATCCCGATCCCGATTTCCGGCCACCGTAGGTGCGGGCTTGCGGACGGCGAGCAATGGGTAGCTCGCCTTGTTAGATATACGTACCTACCAGTTGCGAAGAGTATAAAACTGTTGATGGATTTCCGAAAATATTGAGTTGTTATTTATACACCGTTAAATTTTAGTCGTTTTAATCCCGCGGAGGGTCGATTCGGTACATGAAACACCATCGATTTGTAAAAAGAAAATTAAAAATAAAGAACTTTTTTTTAAAGATTCAAAGGGTTCAAAGATTCACGATAACTACCTACAAGTTCATTGACTCGCTTACTTAAAGAAATTAATTTCGTACATGCGTAGATTGTTTGTCGGGATTTTCCACAACCCTGTATCTGGGTCATATGACACCTCTTCAATTTTTTGTCAGATTTTCAGACAGCTGAATACCTGTAACAATGGTCAAAGATTCAAATATTAAGGCTTTCACATCATCATCTTCCTGTCTTTTTCCCATGTTATTTGGGGTCGGCGCAACACGTTTTATTCTTCCATTCTGCCTTGTCACCTGTGTTGCTATCACTAACTTCCTTTTCTTTCATATCACTCTTCACACAATCTTTTCTTTGGCCTCCTTCTCCCTCTCCATCCATCCACATGTATACTCGTAACCCTTTTAATAACATGAGTTTCATTCCTCCTCTTCACATGACCATACCAAGACAAACCCTTCAACTTTTCTGTCACTGGCACCACTTTCATATTAATTTCTCATTTCATAATTTTTTGTCACACCACACATCCATTTCAACATTCTCATCTCCGCTACATGCAATCTTTTTTCATCCGTCTTTTTCACAGCCCTATATTGAGGCTCTGTCTGACGTTGAACTAAAATATTCCTGACCTCTTTAGCTTTCCAAACCAAACGTGCGCGATCGAATATTGATTAGACTGATATTTGCAACCCTAAGGCCGCTCGAGTAGAGTTTTAGCTTTCATATTATTTATGGAAAGAACGAAATACTGCTATCGTGTAACTTAAAGCTTACAAGGGTTTTATATCGAGCATGATCTTATACCGATACTTGTTTATTTATTAAATCTTCATGCAACACATAGGCAGCCTTCCCCAATCGCCTATTGCCAACGTCGAGCGTGGTTTAAAAGCTTTTTGCCTCATCTAAAGCAGCCTTATGTTGATGAACAGGTAACGCGAAAAAAGAGAAATAATGCCTGAAAATTCTGTTGGCATTCGGTAATTCAGTGATTGATTTTTTTTTAATTGGTTATAAATTGGTGCTTGATTGCAATCCCACCTGATGGTAAGCAGTGAAGCAATCGTTGATGGTGAGTCGCACTAGTCACTCTAGCCTTGAAGACACCTAAATTATAATCGGATGGGAAGACCGCAGCAGGCAAATTGTTCCAGTCCCTCGACGTACGCGGTATGAACGACGAGACGAAACGCCTAGTTGATTTGAATCGGATATTTCACAAAACTTGTTCCAGGAAATACGTGTATTTTTTTAAACCATCAAAAGTTTTTGTTAAATTTGGGGTCATTTGAATCTCAATTAACTGTGCAAGGCTTTAATAGACGTACTTTTTTATATTTTTAATATATGAATACATTTTGGAAGGCCAAAGTTCACGTAAATTTTTTGAACTACTGTATACATAAGTTAGTTTTTACGGACCCCTCGGTGTGCTAGTCCGACTCGCACTTGACCAGTTTTTTTTCTATAAAATTTATTTTACTTTGCCTTTAGTAGGTATTTGTTGGTATAGCAGTAACAGAATAACATCGTCTATGAAAATTTCAACTGCAAGCTATCACGGTTCATGAGATGCAGCCTGGTGACAGACAAAAACAAGATTTCCGCAATCTAACTAATCTCGTACATTCGTTAGCATTCCTGTCCCGGCCCTAACGAATACAAACTCATTTAGAGTCGTGCCCATTTAATTAGAACAAAAGGAATCTGCAGACAGTTCGGCGAAGCTTCCAACTGTTCTGTGAATCGAATTAGCTCTTTTTATTTCATTATGCTACACTGTAACTTGGCTTCGTTGGAAATGGAATGTAACTGGTTGTTTGAGCTTCAAAATTAGAGGTATTAGGAATGTTTTTGTGCATTTAAGTAGTGTGTTTGTGAGGTAGGTAGTGGTAACGGCCCCAACAATCTCAACATACGAATTTGTACATCGTAGGTTCAAACCCATCCAGCACTTTGTGTAATTTATTTCATCACCGCTGCTTTTGATACAGTGGAGGTAAACACATGCCTTAGAACCAAAAATTCGAAAATATGTCTTAAATATCAAAGTGTATTACAATAAGTGATTACAATAACCACGAAATTTCTTCATCTTATCACTTTGAACTTTGTGTCTTCATTTCATGATAAATTTTATAGCTTTCATGTTGAAAACAATGAGGCAGTTCTGTAATCGATAAAATATTTAAATGAGATGGATTTAGATGCAAACAATTCAATTCTATCAGAAAGTCCATTTAAAATGGAGTTTCGGGGTGCAAATGTTCATCTAAGTTTGGAAATTCAATATCTGACTTGCTCTAGCATAAGTCTTTCCTCGGAAATGTCCATTTTCTCCGATATTAAACGCGAATATGAAGTTTGCGAATGTTGAATTGAAAAGTAGAGAGCTAGGTTTGGCCTCGAATATGGAAATATGAAATGGATAATAGAGTCGGCAAGAAAATATTTTTATAACGAAGGTTTTTGCATGAATTGCTATATGTACAGTTCTAAAAAAGAAATAGGGTCAGTCTGAAGACCATGGTTCTACTATGAGATATATATAAGTAAGGAGATGGCGGAATGAACTGGATAGATTTAGATTAGAATAATTGGAAGGAGGAAGCGTGGGCTTGTAAAAGATGGAGGGACTATTGACAGCCCTATGCCTAAATGTTGTCTTTGGTTGATTCCTGGAAAAAAATGGATGGTGCCATAATTTCTAGAAAAATCATTAAAAAGTTTCTATAATAATTTCAGATAATTTAATAATAACCAGCGACAGGGATTCAAACTCAGCAAAATCTCCAGAAACCACTAGTTTCCCTCATCCCCTATTGGCTACTGTCTCATCTTACCAATATGTTACTAACAAAGGATTTGTCATCCGTCAACTGTACAGTGTTGGTACACTGTACAGATACCGCTCCGCTGTATGTGTGTATTTTGTACTTGGTAGTACAAAGTTACAAACAGTAGGTACATAAGTACAACTGGTGCATTTGAACGGAGCAAGTTAAGTACGTTAATGCATTCATACGCGCATTTCCGCTGCGCCCAGCTCGCATGATTGAGTAGTGTTGAGCTTTGTTCAGTCGATAATTTTGTACATGTCGATTTTAGGCAGTTGCGTAACTGTCAGTGGAATGTAATATAAAGTTTGTTGTAGAATGAAAAGTGTGTTGTGATTACCCAGTAGTTAAGGCACTCGCTTCTCATCATACATGAGATGCTGTTGCGGGTTCGAAACCGGGCAAGTATTAATGTGAATTTTTTATTTCATATCTACTTTTTCTAAGTTTATATAGGGCTTTACCCTGTGTCTCGGAAAGCACGTAAAGCCGTTGGTTTTGGATTTCATTCGTAGATCTTTAACTGTCGTTACAAGTAGTCAGACACCAGAAAGTCTGACCAACAATCTATCCAAAGATTACTGTGTTACCCAGTAACTGGGTTGTAGAGGACGAATTGGCAGTAAGTCCACATTAAGCACAGGTATGTTGCATCCGGTTAGTCTAAAAGCCAACCCCAAGCTAGTTTAAAAAAAAAACGAAATATGGAATTCCCAGTGTATCGAAGAAACAGTGATACATCCGACAAAAAATAACTTTCAGACAGTTATGAATAGCCGAGGATTTATTTCCTGAGGAATTAGACCTCTCACTACTAACTTCAGAACGAACACGACTCATAAATTGAGTAAATTTTTGTTTCCGTGGGTTTGACAACTAACTCTTCCTTCATTTTTAGAGTTTGACTATCGTTAAAGGTTATCAAACGTCATAAAATCTGACCAACAGTCTGTCTATAGAAGATGTTGAATAATCTTCTTTAATATCCTTTTATGACTTTGTAATCCAGTAGTCTTCTTTATAACAGTAGCTCGTGACTAATGTAATAATAACAGCTTGATCCCAAACAAATGGGACAACGGCAGGAACATGATGATATACATTCATTGTTCGTACAGCTAAGGACTGGAATTCCCTGCCGGAGTTTGTGTTTCCTGATGGCTACAATCCAGTAAATTTTAAGTCAAGAGTGAATAGGTTACTTCTAGGTAAGCGTGCTCCATTGTCGACCGCATCGTCTTTATCCATCAGGTGCAATAGCGGTCAAACGCGAATCTATCAAAAATTAAAACAAAAACAGAAAAGTAAATTAACATCATTTGATAACAGTGACTCGACATTGGTTTCTAAGAATATTATCGATAACATCGATATCGACAGTGCCCCAACCGAATCGGAAGCAGTGAATTCATCTCAATGGGCGCCGGGTCAACTGAGCTCAAGTGTAGCAACACTGCAGCACCGAGCCGGAGCTACAGACCAGGGATGCTGGCGATTTACTTATTAACTTGTATTGTTGTTGGTCTGATTTGTTAAGCAAATAGGGTGAGTTTTATGAGAGTTGATCGATTTTTAAGTTGATTGTAAGGACCCTGTTAGACTGGATGTTATAGATATTGTTAGGGCCGAAGATTAATTAATTATTAATTTGTACTAATATGCTTCTAATTATCGGGTTTATTACTAGAAGAACTATGTTATATTATTTATCTAAACATTCAATTCGTCCAGCAGCTTACCAGCCGACTTAAATCCAATTTAAGAAACATATTATTTCTTGCGTCATTTTCAAAAAAAAGGTTTTTCTTTCTTTTTACTTATCAAATTCAGATACCTCTCTATACCCCACATTTGCCTCTTTGCATTTGTTTCTTTAAAAGTATAATTATTCATTCAGTTGGCAAGTTCATAAGAGCGCTATGTCTTGTTATCTCCTTCGATATCACAAGATTTAGAAGTAATTTCTACGGCATTGATCGAAAGAGTTCCCGGGCTCTGGAACGCAAAGGCCAACTTAAGGAACACAAGTGCGTTTTAGCCTGCCTTTTCCTCTCGTGCCCCCTAGAGCGTGACAAGTTATTTGATGATTTTCCACCTCAAAAAAGATCTCTATGAGAGGACCTCCCTCAAGCGTTGTCACATCAACCATCCCGAGCGTCGCCCAACCAGCGGATTCATATAGTCCTGACCAGGTTTGCGGTCTAATTTGTAGGAGGCCTAATTTTAATAAATTAAATAGTCGCTTGTGGGTTTTATTTCCATAGTAATGTCTTGATCACACGTATTGTAAAATGATGCTCGGCAGAGACGGTGATGTAAGCGAGTTGCATAGGTAAGCGCTCGATCGAGCACTCTGCGCTATGTTTATACGTACCAAGTATTCGGCCGAAAGCACTATCTCGCCCGTTTGCCCGATATATGTGATCAAGGCATTAATATTTCCACCATTTTTCGGCAACTAGAACGTTTCGTAGACAAAATTAAATTCCTTGCAAGCCGTCGAAATTTTTTCGAAGGTAGTATCGAGCTGTGGTATAATCGGCATTCAGGCTTCCTTTCTAAGAGAGGAAACGGGTCAGTATCCACCACGTGGACCCAATACATGTTTGGAGGTATGCGGAACAGAGAGTGAAGTCCCAAATACCTCAGTTGAAAAGGGTGGATCCTCCGACCAGACGGGTGTTGTGTCCGTTAGTTGATTTCGGGCGGTTGTATCTATTCAAATCGCGCGTAGAACTTTAATTGCGCGATGCAGGATAGTTCCTTTGTGATGACATAGATGTCGCTACACGTGTTTGTGAATCTCAAAATATTATATTATATAAAACAAAATATTATATGTTTTTTTTTTGGAGGTGGGTATAATCATCCAATGACATCTCCCGCCCTTGGGCGGAGCGGGAGATAGTGTCAGACTCTTACTGGCTAAAAACCCACCCCGTTCCTTCGTGGCCTTAGATACCAGGGCCGGGCTTACCTTTCGGAAGCAAACCCTTGGCCCCAGTAGGCTTCGACCCTGCCTGCCTGCAGTTAGCAGGCTGGGTCTCTACGGTTTGCTGACAACTCCTTGAGGCGCGCGGGAACAGTGCGCACCGTTGACGACCTGGCCTTGGTCCGGATGGTTACCGGACGGTCGGACAGCGAGCTACCCATAGCTCGCCGTCCGCAAGCCTGCGCCTACGTTGGCTGGAAATCAGAATTGGAATCGGAATCCCCGCGGCGGCTGGGCCGTGAGGGCCGGTTGTCTCTCGCGTGCGGCCTCCTCCTTTGCTAGTATTACTGCTTCGCAGAAGGAGGTGATATTATATATGTTCTAAGACATGCTGGTTTCCACACGATGTTTTCTTCACAGTTTTGAGAGCAATGGTGATGAAATAAATTACACAAAGTAATGTGCCTGGCTGGGATTAAACTTGGCTGTGAGGCGTTACAACTATGACAATTTATGAAAGTTTTATATTTCTTTTCTGTCGTTGAAAATTTTTAGTAGCCAACTACGTAACTAAAGAATGCGTTCCTATTTACCAGAATATTTTCAAATATGAATGGTCGTATTACAAAATGTATTTGGTCACGGTTAATTCATCCAAATTATTATTATTGGTAGTCAGACATGAGGGATGCGGGCTATTCAGTAATGAAGCCGTTAGCTGAGCAGGGGATGTCGGTGGGGTAATGTTTAATTGTTTTAACTTCCAAGTGTTCAGAGGGGTCACTAATGTTAAGTGTTGCAGCTGCTGTTAAAACAAAGTCAATAGAAATGAAAAAAAAAACTTTTCTGAACCATTGTGACTGGCCTGTTGGTCTATTGGTTAGTGACCCGGACTGCTATGCTGAAGGTCTTGGGTTCGATTCCCACCTAAGACTAATGTTTGTCTCATGAGCATTATCATTTGTTCTGTTTCTGGGTGTAATTTATCTGTAATATGTACATATATATTTAGAAATGTATAAGTATGCTTGGCGTTGTGTGTGTTGTGGGATTTTATTATTATAATTAAAATTATTGATACACACTATAGTGCTTAACTGCAATCCTACTTGATGGAAAGCAGTAATGCAATCGTTGATAGTGAAGCGTACTAGTTTTTTAAGAGCCTATTTACTCTAGCCTTGAAGACACCCTAATTGTGATCGGACGGGAAGACCGCAGCAGGCAAACTGTTTCAGTCCTTCGATGTACGCGGTATAAACGATGTGGCAAAACGCTTAGTCCGGACCGTAGATGTTTTAATATCGTAAGGGTAGATAGTCACGATGGTAAAAATAGATGGCGGAATCAAGTCATGCAATTCCCACACACGTTGCTATTATAATATGATCTGTGAAATATTTTAGCGGTACAGCCAGCAACATACCTTAATTTTAATAGCATATTTGCAAAACAAGACTAGAATTAAATTAACTAGTTAAAACTCAGCTGACTTGATAGGTTATGATCTGTTAATGGCAGAACCAAAAATCAGCTAATCTCATAATTTTTCAAGTAATCAAACATCTGCTGTTTTTTTTTATATCTTAATTAAATGGTGCTCCCTCACGTGGCTAAATCCTTAAAGCGCCATCTATGCCGCCACTGGTGGAGACAATTCTCCCACAGATCTCGCAGGACGACTACTGGCCACCGAAAGCCCGGGTTTGCGGACGGCGAGCTACCCGTCCTCAAACCCGGGACCTTTGTCTGTTAAGGACCAAACCCTGGGTCGACGGCACGTTGTATTCTACATTCACCTCAAAGAGATGTCATCAAGATTGACGGGGCTAGTTAGGGCTGATACCTGGTAGGGCTGCAGATTGATCGATGAAACACTGAGGATTTTAGTCAGTAAAAGTTTGTCACTACCTGGTACCGCTCTACCCAGAGCGGGAGAATTCATTCTATGATATCTCACGTAAAATACGGATAGGAGTGAAAGGCTGTGAATTTGACGATCTTTACAAAAAACGTGATCTGACGAAGATAGATACCACGAATTCCTCTAAATATGCTAAATAGCTATCTCCATCAAAAGGTTTCGATTTCAAAGGGCTTCGTTTTGCACCATTTTACTAACTTTGGTAAAGAACACTACTTCACCAGGGAAAGGTTACCGAACATTGTGCACGATGTATCGCTTAAGCCTTTTACATGAAGCATAATGCTAGGCATAATGACGGGCAAGGCGGAGTAAGGAAATGGAGTGTCAGCTAGAGTTTAGCACTGGTTACGTAGCTCATTTCTTTGCAGTACTGTCGAACTATAGTGCCACTTTTTCCTAATTCCAAGTCTAAATAAACAATAATAAATAATATATTTATTTATTTATTTATTTATTTTATAATTTATGTACACACATATAAATGAAAAGGACAAAAGTATTATGACAAAAAAAAAAAATGTACAAAGGTACTGCTTATTACACCTGAGTATCTTTTTCTCCTTCTCCGTGAAATTCATCCATAGGTTGTCTGTAAGAGATCGCTTTTAGCGATAAGACCGCCCATTGTGACTCCCTATTAGTTTTAAGTTCTTTATATAATTATTTTTTGGTGTACAATAAAGAATACATCTACGAGGGGCATTCAATAAGTACCTAGCCTCATCGCCAGAGGGCGCTGTAGTTTCAAAAGAGTTTTACCACAGTGTAGCACATTCTTTTTTAATTCTTTTTTCAAATTTTCATTCCAATCCCTTCATTTGTTTTAATTTGACAACTTAAGGAAGCGAACGTGTCGATCGGTTTTACAAAAATGGAAAAAGAGCAATATCGTTCGGTAATTCGATTTCTATTTTTGGAAGGGAAAACGCGCATCGAAATCAAAGAGCGCTTGGATGCTGTGTACGGTGACTCTTCTCCATCGATGGCCACCGTCAAGAATTGGTTCAACGAGTTTGCACGTGGCCGTACGTCGGTTTTTGATGAACCACGTCCAGGTGCACCGAAAACAGCTGCTACGGAGGAAAACATTAAAAAAATCCATGATCTCGTATTGGCAGATCGCCGATTGAAGGTTCGGGAGCTAGCTGAGACTGTAGGCATTTCAGAAGGAACAGTGCATCATATTCTTCACGAGGAACTCGGCATGAGAAAGCTGTCGGCGCGATGGGTGCCGCGTTTACTCACACCGGAAAACAAGCGCAACCGTGAGACCACATCGGAGACGTGTTTGGCTCTGTTTAAGCGGAATCCAGCGGAGTTTTTGCGTCGTTTTGTGACCGTCGATGAAACTTGGATCCACTGGTACACACCAGAGACCAAGGAGCAATCAAAACAATGGATCCAGACCGGGGAACGTGCTCCAAAGAAGGCGAAAACTGTAAAATCTGCCGGAAAAGTTATGGCCACCGTTTTCTGGGATTCACAAGGTGTGATCTACATCGATTACCTCGAGAAGGGTAAAACAATTACAGGGCTTTACTATGCCGATTTATTGGGCCGATTCGACGCCGAATTAAAGAAAAAACGACCCCATCTGGCGAAGAAAAAAGTGCTGTTTCACCACGACAACGCACCGGTTCACACGTCTGCCGTTGCCATGGCCAAATTGGTCGAATTACGCTACGAATTGCTGCCCCATCCACCGTATTCTCCAGATTTGGCCCCTTGTGACTTCTTTCTGTTTCCTAATCTGAAAAAATCACTCGCCGGGAATAGATATGGATCAAATGAGGAGGTCATCGCCGCCACGGAGGCCTATTTTGCAGAGTTTGACAAAAACTATTTTTCGGACGGGTTAAAAAAGTTGGAGCATCGCTGGGCTAAGTGTATCGAACTAAAAGGAGACTATGTTGAAAAATAAATTGCCACTTTTCCAAAATTTTCGTTTACTTTTTGTAGGCTAAGTATTTATTGAATGACCCTCGTATCTATCTATCTATATATTTTATGTTTTATAGCTAAGGCTGTATCATTGTTCGAAAGGGCCGCTGAAGGAAAATCGGTGAGTTTGAGTCATTCTAAGTCTGACACGCTTTCGTTTCGCCTAGAGTGGAGGAAGATATATGACTATTTCAAACTAAAAAAAAAAATCAAAAAGGTTAAGGGTGTTTTAGTTAGTCTGTAGGCTGAGCAAAGGTTTCTCTTCGTGCTTTCCGATTCTAAACCACATGCAAGTCTTCGGCTTGTCAAGGCCTCGATTTGAGGTTTCAGGCAACTAGTATTTCTGATTCTACCGATAATATGAAAGTTAATTTAAGCTCACATGAGCTAACTTAACACTCCAGTTACTATATAGTCTGTGACAGTTATGAATTGCCATTGTTTGCAAGTATCAGAACAATCAATAAATTCCTCTCTAGCAGAATTAGATTACCAGCTTGATTACATGATTTACTATCAAAATCTGACTTACAGCGTTGTGTTCTTTTTATTGCTATCTGAAAATTAATAACTGAAATAAAATAAATAATAATGTATAAAAACAAACGCAAAGAATGGGTTGCCATTACTTAGAAATTTATTTTTATTCTGTATACAATAATAATAATAATTGTATTTCTAAAATATAAAAATCATATAAGAAATATTAAATTCAAAAGAAATAGAAAAAAAAAATCAGAAGGCTTGCTATTTCCATTACGTTAATGCAAAAGCATTATGAGAACAGCATTTTCGCTCGCACAATACCCTTTTCTTTCCCGACCTCCAACTAAACGAAAACTGCAATATACGAAGTAAAGTACAGCTAAATTAAAAAGTGAACCGGTCCCCTGAAACACAAGTTTCATTACGAAGTGCTATTTCTTGGCATCAGACGTTGGGAGGAAACTGAATTTTAATTTTCATTTGTTTTTGTAAGCAGTACGCCATAAACTGCTAGAATATACGGGGCGCGCTGTAATGCTAATAAATGTATGCAACTAGTATTTCAGTTGGTATAAATTAGTCAGGAATGTTTCCCTCGAGCAGTGTTGTAGTGTTATTAGCTTTTAACCTAGTTACTGAATTAACACCCGTATTTATAAATAAGTAATTTTCTTAACTATAGAATAGAAATTGTTACCTAAGTAGTTACTTTTACTCAAATATTTAGTTTTACTTGTTTATAAACATGGGTGTAAAAGTTGAAGTATGAGAGTTAGCGTCATGACATTCTATAACCATCTATAACTAAACATGACATTCCACTAAGGGCCAAATTCACCAATAAACTAATCGCGATTATATAAAACAAAACGCAGTTTGAGCGCCTAATCGAGATTATAGCTTCATTTTGCGTTTCACCGCTATGAATTGAACCAAGTTTACGCTAAACTCAATTTCAATTCTTTTGTTGTCGCTCATGTTTTTGACACGTTTCTTTAAACTAGATTACACTGAGCTCAGTTTAGCTGAACTAAGTTTTTATATTGAATGATGAAATCAGCCCTTAGTATTATATATTTGGATACAAGTAGGTAATTCCACTACTTACAACTACCACACAACGGTAAAACCAAATAATCATTATAATACGATAACAATCAATAAAATAGTGATTAAATTCTTCTTTTGTTTGGCAATACTAGATACCAAGTGGTTATCAGAAGAATTTATGTCATAAACCATTTGCAGTGCATGTGTCCCATAAATAAGTGACTTGGAAGTTCGTGAATGACTTTGATTAGGTGGCCTTATCAGTGTTTACGTTATCAAACTGATAGGTGGCGTTAGGGTATAAAACTGACCGACTAAAAGGTAGGAAGGTATTATAAACTGAAGACAAGTAGTCTAATATTGATTGAAAAACTTATAAAACTGACTATAAACCGTTAAATTTTAGTCGTTTTAATCCCGCGGAGGGTCGGTTTGTAAAGTAAATATAAAAAAAGTCCAGTAGAGGATGTCTTTCGAAATTTAGAAATTATGACCTACAAGTGCAATATAGTCAAATTGCGTAGCAGCTGCATTGGCCTCATCTTAGACGAAAAGATAATCATTGACTATGGTCAGTAATAAGTGGCTTATCCATGCAGACTATTTAGTCTAATTTTCTCATGTATCCTCGCCAAACCGGTTGATTCTTATATATTTCCCGAATTAAAGGAACTTCGGCAGATCAAGTTGAATGGGGACGCAATTCTGTTGCTTATCTTCGTAGGAGTTTATAATGCAGCGATAAAAATATACTCTTAATACCTTCTACGAAAGTGCAGTCTCTTAGTCTGCTAAGCCAGAACCTATCTTCGACTTATCACTGTCTTTACTAAAACCGATTAGTCAGTACAATATCACTATCTCTCGATAAGGTTGCCAAAAATAATTGGTCATAATATAAAACGGTGATAATGTAATTATCTGCACACTAATTGTGTGTCTACGTGCTGGGGAGCACATACGACAGCTCACGTTCCAAAACGTGCGGAAGTGTTTTGGTGGGAAAATAAGATTTTCCCAGAAAAACCAAATTCTGGAAATTTGGGATTTTTTACCTGGATCACACCTCTATTGGATATGTTACTCAGTACTCAGCTTTTCAAGCAGAGACGACTTCAGTCACCACTGTGCGGACCGCCTGGAGGACACGGTGGAGCACACAGTCGAGGTGTGCCCCGCTCGGGAAGGGCATCGCCGTGTATTTGTGGGGGCGATCGGCAGCGGCGATCTCTCGCGCTGGGCCTTGGTTCAGGCCATGCTCTGGAGCGAGGAGAAGGGGCAGGCGGTTGCCTCCTTCTGCGAAGCAGTAATGCTAGCAAAGGAGGAGGCCGACCGCATCAAGCAACGGCGCACACGCCGTCGCCGCCGCCGGGATTCCGATCTCGATTTCCGGCCACCGTAGGTGCGGGCTCGCGGCCGGCGGGCAATGGGTAGCTCACTGTCCGTCCGTCCGGTAACAGACCGGTCTGAGCCCAAGTCGTTTACGGCACGCACTGTTCCCGCACGCTTCAAGGAGTTGTCAGCAAACTGTAGGGGCCCAACAGGGCCGAAGCCTACTGATGATTTACCTACCATAAAAAAAAACTCAGTACTCAGTTAATGCTAGATGTATACCTACTCTAACATGTGCCGGAAGACCCGGTTTTCAGCATTTAATCCAGCGTTCAATGCTTCGTCTCGGTAAGGGACTGACAGACCAAAAGTGTATATATTTTCTGAGAAAAATAATCCAATATTTTGCAAGATTTATCAAATATCAAAATTACTTCTATTTTATAGAAGAAATTAATTTCGTACATGCGTAAATTAATTCGAGCTTAAAAAAAGTACTTTATTTTTTAATTTTCTCTTTACAAATCGATAGTATTTCATGTACCGAATCGACCCTCCACGCTATTAAAACGACCAAAAAAAACGGTGTATAAACATTGTCATGAACGAAGCCACTGTGATATCTAATTGATGTTTGAGTGGCAAGTTTTTTTCAACCTTAAAATAGACACACGTTTTCAGCTTCCTGAAACCGCATTCAAACAAGCGTGTTGATCATAAAATCTATGTATGTAATGCAGTAAAGTTATATTACAATGCGTGCATCGGAACGACCGCTGCACCCGCGTCGTTCTATTTTCAAACAGACCAAGTTCATTAATGTCTGTTTTACTAGCTGTAGAGATGGGACACACAGCTTGAAATATATCGATAGATTTAGTTAATGATAAAAATATTGAATGAAAGATGATGATGATGAAGATGTTGATGATGTAGTTTTTATTTTTATATGTAAGTTATGGGTTGGTATACATGTGGAGAGGGAGAAGGAGGCCAAAGAAAAGATGGATGAATTGTGTGAGAAGTGATATAAAGAAAAGGGAGTTAGTGATAGTGTGACGGGTAACGGGACAGAATGGAAGAATAAAACGTATTGCGCTGACCCCAAATGAAACGCGACAAGCGCAGAAACATGATGAATTCCTATTTTTTTCTCAATGAGAAGACTTGATTTTATGTGTGCGCAATAATCATAATGATTGTAAAAATTAGTCATTGATATTTGAGTGATTCATGAGTCTCAAGATATTGCAGTGTTTACATCAGAAAATGAAGGACGTTTGGAGTTTTTTTGTTCGCTTTATTAATAAATCATGCTTACGTTATTTTATTTATGAATTTATATACATACTGATTGAATTACTTTTCGCTGCATGAAACAGTAATATTAAAGATAGAGTAGTAGTCACAGAGATTACTTAAATCACACTAATATTATGAAGGCGAAATAATATTAGTGTGTGTGCGATGTGTGTGTGATGGTGTATATGCGTGTGTGTTTGTTACTTCTTCATGGAACGGTTAGACCATGTCCTGGTATAGCCCGTTTTTTATCCCGCGAGTATGTTCCCTTATTTTATTATGGTTAGAAATCATCCAATGACTTCTTACGCTCTTGGTTGGAGTGGGAGGGCGTGTCAGACTTTTAATGACTAAAACCCACTCCTATGTTCCTTCTTTGCCTTGTGTCCTAAGATCCCGGGGTTCTCTTTTGGCAGACTCATGTCCTCAGTATGCTTTGGCCCCGCTGTTTTGCTGACATCTCTTAGAGGCGTGCGTGGAACACTACGCGCCGTCGATGACTCAAGCTCGGTCCGGACAGGTGCCAAATCACCAAGTATATTCCCTTGGGACAATTGTCTACCTACACGCGTCAAAAAATAAAAGGTCCCTTTTGACATTAATATTTTGACTACCTAGCGGTTTCTCCGATGTACTGTAGCTACTACTAAAATAGCTACTAATACACCGGACCCCTAATTATTATTTTAGTAGTAGCTACAAAAAACCGAATAATTAAAAAAAACCCGCTAGATAGTCAAAATACGAATGTCAAAACAGCTTTTAATTTTTTGACAGTCAAATATATATATGAGATCAATGTTGCCAGTGGACATTTTGGAGAGTGTGCGCGGGAATTACATGACATAATTCCGCCATCGGACAACCCAGCGTACGGCGAATATCCACCCTTATGTTGTTGAAACTTCTACGGTACGGACTAAGCGTTTTGCCTCGTCGTTTATACCGCATACATCGAGAGACTGGAACAGTTTGCCTGCTTCGGTCTTCCCGTCCGATTATAATTTAGGTGTCTTCAAGGCTAGAGTGAATATAGGCTCTTAATAAACTAATGCGCTTCACCATCAACGATTGCATCACTGCTTAACATCAGGTGGAATTGCAGTCAAGCACTAGTTTTATATAAATTAAAAAAAAAAATGGCGACTTTAACGCAGCATTCAATCGTTCCATCACAGCGCCAACCGTACCGTCAAAATATAAAGCAATGAACTTTCCTAGTTTCGATAAGGTCGTCCTTTATCATAATTATTATATTATATTAATACCGGATGCGGAAGGTGGTAAGGCAGGAAGACAAGTTTATGTTAATCAATGATAATTACCTTTTGAGTGACAGGGGAGGCGGCGGGGCGAGCTTGTATGTCAAGTGACAGTCCTAAACTCATTTACATATGTATTTGAATGGATTAGCTGTGGGTTTGGGGTTCAGTTCAATGACAAGATGAATGATGACGTATAAAAGTTGTGTAAGTATCTATTTTTTTTTTGAGGTGGCATATCATCCAATGTCTCCTCCTGCTCTAGGGTGGAGTGCGAGGGTGTACCAGACTGATAGTTATAGTCAGTAAAAGTCTGCTACACGTTATCTTTTTTAAAATTCCCGTGGCAGATTGTCACGGACCTATGAAGATAGATTTTGTAATTTTTTCTTCAGGAGTCGTTTATAGTGTCAGACTCTTACTGACTGAAAAACTCACCCCGTTCCTTAGTTGCCTTTCATACCGGGGCCGAGCCTTTTCAGAAGCCGACCCTTGGCCCCAGCAGGCTTCGACCCTGCCCGCTAGCAGGCTGGGCCTCTACAGTTTGCTGACAACTCCTTGAGGACTATCTCTTGATCAGGCCGAGAACTTTTCACCCCGTTCCTTACTAGGTAATTCAAAAACATGTTTATAAGTCACTAAACAATCCTTTACTAATTAAACAAAAGCTTACAACCATCAATGTGAATCTATATCTTGCTACAACTTGAGACTCACCAACTTGACAGTAACATGATTAAACATTCAATTACGATTCCATTTAATAATTAAAGTGTTTCAAGCGGTTGCTTGGCAACTGTTCTGCAGGTCGGTGTCGGCTACCCACGCAAGGCATTTCATTGTCGTCTCATTAATGCTTCTAGAGCGGCCTACGATAGTCACAAGACTGGTTAAGGTAGTTTTACATTGTGTTTTGTTTTGTTGATCAATGCCGTTAATTCTGTTTGTCAATTGTTTAAGAGCTGTTAGGAAACTATTTTGTTAAAGCAGGAATTGCGAACATTTTGGTTTTCTTTCTAAAAATGTTTCGTTTTTCTAATGACAGTGATTTGGTTATTGAAATATTGGGGGTCGACTTGAGCGTACGTCGAAGTATTGGATAGTAAAGGTTTAGCAAAAATTTAGCATTTAATGTATTATGCCCTTATATCATAGCATCAGCCATATAATGTTCCCACTGCTGGGACTCAGGCCTCCTCTCTAGGAGAGGGAATGGGCCGTAATCCACTACGCGGGCCCAGTGCGGATTGGTGGATGTCATATGTCTTCGAATTTTTGGTTCTAGGAGATGGCGGTTTCCTCACGATGTTTACCTTCACCGTTTTGAGAGCAGTGGTGATGAAATAAATTACACAAAGTAATGCGCCTGGCTGCGTTCGAACCCACTACCTACAACTCGTAAGTAGGGACCGTTACCACTTCGCCACTGCTCAACTCTCTCTACTCTCTTATAATATATCAATGTGTAAATACTACTGTGGATTGTGGATAAAGAGCAAGAAAGAATATTTTCTTTGTCGTAGCTCACTTTGCTGACGAAAAACTTAAATTTATAATTATTATTTTAAGTAAAGATACTAAAAAAAAGTAAAGATTGACCTAACTGAACTGTTAAGGGGATGGAGCAGACAAAAAATGTATCGCGCACAGAAACAGGGTTACGGCAAATAAGTTGAACCATTTGCTGCGGTTTGCTGTGGTTACTCGCAGTCCTCCACTCGATTGAGACCCGAAAATTGGTTACTACGCATTCAAGGTCGACCTTCATTATGGTTCAATTTGTGTGACAAGAATTATAACCGATTTTCGGGTCTCAATCATACTGGGGGGCTACGCGTAACCATAACAAATAATAATAATAATATTTTTATTAGTAAATATACAATTTAACACATGTAAAGTATACAAAAATGTCACACAGATAGTCAATTCAAATTTGAATCCTGACTCCTAAACTAGGAAGATGCTGTATCTTAGGAGGCAATATCTTCGCATAATAGTGAACGAGCAAATTATAAGCGTAAAGCGAAGCAGATTCGGATAGTTACAAATGGTTCAACTTATTTGCCGCGTACTATAATCAAATCACAATCAAGAATTTCATAACACATAATGCATTCAGTAGCCCATAAACATGGGCTCTGGTTTCTCAACAAACCTTTTAGTATATTGATAGTACAATTGATATAAAAGGTATAAGTTATAAAGGACTGCCTCCCATTGACGCAACATTGATAATAGTGACTGCTAGATGGGCCCTATCGGGTTTTATAGACGACAGTAGCTATCGTGGAAGGCATTTTGACACTTCCATTTCTCATTGATGCATTGTTGAGCTTTTGACAGCTTTCCAATTGTATTGTTTTGTAATGTTTAGCAATTTGTTCAAGAATCAAAGTATTTATTTCAAATAAATCAGTTATAGGAATTTTTGAATCGTCAAGTAGATAGTCAGTCAGAAAAATGATGCTAATTGCACATTTCAAAGCGTAGATCTCTATCCAGAAGAATATACAAGAAGAAGGAGTAATGAAGGTACGTAGAAATTTTCGCCTTTTGAATATTAGTATGGTGTTTGACTAAAAAAAACCCTCCTGAATAAGGAACTCAGGACTATTGAGTTAAAAGCAGATATCAAATACATGTGTTGAAGATAAAGACAGGTAGCGCCGAACCCAAACACGAAATAAGAGTACCAGTAGTATTACGGTGTTGATTTAGAATTTGTGATGTATTTCACAGTAGTACCTATGTTTGAGATAATTTAATAACTACTGAATGATCCTTAGCTGTCACTCATAGGAATCATTTAGAACCATATGAACCCTGTAAAGCACTTGAGGCCTGACAGGCTGAGTGAAATTGCATGTTTAAAATTGACTAGAATAGTTTTGATGAATGCTATTCGTAAATCGAGCAATGCTACCATGAGCTCTTAACGCGATTTATTTTACGAGCTAAACTGTTATAAGAATAAAGCTTTAAAGGTATACAGCTCTATCTCTCTTTCTAGCCAACTGACTTTTTAACACGTGAAGGTAAAATCAAAATATTGTGAACATCGATCACTAATAAATTGTGAAATAAAAATATGTGAAAAATAAAATACTTAAATAAAGTAAATTCCCTTTACTCTGTATTTGTAGATATATCCAGTGTAACGACAGCCTAACAGTATCACCTTGCAAGGTGACAGTAATGCAAATCATTTGACTAAAAGTTTAGCGATCGGTTGTTAGTCTATTCAAGCGCAATAAATGCTTAATATCAGATTGATCTCCTGATGTGTGATTTGTAGATTTTTATGCATATATTAATCGACTTTTTATAAGTTACCAGTACTTTTTTAATATTGATAGGCTCGCGCTTGACCACTGTCTCATCTGATGGTAAGCGATGATGTGGCAGACGATGGAGCACGCTTGCATAAAACTGCCCTATTTACTTTTGACTAAAAGACCCTAGGCCACCTGAGCTTTGGCCCAGGTTGTCTATCATTATCAAGAAACACAGACTTCTACTTCCAGTATCAATGTTTAATACCATATAAATCTATTTTCTTTATTACTGATACGCTTGCTTTGACTACTATCTCACCTGATGAAGCATGAATGGAGCAGGTTGGACCATTGCTAATATTTCTTCATCTATTCCGAAGATTTTTACTAATTTAAACCCAAATTATTTAACCTAAATCGACTCGTATGTTAATAAGTTCTAGATCTGTATTCTGAAATGCAAGATTTCATAACTAATCTCAACTATCTTGTTTTAAAACAGGATTCCTATCTGCACCAGGCAAGCCTTAAGCTCTATCTCTGTAATTGTCAATATTCCTATTAATATCACACAATTCGAGAAATATTTTAGCTTAACGACTACCATTGCTGATTATTTAAGTGAGCAACCTTCAGTCAAGTGAGCACATATTTTTAACTGCTTGACATTTCGTCACCTCTCGAGGCAAGAGATATGCAAATCAATCACTAGAGTCTGTCAGCATTGATTCGATTGCATGACTCGATTGATTCGCAGATCACTGATAAAATCAATCATAATTTCATAAGTTTGGTAATAACTGTTAGAGTAATGAGTGATTGCGATGTTTCACCATATTTGTTTTGTTGAGTATCAGGTGTGGTCACGCTGTAATGATGTGTAGGTATTTTTTAATGATAGATAGATATACTCTTTATTGTACGCCATAAATAAAATTACAGTAGGAATTTAAAATTAATAGGGTGTCTCAATGGGCGGTCTTATCACTAAAAGCGATTTTAATGGTGATCTGTTACACCTTAAAGGTGATCTGTTTATTGTGATATATATTTATTGTGGTTGGTAAAACGACTACTTTCTTGTTCTTCTTGTCCTTGTCCCATATTACTTAGGATCGGCGCAACATGTTTATTCTTCCATTCTCTCCTGTCACCCTTCACACTATCATTAACTATCTTTTCTTTTCATATCAATCCTCACACAGTGTATCCATCTTTTCTGGTACAGAGTCTATTATTATTATATTTCGATGACACTTGGTCCCGTGTACCAAGTACCGTCGAAATCCGTTCAGCCGTTTTGGCGTGAAAAAGTAACAAACATACTACACTCTTTGTGTGTGTCTGTACACACTTAGTGTGAATGTAATTTTTTCAAAGTATGAGTAAGTTGATAATTTAAAACCATTTATTTTAAATATGTTACTATTTCTATCGACACTTTATATGAGAGGTGTCCCATCCCTACCGTGTTTACACGGGGGATGCGTTTTGTCGAGAAGCACGGCGTCGCTCGTCGCGTCTATTGCATCTTGCAATTAATCAAGTCGTGTATTCCGATCTTTATTAGCTTTCGTCACAAATAGACCAGCAAAATATTTTGTTTTTTACAAGTTATGTGTATGAATACTTAATAGCAACCTTTTTGAGAAAGGCAATTAAATTATAAGGCTTTTTTTGCATGATTACAACAAAAAATGTCTCGAATAGGTACTCATTGCCAATTTAGGTCTATTTATTAAAGTATGGCTTTACTATTTCTTTTTTTTAAATCTTATAATTCAGTGATTGACTGCGGTCCCACCTGATGGTAAGCAGTGATGCAATCGTTGATGAAGTGCATTAGCTTATTAATAGCCTATTCACTTTAGCCTTGAAGACGCTTAAATTCTAATCGGACGGGAGGATCGCAGCAGGCAAATTGTTCCAGTCATTCGATGTACTCGGTATAAAAAACGAGGCGAAACGTTTAGTTCGGACAGAAGAGGTGTAAAACAATTTAAGGGTGGATATGTCACCGGAAAATTGCAAACGCCGTAAGATTGGACACGGTTATGTTGGAAATTAATTAATTTGGATGTAGATTATCGTATACAAAACGACTTTGTCATAGTAATTGAGAAATTATAGTCTAATTAAGATTTATTACAATCATACGGAGTCAACAATTTGACAGTGATGTACGGTGACAGATACAGATCGGGTTGTCCGATGGTAGAAAGATGATGTTTTTTTTTTATGGTAGGTAAAATCATCCAATGGCAAATCCCGCCCATGGGCGGAGCGGGAAGTAGTGTCAGACTCTTACTGACTAAAAACCTACCTCGTTCCATTATTTGCCTTGGTCCCAGGGCCCCGGGTGCCATTTTCACATACCCTTTGACCCCAGTAGGCTTCGGCCCTGTTGGGCCCCTGGAATCAAGTCATGTAATTCCGACAGGAATAATTTAGAATTTGCATTAATTGCAACGAAAACATTGTCTCTTCTTCTTACATTTCCATCGACATTTTATATTAAAGCCGTTTAAAAAGTCCCTTTCTACCGTGTTTACATAGGGGATGCGTTTTGTCGGCGTGGCGGCGGCGTCGGTCGTTCGTCGCGTCTACTGCATCCCGCTATGAATCACGTCGTGTGTCCCGATCTTTATTAGCTTTCCTCGCAAATAGAGGGTAGGAACTAGATTTATGTGTTAGCGAGCGAACGTTTATAATAGATTTAGTTTAGTTACGGTATGCTGTGAGGTTGAAGTGGTTTTGGTAATGTAGTAAGGTGTCATCAAGTTTCTGAAAACTTAGAACTTGTAAAACTGTTTTTTATATTTTAAGTTCAAGTTAATTTTCCCAACCTTATTCATTTATTTAATACTTCTTGCACATTATGTACAGAGGCAGATTTAATGCCTTAGTTATTTTCTACCAGTCAACCTTTGGGTTATGCAGAAAAAATAGAGGCATGTGCAATAAAAGAGTGAAAAGAAGAGAGAGATCAATGTTCAAACGTTCCGTAACATGGCGATCACAGGAAAAAAACACTAGGGGTGTTTTAATATCGCTGGAATCGAAACCGCGACGTAGGTACAAAATATATTTTTTTTCTCAATTCGGGAATTGAACAGTTTTCTTAAGTAAGTTGGTACGGAACCCTCAGTGCGCAAGTCCGACTCGCACTTGCCCAGTTTTTTTTCTTTGATGCTATTGTAGCGACCACTATGACCGCCATGGCCCACGTACAATGGTCCATATAAGACTAAGTGCGGAAGTCTACTCGCAGAAGAAGGCGACCACCTGCCACTCCTCGCTTCAAACCGTGGCCTATACCAAGGCGCCAGAGATCATTGTCGCCGATCGCTCAGCCCTAGCAACGAAGATGTAACGAGTGAAATGAATCTCATTTAGTTCTGAAACAGATTTTTTTTTACCGATTTTTAACAATTTTTAGAAAAATCACGATAAGGAAAAGATACTGTTAATCATTGTTCAATTCCGTAACCCCCTATTTTTCCCATTTGTCTAACAAATCTAATCCTTGCAGGACCACCGTAACGTTAAAGTTATTTATACTCCAATGTATCCTGTAAGGAAGAAATACTACTCCCACCAAATTGGGACTATTCAATATCCTCCATCCTTCACCAAAAGCCGTTAATCCATTGTTTACTGCAAACATTACCACTTACAATTGAAATCATACCTTATTTTTTTTCTATTAAGATTTGATTTTGAATGTTTTCGGGCTGGCATTTTTCAGGATGTAACGCAACCTAATTTCGACTTTATTTTGAAAATATTAAGGTTTTATTTAGGTTGTAGCACGCTGTCTATTTTCAGATGTGTGTGTGTGTTTGATTTTGTAACAAATTCCTGGCTTGTTTGTGTTTGTTGGCGTTTACGTCCTTTTGTTCCGTGTTGTTAGGAAGTGTTGTTCATTGGCTGTTTATGTTTATCCTGATATCCTCGGGATAAATGTATTTTGTAGCAGCTTTTTTTGGTTTCAAAATATTTGGATAAGGTTTGTGAGTTTATTTTAGCGTAATCCTGACCTTTCCTCATACTCAGAGGGTAGGGTAATAATAATAATTACACTGGGATTACTGAAATGAGGGGGAACTAAAATGTATATTAATGTTATAAAGGTGTTGTTGCGTCACGCTCGAACGGTTGAATGGATTTGGAAGAAATTTTGCACATGGGTAGGCCATATCCTGGAATAGAACACAGGATGCTTTTTATCTTGGGAAAATTTACAATTTTCACGCGGGAAAAATTACTGGCAGCAGCTGGTCTTATAATATTTTTTTAATTAAGAAAATTATTAAAAAAAACTGGGCAAGTGCGACTTGGACTCGCACACTGAGGGTTCCATACCAATCAACTTAAATACTAACCAACCAACCAACCAAAAATTTTTTTTTAGATCAAGTCTCGAAGGCTTTTCCGAATCTAAAAAAAAAAAAATTAGATTCAATCGATCAAGGGACCGTAGACCTTTGTATATGGTTTTAATTTCAACTCGATATCTCTACTCGTTTACGAGATAAAGGGTTGACAGACAGACAAACTGCACAAAGTGATCCTATAAGTTCCGCTTTTTCCATTTGAGGTACGAAACCCTAGACCGGCCATGGTAGACGCGAGCTTGCGGACGACGAGAAATGGGTAGCTGGCTGACCGATAATTGTCCAAACCGAGCCGAATTCATCAACAGTGAAAAAGAAAAAGAAAGAAAAACAGTTTATTTTCATGGAATGACGCAACTAAAAAACTAGAAAAAAATATTATAAAGGAAAGATATGCGTCACATCCGTGCAAAACGGCCGCTCAGCATAAAGCTGTGCGATGAGCACACAGCGCTGGTTGGTGTACCACCAGTCAGTATGCATTCAAGCGGAAGTTGCGGAATTATTTTCTTCAGAGATAGCGAAGTCGTCTCATAAATCCCTTTCTTTCACTTCATATAAATGTATGTATATGTAGGTATATATTTTATTAAATATATATGTATGTATGTGTATTTTATTCATATATATATTTGAATCCTTGTTTTCTTAATAATCTTTTTTTTTTTTTATGCACCTGCCATGATTTTTCTTCACCACCCTTGGTTGACTGGTAGAGAATGCCTAAGGCATTAAGTCCGCCTGTGTACCCTTGTGATGCATAAAGTTTTAATAAATAAATAAGTAAACCGTAGGGTCCCAGCAGGGTCAGTGCTCGTTAATGCCACAAGGAATGGTTGAAAAGGAAACCCGTGGTCCTTTTCCGCAAAGGGCAACTGAAAGACTCAGGTGGGGTAAAAGTAAAAGTTTGACACGCCCTCTCGCTCCACCCTAGAGCGCAAGTAATTATTGGATGACTTTCTACCTCAAAAAAGGGCGGATGATGTGTCAAAGTGTTAAAAATTGTGTTATTGGTGTTGGAAATAGTACATGAGAAAGTTTGCCATTGCGACCAAGGCGGAACCCAACACGTAGAGGAAGATGTTATGACGGCGTGAGTGTAGCAAACGACGTTTTTCAATACACTTAGGAAGAAATACATAAACGTGTGAATCTTGGGGGTTGCTTAGCGCCCAGCTTGATACGATAAATACAATAAATTGTGATGTGAGTGAACTCGTGTACTTTACCGCACTAGTGCGGAAAATAGAAAGAATTTTAACAGTGATTTTAACATGTGCAACGTAACAGTCGGTTCTTTCCTAATATTTTATTAGGTCGGTACTGTGTGCGGTGTCGCAACGGGCAGGATGCACTGCCACTAAAAGTACCACGTAACGCAATAAAGAATCACGGCCGCCTCATGTGATGTGATGTGCATTCGTTTTGGAACGCCTTAAAAGGCAGATGTCGAGCTTAGGGCTGCTCCAGGTTCATTTATGAGAATATTTTCGTCATAGATAAAATTATTCAACTTTAAAACTTTTTTTCAATACACTTACTCGAAAATCCGCTCTTATCCCACCGCTTATAAGCACGCAATATACTGTTTTCCGCACTAGTGCAGAAAAGTTCGCGTGGTCTCTCTCCCCCGCTGTAATTTTATTACATTTATCGTACCAGGCTAGGCGCGTCTAGACCCCTCGAGTCACGCGTCAACCCCCGTTTATTCATTACTTCGTAAGTATATTGAAACATCTTCTTCTGTTGGTTATAGCGTAATATAGCCTAGCCTATAGCCTCCCTTATAAGCGGGCTATCCAACATTAAAATATTTTTCAAAATGAACCAATAGTTTCTGAGATTACCGCGTTCACTGAACTCTTCAGCTTTAAATTAATAGATATAGATTCTTTTTTGGAACATTATGAACGAAAGTGACGATTTAAAAACAACTAGTGATCCTCCTCAGCTTCGCACGGGTGCAATGGTGACATTAAATTTGGTATGCATGTCTTATACATATAAACCTTCCTCAAGAATCACTCTATCTATTAAAAACAACCGTATCAAAATCCATTACGTAGTTTTAAAGATCTAAGCGTACATAGGGACAGACAGCGTTTGTTTTTACCCGACTGCGCCAGAAGGAGGGTTATGTTTTTCGAGAGTATGTATGTATGTTTGTATGTATGTATGTATGTATGTATAATTGTTTGGCACGCTCTGCAGCCTGAACGGCTCGATGGATTTTAGCTTGAGAGGTGTCGTTAGATTTGTATTTACTGTGAGAGTGACACTGGGTATATCAAAATAAAAAAAAACAAAATGGCGGGTATTTGGCGCCAAATTCAAATGTTTGGCACGCTCTGCGGCCTGAACGGCTCGATGGATTTTAGTTTACGAGGTGTCGTTAGATTCGTAATTACTGTGAAAGTGATATCGTAATAAAATAAAACTAAAAAAATAAAAATAAAAAAATGGTAATTTAAAAAACTAAAAAACCCGACTGCTTTTCTGAGTATTCATGAAAAAGCCCTAAAACAAGAAAGTCGTTGTAGCAGTCGGGACCCATTACATCATCAGCTTACCGTCAGATCTACTGACTAGACGGCTGACTTTCTAGAATGGGTCCCGACTGCTACAACGACTTTCTTGTTTTAGGGCTTTTTCATGAATACTCAGAAAAGCAGTCGGGTTTTTTAGTTTTTTAAATTACCATTTTTTTTTATACTATGTAGTGATAAAAATGATTGAAAATTCGAAACTAAACTAAATAAATCTCCCTATACAAATCTCCATGTCACAGCCCTGCTGCAGTATCGTGTTACGTAACACGTTATGGCGCGCATATGGTGAAGTATTTCTGTACTGGACGCTAGACACACGTCCCCATACTGCGGGGAGGGGGCCATGGGCTGTGCACCCATGTTTAATGGGAAAAGTAGTTGTAAAGCTAAACTGGTGATGGTTTTAAAACATTTTCGTTTATGGGGTTTCATTCATCAAAGGACTGCCCAGAACAGGAAAAAAAAAACTGGGCAAGTGCGAGTCGGACTCGCGCACTGGGGGTTGCGCACAAACTTACCTATGAAAACAGTCGCGGGCTTGCGGACGGCGTGCAATGGGTAGCACGCTGTTCGATCGTCCGGTAATCGACCGGACCGAGCCCAAGTCGTCGACGGCGCGTTCTGTTCCCGCGCGCCTCAAGGAGCTGTCAGCACACCGAAGAGGCCCAGCCTGCTAACTGCAGGCAGGCAGGGTCGAAGCCTACTGGGGTCATGGGTTAGTTCCGAAAGGAATGCTCGGCCCCGGCACGATAGGCTACGTAGGAACGGGGTAGGTTTTTAGTCAGTAAGAGTCTGACACTACTTCCCGCTCCGCCCAAGGGCGGGATTTGTCATTGGATGATTTTACCTACCAAAAAAAAAAAAAAACCTATGAAAACAGTTCTATTTCCGAATTGATTCGAAGATTTATCTGATCGCAAAAAAAGTATTTGTTTTTACTCTCAAGGGAATCAAAATTCATAGATTTTATTTGAATTTGATTTTTGAGAGTGTCGAAACATGCTTTTTTTGCAACATAAACGGCAGTATCTTATTTTTTCGTTAACTCAAAAGTAGAATTTTTTTACAGCTTCAAGGGACCGCAGACTTGAGTATATAGTTTTAATTTCAATTCGATTCCTCCACGTGTTCCCAAGTTTGTTTGTCACCCTTGTCTTGACAAACAGACAGACAGACAGACGGACAGCAAAGTGATCCTATATGGGTACCGTTTTTTCCCTTTGAAGTACAGAAACCTAAAAACCAAGGAATAATCGTCTTTTGATAAAATTAAACAAGAAAACTAAAAACATCTCATCATAATTTCAGCCGAAAGAAGTCCACTGTTAGACATAGGATTCCTTCAAGTGTCGCCATAGCAATCGATCGTGTGTGTCTCACATCCATGGGATTATCGCGACCCTTATTATCAAATGTATAATAATACAATTTAATAGTTTATCAGACAATCTATAATAATAATTTCACTAGTTAATAAAGTTCAATTTAGCATATGATCTGTACATACCACCAGAGACAATATAGTTTTGGTAAGATATTAGGCTGTCAGCATATCTATCAGCAATTACTTTCAAATGTCTGTTGGTACTGCCATAAAATCTGGTGAGAAGAGACGACTATTTTTGCGTAAGACAGCTGAGAAACTGTTGACTCTGGCTTGAACAAACCTCTCGAAGCACTGTATTAAAGTGGCACTTGCAGGGTAATTTATTTCTGTACCTGTATCAAAAAAAGTTAGTAGAAACGTATTTATTAAGAGAAAATTCTTCTTGTCCACCCTAAAACTGAAACTGCCATTTAAATTCATCTGCCGTTGACAGCTTCTAAATTATATTACCATGGGCAATTGTGATGACAGTAGGAGGACCAAATATGGCGGACAATAAAAGGGCGGGACGAGTACTTACCCTACCCTTTTCAATCTTATCCCGGAGTCCAAGAGCGCCACTTAAAATAATGTCTAACTTTAAAACTCTTAGAGACAGCAGAACAGTGGTGGCCCAGTGGTAATAGTAACCTGTTGGTCGTGCGTTCCAACCCAGGCAGCAACATTTTGTTGTGTAATTTTTGTTGCAGACTGCCATCTAGCGGTTTTGGAGTCAAGAGAGGCGCGCAAAGAGGCTATTTGGTGATCTCCAACCTACAAGGCCTGGAGCTCAGGTGTAGGGTAGTCAGCTTTTCGGTATCTATCATGACGTGATTCTGCCATAACATTTAGGTTGTTGAGACCTCTCAAGTCCGAACGAGTTTCACCTCGTCGTTTTACCGCTTACATCGAAGCACTAGAACAATTTGCCTGCAGTCTTCCCATTGGATTATAATTTAGATGTTTTCAAGGCTCGAGTGAATAGGCTCATAATAAACTAGTGCGTTTCACCATCAACGATTGTATCACTGCTTTCCATCAGTTTGGATCACAGAACCAAAAATCATTCTAGAACCGAAGACGTGATCATTCCGCACTGGACCCGTGTGGTGGAGAAAGCACTATGGTGCAGCAAGCCATGTCAGCTAGACAGTCTTGGATGAATTTGTGGATTACGTTACGCGTTGTAGCAGTCAAAGGACCATTTTATAAAAAGAACATCTATAATTATATAAAACTAGGTTATAAAATTAGCGAAAACTGGCCTTTAGTCAGAAAAAAAACCACCTGTAGCGCCACCTACTAGGTCCAATTGTATTTTCAAACCATTCCCCGACCCAGATAAATACACAATCACACACATAAAAATTTTCATCTAAATTTGTCCAGCCGTATAGGCGGAGTTAGGTGACTAACACAAGTATAGAAGAATTATATAGGTACACATAAAGATGAAAGAAAAAATCTACACAAAATTGGGTCATATCCATTCTGAAGTAAAGAGTGAGAGGTCAAATCCCTCGGGAAATAAAACCTTAGCTATTTGTAACTGTCTGATATTTGTTTTTGACTGTATTGGATATAGTAGGTACAGTACCTCTACCATGAGTTTTAAGCAATAGTATTCGTTGTTACTCGATATCGACGCCGTAAATATTTTGTATGGCAAATTTTGGTTCTGCAAGTGACCGCTAGAGGCGCTGCAAAATTTGCCATACAAAATATTTACGGCGTCGATATCGAGTAGCGACGAATATTAATGCTTAAAACTTATGGTAGAGGTAGGTTTTTTTTTTTTTTTTTTTTTAACGTAGGTAAAATCATCCAATGACGAATCCCGCCCTTGGGTGGGGCGGGAAACAGTGTCAGACTTTTACTGACTAAAAACCTACCTTTCCATTCCTTGCCTTTATCCTGGGGCCTTTGGTGACAGTCTCACATAACCTTTGGCCCCAGTAGGCTTCGGCCCTGCTGGACCCCTACAGTTTGCTGACAACTCCTTGAGGCGCGCGGGAACGGTGCGCGCCGTAGACGACCTGAGATGGTAGAGGTAGGTACTGTTTCTTCGAGACACTGGGAATTACATATTTCGTTTTTTCCAAACTAGCTTGGTGTTGGCGTCCACTTTAACAAGATGTGGCCGGGATTCCGTAGACGTGGGCTTGCGGACGGTGAGCAATGGGTAGTTCGACGTCCGACCGTCCGGTAACTGGTCGGATCGAGCCCAAGTCGTCGACGGCGCGTATAGTTCCACGCGCGTCTCAAGGAGTTGTCAGCTAACCGTAGGGGCCTAGAAGGGTCGAAGCCTACTAGAGGCACTGGAGCCAAGGATCGATTTCTAAAAGGAAGGTTTAGCCCCGGTATGAAAAGCAAAGAAGGAACAAGATTGGGTTTTTAGTCAGTAAAAGTCTGACATTATCTTCTGCCCGCCCAAGGGCGCGGAGATGTCATTGGATGATTTTCCCACTGACATAAAAAGCCCACATGCATGAGAGGCGGGTGCCTCAATCACTGGACCATCACGACACTAGGGCCAGACTGACTGTCGTATAGATTATAAATTGATTCCATTACTACTCTGTTTTAATAATTACTTGTGTACGCACGTTCGTATTCTTAATTATAATTGATTGAAGTACCTGCCATGATGGTCAATTGACGAGGAAAACTCAGGACGATGGTAAGATTATGAGAAACTAAGGTCTAAGTACTTACATGATGAATTTATTATGGGTTGGTTTCTGAGTTGAAAATTGAGTTTCACACATTTTTCTCCAGATATTTTGGTTACACAGGTATCTTGTGGATGTTATCTAGACTTCTATAGAAATCAAAACATAAATTTGTGTAAAACTAATCCAGTAGACACTTCTGAATATCTGATACCAAGTACAACTCGTAAGTCTTAAAGGGCCGGTTCTAATCACTGTTTTTTTTCTATGAACTTCGCTCGGGATTATGTCGTCTTCGCGGCCCCAAAACAGTGGTTTTATTTCTATATAAAAAAAAAACAACGACTATTCAAAAATTTTGTTTAAATAGCGCTTTTAAAAAACAAGCTTTATTTTTTTTTGTAACTTTCAAATAGTTCCGTAACGTAATCTCATAGATAAATACGTTTGAAATCGTAAATTAGGGCCAGATTCGCGATTTTTTTTTATCGAGCCAACTAATTTATATCGTGTTTTCATTTTTGCCAAGCCCTTGGCCATATAGTCAATTTTAATAAAATAAATTTTCATGGTGTTCTCTTTTATGTTTGTGGATTTCCATAGGTTTAAAAAAGGTCAAAATGAGTAGAACCGGGCCTTAAAGAGGCCACTACTGCTCTCAAAAATGTCACGAATAGATTTTATACCTATTGCATCATGTGTTTATCTTACTTCGTAAAACAAAGCGATGGCATTAGATCACATTGCACAACTAGTTACCATTTCAAATGAGTAGCCACGTGTGTTTCCATCAGGCCAGTTCCATATGGAATACTATAGAAATACATATGTAGGAGTTTTCCTGGATATTTATTAGTATTCCGTTTGGGTAGGAGGCATATCGTATTGTGATCTTTTTGGAAATCGTTTTTTCGAAGAACTATTGCTGTTAAGGTGTGGAGCATACCGTGAAATATGTTTTAGTAGAAAGTTCTGTTCAGTTAGGAAACGTTGAGAGATTTTCCTAGAATAGTTATGAGTAGTGTGGGCCAAATTGTTTTTTGTTTCTTGTTTTTAGACGACTTTCTTTTTGTTACTGATGAAGCATGCATGTTCATTTCATGTTAGATCTGTTCGTGTAGAATTTACTTTGTTTTAGGAGGCCGGGTGGGTTTTGTAATAAACTTAGTTTAGACAACACTCCTCCAAAAATAAACTATGAAATCGTGTCTGTAGATTGTTTACTTAATTTTTCTGTAATGTCAGTCTTGAGGCGTTCCCATGACATGTTAAAATGTCAATCGTGCGAGTGAAAAAGGGGATGGAGCTATACACCCTTACAGCACTATCTCTTTAACAATTCAGTTTAGGTCGTGAATTGGATCGCGTTTAAATCTCGTGGTAGCTTCTGAACACTGAAACATGTCTGCCAGGGTTGTGGGTTTGTCCCAAAGAGACACCGTGACTCTGGAACGCATAGGACAACTGAAGGAACACGACTTTGTATTTGTCTGACATATCCTCTGGCCCCACCTAGCGCGGGTGAAGTTATTTGATGTTATAGTACGCGGTAAATAAGTTGAACCCGTTCCTATGGTCACGCGCAGCCCCACTTCGATTGAGACCAGAAAATTAACTGAGCATTCAATATCAACTCCCAGATTAAATTTCCCTCATTAAAAAAAATATGGCGTCATTTTTCGGTTCTTGAAACTAATGCAACATCTAAGAAGTAAGAGTAAGTATGAGGTACGAGTAGTAATCGTTGTCCACAAACTTTAAATCGTTAAATTTTGGTCATTTTCATCCCGCGGAGGGTCGATTCGGTACATGAAATATTATCGATTTGTAAAGAAAGAATGAAAAAATAAAGCACTTACTTTTCTTCAAAAACTCGAATTAATATACGCATGTACGAAATTAATTTCTTGAGGTAAACGAGTCAATGACCTTGTAGGTAGTCGTCGGTCGTTGCGTACTAACTACCAAACGTTCATTGAACTCACCCAGCTGACTTTAAAGGCAAAGAATTTAATTTCGTACATGCGTAAATTAGTTCGAGTTTAAAAAAAAGTATCTACTTCATTTTATCTTTACAAATCGATAGTATTTCATGTACCGGATTGATCCTCCACTGGATTAAAACGACCAAAATTTAACGGTGTATATACTTTGTGGACACCGATTAATATGAGATACGATGTAATAATAAATATACATAGTCTGTTTGTTTGTTTGTCGAGTTCTCCGCATTGCACGATAAAATCTAAACTGTTAAGGAATGCTATTTTGTTCAATGATTCATGTTCAACGAAGGCTTCGGTTTTGTCATAATTATGGATGTGCTACTTCTGGGAATGGAGGAAAAACAGTTGTTAGAAAATGTGTGGGAGATAAAGAAAATGGAAATTCTTTTGACATGAAAACATCACAAAAATGGGGAAGGAAAAAATGTGCATAGATGCACATTTTTAAAAAAAATAGGTTAGGTTAGGTTTGGTAACATCTCTCATCCAACTCTCCAGTCGCAGGTCTGCCGGAAGAAATTTCATTAGAAAATAGCAGTACCATCTCTCAATATCATCTCTATGTTTGTGTGTACATAAATAAATAAATAAATAATATAGGCCTTATAACATCAGATACCCGCCAGTTAAGGTCTCTCAATATGCGTCCAGCCGGTCCGGAGATTAGCTGGTACAAACCAACAGACGAACATACAGACAGACAGGAAATCGAAAAAGTAGCGTTTGACCTGCAGTGAAACAATGTAGGTTGGATAGATTAGATTAGAAGATAGACTGTTGTATAATTCTCAAATCTAAGATTTAGGCAGTCCCATTATTTAAGTTTATGCCAAAATTATCCCACCTTGTAATCTGATATTTGCGCATTATGATGGATACTTATTACAGGAGTGTAAACTGGTACAGTTGTGACCAGTTGAGGGATCGATAAATTATAATTGGCGGTAGTTGGCGCTTGTGTTTGTTACCCGGACCGCAGAGAGCTGGTACATTTGGAGACACAAGTGTTCAATGGTGTCCGAGTGCTCTCAAATTGATTAAAGATCCTACCAACTACCTTGTTAACACTTCGCATGACCGAAGCCCTGGCTTTTATCTTGGACAGAGGATAAGCATTGCCATAGGGACTGCGTGGCCATGTCGCCAGTCTCTTGGGTACATTACCAGCCGACAGAGGAGCAGACAAGTTTTTCGACACTTTAGTTTACTTTTAGTTAATTCTTAGGGTCTTTTTTTTTATTTCAATGGCTTCTGCTAGCAGCTTCGCTTGCGTAAGGCCCTATTCACGACTTTGGTCTTATCGGCGAGCGGCGCGGCGAGTGGGGCCGTATCGGTACGTGATTGTTCGACGCCGCTCATGGCGGCCATAGGGGCGCGCGCTCGACCAATCGCCTACCGGTATCGCCCCGCACGCAGCACCGCTCGCCGCTAAGACCGAAGTCGTGAATAGACCCTAAGAGTTTCTTCTTTTTGACCATTTTTGAAAATCTTGTCTTGGTGCTCGCTTACGTCATAAAAGGAAACTTTACTCGAACACGTGTCACGCAGTGCTGCAAACAATCACTCAATGACTGCGCTATAGCTTATGCTCTCCGTATTAACTGGACCTTCGTCAAAGTAGATTAGGTATCATCATCATTATTTCAGCTGAAGGACGTCCACAGTTGGACATGGGCCTCCCCAAGTTTCACCACAACGAACCGTCCTGTGCGTCTTGCATCCACTGCATTCCCGCGACTCTCACCAGGTCATCGGTCCATCTTGTGGGAGACTTTCGTCATGAGACACTGTAGTATGTTTTTTTTTGGTGGTGGAATATCATCCAATGACATCCGGCCCTTGGGCGGAGCGGGAGATAGTGTCACTCTTACTGACTAAAAAACCCACCTCGTTGCTTCGTTGCTTTTTATACCGGGGCCGAGTCTTCTTTTCAGAAGCCGACCCTTGGCCCTAGTAGGCTTCGACCCTGCCTGCTAGCAGGCTGGGCCTCTATGGTTTGCTGATAACTCCTTGAGGCGCGAGGGAACAGTACGCGCCGTCGATATTATTGAGATTAGGTATACTGACTCGATATCATTTCTGCAACCACCTGTACATTCCTGGGCCCGTCATCGGTCTCAGATAACGCGCGACTTATGCAAATATAACTGAAATGCCATTGTACCTCGTAATATAGCTACAGGTTATCAATAGGTGCATACCACGACTTGATTCGTGGGTCGTTAGCAGATAGCAGCGAAAATGAAGTGATTTCTCTATGTGTGAATGTCTTCCTGGTTAGATTGAAAAATGATTACTCAATTTCCCTTATTGACTTGAAAATGGAGAGAGAAACTTCTGGGAGATCCTTCGCTTTGAGATTTTCACCCACTTGGCTTTTCTTGGTTTCACAGCTTGAAGGGACCGCAGACCTGAGTATATAATGGTTGTAATTTTAACTCGATACCTTCAATCGTTCCGGAGATAAAGTGTGATGACAGACAGACAGACCAAGGGATCAACAAAGTGATCCAATAGGAGTTCCGTTTTTTCCTTTCGAGCACCCTAAAAAAAGCCAAGTAGAAACCAACACCAGTAGTTAGCAAATGGGATCAGTTTTGAAGAAATTACGGTTAGGCATGCTCTGGCTCTCATGGCTTTAAATATAGGTATTTATTCTATGCAAGAATTAAACCTGTGACAGCATACAAAATGAGGCTACCGTACCGTCAAATAAATTAACTTGCTGATAAAGTATTATATACACCGTAAATGGCATGCAGTGACATCAACATTTTTGCTATAAATCTTGGTAGTGGAAATCTTGCTGACACTGCGCATGCGATTTTATTGTACCTACTACAAAAGATTAAACACATTTTCATCAGGATCCATTAAAACTACTCTAGAGCAAACCTTTTAATTGACTAATTAACCGCTTGAATGATAGATCACGTCATCACGTGCGTCGGCGCACACGTTGTGCACAAACGTTAATTACTAATCAAGTGTATTTATTTAATGGTCTGATTTATATGAATGCATTTCGGTTTGACCAGTGCGTGTTGCTAGTGATGGCATATGGCTCCGAAAGGTTGTCGCTCACAATAGACCCGATTAGAAGGCTTAAAGTCACCCAAAGGGCAATGGAAACGCCGAAGAGTTTCCTTGCGTGACCGTATCAGAATTGAAGGCATCCTCAGGAGAACCAAGGTACGTTGTTCCACCACCATCCTTACGTTGTTGAAATTTCTACGGTCCGGACTAAACATTTTGCCTCGTCATTTATGATGATGATGCCATCTAGCCGATTTCGGCCACAGCGCCCGCAATCTTTGGCTCCTCATGCAGGAGCGTGAGGAGCCAAAGTATAGGAATACTGCGTACATCGAAGGACTGGAACAGTTTACTTGCTGCGTTCTTCCCGTCCGATCATAATTTAGGTGTCTTCAAGACTAGAGCGAATAGGGTCTTAATAAACTAGTGCGCCTCACCATCAGCGATTGCATCACTGCTTACCATCAGGTGGGATTGTTGTCAAGCACTAGTTTATAGCAATTAAAAAAAAGGTGCAGTGGGCAGGGCACTTTGCTCACAGAACAGATGGTCAATAGGGATGAAAGGTTCTAGAGAGGCGACTACGTAACCGAAGACACAGCGTTGGAAGGCTTCCCACAAGGTGGACCGATGACCTGGTGAGAGTCGAGGGAATCTGAGGGAAATGAGACACACCGGACCGGTCGTAGTAGCGACACTTGGGAAAGCCTATGTCTTACAACGGACGTCTTTCACCTAAAATAATGATGATGCTTTTGTTTCATCAGAACACGGTGATACAACAAAAGAGGATGCAACTGCTTCTTCTGACAAAACCTACGTCTATGGTACACAAGAGGCCAATCTATTCATTCTAATGAAACCAAGTGACGTCTACCATAAGTACTGGTATGTTGGTACTGGCCGAGCAGTTCAAAACATGACCCACATGTTGGAATTTCCCAGGTGCCCTTTCACCTGCACTTTAAAGGATTTAATGAGAGCCACCGATGCTGCAGTTAACGTAGCCACTTACTGGGCCCAAATAATTTAACGAGTTTACCATCGATTCGAAAAGAAGAAGAAGTAGAACTGGTATTTGGATGAGAACTTTCAACATTATTAACTACTTATACCTATCTCTAATTTCCTCGTTGCACAGGAAGCCTTGCCCAACAGTGGACATCTTTCGTCTGAAATTATGATGATGAGGATGATGATGATGGATGTTTCCGGGTTTCTGCAGCTTGTGATTGAATTGGATGGTTCTAGAACTTGCTGAAACTTAAGAATTTTTCTGAAAGAGAAAGTCCGTCGGAAACTCCTGTTACATGATCTATTAAACACTTGCATATGCCACAGAATAAGTAATTGTACAATACAATAATCTAAATTATCGAATTCCTCCAAAATGGCTTGACGATTTTAATGTAAATTTTTATGTTTTTGGTAGGTTTGAAAATAAATCGTAGGCTATATTTTACTCCTATCCCCACTTCCTGTTTTATTATTTGATGATTTATATGGTATAGAACAACGTTTGCCGGGTGATCTAGTTTTCCTATAAATCTCAAAAACATTTTACAAGTAGGTATAGTACACGGCAAATAAGTTGAGCCTGTTGCTATGGTTACGCGCAGCCCCCCACTTTGATTGAGACTCGAAAATCGGTTATTGGGTATGGGTCGACCGCCATGATGGTTCAACTTGTGGGCTGAGGATTTTATCCATCGGTCCAGCCTGCATACCTAAGTACAAGCTAATTTTCTCATGCAACCTCCTTCGCTATCACAATACCATTAACCATATCATATACTTCTGATTCATTCAACAAAGCTGCTCTATTCGAAATCAATTAAAAACCACTCAAGTTCAATGCCAAGAAGCATTTACAAGTCTTATCTGTAAGGGCGCCACATTCATGCGGCTGTGATCTCATCTGTTTACTTAGCATGTGTCAGATATCTCAATTACCCTTAATTGTATGCAGTTGCAACGAGGATGTATTGGTTGACCAGTTCTCATGCAAATTCCAGTAGGTATAGTACGCGGCAAATAAGTTGAAACCGTCGCTATGGTTATGCGCAGCCCCCCTGATTGAAGCCTTTGGGTGCCATATGCTCGGAAAACGAAAATATTCATCAAAAAGTTTAAAAGGTTCTGTGCAGAAACCAACTAAAAGTAAAATACTTGGATTTAGTGATTCTTCGGGCAATGTCGGTAACCTTAGTTCTCTAGCGGATATCTTCATTCCTGATTCTAACACTCAAGGAAACTCCAGGCAGCCTTCTCCGGTTCCCTTTGGGTGACTTTAAGCCTTGTAGTAAGACTCATAACAGCAACCGGAATTAAGGAATATTTTCAACCATCAATGACTTCATCTGTTGACAGCAATTGAGAGATATGCGCCGGTCGTAATGCATGCAGTTTGTATGAGGATGTATGGAGATTGTATGAGGATGCATGGTCGCAGGCGCCGCGTCTGCGACGTAGTACGTTATTGTAATGAATGGGTCCTGCCTTCTGATGTGTTTTGTATTGTTTCAATTAAGATATCATTTGTTAAACAAACGAGATTGCGTTGATTTTATTATTGCGAATTTATTTTGATGGAGTGGTTGCTGTAGTAGTCAGGAAGTGGAATTGATTCTCGTACAGAACAAAATGTTTGTCTAGTATAAACAACATTAGTTTTAGTATAATATACTATATTCGCATATTATGTGAAACCTGATACACCTGTCTAGTATTTTTATGTAAAGAATCTATGTACAAAATTTCAAAACTGTATCATGAAAAATTCCAAAGTTATAAAATTGTTATGTTACCCGGTTGGCCGCACAAATACGTGGTCACTGGGTCATCTGTGTGGTTAAGGATCACCCGGAAGCACCCGCGCTCAGCTGTGCGCTATCGCCTCATGCCCGCTGTGACCTGCCGTAGCCTGTGTTGTACTTAGTGTTGGTGGTGTCCAACTTGTGAACTTTTTAAAATATTTTTGGGAAAAAATATAACATAGTGTAAAAACTATTGGAATCGATTCAGTTACTGATTCTGAACAAACTATATTCAGGTTTCGTAAATACTAAAAATAATATTGCCGATTGTAGTTTTGTTCCGAGTTTTGGAACTAATTTCAAACTTCGAATTGCGCAAACTTTATTTATTGTGCATATAGCTACAGAGTGGCATACCTGGACATAGGCCTCCCCAAAGTGTTGCCACAACGACCGGTCATGTGATTTTCGCATCCGTCGGTTTCCGATCCTTACTAGGTCATCGGTCCAACTTATATGACGCTGCATCTTCCGATGTGTTTGCCAGTCTTTAAGTTAACAGTGAATAGGTTACTTCTAGGCAAGCTTGCTTCATCGCTTTCCATCAGGTGAGATAGAGTTCAAACGTAAACCAATCAGTAGTAAAATGGTTTTCGTATTTCCTCTTCTTGGAATTACGTAACGCCAAAAATTAAGGATTGAGAGGAATGGTGGCCGAGTGGTAACGGTAAACTTACAAGTTGTAGGTCGCGGGTTCAAACGCAAAGTTGCATTAATTTGTGTAATTTATTTCATCACCACTGCTATCACAACGGGAAAGGAAAACATCGTAAGGAAACCGGCATTTCCAAGAACCAAAAAAATTCGAAGACATGTGATATACCGCATTGGGCCCGCGTGGTGGTTTACAGCCCATTTTCTTTCCCAGACTGGAGGCCTGAGTCCCGGCAGTGGCAACATTACGCTATGCTATTCTATAAAAATTAAGGTAACCTGAGGACTGCAGTGGTAAATTCTCGTTCATTACCTGGTGAAGAGGTATTTTCCTGTACCTATATTATTTTTGAATATTGTCATCAACATACCGGCCCTATTTAAGTGCACTGCTAAATTCGGAATTCATTGATTGAATTCTAATGATGGAATTGTTTAAAGATATTGGAATTCTGTAGTTTTCCCTATCTTACGAGTATGTCACAGTATAAGTCATCAGGAATAACCAGGATGCAGTTTAAAACAATAGGACACCATTGTTTTAATTATGGTCAGTCTCTATTTTAACCAGCTTATGTCATTCTGAACAGCACGCATGGGTAACCCGATTTCCTCATTTTGATACAAGTGGAGAAAGTTTATCATTGCAACTCAGACGGGATTCCCCCGAGCTGCAGGCGAGGGTATTATGGAGCCGACTTACCCACATGTATCAAAAGACCTTTTTTAATACACTTAGAAATAAATAAATGCACACCCAACCTGGGGGCCGACCACAAGCTCTTATAGCAGTATTGTTTTAATCTTACTTATGTTTTTCGTACCATGTGGCCTTCAAAACAATCTTATTACAATATTAAAACAAGAATGTTTTCTTAGCGATTTTGTGACGTCACCGTATATAAACTTCATTCAATTCAAACTATAAGGCGATTTTTGACCGCTAGCAGTATTGTTTTTACGTCAAATTAGCAGGCTTAAAAAAGTTGCTCGGACGCAGCGGATTTATTATTGTTTTCCAAATATATACTATTTAAAGGGTTTTTCGTAACATATAAAGTATTTAAAACTTATTTCGATGCCCAAACGTGTCGTGTTATTTGTTTTTAGTACCTATGTGGGTTGTTTATTTATTATTGTTTTCTAGATGGGGAACATATATGAAATTTTTGAGTTTTTGGAAGCAGATAACACCGAAATCAATAGTGCACGAACAATAAGTTACGTATTTCACTGGAATACACTGTTTAACTTTACCTTGATTCCATGATGTTCATGTACAATAAGTTTCAAGCATAGTTCATTATCCGCTTCGAATACCAAACACTAACACTAACTGGTTGCGCAAATAAGCTTGGTGTGGACTGTAAGTTTGAAAAAGCGATCTAAGGTTTGTTAACAATATGCAGGTACTGTGCCTGGCGTTTATTAATGGGATAAATGTATTAGGTAGGAACACTGACCTTTTGACCTCGAAGGTTCCACGTGGCGCCGGCCGGCGAACCTCGACTTCGCACATTTAACCACTGCCAGGTCCTGTATTGCACTACACTGCACTATTGTTGAGTCTTTGAATGGTTGGATCACGAAATAGTCAATTTTCTTGTAATTTCGAGCGGGCGATGTTAGCGGAGCGGTCACATTCACAATTGATGCACAAACGTCAATGTCATTTCACTTCTAGAGGTCGTGCGGGGAAGGGAAACGGAAGGGATAGGATTGCTAGGCCAAAAAAATAAATTACAAAAAACAAAATCGCGGATCATAGCAAATTGGCGCAACCATTCCCCCCGGGTTTGAAGGGTTACCTTCAAAGAAAAGAAAAAAAAACAAAAGCGAAACTAAACCCTATTACTATATCTAAACTATCAATACTAGGTAGCGAAACAACTTATAACTAACTATGCCACTACTACTGATTAGGCAGAGGGCAGAGGCGAATAACCGGACGCAGGTACGATCCAGTTGCGGTTTTAACCTTTACGACTCGCGTTATTCCGTTCGAACCCGGAAAAACTTCTTCCACTACACCAAGAGGCCAGTGCAGAGGAGGCGCACTCTCAGTCTTCAGTATCACCACAGTACCGACTGTGACTGGATCTGAAGGAGTGTTCCACTTTTGACGCGACTGCAGCGTATGCAGATAATCTGTCCTCCATCGCTTCCAAAAGGACTGAACTAAGCTATCCAGCAGAGCGTGACAATTCACCTTATGGTGATAATCCACCAACAAATCCAAAACGTGATCCTTGCGTGGTAGAATTACTGGATGCATTTGTTCAAACTCTAACTTAGCATTTCGCAGACGGCCACCGACACGAATGAGTCCGTCTTGTAAAAATGGTTTCAAATGTTGAAGTGCGCGACTACAAGGTTTATGTAATAATAATAATAATAATAAATTATTTATTGCCCAAACAAAAGAAATTACATTATTTGTTACAAAATAAGTGTATGAGTTCTTTTACAATTAGTTTTGTGAATAATGTCCCCTATACTAGGAAAGTCCTGTATTATAGGAGACATCCATTCGTCCGTAATTACAATTTACGAGAAATTATATAATGAACCAAACGTGTAACATTAACAAAAAATTATGTACAAGTGAGCTCGTGTGTGTGAGTTGTATGTGTAGTGTGTGTGTGTGTGTGTGTGTGAATTTGAGAGGAAGAGTGTGCTGTTGTTTGTGTATGTAAGTGATGATATGTGTGTGATTGTATCTGCGCTTGTCTATGTTTTGTATGATGATTACATATATTAAAGATTTATACGGATGAGGATTTTACCAGTGCTTCTGTCTCGTCATAATTTAGGGTAAATAGAAACGTTTTAACAATATTTTTACATTTGTATATATTTAGGGGGTGGATATCTAGCTTTTGATGCATTTTGTTGTAGATGCGTGCACTTAGGTAAGTGAAGTGTCGCTTAGCAAACGTAGTGTTTGTGTGGGTTGTGGGGCATGGCGGTTTAGGTCTTCTTCTAGCTGTTGGGCTGTTATTTATGGCACACGGAAGGGTGGCATGTTTTCTCATAACTGTGCGGAGGATGTAGAGTTGTCGGACTGTTAACGTTTCAAACTCTGCGTATAATTGCCGTGTTGGGAATCTGAAAGGCTTTTTTAAAGTGACTTTTATAACTGCTCTTTGTGCTCGCTCTACCTGAATAATGTCGGTCTTGGCAGCCCCTCCCCACGCAGTGATACAATAGTTTAATATCGATTCGCATAGAGCCGAGTAAACGATCTTAAGGATGTTGCTATTGGCAGAAACTCTAAGTTTTTTAAATAGGAAAATCAATTTTCGAACTCGCGCCGACATTGCTTGTAAGTGTGGTTTCCAGGATAAACAGGAGTCTAATTGAATGCCGAGATATCGTATTACTGTTGCTCTGGTAACAGTGGGGCATGGACAGAGGAAAGAGAGGTTGGTACATTTGTGGGCTTTTATTGATAGAGAACCATCTGGGGGAAGCGTGGAGGGTCTTAAGCCGAAGGTAATGAAATTGGTTTTTTTTATGTTTAGAGCAAGATTGTTTTTTCCCAACCACAGCATCACTTCACTGAGACCCTTTTCGGCAATCTCTTTTGCTGAGGTCCAGTCACGGTCATACGAAAGAATTACCGTGTCATCTGCGTAGGCTATTATTTTTGTGGAGGGGAGGGATAGCTGACAGAGTTCATTGACGTATATTTGAAAAAGAAGGGGACTGAGAAGACTTCCCTGCGGCAAGCCGACCATCACATTAGTTGCGTCGCTAATATGCTCTCCAATCTTAACGCACTGCAACCTATCGGTGAGGAAATTACTGAATAGATTCAGAGCAATGCCTCGAACTCCGATGGTTTCTAGTTTTGATAGAAGTAGAGGGACAGAGACAGTGTCGAACGCCTTTGAAAGGTCGAGAAAAACTCCTAAACATTTGAACTTATTGTCGATCCTATCAACTACAAAGTCGAGTAGGGATGTCACTGCATCTTCAGTTGACAATCCACGTCTGAAACCGAATTGGTTTTGTGAAATAATTTTGTGTTTGTTAAGGAAATTATTCAGGCGTTTGTACATTATTCTTTCCAGAACCTTGGAGATTGCAGGGAGGACTGATATTGGGCGGTAGTTAGTGACCTTGTCTCTGTCCCCAGACTTGTAGATTGGATGTACAACAGCCTTTTTTAAGGCGTTTGGGAATATACCTGTAGATATTGCCAGGTTGCATATATGTGTGAGAGGAGGAGCTAGAATGTGACTAGTGTGTATTAGCAATTTTGGTGGAATACCGTCCCATCCGGTAGCACTATTGATTCGGAGATTGCTTATTATTGACTTAACCTCTTCTTCGTCTGTTTCTAAAACAACCATCGAGTTAGCCGTACCTTTTTGATAGTTGTTGGAAGCTAGGGGGGAATTCTGGGGAGAGATATTATTGGTTAGGCTTATACCCACATTTGTGAAGAACGTGTTAACTTTATTGACAGATTTAATAGGGCAATTTTCAATTCTCAAAAGCTCTGTCGATGTCGAGCGTATGCATTTGGTGTCAGTCACATTGCGAATTACTTCCCACATTTTTTTGGGGTTGTTTTTAGCATTTTCAAATTCCCTTTCTTCATACTCTTTTTTTAGTTTTTTTAATAAGTTATTGCAAAAATTGCGATATCTTAAATAGGTTAATTTTAAGATCTGATTGCTTGGCTCTTTATTTGTTTTATTGTGCATTTTGTCCCTATTATGTATGCATCTCAAAAGACCGATTGTAATCCATGGTTTTATAATTCTTTGTTTGCTTGGGATTGATTTGTGGATAGTGTTTTTAGATAAAATGGGAGAGATTATATTTAGTAATTCGTTGGTTGCCTGGTTAGCATCATTCATTGTGTATACATTCGAGAAATCACAGTTTATAATATCCGAAATGGCTTTGGAGATATTAAGGCTAGACGTTTGAAATTTCGTGTTTTTAGTTTTGGGTTTGCTGGTCTCGAGATTTAAAAGAACTGCTGCATGGTCCGTGATCGATGTTTCCAGTATTAAGGTGGTTGCTTTGTTGCTGGTTTTTAGTAGTATATGATCAATACAGCTGTGTAAACGAGTAGGTAGAAGGTAGGCTGGGAGAAATCCGTGAGATGCAGTCAGGTTTAGGTACTGCTGTGTACGTGGGTCATTACAATCCGGGCTGATATTAATGTTCGTGTCTCCAATAATTGTGATGTGATTGTGACTTTTAAGGTCTAGTATAACGTTGTTTAAGTTTTCTAGGAAAGGGTCAATGTTTTTTTGTGACGGTGGTCGATATATGGCTATAATAGTTAGGTTGTTTTCGAGATTGTAGATTAGACAGCTGGCATCGTTAAAAGTAGGTTCTGTTACAGTGTGACTAAGGTTATTTCTAATATATATGACTAGACCATCGTTTTGGTTGATTAAATTCTGGGTTTGATGGGATGAATATCCGTCTATGGTAGGGATGTCTCCTGATTTTTTGAGCCAACATTCAGATAACACTATTGCATCGCATGTTATATTCATTGTGACTAAAAGACATCTAAGTTCGTCAAAGTTTTTGTTAATGCTTCTAATGTTTAGATGTAGGACATTTAACGTGTTTGAAACTTGTATGTAATCCATGCAATGGTCTGGTTGGCACTTAAATGATGATGAGACTTGCATATTGTCTAAATCGTCAACTATGTTATTTAGAGTGGCCATTTATGTAACATGAGCTGCGAAATATGTATGGGGGTTCGTTATTAAGCCGAATATGGGGTATAGCGGGTTTTGAAAAGAGAGGGTTGGTAATGTATGTTAAGAATATGTAGGAATTGTGGTAATATAAGTATATTAAGTGGGTTTTATTTTTATAACGAATAAATACAGACGAGGCAAACCGGTAAATGATAGGTGTTTTAAAATTGTTATATTTTATTAAAGCAGTAGTATTAGTTATGTTTATGTTATGTGTCGTTTGTGTAGTTATATTGTGTAAATAGTTCAGTTGAGTATGTAGTGTAGACGCAGTTAAAAGCTTGTTTGTGTGGTTGAAATCTTCTGTGTATATGTAGTAGTCTAAAAATAGCGGCATTTGTGTGAAATATAGTCATTTACTCGTTTGGGCTGGCAGTTCAGCAAGAGATTGTTCTGACTTAATAAGGAGTTGCTTGGCACCCTCTTCCTTACGCAAAAATATATTTCCATTCGATGTCCAACAATATTTGTACTCCATTCGTTTTGCGAATTCTCTCGTTACATAGAAGAGTTTCCGTGAGCTGGCAGGAAGATATTCTGCGACATAGATCGGTCGACGGTCGCCGTTCAGGCCAATGCTGAGGGTATTCAAACGTCCTTCATTGGGGTTTCCCTTGTTGAAGTTACGTGTAGAGGTAATGATTTGGTTTTTTGTCTCCACATTAGTGAATTCAACAACTATTGGTCTGATCGTTCCAGGTTTACCTGGTAGGCGGTAAATGTCGCGCACGTGCGTTCGATCAACCGGCATATTGATCGTTGCGCCTACCTTGCTAACGATGGCGGTAAGATCGGCTGCGGTTTCCTTCTCTTTGTTGGGAACGTTGCGGATTTCTACGGTGGATGAGCGTGATAGTTGCTGCAGGTCCTGTAGTTTCGCTTCCTGCTGTTGTATGCTGTCTCTGCATGCTCTTTTTTCTTTTTGCAGTGACTCAATTTGTTTTGACATATCGTCATATTGTTTACTAATAAATGAAACGGTCCTTTCCATTGAATTATTTTGTGTTTTTAGTTCGGCTATGTCAGAGACAAGCCTTTTTAGTTGGGTACTTTGTTCATTTATTATTTTTGAAAAGTAATCTTGTTGTTCCTTTTTCCAAGTAGCCAGCATCTGGCGTATCTCTTGCTTAAAGTCCTGGAGTTCGCTGTTTTGAGGTGGAGATGCGAGTTTGCTGTTTTTAGGTGAGGGTGAAGGTTCGGGACATGGGCGTTTGCTACGTGAAGTAGTGTTTACGTTTCCGAAAGGACTACTAGACATCGCCTGTGGAATGTCCGAATCGGACCTCGCTTGCATTAATTTATTTGTTGTTGTGGGAGATTTTGGTGGAGTGCGTCTAACTGACATTGCGCGGCTTGAGCGATGAAAGATATGCCGTATTGCACTGTGATACGGGGCAGGTCAAAGTCTCAGTGGCGCGCGTTGACACAGTACGACACAGAACGCGATCCTTTCCAACAGTCGCACACCGTGTAGCACTGTGCGTTGTAGGTGGAGCTTCGCACGTTACACTAATGCTTTCAAGGACACGAATCGACACGGAGCGGCACAGAACGCGATCCTTTCCAGTTAGTCGACACTGTGTTTTTTTTATACTGCCCGTTGTTTCAAATTGTTAAATTAAGTTTTCCGATTTATTTAATGATCACTCAATGTTTTTATGTTCTGTTTTCACAGTCACTTACGATGTTTGAAAATACACGTCACAGTTTATTTCGTTCTATAAACCTTTTGCTTTTAGTGTATAAACAGAATTTTCAACACAGCACTCTTTCGACACACGTCTCACTCGCTTGACACACGATCGGACGAATCGTGATTCTAAACTACGAAATTCTATTGAAAAATAAAATTTCTGCAACTCTCGAAGTACAACTGATTCAGCTCTATCCAAATCAGCTGCGATTATAGAACCACGCGATGGTAATAATCTCAAAAATCTTAGGACGTAAACTACACAGCGTAATAGTCTCGACCAAGACGAGACTCGATTAGACAACAACAAAACAACTGACTCTTCACGCGGAACTGATACTACAAGCGTATGTTTCTTTTCCTCGGGTGGCTCTGAAACAGTAGCGGGGTTAAACGGAGCACTTGGCCACTCGTTAGGAGTGGTATGAAGCCAGGGAGGGCCACAAAACCAAAGCGGATGATTTAAAATTTGCGCAGGAAGCAAACCACGTGAGAGACAATCAGCTGGGTTTTCTGTTCCAGCGACATGGAATATATTTTCCGGTGACAATTCAGCTTGAATCTTAGCCACCCTATTTGCGACAAACGTGCCCCATCGATGGGGTGAAGAGTGGGCCCAACATAGAGCAACGGTTGAGTCTGAAAACGCTACAATTCTCTCTATATTAATGCGAGGACGACAAGTTTTGACTATAGATGTAATCAATTGAACCAACATAAGAATAGCGCAGAGTTCGAGACGAGCAAGAGAGACAACCTTACGAGGAGATACCTTTGATTTTGCGCTAATGAGGAAAACTGAAATGTTATCGCCATTTTGGACCTGAAAGTAAACCACTCCCCCGTAAGCCCTCTCACTGGCGTCTGCGAAACCTACCACATTAACAACAGTGTCTGGTACTATACCAACATGGCGAGGAATCTGTATCTGATCGAGCATTGGAAGCTCTTTCCTATAGCGAGCCCACAACTTAGCAACACTGTCAGGAGCGGTGTCGTCCCAATCACAGTTGGAAAGCCAAAGCTCTTTTATAAGCAGCTTTGCATACAAAACGACAGGAGCTACAAAACCCATTATATCCCATATCCGAGCTACACATGCTAGGATAACGCGTTTGGTACAAGTTGGCGGAGTCGAGCTAATTTTAAGACTGAACATATCAGTTGCGGGTGACCACCTTAAACCAAGGATCTTATGCGAATCACTATCATCGAATTCCTTTACCGAAGTCAACCGGTGTGACGGTGGAATCGACTCTAATGTAGCTTGCGAGTTGCTTGTCCATTTCACCAGATCAAATTGACCGGACTTCATGAGGCTGATTACTTGAGCAGCGGTCTCTATAGCCTCTGCTTCACTAGGTACACTGTACACAAAATCGTCCTTGTACAATCCGGTTTCAATAGTGGCCCTTGCTTTCGGGTATGTATCACCCTCGTCAGCGGCCAACTGCTTGATAGTGCGAAGAGCGTGAAAGGGACTAGACTTAAGCCCAAAACAAACACGATTGAATTCGTAAACCTTCAAAGGTTCCTGCGGAGAAAATCTATACAAGAAGCGTTGGAATCTACGGTCACATTCTCTGATTCCAATACTAAGAAACATTTGCCGAATATCGGCAGAGAGCGCAATAGCAAACAAGCGAAAATTTACTATTATTTCAAATAAGTTACCCTGGAGGTTCTGACCACAATACAAGATATCGTTAAGCGATATGCCAGTACTAGTTTTAGCGCTACCATCCATAACCACACGCAGTTTAGTTGTAAGCTTGTCTTCTCTAACAACTCCATGGTGCGGGATGATGTAAAACGGGTAATCACGTGTCTCCTCAGTCTCGGCAGGCGCTGATGAGATATAACCTTTATCTAAATATTCGATCAGCACATCATCATAGGCTTGCTTCAACTTAGGAGACGCCTGCATCTTACGTTCCAAGCATAGAAAGCGTTTTTCTGCGGAGGCACGGGAGCCACCGAGCGAAAAAATATCACCCTTGAAAGGGAGCGCGACAACATAACGACCATCTTTATCACGAGTAGTCGTGCGGGTATAAATCTCCTCAGTGACCTGATCCTCAGGGCTGAGAATAGGCGGGACATTGACCTCTTCAATCTCCCAGAACTTGCGGATGGTAGACTCAAGCGGCGGCTCGACGGTGCAACAGTGCGACACAGTCGAGTAACTATCTAAACAAGCGGGTGCGGAACCAACTATAACAAACCCGAGAACTGTTTCCAGTGCGTGCGGAGCGGGGTACATCGGAAGACCTTGAATTTTACGTGATAACTGGAGATGCGGAAGAATCGAAGCACCGATCAATAGATCGATATCTCCAGGGAAAGCGTAATTTCCGTCGGCTAACTGCAAGTTCTTAAACTCCGTCAGCATGGACGTGTCAACCGGTACCGTGGGCAACCGTTCCGTAATCTTATCTGCGACTAGCGAATCCATTTCAAACGAAATATTACGATTAAAACGTGAACTAAATATTATTTTAATGGAACCGTGAATGGTTGCCTTTAAACCTCCAAAACCTTTCACTTCTGAGCGGGATGACCAATTATTAAAACTAAAACCAAGGCGTTGACAACAATCCCGAGTAATAAAATTACTCTGGGAAGCGCCATCTAGTAGCGCTCGAACGGTGTGCGGTTTGCCAAAGGCATCTACAATGACAACTTGCGCGGTCGCAAGTAAAACGGTAGTGATTTGAGTACCAGCGGCGGAAAGCGAACACAATGTTACGTCGTTTGCACTTGCAGCAGGCCGCGCGTCACAAGCGTCGCGCGTCTGCGCAGGCCGCGGCTGCGATGGCAGCTTACTACTCTCAAAATGTAAGAAGGTATGATGTCTAGCTAGACATTTACGACAGCTAACACCACTGTTACATGACGTAACCAGATGTTTGTCACTTAGACAATTAAAACACAAATTATTAGTGCGGACAAACTTGTAACGATCCCTAGGCGATAATCTCTGAAATTCCGAACACTTGTACAGCTGTGTATGGCTACCCTTACACAGAGAACAGTCAGGTGTTGAGGCGGTATTAACTAGCGTATGTGCAGTCTTGACTGGCTTCGATGACGCGTCTATACGGCGATCGGAACCTGTCCTATTCGTGACTTCATGACGTGCCGACGTGCGCTGCAATACCTTAATATGGTCGCGAATAAAAGATTCTAAATCTTCGAACTTAGGTATTTCTTTGCCGCGCTGAGTCGTTTCAAACAGACGAACAGTTTCAGGATCTAATTTATTTAAACCGATATACAAAAACAAAAAGTCACAGAGGTCATTGACCTTTAGGTTCTTTACTGCACGAACAGATGATGCGAAAATATTTAAAAACTTCTCTAAATTATGATCGTTACAAACGGAAAAACTTTTCAAATCGAATAATTGATCTAAATATGCGGTGGCTACTAATCGCTTATCTTCGTATTTTGTTTTTAAAGTGTTCAAAACTAAATTGTAATTTTCAGCGCTAAACGTAATTCCAGCACAGACAGCCTTTGCCTTACCGGTCAATTTTTCTACGAGATAATGCAATCTCTCGTGATCTGTCAGCGATGTGTTCCTATGTATTATATTTTCGAAACTATCTATAAATAAATTCCAATTTCGAATGTCACCATTAAATTCAGGTATTTGAATTGGCGGCAATCGTGGGCGTTCGCGAGGAGGGTTGGATAAACCACTCGCGGGGGGGGGGAGTCTCTAAACTCCTAGCAATACGTTTGATACGACAATACAAGTCATCAAAGGACGACAATGCCTGATAACTCACACAGTAATCAGGATTTAACTCCAACTCTAAAATGTTTATATCCTTAATTGTAGATTTAAAATCCGCGCGCAAACTATCTAAAGTTTCCAACGAACACAAGAAAGCATCTCTAATCGTCAGATCCGAGATTTGCAAAGATTTATCACAAATTGATTGAACACGTGAAAACTGTGAGTCCCTTTCAGCGTATAAAAGCTTTAACTGAACCTTTAAATCAGTACTAACCTTGGTTCCCTTAAGAGACATCTTGTTTTGATATATTCACACTATACACTCAAACAAACACTTAACGAATTATTAAGTAAGCGATAATTATCAGATAACAATATGGTAATATTGTAAACAACAAAGTGAACGGCGAACGAACGGAATAACCTGAATCAATGAGTGAATATTACCCAATTTCTCGATTAAATCATTCACGTCGTTCATATGCGTATATAATCTATGGTTTATCCGTTTCCTACAAATATTCACTCAACAATGAACGGGTATTTTTGAAATGCGTCGACCTACATGCAATTTGTAGGACTTCCGAATGAATTTTGTCAAGAAAAAGAATGCGATCGATTTATATCTACGCTGATATTTACGTAGCTAACTATAATTATGCGGTGCGGTTGACGGCGTAGGTACCGTAATTATCAATGGCTCTTTAACTATACGAGCGAAATAACGTTTAGTTGCCTAAATGCCTAGATGCGGGTTTTCTACTATTATATCTAGGTAAACAGGCGCGTTGCGTTTATTCCCTATGGAACAAATACTATATTGCGAAATTACAAGAAAATGATTCACGATCCTGCTCGTAGGACCAAAAGTAATGGTTGCGCAAATAAGCTTGGTGTGGACTGTAAGTTTGAAAAAGCGATCTAAGGTTTGTTAACAATATGCAGGTACTGTGCCTGGCGTTTATTAATGGGATAAATGTATTAGGTAGGCACTGACCTTTTGACCTCGAAGGTTCCACGTGGCGCCGGCCGGCGAACCTCGACTTCGCACATTTAACCACTGCCAGGTCCTGTATTGCACTACACTGCACTATTGTTGAGTCTTTGAATGGTTGGATCACGAAATAGTCAATTTTCTTGTAATTTCGAGCGGGCGATGTTAGCGGAGCGGTCACATTCACAATCGATGCACAAACGTCAATGTCATTTCATTTCTAGAGGTCGTGCGGGGAAGGGAAACGGAAGGGATAGGATTGCTAGGCCAAAAAAATAAATTACAAAAAACAAAATCGCGGATCATAGCAAATTGGCGCAACCACTAACATTAACTAGATTACTCTAAAAAGCACTTGAAAACTATTTTAATTAAAAAATCAAATTCGTTCGCACCAATCAAATATAAACACTGATAAGAATTTTGTTAATGTAAACAAATGTTCCGAATTCAATGTTACGATTCACACTAACATGCAACTAAATTATGTCGACGTTGTCGCTCGCAGTTTTTTTTTGTTTTTCTACTTTATTAATGTAAAATCTTGAAAGTTATTACGTCCTTTTTATGAAAGTTACATAGATCCTTTTAAAAATATATTTTAACAATGCATCTCTTGAGTTAAATGTGTTCGATTAGTTCACGATGAACTTTAATGTAGCGATTCGAACAACAAACATTTGAAAGAGACAACGCAATACAGATCAGTATAGCGCGTATCTTTTCTGTTTTAGCAGGGAATAGACAAAATCTTTAGAATCATTCATTCTTTCCCCGCCCTTAGCAGGAATACAATCGTACTGAGCGATTAAGCTTTTGGTACAAAATGAAGTAATATTACTTTAAGATTGAAACAAAACTCTCCTGCAATAAGATTGTTTTCTCAAAGTTTATGGTCGGCCCCCTGATACAATGAATACAATCAATCGAGCTCGCACACAAGTGCGGAATACAGTAGATTATGTGCCTAAAAGAGGAAACGATAAGTGCGGGTTTTCGAGTAAGTGTATTGAAAAATATTTTCCTTTTTCGGATTTCATCGCCTTTTTTTTTATTAAAACTTTGCGCACATTAGGAATTACTCTTGTGTCGGGGGTTTCTCTTACTGTATAATTTACAAACATGTAAAATCAGATACACAAGACACCCAGACCAGGAATACCTATATAAAGGCCATACAAAGAGTTGTTTCGTGCGAATGAAATTGAATTTTCTAAATTGTTGTCTGTCTGTCTGGTTGTCCCGGTTAATCTCTGAAATGGCTGGACCGATTTTGACAGGACTTTTAGCTGATGTTATAAGGAGTAATTTAGGCTACTTTTATTTTAGAAAAAGAATTAGGTTTATGCGCAAAAAAATATTCAAATTGTGACCAAATGCGCATTGTGCTGTTTTTCGAGTCCAACACTAATAAAATCACGTGCACGTGCTGGGTTATAATATAAATAAAATCAACATAAGCTTTGTAAAAAACAGCCAAAAAAAACCTGTTCAACATAAAGAAACATGTCCAACCAAAGATGAACCGAATAGGCTGGTGGGTAATTGTGAACAAGTCCATTAGTACATAAATGAGTAGTTACAAGTTAGACAAGCGTGGGTGATGGCGACGCGCAAAAACTACGAGTGGGAGACGGTACCTTTGTAGACAGGGGACGGTGGTATGCTAGATGTTGCCAATGTTTACTGGCATTTTTTCAGAAGATAGATAGATAGACAGATATTCTATACTATTCTCTATTGTACTACCACCTAGAATGTTTAATCGAGTGAAGTGGGTGGTTTGATAGTGAGGTTTAAGGGTGGGCCAGACGGTTGCAAACTAGTGTTCCAATCATGGTCACCTTGGTTGGTGCTCGGTGTGTGTTTGGTTCGTGTTGAGGCTACATGGTTGTCAACCAAGCACCATCACCTTCGCATGCAACACGTTCGCAAATCAGTCATTGTGATTGGGAACACGCGCCTCCCAACCAAGGGCGTTGAAGGTCATGGTTGAAAACCACCGTCTACACAAATTGAAACTTGCAAGGTAGGTGACCTTGCTAGTGGTTTGGGCGTTGGTTTACAACCATCCGCGGGGCTATTGCGTAACTCTGTTGACAGCTCAAGTGAAGATCACTTGCTAGAATGTACGTCGTATAACTGTCAAACAGCTAATTTCGTATTGCCTATCTTTAGTGACCAACTGATATGACGTCATTATCCACCGGTGCCTTTGATATCCACCGTGACACGTTTTGACAGATGTTATTGTATGTGTACTTTTAAAATTGTGATTGTTAGCTTTAAGCTGAAGATGCGATATTTAACTAAGCTGTACCTATAATAGTCGATAAAAACTAGAGCCGGGACAATATGCACCGATAATTTTTGTTAGCCACTTGATGTCATACGTAATACCAAAGTTATGAAATTGTTAGTTGACAACAAAGTTTAGTGTACATCAAATGCCAGTTCAGTGGTACACGCCTCCACCGTATGTTCCACTGTGCACTCAGGCCCTCACAATGGTGACACCAGAGCGATTCTTCCTCACGTGATGAATGCGGTATCAATGGATTCGTAATTTATACAGTATTTTCTTTTTTTCAGGTATGCCGAATTTCTCTGACAGCACCAGTTAAGCATAAACGACAAACGTGTGAACTGATCTACCATTTGGGCAAGTAATTTTACATCTGACAGATTTATACATTGAGAATACCCATTATATTATTATACCCATAATTTAATGCAAGAACTTCATCGTGTATAAATTAATAATTATTTATGTCCTTAATTAATTCTTGCTTCTATTCTGCATAACACATATAAATAATATAATTAATGGCGTCTGCAGACGGTCCACGCACCGCGTCTAGTGTAAACACTTCCTTCTGCGATGTCGGCTAATTGTTTATAATGTTTGTATTGCGCACGCGTTCGATAAGTTTATGTTTATAGGATTATAATGAATAGGGCTTTGCTTGTGATTCAGTTAATTAATGAGACTGGTCTGTTTTATGAGCGACTTTATTGTTAAAAGATTTTTCTGTTTATCTAATTAGTTTCAGTGTCTTTGTTTTATGTTTCAAAAATGCATAAGTCTTGTTTAAAAAAAAGTAATTGCTGATCTTTTTTATGGTAGGTAAAATCATCCAATGAAATATCCTGTCCTTGGGCGGAGCGGGAAATAGTGTCAGACTCTTACTGACTGAAAAATTTACCCTGTTGCTTCCATGCCTTGGTTTCAGGGCCCTTGTATGCATTTTTATACCTCCCCAGAGCCTCACACTAGGCCTCGACCCTACTGGGCCCGTACAGTTTGTTGACAATTCCTTAAGGCGCGCGAGAACATTGCGCGCCGTAAACGACTTGGACTCAGTCCGGTCTGTTACCGGAAGTGCTGATCAATTATTTATAAATATAAAACTAAGATCTAAAAGTGCTTTGAATTACTTGGTGAAGCACCACAGAAATGCTGTATTAAAAAGTTATCTATGAGAGTCGTTCATAACGAAAATAAATAAATAATATACAATACTATACTGTAGAGTTTAACAGAGAAACGTCCAAGGATAATGCTCTTATTCAAAATTATAAATAGAAAACTCGAATAAATCTCAGGTGTTATCTTTAGAGAAAGATTGAATAAAAAAATATTTAGTGAATCTAGCGGGAAAGTAATACAAATAAAACTGCCAAAACGGCTCCTGCATACTTTTGCTTTGATATCACACAATTATTTTATTATTACAAATATCATCAATCAATATCAGTTGAAATTAAAAAACACAGCAAAACTCACCAGAGTAACATCTCAGAAGATGTTGCTTCAATAATTATAAGGGGGGGGGGGGGGGGGTCTCTGACTGTGCCGGTAATCGACAGTGTTGCCGGACTGTTGTCATAGCAAAAACAAAAAAAAAAATAACCGACAGCGCTGTGGACATTATAAGACCGACTATTATGTTAAGTTAAAGTGTACATTTAAGAGTATTTCCACATCTTCTTTAAAGCCCAATAAAAGGCCCTCAACGACATATTGCAAACAATACCAACAACCAGGATTGCTACATACAAACGGACAATCTTAATACTCGCATTACCAAATCCTACGATAATGAAGATGTCCTCCAGCGCGGTATCTCGCTAGATCAGCACGCGGCCTGTTACCGGACCACTTGCGAAACCGCAAGAATGCCATCGAGACACCCACGGGGATTTGTCCACAAGTAGTGAAGACAGAAGTTCTGTTGTCACGGCTAATCTAAGGCCCAAAAATCTGACAACCAGTTTTATCTCATTCCTGATCCCAAATCTTCATTGTAATTCATAATGTACAAGCCGTTGGTTCCGGTTGTTATTCGCAGATTTTTAACAGTCTTTACAGGTAGTCGGACGCAGACCTTCAGAAGTCTGACCATCAGTCTACCCAAGGAGTATCGGGTTGTGGAGGTCAGAGAGGCAAGGAGAGAAGAGGGTTTAAAAACACTTTTACACGTCAACGTTGGGTCTAGGTCTCATCTAGTCTCTTCTCAGGGTAGCCATACCCTGAGAAGCAATGTAGTAGCTGCGAAATCGCATTGTGGGTTTTGCGATGCGATTTCATGTGGCAAAACATCGGTTAACGTGAGCGCACATTGTGCGATGCGAATCGATTCCCATGTTCTTGCGATGCGTCGTGCGAGCTCGCAAAATTTTACGATGCGAAGTCGCGTCGCAGTTTTGTGTTTGAGCCTACAAACTACAGCTGTTACTGTAGTTTTTCCACTTCAAATTCAATATCCTGTGCGATATGAAATTTCAGAAGTTTGATGCAATTTCTCGTTTTGCATAGTGAACCTACCATTTCTAACGCATCTTGCCTGATGTCGGTATATTTTTCATACTTCATCTACTGCCACACTATCTGTCCAATGGCAGTCCGTTCTGACCATATCAGTGGCTCCAGTGGGCGCCCTAATATCCTCGGCGCGCCCATAATACTATACATAAGACTCTGTTTACTTGTCCGCACGTGACGACTGGCAAGATACGATGAGTTTTTGTAGGTGAACCAACTGTATAGTGGAATTGTAGGAAAATCCTTCTCTGTGTAATCCATCCAAAGGTTGTTTGTAAGAGATCGCTTTTAGCGATAAGACCGCCCATTGTGACAACCTATTAATTTTAAATTCTTTATGTAATTTTATTTTTGGTGTACAATAAAGAGTACATCTATCTATCTATCTAAATAATAATAAATAAACAAAACCTACCAAGAAAATTTTATAGGAAGCTGTTTTGTATGCCAAAAGCAATACTTGCTCACTGCGTAGGATGTCTATGTTGTATAAAGAGAAAACGATGAAGATGCTCGTATCGACTTGTGTCATACATCTGACTTTTGTCATACTGTAAAAAAAACATGAATTATTAACGTAAATATGTTTATTGTTAAATTCTATTTGTTCAAATTTAATATTCCGTAATTTTCTATCGTGTTTTGGTTTTCATTATTTTTCCGTAGTGTAATTAACTGTTGGGCGTATAAAATAGTGCATGGAGTGAAGAGCACTTACACATTAATAAAATCGAAATATTTTCCTATATTTATGCAATAGGTTATTCATTGTTGAAGAGCCAAATAAAATGAAGAAATGATTTGTTGGCTGTCATTCGTTTCACCCACGTCTTTGGTTACTATTCCGATCTTGTGGGTTATGGCGTGATATTATATGTAGCCTATCATACAAGTTTTTATCTAATTTTTAAAAAGTGCTTTTAGCTCGAAAACCTTCAAAAAGGTACTGATGATAGAGGCTTTACAATACCTACAAAGGAGAATGGAACAGGGTAGGTTTTTAGTCAGTAAGAGTCTGACACTATTTCCCGCCCCACCCAAGGGCGGGATTTGTCATTGGATGATTTTACCTACCATAAAAAAAACCATACCTGTAGCGGATACAAAAATATGTAACATATTAATATATTAAATCTTGGATTCCTATGAATTTATTAGTTGTCTTCATGTTACATCTTTTTTATACAAAGACAGAAAAAGCAAAAAAATTATCAAGGAAATCCAAGAAAATTCCCCCCACATGGTCACCCTAAGCCACACATGTGTCGTGTGCACAACATACCATTTTGATAGTTTCCAAAAACGTTTTGATTTCCAGCAGCTCTATCGCAATATTCGCAATTTGTGCTGAAACGTACGCAAATGATGCAAATACATAATTACGAAGGAAGAACCAAATATATGGGGTTTTGTCCTTTTGATATAGAGATAGTGTTGAAACGGAGTTTTGCTAGAAATGACATGTTGTGACATTTCGCTATTGTAACAACCGAATTTAGATTACGGTGGCCAACATCAACGGAGATTAACCAAGTACGCAGGAGATATCGTTCTCTTTTTTTTTACACAGGGCCCTTTTTAGGCGAGCTACGCTACTGGTACCATTGTAGGGTCGTTGCCCTAAGTTACCTGATTCACTCCTTCAATAGTTTTTCTAAGGAGGTGGGTTAGGTAACTTAGGGCACCGACTGTACATGGGCCTTGGCGGCCATCATTCAGATGGCGAAATTCTAGTCAGCCCACCTTTCTCCTGAAACACATTAGGCCTACCGGCTTGTTCAAGGCATCTTTGACGGATTTCAGTGAGCACAGAGTACTCCTGCGTATTTCGGTTACGAAGCAAAGGAGGATCGGGAGATTTTAAAGTGCTTAAGTGTGTGCGTAAACAAAGGTGTACTCTCTATTTTATTAAAACATGACCTGGGAAAGATTAGGCGCAGGACCAACAGTTACGTGGTTTGCGAGGCGCGGGGTGTCACACTGTCTGCTCCTTAATTTCGGGTCGCTACTTAGAAATTTCTAATCGAAAATTCCTGTAACAACAGCACCTAAAACACTATAAAAAAAAAACCGGGCAAGTACGAGTGGGACTCGCGCACTAAGGGTTCGGTATAAAAAGAATTCAATTCCCGATTCGAGTCTCGAAGATTTTTCCGAATCGAACAAGGATTTTTTTTTTTAAGTAATTTACAGATTTCAGATTTTTTCCATTAATTGTGCTATGAGACCTTGCTTCATGCCAGATTGCAGAATTCTAGGTCAACAAGAAGTACCCTAAGAATTTTAATTGCCCTAAGAGGGTCGAAATATACTTTTTCGCGATATAAACAGAAATTTTTCCCCGATAACATAGACGTTTAATTTTTTCACAGCTTCAAGGGACTGCTGACTTGACTATATGGTTTTTCTATTTCAACTCAATACCTCCACGCGTTCCAGAGATAAAGGGCCTTGAAAGACAGACAATTAAGAAAACGAGTTAAATATGAACTCGAATGACTATAGTTTATAATAGATGAGGGCAATTGAGTTCTGATAACCAAAACATAGAGATTTCTTAGTTTAACTACAGGTGCTAACTTTACGTAACCACAAACCAGTACAGTAGGAACATTAATATGCTTGATGTAGGTATTCTATACGCAAATACAAACCATCATTATTCGAAAATAGCTCAACTATTCACTGCAAACATAAATAACTTCTAGAAACCTAACAACGTAACATACTTCTAAAGAACTGTGTCTATTCCATCATTCAAGGTCTCAGGTCATACCTTAAAAAGTAAACAATCCCAGCAAGTCACAAGTTCCGAGGAATTCGACCCATTGACCATCGGATACTTGTAATGAGTACGACATTTTGTGATGAATCATGTCATGTGCATGCTGATGACCGAATATAGGAGTGTACCTTGTAACTGGCGTGTTGCTTGTGGCTCTAGCGAGGGACAGAGATGCAGCTAAGTGCTGGCATTGTAAGCAGTTGCTTTATTTTGATTGACTTAAATTTAAAAAAAGCAACATAACTTTAATTTATTTTACATTCGCGTCGTTCATACCGCGTACATCGAAGGACTCAAATAATTTTCCTGGGATCTTCCCGTCCGATTATAATTAAGATGTCTTCAAGGCTAGAGTGAATACTCTCGCACCAGTTTAAGATTGCATCACTGATTACCATCAGCCGGGATCACAGTCAAGCGAAATAAATTTCAGAAACTATAATTTCAGAACCTAAAAACATAAAATTTGGCAGTTAGGTGGAGCGAGAGGACGTGTCAGAATTTTACTGACTAAAACTCATCTATGTTCCTTCAGTTGCCTTTTGCGTAAATATTTCGAATATTCCCGCAGGCCTACTTAATTTTCTTTTGAGTTGGTAAATCATTCAATGGGTTCTCCTACTCTGGGTTGGTGCGTAAGGGAGGCCTAACCTAATAATACTGTGGCGTCTAAGGGCTGATTTCATCATTCAATATAAAAACTTACTTCATCTAAACTGAGCTCAGCGTAATCTAGATTAAAAACCCGTGTCGTAAACATAGGCAACAACAAAAGAATTGGAACTGAGATTAGCGTAAACTAGGTTCAATTCATCGCGGTGAAAAGCAAAATGAAGCTATAATCTCGATTAGTCGCTCAAACTGCGTTTTGTTTGAACGAATCGCGATTAGTTTATTGGTGAATTTGGCCCTAAGAATGCCAAAGTGTTAACTTGCAAACTGGCAAAATATTTATACTTTTTAAGGTTTATGGTTAAAGAACATAGGTGTTCATATTTTGGTTGATACACTATAGAATGTCAAGAAATGAAAAATAATTATTAAATTAAATATTTTATAAATAACATAATAAGTAATAACTCTGATAGTGCAATAATGGAACACAGAAGCATTTTATTGTGTCTGCATCTACCACAATACCTTATTTTTGAATATTTTTAATTATGATTCGGACACCACCATTGGCTTACAACTAAATAAACTTTGAATATTACTTAAATACAAGCCGAACCAAACTTCGGGAGATGAGATTTTTTCCACAAAAGTCCGCGAAATTCATTTATTTTAAGTTTTACATGGCAGTAGGTACAATAAGCGGGATATAAGTTAAACCAAAATGGCGATCGAGTTTCAATGCGCAGTAACAAACTTTCGGGCCTCAATCGAAGCGGGGTGCTGCGCGTAACCATAGCACCGACGGCCATTTTGGTTTAACTTATCTGCCGCGTTCTATATTATAATTAACAAGGCCGCAAGGTTCTTAAACTCAAAACAATGTGACCTAGTACCAAGCATTACTGGGTAATAAATAAGACGGTTTATGAAGTGAATCATGCGCATTCTGATGATGCCCTTATAAGGGCATAGCGTGAAGACCTAATAAACAGCTGTGTTTAAGGCTCTTCCGCAAATATTTGTGAACCTGGCCTTACCTGATAACTTTCGGCCTTCAATTATATCATACGTTTATGTTGATAGTACAAAAGATTTTTGTCTGGCGCCAGGGAAGTGATAAATATGCTGCAGTTGCCTTGTTGGTCTCGTGGTTGTAAGTGCGATTGCTGAGCGTTGGGTCATAGGTTTGATGCCTGGGTCGGGCAAAAAGAGCTGTTGGATTTTTCTATTAAGAATTACTTTGAAGTTCCCAAGAGTTTAGAAGTTGATGTTTTTTTTTTTTCAAAGTGAGTCGACCAATCACTGTCTTTCAGACTTTTACTGACTAATGCCACATCTGTTTGTCAGTCAGCCTCTGCGTTCTAGGACAGGTTTCCCTTCCAGAAGTCGATCTATGGCCCCAGTAGGCTTTGGCCCTGTTCGGCCGGCCAAAAACCATAGGGTTTTGCTGACATATTTTTGAGGTGTGCGTGGAACACTACGCGCTGTCGACGACTCGGGCTTGCTCCTGATGGTTTCTGGACGCGGCCGGAAGACGAGCTACCCATTGCTCGTCGTCCGCAAACCCGCGCTTGCGGTGGCTGGGTGACCCTCCGTGTCTCGGAAAGCGCGTAAAGCCTTTGGTACCATATCTCTCTCTGGTCGACAGCTATCCTACTGGGTTAATCTTTATCAAGATTAATTGGCCTCTGAGATCGCAATTCCGTCGGAAATATTTATTACCCATAAATATTCATATTGTTTGGGAAGAGATGTTTTGCTACAATGCCTGGTCAGGTAATCCACCCTGGATCAGTGGCATTCTCAACCAGTTAATCTAGAGCTATAGGTATTTAGAAAACCAGGGTACAAAAGTATATAATTACTAGTTTTTGCCTACGACTGCACTCGACTTGCTCACTCGAATTTCATCAAAATCGGTTTGGTAGTTTAATGAGAAAGGTTAGGTAAGGAATACGAAATACTTTTCAAAATGGATCGCAAGTTGATTGTTGTTTACTAAAGTTTGTAGGATGTAAAAATTAAACCCTCAATTTTTTTTCCTATTCACCAAAAAGGCACAGAAATCATGCCAGATCTCCTTCCCCAAAATTTTCCTCGCCCGTCAAGTTTAATTGCCTGAGTCACACAGCACTTGATGCCCAAACATAGTAGCCCGTAGAAGACCGTGACCGCTCGGCTATACTCGGTAAAGATCGGCAAAGATCGGCCACTTCCGTGCTATTCGGACAGAACCTTTGATTGTTGACTTTGAACTTCACGTGAAGGTTTCCCTTTGATCCGTATTGAACCCATATTTGGGCTGCTTTTTGTGTGTCTAGGATTTTATCTTCCTTGTTCCTTTCTTCCTAATTTTGTTGATATCCTTAGTTGATATTTCCAATACCCCCTTTACACCCGTTCTGAAACGAGCGTGGGTACCATTACGATGGTGAAGGTTAACTATAACTGGGTGTCTTATTTTTTTAAATTTTTATGCTGAAAATTATCACTCATGAATATAGCAGCTTTCTATCGGTGAAAAAATTTCAGCAATCGGACCAATATAACTTTCTGAGTTTATTTCATACGTATTATAGTATTAATGTAGAAAAACTGTTGAATAATTTGATTGCAAAAGGAGCGCGTCAAGTGACAGCTAAATAATACCCGTTTACGAGCGACCGGCGCGTGCGCATAATAATATGATCAGTGCGTGACAGTGTTCCATGAACACCATAGATATAAGTATTTCTACATTAATATGGCATAGCATAGCAATATAGCATATTCAGCCTTTTTACTTTTACCACTTCTGGTTGCTTTTAGGAGAGGGAATGGGTCGTAATCCATCACGCGAGCCCAGTGCGATTTGATGATGTCAATGCCTTCGAATTTTAAAAAGGTACATTATTTTAAAAAGGTTCCATGTGATAATACGACACGTGATTATTTTATTGACTCTTTCGGTCTCATCTTAAGAGCGAAGTCCCGGGGGCGGTTGCTTTGCTGGCCACCCCCTAAGGCCACCATTGAGTACAGTACCCTGGTTTTAGCCATCTAATTAGTCCAGTCGAAGTTGCACTATAGACACGTGGAGCTGTTACGCAGATACCGGTCGGTCACATACGAGTAATATAATGGTTATGTCCGACCCGTTGTTTCGCAGAACTGCAAAATCTTATCAAATCTTCGTGCGTTGACCGGCCAATCACCTCCAGGCAAGCTCGGTGGCTTAATTGAAACTTCATAAAAAGATTTTGTTTAATTTTTTTGCTTTTTGGTTGACTGGTCTGTCGGTCTAGTGGCTAGTGGACCTGACTGCTATGCCCACCTAGGACAAATGTTTGGGTAATGAGCACGACCATTTGTTCTATGTCTGGGTGTAATTTATCTATAATATGTATGTATTTAAATATATAAGTATGTTTATCAGTTGTCTAGTACCCATAATACAAGCTCTTCTTAGCTTGGGACTAGACGGCGTTGTGTGGAATATTATTCTCTTTATCACTTACAAACTTATCAATTACATTTTTAAATATTTCTTAATTCATTATTCCCCGAGAGGACGCCGGCGTCCGCACACCTATTGTCTTTCTATTGTGTCTCTAATTACGGTATTCAACAGGTTAAAAAGAAAAATTAAATACATAAAGAGACTATACCTATTATATTATTCATAGACTAACTTCTGCCAGCAGCTTTGCACACTTAAAAGTAGAAAATATATTATAGCCTATGTTACTCAGTAATGATGTAGATTTCTAATGGCGAAAATTTTCATGAACCAAAAGTCTTGCCGAGCGCGGTGCGCCACCGGTGGGCACGGACAGGATTAGACAGGAATTATGTTTTCTCTGTATTTCTAATAAGCAAGTAATCGTAATATAAGGTATTTGAAATTGAAAGTATAGTGTGACGTGGCCACCGGTGGTACACCCCGCCGTATCAGCAAATACTCCGTGCTCCACCGGTGGTACACGCCGATCTGAACGTGATATTATGCCCCATCTTTTCCCATCTATATTGGGGTCGGTTTCCTCTTCTAATTGGATTAAAACTAGCACTGCTTACATGATCTCTATAATCCAGAAACTAGGTACTTAAATAACAGAATCTGGTGGCCGGTGGGTTGTCAAAATCCCGAACTGGTGTCAGATTTGTCACTTACTCACGGATTCTGATCTTTTTGTAACCCAGCAAAACACGACAGTCGTTAATCCAATTTTGACAAATCCATTGACACACATTTCCTTGCGAAATGCCACCCTAAAAGGGATCAGGTTGTCGACGTCATCTTCGGCACGCAATAAGCCTAAAATGAAGTACAGTCAACCACGTCAATACTTGAACTAAAAACACTCCTAATGGAGAAGTTTCAGTTGTCTATATTATATTTAACTAAATGATTTTTTTTTTAAATAAGAGCAATGCTGGCCCAGTGGTAACGGCCCCGAGTTAAGAGATGTAGGTCGTAAGTTGAAACCCAGCTAGGCTATACTGTGTATTTTTTTTCATCACCACTGTTCACAAAACTGTGAAAGAAAAACATCGCGGGGAAATTGGGACCTAGGACCAAAAATTGAGACAGAGAGACAGACATCCAACAACTCGCACTGGGCCTGCTCGTATTCCCTCTCCTAGAGAGGAGGCCTGAGTCTCAGCAGAGGGAATATTTCAGATTATGATGATTAAAAATTTTAATTAAAAACAATTGATCAATAAAATTATAGCTAAGTATTTTTAATGTAAATATTAGGACTTTTTTTTTTTAAATTCACCAATATATGATGACTGAGAAATTCATTATTGAATTGTCGTCATTTGACCTAAATGAGATCGTCGCACTACAAATCTTGTAACAAATCACTTAAACGCTTAACCTTGTTACGGAGACGCGGCGCGTTGGGCGGTCCGTCGTACATTGCCTTACGTTTGTGTTTGCGCGACCGATGGGACATTGCGACTGCAATGTACTACGAACGCCAAACGCGCCGCGTGTCCGTAAACACGGCCTAAGAGATCCCAAGTCATCGATGAACTCTCGCGCTGTTCCTATTTTCCAAATAACCTCTTATTTGTGATAGTGGAAGTGTTTTTTATTTCAACACATTATACACACTGTAGCACCGCGTAAGACGAAATTATTCTTGGTTCCATAACTTTTCGATTTGTTAAGATATTGGAATGTTTTTTTTAATAGTTTTGTTATATTTTACTTAAATTTTCTCATGTTAATTTTATGAAAAAAAAAAAAGATCATAAAGACGCTATCACTGTCAAAGAGTTGTTGGTTGACTGTACCTCCATTAGCCGACTAAATGAAGTAAGTACATAGAAGTATGTTATCAGTGCGTCGTATCTGATACTCCTACGCACGTCAACCAGACTTGCTAAGTTTGGTGGCAGCATGTATAGGGGAAGCGTGGGAAATATGGATATTGGTAGTATGTTCATAGTGGTTGATTGGTTAATTAGAGCTGTTTTGATCCTAAATCAGTTTACCACCGTTTGGTGGTTTCGACTTTATGTAAAACCGCATGGCCCATCATCAACATGGAAATATGGTGAAAATTCCACCCATACGGACAAAACATTTTGGAAACACATTCATTATGCGTGTAGCTAAGGAGTGAAATTCCCTGTCAGAGTCTGTGTTTCCTGATAGCTACAACTTAGTGTCAATTCCTACCTAACCAAGTCGTAACAGCATGAAAACGGCTCGCGGCAAGTGTTGTGACAATTCCTACACTGAACTGCTTCAAAAAGCAGGACAGAACTATTTGAAACACGTGCATCAACCATTGGTTGTCAGTGTGTCTTATCGTATAAATTAATAGCAGATTAAATGTTAATTAACATGAATTTTTACTTTACGAAACTGCTACAAGGTCAAATGTCTCCTTCATAGCATTACTGTATTTGGGTAATTCGTCAACTCACATACCATATGGGCCGTAGGTATGTGACCTACGGCCCATATGGTACGAGTTACAGAAAAAAAAAATGGTTTGGTCTGTTTGCAAATCGCCTCGATTACTCGTATATTTTCATTTAATATAAATTTCCATAAACCATGTTTCATTCACCAAAATCACAATTCCATTTACCCACAAAGCACAGTTCCATTTCACCCCAGCCCACCCTAATTATATAAAACAAACTGGGCACGTGACTCATATGGACACAGCTACTGTAGGTACTTACACTACAGTTAGACTTAATCAATTGGATTACTGTAAACAATTGACTAATCTAGGTCGCAGGGAACGAAGGCAGGTTGAGGGGAGAGGGGGGAGGTTAGATCAAACGTATTAGGACATACTTGTGGAAGTGATTTAATTATAGCGGAATTCCTTTTGACGACGACGTAGGTGAAATGAAATTGTGAAAAAGACGGATAAAAAAGATTGCACGTAGCGGAGATGAGAATGTTGAGATGGATGTGTGGTGTGACGAGAATGGATAAAGTGAGAAATGAGTATATTAGAGGAAGTATGAAAGTGGCGCCGGTGACTAAAAAGTTGAAAGGCAATTGTTTGTCTTGGTCTGGTCATGTGAAAAGATATGGATGAAACGCATGTTACAGAAAGAGCTATGAGCATACATGTAGATGATTGGAGAGGGAGAGGGAGGCCAAAGAAGGGAAAGGGAGGAAAATGGGTTAACATCAGACAAGGACAGGCAAATGCTGATAAAGAATAACTAGCTCTTGCCTGTGTGATAGAAGTAATTGTCTCTGTGGAACAAAGCATAGCTATATCTAGCTAATTCTTAAAGCAGGAGTTAAACTCGTCTTTCCATCTTCTCCGTTATTATCTTCCTAGCATATACGGTTGAATGGTATTTTACACGGAGCGACGGCCTATCAAACTTTCACAACCCAGTTACTGGGCAACACGACACTCCTCAGATAGGCTTGTGGACTTTCTGCATCTGAGTACCTGTAACGATTGTTAAAAATCTATGAATGACAACGGCTTTTATGTGCTTTCTTTCTTTAATAAAAGAGAGGAAAGAAACGTATTTATTTTATTTGGCAACCACAGATACTCAGACAGAAAAAAAGCATAAGATAAAAAAAAATACACTGACACAATGTATTTATTTGTCAAGTACATACTTGTGTTCTGAATACTATGATGACATGGTCACCTCGTCCGTAGATGGGAAAACGCTGATCTGACCGAACTACTGGATGACTGATGTGATGTAAATACGAGTACATTGTAAATGACACTATTGTATTACTTAGTAGAGAGGTAAACAGAATTATATACGTCAAACAATTCTGTTTATTGGAACTATTTTTAAATAGTCAGTCACACCTTTTAAGAAATTGTGAAGGTTTATGTATTGTTTTTAGAATTTATGGAATTTCCAATAGGTTATGAGAATTTGGGCAAGGACATTTTATTAGGAATGGTGGCGGCCCAGTGGTATCGGCCCCGACTTACAAGGTGTACGTCGCGGGTTCAAACCCAGCATTACTTTGTAATTTATTTCATCACCACTGTTTTCATAAAACGCTGAAGGAAATATTGCATGGAAACAGGTGTTTCCTGGAACTATTAATACAAAGACACTGATTTCATTAACTCGCACTGGGTAGCGTGGCAGATTAGGTCCCCCTTTCTTATTGAGGAGGCCTGATTCCAAATAATCTCTCTTCAAAAAAAATAATAAAGCACCGGAGGCACGGCCTTGCAGATGTTGAGCAATGGATAGCTAACCGAGACAGAGTCGTTCCACGCGCGATTTAAAGAGAGGTCAGCAAAACCGTAGAGGCCCTGCAAGCTACGGGGAATTTCTTTTATGGAAACCAGCGGTTCTAGCATAAGGCAACTGAAAGATACAGTTAGTAAAAGTCTGACACGTCTTCTCGTTTAACCCTAGAGCGCGAGAAGTCATTGAATGATTTCTCACCTAAAACAAAAGTCATGTTAATAAGCCTTCTACCTCCTAAAATGGACTACAGACCAACAAGATAAAAATGCAAATGTTCCTGCTGATTCATTTCACACCAATTTTCATGAACCCTTCAACCATTGAAGGTGTCAAGTGCGTTCGTTAGTCTGCGTACAAGCGCAAGAGAATGCGTGCATGGTGAGTCACGGGCGGCTGCGCGGGCGGCGGAGGATGGCCCGCGGCCCGCGACCGCGCCTGGGTCAAGGTGCAACGCTGACCTTCCGTGTGTCACTCGGCCTATCTAACAAGCGTGCGTATTAAAATAAAGCCCGTAACTATTAATTTCAAAGTGAATGGAAACTTAGATTTTTAATAATTGTGCTTTAGTAAAGAAACTTTATTCTCTCATAAATCATTAATTCATTAATTCCCAAGAGGACGCCGGCGTCCGCACACCTATTGTCTTTCTATTGTGTCTCTAATTACGCTATTCAATAGGTATTCACTTGAACTATGAGGAAAACAAAATTAAATTAAGGATTATCCTAGAAAGAAAAATCTGATGTAATTTTATTGTTTAATTAACATTGAGTAATTTATAACAAATAATGTTATTTAAAAGCTGGAAGAGATTTCGATATTTTATGCCTTTATGTTAAATAGTTGTAACATTAAACTACATATGTAATAAATAACATTTGTACAATTATTAAATTTAAAAGAAATTTTAAAGAAGATCATCTATATGTTAAACACGACAGACACGACATGTACATATACGAGTATCCCCCAAGTATGTCTTTGCTGATTCTATAGCTTCAATAAAAATTATTACAATATTATGACTATAAATAATTCGTTTGTTTTTCCGTCCAATGATCAATTTGTAAGATTTTTTGAAAACTGCATGTTAGATTCACATTTAGTTGTTATTAATCAGATATATCTATTATGTTGTGATTTATTTTTTGTGTGTGATTGTACATCACTTTAGTGAATGGTTCATAGTCAATTTTCAAATGTTTCCTTCACTTAAACCGAACAAAATTTCCAGATTCCAAGACAACGGGAAGTACTCCACAAATTTTGATTTCCTTTTGAAAGCCAAAATATGTCCCAAGAACGCGCGCTTGAAGGGCTTATCTTGAGATTATTTTGTTTTTTTTTTACTGCTTCAAGTGATAACAGACCTGAACATTTGATATTAATATCAATACCTCCACACGTTCCTGAGAATAAGGGCAGGCCACGCAGGGGTCCTCCGTCGACCCTATCCAAGCTTTTGAAATCAGTTCTTTATAATTTATAATCTCCCTACACTGGCAATAAAGCTAAACGTTAGACGCCACTTTGTAATCCAGCTGAAAGTGATGAAGCTGCATTACACTACAGTGAGTTTTTCGCACTTGTAATATGGCGTGTTTTACTATTTTTATAGTTCAAAAAATTACATATTACTTAGTCTAGCTTTAGGTAAATGATATACTTATTCCTATCAGCGGTAAAATACTTGATACAGGTTTGGCTCAGACAACTCCTTCTGTGCAAGAGACTAAGCTTTTGGACAGTCTATATGTATGGATGGATTGTCTGGTAGGGAACCCCGGAGCCCTGGAATGCAAGGCAAAGTAGAACCATAGGAGTGGGTTTTAGTCAGTGAAAGTCTGACACTCCCTTGTGCTCCGCCTTAGAATAGGAGAAGTCATTGATTGGATGATTACGCACCTACAAAAATCCATTATCTTTTCATCCTCAAGATCAAATATAAATAACAGCACACAAATACCATCCAACATTATCTAGCGTTTATTCCCGTCGACATCCTTCGATAAACTAATCAATACATTCTTATATAGAATGTCATCAACTCATCAACGGACCGTTTTAGCCCGTCTCGAGATCACTCAGCTATCCGCTAGATAAGGAGGCCTATAAATAAATCAGCAAAGAGTCTTTATGGACGGCGGTGTCAACTTGTGGGTCGCAGCGGATGTCAGTGTCCAGGAGATGTAACAGAAGCTTAACTCTTTTTTAACACATGAAAAGATTGTACAGCTCTTTTAAGCTGTGTCGGCTTGCGGACGGCGAGCAATGGGTAGCACGGCGTTCGATCGTTGGTAACCTTCTGGACCGAGCCCAAGTCGTCGATGGCGCGTAGTGATCTCAAGGAGATATCAGCAAATCGTTCGTAACCTCGGGGCCCTGGAACGAAGGCAAAGAATAGTAGGGTCGAAGCCTACTGGGGCCAAGGATCGATTTCTGAAAGGAAGGTTTGGCCCCGGTAGGTATCAATGGCAAAGAAGGAAGAGGAGTGGGTTTTTCCTTAATAAAACTCTGACACTATCCCCCGCCGCGCCCAAGGGAGGGAGATGTCATTAGATGATTTTCCCATCTAAGAAAAAAATCTATGTATATAGCTCCCTCCCTTTAACAGTCCAGTTTTGGTCGACAAATGGATCGCACGAGCTCGTGGTAGCTCTGCTGGTCGCGTGACTATCCAACGATCACTCGTCCAGATCTAGTCTGTTCCTTCAGTCTCGCTCTACCTATAGATCTCCACTCCACCTCATCTTTGACACTTCCTTGTACCAATGTTGTACCTCATCTTCCCTTCTGCCTTTCGCCTGGCTGTGTGACCGGCGTCGGCGCCAGTCAGCAGGTCAACTATGCGCACTGACCGCATATCAACGACTTACCTATATGATCAGTATCTGATCGATTTTCTTTGTTGAGATGAAAGATCAGCTAGGTACGGCAAATCTTTCTGGTGTGAATCATCGGTGCTGTTGCTAAGCCGTAAGATAAGTTTATATTTCTCCACAAACACATGTTTAGCTATATTTTTCAATTGTATGCAAAATAATAATAATTTAGTCAATTGTTGTTCAATGCCTTAAACAACATTATTTTTAGTATATGCGAAACCTGAAACACATGTCTAGTATTTTTATGTAATGAATCTGTGTACAAAATTTCAAAACCGTATCATGAAAAATCACAAAGCTTGTTGTCCGCACAAATTCATAGTCACCGGGCCATCAGGGCGACTGAGGCCCGGCTGGCCGGCCGGCCGGCCGGAGCTGGCTGGTTTCGCAACCAGCTGACCGCTATGACCTGTGTTGTACTTAGTGTCGGTGGTGTCCAACTTGTCACCGTTTTTAAATATTTTTGGGAAAAAATAAAAATGATGTAAAAAATATCGGAATCTATTCAGTTACTGATTCTGAACAAACTATAGTCAGGTTTCGCATATACTAAAAATAATGTTGTTTAAAGTCAATCACCAAGCTATCAAAACGGTGAAGGAAAATATCGTGAGGACACCTGTATGTCCTAAAACCTGTGATGACAATGATTGTATTTACTATTTAAGTTTCTATACCATTGGTAGCCGTTGTAGCTATGCTGTAGATCCAGATAAAATCAATTCAGAGTATGGCCAATGTTTCAATGGGACCACGCAATATTTCAAAAATTACCGATATAAAATTCTGAATTTACAATTTACTAAATAATTAACCATATCAAAATCACCGATTTGGTTGACGGAATTACTCGTATTTGCAGAGTTGAGTGCAACAATTAAATTGTAATTATTTCCTTGATCTACGCTGCGCTGGACCATAACGAATGGGTGATTTCGGTGTTTAGCCTACCTGTGCTGGCACTGACATTAGTCCACCTGTTCAGTTTTAATTGCAGTAATTTATACTGTACTCACAGATATATATACTAATAAAAAAAAATCTCAGGCATCAGTGTTATTACATTATTACCGACAAATACACTCGTACTTACAAAACTATGTTGGTCGGCCATCACAAAAACAAATAGGTGCATATAAAGTATCTGGAAATCAGAATTGTTTATCAAGCTCTAATGCAATACATGCTGCTTGATAAACTTGCCATTGTAGACCCATCCAGCCTTTCCTACTTACTTTCAGGATGTCGTTGGTACTCCCAATTCCTTCCTTCCTAATTCCTTTTGACTTAGATATAAGTAGATGTAGGTAACGCTTTAGTGGGTTATACTATTCAAGAAATACTGCTTTTGAAGCAGTTAGGGGCCGTTCAAATATTACGTAATCAGATTTTTGGCAAATATTAATCAACCTTCCCCCCTCGTCAGCAAAAGTAAGCAAAGCTCTCACCCCCCCATGTTCACGTAAACATTGGTAACTACATGCATATTTCAATGTACTCTAGTTTCGTTATTAATTAATTTAATGAGCAAAAGTTACAAGTCTAAAAATAAGGAAATAGGCTTGAAATAGAGAAATTAAAAAAAAATAGCTTTGCTTTTGGCACCTTTCTCTTAAAAACTATATTTTTTTTATTAAGTATTGCTGACGTAATCACTATCCAAACCCCCTCATCCCCCATGTCATCAAAAATAGGTAAAGCAAAAGCCCCCCCTGTAGTGCTTACGTAATACTTGAATGGCCCCTTAGTATACACAATGGTTGCTTTTAAAACCAGTAATGATATTACTTCATGTGCTATTGCAAGTATTTAGATCAAACTTCATCATGCTTGCTTTTATCCTTATTGACCTCAATACGAAATTTTGCGTTATATATTTTATTCGTCTAAGTAGCCCCTTCAAGTTATATCATATCCCTTACCCTATCCATTGCTTGTTTGGTCTTCTCCTTTTAGAGCCATTGAGATTCTTCTCCCCCTCACATCACACCAAGGCAATGATTTCCATGCAACTTTATGGCCAAGAATTTCACATTCAGACATGCTTTTGTACGATCATTCATCCATATACGTGAAACAAGAAAGTAAGTGACTGAGATATCAACACACGTCTGGTACTACTAGGAGTAAGAAATTTTGCAAGGTTTTATGACGTAGGAGAAAACTATGAGAGAATTTTCCAAAATTCACTCCCTAAGGAGCTGAAAAAGGGATCCGAAGATCAAGAAGCCTGAATTCACATGGGTGAAGCCGCTGACAGAAGCTAGTCATTCCATATTCCATCTATTCTCGAACACGCGGGCTTGCGGACGGCGGGCAATGGGTAGCTTGCTGTCCGTCCGTCCGGTAACAGACCGGTCCGAGCCCAAGTCGACTACGGCGCGCACTGTTGGGACGAAGACTCTGGGACGAAGGCAATGAAAGGAGCAGGGTAGGTTTTTAGTCAGTAAGAGTCTGACACTATCTCCCGTCCCACCCAATGGCGGGATTTGTCATTTGATGATTTTACCTACCATAAAAAAAAAAAAACTATTCTCGAACAAAAATCAATTTGACGACTTTTGTATTGTATTGAATATTTTAGAAGAAGAATAAAAGAAGTAAGTAGGTAACAAAGTTAGAGAAGAAGTGGTTATATTGATAAAACATGCACAAAAGAAAGCTATTCCAAAAATAAAGTTGTTTTAAAAACATAGTTCATAAACACAGGTTATTCGTCAGAACCCTATAACACATCAACAGAGGGGGTTAAAGTTTTATTGTGCAATAAAACTTGTACGGAATTAACTTTGTTGCCCTCGAGACCACCCGAGCCCTCGGCGGATAGATCGGTACAGTCGGGTGCCATCGGGAATTTCAGTGAGTTCATAAATGGTTGGAATATGTCACTTCAAGTTTTGGAGGTATGCGGAACAGAGAGTGAAGTCCCACATACCTCAGTTGAAAAGGGAGGATCCTCCGACCAAACACACATACATACATCGGCTTATTCAAACCACGCGGAGAACTTTAATTGCGCGATGCATGATTAGTTCTTATGTGACGTCATAGATGTCGCTACAAAGTAAATTATTGGTACCTAATTAACTGCAGCCGATTAGATTTAAAGCCATAATTGTATTTCATTAGTTAACTCTTAAGGCAGAACTACACTGCGAACACGTGCGCCACACACGCCGATCTGGGCGCGTAGTCGGTTCTTATTCAAGATCTTGCATGCATGTATTATTTTAATTCTGTATGCATACTCATGTTTGAGCAAATAAAAATTTCTTATTCTTATTCGGTCTCCATACATTTCATATGGAAACTAGACTCGTAAAGCTACTCTTTATCCACGCCACGCGACGTCGTTCTAAGTAAAAATCATGCGTGTTACACGTATGCGTCTATCTAATGTAGTTCTAGCTTAGGGTAGCCCACAAAATTTGGTCGTAAATGATATATTTTAATGAACATAAGGCCTGACAGCAAAATAAATTGTTTTTTTTTTTAAGGTAGCAAATCATTCAACGACTTCTTCCGCTGTAGGGCAAACCGGGGGCGTCTCAGACTTTTGCTGACTAAAACCCACTGTTATGTTCCTTCTTTATCTTGCGTCCCGGGACCCCGGGGTTCCTTTCTGAACCACCCATGACGTGCTAGCGTGGAGCGTTCACCTTTACTCTTAATTCTCCTTTATGTACTCATACCCAGGTTGAAAAATCTCGTCTTCATTCGTGGCAAATAGAACTTGTTTGGGCAATATCTCAAGTGTCGCCATCATGACCTGGTCCTGCGCATCTCGCAACTGACGAATTCTCGTGATTTTAACCTGGTCCACGGTCAGCTTGAGAGAGGCCTTCTTACGTTGCATCTTGGGATGCGTGGTGCCATTCCAGTACCTTTCGGCTTAGCTCGGTTAGAGAGAACATCCCTCGGCCGAGGTCCAAAAAAAACCTCACCTGCCTCGGCTGAGGGACGTCCACACCAACCGAGCTTCGCGAGGCTGCTCGCTCAGTGTGGACCCGCCTTTGACCACCGGTTCTGCGAGCAATATACCCGGCCCACTGTCACTTAAGTTTGGCGATTCTTCGACCTATGTCTGCAACCTTGATTCTCCTGCAGATATCTTCATTTCTGATTCGAGCAAGCAAAGAAACTATTAACGACTTAAAACTTAAGAGAATTAATTATAAAAGCAATTACTTTACAATTGTGTAGTCGATCATACTGACGCAGCCGCCGGGCATCGCCCGCATCGTTACAAACTTAGTGACAAACAAACACGTGTTGATATTAGGGGAACATGTGCGTTTACGCATCTTAACCATATCATTCGAAACTGAACCTTTTATCTTACTAATAAGGTTTGATTTCCCATGAGCCTGTTTAAAATTTTTGAGTTGATGAATTATAAACTGTTAGCTGAAGAAAATTGAGTTGAAAACAGTTTGTTAATTCAATAAAAGCTGCGTAATAACTTTTTCGTCTTTTATGCTTTTAATAACAAGTATTAGTTCAATTATTTTTTTAAAAGTCTATTCAATTTCCGACTTTATTTTTTCTACGCAAGATTTAAAATTCATTACATAGTCGGTGTTATTTTAAATATTGTACTAGTGTTTAGGTTTTCTTTGATAAACTAACCAATTTATTTTAAACTCTATTTCCATTTATTCAAAACCCAAAATACAATTGTTATGATATTTGTAGACCACGTGCGACAAAAGAAGGGTGTCATAATAGGTTAGAAAAGGGTTACTGTAGTGTATTTGTTATCAACAAAGTGTAACGCGCATGCGCGAGCGACTCCAGCGCATGTGTTCGATAAATGTTGAGTAATAATATTGTAAGTATTGTGTTGATTGGAATGTTTAATTACGTAGCAAGAAATATCTGGGTAAGAGGGGTGGTTGAATGGGTTTTGTTGTAGTAAGATAATCTAAATATTATAAACAGAGGTCGGAGTAGGTAGATTGATTTTATATACTTGCGTCAAGATATTATAATATGGACATGCCATTTTAACCATAATGTGCGGGAATTACCGGAAAAGGTTCCGGGATTGGAATTATGGACTAAAATAAAATAAAGCGTCATACTGTCAAGCGTCATTTCTAATTCAACAGTAAGGGAGAAAATACGGTGTAACTATTCCAAGGTATTTTTGTATAAAATAAAATACTGATTTCTTTCACCATTAGCTAACACTGGCAGCATAGATTGATATTATTAATACGTTTTTCAGCTTAAATACAAATTCGTGCTAATTTCAAAATTCCGGAACACAATAAATATGAAGTTCCGGTATTTTGGAGGCATATCCATATTATCTTCTACGTTTGACGTCAACGACCTTAAATCAATCTACCTACTCCGACCTCTGATTATAAAGGTGAAAGTTGATGGTGTGTGTGTGAGTGTGACAATCATACATTGTTACTTACTTCTTCAGTTCTGTCCAGAGATAGCCCAAGACAGAGGTTTGGATAGAGAACCTTTACCCAGCAGTGAGACGCAATACAGGCTAAAAATACATATAAATTATTACTAGCTTTTGCCAGCAGCTTCATCGTCAAATTGAAGTCAAAGTCGGATAAAAAGTTGCCTATGTTCATAAACAGATAAACATATTTATTGATAAAAATTACATTTGCAAGTCATAATTGTTTTATAATTAAATGAAGTGTGAGTTAAATAAAAGCAAGAGTTTTCGAAATTCATTATTTCATTAAAATTAATTAAATCTCTCTCTTAGAGAGGAGGCCTGTGTCCCAGCAGTGGGAACATTAAAAGGCTGATGATGATGATGAATTAAATAATAGTAAAATATAAATAATAATAAATTGATACTCAGAGTTCAAGCTTCCTGCGTACCAAATTCCATCAGAATGGGTTTAGTGTTTTAACTGTAAAAGCCTAACAGAGAGACAGATGTACAGAGTTCCTTTAAAACATATAATATTAAAATTGGATATGGATTAATTATTTATTTTTTTGCCCACATGATAATATCTCAAAAACAAAAGTAACGATGGTTGCTAAACAACTTTAAATCGTTATAAGTCTCAAAAAAATTGAGTGAGTTCTTAGCCTTTCCCGCTAGAAGACCACAAAAGAAATCAAATACAGTACTACTCCTCTGCCTAACACAGTCGAGTAAAAACCAGACGACGATCACTCAAAAACTGCTTCATACATCCAAATCAGGAGACCCACGAAAAAACCGAGCCACCACCACGTGTGGAGCAATCTACCAACGGCTATCGAACCCCTCGTAATATATCGGTCAGAGGAACTTCACCAATTGGGGAGCATTGTCAGCCACTTGGCCGGTCACTGACTCCGTGATCAGATTAGATAAGCCTGCATGTGCGCTGTGACCCATATCTGTTGGTTGTAGATAAAGATGCAGATGTTGACTTTGGTTTTAGAAGTGTACATGTGAGGAATTAACATGTTTGTGGTGATGAGCTCGCTTATTTAATATTAGATGATGTACCACCTAATGATGTCCAACCAGGGATCAAACTCAAACTGAACTTCAACTTTTGATTAATGGCCTTTATGGAAGAGTCACCACAATTTTGCCAATAACACGTACAAACTGATTTATTTCAAGTAGATCATTGACAGACACTTTTGAATAGTCAAAATATCGGTCAGTCAAAAAAAGTGAAGCTAAATAGCACGTTCCAAAGCGTAGATCTCTATGGAGAAGAACGTGCAAGAAACTCCATGGACACTCTGGTAGCCCTGTTTTAATGGTATAATTTCGCAGGAAGTTTTTCTAAGTTCTAGAGTGGCTACCACGGACCGAATACTCCCTTAGAAAGCCCCGACAAGGTGGAAGGATGACTTGGTGAGGGTCACGAGAATCCAAGTGGACGCCTGTCTGCTAAAATAATGACAATGATGAAGGGTGTTTTACATAGCGTTGACGGAGAATCTAGAAAACCGAAACCCGAAACATTTATCATACTACCTATGCTATAAGATTGATAAAGTATCATATGCTATTCCAAGACATGGTCTATGAAATTACGAGTACGATTTGGAAAAATCTTCGAGACTCGATTCGGAAATAAAACTCTTTTCAAATATAAGCCGCACGAGTTGGACTCGCACTTACCTGGTTTTGTTTGTAACAAATCCCTGTCATCATGGCTAAATTGAAAAAAAAAAAATGGTTTCCTATTTGGTAGCTTTTCTATTTAAGGAGAGCTAGCTATCACTGTATAGTCGTTTTCTGTCATCTAAATGGCCTAACACAAGTAAAACACATAAAGTATAGTGTTGAAATTAATGTCCTAATATTTTTAGTTATTTACTGATACTATTAAGGAGTGGCGCCATCGGTAGCCCCAGAATAGACCACTCAAGCTTTTCCGCATGTGTCGCAAGGAGTAATTAAGAAACTATAAAAAATATAATTATGAGTTAGGGTTCCCACATTGCTGCGATGCGTTTTCGTGCAGCAAAGCATCGGTTCATGTGACCCTATAATGTGCGATGCGAATCGATGCGCAAGTTCTAGCGATGCGTCGTGCAAACTCGCAGATTATTCGTAGTTTTCACAGCAGTGGTGATGAAATAAATAACACAAAGTAATGCGCCTGGCTGGGTTCGAACCCGCGATCTAAAATTCATAATTCGGGGCCGTTACCACTCGACTACCACTGCTCTTAAATATTGGATAATAATAATATGATTCCCAAATATACATACCAAAGAAATCTCCTTTCTACTCATAGCGATTCTTTACCGACATCTTTTACAAAGGGAATACTCGACCCAATATAATATTGAGCGTTTGATAGCCGGATGTGAGTCGCTTGACGCTCTGATCATTTTTCCCTTGTGTAACGGGACACACGGATCTTCTTGTGCTTGCTGTAAAGCAAAAAACATTGAACATGTGCCTTGATTTGGCTTCTAAACTCATCACAGCTACAGGCATTGATGGAAGGGCATTGAATTCTGACCTAGTAAATGGGTTGAATGTTTTCTTGTAATGTTTTTTTCAGGGCTTCGACCCCGTGTCATGTGCCTCAAAACCTGTGGTGTTATTTTTTAAGAAAACGCAGTGCTGCCACAACGACGAACACCCATATAGGATACATTGGATTGTCAACCTAATTCACCTATCAATGTATAGGTGCATTAGGTTGTTGATTTTTAGATTTTTAGATTGATTTTTAGCACCACTGTGCATTTTTCGGGATTGGGAGGCACGTGTGGCACTTTCTGATAGCTTTTTATTAGTAACACAATTTAAGTCATTGGAGAGACGATACTTACGTAAATTTAAAATGAAAGAAGTTTAGATACTGTAGGTTTAGAGAAAAGATCTTGCGTCAAGCAGTCTCCTAATTTGTTTATAAGTTTTTGTCACTATTTTGGTGTAAAATAAGTTTAATCTATTCTATTCTTAGCTTTTTTGGTATCTGAATGTTTTTTTTATGGGAAACAACCCATGAATAGATATTAAAGTAACTTCTCCCTCCTTGGGTGTTGTGAGAGAGACTGCAGAATTTGCTGTATAAGGCCTACTAATTTAACTGGCCTGTATAATATAAATAAACTAGCTTTTGCCCGCGGCTTCGCTCCTGTCAACTGACTACCTACCCTTCCCTAACTAAACTATACTTCAAAAGTTTTCGGGCCCATCGACCATCCTTTTTGGAGTCGCACAGATCAATTGCTTTTCTATTTCTTTATTTGGTTTTTAAAATAACTTGAGTGTGTGAGATCCAAATAAATATTTTCTCTTCCTTTCATTGTTCTGCAAGCAATGTGGCTCTGTCCACGTTACCAATTAAGTTTGGCGATTCTTAGGGCGATCACCTTGTCTCTCCTTTTCGATTCGATTACAAGGAAACTCCGAGGATAATCCTCTTCATTACCCTTTGAATGACTTTAAGTTTTCTGAAGAGGCCCATTGTCAAATCATTAATCTATTACAAAAAGAATATTACCATTTATGTACATAAGACTATTGATATTTTTTGTGTACGATTATACAATACAATCAATCTAGTTTTTGCAGACAGTGTGTACAATAACCGGTGGATGACATCATTACATCTACCTTCCTAGTGGCTTCACAGCTTCGACTGTCTGTCAAACATATCACTAGGATAGTCTTGTGGTTTGACTTATCATTATCTTTACAATTTTACATAGTATAAAATAAAGACACTTTTCACGTCTGTCTGTTTCTTCGCTAATAATCCTTCAAAAATAGAAAGAAGACAGAAAGCGGGACATCTTCGAACAGAAAACAGTAGTAGAAGTTATAAATATGTACTGGAGATTATGAACGAACTAATTCCTGCTGTGTGTGTGTCCGACGCATACTATTCCCGTATTTTTTGTAAGACTGTTGAAATATAATTCCGAGTTCAATCCGATGTAATCCTTTTATTCGAAAATCCACTGCGCTCCATCACCCAACCAAGGGCGCCGGCGGGTTTTGGAATACCTAATGGGTGCTCATGCTGACTGAAAAAAGTGGCAAAGTGTGAGAAGAAAATCTTACACTGATCGACCGACAAATAAATAAATGTCCTACAAGCTTACATACTGCGTACTAAATTACTAATTTATGTTTGACCAAAATATAAAATGAAACCATTATAATTATAAACCACTGCGTTTAACGGGTCGTCGGGTAATGAAAAACTGCCCATCCTATCCACTGTTTATTTCTCATGGGTGCTCGAGCCCTTGAGCAGTGGAGTCGGCGCCCCTGAACCCAACAATATGGTTTCACACCTCAAGAAAAAAGGACAAAGCTTGACAGAGGATAGCTTTTTTGTAGTAATCTATTTTCATCCTAAGAAGTCCAGTTCACAATGAATGAACACACAAACAGTTTCCTATAAATATTACAACCAAAGAACCGAACTGACGATGGCCTATGACCTTCTTCAAATAAGTACGTTTTTATGTGCAGTGTCATCATTAGATCACATCACCGTCTTCACACGCGTGCGCTGTGTTGTGCTTGATTCAACATCTTTTTGTGATTGATAGACATAGTTTTTTCACCAGGATATTGTTTAGTCACGAGTGGAGGAAACTTGTTTATAAAATAGGTATTAATGTTACTAATCTTGACAGGACAATGTCTTTCCGAAAGGTATGTTTGCTCAGTGGTTAAGGCACCCTCTCACCACACACGGTGGAGCACACAGTCGAGGTGTGCCCCGCTTGGGAAGAGCATCGCCGTGTCCTTGTGGGGGCGATCGGCGGCAGCGATCTCTCGCGCCGGAGTTTGGTTCAAGCCATGCTCCGGAGCGAGGAGGAGTGGCAGGCGGTCGCCTCCTTTTGCGAAGCAGTAATGCTAGCAAAGGAGGAGGCCGACCGCATCAGGACCAGGATCAACGGCGTACACGCCGCCGCCGCCGCCGGGTTTCCGATCCCGATTTCCGGCCACCGTAGGCGCGGGCTCGCGGACGGCGGGCAATGGGTAGCTCGCTGTCCGTCCGTCCGGTAACAGACCGGTCCGAGCTCAAGTCGTTTACGGCGCGCACTGTTCCCGCGCGCCTCAAGGAGTCAAACTGTAGGGGCCCGACAGGGCCGAAGCCTACTGGGGTCAAAGGGTATGTGAAAATGGCACCCGGGGCCCTGGGATCAAGGCGAAGAATGGAACGGGGTAGGTTTTTAGTCAGTAAGAGTCTGACACTACTTCCCGCTCCACCCAAGGGCGGGATTTGTCATTGGATGATTTTACCAACCAAAAAAAAAAACCCTCTCACCAAACGAGTCGAACCAGCTAATGCTAACGGCTTCGCCTGCGTGAAAGTCGGTTTCTGCATACAAACTTCCAACCCCCGTTTTAACCCCTTAGGGGTTCCGGGCCTTGGTTCAGGCCATGGTCCGTAGTGAGGAGGGATGGCAGGCGGTCGCCTCCTTCTGCGAAGCAGTAATGCTAGCAAAGGAGGAGGCCGACCGCATCAGGCAGAGGCAACGGGGCGCTCGCCCCAGCCGCCGCCGGGATTCCGATCCCGATTTCCGGCCACCGTAGGCGCGGGCTTGCGGACGGCGTGCAATGGGTAGCACGCTGTCCGATCGTCCGGTAACCGACCGGACCGAGCCCAAGTCGTCGACGGCGCGTTCTGTTCCCGCGCGCCTCAAGGAGCTGTCAGCACACCGAAGAGGCCCAGCCTGCTAACTGCAGGCAGGCAGGGTCGAAGCCTACTGGGGTCATGGGTTAGTTCCGAAAGGAATGCTCGACCCCGGCACGATAGGCTACGAAGGAACGGGGTAGGTTTTTAGTCAGTAAGAGTCTGACACTACTTCCCGCTCCGCCCAAGGGCGGGATTTGTCATTGGATGATTTTACCTACCATAAAAAAAAAAAAAAAAAAAAAAAAAACCCCTTAGGGGTTTTTTTTTATGGTAGGTAAAATCATCAAATGACAAATCCCGCCCTTAGGTGGGGCGGGAGATAGTGTTAGACTCTTACTGACTAAAAACCTACCCTGCTCCTTTCATTGCCTTCGTCCCAGGGGGCCCCTTAGGGGTGGAGTTTCGTAAAATTCGTTCTTAGCGGATGTCTACACCCTATCAAAGTCAAAGTCAAAATGTTTTTATTTCATATAGGCCTACATGGGCACTTATAAAACGTCAGAAGCTTGTGCTATAAGGAACCTACCTACCAAATTTAAAGTTTGTAGGTGTTATAGTTTCTGAGATTTCGTGATTAAACAGTGAGTGGTATTTCGCTTTTATTTAAACAAAAGATTATAGTTGTATCCGTTCTTTGTCTCATAATTATTATTGCACTAACCACTATTTATGACTCTGTACTTTTTGTGTGCATCAATAAGGTGTTGGAACAGTTTTTGTCTCTTGCGGTATCTTTTGAAGACCAGACCCTCTTCATGTGATGGAGTAGGTATTAATACTTCGACAGGGAATCACAAGTGAATTAAACAAAAAAGTTAGATAAAATTTAGATTATTTTAACGCAGCTATGACAAGACTTCAACATTGAACTGTGGCTTTGTAGTGAATGCGTGCGAGCGTGTAAGAGGGATGATGGAGCATATACACCCTCTATAGCTCCATCTCTTTAACAATTCAGTTTAGGCCGTAAAATGGATCGACGCATCCTCAAGTTAAAAAATGTGAAAGAGCGAAAGAGCTTTCTAAGAAAGCTTTCCGAAAACTTTCATATGTGCTGAAGAAACTAATTCGCGAGGGGCTATTTTTCTTTATGAGAAGTGATCAAATATCTTCTCCCGCTCTAGGTGGGGCGAGAGGGAGAGTCAGACTTACTGACTACAACTTGCCTGTGTTCCTTCCAGTTGCCCTTTGCATTTCTGGGTAAAAGTGAATCTTTTGTTCAAAGGAACTAACTTCTGCTAGCGGCTTTGCCTGCGACAACAGAAACATACTTCCTGAAAAAAAGCTACCTTATATGCCATACCAGGTCATAGTCTACCCTTGTGCCAATTTGATCATAATTTGTTCAGCCGGTTGAGCGTGACGAAGTAACAAACATACGCATTTACAAACTTTCGCCTTCATAATATTAATTTCACTGTTCTCTTCAAAATCAAAAATATTCCGTACACCCAAGCAATAAATATTTGTAACAAAAAACCTATAAACAGCGACCTAGACCCGATTACGTTAATATTGCAATAACTCGGCCATCGTGTAGCTTACAGTGGGCCAGCGTGGGCGACTGTGTGCCATGCTGGATCGTGTGCACTTCAATGATTGTGATATTATCTTAGGTATTGAAGATTATAGCAAATAATGATGAGGTCAAGTTTTCTAGCAGACAGTTTGGCGTTGAAAATCTACACTAATATTATGAAGAGGTAGTTTGTTTGTTTTTTTTTTTTGTAGGAGGTAATCTTTGCAATTACTGGTCCGATTGCTAATTTTTTTTTCGCCGGTAGAAAGCTGATTTATTTTTGAGTGACATAAGCTATATTTTATGTACCTACGCGAACGAAGCCGCGAGAAATAGCTAGTTTTATATCAGAATCATCACAGATTCGCAATCATTGACTGGCCTGTTGGTCTAGTGGTTAGTGGCCCTGACTGCTATGCCGGAGGTCGTGGGTTCGATTCCCACTCAGGACAAATGTTTGTGTGATGAGCACGATCATTTGTTCTGTGTCTGGGCGTTCTTTATCTATAATGTGTATGTATTTAGAAATATATAAGTATGTTTATCAGCTGTCTGGTACCCATAACACAAGCTCTGCTTAGCTTGGGACTAAGACGGTGTTGTGTGATAATTGTGGAAATATTATTATTTATTATTATTGAAAGACCTTCTACAAGGTCGACCAATTTTTTTTAAGGTAAGAAATCATGGAATGTCTTGACAAACTTTACTAACTGAACTGTTCCTTCAGTTGACCTTTTCTTTCTAGGATCACGGGCAAATATTTCAGAAGTCAACCCATGACCCTAGCAGGCATCGGCTCTGCTAGGCCCCTACTGCTGACATCTCCTTGAAGCACGCGTGGAATTATACGCGCGTTCGACGACTTGTACCTGGGCTCGGTCGGGACGGTTACCATATAGCCGGACAGCGAGCTGCCCATTGCTCGTTGACAGCAAGCCCGTGTAAGGTGGATCGATGACCTGTCAATGCTGGATACAATCAATTGTATTGGTTAGAATTAGAATACGTGAGGTTGATGATAGCTTCAGATTTCATAGCTTTAGTTTTCGCAGGATACATATGTGTAGAATCCTGGTAATCAAACCATGCTGCAGCAGGACCTCCTCATCATCATCATCATCAATCGTGTAAGCCGAAAGACGTTCGCTGTTGGACATAAGCCTCCATTAAGTGTCTATCGGATTTCTGCGACCCCCATCAGGTTATCGGTCCACCTTCCAACGCTGCGTCTTCCCGTACGTGAACCAGTTTCAGTACCAGACCTACTGCTCCTTCTAAAGTAGTTTTCTGCTACAAAATTGGACCAAGTATTTTTTTTTTTTTCGAAGAATAACATAAAAGTAGCCAACGCACTTTTTGCTAATGTCAAATGTAAATTACCAAATGTCTTTAACAAAAAAATGTATGTATTTAAATCCGCTTTGCTTGAAAAAAAAGTGATAAATTCTGTAAAAGTCGGACATAGAAGAATGTAAAGATTTAACGTGTACTTAACCTCAAAGCTATTTGTTTGCAAACCAAAGGAGCAACCAGCGGTCACGTTGGGTAACGGTTCAAGGACTGGGAGGCCATGGTGACAGTGTTAGCGATTAACGGGAGAGAGTTATTATTATTTTATTATTTTTTACAACTTTCACACAACGCCATCTAGTCCCACACTAAACACAACAAAGACAACTGATTAACATAATTATATATTTCTAAATCCACACATACCTATTAAAAGATAAATAATACCCAGACACAGGACAAATCTGTCTTGGGTAGCAGTTGACCCCACGAACTACGGTATCAGGCAGTCAGGGCCCCTAACCACTAGACCAATCCAACAGGCCAGTTTTACTAATTTATTATACTCTTGACAGGCTTCACCCTCCACATAAACTGTAGACCCTCGTTTCATCCTCTTTATGGTTCATTTCAAAATATCATTTCTAATTCTTTGTAGACATCATAAAATGGGTTTGGACTGGCTGTTGGTAAGTCCGTTTCTTGTCGAGCCTCTACAATCGAAACGCCTCAGAGTAAGTATTATTTATACCATAAAAACTACAGGATGTAGCGATGAACATTGAGGAAATGATTACATTTCATTTTGAACGATGTGAACTTAGCTACGAATTTTGCTGAGATGATGTCATTCGATTAGTTTTCTACTTGAAGCCTTAACTATTGAACGATTGGGTCTCCTAGAGAGGAGGCTCACCCAGCAGTGGGAACATTAAGGCTGATGCTATGCTATGCTATGCTTAACGATTGTGGCTAAGCCTGCAGGACTTTGCATTTTATATATGCAGAAGATTATGTAATTTTTCACCACTAATTGTGACCGCTGCCGCTTGCAGTGCCACCTCGCCCTTACCAAGTACAGTATGGTGCCACTAGTTTATTTTATTTTGCTAATGTCCACTCAATTTGCACTTGCCGACAAACATGTCACATTTGTCGAATGCATGTCGTTTGTCTTAAACAGTGGTTTGTTTGAGCACTTTTAAAATGTTTGAACTATTACTATCTGTTTGTGTGAAATTTTTTGAGATATTGGTAAATTTTGTTGCGGTATTTTGACAAAAAAATTAAAAATGCAAACTGTACGACACCATTTTTAAGACTCCGCTGTCCATCCGTCTGTCACCACGCTGTATCTCATGAACCGTGGATAGATAGTTGAAATTTTCACAGATGATGTATTTCTGTTGCCGTGAATAAATATTTAAGTGGGGCTCCCATACATCAGACATGATTTTTTTGCCGTTTTTATAGGTACAGAATCCATCGTGCGCGAGTCCGACTCCCATTTGGCCGGTTTTTGACACGTCCGAGAGCCTGAACGGTTTCTTGCATTTTAACTTTGAGAGGTGTCGTTAGAATCATCTTGGAGTTATGTGTTTTTGACAAATCCCACCCTTGGGCGGGGCGGGAGATAGTGTCAGACTCTTACTGACTAAAAACCTTCCCTGTTCCTTTATTGCCTTCGTCCCAGGGCCCCGGGGTTCACTTTCGCACAACCCTTGGACTCAAAGACCATCTGAGACATTAATGCATGGATGGACAAACTGCATTGTTCTAATATAATTTGACCATTACATGTTTGATGTATGGACTTTAAAAGTGACGCTAGGTATGTCCTCAGAAAATATTATAAAAAAAGCTTAAAATGGCAGATTTTTGATGCCGAATTATGTTTCCAAATTTTTTTTTGGTTTAAATGTTAGTGTTTGGATTATGATTGTAATTTAATTTTATAATTGGAGTATCTAAGGGATGCTTTATTCAAGTTACATGTCATATAATCTCAGCCTGTTCAAATCTATGTGGCTCCACATTAATCAAAAGCGGATATAACAATCCAATTACCTACTTGTCATTATTTCAGGTCAATTACAAGTCAAATTCGACCTTTCCGAATCTCGCATACCTCCATACATTAGCATATCAAGCAGACATTACTATTGCCAACCGATTGAACGATACACTTCATTACTATCCACCAGATAATTCATAGGTCATGTGCCACGTTAGTGGAGATCTGTTGCGACAGTAATAGTTCACTTTCCATTTGATTCTGTGATGGATGAGAAGAATTGTGTGTATTGATATGTGTGGCCTTACCACGTGTGGTTAGTGACAGTTGCTATCGCTATTAGTTTTGACAGTAAATAGTTCACTTTCCATTGAATGCTTTGTGAACTGCTGATGGATTAGAAGAGTTATGTGTATTGATATGTATATTCTTACTAAGTGTGGGTCATGACAGTTGCTATCGCTATTAGTTTGGACAACAAATACTTTGCTTTCCATTTGATGCTGTTTGCATTGCTGATGGGTGAGATGAGTTATGCGAGGTCTTACTACGTGTGGTTGGTGACAGTTGCTATCGCTATTAGTTTTGACAGTAATAGTTTACTTTCTATTTGATACTACATGAAGATACGTGTGTGTGATACTACGTAAGGGTCGTGACAGTAGCTGAAACCTCTAGGACTTTAGAGGTATCAGTAACAGACGTATGATGAGATCAGTTAATGACCAAAGTTCTAAAATTGTATCAGAAATGAATGTAAACAAAATAAAGATAATGACTAACAGCCATAAAAGACATATTGAATTAAGAGGAAACAACATGAAGTATGTCATCTCTCTAACATATGACCATTTTTTTTTTTTTGTCATTCCATAATAACATATACTCGCAAGTTTAACGGCATTAAATTTGCAACACTATGTCATATTTGAATGACATCACCAGAAATGTTTAACTCAAGTCCTACTAGACGTTGACGGCGTGTACTATACCACGCGTGCCTCAGGAAGATGTCAGCAAACCGTAGGGGCCCAGCAGGGTCGAAGCCTACTGAGGCCAAGGGTCTGCTTCTGAAGGGCAGACTCGGCCCTGGTATAAAAGGCAACGAAGGAACTGGAGTGAGTGTTTAGTCAGTAAAAGTCTGACACAAAAGGCCAGGAGATGACACTAGATGATTTCTCCACCTAAAAAAAAGTTCTACTAGACCATCTACTTCCGAGGATTCTACTTTTTAGTGGTCCAGCCAGGATAAATGTTTATGATATGAGCAGGATCATTTGTTCTATAATATTTATGCATTTAGAAATGTAAATGTATGTTTAGCAGTTGTCTAATACCCATAACACAAGCTCTGCTTGGCTTGGGACTAGACGACGTTGTGTGATAGTTATGGAATATTATTGTATTATATTATCTACGAGTATCTATTTTTGCTTGAAGTGGGAAATCAATAAAAAATTCTTCCACTCTGGATGAAGCCAGAGGGCAAGTCCCACTCTTACAGACTAAAACCAACGACGTCTGAAGCGTCTCCTGTCATAGCAGCTGAGGATGTCTGTTCTTTCACAGTTGTGGCCATCCCTTTAATTAGCATTACTGATCACAGAAGAACCTGAAGCTGAGAGAATAGATTTCTATGACTTCTATGGAATCAGTAGGTTCTAAAGATTGCCTCAACGAACAAACAGTTTTATCTCTATAAAGATTGCAAAATACAAACCTGGAGCTTACAGAAATTCAATCTGTAAGCCTTTCGTTACGGGCCTGCTGATCCAATTTATGTGATTATAATTTACGATTATGATTGATTTAATTCCTTTAAATGTAAGTAATTAACAGTATATTCAAATTAAACTGCAGCTGCATTCAGCTGGCGTACAATCAACTGCAGGTCCATTGATTTAATATAACTTAATTCCGCCAAGTCCGTTCCATCATCGTAAAAAAATTTCATGGTGGACATCCCACCAATGCTCAAAAAACGTTTTGGGAACAAATTCATTGTGCGTACAGCTAGGTAGTGGAATTCCCTGCCAGGTCTGTGTATCCAAAGAACGTTTTAAGTTCCTTCATGACACACATAGTAGACATTTGAGATCATCGGAGAACTTGAAGCTTTTGATGCCCTCACATTCTTCTAAATTCTGTGACAAGTCATTCACGGTCCAGGCGGTGCGATTATGGAACGCGTTGCCGATGCCAGTTAGGCAAGCCCAATCGCTAGGTTCTTTTAAAAACCTTGTCAAAGAACATTACCTTTCTCTCTAATATGATTTTGCTTCTATCTAATTTAGTTTCTTCCATCACTACCCTTTATTCTTTTCTTGATTTTTCTTTGTTCGCTTTTATTTAATTGTGTAACACATAATTATATATATATTATATATTAATATTATATACATGTACTGATAAATTTAAAAGATTTGACATTTAATGATGTTTATGCCTGCAAAGAACCCAATGACGCATTTAACAAGTTCCATGACACATTTAAATTGTTTTATGATATGTGCTTTCCACTTAAGAGAATAAAAAGATACTCAACAAAAAAACCGATGTGGATAAGTAAAGGCATAAAATTATGCTGCAAACGTAAACGTGAAATGTTATGGCAATTTCGAAAAGACCCCAACTCGAAGACTAAAGCAACATTTAAATCATATACGAAACGGTTAAAAACAATCATTCGTTTAACTAAAAAATCCCAAAATATCAACTATATTAATAATGCAACCAATAAAGGTAAAGCGACATGGCAAATAATAAATAAGTGTAAAAATAATATGCCTATTGAAGGAGTAACAAAACTTACAATAAATACCAAAGATGTAACTGACCCAAGAGATGTTTCCCAAATTTTCAATGACTATTTTATTGACGAAATTGAATCGTTATCTGACATTAATAATATTAGTAATCAACATTTTAAATTTGACATGCATCGTGACTCATTATTTTTAAGACCCACTGTTCCCTCTGACGTTATAAATTTAATTAAATCGTTGAATAATACAAACAGCTCCGGATATGATGACATAGTAACTAGTGTAATTAAATCTGTTTCGGATGTGATTGCGCCAATACTTAGCCATATAATAAACCTGTGTTTAGAATTGGGTGTCTTTCCAGAAAGGCTAAAATTGGCAGTTATTAAACCGCTGTACAAAAAAGGTGACAAACATGACCCAGCCAACTACCGGCCTATCGCTTTGCTACCAATATTCTCCAAAATAATAGAAAAAGTAATTTACAATTCATTATACTCATTTTTTGAACAGAACGATCTTTTTGCTAGTGAACAGTACGGTTTTAGAAGAAAAAAGAATATTAATATGGCAATCTTTGATATCTTTGAAAAAATTGTAACGGGCATTGATAACAGAAGTCCAGTGGCAGCTTTATTCATGGACATGAGTAAGGCATTTGATTTTGTAGATCGTTCAATACTTGTAAAGAAGCTAGAAAGATATGGAGTTAGAGGTAATGCTCTCAAACTTTTGAAATCATACCTAACAAACAGAAAACAATTTACGAAGATAGATAAAGTCTGTATTAAGTCAAAAACCGAGCGTTCGTATGTATCAAACCAGAGAAAAAACAAATATGGAGTACCTCAAGGAAGTATTCTAGGATCTTTATTGTTTATCATTTATATTAATGACATGCCCAGAGAAACATATCATCCTATGGTTTTGTTTGCTGATGATAGCACGGTTGTTTTTAGTGGCGTTAATGATGCGACGACACTTGAGAGTGAAATAAACCACTGTCTTCAGGCATTAATAGATTGGATGGGGGGGAATAATTTGAAAATAAACATTGACAAGACTAAATTAATGACATTTGAGCAAAGGACAAATCATAAAAAACTTGACATTAAGTATAGAGACAAAATGATTTCAGAAACCAGTACTACAAAATTTTTAGGATTAGAACTAGATAGAGATATGACTTGGAAAACTCACACTAACAATGTATGTAAACGTCTGAGTCGACAATCATACGCTCTACGCAATCTCGCTAAAGAGGTAAATCTTAAAGCCTTGGTTACGGCGTATCATGCGTATGTTACAGCTACGTTACGCTACGGTATCATATACTGGGGTAATTCCACAAATATGGACACGGTATTTAGGGCTCAAAAAAGGTGTGTTAGGTCAATATGCGGCATTCAAAGTACGGACAGTTGTAAGCCTTATTTTGCGAATCTTCGTATATTAACACTACCTTGCCTGTACATATATGAGGTTGCTATATTTGTTAAAAATAATCTCCATTTGTTTGGAACTCTTAACAGCGCGCGATACAGACATAAAATAAGCGGTAGACCACATAAAAAAGCCATATTTCATAAAAGTTTATTAGGAATGGCACCAAGGATATACAACAAACTGCCTAAATCTTTGCTAGAATGCAATGATTTTAACTTATTTAAAAAACAATTGCACAATTTGCTTATAAGTAAGACGTACTATACCGTTAATGAGTACCTGTCAGACAGGAATTTATGTGTATAATGATAATGGTTGCTTCTTTCTAAGTCCGATTTACTTTACTTAATTTAATTATTTGTATTTATTTTAAATTTGTTATTATTTTGCGTTGACATTATCATTTGACTATATTAATTATTTTTTATTTTTATTGTATTTCTGTGTTGACATTATCATTAGTATTAATCTTTGACATATATTATGTAACTTAATCACAAAATGTTTTTTGACTTTACCACAAATTTGCATGCCTAATTTGGTAAAACACAATTAACCGAGCATTTACATGACATCCACAAATGTATAATTTATTGTATTGTGTTCTGCAATAAAGATTTGACTTTGACTTTGACTTTGACTTTTGATATATATATATATTTTAAGCTTATGTATTATCTTTTGTAAAGGTATATTTTATCCATTTTTCGTATTTTTAGTTTTATGTTAGTTATATTTGCTAGTAGTACACCGCAGACTACCCCTCTTTTTAAAGTCCTTATAATCCATCCGAAGGTTGTCTGGTAGAAATCGCTGTCAGCGATAAGACTGCCTATGTACCCATAGATTTAAGTTCCTGTAAATTGTTACTACATATTTTGGTGTACAATAAAGTTTATTCTATTCTATTCTATTCTATTCCTGATGGCTAACATCTTTTCTGTATGAGTCCACAACTTACCTCCTACTTTAAAAAAAAAATTGATATAACTAGCTCAAAAATCAAAATATTTTTATTTTACTTATGCCTACATGGGCACTTATAAAACGTCAGAAGCTAGAGCACGGTTTCAAATTGGTCGTTTCCTATGGAGAAGAACCGGCAAGAAATTCCATGGTTACTCTTTTAAAAAAAAAGGTTTACCTATATTACAATATTTCCATATTATAGTATTCATTAATAAATTATGTAAGGTCAATGTAGACAATGCAGTCAATATTGTACCAGAATGCACAACAAAAATAATCATAAAAAAGTGAGTCATGATAAGAAGTAATCTAAGAATTTGTGGAGTCTACAGTGTTCTCACGTTTACATTATAGGTAGAAAGAGGCTATATAAAAGCAAGAAAAAAAAGTTCTTAACTGCGATCTCATCGGTAAGCAGTGATACAATCGTTGATGGTGAGGCGCACTAGTTTAGAGCCTATTCACTCTAGCCTTGGAGACACCTTCATCTTCAAGTACGAGCTGAAGCTAACTTTGGCATTTATCTTTCTCCTTATCTACTGCAAAATCATAACAGTTGTTCACCGTTTATTAATGTTCAAAGGTCGGATATGATAAAAAAAAAGTGTTACCTACTAATTTTTTTTCCTATATTTACTAAAGTTCTATATATACTGCAACTATTGTGCGTATAGCTAAGGCATGGAATTCACTGCTGAAGTCTGTGTTTCCTGATAGCTATAACTTGGGGGAATTTAAGTCAAGAGTGAATAGGTTAATTCTAGATAAACGTACTTCATTTTCGACCACATCGCCGCCTTCCATCAGATGAGTTAGTAGTTAATCGCGAGCCCATCAATAATTTAGAAAAAAATATATACTAGTCCATATTTTGTAGCAATAAGAGCAGTTTTTGTGGCAATGTGCGACTGTTGACTGTACGCAATATGGACTGCATTCTGCAAAACAAATATTTTGGAAGCACGCCATTGAGTAAGTTATGTTTGTTATGACAATGTAAACGATCTTGAGTCACGGTTTGTGATTCATGTGACAGTAAAAATGTTCGCCTTTATTTGAAGTTGACTGATTCAGTTTATTTGTTCGTTCATGTAACTGAAGGTACATGGGCGGATTTAATGTCTTCTTCTTCTTTTTTAAGGCATTCTTTACCAGTCAACCCAGGATGGTGAAGAGAACAGGGAGAGAGACAACGGTATAAAAGCTTGTAATAATATGTATAAAGCTAAAATAAACATACCTACCTATATAAATCTGAACTATACTATGATTTTTTATTAGACGAAGTAAAGTGACAGCTATAACAATGGTTGTTTGACAGTTGGGCATTGTCCACTGCTGTCACTTTACTTCGTCTAATAAAAAATCATAGTATACCAACATAATCATCTTCTGAACTCCTATATGAACTGAAAATTTCCAAGCCGCTGATTTATGGTATTTTTTATTTATTTATTTAAACTAGTGCTTGACTCCGATCCCACCTGATAGTAAGCAGTGATGCAGTCCTTGATGGGGAGGCGCACTAGTTTATTTAGAGCCTATTCACTCTAACTCTGGTATGGTAAAATATATCGAATCTGGGCTAGTGCATTCGAGTCGAGACTAGTAATTTGTAAGTTTAAATGCAACTGTGGGAACACGAGGTGGGTTTTAGTCTGTAAAAGTCTGTCATTATCATTCGTTCCACCCAGAGTGGAAGAAGTTACCTATTTAAATTCAATAGTCGTTTTCAGTCCAACCATTTTCCCCCACTGAAAGCTTTCCTTTCAACTATTGGGTAAATTATTGTTACTTAAATTAGTTTCTATGTCTTGCTCAAATCCCGAGTTTCCTGAATGATAACTTTTATTTGAACGGAATAATATTTTTACGTTAAGATTTTGTATAAGAGTCGTAGGCTTCTTTTTCCTCTGGAAAAATAGACAGATTCTGCGGAGTAGGCTTTGGGAGAGAAACTGCATAAAAAAGCTGGCGTTGTTTAATACTTAAATGGAGAGTAGGTACCTTTTTTTTCCGGAAGAAAAAATCTTTCAAAAACCAGCGGGCTTTAGGGATATGTCCGTAAAGTGAGAGATTTTTACTTCCCTTAAAGTGCCTCGTTATGGGGTAAAGTTTCAGCCACATAGTTGGTGCAGTGTTTAAGTGATTGTTTGCTATGCTACGTGTTGCGGATTCGGTTCCCAAAAATAGTTCCTGGTCTTACTGTCTTGTGTCAATGAGTTAATTACATGTTTTTGAACGCAGCCACGACACAGGAGTAATTCTTACACCTGTATTTGTAAAGAAGTAATTACTTGTTACTAAGTATTTTTTTATTAAGTAATTACTTGAGGTTAGCAATCTTCATTAAGAATGTAAATTTTTATTAATTATAGAATACAAATTGTTACTTAACTAGTTACTTTTGGTTTGGTTTTGGTTGAAGTTGTCTGTAAAAAATCGCTTTTAGCGATAAGACCGCCCATTGTGACACCCTATTAATTTTAAGTTCCTATTGTAATTTTATTTTTGGTGTAAAATAAATAATGTATGTATCTATCTTTTACTCAAGTAGTTAGATTTACTTGTTTATTGTACGGGTGCAGGTGTAAGTGTGAGGCAAAGTTAAAAAAATCTAAAAATATCTGAATCACTTGCTATCCCTTTCAGAACCAACACGTAATTAAAACCTTCAGTTCACTATCGATAGCTAGGTCAAAATACAAATTAATTCTCTAAAGTTTTGCTCCAATCCCCACTGTGGCTTGACCCGTGAGAACAGATACAATTATTTCGTCCAGTCTATTGTCGTGACGGCTAAAGAAACGAGGCTTAATGTATTCTTAGGCCTATTATCTGCAAGGTGGGGTTTAGGCGCTGATTGGAATGTCTTGACATTTCTAATCACCGTTTACATGGTAATGTGGACTGATTTGGTTAAGTGGTTTTGCGGTAGGCTTAAGGATTTAAGGTGTTGTGCTGGTTCAAAAGGCCAATTCTCTGATCTCGAAAATCTGTCATATTATTAGACAGAAGAGGTATTAAGACTGAATGATAGTGCGTGAGAGATTTTTTTTAATATCACAGCATATGAGATAGGGGCCTTTTGAGCCTCTCACAATACATTTTTTTTTGTTCTTTTTAAATGTTGTTTACGGTTTTTTATGTTAGTTTATCTACTGGTTCACTCTTTTATTATATTGTGTTGTTTTTTTTTATTTTATTGAAATAAACTAGTGCTTGACTGCAATCCCGCCTGATCATAAGCAGTGATGCAATCATTGATGGTGAGGCGCACTAGTTTATTAATATATTATTAATGTATTATACATATAAACTTTCCTCTTGAATTACTCTATCTATTAAAAAAGCAGAATCAAAATCCGGTGCGCACTTTTAAAGATCTAAGCATACATAGGGACAGACAACGGGAAGCGACTTTGTTTTATAGTATGTAGTGATATATTAACAGAAGGTTTGTACCAGGCACCTGTGTAATGAAAATGTATGATATTTCTCCTACTTCAGAGATTTGGAAGAGATAAAAAGGCTTTGTAACGCATTTTTTTCTCTATAGAGGGATGGTATCGTATTAAAGACTTTTTTTATGCTAGATAAAATCATCCAATGACAAATCCCGCCCTTGGGCGGAGCGGGAAATAGTGTCAGACTCTTACTGACTAAAAATCTACCCTGTTCCTTCCCTGCCTTGAATCCAGGCCCCTGGTATGCATTTTCATACCTCCCCAGAGCCCCACACTAGGCCTCGACCCTACTGGGCCCGGCTTGGTTTGCTGACAACTCCTTGAGGCGCACGGGAACAGTGCGCGCCGTAAACGACTTGGGCTCGGCCGGTCTGTTACCGGACAAACGGACAGCGAGCTACCCATTGCCCGCCGTCCGCAAGCCCGCGCCTACGGTGGTCGGAAATTTGGATCGGAATTACGGCGGCGGCTGCGGCGTGAGCGCCGTTGCCTGATGCGGTCGGCCTCCTCCGTTGCTAGCATTACTGCTTCGCAGAAGGAGGCGGCCGCCTGCCAAGGCCCGGCGCGAGGGATCATCGCTACCGATCGCCCTCACGAGGACACGGCGATGCTCTTCCCAAGCGGGGCACACCTCTATCGTGTGCTCCACCGGTTCCACCACCGTATTACATTGGCTGGTATTTGAAATGGTTTACGTGAAGCTATATAACCGGATCTAAAGATTAATTCCTTTATTTTCCAATTCTTTAACCTTATGCAGAAAGATTCAACACTTACGTAACAAACTAAAATGTCACGAAAAATAACAAAGACCATTTTTACGAGCACATCTTTCTAAACCCTCCGGCTATATTACTACGCGAAAATTCGCAAAATTAATAATGATGTTTTGACAAAAGTCCTATTAATAAAAATGGTTAAGTAAAAGTGGGTATTGTGCCATTCGCCCCGGGCGGCCATTACGCGAAATGACTGTTTGATTGATCACACAACTTTATCGAGTTAAATCAATATTTCACTGTGGTATATTGCATTAGAGTATTAAGATATCAGATATTATATCTAACGGTGAATTTGGCGTGTGTTGTTGTGGGTTCATTGCGTTTTGTGGAAGAAATATCGTTGCCTTGGCACTATTTTTTAGGGTTCCGTAGTGGAAGGGTAAAAAAGACTACTAAGACTCCTCTGTCCGTCTATCTGTCACTCATGAACCGTGATAGACAGTTGAAATTTTCGCAGATTATGTATTTCTGTTACTGCGATAGCAACAAATAATAAAAACCGAATAAAATAAATATTTAAGTGGTGGTTAACAAACTTGACTTTTTTGAGGTTTTTTTTTTGCCATGGACGATACAGAATTCTTTCGATACGCACTTGACCGGTTTTTAGAGTTTCATACCTTACAAGGAAAAAAAACTGATCCCTTATAGGATCACTTCGTTTTCCGTCTGTCTGTCAAGACTATCTTGGAAACGCGTGGAGGTATCGAGTTAAAATTAAAACCATGTATTCAAGTCTGCGGTCCCTTGAAGCTGTGAAAAACGAAACTACTAAGTTAACGGAGAAAAAGATACGGCCGTTTACACCGCAAAAAACGTATATTTCGTTGACCTATAATCCTGAAATTTGACATAAAGCAAGATCTCATAGCAAAAGTATAGGAATAAATTTGAAAACTGTAAATTTGTAGTTGCATCACAAAAAAAAACTTTTTTTGCTATTTAGAAAAGTTTTTGAAACTTGAACTCTTTTAATAGATATGTTTTATACAGAGCCCTCAGTGCGCGAGTCTAACTTGCACTTGGCCGGCTTTTTTGTTCTTGACGATGTCACAACATTTTCTGTGTTTTGAACCCAATAAACGTAATTTGTCTCTGACATATTTTGCCAAGAAACTTGAGAAGAAGGTTATCAGTTTTTATCGGCCTATATTCTAATCGAGTCCACGTTAATAGCTTTCTTTCATCTTTGTGTTTGCCCATATGATTGAAAATCTGAAATTAAGTGACAGTGGGTAGGACATTTTACTTGCAGAACAAATGGCCGATGGGGCCGAAAGGTTCTAGAGTGGTGACCGCGTACCAGAAGACCCAGCGCTGGAAGGCCTTCCATAAGGTGAATTGATGCCCTGGAGAGGGGTGCAGGAAACCGATGGATGACATACTAGGGGGAGGCGACCGCATTCCTTTACCTCTCGGTCCGGACCATGGCCTAACCCAGAGCCTGCGCGAAGTTGATGCCGTCGATCACCTCCACGAGGATACGGCAGTGCTCTGCCCAAGTGGGGCACACCTCCATCGTATGTTCCACAGTGTCCTCCGGAAGATGCGTAAAATAGTGATACTCGGGCGTTTCTTTCACCTGTATCTGGAACAGGAACTTTACGAACTTACTATGTTAGGTGAGGGCCTGTGTCATGAGGAAGATGAGGATATCGTAGCGCCTCTTCGTCACCCTTCAAAGAGGGGATTTACCATCGTGTTTGAGGCATACTCTACAGATTGACGTGAAAAAGTGTTATTTTAACTTACGCACAAAACTTCACACTAGTTTCTAAAGGCAGATACTGCAGTACATCACTTGCTATGTTCCTATTAGTTATTCTTTGCATATAAATATAATTTATCACACAAATATTTTTAGACTTTCTACTTTCAAGTTGGCGAGGTCACTGTTTTATTTTTCTTCTTGTGAATGTCCTCTAGCAGGTCAACCAATAAGGTAGTCGTTCAAACTAGCCGGTAGCTGTTTTTACAAGCTTTTATTTGGTTTCACTTCTCCCGATGTCTGTCTGTGATCAAATCTTGCAAATTAAATTTGATCCACTTCCCAGTTACCGATTGAGCTGAAATTTTGCATGCATGTGTAAATTAGATGACAATATAAAATTATTATGACGTGGAGCTGGTCTGATAATGGAATCTGAAGGTGCCCATAGGAACTCGTTAGTTAAACGACAGAACCCCATCGAGTTTGGATTCGTTTGAAGACAAATGTAATGGTAAGTTACTAATCAAAGGAACTGACAAAATTTTAGCAGATTACCCATAACTCAGAAATTCATTTGTCATTATGTACGAGATTACCATTTCTTTCAATGGTGTGTCAGTGATTGACTGTTTGAAAGTCATAGTAACGCCATTATATTAGTAGATGGTGGTAGTACCAAACTTGTCAAAATCAACCATGATAATATCAATGATAGACGATTCTGACACTATTGCAATAGCAGACTTGAGGCCCAGATCGTAGGTATAGGGTTTCCTTGATCCATTCTTTGCCCCTTCACAAGATATGCGTCAACTCCTTTCCTGCCCAGCATGCACCACCACTTGCACCTTCAAACGACAGAGCTGTCCAGGTAGCTAAATACTGGATGGACACTTGAGTCAGATAGACACAAGAAAAAGAAGGACGTAGATGCAATTCAGTATCGCTATTCCTGAAGAATATATTTCAGTACAGTCCACAGAAATATGAACAGCATCATAGTTTTAACATGCCCTACAGCAGGTCAGGCTGAACGCATACCGGCCTGCCAGCAAGGAAGTCGCATTAATGTGCGCCAGGAGACAGGTATTGATGGGCTGGCAGGCAGCCAGGTCGGAGAGTGACGATGGCGCCACGTGATGTAGTACGGAAGAACTACTTATGATGGTCGATTACACTTACTACATCTTGATAATAGTACATTTTGATACAAGTGGAGAAAGTTTGTCATCGTAATTGAGGCGAAATTCGCTCGAGCCGCAGGTGAGGTAGGCTTCATAACAGAGCCAAGTGCTGCAGTGACTTTCCACGTGTATCAAACGACGTTTTTAATACAATTTACGAAGAAATAATTAAACGGGGGTTGACCGGTGACTCGTGGGGGTCGCTTAGCGTTTAATCTGATACGATAAATGTAATAAATCGTGGTGGGGACAAGCTGCTGCACTTTACCGCACTAGTGAGAAAAATAGTGAAATGCATGCCTAAGAGCGGACTGGTTTTTCGAGTGTAGAGGTGTATTGAAAAATAATTAGGTACCGATATGTCCCTGTTTTGCTTATACCAAGTATTCAACACCATGATCAATAAATATATTTAGATTTGTGTTGGTGCGGGAATCGAACCTGCAACCCTTACGTCTCAACCGGCGCGGTGGCGCTCTAAACCACTGCGCTAAACGGGTTGTCGGGTAATGAAAAAACGCCCATCCCTTTGACTGATCTGTTTCTTGATGTCTATTCTCAGGGGTGCTCGGCACCCACTGTGTATTTCTCGCCCCTGTCTTCAAACATGATCGCCTCAACTTTCGATGAAACTTGGTGCACGAGTAGAATATGTGGTGGATTAACACAGAATAAGTAATAATTATAATAATAACACAGGCAGAAAGTTGTGAAATTATGATGACTGAAAGCGCTCACCCATCCACAAACCATCCGGGCCAAGCTCCGCTTAACCGCATAGCAGTTCGACCGTAGTAACACTAGTAGCCGTTTAACTAACCACATCAATGGTATCGCGAGAACATTACGACAGGTATTAATGGGGTTGGCAGACAGCCAGGTTAGCAGCGCTATGATGGGCAGGCAAGCACATTAAGTGGTCGTTGACTTCAGCATAATGTATGTCTAGGAATTGCGATAGGTCAGTTAGTTTTTTAGGAAGTATGCCGAATGGTATGACGGTATCGTTGATTTATTTTTTGTGGTTGGGAAAATCATTTTATTTTTCAACGGCGTCTAGTCTCAAGCTAAGCAGAGCTTGTGTTATGAATACTAGATAGCTGATAAACATACTTATATATTTTTAAATACATACATATTATAGATAAATTACACCCAGACACAGAACAAAGTATCGTGCTCATCACAGAAATATTTATCCTGGGTGGGGATCGAACCCATGACCTCCGCCATAGCAGTCAGGGCCACTAACCACTAGACCAACAGGCCAGTCAACTCAACATTCAATGACATCTCGATGCCCTTGAGCGGAGCGGGTGATAGTGTCAGACTTGTACTGACTAAAAATCCACTCCTGTTCCTTCAATGCCTATCATACCGGGGCCGAATCTTCCTTTCACAAGCAGACCCTTGGCCCCGCTAGACTTCGACCCAGTTGGGCCCCTACAGTTTGGAACAATACGCGCCGTCGACGTTTTGGGCTCGGTCTGGACGGTTTGTCAATAACCAAGTACGATTAGTACACGGCAAACAAGTTGAACCAAAATGGCGATTAAGCTTTAATGCACAGTAACAGATTTCCGGGTCTCAATCGAGGCGGCCGCGCATAACCACAGTAACGATGGCCATTTTGGTTCAACTTATTTGTCGCGTACTTGGTTATTGGCAAAACATTTTACTGCTGGGACTGGGGCTTCCTCTATAGGGGAGGGGATAGGGCCATAATCCACCGCGAAGGCCCAGTGCGAGTTGATGGATGTCACGTATCTCTGAATTTTTGGTCCTAGGACATGCCGGTTTCCTCACGATGTTTTCCTTATCCGTTTTGAGAGCAGTGCTGATGAAATAAGTTACACAAAGTAATGCTCCTGGCTGGGTTTGAATTTGAACCTGGGAACATTACCACCACTGCTCTAATATATTATTTTTAAGGTTCCGTAGAAAAGGAAAAACGGAACCCATTAGGATCACTTTGTTGTCCGTTCGTCTGTCTGTCAAGACCTTTATCTCTGGAACGCGTGGAGGTTTCGAGTTGAAATTAAAACGATACATTCAAGTCTGTGGTCCCTTAAGTCTGTGAAGAAATCATACTTTTAAGTTAACGGAAAAAAAATATACGGCCGTTTATATCACACAAAACGTATGTTTCGACACTCTCAAGGAAATCAAAATTCATAGGATACTTCCCGTTGACCTAGAATCCTGAAATTTGGCATGAAGCAAAATCTTATAACACAAGTATAGACGAAAATCTAAAAACTGTAAATTTTTACTCGTAGTTACGTCACGAAAAAATACGTTTTTGCGATTCGGAAAAACGATTTGCAACTTCAGCGCGCGAGTCCAACTCGCATTTGCCCGGCTTTTTTTTTCTATTGCTGATAGGTTCGCGCTTGATCTCACCAGATGGAAAGCGACGATTTTTTTTCTTCTAGTTATTTTTAGGCATAGGAACAGCATTTAGCTACTCAAGACCTTGATCTCGCAGCCATCTCAATCAATGTCTAGAATACTCATCAACACCCTATCAGACGGCTTTGTGAACAAGTCAGGACAGGTACTTAGAGCTTGGCAGACAGCCAGGTCTCAGGCGCTAAACGAGAGCGCTATGCGCCCGCGCATAACATAAATACTGAGTAATCAACGGAGCGTTTGCTATTGAGAGATTCCCACCGTGAAGAATGTGTAGAACCAGTATCTATGTACAGATAGATAAGAAACACAGTTATGTTTAATGAAGGCGAGCAATGGGTTGCTCGCCGTCTGCCCGTCCGATAACAAGTCGTCGATGTGCGCCTCAAGGAGATGTCTTGAAAAATGAACGGAACTACGTGGCTTATTTCTTTTTTTAACTAGTACTTAACTGCGATCCCACCTGATGGTAAGCAGTGATGCAATCGATAATGGTGAGGCGCACTAGTTTATAAAGAGCCTATTCACTCTAGCCTTGAAGACACCTAAATTATAATCGGACGGGAAGATCGCAGCAGGCAAACTGTTCCAGTCCCTCGATGTACGCGGTATAAACGACGAAACAAAACGCTTAGTCCGGACCGTAGAGGTTTCAACAACGTAGGGGTTTTTTTTTTTTTTTTTATGGTAGGTAAAATCATCCAATGACAAATCCCGCCCTTGGGCGGAGCGGGAAGTAGTGTCAGACTCTTACTGACTAAAAACCTACCCCGTTCCTTCGTAGCCTATCGTGCCGGGGTCGAGCATTCCTTTCGGAACTAACCCATGACCCCAGTAGGCTTCGACCCTGCCTGCCTGCAGTTAGCAGGCTGGGCCTCTTCGGTGTGCTGACAGCTCCTTGAGGCGCGCGGGAACAGAACGCGCCGTCGACGACTTGGGCTCGGTCCGGTCGGTTACCGGACGATCGGACAGCGTGCTACCCATTGCACGCCGTCCGCAAGCCCGCGCCTACGGTGGCCGGAAATCGGGATCGGAATCCCGGCGGCGGCTGGGGCGAGCGCCCCGTTGCCTCTGCCTGATGCGGTCGGCCTCCTCCTTTGCTAGCATTACTGCTTCGCAGAAGGAGGCGACCGCCTGCCATCCCTCCTCACTACGGACCATGGCCTGAACCAAGGCCCGGCGAGAGAGATCGCTGCCGCCGATCGCCCCCACGAGGACACGGCGATGCTCCGCCCAGGCGGGGCACACCTCTACAGTGTGCTCCACCGTGTCCTCCGGATGTTCCGCACAGTGGCGACACCCGGGCGAATCCTCCGCACGAATCCGGAACAGGTACTTAGCGAACTTTCCGTGTTCGGTAAGCACCTGCGTCGTGCGGAAGTTGAGAACGCCGTGAGGTCTTTCCAGCCACGCCTCAAGGATGGGCCTTATCGCCCCAATTGTGGCGCGCCCCGAACGAGGTTGCGATAGTCGTTGACGCCATTTCGCCATGAGATCCCGCCGGAGCTCTGTCCGCCATGCCTCGACTTGTCGTGGCAGCGGAATTTCGCCCCGGCGTTGCATCTCCATGCGCTTGTCGTGCATGTGTGCAAGGACTGTTGCCTCCAGATCCCACGGCGGTTGGCCAGCAAGGAGGGTCGCCGCCTCGCGGGAGATCGTTCGGTACCCTCGCACCATGCGTATTGCCATGACCCTCTGGCACGCATTCAGCTGGGCCCTCGGTTGCTGTTGCAACGTCGGTGCCCACACCGGAGCCCCGTAGAGAGCCATGGACCGAACGATTCCCGCGTAGAGCTTCCGGCAGGAGGCGTCTGGTCCCCTGAGGTTGGGCAGGAGCCGCCCGAGAGCAGCCCCAGTCCGATTCAGTTTGGGAGCCAGACGTCGGAAGTGCTCCTTGAAGTTCCACCAGCTGTCGAGGACGAGTCCCAGGTACTTCATCGTCGACCCGACGCTGATGTGAACCCCTCCTACCGTTAGCTGGGAATGCGGTGGTGGCGCACCCCGAGGGCCGTGGAAGCACATGGCCTCGGACTTGTGCAGTGCCACCTCGAGTCCCAACTGCTGGATCCTGTCAACGACCATCGCAACCCCGCGTGTCGCTAATTCGACCGCCGTCCGGTACGACTCTCCCCGCGCTAGGACCAACGTGTCGTCCGCGTAGCAGACCACGCTGACCCCGTCGGGGAAGTCGCCGCGCAGCACGTAGTCGTACCCGATGTTCCACAAGGGTGGTCCTAGTACCGATCCCTGCGGAACACCGCACGACATCTCTCGACGTTTCCACTCTCCCTGGTGACCGGGGTAGATGATATACCTCTCCGATAGGTAGGCCTCGATCACACGACAGAGGTAGTCGGGCACCCGGTGGTACCGGAGTGCCGTTCCAATGCAACTCCAGGGCAGGGAGTTGAAGGCGTTGGCAATGTCCAAGGACACTGCCACGACACACCTGCCCTGGGACACCGCATCCCCCGTCGTGAGGGCTCGCACGCGCATGATGGCGTCCACCGTGGAGCGCATCCTGCGAAAACTGAACTGTCCGTCCGACAGGTCCGGCCCCACCCTTGCAAGGCGCGCGACGAGGCGGTTTGCAATGACTCTTTCAAAGAGCTTGCCCACCTCGTCGAGCAGCACAATGGGCCGGTACGCGGACGGAGAGTCCGCAAGGCGCCCAGGCTTCGCTATGAGGACCAGTTTCCCCGTCTTCCAGCGAAGTGGGAACTGGCCCCTCTCCAGACATGCGCTAAAGAGCCCCCTCAATCGAGGCCCGAGAGCCTCCATAGCCAGGACCCGGGCCCTCCCAGGCAGGCCGTCAGGTCCTGGGGCGGTATTCTTGGCACTCAGCCTTCGTACCGCCACTCTCATCTCTACCTCGGTCACCTCTGGAACATCGTCGTCGTCGTCGTGGTCCGCGTCAGGTACTGCCGGTGTTGGCGGAGCCATAGACGGGGGGGAGTGTACCCCCCGCGTAGGGAACAGAGTGCTGACCACACCCTCCACGAGCTCGGGCCGGAGACTCTGAGTCAGTGGGGGAGCCCATGGACGGAGTTTCTCCCGTACCATCTTGTATGGGCGTCCCCACGGGTCTGCATTCAGAGACCCCAGCCAGACGTTGCGGGCCTCCATTTTGGACCGCTTAATCTCCGCTCGGAGGGTGCGCTTCGCTACCCTGTAACCCTCGTACAGCTCCGCCTCAACAGCCTCCGCATCCGGCGGGCGGTTGCGGCGCTTGCAGTACCTGGCGTACCGGCGTCGCGCGTGGTTGCACGCATTGCGCAATGCCGCAATCTCCGGCGACCACCAGTACACCTGGCGCTTGGCACGTCCTGGACGGACTCGGGGCATTGACGCGTCGCAGATTTGCGACATGCCCTCCCGGAACCACTCTGTCTCGACGTCAATGTCGACAGGCCTGTCCGGTGCTTGCACCCAGGCCTGTACCGTCGCGGCTTCCAGGAGGAGCTCCCGGTCCATCTGCCTCAGCGCCCATCGCGGACCACAAGGGCTCCGCTGGACCGGCGCGGTCGAGGTTTGGGTGGAGACGTCAAACCGGATGTACCGGTGGTCTGAGAACGTCTCCACCCCCTCCATAACACGCCAGTCGACGACACGTGGTGCCAGATCGGGGCTGGCGAACGACAGGTCCACCACTGATTCGCCCCGCATCCGCACACACGTGGAAACAGAGCCCCGGTTTAGGAGGGCCATGCCGGACTCCTCAGCCCAGGCCTCTACCGACCGACCCCGCCCGTTCGTGTAGCGGGAACCCCAAGCCTCGTTCCAGGCATTGAAGTCCCCGCAAACGACCACGGGGAGGTCCCTAAACCCAACGACGACGTTTTTCAGCTCCATAAGGGAGATGTGGAAATCGCCGAGAGATCTGCTCGGGGACAGGTAGACGCCTACCACTGCAATGTCCCCGAACCGTGCTGCCACGCAACCTCGTCCCCTCGTGCTGCGCTCGAGGGGAACAACGTAGGGGTGGATATTCGCCGTACGGCTCTGTAACGAAGGCAACGAAGGAACATTGGAGAGGATTTTAGCCAGTAAAAGTCTGACACGTCCTCTCGCTCAGCACTAGAGCGAGAAAAGTCAATAGACGATTTCCCACCAAAAAAAAAAATGGACTTAATGAAGAAGAAGTGATTTAATAAATTCGAACCCTTAAATAAACAAGTGCGAGTCGGTTCGCACACTGAGGGTCCGTACAAATTTACCAATAAAAACCGTTCAATTCCAGAATAGAGTTTCCAAGATTTTTCCGAATCGCAAAAAATCTTTTTTCCGTAACTACTATAGTTATCAGATTTTTTCCTATACTTGTGCTATGAGACCTTACTTCATGCCAAATTTCAGGGTTCTAGGTCAACGGGAAGTACTCTATGAATTTTGATTGCCTTGAGAGTGTCGAAATGTACGTTTTTTCTTAATTCTTTATTGTACACAAAACGTAATATTAGTACAATTATTAGACAATTGATGTACAAAGGCGAGCTTAACTCAACAGTGAGTTTTCTGCCAGCAAACCTTTGCGACACAAGAGGCCGTATCTTTTCTTTTCGTTAACACAGAAGCTTCATTTTTTTTCTTCAAGCTTCAAGGGACTGCAAACCTGCGTATATGATTTAAATTTCAACTTGATACCTTTGTGCGTTCTCGAGATAAAGGGTCTTGACAGACAGATGGACAAAAAAGTGATACGTAAGTATAAGGGTTCCATGTTTTTCATTTGAGTTACGGAACCCTAAAAAGAAGGCAGAATAGGAGCTAGGTCAACAGGCACAGAGGGACACGTAAGTACCTCAGCTGGGATAAGCTCCGTTGATAACCTCAAGAAACATTCTTCAAGTAACTCATCAGAATCCTATAGATCAGTAGTCTTGCATAGTCATGTCTTCATCAGAAAAACTCATCATTACCAGTCTCCACAAGTAGGGTTTATAGCAGGGTTGGCAGAGGGCCAGGTGTAACGAGGTGTGAGGCATGCACATTATGGCACCCGTTGGGCCATTGACCGCCAGTTATGCAATGTACTGTTGTAGTTGACGGATGTGATTGTGCGAGGTTATTTTTAGTGGTCGCAGTGGGGTTTGACTGATAACCCTGGATTGTGAAATGTTCTTTTATGAATGACTGATTTATTTGTGATACTAATATTATTATAATGACAGCAGTGGTGGCCGAGTGGTAACGGCCCCGACTTACGAGTTATAGGTTTCGGGGTTCAAATCCAGCCAGGCGCATTAGTTTGTGTAATTAATTTCATCACTACTGCTCTCAAAACGGTGAAGGAAAACATCTGTTTTCGGCACTAGTGTGGAAAAAAGTGCATGTTTACCGCATCAGGCGCGCTTCGACCCTCACGAAGCGCGGGTCAACCCCCACGAGTCGTAAGTGTATTGAAAAACGTCGTATGATACGCGAGCAAGTTTGTCACTGCAGCCCTCGGCTCCATAAAATACTCATGAGAATTCCGCCTCGGTCGCAATTACCAACTTTCTGCACTTGTATCAAAATGTACTAATTTATCACGTAGGATAGAACTAAGGGTTTTTGGACTTTTAGGGGGTATTTGTATGCCAAATCTCATTCCGTTTACCAATGTACTAATAAATGTACTAATGTAAGTAGGCACACATAATTCATCATAAATAAATAATATAGGTTTTTGTAATTTCTTTTATAAGAACAGGTTAAGGGGGTTTAAAAATTGTATGAAAAATCCGTACTGGAGTAATAAACTTGAAAAGATTCTGGCCATCATCTTCTGAGATAATACAATGCGTGTAAGTCACCGCAGTATTTTATAAAATCTAGATATCTCTATCGATGGTCATTTTCCCGATTTAATATTCATAATTGAGATAAGAGCTGTTCCGTGAACGACTCAAACCTAACAAAACTATTAGGAAAAACGATATTAATCATGTAATAGATAGTACAATGCGATAATCGTGGGGAAAACCATAGGAAGTGAGTCATGTACACGAGCGTGTGTGTGTGTGTGTGAGTTTTCGCGGAAATGCCTAGTGAAACTGTGGAGTTATGAGTTTGCTGCATAGCGTGCGATAACCCCTACCTTTCATTCATGTAGCATAATCTTATTTTTGCATAATAGTATTTGATTCTGCTGTAAGAACAATCCAGAAGAATTTGACTGGCCTGTTAGTCTAGCGGTTAGTGGCACTGAATGCTATGCCGGAGGTCGTGAGTTCGATTCCCACCCAGGACAAATGTTTGTGTGATGAGCACGATCATTTGTTCTTTGTTTAATAATATGTATTTAGTTAGAAATATATAAGTATGTTTATCAGTTGTCTAGTACCTACTCATACCACAAGCTCTCCTTTGCTTGGGATCCAGACCCAGTAGACGGTGTTGTGTGATAGTTGTGGAAAAAAAAAGACAAGTTATTTAATGCATAATTATGACATCGGAAAACTGCAAACCCCGTAAGATGGTAAAATATCGAGAGAAATATTCTAAACTATTTTTAGGGTTTCGTACCTCAAAAGGAAAAAACGGAACCCTTATACGATCAATTTGTTGTCCGTCTGTCTGTCTGTGACAGACATTTTATGACAATTTTAAAATTTGGAGACTCCGATTACAATAATTAGACACACCGTTTAGAAAATTAAGTTACGATCATACTTCAAGCACTGAAATTTTAATCATGTCGTGTTTTTACGTACCTTAAAAAAAGAAAAAAACGGAACCCTTATAGGATCACTTTGTTGTCCGTCTGTCTGTCTGTCTGTGTGTCTATCAAAACCCTTTATATCGGAAACGCGTGGAGTAATCGAGTTGAAATTAAAACCATATGTTCAAGTCTGCGGTCTCTTGAAGCTGTGACAAATTCAAACTGCTAAGTTAACGATAAAAATAGATACGACTGTTTATGTCGCGAAATAGCGTATATTTCGACACTGTCAAGGGAATCAAAATTCCTAAGGTATTTTCCGTTGAATTAGAATCCTGAAGTTTGGCGTAAATCAAGGTCTCATAGCACAAGTATAGGAAAAAATCTGAAATCAGTCGTTGAGTCACAAAAAAAAATGTGATTCGGAAAAACTGTTTTCACAGGTAAATTTGTAAGGAACCCTCAGTGCTTGTCCGACTACCATTTGCCCGGATTTTTGAAAGTCAATTAAATAATTCTAATTAATAATGACACTTTGACCTTTTGATATGTATCTAACCCTTTTCCAACAATTTTAAAAGTCAACACACTAAACAAAACTATATTTTGTGCTTCCATGCGCTCAGAGGCTCTACCACGAGCACTTAAAGCGATTCATTTGACGACTTAAACTGAACTGTTAAAGGGATGGAGCTATATAGGGTATGCAGCCCCATCCCTATTTCTCTTTTGCATAATTGACATTTTAACACGTCACTGCCCCTGATTAATTTATCAGTCGAGGCCCGCGTGGCACCCATTTCATAGTTCACATGGAATGTTAAACGCCTATTAAGTGCAAATTAGTAGTTTTCCGATAGCCATGTTGATAGAACGGGTTACATTATTAGCCATTTCTCTCTAAACATAAAATAAACTAAATCTGAATGTTTTCTTTCTTTTTTATTTATTTTTTAAATAAAAAAGCTGTTCCACTCTAATGAGCGTTCAAATTCAAGTAAGTTCACATAAAAAAGACACTAACACCCGTATTTGTGTGTGTGTGTGTGTGTTACTTGAGTAAAAGTAACATCGTATTCTATAGTTAAGAAAAAACGAAATTTTTCATGAAGATTTCTAACCTCAAGTAATGTCATAATAAGAAATTATTTAGCAGCAAGTTCTTTATAAATACGGGTGTTAGACTTCGAATAACCATTTGTTGGAATACGTTAATATTTTTTTGATGCAGGATTTTTTTTTCGAACTGCGATGCACAGTACAGCAGCCACTCAGTTCAGCCATTGTGCTAACTGTGCCATCAATATTCACGACCCATTAACATATAAGAAGTACAAAGAACTTAAACCAAACCAAGGTTTTCTCAAACCAACTTACATTCCGACAGAAAAACTTTTAATAGAACTTTTGGCATCACGACGCCGCCGCCCGCCCCCCATTTCTGTGTATTACTCACCACCGCCCGCCCTACATATTACCACGAAACATCGCATAAATGTTTTATTTTTCCTACTAGTCGTTAATCGATTTTCCAGCTATGTAGTACTTTGGCTCAGTTGTTTTATAGAAGTGTCCTTGAACTTATAAAACAAAGGAAAATGTGTTCGAATTTGAAGGTCAGTGTTAACTTAAGCTAATATATAAACTAACAACATTAGTTTTAGTATATTTGAAACCTGAAACACGGTTCTAGTACCTGTAAAGAACCTATGTACAAATTTTCATAACTGTATCATGAAAAATCATTACCTGGTTGTCCGCACAAATACATGGTAACCAGGCCATCCGGGCGACTGAAGGGTTGTTGTACTCCCGCAACCAGTGCGCTGGCTCCTTATACCTGCTATGACCTGCCGTAACCTGTGTTGCATTTAGAGAAGAAACAGATAAATGCGTTGCGGCGCTGCGAAAAAGAGCGTTTTGTAGGGTAACCATTTCCTCGTGATTTTTTACAGTGGATTACTGTTTTGAAAACGGCCAGACAAATATCACATATGTTTCGGCTCTTAGTCTAAATATAACACGGTGTAAAAATTACTGGAATCAATTCAATTACTGATTTTGAAGAAAAATTGTTCAGTTTTCGCATATACTAAAAAAATCTGACTGATTGATGTATCAATGCATAAACGCACGTGTAAGATGAAGATGCAACGGGACCGAAGCCGCGGTTCAACGTTATGTTAAACGCTTTTTTTACAGTTTCATCGATTTTCTAGTCTTTGATCGATTTGTTTTGTAGCCGGCCTTCTAGCTAAGTAGTCCTTCGAGTTGTGGGACAAAGGAATTGTATCTGTGGCTCTTAATTTTAAGGTTTGTGTGAGTATTATTGTTATCTATTTGTAACCCTTATGGAAAACAGAGGGGTTTTAAGTTAAACGTGTTTGTCCGTGTGTCTGTCCGTGGCATCGTAGCTCCTACATGAATGGACCGATTTAGATGCGGTTTTTTTTTAAAGCTGACGTGATCGAGACGGTTTTTAGCTATAATTTTAAGAAGATCTGTGCAGGTGTTTAAGGTCATCAGCTCGTTTGTTAATTGTGGTACTTACTGGGTATTTACTTTTAACATAATAGTGTTATGGTAACTTGTAAACACTTTGGTTGGACCAAGACACATGTCGTTTTTAAGTTTAAGGATTTATTTCAGAAATCCCCATCGACAAATCCCCACCATTGGGGATTGTTATTATTTTTATTAGAAATAACATCTGGTAGGGATTGATATATAACAAGTACTAGCCTGTTATTGTTCAACTAGTGGAGATTTCTGGGAAAAAGTAACACTTCCCACTGTGGAGAATGTGGAGATATTTCTGGAAGAAAGCAGTTTAAGAAAATGTGGTACCTACTCGTGAAAATGATAATGTACGAGTATGACTATAGATAGTTACAGCTCTTTATTGGGGTAGAAAATCGTTAATAATATAATAATTAATCAATCAATCAATAACCGTTAATATATAATAATAATAATTTGATACAAATGCAGAAAGTTTGTCATTGCGACCGAGGTAGAATTCCCACAAGCCGTAGGCGGGTGTGTTATGGAGCCGAGGGCTGTAGTGACAAAGGACGTGTGTCAAACGACGTTTTTTAATTCACTTACGACTCATGAGGGTCGACGCACGCCCAGCCAGATACAATAAACAATTTTGTTTGCAATAAAATTGCGGCTTGGGAGAACACGAGCACTTTTTCGCACTAGTGCGGAATACAGCCCATTGCGTGCCTAAAAGAGTATTGAAAATTACTTCTCCCGCTCTGGGGTGGAGTTAGAAGGCGTGGCAGACTTTTACTAACTAAAACCACCAGTGTTCTTCAGTTGCCATTTGTATTCCAGAGTCACAGGTAATTCTTTCAAACAACGTTTATGCGACCTTTGCAGGCTTCACCCTTTCTGGTCCCCTACGGCTTTGCTGACATTTCGCTACGCCGTCAAAATGCTCGATAGACAAATCGCCTTATGGAAGATCCATTGTGTTATTTGAACGAGTACAGTTTTCAATTTATAAACAACGATTGAATCAATGCTTACCATCAGGTGGGATCAGGCTTGTGGACGGCGAGCAATGCGTAGCTCGCCGTACGACCGTTCGGTAACTGTCCGGACCGAGCCCAAGTCGTTGACGGCGGGTATCGTTCCACGCGCGCCTCAAGGAGTTGTCAGCAAACCGTAGGAGCCCAGCAGGGTCGAAGCTTACTGGGGCCAGGATCGGATTCTGAAAGGAAGACTCGGCCCAGTATGAATGGCAACGAAGGAACAGGAGTGGGTTTTAGCCCGCCCAAGAGAACGGAGATGTCATTTCATGATTTTCCCACCACAACAAAAAACCATTAGGTTGAATCGCAGTCAAGTACTAGTTTTATTATTTAAAAAAATATATAAATAAATAAAAAGATAAAAGCAGCATAGTTTGCTATGCTGCTTAGCATTGCATAGAATCAGCCTTATTATGTTCTCAGGCCTTCTCTCTAAGAGAGGGAATGGGCCGTAATCCACCACGCGGGCCCAGAGCGGGTTGGTGGACGTCACAAGTCTTTGATAAAGGCAGGTGCCTCATAAATTATCCCCCTGTTAACTGTTAACAGTGTTTGTGTGAAGGTGTAAACACTATCTGGTTCCGGTTTGTTATCGATGTGTACTTGTGTATCGCGGCAACACGCCTTGTTGTTATCTCTTCTGCTTATTCCCTTTTGTTTTAGTCATAATAGCTCTTAGGTGATTAAGAGGACACGGTGGAGCATAAGGTGAAGCTGTGCCCTGTTTGGACGAAGCAACGCCGATCGGGATACCGTCGCCCCCTTCTGCAAAGCAGTGACACAATCGATACTACAACCTGGGGTTTTTAAGTCTAGAGTGAATAGATTATTTCTAGGCAAGCGTGCTTCATCACCCGCCGTATCATTGCTTATCATTTGGTGAGAATGTGGTCAAGCGCGAGTCTGAGGGTTCCGTACAAACTAACTTATGTAAAGAGTTCAATTCCAAAATGGATTCTAAAAGATTTACCGAATCGAAAAAATGTTTTTTTTTTGTGACGATGACGTAACAACATTTTACTATTTTCAGATTTATTACAGATATGCTTCATGCCAAATTTCTAGTTCAACGGGAAGTACCATAGAAGTTTTAATTTTTTACAGCTGCAAGGAACCGCAAACCTGGGTGTATAATATTCACTTCAACTTGATGCCTCAACGCTTTTTTGAGATAAGAGGTCTTGACAGACAGACAGACAGCCAAGAAAGTGATCCTATAAGGATTCCGTATTTTCCGTTTGAGCTACGGAACCCTAAAAGACACACATGCGCAAACACACCATCACAATCTTTAGTCTTTATACCTTACATTAGTGTAATTGTGTGTTTTTCAAATAGATTCATAGTTTCTAAGAATTTACTGGCAACTATTTACCTTGGACCAATTATACTCATGTCATATAATCACCTTGAACTTGATCTTGGTTTCAAGCACCATAGACCAATCATTTACGAGTATTTATGAATAACGTAGCGTGGGATTCCTGAAGGTTGTCCCAAGTTCTGTGCTCGGGTGAGTCAAACCGAGGCTTTCACGGAATTCGGCTAAATAGCCGTAAGATGTGTAATGTGTTATTTTGGTTATCATTGAAGTATGTACAATGTTATTGCTATATTTGGTAATGAAGACAGACAATGGAATGTTTGGAGACAAATATGAGTAATGAATGGTTCAAAGGGGAATGTGTAACGAATCCTCGTATGATCCATAATCGGTTCTTCTGAAAAATACCTTGAGTCTTGGCATTGAAACCATAGCCTATTTATTTATTTATTCGGTGGAAAAAATCCAATGACATCTCCGCGCCCTTGGGCGGGGCTAGATAGTGTCAGACATTTACTGACTAAAAACCTACTCTTGCCCACGGGTAGCCAAGTTACAATAGTTTCGTTTAGCGCGAACACTTGGAGTTGGCCACGCCCCCAATTCCTTTGTTCTGACGTCATCTCAACAAAGGAATTGGGGGCGTGGCCAACTCCAAGATTTCGCTTTAAATGAAACGATTGTAACTTGGCTAGGGGGCTGTTCCTTCTTTGCCTTTCATATCGGGGCCCCAGTATGCTTCGACCCTGCTGGGCCCCTACGATTTACTGACAACTCTTTGAGGCGCGCGTGTAACACAACGCGTCGTCGACGTCTCGAGTTCGGTTCGAACGGTTGCCAGACGACTGGACGGCGAGCTACACATTGCCCACCATCCGCAAGCCTACGCTTACGGCACACTTGGCTAGTTCATTGAAATTTCACATTTCTAGTTCCTGTTTGCAATCTGGAACATAGTAAAGCCATTTATGTCATATCATACATAAGAACGATGAAACTTTTTTCCGGAAAATTTCTTACATAAATAACTAAGTATTATCTACTGTAATAAACTCAGTATATAACAGCTCCAATACATAACAGTTATCGTTTCACATGCTCGTGTTGCCAGTGTCACGATAAAAAGCTGAACATTTGTCGAGCTAATGAATTTCCCACATTAGTAATGTTTTCTAATCGATGACAATGGTAAAAGCTTGTTGCCAACAACTATAACAACATAATCGCTTGTTATGTGCTGATCCGTTGAGGGAGGCAACAGTGAAAGCGATTAGCAATCCGCTAATCGCTGATGAATTATACACGGAAAGAAAATGAGAAAAAGAATGAAAAGAAAATGAGAAAAAAAATGAGAAGAAAATAAACAGAAAATGAAAAGATAATAAAAAGAAAATGAGAAAAATGACAAGAAAATTAGAAGAAAATGAGAAGGAAATGAGAAGGAAATGAGAAGGAAATGAGACAAAAATAAGTTTTAATCGCAAAACAGGTGGCCTATCTATAGGGCTAAAAGGGTATTGGAAGATGAAGTGTTGGACGGCCTCCCACAAGGTGGACCGTGCACCTGACGAGGGTCTAGTGAATCCGGTCACTCAAGGTCAGTTGTTGTGGCGATACTTGGGTAGGGATGTTTAGCAGTGGACGTCTTTTGGGTGTGATGATTGAAATCTTAAATTAGGATCAGAATCGCGATTTGTTTTTATCGAGCCAACTAATTTATATCATGTTTCGATTTTTGTTCTGCGCTTAGTCATATAGCCAATTTTAATAAAGTATTTTTTCATGGTGTTCTCTTTTATATTGTTAGATTTCTAGAAGCTTAAAAATGTTCAAAGTGAGTAGAACCTGGCGTTAACCTCCTAAAACATTCAACAACCTCATCAATTTGTAACCCACACCTGTGCGAAACTTGTCAATTAATTCCATCTTTGACATTGGCTCTAATTACTCCTCTGGTACAATTTACCATGCATACACAAGATGCTCATGATCTTAGGATCAAGGTGCAGTGATACTAATTAGTTATAATTACTTGCTTGATTATTATTGATACGGTCTGTAGTAGTTTGTAGATGTCACTACCAGTCTGTGGCTTCCATACTAAGTGGTAGATTACAGTACCGCCCCTTTGATCTTATTTATTTATTAATCTTATGTAATATGGAAGATGCAATGCTTATTATTATCATTTATTATGTCTTCTTAATCTGTGCACGTCACTATTATCATAATGTCTGTGTTTAGACTTGCTTAGTTTACAGAAAATGCGCGTTATTATCTTGTCTAGGCTATTTGCAGAAGAGGCTGGCTTTTCAAGCGGTACAAGATTTGCTTTATTATTGAATTATTACAAACTTAATGTCCTTGGCATTTTCTACTAGACGACCTGTAGGTGCAAATAGAAGAAAAACAGGAATAAATACAATATAAGATACAGTACGGCCGAGTGACTAGGTTTATGTGTTATTGCTGATAACAATTGTTATTGGTATTAATTTTTTTAAATATTTTTTTTTTTTACAATCGCTGAGCCTATGTTCAGACTCGCCAAGTTACGTCGGCCGTACTGTAAATACCTACTTAGATATAATCATCATTTTCATCATCATCACTTAGATACATACGTTACTTACAAATGTAGAATGTTATTGTGAAAAAACAATCATATTTCTAATTAATTTACAAAATTAATATATTTTTCTTGAGAAATTATACTACATAAAATACCCAATCAAACAATAATATGATGATTCTACCAACTTCTTGCAAATGTCTTCTAATTATATTATGTAAAGTCTGAAGTTGTCATTAATAAACATATTTTATTTTCAATACACTTACTCGAAAACTCGCTCTTATCCCACAGCTTTTAGGCACGCATGGGACTGTTTTCCGCACTAATGCGGAAAAGTGCACGTGCTCGCTTCCGCCACAATTTTATTGTAATAAAATTGTTTATCGTATCAGACCCCCATGAGACACGGATCAACCACCACGAGTCGTAAGTGTAATGAAAAACGTCGTTTGACACACATGCAGCACTTGGCTCCATAACACACTCGCCTACGCCTCGTGCGAATTCCGCCTCGGTCGCTATGACAAACTTTCTGCACTTATATCAAAATGTACTATTATTTTCATTGTTTCTTTTGTGATTTCAAAATTCCAGTACGTCCACCGCTCTCAGTCAGACCACCGCTTGAGGCTCGGGAAAGTCACGTCGTGTTATTGTTTTCAAAACCGCCGCGTCACCGAGGAAAATTGTTCGCTGGGAAAAGGAAATCTTACGGTCATATGTTTTAGCAGAACCTTAGAAATTGTAAGAACATACTTACTGTGGCAGTTAGCGAGTTAGGTGGCGTGCGTTCTCGGTACTGTAACTAGTTAGACCACCCACAGGGATCGTAAAAGACGATGGTAATGCCAATTCTCACTAGCATTATATTAGTCTGAAATTAATGCCAATGCACTGTTAGATTTACAATACTCTTTTTGGGTATTTTTAGGGTTCCGTATCTCAAAAGGAAAAAACGAAACCCTTATAGGATCACTTTGTTGTCCGTCTGTCTGTCAAGACCCTTTATCTCGAGAACATGTGGAGGTACCGAGTTACGAAAAATAGAAGGACGTTAAGTATACGAGTTAAAAAAATACGAACGTTTATATAGTAAAATACTTATATTTTGACACTCTCAAGGGAATCAAAATTCATAGGCACTGTTCACATAGAACCTAGAAATTGATTTTTGTGAGATCGAAGCAAGGTCCTTAAGTGAAAATAAAGGAATAAACTCTGAAAACTGTAAATTTATAGTTACATCACAACAAAAAAACACTTTTTTGATTCAGAAAAATCTTCAAGACTCAATTCGGGAATTGAACTATTTATCTAAGTTAGTTTGTACGGAACCCTCAGTGCGCGAGTCCGACTTGCACTTGCCCAGTTTTTTTTAATACAAAGTGCATTTTGCCGGATGCTGCAGTATCTAACGACGTTTTTCAATAAACTTAAAAAGACTCATGGGGTTTGCTTAGCACCCAGCTTGATACGATAAATACAATAAATTGTAGCGGGGGCGAACTCGCGCACTTTTCCGCACTAGTGTTAAAAACAGCAAATTGTGTGCGTAAAAGCGGTGGGGATAGAAGCGGGTCTTCAAGTAAGTTCATAGTAGAGTGTGTCAATATACCTACTCTAGTTGCCCGCCCCGGTTTTGCTTAGGTGCAAATTATACATAGATAGAAGCAGAAAGCGTTTGTTTTATACAATGTAAAGACAAAGAAGAAAATGCCGATTGTTTGCTATTCTATGCAACAATTCACACATTGGTACTAACAAAGCCATTCATTGCGGTTAGAATATTTATACAATTTACTAATCAGAATCATTCACAAGATAAAATGAAAGTTGTGGTTTAAAATATCTTTACAAATCGATAGTGTTTCATGTACCGAATCGACCCTCCACGGGATTAAAACGACCAAAATTTAACGGTGTAAGTATAGGCGGTAGTTTCTGAAACAACTGATCCGATTCAGGAAATTCTTTCACCAGTAAAATGTAAATTCATAGTGAGTAATATTGGATCCGGTACATGAAACACTATCGATTTGTAAAGATAAAATTAAAATTAAAGTACTTTTTTTCTAAAACTCGAATTAATATACGCATTTACGAAATTAATTTCATTAAGTAAGCGAGTCCAATGAGCTGTAGGTAGTTGTCGGTCGTTGCGTATTACTAACTATTGTCCGGGTCTGGACGATATACTCCACCGTGTCCTCCGGGTGGTCCACGCAGTGGTGACAACCCGGGCGAAAAAAAAAACCCGGGCGTTTCTTCCGCACGAATCTATTGCAGGAAACTCTGGGTTAAAGCCGCTGAATTTGTTTTATACTATTTATAGAGGATAAAGATTAGAAAGAAGTCAATTAGTCAGGATTGTAGTTTCGTAAAAAATTCACTGTTTACGACGAGCAATGAGTAGCTCGCCATCCGGCCGCCCAGTAACCGTCCGGAACGAGCCTTACCACACAGTTTTAGTCAGTAAAACTCTGACATGATCTCCTGCTCCTGCCTAAAGCGAGATATATCATTCGATGACTTCCCCCCTTAAAAAAAAGATGTTTCGAACAAAACTACCAAAATGTATTACAATAAAAACTGATGGCTCCTCACTATCTCCTGTCATATTTTATGTTCATGTATTGTGTGATATCGCAGTGTTTATCAACCTCTTATCTCTGTGCATTGGGGCAAGGGGGCATTGTGTTCCGACATGTTATATCTATGGTGCATTTGTAAACACCAAAGATAAAAATATATTGTGTAAAACTTACTGTACCTACATAATCCATACTCACTACACTAATATTCTAAGAGCGGTTTCGCACTCCGTCCGATCCGAATCCGGTCCATCAAAAACGTGCTCTTATCCCACCGCTTTTAGGCACGCAATGGACAGTTTTCCGCACTAGTGTAGTCAAGTGCGCGTGCTCGCCCCCGCCACAATTGTATTGTAATGAAATAGTTATACGGCTATTGTGGACCATACTTTCACGGGTTCGGAACGGATTCGGATTGGACGTAGTGCGAAATCGCTCTAAGGGCCGAAACACATAACCGCGTTGCGTGGCCGCAACGCTAAAATCGACGGTGCCGTCCGACGCAACGCAGAATTTTGCGGTGTGTAACGCGAGGCAAATTCCAGCGTTATGACGTCATACTTGGTGACAATGATGCAGTTTGTTTCTAGGCAATTATTTAAATCGAGATATGCTTTTAAAAATTCGGTATATACTCGTAATTCTATTTCTAAATAGAAAAAATCTAGCCCTAGTTACAACCAGGAAAATTAAATATCTAAAAAATAAGTTTTAGTCATGAGTAACCTATTTAAGGTTAGGTATACAATCGATAAATAGTTTATTCCAAGGAACTTGTATACCTAGTGTATTCTAAGGTGGTATTTTTTATTTTAGCTACTAACTGATATCACTTTCATTTCTGTACTACTCAGGCCCAAGATTGTATGAAAGCGTATCTGTCTCCTTTGAATATTGCGCTGGTTAATTGTAAGATTGGCTATTATTGGACCACACTGACTTCAAATATCGGGCGGGATTTGTCATTGCATGATTTTACCTACGATAAAAAAACCCCACAATTATTTGCTGTAATATTTATTGGGCCGTTTTCGAACCATTAGAAGATCCACTCTAAAAAATCACGCGGAACTGAACAAAAACCGCATTGCGTTCCCGTGCGGCGACACAACGCGGTTATGTTTCGGCTCTAAGTGTGTATGATTGTTTTTTGGGTTCCAAAAGGTAAAACGGGACCCTATTACTAAGACTCCGCTGTCTGTTCGTCTGTCTGTCTGTTGTGTGGGTATGACGTCCGGTGGTTTCTATGTTTGTTACTTTTTCACGCGCGAAAAGCTGAAAGGATTTGAATGAAATTTAGCATAAGGGTAGATCATACAATCCCACTGCTGGGTAAAGACCTTTCATCAACTTTTTCCAATGATCGCGATTCCTTGCTCCCTCTTTTCAATTCTCAAGGAAGATATTCAGGTTGTACCACTATCTCCTTCGTGATCAGCTGCGGCCCCGTGTCTGGATAACAATTTATACTGTGTTTGACGGGCCCACAGCGAATTTATCCACATTGCTGGCGACTGGAAATGTTCCTAAAAAACTGGCGGCATTGCCAAGCTGTATGGCAATGCTTATTCTCTGGCCATGCCAGCTTTTGGGTCACGGGTAATGTCTGCCAATCTTTCAATATGACGATTTTAAACAGAAATAAGACAAATAAACACTGACAAATTTGGTCAGAGTTTTCGAATAAGACGAAAACCAAAATTAATTATCCTGAAAAGTCTTAAGTAAGCATTTCAGAATTTACAAAGAAATAAAGCATCTGGCAATGAATCAACCGATATATTTATGCTGTTTATGAAGAAAGGTAGTGTTGTACGACGTGTTGCTAAATAAAAATCAGCATTCTACCACTGCCGACGGGATTCTGATCCCGATTTTCGCGGGATTGCGGACGGCGAGCAATGGTTAGCTCGCCGTCCGACCGTCCGGTATCCGTCCGAACTGGGCCCAAGTCGTCGACGGCGCGTATCGTTCCACGCGCGCCTCAAGGATATGTCAGCTGACCGGTATGGGCCCTGCAAGGTCGAAGCCTACTGGGGCCATGAGTAATGTGAAAGTGTACCCGGCCCTGGAACGAAGGCAAAGAAGGAATAGGAGTGGGTTTTTAGTCAGTAAAAGTCTGACACTATTCCCCGCTCCTCCCAAGGGCGGGAGATGTCATTAGATGATTTTTCCACCTAAAAACAAAGTATTCTACCACTGCACGTATAATTTATCAATTTAAGGTTTAATTATTAACAATGTAATTACAAAAAAAGAAGGTATAGAAACTAAATAAAAGCGTCTAATAGAAAGATCGAATGATTTAAAAACCTGACAGCCAAATAGGAGTGCCAAAGCTACATAAGTTGAACTCGTTGCTATATATTACACGTAGATTCATTTCGATTGAGACCCGAAAGTCTTTTATAGTACGTGACAAATAAGTTGAACTAAAATGGCCGTTTTTGCTATGGTTACGGGCAGTTTCCGCTGTGCGGCAATTTGATTGAGATCCGAAAATCTTTTACTAATTTAGTTTAACTTATATGCCGCTTGTCTGTACCATGCCCCACGCATGCCCTTATATTGTACCACGATTTAAAAAATTTAAGAGTAGAAATAAAATTGTAATATGAACCTGGGAGCAGTTGCAATGGCCCATTAATAATTATTACAAAATTATGTCTATTTTATCAGACCAAGTACTGTTTATTTATACACCAAATTTTAGCTGTACTCAGCGAGATAATTCAATATTTTTGAAACATTAAACGTGGATTTTTCACCAATGGTCATCTTAATAATCAGACTAAAATAATTATCATAATTGAGAAAAGGAACAAATTAAGATAAATCTCGAAATTGCATTCAAGGTTGCGTTGCTGACGGTACAGTGCGCCCGCGCAGCCAGAAGCGCGCGCGTCGATGCGTCGAGCTTCAGTCGATCCGCCACCCCCGTGGAAGTCAGACGCGCTCGCTCGCGCCTATCGACGCATCGATAGAACAGCGCAGCCCGCGATCAATCCGATAAAAACCAGTGTTGTTGTGTTTTTTTTTGGCGAAAAAAGGATTTTGTTATAAAATTAGTGGTGTGACGACTTGGACGAGGCGGGTTCTTTTTTCTGTTAAGGTTTGTTCTTTTTTTTTGGGTAGTGGTAACGGTTTTTTTTGTGGTCTATGGTTATTTAATTATTTTATTACTTTGTAAGAATAGGACCTTTTTCCTTTCCCGGAATCGCCTGCAAAAAAGGACGAGGTTAAAGTTTTAATGAATTACTTAGATTGAATATTTATATTATGTTTTAACTACTTTGTATATTCTAATTAGGTTTTTATGACTTAGTCAGAATCTCAGTTAGGCAACGTAAAATGACTTTCAGAATAATTAAAAATTATAAATAAGTTTTGAAAAGGTTAATTCACTCATTATTTTTTTGTCGACCTAAATGCAAAGCCTACCGCAAGGGCTGGTTCGAGGTGGCCCGAGAGAAAAATACCTGGAAGGAATTGGGAGAGGCCTTTGCCCAGCAGTGGGAAAGTATTGGCTAGAAAGAAAAAAATGCGAAGCCAATATTGTGACTATTTATCGATAATGCACCGAACCTTTTTACGAAGAATAATGAATAGGCAAATAGTATAAAAGGCAATAAAATAATTTAGAATCAATTTTGATACATTGCAACTGCAACACTATTCACATAGTGATGTATCAAAATTTTATCAAAAGCTATGACGTATAATCAATTAGCACTATCTCAAAACCGATAATCTACTTAACAACTATTGGACAGTTTTATACTACAATTTTTTTTAATCGACATTATCTTATCGATTGTAATCGCGTGTAGTGATGTACTGCGTCATTATCATCGAGTGTCGATAAATGGACAGTAAACGTATCGACTCCCAGTGGAATATCGTAATGAAACTAGGGATTTATGTCATAATTTCACAAACACTTGGGGATTTATTTGTAATACTAGTATTCTATAGTATTATTGCAAATATGTGTATAGTATTGGTCTATATTTAATCTGTTTTATAGACACAACACTGAAGACCAAAAAATAATTCCATATTATTAAGTTATTCACAAACTGATGAACATCTTTTTTTTTTAAGCATCTCAAAACTCTAATGAACTAACAGCTGCAAGCGTCTTCATATGCGTCATCTTCCTCCTCCTCCTTGCGTCGTATTCCTCAGTGCTGAGGGTCACTTTTGCTCTTATGATGTTCCTCGATCTATTCCTAGTCTCTGGCAGAGTGAAGGGTCTCTAAAGTCAGACTCAGGAGCGGTGCGGAGGCGCGTAATGGTCAGAAATTATCCTAAGGGCCTAAAAAGTGCTATTCCAGAATATGGCCTACATCTGTGTGTAATAAACACACAAATACACAAACCTTTGCCTTTATAATATTAGTGTGATATTGAACAAAGCAAAAACTACACATAAATATATATTTAATACTCATAAAACTCAAATCAATATGCGGAAAAATTTAATAAATGTCAAATGACAATATAGCATTTGACACGTCATAAATCTAAATAGGTTTTTACGATACGATGGTACGGTCAGAAGAAAAGAATGCCGTAATATTTGTATAACCGTTGCATACCTACCAACTATATTATTATAATAATATGGTCTCAACATTAATATTATACTCTCCATAAGTTATTATTATTTATTAAGGAAAAGGAGATTATAAAAACTATTAATAAGTCCATGTCCACTTGAAATGCATTTAAAAACAGATTTTTATATACATTTAAAGCCTGATATCATTTATATGTAAATAATAATTCCTGAGGATATAAAAAGCGAATAATTGAAATGGATCAGATGAATGAACGACAGCGACCAAAAACAATATAAAAAAAAATATGCAAAATTCGTTCAAACCCATCAAATTATACATAAATATTCAAATCATAAAAACCATTTGTAACCAGCGTGCAGGATATATTGTTTTATTATAAAGTCCCGGCTTCATTATCGAATCAATTCGATAATACAATTTTTATCAAAATCATTTGTTTTTATTTATTTCATCTTAACAGCTTTCGTTCAACATCTTATACGAGATATCTGTGTGTTTTTGAAGTACCGTTAGCTACCTGTGGTCTTCTTCATAAGTTCCAGCTCATCAGGTAATACTTTCTGAATGCAATTTATACAGAAATCATAATTAGTATACCTATAAATATTTGAGGAGTTCCCTAAATTTTTCGTGGATCCCGTCATCAGAACTGAATTTTGGTAAAAATAGAACCAATGAATTCAAATAAAATCAGGAATATTCCAAATCGGTTCATAAAAGGCAGATTCCTGAATTCCTGATGCAACAATCATAAAAAAAGGAATACAAACGAAATGAGAACCTCCTTCTTATTTTGAAGTCGGTTAAAAATTCTAAACAACTTCCCAGAACCGACTTCAAAAAGAAATATAACAACAAAGTATTTAATGAAGCGATGTCTTTACAAATACTCAAGTCTGGTCAGGCTACTGATAAAACAGGCAGCTGTTAAATAATTAAAAATAAAAAGAAAACCGCAAGTGGAAGTATGTGCACTGAAATATCTCGAATGTCGCTTCCCTTGGTATTCAAAGGCGAACATTAAGACTCGTGTGTTATTTTAAGAGTATATACCCGTCTACGTGTTTAGAATGTTACATTTCACAAAGTCGTTGACATATCCCAAGATTTATATTCTAATTTTGAAATTTCTTGTCCGTGGCATCGTAATAAAAAATGTAATAAAGTAGGAATGGCGAGTCATTGGCCAAAAATCTTGGATTGGTGATAATAATTGAATTTTTATTATGGTAAAAGTTGATGCTATTATTTCTTTGTTACTCGAACTTTGTACAGGTACACGTTAATTTAGAAGAATATTTTAAGAAGAAAAAGTAAATATCATTTCTGCTTTTGCAAATTACTTTAATGCTAAAAGTTTTACACTAAAGTGCCACAATATGCACGCGAGTCGTAGGTTCTGCAAAAAAAGAAAAACCCCTATTATAAACCTTTTGCGGATTCTCTTTGTATCAAGCTGTTTTTTGGAGCTCAGGGCTACATAAATACCAACAGTAATACAGATCGAACTTGAAGGTATAGCAACGCCAGCTGAGTTGATCAATTGCATAATTTGTTTTTACTGTAATTTGTAGATTTTCAATAATCGCTTTGGGTAGTCAGAAACCTGAAAATATTATTGATAGGCTCGCGCTTGACCACTATCTCACCTGATGGTAGGCTATTATGTGGTCGACGAAGGAGCATACTGGCATAGTAGTAAACAATTTACTTTTGACTTAAAAAGACGTTGTAGCCATCAGGAAACACAGATTTCTCATTCTCTCTAGCTGTACTCACGATTAATGTGAAAACATATCGTTGGTTTATTATATCGATTCAGTAACTTACGATCCAGTTCACTAAAGAATTCTGTTTGCCGACTATAACTTCACGACCACGTCAATATCCAGCTTTGACCTATCTACAACGCAAGGCTCGTCTACGACCCCGTCACACGGAACTGATATTCGGTATTTCGCCAGTCTAGTCTTAACTAATGGGTATTCAACTGCATCTAGTTAAACTAGACCAACCCCAACTTAGAAAAAAGCTAAGCAGATAGATTTCACATTCTGTTAGACAAACCTGTTCTAATTATTACTTGGTTCATAACAAAGTCGTTGTTTATGTTAACAAGTAGTTCAGTAGTTAGGGTTTTGATATGCTGTATATTTACAGTGCTACGCGTGGGAGTTTAGTTGTAATAGATTAAGATGCTAATGTGATCTACATTTAGAAGATTGAAGCAAACGCACATGTTAAGTTTTGCAATAGTGTTAGCTTTGTTGATATGAAAACATCTTAATCATCTTAATTATTATTAGACTTTAATTTAGTTTAAGAAGATGCTCTTGAGCTTCTAAAAATTTGTTTTTGACTTCTTCAAATTATGCACATCAATCAAGTCTTTACTATAAATATTTTGTATTTTTACGAGTGTGAACTATTGGCAAAATTCGTGTGAATTGGGGTCGAATGTTTTACTGTTAATATTTTATTCCAATCCTAACAGTTATTTGTGCCATAAGCCACCATTACCTTAATTGGCCCAAGGTTTACTATAAGTACCAACAATTTTATATATTTTCGCCATCACTGAGATCACCTAACCAATATAGTAGTAATTATCGAAAATCTAAGAACAATTACTACAAAATTAAAAAAAACTGCAATTTTAGTGTATTATGACCAAAATCCTTCACCTACACATAACCTGTGCTGTAAAGCTAAGCAATTATAGGAATTACTGAACCGATAAATGTACGCTTTCCGGTTTTTTAAGCAAAATGAATGATTTTATTCGCAGAAATTGATGGACCGTTATAAAATTCGTGTTTTGGCATATGTTTATTTATACATGTCAGAGATTTTGTACAAAACAGAGCGCAAGTGTTATTTAAATTTTTGATGCTTTTTTTTATGACGTTACTTTTATTGGCACTAGCGAATACAGTAAATTTAAATAAAATAACTTATTTAGGTTTATTACCATTACCTATAGTGATAAATGGGAACGTGTATAATCAATAGTCATTTAAAATAACATATTCTTGATCTCGCCTTGTCATTATAATTTTTCTGCTAAGATTCTATTTAATATTGGATCAGCGCAACACGTTACCTTCTTACTATCTCCCTTGCCAACCGTTACGATGTCATTGACTTCCTGTTCATTAATATAATTCTTCTCACAATCAATTAACCTTTTTCTATGAAATCCTTCTCCGTTCATTCACATTGTTATAATCTCACTTTTCTCTCTTTTACCACAAATCTTTATATTATAATTAATGCTTCCGTCTCGAAGTGAAAATACTGTGCAAGGTTTTTATGACTTTTCCTTGTTATCGATATAAAACTCTGTATCGAAACGGTAGCTCTTATCTCCGGTTACGGTAGAAATGCATTGTTATTTGTACATTACTATTGTATTATTTTCACTTCATGCAATAATCTTATCGATAATAAGTCTTGAATTTTTAAGATAATTTGTTAATGGCTTTTTGAAAATTAAGAGAGAATTAAGGATCTAAAATTCTAGATCTTTATTAGAGCCTTACTAGATTTTTTGGGTCACTCTTTTCGCTGAAATATTATAACTATAATAACAATTAACAAACAAGATACGCTACGCATAGACGATCGATATATCAATAGTGATGATAATTATTAGTTCGCTCTGCAATGACTATCAAATTTTTCTAAGTGCAAAACATCGACTAGAAACTGCAACAGATGATTTGAATATCAACTAAGCACTAGATCAATCTGAAGCAAAAGATAATAAAATATTAAGAGACAGTATCAGCCATGTCCCACGAGCCCAACTCATTTCTCTTGCTTGACTAATTCTTACCAAGAACTCCGGAATAACACTTTGTAGATAATCAAAAGAACATTAAATCACTTTTATTTATGTAGAAACAGTGAATCATTTATAATTACTGAAAATTCCACACTAAGTCAATTAATGCAGTCGTTTGGGAAATAGATCTGTGGTTTTAGATGTTGGTCATAAATTCGTCGTTCAACCGTTTAGATACACAAAGCAAGAACAACCAAAAAGTCGGTCATATCTTCATAGATATTATTTCCATCAGTTTCATTTTCCAAGACAAGTGGTTTTCAAGTTACATAAGTTTGTTTTGCATTTTTTGTCACTACGCAATATTTTTCATCGTAGTAATCATAAGCATTATGATCAGCAAAAGTTCTGAAATTGTTATAGCTAATATCCTGTTGCATTGTTTTGTTCATCCTAAACATCTAAATCCTCTGCTTTTGGTATTTCTATTCCAGCTGAATCTATTATTTTTAAATGGTCCAACGAGCCATATATCGCCAATTACGTATCGATAATCGTTGCTATCAATTTATCACAAGTGTCCGAGGCCGTATCACTTCCGCCTTACAAGGCTGTGTCACATTGCCCTACCAGTTAACAGTAACGATAAACAAGGAAGCGTTGGTATTTAGTTGTACAGTTGTAGCTTTGTACTTCTTGTCATCATCACCTACCTCGCCTGTTCCACTTATATTGGGGTCTGGCTTCAGCCTAACTGAATGCATCTGAATTCTTAACTCTTTACGAGTAATGCCTAAAACATTATGACGCATCTACCAACCCGCTCTGGACCTGTGTTCTAAATTATGTTGTTTTGAGTTCTTAGAGAGAATCTGTGTTCAAAAATTGAAGGATTATTTCGAAGAGTCACAGCTCACTTAAAAAAATGTCTAAGAAGTGGGAACATAATAGATCACAACTCTATTATGCATTAGTTACAATACTGGATCCTTATGATTTTATCGTTATCTTTCTTAATTCTTAATTCTTAGATTCAATATAAAGTTTAAATTTTTGATACAATTCAGAGTAGGTAACAGAAATTAAAGAAGTTTTACACACTATTCTCACTGATGATTGTCACCTATTACTCCAGTAGGCATCTTTTCCTTCAGCAGTGAGGCAGAAAATTTTAGTTTTTTTTTTCTATAGAGCGGTTATAATTTCTGCTTAACCTGTAAGTCAAAGTCCAAAAATATAAACTAAGTCATATGAAAAGCGTTGAGTGGCAGACTCAAAATAAATACTGCGGCGACGCGTGTGATGCGCTGTAAACAGATTAGCCTACTAACTGTAGGGGCAGCAAAACAATCACCGCTGTGGTAATAATGCGCGTACAGTACGACCGAAAGATCTTGATCAATCTGAATTTCGAACAATACGGAATATGCAAGAAAAAATATTTGTTTAACCAGTTCATAAAACAACATACAAAAATAGAAAACTAACTGTGAAAACAATATTAAAATTGGTAGAAAACCAAACAAGATATAACGATTATAAACAACTCTCTCGCCTAGATGCTATTTTCTATGGTGGCCGTACACGCGTGATGAACTTTGACGTCATAGATCATAACTCTTCCTTATTAGCAGCTTTGAAGCTCAAAATGATTTAAAAAAAAACTTAGAAAATTTATGAGCTGCGCAGCAATTCTTTGTAATTTTGCAAATAATTATGGGGTATTTTTTCGAGTATGCACAATAGTTCGGAACGCCAACTTTAAGTCGTCAATTTTATTCGTACTATAATGACAGTAAATTCTGTAGTTAGTAGTTGGCAAAAGATAAAAAGGACATTTTAGTAACAAAAAAAAAACCGTTTCATTGCCAATTGAACCTTAAATAATTTAGTAGTAGGTAAAAAGGTTTATATTCTACTATTCTTTGTAAATACTTAAAATGACGTTCATTCGTCTACAAAGTCAATGATAAATAGGATGTACTTACTCATAATTTTCTTTTTTTTTTTAAATACTCTAGCACGTTTATTCTGCATATTTGTTCGCGAATCACTACTTTAATATTTTTGAATAAACGTGTCTATAATCATGTTTATAGGTATTAAATTGATGTAATAAAAGAATTACTGTTGACCGATTATAATAATATATCACTATATTACGCACAATAATAATAACGAATTGTCAGATAATTATTTAATCGAATCGGCATCACGTATTTATCTTTATTTTGCTTACTAATTACGTACCTCACTGAGTTTTAGGTAAAATTATCGTTTTTTTTTTTTTAAAGGCCATTAGCCTGTAGTACCCAAACGTTTTATTTATATATATAAAAAAAAAATCAACAAAAATAAATATTGACTTACTTTTTTGCCATCCATACACTCGGCGACAACGGAAGTCAACAGAGCGTGCGCTTGCGCAACCGCGGCGGATCTGCCATTGTCTTGTCGCTGCTGACCCTACCGCGATGTTTGTATGTTTGTACACACGTGCAGTCATCGGGCATTGTTTTGATCTAGGCACAATTGCTTTTTGGCCTCCTTTCAAAATTTATGGGCATCTCCGAGTTAGATGAGAAAAAAATAGCATCTGTCATGTATTTTATGAATGTGAATAAGTGGTAAATAACTTTGCAAGTTGAAGAAGAGTCAATAGTCCTTATAGCAAGATTCTGGTATACCAGTTTTACAGAATATCCTCTGTTCTCTTCATTATCAGTTTGGATGCTAAAAAAATTAAATAAAATGTCATTGGTAAGGAAAATAATAAGAAAGTTGGTAAGTAACTTTTCTGTATCATTCAGCCTCAGTAAATAAAGTAAAAAAAAAAATATAACTGAAGGAAAAACTTTATATCTATTTATTTATTTAGATCTCTAACAAAGGACATGCAGTAACAGTAAGCACATATAACTAGGTGAAAGATAGAATAATTAAAAATGCACAAAATAAGTGGGATCGCAATCAAGCACTCGTGCTTATGCGTAAGTAGTGAAACAATCGTTGATGGTGAGGCGCGCTAGTTTATTAAGAACCTAATCACTCTAACCTTGAAGAAACCTAAATTGTAATCGGATGGGAAGCTCGCCTCAGAACGATTTATAAATATGTACCTATATAAATAATGTGCATGTAACAAATAGGGTCAAAATAAATGTATCATGGGTCAATTTGAATTAAAATTGTAAATCAAACAATTAGAGTGATAAATACAGTAATTTATATTATAACTTATTTAAAATGATAAGTCATAAAATGATAATTATTACAATTGTAAAATTATAATTTAAATGATAAATTACAAAATCAGAATTAAGATCTGATTACTAATTCTATCTCATAACTAATCATAGAAATTGCTCTATAGCGGACAATTACAAGCCAGTATTATAATACTATTACTATAAGAAATAGCTCCGCCATGACTGACGCGAGCAAATTCCTTGTAGTATCACCAGTGCCTAGGTCACGTCGCAAACATCTAGGTTATACATATAGAATTACTAACACCTGAATCGTTCGCATTCCTTGTGGATGGCATGTCATGGGCCTGTACAGGATTACATGGATTTAGTCTGTTTTGAGTTTCACCGAAACTAGACGATGGTTTTTCGGATTTTCATTGATGACTTATCAGTCAAAAGGCAAAAAGAAAAGATATCTCTTTCCCATGCTATGCATGTCTCTAGATATTGTTTTGCGTCTTTTATTAGTGGTGCTATGAAGTCATAATCATCAGTGTTGGTAAAATATCTGACTACAATTTCAAAAAAAAAAAAAAAAAATGTTTTTAGCAAGTAATCTCTAGAACTACTGAACAGATTGTGAAAATTCTTTCACCAGTAGAAAGTAGCAACTTAAGAGCGGCCAACTCAAGATTAGATTTTCATACAGCCGCTCTTATGTGATTATGATGTTATTACACGTCTTTCTTCACATATTTTGGATACACAGATATCTTGTGGATACTATCTAGGCTTCTATAGAAGTCAAACTAATCCAGTAAAGACCTCTGAAAATCTGCTATTTTACGTGAAATTTGGCCGTCCACAATGTATTCATACCTGTAAATAAAAAATATAAAAAAAATACTTCTATAACAGCCTTGTACATTCAATCGATAATTATGTTAAATGACTACAATTTTTCTCAAAAACTTTTAAGAGTTTTAAAAAAAATTCTATTTCGTGGAACAAGTTTTGTGAAATATTCGAGTAAATCACAGGATTATCGAATGCCAACAGAGTTTTCAGGCGTTATCTCTCTTTTGTCGCGTTGCCTCTCCATCAAACATCGCGATGAATTACTTTAGATGAAGCAACAGACTTTTATACCTTGCTTAACGTTGACGATATGTGGGGAAGGGCCACTTTAAGTATTATTCCTGAGTACTAGCTAATTTTTCGATTATTATTATAAGTTGGTCCCATTGCAAGGCAAACGCTTTCCTTCCATTATTTTACTCTTCTCTGTTCTTAACTATTTCTACTTAGAGTGTACGTAGTAGTTGTGGTAGTAGTACGACGAACGAAGTGGTATAGGTTAATATATCTTTATTAATATATTTCTTTTGTAAGTGTGTTATTTACTTAATTTCTCTACAGCTTGATTGATTTCTCTGGATGGTTCGAAAATATAATTAAACTCGGCAGATGGCGCTACAATTTGGACCTCAATTTTTATTTCTGACTCAAACCCAGGTTTCGGGTTTGTTTACCGGTCATTATTTACCACGACCGATAGTTATTGATAAATTGGTAGTCGTTCCTTCTCATAGGAGAAAGAATGACTAGCAATTTTTTATTATGTAAGGATAGCCTTATAAACCAAAGGATATAAAACGCTCAGCCAATTAGCAAGTTTTATTTATTTATTTGAACTTAATGTACAGTAGTGGTACATATGCGGACTTAATGCAACAAGGCATTCTCTACCAGTCAACCTTTGGGTTAAGAAAAAAAAAGGAGAAAAAAAAAGATACAAAGAAAAAAGAGAAGTTTTGTACCTATCTGAGTTCCCAGAGCATATTCAGATATTCTCGCTTAGTTATTATGCACATATACTGATCAAGATTCATCATAATCGATTATGATCACCACATCAGCCCATCAACGGTCTGATAATTACAGTTTTCACAGAACTATCGTGTTCTTTGTTAACTAATGAGCCGTGAGATATGCGCATTGCGCACGTAACGATTATGTGTGATGATGAGGCGATTAGCATTAAGAGTTACATGCGACTGTGGGTTCGGCGAGACAGGTTGGTGCCCCTTTGATGAAAAAATAAAGGGTTGTTACTCTGTCTAGGTATGTTTATGTTTATAATTCGGGTATTCTATACAATAGGTCGAGTGATTTTAGCTTAAAGCTGACTAATTACTCATCAGCAAAAATTAACAGCATTGTTATTCAAAATACAGCAATACTCTTTTACAAGCGACATTAACATTACCTATGAAGGAGCTGTCAGCAAACCGTAGAGGCCCAGCCTGCTAGTTGCAGGCAGGCAGGGTCGAAGCCTGCTGGGGTCATGGGTCAGCTTCCGAAAGGAATACCCGGCCCCGGCACGATAGGCAACGAAGGAACGGGGTAGGTTTTTAGTCAGTAAGAGTCTGACACTACTTCCCGCTCCGCCCAAGGGCGGGATTTGTCATTGGATGATTTTACTCACCATAAAAAAAACCTATGATAATACTATAACTTCCCCGGTAGAACATAGACAAAAAAAGTTACACTATAATTCTACTGACAAACCTAGAATTTTCATAGCCACAAACGTTAACCATTAACTAAATAACAGACAGTCTAGTATTTACTCGGCTCGGGAGTGGAACCCGCGAAAGCGAGCACTGAGCCGCGGAGAGCGACCGAGCGTGTGGGTAAATGAACTGTGTCACCACACCACTGTGTACATGACTGATGGCCATCGATCACCACTTGTCTGCACTAGTGGGAGTTGTTGGCTATTCAGAACGTGTGATGCTATAAAACCTTCTTTGTTATGTTTAGTTATGGTGCCTATAAGGTGATAAATTGGCGATTGTTGTAGGTGTACAAGTGTTTTTTTTTTTAAACTGGTTACTCCCTTTTTTATGGTTCCGTAGCCAAAGAGTAAATCGGGACCTTATTACTATGACTCGATTGTCCGTCTGTCTGTCACCAGGCTGGATAGTTAGACAGTTGATTTTTTTTTACAGATGATATTGTATTTCTATTGCCGCCATAACAACAAATACTATAAACAGAATAAAGTGAACATTTAAATGGGGCTCTCATACAAAAAACGAAATTTTTTACTCGATTTTAATGCAGTAATACGGAACTCTTCGTGCGCGAGTCCGACTCGAACTTGACCGGTTTTTTAGAGAACATTTGCATTCCCAACTCTAACTTCTATCAAAAATAGTCTTAATTTTTGTCAGTAAGATACAATCGGGATTTTTTATTGAAATTAAAACTGTTGGTTTTCTGTTTAGGTTATTTCATCTACGAGTAATAAGATACGAGATCCTATGCTAGAAATTATTCTTTTGAGAAAATACATAATCAAAAAAGTGTCACACTTGTAACTCGCTTAAGATGACTAGATCAATAACACCGGATGCTGGTTTTTTCTCATTAAAAACAACTTATTAAAAATAAGCAGTAGCTTAGTTTTTAGAACCCAGATTACCATTATAATTAGTTAATTTGTTATTAGCGGTAATAAGAAGGCTATTTATATTAATGAAAAACTTTGAATCGCATCCTTTTTAATTTTTTTCAAGTTCATTCAAATGTTGAAAACGCTTTTATATCCTACTAGCTCCAACCATAGGGTTTGCCCGTGTGAATGTGGAAAATTGTCCCAAGGGACATACTCCTGGGATTAAAAGTATACCATGTGCTAATTCAGGACATGGTCTACCTGTGTGCAAAATTTCACCCAAAACTGTTCAGCCATTCCAGCACTTAGAAACTTTTGCTTTTTTAATATTAGTGAGATGTTTATTCTATTTTTCCAATTTATCTTTATATGATAAAAGTTCTACTGGAACCTCGGTGCGTTGGAACGAAGACAAAGAAAGACCAGGACTGGGTTTTAAGTCAGTAAAAGTATGACACTCCCCCTCCGCCCAAGGGCGGGAGATGTCATTGGATGAATGATAAAGTTGGTGACTAAAAATAATTTATCATTATTATGTTTTTCAATACTATTAAATTCATTTACCATATCTTTTCATGTAAGCTGCGTGTACGCAATTGACCTTTCTTAAAGACATCACCAAAAAGGTCAATGACAAAAAATCACAAACCATTTCAATTAACTTTACAAAGATTAATGCCCGCATCAAAGTTATAATCATTTTGCTCTTTCAAACATTCGTCTAGACAAGTCAGATTCCTGACAGGATCAAATAGACTCGCCTGGCTAATTACAAACAATTGCTTGTTGCCTGTCAAATTATTCGACGACAGCCAAGGATGTAATATTTAAAAAATAATTCATCATAGAATATCTTGTCAACGGCAGAATGCGGAACTAACTTTAAATGTACTGAGTTTGACGTTTGCGTTCGCCGGTGGCGCCATTTTGACGTCATCATCATTTCAACCGAAAGTTATCCACTGTTGGACATAGGCCTCCCCCAAGAGTCACCACAATGAACATCGGATTCGCACAGCCCTTACCAGGTCATTAGTCCACTTTGTAGGAGGCCTTCCAACGCTACGTCTGCCGGTACGTGGTCGCCATTCCAGAACCATTCGGCCCCAACGACCACCCGTGCTGCGAGCAATATGCCATTACCATTACCACTTAAGTTCGGCGATTCTTCGTGCTATGTCGGTTACCTTTTGCTCCTGCGTTCATTTTGACAGCTCATGTCAAATTGGCCATCATGGCGTTTAAGAATGAGATGACATATAAGAGCATTTATCATAGTTTGTGGTAGTTACGAAATCTGTAATTGGGATAAAAATAAATGAATGTTTGTTTAATGTCCGGGGTTAATAGGTTATATTTTTATGGGCTCTTTCGATTGACGGAGTCATTTGAGATAAAAATCACAAAATTTTATTGACTGAGAACTATTTGAGTCGAAATTGACAGTAGAAGTATTTAATGCCATACATTGAACCCAAACCCGTTAGTTCTTCTAACTTCTAAAGATAACACAAAATTAATTAACGAGGTAGTTGAAACTATCATAAATCTTTTCATATCATTTATGAGTACTTACTTAAAGATTTAGTTAATTTGTGATAAAGTATAACGAAAATAAAGTAATTTTGCATGAGAACTAAAAACGATCGCCAATTAATTAAATGGTTGCGAAATTAATTTATTATAAGATCATCAATTAAATTCATAAAAAATATCGATCTAAGCGTAACTCTTAGGTATTTTATATTTTTTGCTTCATACTTTTTGCCTCGTTTGAGCATTATGGAGTATCAAACAAACACATGTATTCAAACTTTCGCTTATATTAGCGTAACATCTAACGTAACTGTATTACAGAGTACCTACTAAGGTAAAACTGGCGTAGGTAATGTGGGTTTCTGAATGTATATATAAACACTCCTTAGAGCCTTGCCTTCAGAACATGCAGGCGTATTATCATTACTTACAAATTATGTATTTATTTTTAGTATAAGGTATTTATAGTAGTATATGTATAAGTATTTATTGATATTTAAATTATGTAATTTAATATTTCACAAAATGTTCTTTTCTTATTTCTACATACAGAAATGTATACAATTATACATTTCTTCTAATCATTCCTTTCGCAGGTCAGCTGGGAGGCATTTTTAAATAAACAGTAAAACCTTTGTTAAATAATAATAATAATAATGTATCTTCTTCTGTATTATGTGTGTACATAAATTATAAAACTAAATACTTTACGTACATCAAACTAACTCCATCTCTCTCTTGTTTCAGACCAGTAATGTCCATCTAGCCCTCAGTCCTTCCACAATGGCGAGCGCAGGCGCAGTCCTCCTGGAGGCCAGGCCTTTCAGGCCTTTCAAGTCCTCAGAGGAGTACTTGTACGCGATGAAGGAGGACCTGGCGGAGTGGCTGACGGTCCTCTACCCTGAACTCAGGATCACTGCTGATAACTTCTTGGATAGGCTGGATACGGGCGTCGCTTTATGCAGGGTGAGTTTTTAACATATTTGCTTTTTGTGTATTGTGTTATTTAGCCAATTTCAGTAAATACTTTTAGTGTGTGTAGGTGTATGTCGTGGCTAGTTTATAGAAATTGATCATTTCATGATATGGCCAACTAAAATTGGCCAGATCATTTAAACGCTAACATTGGTGATATGTCAATCCTCGTTTGGCCATATGTAATAGCAATAAAAGGTTTAAAGAAAGTAGGCCAAACGAGGATTGAAATGTCATCAAACTTTCCCGTTTAAAACGATGTGGCCAGTTTTACTTGGCCATATTATGAAGTGATCAATTTCTATGTTTTGGCCATAACCAAACCTACCACAGTGTTTTCTTTTTTAACCCAAAGGTTGACTGGTAGAGAATGTTGCATTAAGTCCGCCTATGTACCACTACTGTACATGAAGTTTAAATAAATAAATAAATAACATATATACACAGATAAGGAATGAGACTTTCTGTGGCAAACTGTTGTAACCTGGAACTCTTACTAGTCTTGTGAGTGTGATGATATGACTCCTCAAAAAATGGATAAACGATTAGATGCCTAGGACTGTGGTTGTGTATGTATTTGCGTTGACGACTTTTCTAAAAGCGATAACAAGTAGAAAAATATTAAAGTTCTAACTTTTCTCATTGGTTAAAATCGTGTCATATCGCGACTTTGCAGAGATCAGCATAATATATTTCAAGACAATTATTTTTGGCGCCACCGTGAACTTTACTGCATTAGCATCAAACATTATGTAATTTCAGACACGACAAAATATTTGAATTAAAATTCTTTTATCAGAAAACAATAGAGATACGAAAAATTGTGACAGATTATCAATAGGCTTATTACAAAAGAATTTACTTGACACTTATTGATAAAGTGTAGGATGATGACATTAGATTATTTGTGTTCACACCTTAGTTTTGAATAAATTTGAGTTTTACCTGTTTGTTTAGTTATGAGAACGATGTGATGGAGTAATATTTATTTGTATTGTTGTATGATATGTTATATTAAAGTTCGATATTACCTTTACGTCATTCATATAAATATCTGACTTTGAACGATGCTGCAATCATCAAACTGCACGCCTAGTGATTTTTATTTCAAAATAAATATTTTATTATTTCAGAAATTACGATTTTATTTCAGAAATTATGATTTTATTTCGTAAATTATGATTTTATTTCGAAAATTAGGAATATTTTTTTTATACTTTGATATTTAGAAAGGCAGTAAAATATTGTATTTTTAATTTTATACTACGTAGCTAGTTCTTTTAACAGTTAGATGTTATAGATTCTGATCCCTCCCTACACAGGAAGATAATCGCTCCGTGGTCATAACCTGCCAGGATATCCTGCGCCATTAGGGACTGATACAGTGTTTATATAAACAAGTCACGAGCACAAACATCACGGGTACTTACTTCTGGACACCATGCAAATATCATAACGATAGGAAAGAAACATATTTGGTATCAACACTGTTTTGATTTCGTGATCTTATATTTGAGTTTGTTATGTTACCTGGTTGTCCACACAAATACATGGTCACCGGGCTTTAGTGGTAAAAATATATCATGGAGTAAAAATGATTGAATGATTATGAGTATAAATGCAATATTTTTAAATTCAAAGTCCGGACTGCCATGTTTTTCGAACGCCCAGCACAAACCTTTAGAGCTATAACGCTGAAATTTTGCACAGAGTTTCCTTTTATGATGTTCAAAAAAAAAATTAGAAAGGATTTTCCAAAATTCACTGCATAAGGGGATGAAACAGGGGTTAAAAGTTTGTATGTGGTAAATCGCGAAAAAAATCCGCCAAGTTCAGTACATTTGTGATCGCCTAACTGATCAAAATGTACTGAATGTGGCAGAATTTTTTCGCGATTTCAGGTTTGGTCCCATAGTAAAAGTTGAATGTTACCAAGACTACAATCACGTGTTTAAGTATCGTTCACTATTTACCAGTCACCCTATATATTTGCGTTAGTATAGGTGTGGAATAACTTCCTGAAACGTTATCGTAGCAAAGAGGCCATTAATTTATTATCAATTTGAAATTGTAGATTAGCTATATGAACATTTATGAGAAATGTATTGAATGGAATATTAGGTCATACAACACTATCGCACAGTTATAATATGTCATTACTGTTTCACTGTTCTATGCGTTCCGTTTCGGAAACATTGATAAAAATTCTGGAAATACTACTGATAACAGTGGTAACGGCTCCAACTTACGAATTGTAGGTCGCGGGTTCAAACACAGCCAGGCGCATTACTTTGAGTAATTAATTTCATCACCACTGCTCTCAAAACGATGAAGGAAAACATCGTGAGGAAACGGCATGCCCTAGAATCAAAAATTCAAAGACATGTGACGTTCACCAACCCTCAGTCCATTACGGCCCATTCTTGCTCCTAGAGACGAGGCGTGAACCCCAGCAATGGGAAAATTATAAGGCTGATGCAATCCAACTAACTACTAGATATTTAAAAGCTTGGAAAGCTTTCGGGGATATACATTTACCTACTTTAATTGCATAAACAGACCTAATTTAACTTTCTAACATCAACTCATTTTAGAAAAACGTATAACTGTAAAAACACGCATAATATTTTTGCAACTTTTCCTTGCAAACACCATCCGCGTTGACATGATATCCTAGTACTTTTTTTTTTAAGTGGGAATTCATTTGTTGACTTCTCTCGCTCTAGGGAGGACTGAGAAGGCGTGTCAGATTTTTACTGACTGACTAAAACCCATCGGTGTCTTATAGAACCACGGTATCCCTTTCAGTAATCCCCGTGGCTGTAGCGGGTATCGGCCCTGCAGGGCATCTCTTTGAGGCGCGCTTGGAATACTAGGTGCCGTCGACGACTCTGGCGCAGGGTTGCCGGCATCCTTCAACCTCCCATACCCAATGCTCGTCGTTCTCAAAGAGATTAAAGAATAAAGAGATACAATAGAGCGGACATCAGAAGAAATGTCTTAGAAAAACTGTCATCCTATGTCAGCTAGCTTTCAATGGTAAACATGCGAATTAAATTTGTAATGTTTTTATGCTATTTTCTAGAACTATATGCGAAAATTATTGAATTCTAATTAATTACAGAGTAAATACGAAAAATATTTACAAAAATAAACTGAAGTTAGGTCCAGTCGTCCACACTAGACTGAGCGACTTACTCTACTCCAAGGTAACAACTATCAGATCACGATTTTGTTCGCTATGTCATGTCTACTGACAGTGGCGGATTAGCTATATAGCTAAAGTAGCAAATGCTACGGGCCCCGCACATTCGGGGGGGCCCCGCGCCTTCGGAACCCCGCGCCAACTGATCGTAACAAAAAATAGTTAAAGAATCTACATTATATTAAATCTAAATACAGCTGATTACACTCCAACTATTTTATTTAATCTATCTTAATAAAAAAAGGTCTACCTTGGGGGCCCCCTTATCGAATTGCTACGGGCCCCGCATTGGCTTAATCCGCGACTGTCTATTGGTAGTCTATATTTAATGTCTTTGGTCGTTCCTAAACATTCTAATATCTACACCTAGATCATTCTTCGCAATCAAAACTCAATAAACATAATTGTACAGATTTCAATAAAGCACACACCAAAGTTTCGGTTCAGGGTTCGACGACCGTACGATACCGGACTGAAAGGATAGCAACTTATCAATTCACAAACTGGTCCGACAGATTGGTTCGACGCATTTTTACGTTTATTTATATTTTTAAACATTTTCCGTAGTTTTTGATATAGCTCTCAGGGTCACTAAATTAATTTGGTCTTGATAAGACACAGACAGATTGCGTGTTTTGATAAAAAAATAAAATGTAACATGAAATATTGTCAGTATATTTTTAGGGATTTTATTTAGTCCATCAATTTTTTTTAACAATAAATCTATCGAATATGGAGCATTTTTACTTAGAAGTAATCTGTTGATTCTTGACTTAATGACTCCTAGATTGTAGCTATCAGGAAACACAGTATGTGTGTCTGGTGGTTCGATGATGAAAGTGCGACGCGCACTCCAAAATTATGAAAAGATGAGAGCAGTGATGAAAAGCTGGCCGAGTGGTAAAGGTCACGACTTACGACTTTCACGAAGGAGGGACCATCGAATATACAGATCTCTTGCTTGAACGCGAAGGGTAGCATCAGCCTTATGATGTTCCTTAAACTGCTGAGACTCAGGTCTCTCTAAGAGTGGGAGTAGGCCGTAATCCACCACGCGGTTTGATGTCACATGTCTTCAAATTTTTGGTTCTAGGACATGCCGGTTTCCTCACGATGTTTTCTTTCACCGTTTTGAGAGCAGTGGTGATGAAACAAATTACACAAATGCGCCTGACTGGGTTTGTACCTGCGACCTACTCGTAAGTCGGGGCCGTTACCACTCGGCCACCACTGCTCTAATATTATGCATTTGATTAATAATATAATATATAAACGTGTTTTTCCCAACCTCACCGGTTACCAATCGTTTTTATAAGTAAACATAACGCTATCGTGCTTATCAGACGCTTGAATGATAAGATAAGGTAGGTACAGACTGACCGACTAACATAACTGAAGTGGTCGGTGCTTGACTGTATTCTATGATTCAATATCTATCATTTATTGAAGTACATTATTTGTGTTTCAAAACATGTCTGATACGGTCCGTACCAAGCGTTTTGCATCGTCGTTTATACCGTATACGAAGGATAAGAATAATTTACCTGCTACGGTCTTCCCGTCCGATTATAATTTAGGTGTCTTCAAGGCTAGAGTGAATAGTTTTTAATAAACTAGTGTGCTTCACTATTAACGATTGCGTCACTACTTACTATCAGGTGGGATTGCAGTTTATATCATTTAAAAAAAGCTATTTAAAAAAATTGCAAAAGTTTGAATTAGACAAATCTAGCTAGAAATGTTTGGTAGACAAATCGTACTAGTATTATGAGGAATCCATTGTGTTATTTGAAGGAGTAAAGTTTTTAGTATTTATTTTTCCGAAGTCAGAATCTCTTTAGCACGTTTTAAGCACTCGGCAAGTTGGCGGACCCGATCTTCTTTATAAAGCCATATCCTGGAGATTTTAAGTCAAGAATAAATAGGTTACTCCTTCTGGGCAAGCGTACTCCATCGTCCACCATATCATCGCCTTCCATCAGGTGGGATGGTGGTCAAACGCGAGCCTATCAATTATAACTACTAGATACAAAAAATGAACAGGGTTTTAATTTAAAGAGTGATGAATACAGTTCAATGTTACAATAATAATTGTTTGTATTAATTGAAATTGTTGTAATAATTAACCGTCAATCAAGTTTAGTAGTGTTTCATAATTGTCACTAAATTGTATGTCAGATTAATGTCTCATAGTAATCGTGGCTAAATTCGTTTCACTCTTGACTTTGATTATTATGAAACAGCCTATAGTCTAATTAAATGCTGTAGAAACTCTTTCAACGGTAGGTACTTTTTAAAGGGGATAGGACATAAATACTGACTTGAGTTTCAAAAAAAAAAAAAAAAACATGGTCAGATGAAGAATTAGTTGTGGCGGTGTTTGATGTAAGAAGCTCATTTCGTAGTACAAACCATAAATTTATTTAATTATTATTTTATAACTTCGACCTTCTCAATATATAGGTTTTTTTTTTTTTTTTTTTGGTAGGTAAAATCATCCAATGACAAATCCCGCCCTTGGGCGGAGCGGGAAGTAGTGTCAGACTCTTACTGACTAAAAACCTACCCCGTTCCTTCGTTGCCTATAGTGCCGGGGCTGAGCCTTCCTCTCAGAAAACGGCCCTTGGCCCCAGCAGGCTTCGGCCCTGCCTGCCTGCAGCTAGCAGGCTGGGCCTCTACGGTTTGCTGACAGCTCCTTGAGGCGCACGGGAACAGAACGCGCCGTCGACGACTTGGGCTCGGTCCGGTCGGTTACCGGACGATCGGACAGCGTGCTACCCATTGCACGCCGTCCGCAAGCCCGCGCCTACGGTGGCCGGAAATCGGGATCGGAATCCCGGCGGCGGCTGGGGCGAGCGCCCCGTTGCCTCTGCCTGATGCGGTCGGCCTCCTCCTTTGCTAGCATTACTGCTTCGCAGAAGGAGGCGACCGCCTGCCATCCCTCCTCACTACGGACCATGGTCTGAACCAAGGCCCGGCGAGAGAGATCGCTGCCGCCGATCGCCCCCACGAGGACACGCTCCTTTGCTAGCATTACTGCTTCGCAGAAGGAGGCGACCGCCTGCCATCCCTCCTCACTACGGACCATGGTCTGAACCAAGGCCCGGCGAGAGAGATCGCTGCCGCCGATCGCCCCCACGAGGACACGGCGATGCTCCGCCCAGGCGGGGCACACCTCTACAGTGTGCTCCACCGTGTCCTCCGGATGTTCCGCACAGTGGCGACACCCGGGCGAATCCTCCGCACGAATCCGGAACAGGTACTTAGCGAACTTTCCGTGTTCGGTAAGCACCTGCGTCGTGCGGAAGTTGAGAACGCCGTGAGGTCTTTCCAACCACGCCCCAAGGATGGGCCTTATCGCCCCAATTGTGGCGCGCCCCGAACGAGGTTGCGATAGTCGCTGACGCCATTTCGCCATGAGATCCCGCCGGAGCTCTGTCCGCCATGCCTCCACTTGTCGTGGCAGCGGAATTTCGCCCCGGCGTTGCATCTCCATGCGCTTGTCGTGTGCAAGGACTGTTGTCTCCAGATCCCACGGCGGTTGGCCAGCAAGGAGGGTCGCCGCCTCGCGGGAGATCGTTCGGTACCCTCGCACCATGCGTATTGCCATGACCCTCTGGCACGCATTCAGCTGGACCCTCGGTTGCTGTGTCAACGTCGGTGCCCACACCGGAGCCCCGTAGAGGGCCATGGACCGAACGATTCCCGCGTAGAGCTTCCGGCAGGAGGCGTCTGGTCCCCTGAGGTTGGGCAGGAGCCGCCCGAGAGCAGCCCCACTCCGAAATCACAATATGACGTCATGATTTGGTGTCAAAAACGGGGTCCTATCAACTTGCAATCCAGGCTCCAGAGAAAGCAATCTTCTAACACTACGACTCATGTCCAGAAGTACCTACCATTTTTGAATCAATCGTTCATCATCAACGATTGCATCACTGCTTACCATCAGGTGGGATCGCAGTCAAACACTAGTTTATATCATTTAAAAATAAATCGGTTAACTGGGAATCGGACTTGCGTACTATAGATTACACACAACACTATGTATAATTATAACTATTATTAATATCAAGCAAAAAAATGCTAAAAAATCACGTTTGATGTATGAGAGTCCAATATTTATTTTATTCTGTTTTTAGTGTTTATTGTTATATCAGTAACAGAAATACATTAGCTGTGAAAAAAATTCTACTGCGCAGCTATCACGGTTCATGAGATACAGCCTGGTGACAGACAGAGTGGAGTATTAGTAATAGGATCCCGTTTTTTCCCTTTAGATACAGAAACCTAAAAAAACATGCTGCCTAAGGGTGTTTTTAATATCGTGCAGATTTCATCACGCATGCGGGATTGCTCCGCACGCGTAGCCACCGCAACTGTCCTTTTCATACAAGTATTTATTGCAATGCGTGGAATACGCACGCGGGTTGAAGGCGTATGCGGAGCAATCCGCATGCGTGATATAAAACACTCTAACGAGAGCCTCCTAATTTGCAGCGGGTTTGTTCAAAGACTCATTATCCTGTTATTTTCCCTATAATTTATATAGGTACTAATTAATAACTAAAATGCAGTTACAAACAGGGTTTATCTTAATTCGTGACTAAAATGTTATTCAATTTTGTAACTTAACCTTGAATTTGAAAATAACTGTGGGTTGATATTAATTAATTAATTCCAGCTAATTGTTTAGTTTCTATTGTTGTAATGCAGATAAAATCGGTTAATTAATTTGTTATTACTATGTTGTGACACTAGAAATTATTTATTTGTTAGCCAACTCACGTTTTCTATTAATACGTTCTATTTATCACCCAACACCTTTTTTAAAGGTGGGGAATCATCTAATGACATCTTTCACTCTAGGGTGGAGCGAAAGGACATGTCAGACTTTTGCTGACTATCCACACCTATGATGCTTAAGTTGGCTTTTGCGTTTAAGGACCACAGGTATCTTTAAATAACACCTGAGGGGTTTTTTTTCCGAGGAGGGAAATCATTGGATAAGCCCTCCTGCTCTGGGCGAAGCAAAGGGATTCTCAGACTTTTAATGGCTAAAACCTAACTGTGTTTCTTTAGTTGTCCGTTGCGTTTCAGGGCCACGATAACTGTATATCAAACGCACCCGTAGCGCAAGGCCGTCATTCTGATAGTTCAAAAACATTCATTCAATCTTTCATTCAATATTCTTATTTATTACACACAGAACATCAAAAAACAATGGATTTAGGCCTTATGGGCCCGAGTCCCATTTATGTGTTTTGTCTCCAGTGGCCTTATATAAATAATGGGAGGTGGGGTCAAAATGTAAAAAAATATTTAAGTCCTTTTGTCGGACCTACCAAATATACAAAAAAAAAATCGTTTCGGAAGAGTGTGATAACAAACATTGTAACACGAGATTTTTATTCTTTAAATTCAGGTTATATCAAAAGGAAAAAGTTAAATAATGTACAAAAATGCCCTGTTGCCCAATTTTGTTTCAGATAAGTTATCGATTAAAAACGCACTACAATAATAAATACATTCTAAAAATAGGTATTACGTAAGGAGTGTTTAAAAATAAATTATCAGTAGAGATTCATAATAATATCTACTTAATTAAGTTAGTAACTACCCAAAAACTTGCTTTGAAAAAAGATGGTCATAATAATATATCAATGATAAAAAATTTCATCGGCAATACATTATGATGTTCATGAATTTTGTGTTTTTATTAAGATAACTAAAAAATAAAAAAATAAAACTGTATATAGCAAAATCAGCTTTACAATGTTCCCACTGCTGGACTCAGGCCTCCTCTCTAGGAGAGGGAATGGGGCATAATCCACCACGCACAAAAAATGCAAATAACCTTATTTTCGGTTGCTGGGGTTTTTAGTTTTATATTTTATGGATATTTAACGCCGACTTCCCAAATCGGTTCATAAGTAGATTTCTGAGGTAACAAACATAAGAAAATACAACCGTATTGCGAACTTCCTTTTTTGAAGTTGGTTAAATATGCCATGTATAAGTATAAGCCTAGCTATTTTCTGCATTGAATATATTAGTAAAAACCAGCCACATTTATTGAATGAGTAGCAAAATATAATACTATGAAACTACAGTCATATTATAGTGACTAACATTAAAGTTATTTATTATCCTGTTTGTTCAAACATTACTCATTTCGTTATGCTGTAAAATTCCCAATATCTGAATAATTTCCGACCAGCTGAAATTGGATCAAACGTCAACTTTAGAATTATAATATTGAATAATATATTTTTTATCATGCAGGTATACTTACGAGGTTTAATAAACCTACATTAGATCGACGCGTAGAACTACACTGCGCACTCATATGCCACACACGGTGATCTGGGTGCGACGGTCTCTATACATTTTGTATTGAAACTAGACTTGTAGAGCTACATTTGATCAACGCCGCCCGACGTACAAATTAGGCGTGTTACACGTGTGCGTCGGTCTAATGTAGTTCTAGCTTCAGAATTGACAGAACTATCTGTAAATATTTGTTCAACGCGGCAATTGAACTCACGACACCCAGTGCAGCATTAAATCGCTTAACTACTGCGCCAGCCATGGTATCATTCTATTAATAACACGCACCTTTTTGCCATAAAGCTAGGCAGAAATATTAATTTGCTTCGTTTACGTTTATAGGTCTTGTCAGCGCAATTTTGACAAATTATCTCATTCAGTAGTAAATATTTTCAAACGCTTCCATACCTCTCGGCCTTGAGTGGTCAAGAGTAGTGTTGTGACACCTCATTAGCAAGTCTTACCATCTGGCTTGTTTGTCGCAAGTAACCTTCGAGGCACACCTCTATGCAAGGAGGAATTTCGCAAAATTGCATAGAAATTGTCAATATTTTGAGAAGAAGCAGAACCACTTTTGTTAGAGGATCATTATTCTTTAGACGCACTGAGATCCGATAAAAGATGACAAGTACAGAATTGCCAATTACCAAATATTTTCATAAGAGTCTAAACTTTGAATAACTTTTAACCGTTCCTTTGTAATTCTGAAAGCAATTTAGGAGAGTTTGTGACAGATTGAAGGATCAAAAGGTTACATTCAACAGACATAACAATGTAATGTGATGTGTGTGTGTGTGATGTGATGTGTTCATGTAATGTTTCTTGGTGTAAGTAAAATAAAGTATATATATAAATAATCACAAGGCTACAAAAAGGTTTAGTTTGCTTCGTGGTACTTTGCTTATACCAGCGAACTTTGAATAAATTTTTAACCGTTCCTTTGTAATTCTGAAAGCAATTTAGGAGAGTTTGTGACAGATTGAAGGATCAAAAGGTTACATTCAACAGACATAACAATGTAATGTGATGTGTGTGTGTGTGATGTGTCCATGTAATGTATGTGTTATGTTTTTTGGTGTAAGTACAATAAAATATATAAATAATTACAAGGCTACAAAACGGTTTACTTTTCTCTGTGGTACTTGCTTTTACTAGCGGCTTCGCCTGTATGAAAGAAGAAAATTATACCAATCGAACATGATTCCGTGATAAAAATAATTATTTATGCACACAAAACTACTCGTATAAAGATGAACTTAATACTAGTCCGGTCAATTTAGACATAAAAACTCGAGATTTTTTTTTTCCAGGGGTCGGATCGATGAGGACTTTTTAGACTTCAATTATGACAGTGTTATAAACAATCCTACCAATTTTAAGCCGGGTGCGAATTATTGTATCTTTACCCCCAATTTTTGGTCTAATGTGACTGAACTATACCTTAAGAACTTTTTTACTCATCGACCTGGGGGAGGCCTATCTCCAGCCGTGTACGTCTATCAGCTGAAATTATAATGAAACTGAGAAAATTGAAACAGAATCTCAAAAGTGACCTAATCTGAGATTATTCACGCGTTTTGAAAAAAACATGAATGAACGCAGCATTTCTCAAACACCTATATTTGAACTCCATGATTCACTTGCCCGAGTTTCAACGGTTTCAGACGAAGCTGTTAGTCATGTGGCAGCTACTCAAAACTTCCGGCCTAGCAATCGTAAGAACATGTGTTTTATAATGATAAGTATTGTGTTTAAGAGTCAATGAATCGGAGTTATTATTTGAACTGCAACGTGCGGGTGATTCATGAAGATATATTCTTCAAGTGTGTCGATTTCGACGTTGCAACAGCAACCGAGGACCCAGCTGAATGCGTGCCAGAGGGTCATGGCAATACGCATGGTGCGAGGGTACCGAACGATCTCCCGCGAGGCGGCGACCCTCCTTGCTGGCCAACCGCCGTGGGATCTGGAGGCAACAGTCCTTGCACACATGCACGACAAGCGCATGGAGATGCAACGCCGGGGCGAAATTCCGCTGCCACGACAAGTCGAGGCATGGCGGACAGAGCTCCGGCGGGATCTCATGGCGAAATGGCGTCAACGACTATCGCAACCTCGTTCGGGGCGCGCCACAATTGGGGCGATAAGGCCCATCCTTGGGGCGTGGCTGGAAAGACCTCACGGCGTTCTCAACTTCCGCACGACGCAGGTGCTTACCGAACACGGAAAGTTCGCTAAGTACCTGTTCCGGATTCGTGCAGAGGATTCGCCCGGGTGTCGCCACTGTGCGGAACATCCGGAGGACACGGTGGAGCACACTGTAGAGGTGTGCCCCGCCTGGGCGGAGCATCGCCGTGTCCTCGTGGGGGTGATCGGCGGCAGCGATCTCTCTCGCCGGGCCTTGGTTCAGGCCATGGTCCGTAGTGAGGAGGGATGGCAGGCGGTCGCCTCCTTCTGCGAAGCAGTAATGCTAGCAAAGGAGGAGGCCGACCGCATCAGGCAGAGGCAACGGGGCGCTCGCCCCAGCCGCCGCCGGGATTCCGATCCCGATTTCCGGCCACCGTAGGCGCGGGCTTGCGGACGGCGTGCAATGGGTAGCACGCTGTCCGATCGTCCGGTAACCGACCGGACCGAGCCCAAGTCGTCGACGGCGCGTTCTGTTCCCGCGCGCCTCAAGGAGCTGTCAGCACACCGAAGAGGCCCAGCCTGCTAACTGCAGGCAGGCAGGGTCGAAGCCTACTGGGGTCATGGGTTAGTTCCGAAAGGAGTGCTCGACCCCGGCACGATAGGCTACGAAGGAACGGGGTAGGTTTTTAGTCAGTAAGAGTCTGACACTACTTCCCGCTCCGCCCAAGGGCGGGATTTGTCATTGGATGATTTTACCTACCATAAAAAAAAAAAAAAAAAAAAAGTGTGTCGATTTACAAAGATGAATGGCAATTTCAGATGACGAATAAATCATGGTGAACAATCTCAACGGACAAGTGTGTGTGGGAATAGAGGTACATTCTCTGCTCCTTTACTCGCATACTCCGAAAAGAGGGGAATCCAACACGACTGGGAAGACATTATTATCGTGCTTTCTGAGGCACGCGGGTGTCGCTCAGCAGTCGTGGCCATGAGATCAACGAGGCTAATACACAAAGTTTAGATAGGACGTTTTGCTAACTCCAAATACAAAAAATTAAGACCAAGGATAACTCAATACTTCTAATCTATAAATATCTCACCGTGATAACTGAGTTGATGAGAATATGTAGCTAGCTGTCAAAGTCAAGGTTGTGGTATTGTCCGAAAGAGTTACCGCGACCCTGGAGCATTATGGGCAACTGATCCTTGAGTTCCTTCATAATGTGATCCTTCATGGGTATGTTTAAGACAGTATGTATAAGTCTGACACTCCCTTTTAAGTTTCACTACGAAGATGTACTACGAAAAAAAAAACAACTTAAATGCATTTTGGTCTTTCTATTCTCTTCATTTACTTTTACCTCTTCTTCTTCTGAGCCTCACATTATGGAATGCTGCATAACCTATTTCTATTAGTAGTTAGGTAGTTTTGTAGATCCTGCTCCATCAGATATAGTCCATTAGTCGTTTCTAACGACACTATAGGTCACCTTATCCTTGACCTTAAAAACCCAAAACTTCTCATCAAATTGTCTGCTGTCAAACAGACCCATGCCTGCAGTCTTTAATGCAAAATTAATGGCTGCTTCTTAGAATATAGTAATATTTTCAATAACGACGCCATATTTTATGCCCACTTTAGGCCAAATTTTACGGTCTTCAGTCATACTGTGTAATTTGTTAAAGGCAATAATTTCATTTAATGTATTCTTAAGTAAGGTTTTATTGGAAATTGGCAAGCATGTTGCATGGTAGAGGCGGACCGGTGTAGTAAAAGGGATATTAGCATATTTTATGACGGAATAGGATCTATGCTTGTTTAACGTGTAAAGTGTTGGGATTGTCTGTAATTTTATTGGACCAGTGAAGAAGTAAGATGGAACAAAACTTGAGTCCTTGGCCCCTAAGAGAGAGATGGAGCTATAAAGGACAAGCAGAACTATCACTATTTTACATCGGAATTATGATTTTTATATATTCAGCATAATCTCAGTAATGTAGATGAGCATATTAACTGACAGCTAAATTCGAAATAATGATGATAAGAACGTTGCTAAAATAACAGAAACTTGTACGTGCATGTATGTGTATGTGTTTATGTGTACATTTATTTACTGTAATTGATTTAATTTAGATAAAATAGTCTATTTTTGTTTTTCCAAATGATTTATACACACTGCGTCTACATCTATCATCCAACTTTCCTGTCGCAGGTCTGCTGGAAGAAATTTCGCTAGAAATAAGCAGTACCTTTGTACTTTTCTATCTGTATTTGTTTTTCTCCTTTTTATGTGTTTGTGTGTATATAAACAAATAAATAAAGAAATAAATAAACATTTTGATGAAGACTTTTAAAAAGGGTCAGAACACCAATAATTCAATATGAAGGTGTATAATAATTATAGGTTGTAGATGCAATAAAATTAATCTGAATAAATTTTGAAATCACACAGAAGATTTATGAAGATCCTAGAATCCTTGACGAAGTAAACGTTAGAAAGACTGATAAATATAGGAATTGCACCACACATAGACCGATATATTAAGCAGGTACTAATGTTACTAACATCAATACAATCTATTGGCATTACAATCGAGGTCAGGTAATAAAAACCTAATCATTATTCCACAATAGAAATACATAAAGTGTTTATCTGGAGATCTGAGTTCAAGCTGATAGCCAAATCTTGGGATAACTGTTTGTTGAATCGAGGTTTGTGAAGTGAAAGGAGTTGGAAGGGATTCGAGAGGAGCATTGGCCGTTCAAAAGGAGCTTGGTAATAAGCTAGAAGAGTAAGATTTGGGACTTTTTTTCTAGTTGCCATAATCACGGTTTATGTTTCTACTTTTCTGTGGTCTTCAAATCATTCAATTCCCTTCTTGATAAGGTCAATATCTCCAAAAGCAGGTATTAGAAATTCATCAACTATCTTTGATTTACATTCTCATTTGATCTATTTCCCTAAAATAAAATTGATTACTTCTTTAAAGAGAAACGATAACTTTAATATCTCTAATGTACCTATATCCGACTTCAAAATATGATATCGAAGATGAGTTGAAATAGGTTTACGATGCTAGACTAGAAATGATTTGTTCTATGTTAACAGTATTGTAGCATGTTCCTCACGTAAGTGTCTACCGATAGCTATCAGTCAGTATTGATTGTAAATGTCAGTTAGTATAACATTTACCTCGTACATCGTGATTCATAAATATACCTACATTTACAAGGAATTTTAAACGGTTTTGTAACTTTGGTTTTAGATCGTGGAATTTTTTGAGCTAGGAGTGTCTAGTGACGTGAAGTTAAATATATAGTAAGAGGTAACTGGGGATAACCCAAGAGATATGAATCTATATAAATAAAAAAAGAAACTGACTGACTGACATATCAATACACAACAACAACACACACAACAACAAGTACTGGGACTAGATGCGTAAAATTTTGTACAAGTTTTCCTTTTATGGCGTTAGCGAGCACTAATAGAAGATTTTTCAAATTTTACCCCCTAAAGAGATGAAAAGTTTGTATGGTTAACTTTGAGAGAAAAGAAAAACATCGATACGATAAGAAGAAGAAGAAGATGGTTCAAACATACTTTCACGCTGGCGTAGCCGCTGGCAGAAGCAACTATACGTATAAACCTATAATCACATCTATTATGATAGTCACATTGCACTTGGATAGATTGCAGAAGTGGTCTAGTTTTAAAATGACTACATTTCAAGGAATGATGGTATGGTTTTCACTTAGTTGTCGATAGACTAACTTTCATAGCCTGCTGCTCTTATTGTAGAATTGTAGACAGCAAGTTAGACAAATAAGTGGAGATTGGAGAAAATGACTGTCGCTAGACAACAAAAACCCTTACTATTACAACACTTATGAAAATAATTCAACCATATCCGCACATTGACCTTCTAAACCGGTCTCTAACATCCGTAGTCATACAAAACACCTACATTACTCAAGATGTCGCTGAAGGCAGTACTACCCTCAGACCATATAATCACGCCATAACTGACACTCCTAAAACACAAGACATTACTATCGAAGTATCAATAGACGTTACTATCGATCGCTAAACGGACTATCGGCACATCGTCCTTGTCGATAGTCATCGGAGGTAATTACAGTGATCGCGGGCGGAGGCGCCGGCGCAGGTGGCTTAACGCTTTTGGTATATAACAGATTGGTGGTAGAAGGTTTAGTCGGTGTAGCTTTTGAAATAGCAGTATTATTAATGTCAGCAAAACGAAGGATGGATAGTGTGGAAAAAGGTGATTGTGGAAATGACGAATATAATGTAGATAAAAATAGAAGTAGATAGTGCTAAAAATAAATTAAGAGAAGTAGGTTATGATAATAGTTGATCTGTAATACTGCCACAAGAAAAAAAAAAATATCAAGTTACACGAATTGAAGATTTACGAAGTTATAGCAACAACATACACAGTTATTTAATGTATATAAAAGAAACAATAAAATGGAGATAAGGCACGACATAGGGCTTTTCATGGTAGTCAAACCAAAACAACAAGTATATGACAACCTTCTGAGCACCTTCTGTAGTTTCCTTTTTAGGTGGCTCAACTATTAAGTTATTTGCATACCAGCTTTATTGTTTGATTGCGTTTGAAACTGTAAGGTTAGTTTATGTCTTGATTTGTGAAGGAAAATAACGTTTATCAGCAATTAATATCCTGTTTTTTTAGCGTGTGTGTCTCTACAAATTACTTTTACCTCTTTTTTATGGTTTATTATGTCATTGTTTCACACTGTAAGTTATAATTTTAAATTTGGTAGGTCATTTCAATTGTTAGTATTTTTTTTTTTTGTAAAAATCTTGGCTAGAGTCCAAACCACGGAATGCACATTTATAAATCCAAAAATACCAAATTTTACGACAATAAATTTGTATGCAACCAAAAAAATACCTAAGGTAACACAATAACATATCCGTATCATGCGAAAAATTTGAAATACAATCCTAAAACAATGGACAGACAGACATACCTGAGGAATTCGTTAAACATTTTACATAATTAGGATTCAATTCGCGTGTGGATCACAATATTCGATGTATTGGTTCAAATTCTGTGAGTCTCTCTGCGAACGAACGAATGTACGTGGAATGAATGGGTGAATGAATGATAGTCGTGTGAAACTTGTCGTGAAATTGGTATTGGAGGTGACTTAAATCGTGAGTGGATGGAACGAAATCATTTGGCTACATCTATTGGTATAGTGGTTTGTAGCATTTGACTGATTTTGTTGGCGTGTTAGTAGTGTCTAATTTCTTTTTGTATATGAGCTTGCGTTCTGGGTGGAGTAAGGAATGTCCGGTTTTTACTGACTAAAACCTACCTGTATATCCTTCAGTGGATTTTTGGTTTCTAGACCGCGGTAATTATTTCGGACATTGACTATTTGAGTTCGGGCTTATGATGCTATTAATTCATTATTCCCCGAGAGGACGCCGGCGTCCGCACACCTATTGTCTTTCTATTGTGTCTCTAATTACGGTATTCAACAGGTTAATTGATTAGGTGCTCTTTTGGAGATTGCTATTGTTGATTTAGACTTTCAGAAAAAGCTGAGGTTAGAAAAACATCGTTTCGTGGGCTTCACTGTTCATCTAGCCCTAATTTATCCATTTTAAAGTTAGCCCAAAGACGGAGAACATTCCTTGCTTTCTTATTATCTTTTTCTTTTTATGCGCCTGCCATATGGTCTCTTCACCAACTTTGGTTAGGTTCGGTTAGATATATGGTGGTAAGTCTGCGTTTGTATCTTCCTGTTGCATGAAGTTTTAATAAATAAATAAACATAATAAATTATAGTAATGCAGTGTTCCACATTCAAAATTGTTTTCCAATTTCAAACATCGTCGCAAAGAGATGCTCAAATCAATAGACTGAGCCAACTTATCGTCCCACACGAGTCATAAAAGAGGTATCAAGCAAATAGGTCGCACAGGTGGTCCTAAGCGATACGGTTTACGATCGAATGCCTTGTACTTAGCTGTGTTAGGAGTGGTTTCATGGCTATAGGTCAAATTTTTAGCTTGGTCGTCTTATACTGTTTTGCGGCAGAACTAAGAACATAATAATATCACGGTTTTTTTATGGTAGGTAAAATCATCCAATGAAAAATCCCGCCCTTGGGCGGAGCGGGAAGTAGTGTCAGATTCTTACTGACTAAAAACCTACCCCGTTCCTTCGTAGCCTTTCGTGCCGGGGCCGGGTATTCCTTTCGGAAGCTGACCCATGACCCCAGTAGGCTTCGACCCTGCCTGCCTGCAGCTAGCAGGCTGGGCCTCTTCGGTGTGCTGACAGCTCCTTGAGGCGCGCGGGAACAGAACGCGCCATCGACGACTTGGGCTCGGTCCGGTCGGTTACCGGACGATCGGACAGCGTGCTACCCATTGCACGCCGTCCGCAAGCCCGCGCCTACGGTGGCCGGAAATCGGGATCGGAATCCTGGCGGCGGCTGGGGCGAGCGCCCCGTTGCCTCTGCCTGATGCGGTCGGCCTCCTCCTTTGCTAGCATTACTGCTTCGCAGAAGGAGGCGACCGCCTGCCATCCCTCCTATTGTTTCTAGAAGGATTAAATTGTGACTGGAATTTTCTGAAATAATTTTTCAACTGTTCTTGTGATTGGGTACTGGGAAAAGAATAAGTAGTAAAAAAAGTACCTGGTCTTTTTTACGAAATAAAGTTTGTGATTTTTTCTCAATATGTTTGTTGCCCGTATTAATATTTGACATTATTAATCCCCTTATCCTTGTTACGTTGTAAATGCTTATTATATCTGCAACCTTTTAGAGTGATATTTTTTCCCCCAATCTTTAATCTCACAAAGTAGAATCATTTTATAATTTATGCTATCAGTAAATACAGCAATTTTACAGCAAAAAGGTTGAAAACCTTAAAAAAAAACATGAGCGGCTAATTGCCAGTACAAAATTAATTAATCAATCCATTTTATCTCGATCCTGAGATTTTGATCAAATTAATTATGGATCGACAGAATATAATTGGCATTTTTATGACAAAAGATAAAAACTTAAAATGCTCATAAGTTGTTCACTTCCCCTGTAAGTAAATTGGTGATTTATTCGCTGTTAAGGGCGATCTACACGTCGTCGGATCGCAGCGCACGTGTCTGACAATTATTATGGAAAGTAAAAGTTACGCGGCCGCTTCGTATTCTTAATCGATGTACCTATTAGTGTAGTTATTTTTAATATTTCATTTAAAAGACGTGATATTACATCACTTTGAGTACAAGATATTATTTTAATTCTATGTTAACCGAGTGTGAATATAGTTTTATTTGCTCTTTATGTAATATTTTCGCAGATTTGAAAGTTAGTTTAAAAGATATTTATCAAGAAATTCTACAGCCATGGGATTGACTAAAAAAGGCTGAAACAATGAGTATACAATTTAAGTATTAATATATTGTAGTGTTTGTAATACCTCTCTTCCAACTTCAGTCATATTCCTCATCACTTAAGATGGTTACTATATTTTCATGTAAATAATACGCATTGTTCACTTACATACCTTTCCGTTCGAAGACCACTTAAATATGCTAAAAATATGACACGTTCGTGATTGAATTTATAAAATGTTCTATCAAAGTAATTATCGAGAAACGGAAGAAAATTACAAATATTTACGGAATTTTTACTGCCTTGTTCAGAAATAGAGGAAAATGCATGCGTGACTGTTTTTTAAAACTTCAATACATTTTGTTCTATTTGCTTACTAATTAGTTGAATTTGGGCTTTGTCGCTAAACTTATTTATGTGAATAAACGGCTCGTAAAAAATCACATGCCGCTTCATTAAAATGTCACCCAAACATCTAAAAATTCCTGAACTGTTTAAAATAGCAAAATCTTGGGCTTTAGAAAGTTCCCAGCTATGTAAAATGTTCAGGAATTTTATATCCAAAAATACTTTTTTCCTAAATTTATCATTATCCAATAATTCCAAAATCACCTATTGCTGACGTGATTTTTTCAAGACACTTCCTCAAAAAACCGTCGTGTTGTTTTTTCTTTTATCACAACTAGGGTTTTTTGCTGTCAGATTTCGTCACGGTTAACGCTGATTATTTTAAAGCAAAGAGGCGTATACTTATAAGGTTTTAATATTAATTAAAGAAAAGGGAATACGTCCGTACAAATTTAAATCGACCTTAACCGTACTTCACCATGGGTAGTGTGACATTTAAACGCAAGGAGTGTCAATTGTCTTTGAACTTTACTTTTTTGTACAGCAATTGTAATTGGACTTAACTGTTTTGAATAAGGTTCAAATTTGACCTTAACTTGTCAGCGGTTAACAACGGCTTTGGTTGATTTAAGATCGGCGAGATAATCGATAAATCTAATTTTATTTCACGTTTATTTTGATATCGGCTCGATTTGAAAACTACATTGTCGGAATCAATTTGCTGATTCTATTTCAGGATAGTTTTTTTTTTCGTAGTGTAACGTTTTTTCTATATGTTATTGTAAAGATCTTCTATAAGATGCTTTGCCCCCATGAAAGTAGTTTTTTTTTATTATAACCCAAGGGAACATAATATTCGTATAAAAGTATCCTATAGGTATCCTGCGCTTAGATTCCTCTAAGAACCGTTTGGTTTTTTTTTGTCGTTTGAGTAACACTCACATACATTTTTGCACAATTTTTTTTGTCTTTATAATATTTTTGTGATAGGTACGCACTTAATAAAATGTGCATAGATAAGTAGGGTTAAAGTTTTCTTTAAATAAAATACTGACTCAAGACTGCAAAAATATAATAATATTTGTACGACGACCATTTCTGAAGTTAATTGTTAATTTAAAAGTATCCAGCCTTGACAAATATGACGAATGTGTATAATGATATGATATTCACATTTTTTTTGCGCTGCCAATTTTGCATAATTAAAAATAATTTAACTACAATTAAAAATAAGTTGATGGCAATAACAATTGCATTAAAGCGTTGTAAATTGAAAAGAGGTTTTTACATTAAGCATTTTGACTATAACTTGAGAGCTATAAAATATCCTGTTGTCTATTCCTGCCAGGAATAGACAACATGACATTTTACTAGCCATCATTATTAAAATGGGATCACAGGTTTTTTGTACTGTCTATTACGAGTGATTAAAAATAAGTTGGTGGCGATAACATGCATTAAAAAGTTGTTAATTGAAAAAAGATTTTTACAATATGATTTTTACTATGGTTTGTGAGGTATTGCCAGAAAAAGGCAACATGACTTTTTTAAATGCAATCAGTTCCTTGTGTGTATGATAATTTTGCCGTCTTAACTGCTTTGGCAACAATTTAATGTTAAGAGCTACTAGTGGCATGTCCCGACTTTACTCGGAAATTATTTAAATAAACCTACCTCTTTAATCACCAACGTGCCACAATATCCGTTGCTTGGTTTAAAAGGGGTGCTAGCAGCTTTGTTTTATACAATGTAAAGATAAAGAAGAGAATGTTGATCATTTCCTATTCCATGCCACAAATCACACATAAGCACTAACAAAGCCATTCATTTCGGTTAGAGTATTTATATGATTTACTAATCAGAATCATTGAAGTCTTCACAAAAGATGAATGAAAGTTGTGGTCTAAAATATTCATTGTTAATATTCATCTTTGATTCATGCCGATGAATTTAATATTGACACATCTCAACTTTCGCTAACCGCAAATAAAGCAAGACTGTTTATATATTTCTCCACTCAATTAAAGAATTCTTCGACAGAATTAAAATATCACGGTTGGTTGTTGCTTGAGAGATGGAGTTGCTGACCATTCGGACACAATATATTCGGATACAGTGTCCGAATCGACACATTTTTATTTTAATATTTTTTTCACAAAAGTTTTGGACACACACTGTTTAATACAGTCAGTTAGAAAGTTTTAAAATGTGACAAAAGATTAAAAAAAAAAAATAGATGTAGGTATGTGTGTGTGTGTGTGTGGTAAAATAGGCTGGATTTAAGGCGGCAACTTTGGGTAGGTAATAAATGTCTTTGTTATATTTTTAAAGTTTTTTTATCTGACTGTACTAAACAGCTTCAATAGTAGTGGTATCCGAATCCTCGTATTTCTCCACTCAATTAACGAATTCTTCGACAGAATTAAAATATCACGGGCCACGGCTTGTTGCTTGAGAGATGTGACAGATCGCCATTTTGGAGTACCATCGACAATTAGAGGCACAATAAAATGATTTTTAAAAGCGTAATTAATGCCATATACTGCAGTCATTAGTGGTCATAATTGTAATTACGTGGTTTGAAGGCCTGCCAAGTGATGAATGGGGCTCAGTTGGAAGGTTTTTGTTCACGAATATGGCCATGATATGTTTGGGACATAGTTGTGATGTTTATTTTATTTGTGCATTGTAAGGAGTAGTTTAATTGGGGTTTTGAGATTCACCAATTGGCGATTTGAAGGCCATTATGACTTTTTCATAATGACCTTGGAACGCAAGGATGAACGTGCGTGGGTTTTAGTCAGTAAAATTCTGTCTCACTCTACCCTGAGCGGTGACCGGGAGAAGAGAAGTGGTTGTGTGCTGAGTTAGGCGCCTTTTTGGCCTCGCAAAAATTATAATTTTCTATTTTCATTGTGTATTTTAAAAATAAAAATATAAATCGTGTAATATTAAATGTTTTATCTGTCTTTTTTCAAGAAAGATGTGTGTTTACAACAAATATTATGAATTTTAAAACATTAAACGTCCATGTCAAGTTCACGGAACAAAGTTAGTTAAAACTAAATACAGTGGACCCCCGGTAATCCGGCAAACATTATGCAGGGCAGTGTCGGACTATCGAATTTGTCGGATTATAGAGCACTGCCTAAGACCCCTATAGTCCGGATTTTTTTACGAAAGAGTACCTTGTAATCCGACAAATTACGAGTTGTGACCTGTTCAAACCTGCGTGATCTATATGTATTAGCAAAGATTGTCAAACATACATGTAATTCTAAGTCATGTCGGATTACAGGGGGCGCCGGATTAGACAGGGGCCGGATTATCGGGGGTCCACTGTAGATAAATTCCATTGTTGTATTAAGTTATTTAACTAGATAAATTATTTAAGTGCACAAACAGAGACAGGTTACTTATTGTCACAAGTAAACTAGATAAACCGGTTTAACGTTATTCATAGAGCTGCAGGAACTTAGTTATGAGACACAAATATATATAAATAACAAAGAATATCTAAGGGTCAGTTCACACTAAACGCGACGCGACGCGACTTTGTGCAAAATGCGACTCAAAATATAACTTTATTTACTACACAAAAAGATACACATTTCATTGTGAGAATTTAGAATAAGTTGCACCACACAGCGCTGCGCCGCGAGACATATCGATCTGTTAATGTGTATCTTTTCGTGTAGTAAATCTTAAATCTAAATAAGTATATAAAAGGAGAAACTAAGTGACATATCAACGCACAGCTAAAACACTGGGTCTAGTTTGTGCAAATTTTGCACAAAGCTTCCTAATGTGATGTAGACAAGCACTATAAAAAGGATTCTAAAATTTATCTGGAGAAACCTACTTTCACGGCGGTGGAGCCGCTAGCCGCCAAAAGCTAGTAACTTATATTTTGAGTCGCTTTTCATGCAGCGTTGCGTCGCGTCTCGGTGTGAACTGACCCTAACAATATAATACCTTTTAGAATGACACGGCTGATAAATGTGGACGTAATCCTTTTTTTCTTTTGTGAATTTGCATAAAAACGGTTAACTTCTATATTATGCAATCTTCAAGGTCGTATTATCTGTAGGTATTGCCATTTAAATTGAAACCTACATTTGAATTGTATAATGATGGTCATCGGTTAAATCTGACAGTAGTCTCGTCAAGGAGTACCTATTATGATGCTGTCCATAGGCTGTAGTGGGAAGGTAGGCTCGCTCCAGGTAAAATACGACATTATCATCCTTTCAGACGAAAGGAACCCATTGCTGAACGAAGGCTTCCCCCAAATGTCGCTGTCTGAAACTAAATGAATTTCAGTTTATAACAGATTATGAAATAATACTTTTCAATTAACTAATATTTAAATTGGCAAGAAGGTACAGTACGTTCGACGGTTCTTGGCGCGCCTGAAGTTAGGCTCTGCGAACTTTAGCGCTTGTGCACTCGTAAAAAAATAAATGGTTTGAAAAAATAAATGCCAATAGCAGTTGCTATTGCTGTTAACAACTGTTATTGGCATTTATTTTTATAAATCATTTATTTGACGCGCTTATTATGAGCGCTAAAGTGTCCAGACTCACCGTCCAGCATCTAAGCATTTTTGGTGGCGCTACAGTAGAAAATCCCACCAGTACGCGAATGAAATAGTCCAGAATATGACTTATCCCCGATCATTCCATTTTCAAATTTAAATTTTCCATCGATAATATTTTTTTTAAAAGTCGAAGCTATAGTTTTTTTTTACTGTTCTTTTTTCAAAAATAAATGGCGGTAACAAAAATGCGTCTTTCTAAATCGTTTTGCATACAATGGGCAACAAAACCTGTCACTATCTGAGATCTAAACCTAAAATGTCGCCTAAATTATAATGCGACACACCAAAATGGGATCCTATTATACTATTCAATCCTTATTTATCTCTCATAGATTAAAATAAACTTTAAGTCAAGGGCACAAAGTTCAAAATTTAAGGAAAGACTGTTTATTTTTGGCCGAATATGGCTACCTCCTTCCTTACTAAACGTCCAGTATAAATTAGTCTGTATCCTGTGAGAGGGCTACGAACAATTGTTAGGTGTGCAGAGGTAAAGTTATACTGGTTAGTTAGCTAAGTCAGGATGTCCAAAGACATGCTTTGGTTCAAAGATTATTAAAAAGGATTAGACAGTCTATAAATAGAGCTGACTGGTCCGTTATTGTCTAGCTAGTGATTCATTTGTTTGTTGTACCTGGTTTTGCTTGCAAAAAGCGGTGCAATATTAGGTACCTTTCAAATCGCTTCATAGAAATCACTAGTCACACTTGAAAATGGGAACTAGTCTTTTTTTAGGTGGAAAATCATCCAATGATATTTCTCGCTCTTGGGCAGTGCAGGAGGGCGTGGGCGAGCGGACTTTTATAAACATGTACATTGCATTTTTGCTATGTCCCACAACTTTCGATTTTTTTTGTACGATAACTATCTTAGTACTAATTTTTTTTTTTGATGTCGTTAGTTAAAACATATATTTAACTATATTTTCTCATCTTCATTTCCTTTATTTCTTAATTTATTCATAAAATTTTTGAGTGATACCGTTACGTACATGCCGTTATTTACCCTGTCCTACCGTCTTTTTGTAACCAACAAATTAAAATTACAGGATAAATATAAATATATTGATTGCGAAACAACCATTACTCGATAGCTTAAATATTATATTTATTCATATTAATAATATAATTAATGTAAAGCAACTGATTGAATTTTAATACTTTTTTAAATAAAAGTCTTAATTATTGACCTGGGTGGAATTTCCATTGAGAAACGCAATTTTACGCGGCTTTTTTTAAATCTACCGCAATAGTAGTTTTTTCATTAGTTTGAAACATTATTGAGCACTTTGTGGAACATATCCGTCACTAGCTACAGTGGATCAGTCTCGATAGAAATATCATTGAAAGTGGACGATTTGCCGAGAGAAAAAAAATTGTCCATTGATCAACGGTGATTTTTGGGTAAGTTAACAATATTTCAAGTATATTACACTTAATATATAATCGACCAATGTATATTTTACTAAGTCGTATCAATGTTTTGTTGTTTTTAATGTAAAAATACGTAAATAAATAAATAACTAGTGTAGTTGGTAAGGAATCGTTACATTCCACTGACCAATTCTGGCAAAAACGTTAGTCAGTGGAATGAATAGTACGTCAGTGGAACGCTAAAGCTGCATGCACGGTGAATATTTTGTCCATCACGTGATTCTATTATTTTTTAAACAATATTACGATTTTTTTACCAATTGAGGTAGGTAGGTGTAGTCGTATTATACGACGTAAAAAACATTATGATTACATTATGCTAATTATTTTTACATTAAATTCGATTTTTTTTAATAAGTGATAAAATGATAGAGGTATAGTAACATGTACTAACTGTCTCCCGTGGGTTAAAACGCATAAGTTCCGATGCCGTGGAAACATCGAGATAAAAAGTAGCCTACTATTTTTGTATTATTACTATTTAGGTACAAATGAGTGGATTACAATCGTAATGTTATTTTTGTAGATAAATATGCCTCTTACATCTGCTGAGAGAGTAAAAAGATACCGCGAAAAATTAAAAAAAGACCCTGAAAAATTTGCAGAGCATAAAAAAAAGCACGCAGCGCTTGTTAAATCAAAAACAAAAAAAGTTGCTGATCTTTCTGAGACTGAGAAACAGAAATTAAGGGAAAAATGGAAAATCAAAAACGCAGGCAAAAAGAAAAAAAGAAGAGTAGTTGCGCACCAGCATCTCATATTTCTGAGCCCTTAGTACCATGAGATGAGGGAAGGTACTTCTTCTATCGGATCTTAGATCAGTTACAGTTCTATAGAATTTTGCCTAAAAATGTGTGCATTTTAATCAGAGCCTTACTTTTCCACTTAGTAATTTTAGCATTCCACTGATGTGAGTGTCCATCACTTATAAAATAAGAAAATAAGGGTTAATTGCTCGTTTTCACGTTAATTTGGATATTATTATTATTTTATATCATAAAACATAATTTGTTAGTCATCATATGGTTTTGTAAAAGAACATTCAATGTCAATTTAAATAGTTGCTAAGAAAAATAGGTAACTAATTTGTCCCATGTTAGTCAGATGAGACAATAATACGTTTAGAGCAGTTATTAGTTACTTTATATCATATTGTTGCACGTTTTTCATTTATTTAGCATACATATAGCAAAATAAAATGTGATATTTCAGTAAATTATTTTATTTAAATTAATAGAGCGGGTTTTAAAATTGTTACTAAGTGGAACCAAAAAACGTCTACATGATTTTTAATAGTTTATCATTAATTAACTTTATGATATTATAGTAAACCTTCAATATTTTTATAAACTTTAAATATCAGTCAGTAAAAATCTAAAAACAAAAATACGAAAAACAGAAAATAAAATCAGACCACCAATTTTAAAATGTGTACACGTTTAAAAAAATCCGCCCGGGCACACTTTTATTCACCGTTCCAGGACCACGGGTATCCCTATCGGAAGTAAACCCTTGACTCCAGTAGGCTTCGGCCCTGCTGGGCCTCTACGCTTTTGCTGACTTCTCTTTGAGGCGTGCAAGGAACATTATACGTCATTGATGACTTGGGTTCGGTCCGGATGGTTACTGAACGGCCGGACGGTGAGTTACCCATTGGTCGTCAGGAACAAATTTTCTTTTCGGTTCGAAAATGTATACTGCATTTGTTTTGAGTGTGGTAAATCATTGAATAACTTTTCAGCACAAATCATGGCGTCATATTATTTGTGACTTAGCTATTTCCTCAAGGATAGACTACAGAGTAGTCTAGAAAGACAGAATAAGTTCTAAGTTCAACGATTATCTGAACACTCACATGGTCTATGACCTATGACGTTCAACACAATGACATAATGCATACACACACTTATGTTTACAACAATAATATAATTATTATTATGTATATCGTTATATTCCTCACGTCATACAACTTTATTTGGTCTCTGCTATACAAGGTGCACTTTAGAATCTGCAAAAATATTCAAAGTTCTTTGCCACTGGGCTATAGCACTTGGACTGAAGTGCTTTTTGGTCAACTTAGAAGCAAATGAGCTTCATTCTCATTCTCTTCCATGCAGGCTCTGCAGAGAGGGCTGTCTGTAACTCCTATAACAGAAAGATGCTTATCAAAGGTCCCATGGCCAGTTGTAACAGGTTTAGTCAATCGTACGGCCCGTCTCCTATACCTCTGGAACTACCCTTGGTATTGCATTACTGTTGAGGTGTGCCCTGCCTGGGCGGAGCATCGCCGTGTCCTCGTGGGGGCGATCGGCGGCAGCGATCTCTCTCGCCGGGCCTTGGTTCAGGCCATGGTCCGTAGCGAGGAGGGATGGCAGGCGGTCGCCTCCTTCTGCGAAGCAGTAATGCTAGCAAAGGAGGAGGCCGACCGCATCAGGCAGAGGCAACGGGGCGCTCGCCCCAGCCGCCGCCGGGATTCCGATCCCGATTTCCGGCCACCATAGGCGCGGGCTTGCGGACGGCGTGCAATGGGTAGCACGCTGTCCGATCGTCCGGTAACCGACCGGACCGAGCCCAAGTCGTCGACGGCGCGTTCTGTTCCCGCGCGCCTCAAGGAGCTGTCAGCAAACCGTAGAGGCCCAGCCTGCTAGCTGCAGGCAGGCAGGGCCGAAGCCTGCTGGGGCCAAGGGCCGTTTTCTGAGAGGAAGGCTCAGCCCCGGCACTATAGGCAACGAAGGAACGGGGTAGGTTTTTAGTCAGTAAGAGTCTGACACTACTTCCCGCTCCGCCCAAGGGCGGGATTTGTCATTGGATGATTTTACCTACCAAAAAAAAAAAAACCCTTGGTATTGCATAAGTCCATTGCCAACTTTGGTCACTTACCATCGGGGGACCGCCTGCTTGTATTTTCTTTATCTCTGTATTATAGTACCAGTAAACATTTTTTTTGCCATAGAAATGATTAAGAATGCTTTTTATTATTATTTATTGATAGGTTCGGGCTTGATCGCTATCTCACCTGATGGAAAACGACGATGTGGTCGACGTTGGAGCGCGTTTATCTAGAAGTAACCTATTCACTCTTGACTCAAAGATCCCCCGTTTAGAGCCATCAGGAAACAGACTCAGACAGGGAATTTCGCTCCTTAGCTGTATGCACAACGAATGTATTCTCAAAACGTTTTGAACGTGTTGCGCCAAGTAACACTAGACAAGGCCAGGAAGATAATAATGATATGACCTGCCCCCTAGCCAAGTTACAATCGTTTCGTTCAGCGTGAACGCTTGGAGTTGGTCACGGCCTCAATTTCTTCGTTCTGACGTCATCTCAACGCTCAGTCACGTGGTCAGAACAAAGAATTGGGGGTGTGGCCAACTCCAAGCGTTCACGCTAAACGAAACGATTGTAACTTGGCTAGGAGGCCTGAACATTTCCCACGTCCTAGCTTTGTAAGTTTTTCAAAACAGATTTTTTCTATACTAGATGTCAATTTTCCATTAAATACACTAGTTAACGTTAACAAGTGACACCTAAGTAATGACATAACTCCGTCTTGTCGAGGAAACGCAAGTGTTTTCACACGGGAATCGAACTGCGTGACAATCGTTAGACAACACTGTTTGTTTAAGTCAGGAAGTATTTACTTAGTTGACTAAGTGGGAAGATAATTTATAACTTAACTGAGTTCAAGGAAATTACTTAATCTACCTTCTAGTCTTTGACGTTCATCAATTATAGCACCATCGAATATACAGATCTCTTGCTTGAACGCGAAGGGTAGCATCAGCCTTATAATGTTCCCACTGCTGGGACTCAGGCCTCCTCTCTAGAAGAGAGAATGGGCCGTAATGCACGCAGGCCTGGATGCAGGATGGGTGGATGTCACATGTCTTAGAATTTTTGGTACGCCCCGACTAACAAGTTGTATCGCGGTTTCAAACCCAGCCAGGCGCATTACTTTGTGTAATTTATTTCATCACCACTGCTCTGAAAACGGTGAAGGAAAACATTTTCAGGAAACTCTTTTAGAACCAAAAATTCGAAGATATTATATTGTGACATCTACCCACCTGCAATGGGCCCGCGTTGTGGGTTTCGGGGTATTCCCTCTCCTAGAGAGCAGGCGTTGATTATGCTAGGGTGTGATCTCGAAAGTGCCTCCGTCCTAATAATACGAAATGCAAGACATACCACTTTTAGAGTCCGAACCTTGATCCAATTGCTATAGCTGAACCAGTTGACATACCAATTGCGACGTCCACAACCTGCCACAGCAATTGATCTATATCATCGTTCTACTATACTTATAGATAATGTGCATACTTAAGCGATAGACTGGTTGAGTCAATATCGATCGACAGGCTTTAATACTTACGTCAAATCAAAGCATAAGCTAACACAGCAATCGATCAATGTCATCGATCGGCGAGCTATCGATTTATGTGGTAGCATCCTTATAATAATTTTAGCTTCGTAACGCGGTTTTGCTCGTGTGATACTACGGAATTCTCCCATGGGAACGTAGTACACCCGGAATAAAAAATATTTATTATTTATTTATTTATTTATCTATTAACACATACAATTGCTTTAACAGGCGTACCCAATGTAACAAATGTAGTCGCAATATAGCCGCACTCAGAGACGCCACCGACAGACTGAACAGATCAGTGTTGGCAGCGCCCTGGAGGACCAGCACAGACTACACAGATGACAACACACTCAGTGTCACCCTCTCGAATTCCGCCAATGTGCAAGAAAACATATCTAACCGCAGAGAGATAGTATTCAGTATTTCTACTGCCCGAGTCACGGGTGCGAACTTTAACAAATTAGTGCGGGCTACCGGAACTTTAAACAGCCTTTCCCTCGGTCCTGAGCGCAGCCTACTGTTTGGAACGAGCAATCTCAACGATTCTAATATTTGTGGATTATTAAGCATACCCTGTAAAACCAAAAACACGTACTTAGCAAGAGCGAGATTGCGCCTTACCTCCAGCTTATTGTAACCGACCATCCCTATAACAAAGAGGGTTAGATACATAAGTGGATAGAAAGGATAGACGCCAAATTGCCTCATGTATAAGTACCGAGTAAATTTCAGTGTATCACCTACCCTTGTGTCAAATATCATCTTAATCTATTCAGTCGTTTAGCAATTTCAGCACACTTTTGCTTTTACATATTTATATTAGATTGATGTGCCAAGTGAAGATTTCTGTTGTTTATTTGAACCTCCAATATTAATATGAAAGGATCCTCAACTTATTGACTCAATAAATCCGACGCAATAATCTACTTAAGTTGTTTACAGTGCGATATTTCATAACACATAAAAATATAGAAGGTAAAACCACCAATTGTCAGCCGTCACCACACGTCGAGCGATCAGGAAGTGACATACGCGCAGTTGACAGTTACACACACCTCATTATAGGTATTACCATAAATAGAATTGTTAAGTGGTTACCGCTATGTTTGTATGTTACTATGAGTAGTCTGCTAGATCTAAAGTACTGTGGGAAAGCTCAAGAGAAAAGATCGTCTTTATAATTATTTCGACCTGCAATAGACTAGGTATGTCGCTTTTCTTTACAAAAACTATAACTAACGTAATAGTAACGACTCGCCCCTTGTCTCCAGTAATAATGTACATGCAGTATTTTTTGAGTTTATCGCGAATAGACAGAGGCGATGGAAGAAAAAATTGCGATTAGTTGGTCACTTTTCATATTTCTTCTTATGGAATTGGGAATGCATTGTTTTTATATAATACAATACTAAAATTCGTTTTCCTAAGATCGCAATATATGTTCCCAATGTTGACTAAGAACTGCTACAATAATATGTACTCTGTGAGCTAAGCCAAACGTACCTACAGCAGTTTTTGGAGCAATTTATATAACGTATAAAGGTATTGGCTTCAATGTAACTAATGTTAAAAACTGTTTAGCATTTTGACAGATGTCTGAACCTGAGAACCTGTCACCACAGTGCTGTCATCTGGTTTCGTAGAACTCCAATCTTTATTAAATAAACTCCATTTATCATAAATCTCAGAATACGTAATAAAAAGCAAGGTAAAAACAACACTTGTCATCAATCACTCAAGTAAAAATATTACTAAAAAAGCGAAGGGTAAAAACACCAGTTGTCGTCCATCAGATCAGGAAGCGTTCGTGACAGATCTCGACACCTGTACACGCCACCTCATTACCACTATTACCATAAAAGAGAGATGATTGTCCCAGCAATTTAACTCTGTATTGATTTATAATTGACAATAAACGAATGTTTACGTTTTTTTCTGGCGATTTTAAGCCAATTACTGGTAAAAATACTTATAAAGTAAAAGTTATTAAGGAAGTGATTTTAATTCAATCTTGGGTTGAGTCTGCAGATAATTGTGATTTAGCAGCACTTACTCAATCAGTAACTCGATTATTTTTCGTCGGTAGAGTGCTACTGCACTTTTGAGCCCTGACTGTATATTACACATCGTTATAAACTCATTCTACCAACCCTTTTACACCATAGGAACGTTATTTGGAACTGCAATCAGAATGCACACACACTGCACATACCTAACCCCATATGGCGACACAAAAGATTTGTTTATTCCTAACACGTTCAAAGGTAATGTAATAAGAAAGTAAGTGTCGCAATAATCGTCTTGCAAACTCATTGTTAGCACAAACAATGCGCCGTAATCTCGGGATGGCGTTCTTAAAGACTTAGCGCCTTGGGCGAACTTGTGGGCACTTTCTTCTATTTTGAAAGTTCAACCAGATTTGGCATATCCGCTCCTAATTGCTGTGTGAAAAGTATGGAAACTTGCTATGATGTCTTTAAGTTATCGTCATGTGAGAGCGAGACGGAACTATACAGGTCAAATAGCACTATCCCTTTTCTATAACGAAATTATGATGGCAATGTCTTTTAAGTGTCACCGCGGAAAAGTTTGAAAAAGCTACCGTGACTTTGGAACGCCAAAGGCAACTAAGACACAGGAGAGTTTTAGCCAGTAAAAGTCGGATACTCTCTCACCCTAGAGCAGGAGAAGTCATTTGACAATATCTCACTTTAAAAAAATGTCTTAGTTACAGACGGCACAGTTGACGGAGCGGTTGAACGATTAGTTGCTCCTCTGCATGTTGCGGATTTGAACCTACAGATTTCTGTTTCTGGTCTATGTGTCTTGCGTATGTGAGTTTACATGTTTGTGAACGAACCGACGATAAAGGAGTCATTCTTAGTGAAAGGAAACTTAAAAATCAATACAAAAATATAGACAGTATGGCTGTTTGTAAGTGACATTAGTGATTGTTCATTGGGAAATTTTAAATCAGGTAGCATGTAAAGAGTCACCATTTCCGTAGCTTTTAAACAGACAAAATATTATATGTTTCGTCAGTTTAGCAATTGTGAAATTGTCTGCAAGCGTCCGTTGTTGTACGTAGACTTCCTTTGTCTAGTGTTGTTTTAATTTTAAGAGTAATTTCATAACGTCTGGCTGTTGACACAGTGAATGCTACTTACATTTTTGCATTGTGAACGTTTGTACAATTTCAAAATATTCCGTCAATAGCTAAAGATGAAAGTATCTCCGGCTTCAGAAAAGAAATAACGAATATAAAGACAAAACTCACTTTTGTAGATGCATATATTTTTTTTTGGAAAAATTACAAAATCTGAAACTGAAGACAGGAAAAAAGCTTTCTTGCAATTTAAATATGGTTACTGGATTGTAAAAATAAGCCCAGAGGATAAAATCCACAGGTCTGGGCTCTGTGGGGGCTCAAGGAAAACATTAGATAAGGAATCAACAACATTCCATTTCAACTTCTGGTCCTCGTTTTCATGAATGTAAGAGATCGATTTGAAGAGTTTTTTTTGTTGGTAGGTAAAATCATCCAATGTCATCTCTCGCCCTTGGGCGGAGCGGGAGATAGTGTCAGACTCTTACTGACTAAAAACCCACCCCGTTTCTTCGTTGCCTTAGATACCAGGGCCGAGCTTTCCTTTCAGAAGCAAGCCCTTGGCCCCAGTAGGCTTCGACCCTGCGGGTTCCTACGGTTTGCTGACAACTCCTTGAATCTAGTAATCACTGACCCTGCCTGCCTGCAGCTTCGATTTGAAGGGTGCCAGAGCCGCGAAGATGATATTAGAATAATGATATTTTAAAAATTTATTTTCACTTGTCTCCAGTCTCTGATTTTGTCAATTAACGCCTACATTCAAATAATAACTTCTGCCAGCTATTTCGCCCGCCTGAAACTAGGCTTCTCTATAGAAATTTTAGAATACTTTTTCATCTTCTTAGGGGTTGAAAAACGTTGCTACAAAATTTCACGCTCCTAGTCAGTAACTTCGGCTGTGCGTTGATATGTCCGTCAGTCAGTTTTTCCTTTTATATGTATGGAGTTTTTATGCATCTACAAAAGTCAGTTTTTTTTTCTGAGACACCTAGAATTTACCTACACTTGCAGATCAATACCAACACCCTTTGTCACATTATTTATATTCGTTCTAAATACTGGGCCTTCTTACTTTACCTACTACACAACTTGTTTCAAATTTTGTTCCCCTTAGTAACCCATGCCAGTATTTTTCCACCTTCATCCATTGTTCGCAACTATATGTGTCATCTAATGATGTTAGGGGTCCTCCCCAGGTGTACGCCAAAACATTAATATTTATCATCATTCAAAATATTGTTCGTAGTAATGTGTAACAGTCAAACTGTCACTTATCCTATTGTCAATGACGTAAGACATTGTTCATACGTCAATATTGAATGTCAGATGGTATTTTTCCTGTCATGACGGACATGTCAATGGTTTATCATTGCGAGCGTGTTTGGGGATTCCGACGAGGTACCGACGAACTTTTTAATAACTGCTTGTATCAAAGATCGAGATTGTAAAAGATTGCACGTAGCGGAGATGAGAATGTTGAGATGGATGTGTGGTGTGACGAGAATGGATAAAGTGAGAAGTGAGTATATTAGGAGAAGTTTGAAAGTGGCGCCAGTGACAGAAAAGTGGAAAGGAAATCGTTCTTGGTATGGTCATGTGAAGAGGAGGGATGAAACGCATATTACTAAAAGAGTTATGAGTTTACATGTGGATGGATGGAGAGGAAGAGGGAGGCCAAAGAAGAGATGGATAGATTGTGTAAGAAGTGATATGAAAGAAAAGGGAGTTAGTGATAGCATGACGAGTGACAGAACAGAATGGAAGAAAAAAACGTGTTGCGCCGACCCCAAATAAAACGGGATAAGGGCAGGAAGATGATGATGAGATAAATGTCTCAAAGATCAACAATTAGGCTTTCAGAATTAGGAATTTGGTACCATTAATCGGACTATCCAAGGAGTATCGTGATGCCCAGTAACTGGGTTGTGGAGCTCTGATAGGCAGTCGCTCCATGTAAAATATGAGTACTCAGCCGGATCAGGGGGCTTATTCTCGAGTTTATTTCCGTTCGGTCGACATTGGGATTGTAACATTAAGTACTCTTGAATCCGATGCTAGGTCCAAATTGCGTGACCTTTTTGGAAAACTAAGTAAAATGGGGATTGAGCTTGGCGTATGGTCACGCAATTTTAAATCAATGTCAGCAATGTATGGAAAAAGTTTCATTCCCCTTTGCGGGCTTGGCTTAGCCAGAAATTGTGCAAGGCTTAGAAGTAGAAAGGGAAAGCCTGTACGCAGTTAAACACAATTACACACATAATAAGAGTACACAAAATACAAAATGAGTATGAGTATTACAAAATGGTAGAATGTCATTAGAATTCCTTTGAAATGTTGTAAGTTTTATATTTGAACAAATTATTGAGAAATCTTTCCTATTAGTTTCTGACCAACTATTACTGACTGCATTACTATTACAAGGTTGCTAAGACAGTTTTCAAGCTTTTACTTTTAAACGACTCGTACAGAATTGAAAATTTATTATAAAACTAAAATTGCATTTTTCCCACAAACTGAGAATTTGCATGAAAGAAATATTTGTAATATGACCAGTTTATCAAAAGATACACAAAAAAATGAATACCAACTGTGAAAACAATATTAAAATTGGTAGAAAAGCAAACGATATCTTGATCATGATGATATTACATATCTTTTTTCAGATATTTTGGATACACAGATATTTTGTGAGTATTATCGGGGCTTTATAGAAATCAAAATATAAATTTGTGTTAAACTAATCCAGTAAAAACCTCTGAAAATCTGCTATTTTACGTGAACTTTAGCCCTCCATAACGTACTCATGTATTAAAAATAAAAAAGATCTTTCTTTCATATTTGTTTACTAGAGCTAAAAATGATTTAATTTTGAAAATTCAAATTGCGTGCAGTTTTCCTATTATCTATAGATAATATTATGCAGAAATAACTTTCACTACAGACGTGTAATCTTCGGAAATAAAACAATAAACTATCAGTGAAACCCTTCAAAGCGTGACGATTACATAAAAGACAATCATTGCGACATCATGTTTCTTCCAAAAATTACCATATTGCATAATTGAAAGATCAATTAAGAAAACAAAACGACTCTAAATCCATTACACGAGATTGTAACAGTTATTAGAGCTTATACACACAAGCAGAAGCCGTCGACACGGTGCGGCGGCAGCTGTAGACGCTCGACGGTAGCCGTCGACATTCCAATAAATGAAGATCAACGGCAGCCATCGTGTGTGTCAAGTGTCACTGTAGGTCGACAGCTGCCGCCGACGTGTCGACGGCGGCTGATACCTGTGCCGTCGGCGATATGCGCTCGTGTGTATGAGCTCTTAGAAAGAATAACATTATTACATATCGTCTGTGACTCGGTTTTTCACATAGATTTAAATCTACAAATCATGCGGTTAGGGTGGATGCGCCAATTGTTGACTTAGATCATTACTTAATATGTTTATTAAGTTATATTATTTATAAAGTATTGATTTTTGAAAGATATCAAAGTATCTTTACTATTAATATAGTGTGTATTGTTGCACTGCACCTAACATTCAATTTTAATTCAGGTGGGAAATCATCCAATAAATTCTCCTGCTCTGGGTGGGCGTGTTAGATTTACTGACAAAAGCCTACCTATGTACTATCAGCTGTTCTTTGCTTTCCATGGCCATATGGTAACTCTTTCGAACATTCCCTCAGCAAGACTATCTACTTTGAATAATCTAAGCGCCGTCATATGAATTAGCTGATGCGCAGATTCACGGGGTTTCCCGAACCGCCCTTAGATCTGATTATACATGTAGATAATTTAGTATATATTATATGATTTAATACTATCTGATCACTAACTGTATGCTGAATGTTCACACGAAACAGATTGCATTAGTACAAAATAGAAATCTGTATTTGTGCTTTTCGATTTTAAGTGTTTGTGTGTACATATAAATAAATGTAGATACATCACAAAAAAACACTAATAGTTACAGACATTTCTTTCCATTTAATAACAAAATAACATTTTGTTATTAAATGGAATACTTTACCTAAGGAAAACCCCCATATTAAAACTTCATCTAGTTACACCTAATGTTCTGTAGTCCGTACCTATTATAAACCAACTTTGATCACAGATTGACGTCATAAAGTCATGTTAGCCACAAACAATGAGGTTATGTCGAGTGGCAGGCGCCCAACGCTACTTCACTTAAGTACTGTTCTTGACATATTATTAAGTATCTTTTGGCTTAACTTTGAGGACGGTAATAATGTTTATGGAGCAAAAATGTAGGTTATTGAAGGGTGTAGCTAGGAGGGTATGAGAGAGAAGAATTACCTTTGTGATCACACTAAAAGCGAAAGGTTTATTTATGTAAATGTGCATCTATTATTCCTTCACGCTGAAACGTTTGGAAGGATTTGAATGAAATTTGTCACACAGGTAGACTATCTCCTGTAATAGGTAATAGGAAACTTTTATTCCTAGAGTTCGTTCCTTTGGGATATTTATGTACGAAGACAAAGCCGCTAATAGAAATTAGTTAAGAAGTAAATGAAGGAACCAGCCAAAACAGGAGATTCTGTCGGATAATGGCATTAGGCAGTGTCACAAAGGCGATATTTTTTCTCTTTTGAGTATTATTTCAACGAGTGTCTTCTTGCGACACATTTGATAGATTACTGCACTTTTGATAGATTAAATTAATCTGTTTTGAACTCAAAAAGCAGATGAAGGAATATTATAGGTGGGTTATAGTCAGTAAAAGCCTGACACGATCGAGAAGAAATTCAATGATTAGCCCACCTCAAAAAGAAAAATTACTTGCTTTTTGCTGCTGTAAATTTTGATTCTATTGTCATATTAAAGTGCCTTAGATCACAATACGATTGTGGGCCTACATTTCGGTCAAAATTTTAAATTTTCCTCAAATCTGTACCAAATTCGTAATTCCACCTGCAATTTCTTACAGTATCTCCTTATTAAATGACTCAGTGAATTCCGCCATTGTTCTTAACTTCTCACATTTATTACGAAATTAATTGTTTCAAATGGCCACTTTAATTTGATTCCTCACTGTAACTGTTGCATGACTTGATCTTATCGGCTTGTCCGTCATCCAGTGACATAAGAAGGTTATTTTCTACAAACTTTTTGGCAATTTTGAGTAATTACTGCGGCGAAATAACTGTGGATTTTATGGTTTAATTGAGAGTCTTTTGTTTTAGATGTGCGCAATGTCTTGGAACTATGTGAATTTAGTTGTTGTTCTATTACTCAGATTTGTTAACGAGTTGCGTCGATTGCATTGAGCAAATGAGTTCTTGTAACTGCATTGTTTATATAATGACTGGTATCAACTTTTCTAAGTTTATCTAGGACATTACTGACATACCGTGCCTCGAAAAGCACGTACGTAAAGTTGCAGGCAGGGTTGAAGCCTGCTGGGGTCAAGGGCCGTTTTCTGAGAGGAAGGCTCAGCCCCGGCACTATAGGCAACGAAGGAACGGGGTAGGTTTTTAGTCAGTAAGAGTCTGACACTACTTCCCGCTCCACCCAAGGGCGGGATTTGTCATTGGATGATTTTACCTACCAAAAAAAATTTTTATTCATTGATTTTTGACAGTCGTTATAGGTAGTCAGATGTTGGAAAGTCTGACCATCAGTTTAACCAAAGAGTATTGTGTTGCCCAGTAACTGGCTTGTGGAGATCAGATAGGCAGTCGCCCCATATAAAACACGGATATTCAGCTGCATCTGGTGAGACTGGAAGGCGACCTGAAAGTAATTTTGATAATTTTAATGTAATATCATATTAATCTCTTGCCCAAAATACAATATAGTCTTTTTTATTCCTCATATTTCAAGACGAACGTTTCCAAAAAATTTTCAGCATTATTCAAAGCTACAACGACTAACAATGAAACAGAGTTCAAAGATCTGATACCAAAACAGTCTGAGGTTACCGAGCCATCATCTACAAGTTCAATTTAATCTTTTATCCCACACTGGCCTTTTACAATTCATTATAATCAAATGACTCATGATTTTTTGTTCGTCAATTAACATAAACTAAATTAGACTAACTATTATGTCGGTTATGGAAGTCAATGATAGACCATAAACTTCCACCCACGACCAAAGAGTACGATGCTCCAATAATATATTTTTTATTGTCATAGTCAAGTTGGTGACTTAATAAATTATTTTGTTATGACTTTAGATAATATCGTTGCATTTAAGGTGGTCAGATATAATGATGAGTGAATAATTCTGACTTTGTGTGACCTTAACTCCTTTTGAGATTATGCAAATAATAGATAGATGTTATAATGTATTTGATTTTATTGTTTTGAATGACTTTTAATAAGTGACGAATGATTTGATAGTTTATGATAAATATTTACAAATCTTATTCGAAAAAGGGCAAGTGTTTGTTCCCGAATAATTATTTAGGTCCGACGGAATTTGTTACCATGAAACAAGCTAAATACTGTCATTTTTATAAATATTATTTATCCTTTCTAATATGCTATGGGAAAACGTCGTGAGGAAACCGGAATGTCTTAGAACCAAAAATCAAAGACATCTACAAATCCGTGGTGGATTATTATAGCCTTACATTTTCTCTTTTAGTGAGGAGGCTTGAGTTCTAGCAGTGGGAACATTATACGGCTGATATTATTTTCTGCCATAAAAATTGCAATTGTTTTAATGTGTCTGAAAACTTACGCGAATAACAAGTAAACAACTAACAACAAAAACGTTAAGAAGTTACTTGAAAGCAAATATCAAATCAAGTGTCAATCATCGCCGGCAACTGGATAACGAATCGATTAAATCACAACAAAGTGACATCAAAATGTCGTCGACTTGCGCATGCGACATGCGACGCATTCCCCGAGCGCTGCGCATGCCATTTCACCGATACCAGCCGAGCGCGCGCGAATCCTCGGCGGAAACATCCGAATGCGATGTGATCGGAATTACGAATGCTTCCTTCGTTCTATATTTGAATTTCGGTTTTGTAGGACGATAATGAGTACTTTCACCTTCCTGTTTCTGAATTTTATTTATTTAAACTTCATGTATGGTAGTGGTAGATAGTCTTTGGGTTAAAAAAGACTATACTGTGGTAAGTTCACAGTAAATAAATAAATAATAGGTATTCGAAATAGGTGTCATTTTTTTACATAATATTCTCATATTTTTATGTATTTTAAGTTGACTTATAATATAAGTTAAAATTATTCATTTGTTTGAAAAAAATAATTAAATCTGTGAATAAGAGTTTCAGTATTCCAAGAGAAAATATCTATATATCAGTATAAAAATTATTTCATAATTTATAGTTTTAAAAACTATGGCCACACATAAGTCAAGATATTAAAAATCCGTTTAACTATTTAATTAATAATGCAGTTTTGATACTATTCTGGAAAGTTATTGCTTATTTTAGGTCGTCAAAGTTGAAATGGCCAATAACGGTATAGGGGCCAACAACTGTAGCGTTTCCCCTACTTTTTATCAACGTATGTTGCCTTAAAATAATTTTATACTTTTACGCGGGCGGAGCCGCTGGCAGAAGCTAGATGTGACCATAAACTCTTGTCCATAACATTTTTCCGCACCATTGAATGCGCTTTGATGAAAGGAAATGTTGAATAAAACACTTATGCGTTCACAAACGACGAGTTACTTTGATTATTCTGTTGGAATAGGTGGGAACAGCTGAGATAAAACCTCAGATATATTTAGAGATAAAATGTCTCTCAACTGAACGCGCAATGCTCAATCTAAAGGCCCTGATCTATGGGCGAGTAAACCCGCGGTCTTATGGCTCGCCGGAGTATCATTGCAATACGAAAAACGAGCCTGGCTCGCAGTTCGTCATGTTTGCTTCATTTTCTACTCGGTTCGTCGTTCAAAATTGTTTTACTCGGTAGTCGATCAGAACCGACGAGCCGCGAGTAAAACCGACGTTCTATAAAACTGCGGTATTGGCTCGTACGTCTATCACCCACTTCTTTGACGTTTACCGGTGTTTCACAACTTGACCCCAAACATTTTGTCCCCTAATATATCTGAGGCTTTATTATTATTTCGTGTATTAATTAATTTAAATACATAAATAAATTATATTTTGAAATATTACCGTAGAAAAAAAAAACATTTACAAATATAATAAATAGTACCTATCCCACCGGTAGGTATCGGGAAGAGATATATAATAAAAGTATTATTATTATATACTTTATTGAGCACCTTAACTTATCACAGGACAAAAATTATGGAACCTTATGGTTATTCACATGTGGGACGGGGTTTCCCCGTTACTACAATGACTACACAATAGCGATTGGCCGAAGTTGGGCCCACCTGTAAACGTAGCATTAGGTTGGGTTGTATGGTAATTGCCTACGCGCTGCTCTTTTCTTTGATCTCTGCTTATGGCTAGGACAACTCCCTATTTCGCTTGTATGTTTCTAGTGTTAGCTAATGAATTGTGTTTTATTAATGATCCATTTTTTTTTTGTTACAGGTAAGTTGAATTTCGCAATCCACTATTTTGACCGAAAATGAAAGTGAAACTATGAAGACGGGTAAGTTTTATTTTACTTCATATGATTAGGAGATAAATATGAAACTGCCTCAGAGTAAATGTGTATTGAAATGTAATATATGAACACACAATGTTGGTTAAAGAATTTCTCAAAAACGTCATGATCGATTAAAAAAATAATATGTATACCATGCCTGCGAGTAAAAAAAAACACATAATTTTTTTTTACTTGCAGGTCTGTGAGTAGTTTTTAGGCTATTTTTACCTTCTTATCGCCATTATTTCTTTGATAATTTACATGGCAGAACAACATTTCAGTTAATTTTCATTTCGTCGACTAGTTTTTTTTTATATATAAAATTAGTAATTACGAATATTGCAATTTTTGTTGAATCATGAGTTTTAAATGCCAGACATTAATTTGCATTTAATTTAATTTTCCGTCACTTCTGATCTGGTTTGTTTTCTCGTTTCAACCTAATTTAAGCTCATTAACAGCATTCGCGGTTTCCCAAACGACCCCGACCCCACCGTGGCCAATCCGCCGTTATTAAGATTTTGTATAAAACTTCAAGTATTTGATACGAGGCCACAGGAAGGCAGGCTATTAAGAAATAATACCAAAAACGGAATAACCTCACAATGCAGACATGCATCCGTGATTATTGTCGTGAAAAAATATTTTTATGTAAAGGACGGTTACTGTCATTGTCACCCTACGGATGTGTTCAATTTCAAAAATGGAACAATGACGTATAACATGGTTTTTGAACATAATCGTTTCTATTTTTTATTGTAATCAAAGATTTGAAGTAAGTATATAAGAAGTAAGTAAGGCTGCCATCAGACGGACTGCAGCGCAACAACCGCGCGCAGTCGATATATTCAACTACATGCTGTAGAGATGCTACTGCAGTCGGAACTGACTTGCTGTATTGCACGCGGTTGCTGCGATGTAGTAGCCCGTCTGATGGCAACCTAAGCAAAATCAGCCTTACAATATTCCCACTGCTGTGACTCAGGCCTCCTCTCTAGGAGAAGAAATGGGTCATAATGCACCACACGGGCCTAGTTTGACGAATGTCATATTTGGTTACTGGCTGACTTTGAATCCGCGGGTCACCATTGCTTTGAATATTATTTGAAGAATTAGAGGATTTGAATTCACAATCTTGACAACTCTGAAAATCGTCTAGACCTGGGCTAGCTTTTTGAATAGCATTTTACCTACTCAGTCAAAGATATTTTATGTTTGTGTGTGTCCAATATATGTACGTGGCAGTTTTTTGGTAATAAGTTCAGAAGGCTTTTTTAGGAGGGAAGACATCAATTGATTTCCCTCGATATAGGGTGAAACGAGAGGGCATATGAGACTTATATTGATTAAAATCCATCTGTATCCTGTTGGCTTGTATGTTCTTTGGCCACGGTCACTTTTTCAAACGCTCCCACAGCCTTACTAAGCATCAGCCCTACTGGAAGCCTTCGGTTTTGCTGACATCTTTTGAGGCGCACGAAGAATACAATGAACCGTCGACTCGGGCTCGATTTTTACCGGACGGCCGGACGAACAGTTACCATTGCTCGTGCACGCTTGGGATATAACATATCGCGCCATCAACTCGGGCTCGAACCTTACCGGACAGCGAGCTACCCATTGTTTGTCGTCCGCCCAAACCTCCCGATGCCGGATTTTATTCCAGATTCTCTGGAGAATTCTGAAGACTGAAATTGGTTTTTTCGGGCAGCTTTTGAACCCTACTAATACCTAAATATAAGTTCTTAGTTAATTATTACTTTAGTTATGGTAAGTCAATGTAGTAAATATCAATAAATTAACTAGTCAAGCCCCGACCGGCCTTGACCGTGCTGCGCCCCGTGTCCAAGCAATCGAGTCAGTGCTGTATTGTCTTACCAATTAATCGATTAAGCGTCACGTCTGCACCGGCTGAGATGGAGATGAATCTTGGGTGGTGCTCAAGGTGCTAGAAAATATGTTGGTTAGTTGTTTTGCCGCTAAATTAGAAAGGGTTATCCACAGAGTCAAATCTACATTTATATCTATATTTTTATATAAAAGCGTAATACCACTTACTGATTAATCACGAAATCTCAGAAACTATTACACCTACAAACTTAAAATTTCGCAGGTAGGTTCCTTATAGGTTGTAGACGTCCGGGTTTTACGTAAATCCTCCCATCCCTATGGGGGTAAACCGACTTTCACGCGAGCTAAGCATTCTTTGTGCGTATAGCTGAAGAGTGGAATTCCTTACCGGAGTCAGTTTCCTGATGCCTGGGACCCCCAAATTGTGGTCTTTAAGTCAAGAGTGAATAGGTTACTTCTAGGCAAGCGTACTCGATCGTAGCTTTCCATCAGGTGAGATAGCATCAAGCGCGAGCCGAACGTAGCCACCTACTGGGTCTAAACAATGTATCGATTCGAAAAGAAGAAAAAGAAGCGTGAGCCTATTAATTACAAAAAAAAAAATTGTGAAAAAAGGCCGATTAATTTTAAAACTGCTTGGCATTAACACGTTATCACACGATACTGGCAATCAATATCAATAAATTACATTTTTATAAAACATGCAGACAGCTACATCAATAAAATCCACACATATTAAAAAGTTCAATCTTCGCATTTACCGAAGCATATAATTTTATATCCTTGAGGCTTGTGTCTCGGTGCACACCGATACATCGACTGTTGCCCCGGGCGGCGGTGGCGACGGGTCAAAAATACATCGATGATTTTATAATTTATTTAAACAGACTAGGTTTTTGATCAAGCTTTGCGCAGATGGAAAATATATTTTACGTGTTCACGAGCGGCCAATAGTAGAGTGCTTCTCTTTTTTTTTATTCTTGACACAAAAACAAAGTTGTCAAGTTTGCATCTTTGCACTATGTAAGGCCGTGTTTACGGAGACGCGGCGCGTTGCGCGGTGCGTTGGGCGTTTCGTCGTACATTGCTGTAGCGGGCCTCGTCATCGATCGCGTAAACACAAACATATGGTAATGTACGACGGATCGCCCGACGCCCCGCGCAACGCGCCGCGTCTCCGTAATCGAGCACCATCGAGCACTTAATTTTTTGTTATAAAATTTTGGTATTCAAACACTCTTGTTATGCTGTTTGAGAGGCAAATTTCAGAAAAAAATGTCAAAATGTTTAAAAAAAAAATTGGTCAAAAATGTGTAGCATTTTTGCAAGGTTTCCAGATTTGCATTCGTTTCGTATAAAACATCCTTATTTTTTAGTTATAATAATATTAATAATGAGTGGAAACGATAGGAATTTTCCTCTCTTGTAAAAGCGACGATTTATCGGAGTGAAATTATTTCCTTTTTGTAAGCTTGAAGTTAACTCTGCAGGTTGCATGATTAATATATTGCCTATAATATGATTCATAAGTTTGGTTTTTTAATAACCCATTCATTCCCGCTTCTGTGCAAAAGTCTCTCCCAAATCCTTGCAGGTATACTTATCTTGAGCCTCCTTGAACTGAGCATGCATTGAGCGCTCGCCACCTCTTCCCAGGTCGACCTCTGCGGCGTCATCCATCTTCAGGCACCCATTGGTGGAGACACCCAATGATTCACCATTACTGTGTGCATGCTGCTGACGTGACCCGCCCAATCCCATTTCATAAGTATTACAATCTAAAATTAACTCATTACTTCATTATTTCGTTTCTCTGAAGAGATCTACGTCATATTCACAGCCTTGTTACTCTGACAATTAAAATATATATGATTCTAAGAATGCCAGATCAAAAAATATATTGAAATGCGCTAACTTTCCTGTTTAATTCTTTCGAAATCGGTCGAGCGGTTTCACCGAAACTTCGTGACAGACGGTCATACATTGGTCCATATTTTAGGTTTATTACTAGTGGGATTTAAATAGATGTTTTATGAGCTGCAAAGAGCAACTGAAGGAACATTGGTTGGTTTTAGTCTGTAAAAGTTTATCAAATAAAAAAAATTTGATGATTTATCAATCATAAAACTAAAGAATTCATTAAGATTATGAACAGTTTGCCTGCAGCGGTCTTCCCGTCCAATTATAATTTAGGTGTCTTCAAGGCTAGAGTGAATAGGCTCTTAATAAACTAGTGCGCCTCACCATCAACGATTGTATCACTGCTTACCATCAGGCGAGATCGCAGTCAAGCACTAGTTTAATATCATTAAAAAACAAAGGAGGTAGGTGTTGTATTCTTTTAAAGTGCAGTCTATGCAATAACCAGTAGCTTGTACATACGTAGGTTTGTATGTAGTATTATGTTATCGGCTAGTGAGAGGCTTTAGCCTAAAGGTGTTTGCTTGTTGCAGTGGGCGAGAAGGACCTTTTTCGTAATGTATTTACTTTCAAAACAATATGTGAATTGAAACACTCTTTTAAAACTATTTTAGAAGTAGCGACCAATATAGAGAATTGGGTATAAAGTCTATACCTTTTCTTACTGTTGATACGCTTAACCACGACCTTGCCTGATGGAAAGCGACGATGTGGACGACGATGGACCACGTTTACTTAATAATCTATGCACTCTTGACTTAAAGCCCTTCAGGTTGTTGCTAATAGGAAACAGACTCCGGCAGGGAAATCCACTCCATTGCTGACAACTCCTTGAGGCGCGTATAGAACACTCGGCTCGATCCGGACGGTTACCGGACGGTCCGACGGCGAGCTGCCCATTGCTCGCCGTCCACAAGCCCGCGCCTACGGTGGTCGGAAATGGGGATCGGAATCCCAGCGGTGACTAGAGCGTAAGGGCCATTGTCTCACGAGCACGGCCCCCTCCTTTGCTAGCATTACTGCTTCGCAGAATAAGGCGAATGCCTGCCACTCCTCCTCGCTTAGGACCATGGCCTGTACCAAGGCTCGGCGCGTGAAATCGCTGCCACCGATCGCCTCCACAAGACGGCGGTGCTCTGCCCAAGTGGGACACACCGCTACCGTGTATTCCACCGTGTCCTCCGGGCGGTCCACACAGTGGTGACACAAGGGCGTCGCTTCCATATAAAAATGCCCTTTAAGATAATTAGAGCACTAAAAAAGCCCTTAGCATAGATAAATTGCTCCCCTATAAATAAAACAGATTGCTTAGAGAAAGTAAAATTAATTGTGTACCCAGCAGTACCTACATGCACTTTAACTACACTCGCTTACAAAATTCACACGATTTTTATTTAATTAAACATCTTACATAAGCTAGCGCGGGAAAATATTAAACGATTAAATATCGAAGAACGCCTGAAGCGACTTTCATGGCCAACGGACAAATATCTCGATTAGCGATTATCGATTATAACGAGCCGAGTCGAATCGATGTTTGAATCGATTCAATGCAATTGGATAATTCATCGACACTTTCGCTGGGTGTAATTGTGAATCTTTTTACTTGATATGTTTTCTTGTTTGGTTTAATTGTCGTTGGAAAGTGATACGTAATACTGCTGTTACTTAATGTAAGGTAAGGGGAGATACACAGGTGAGGGAAATATTTACTATTAAAATAAATAAGAGGCATTGTTGTCTCTTTGCCTAGCCTTATCCCATTTCATTTGGGGTCGGCTCTCCTCGCCATTTTTCACCAGAAATTTCAGTTTGGGGTCGTCGAATCATTCACTTAGCCTTTCTTTAGGTGATTGCTAATCACAGATTCCAAGTTAGAAAGGGTCTGCTATGCCTTTTTGTACCAGTATTTATGTGAAGAACTTGCCTCTTCATATATTCTTCAGTTCTTCTCATTACACGACACCATGAGACGCGTTTCACTGAGTATTTTTAGATGCATAATTGATATGTTTAAATTAAACTCATTAGCATTTATGGTTTGTTTTTTTTTGTGATAAAATAATCCAGTATGTACAGTCTTCACTTAAAACAGAATTACAAAGATATTTTTATTATTTGTGACTAGAGTACAAACGATTTGATTGCAAATAATAATAGATTAATTTATGGATAATTACATAGTGTCTTGACATTCTTACAACAAGAATTTCTTAACAGATTGCTTCAAGAAAATGCCTATAAAATGATATGAGAAACACTCCTTGGCAGGCGCCAGAGTTAAATCGATTACGATTCGATTAATGCAAACTTGAGTAATTAAAGTAATTTCGAGTTATATTTACAAATCGATTACTCGTAACCACTGCTGTTCGTGACAGTACACACGCGACACTAGTTCTCACAGCTAGAAAGTTTAACAGTTTTGTACATGCATGTACTCGATTTACTTTCGATTTTATGATCAAATAAAATTATTTTGGAAATGAACGGGCATATAAAAATGTTAGTTTATTATTTAATTGATTGCTGTTTAGAGTCTAATTAATTCGTAAGTAAGAGAGATCTGTTTATTGATTCGTTAAAATGCTTATTACTCTAATTAAAAGAGTAGATTAATGTTTGTGTGTATGATTAATGTTTCCACAGTTATCGTGCATTTGGGCTGCTTATTCGAAAGAGGGAAATCTCTATTTAAGCAAACTTTAACGTGTTATTTTTAGAAATAACAAAATAGCAGGTCTAATAATCCATCCATCGCGTCGACCCATCACGCGCCCCTCTTTTAGGAGACGTATAGGAGATCCCCATTAAAGGACGAGGCCCAAAGATAGGTTGACACTAGTCCGGGAACGCGTAAGTCACAGACACAAGTGTACCTACGAGGGAATATCCAGGAGGGTTTAGATAGTACGAGTGTGACCGACCACGTCCACCCACTCCAAAGCAGAGGATAGCATAACATCAGCCTTATGAAGTTCCCACTGCTGAGACTCAGGTCTCCTTTCTAGGAGTAGGAATGGCCTGGTGCGGATTCTTGTCTCTGAATTTTTGGTCCTATGACATGCCCGTTTCCTCATCACGATGTTTTCCTTCATCACAATTGTAAGAGCAGTGATGATCGACCTACAACTCTTAAGTTGGGGCCGTTACTACTCGGCCACTACTGCTCTCCAAAACTACTACTACAAAAAGAGTTACTTTGTAGTTTTTCCAAGATTAATTATCAAGAAGTCAAGTAGTAGCAGCCTTCTTCTAATAAACGAGATGTAGGTTAGACGTGAAACCGATCCTGACACAATGGGACAAGGTTATAATAGTGTTGTAACAGGACCGATGTCAAAAGGAATGTCAGTGTCACTACAAATGCTTCAAATGAGCATCATGAGTGTGGGAACTGACCCAAATAATATTATTAGGTGAAATCAGATTGCAAAACGACTCGTGATTGCAACAAACATAATTAAAAATGATAAAATTGTGTGTTAAAAGTTAATTACCGACGAAACAGTTTAAGACTTTCAAAACTTATAATCTATACTTACTAAATAGATATAATAATATTATTATAAAACTGAAGAATTTGTTTGAACGCGATGATGTCAGGAGCTACTAATTCAAATTAAAAAAAAAAATATTTTAGTGCTGGGCTGCCAAGGAAGGCTATCATCGGCTAAATTACATCGAGCTACGATCTGCAAAATATTATTATTACATAGTATACAAGGTCGCTTCCCGCTGTTTGTCTCTATGTATACTTAGATATTTAAACAGATTTTGTTGCGGTTTTTTTTAATATATACAGTTCTTCAAGAGGAAAGTTTATATGTATAATACATGCATAATATATTTAATATGATTGATTGATTGATTTTGATTGATTGATTTATTTCAAAAACAATTTACATTGTGTGTGAATATAAAAGCTTACAAACTAGGAACACAAGTAGCAGAAACTAATGACAAAAAAAAAGTAACATTAAAAAATAAACAATAATAAATAAAACAAACAAACAGATTAAATTTGGTTACCATTAAGAATGTCAATAATTAAACATAAAATTTACTAACCACATCAATACATAAAAATAAAATTTACTACCAATGTCAATTGAAAATTAAATTGATTAAGAATGTCAATAAATAAAAAAGTGAGAAAAAAAAAAGTTAATTACAATGTCAATAGAAAAAAAAAATAACAATAAATCAAATAACAATATTAAAAATTTAATTCTGTATTTTACAAATTATCTATTGAGTAGAGGCATTTCTCCATCAGGAATGCCTTGAGCCTTGCTTTGAACGAGCTTGTATACAAAGTGCTTTTTAATTCAACTGGCAATCTATTAAATATTTTAACGGCCTGGTACAGTGGACTGTGTTTAACAATGTTAAGTATAATATCATCATTGCATCGGTGCAAAGCTGGGGCGGGTCGCTAGTATATAATATAATTCAAAAATTTACTAGATATAGAAGATAATATAATTGTTGAAACTAATAAAAACATCGTTCAATTAATAGCGTTTATTTATCCTTATCCCAAACTCTTGGGTAAACTTAGGTACCTAGGTGTTACTTCACATCGTTTTTTTGTAACATATTAAACTAGTGCGTGACAGCTATCCCACCTGATGGTAAGCAGTGAAGCAATCGTTGATGGTGAAGCGCACTAGTTTATTAAAAATCTACCACTTAGATTGGCCTACTACACGGAATTGGAATTGAAACGAGTCTTTTGCTTCGATGTATGGCCTAAAATTGAGAGTAGATGTCAACGTTACACCAAGAAGATCAAGATAGTCGGTTATCGGCACAGTTACACCCCGGAAAGTTGGAGCAGGGCTGAATTGACTCCTTTTAGCGGAAAATAGACACGCCTGGGTTTTAGCAGCATTGAACCTGACCGAATTGGCATAGCCCCATTCAGAGACTGCCAACTTTTTAAGTGCCTTTAAGCAGCTATTTAGTCCTTTAGCCGTATTTAAATTGAAGTCAGTGCGACCATGCTGACGGCAGCATAACCTCTTAGTTGCGCGGTCGGTTATTACTAGTTCGATATCGATTTGTGTGTGATAATACCACCTTTACGTTATAGGCGCCGCTCGGTAGCTGTGCAGTGACCATTCTGTTACGTCTAAACCCGAGACAAATATCCATAAGTATATATATACGAGTATATTATCAGAGAAATCCTTTATAAGTTATCTAAGTAAAAAAAAATATGCCTTTATCACTCAGTGATAAAGTACCATAGTACTCAATCAATCAAAATATTTATTTGCTAGTATACGGTACATAGGGCGTTACATACAAATTTGTTTCAGCATATCCTGCCATACCATGGCGTGCAAACATATTCACAGCTGCATTCTAGTAGTGGTAATTTTTTTTTTTAAGTCAACCGTAGTTTTAGTTAATCTAATAGATTTTTTTTTATCCCGGAAGTATATTTTTTCGTCATAATTTTCTATTTTTATGCGGCTGGAGCCAGTGTCACAAGCTATTCTATTACTGACTGACTAATCCAACAATACATAGTTCAAACCACTGAACGGACTGCGCTGACATTTGGGTCACGGAAATGGTGATTATAACGTAGATATCCGCTAAGAAAGGATATTTCAAAATTCACCCTTAAGGACAAAGTTTGTATGGAGAAGCCTACTATCACGTAGGCGAAGTCGCTAGCAGAAGCATATTCGAGAATAGTAGTCTGAAAAAGAAGTTGGTGATAGCATGACAGTTCACAGGATAGAATGGAACACACAGCATAAATCTCCGAAAGATGATGACGATGAAGGAATCTGGCTGCCTATATAGGGTGACTGCTAATTAGTCACCGATACTTGAACACGTGATTGTAGTCATGATAACAAACAACTTTCACTATAGGACCAAATCTGAAATAGCGAAAAAAATCTGCTGGTCAATACATTTATGTTCGCCTAACTGGTCAAAATGTACTGAACTTGGATTATTATTTTTGCCATTTCAGGTTTGGTCACATAGTGATAGTTGTTTATTATCATGACTACAATCATGTGTTTAAGTATTGTTCACTAATTACCAGTCACCCTATATAGAGCCTCTAAAGAGGGCCTCGGCTTCCAAGTACATTTTCACATGTCCTAATATAACCACAATTCCTGGTCACCCTACCATCAAGTAAAACTGTATCAAGTCACCGCCCACACCGCCGCCCGCGCACAGCCTTCGAGGTCCGCTCATATTTACTACGTTTTTTACTTATAGCCGTCAAGCTTGGTGATTTGGCTGTCAAGTACTTATGGGCCAATTAGTTGGAGCAAATAACAATTAAGCCTTATTAAAAGTGTCCAAAGGACTTCTGCGAGTTATGCCTTTCAAAGGTCCAAGACACCAGGGTTCTGAGATATACTGACCCATAATAATAATATATAGCGGTCCCTCATGACGGAAACTTCGCGAAAGCTGAGAAGGATAAACAAACTAAGTATCTTGACTTGGCTCGCGAGGTTGTCGACATGTGGGAGGTGGTTACAGCAGTCATTGTGCCGATAGTCGTGACGGCCAATGGCTTAATAGCCAAGAGCCTCGCAATTGGCTATCGCCTTGGGCAATTGGATCAAGGGCTTGAACCAGAAACCAGGAAGCTGTGGACGAGGAGCGTATTGTTAGGAGATAGACAAGTGTGACTCATCATCGACCACATTATCGTTTACCATCAGGTATCAGGTGAGATGGTGGTGGTGAGCCTATCCATAATACCTACATTTATTTTTTATCCTCGCTCAAGAACTCTGATCACCGGTAGCTTGGACCCTGTTCTTGAGCTACAATTTTTTATATTTCCAAATGTTTTAGTTCGTAAAGATTATGTACCTACATCAAAATAAAAAAAAAATGAAATAATAATAAATTATTTACTATTAAGCATCTTTGTCCATAGACCTTACTGACTTTATGGACCATCATCACTCTTTTTCACTTGAACATAACAAGCAAACGATTCCCCTTCAACTTTTTATTCACTGGCCCCACTTTCTAACTTCCTCTAATATAAATACTCATTTCTCACTTTATCCATCTCAACATTCTCATCACCGTTACATTCAATCTTTTTACATCCGTCTTTTTCGCAGCCCAACATTCTGATCCATACAGTAACGCGTTCCGTCGACAGTAATTCGCACCTAGCGTGCGCCGTGCACATTATGAGTTTGCACAGTTCTTACTTCTTAATGCCATACCGCCCACAGGCGTCAAGTGCTCACCTACTCGTAGCCTGACATACACCTTATTCCACTTAATAACACTACTATCACTTTTTATTTCTCTCATTTAAGAACTGGCGGGTATTGGTAAAGTATGATGCGATATTGTTGTAATTGCAGAATAGTCTTCAACGGCAGTCGTTCTCAACCTGTGGTCCGTGGACCAGTGTTGGTCTGCAAGAGTTAAAATGTGGTCGGCGAAAAGGTGAAAATCTTAAGTACCCGGTGATCGACGTACGAGCTAATACCGCGGTTATACTCGCTCGTCGATCAGAGCCTTTACATTTTCCAAATGAAAAGTAATATTTATGTAAATTAATTTTAAGTTTTATCAGTAACTAACTTTTGCCTGCGGCTTCGCTCCCGCTACATCCTCTACTCTGCTCTACCCTACACAAATAAATGAGCAAGTTTTTTTTTTTTTTTTTTTTTTATCAAACGAAATTATAATTACCCTATATCCTTCTCCTGGTTTCAAGCTACCTTCCTACCAATTTTCAGCCAAATCGGTTCAGCCGTTCTTGAGTTATAAAAAGTGTAACTAACACGACTTTTTTTTTCTTTTTTTTGTTGTTTATAGGCTCGCGTTTGGTCACAATCTCACCTGATGGAAAGCGATGATGTGATCGACTATGGAACACGCTTGCTTAGGAGTAATCTATTCACTCTTGACTTAAAGACCCCTAGGTTGTGGCTACCAGGAAACAGGTACGATGAACTGCATGTTCGATTCCCATACAAAGCTGCAGGACGATAAAGATACACCCTTAGCCTTGAAGACGAGCAGTTCTTGAAAAATCAGAACAGATACTTCTATACCAAAGTACTCGTAGAGAAAAAAAAAATCATATTTTCCTATAAGTTGTAAAGCATTGAAATTATTTAAATAAAATACCACACAATGGAATCCCATTGCCACACTACAAAAGCAAAACACAATATCACACATTATATTAAAACAATAATAACAAACAAACATGTATTTATTTACCCTATATTACAGCACCATCAGCATCTATAGTACAGCTGTTTAGGACAAACATACATACAAACAAACACACGGTCGTGCACGGTTTGTTTACTCGACAGTGACTAATTCGACCTCCACAATCGATTAAGAATCGATTCAGACTATTAACGAGATATCGATCTACGTTTATATCGATTAGATTAATTTTAGGAGAGAAAACCGTATTTTTTGAACTTTTTGCACTAGTAAGAAACACTGAATACAGGCGGCCTTGCCATTTTCTACCAGACCAAATCCAATCTAATGACTTTTCTCGCCCTAGGGCGGAGCGGGAGGACGTGTTAAATGTCTACTTTTCTGTTTTTATTTGCTAATTAGTTTTATTTTTTGTTACAGGTAAGTTCAAATCTTGAGGAGACACAGATGAATTTCAGCAATCACAAGTAAGAACATTCTGCAGGGTATGTTTTAAAACTGTAAGTCTAGGAGCACGCAAGACAAAAGCGCAAGCGCATTAGCGTGTAAAATATTATGAGCCTGTCTCACTGCAAGGCAAAGGTCTCCCTCCCTTTCTCCAACTTTTTTCTGTCCTTGGTGATGCACTTCTAGGCACACACATCTAGGCCATTTAGGTAGGTATAAAGTATCAAAAAAAAAAAAAAATTGAAATAAACCATTTTGTTGACCTAGTTTTTGAATGGCCTACTGATCAATTTCAAAGTATAGTAACTAGTCACTAGTGTTTTATTTTTATTTATTGTTCACATATTATACAACAATCTTATTTTTAGTATATGTGAAATTGTGAAACTCGAAACACGGGTAACGGGTTTATTATTTGTATGCAAAGAATCATTGTACAAAATTTCATAAAAATATCATGAAAAATCACAAAGTTATAAATTTGTTATGTTCCCTGGTTGTCCACACAAACACATGGTCACCGGGCCATCCGAGCCACTGAGGGGTTGTTTTGCTCCCATACCCAGCTGTGCACTGGCTCCTAATGCCCGCTATGACCTGCAGTACTTAGTCTCGGTGGTATCCAACTTGTGACCTTTTTTAAATATTTTTGGGAAAAATTATAACATAGTTTAAAAAATGTTGGAATCGATTCAGTTACTGATTCTGAACAATCTATGTTCAGGTTTCGCATATATAAAAATAATGTTGTGTAAAAATATACGACATGTTCTATTGTCTGAAAGATTTTAATGAACTTTTGATAGTATCCCTTAAGTTTCTTAAAAAAAATGTCTACTGTAAAATTTGCTCACTGGTCGATTGGCCACTCAAGCACTAAGGCGGCGATCGAGTCAGAAAAAAAGGATGCCAATTCTTCAAACCAATAATAGACGAAGAACGAACGAAGAAAATAATAATTTATTCCTCATTATTTTAATTCAATAACATTCATGAAACAATATTCAATTACTTCTTATCTAAATAACGACGTGCCGGTCATCAGCAATACACTCAAGGTCCGTGACGTCATATGAGTCACGATAAATAAGATGTTGAGTATATAATATGTATGTACCTACTTAATATTTAATAGCAAAAAGTAATCTCGTAAAAATGATCTCGTGACGAGTTGCAATATTACCTGCTTGGCTTTATATGGACAAGTTTAAAAATAAAGGTACAATTAAATTCTACTTCTATTACTTGTTTACTTTAAAAACGTAAAATAATTGACGTTATTGTATTCTTCCCATCTTGACTTATGGTGCACAGGCTTGGTTTTGGACTAATATCCAAAAATCCAAACGCAGTACACTAGTGTATTAAAATAACGGATAGCCTTCGAAATACTCTATATTGCACTTCAAAACACAAATCGTTGACGTGATTCAGGATTTTAGATGCTTCCTTAGGATTTTTCAAGAAGTGGGAACAGGAACAGGAAAAAAAATGGACAGAATGGAGGGATGTCTTTGCCTAGCAGTGGAACAGTATAAGCTAGATAAACTAATATCGCTAGAGAGCAGCGGGAGACCCGACTTACGAGTGTAGGTCACGGGTTCACACCCAGGCAGGCGCATTACTTCGTGTACCTAATTCATTTAATCACCACTGCTCTCAAAACGATGAATAAAAACATCGTGGGGAAACCGGCAAGTCTTAGATCCAAAAATTGACATCCACCAACCCGGACTGGGCCCGGGTGGTGGGTTACGGCCCATTCCCTCTCCTAGAGAGGAGGCCTGAGTCCCAGCAGTGGCAATGCTCCTTTAGATTCTATCGAATTACCTCCATAAAAGTGGAGGCGATCTCTCGCGCCGGGGCTTGGTTCAAGCCATGCTCCGGAGCAGGGGGGAGGAGTGGCAGGCGGTCGCCTCCTTCTGCGAAGCAGTAATGCTAGCAAAGGAGGAGGCTGACCGTATCAGGCAACGGCGCTCACGCCGCAGCCGCCGCCGTAACTCCGATCCAAATTTCCGGCCACCGTAGACGCGGGCTTGCGGACGGCGGGCAATGGGTAGCTCGCTGTCCGTTTGTCCGGTAACAGACCGGACCGAGCCCAAGTCGTTTACGGCGCGCACTGTTCCCGTGCGCCTCAAGGAGTTGTCAGCAAACCGTAGGGGCCCAGTAGGGTCGAGGCCTTGTCTGGGGCTCTGGGAAGGTATAAAAATGCATACCAGGGCCTTGGAACCAAGGCAGGGAAGGAACAGGGTAGGTTTTTAGTCAGTAAAAGTCTGACACTATTTCCCGCTCCGCCCAAGGGCGGGATTTGTCATTGGATGATTTTACCTACCGTAAAAAAAAAAAAAAAAAACCTCCATAAAAGTAATTCGTTACTTAATTCTTGAAATTGTTTCAAGTGGTTCTTCTGTGTAATACTTGTAGCTCTTAGCGTGTAGGCACGTGCCTCTTGACATGTGTATTGAAAAAAATGAAGGCACCAAAAAGATTTTTTTACTGACCTCGCCAGTTTATGGTCGCTTACTTATGTTATTACATCTGTATTACTTTACGTAATCTATATCTGTAGACATATCTTGTTAAACAATGTTTAAAAAACAGGTTTTTGGTTGTCGTGATTTTTTTTTTGTGATATGTAAACGACATGTCACCATTTTAGTAACCAAAAGATATTAAATTTAAATCCTTTTTTTCACTTAAAATCTCATAAAGTGCCGCGGCAAATAAGTTGAACCCGTTGCTATGATTGCGCACAGCCCCCGGCTTTGATTGAGCCCGAAAAATGTGTTAAGTATATTACGCGGCAAATAAGTTGAACTAAAATGCACGTTGTTGCTATGGTTACCCGCAGCCCCCCGCTGTGCCGCATTTCGAGTGAGACCTGAAAATCTGTTACTATTTTGGTTAAACTTATAAATTATGCTGCGTATTGTATCATTACTCCCAAATCAGGTAGTTATCAGCCCAATGACATAGACTAAGCAATACCACAAACGAGAGATAGTACAGAAGAAAATCAACATACAAAGCGCGCTCGAGCAACGCACACATAGACAGCGCTCACGGACACGATATCTTGTACTAAACCGTGCTAAACCAGTGCTAGAACATAGAATACTTTTTCTAGCAATCGCCAAGCTTAGGTATAAAAAGTAGAAGTACATACATGAGATTAACTTCTGTACCTATCTATTTTGTGGCAATAGTCACTAGTAGGGCGCTAGGGCGGCAGACCGAGTAGGCGACACGTGCCATTACATGTAGTTGTTCTCGACGTGTGTTGGTAGCATGTTAATGTGAATAGACAGTTTTGTGTAGCTATGTTTGGTGTGCGTACTAGATTCTGACAAAGATTTTGGAAACAAAATAGGCTCTTTAAATGTTATGGTGTTATTCAAAGATGGATAAGAATATAATTTAGCAATGTGGGGCAGCCTTACATTACTAACCAAGATCCCATTTTTATAGCACTGTTTACCAGCAGTTCATTTGTAGTCTGGACCGTCATGGACAGTGATTGACTATGTAATGAATTCATTGCTTAGAGAGTTTTTTTTTAAACGTTACTGCACGGCATTGCTCCTTTATCATGGTAGGTGCGATCACAAACATTTATAAATTCGCATACAAAAACTGACATTCAGCCCCGGCACAACTGTCTGAAGACCATACAATTTCAGTCCTTAACCACAGTATCAATATATGTCACTATGTCATTAGTTTATCAGTCAGTTTACTGTTTTCCTCAGTATTATCACCAAAATACAATAATAAATTAAACCAATTGCAGATTGCCTTTAAAAAAAGCATGTCAATAACAATAATTATATGCACAATACTGAAAATGCTTGCATCGACTGGACTGGTCCATTTAAATCTGGTTGGTTCCTTCTTCAAAAAACTGTCTCAGACAAGACACTAATCTGCATAGTTCTCCTGTGATTTGAGCAGTAGGTTCAAATTTGCTGTATGGACTTTAAATGAGTCTTTGATCCCTGAGTTTGTTTTCGTGTTTCTTCTCAGCGTAGTCGGCTAGGAAACACCGGCCTCATCTTGTTTAAACTGACGAAAAAATTTACGTGTTTTATAAAACCTATTTGTAAATTGAATATCATTTATTATTTACCTAATCTTCTCCACCGTACTCACCGACCATATCATTACAGTCCAGGCCACGGTTACGACATCCATCCGCCATTACGCACAGGGTGCCGCAGACAATGGTTGACGGTTGACGACAGCCAACGCTTCCTTCTTTTGTCACACAACTGGGTCGCCGGTCAAGGAATGTCGAGAGTTCAGGTGCCTTTGAGAGCGTGGAACTGTCGGGAATTGCCTGAGGCCTGTTTTACAAAGAAATATCTCACAGCTGGGATACAGGCCACTCTGGGTGAGGCCGTCTATAATCCACCACACGTGGCCAAATTTGAATTGTTGGATGTGTAATGTCTTCGATTTTTTACCTTTCACGATGTTTTCCTTCACCTTTTCTTGAGAGCAATAGTGCCTTATAATCTATACCTATTATTTATATAATGTTATGAAGTTGTAGGGTTTGTTTGCGAAGTGTTATGGGGATTTCTATTATCTTCAGACTTTTAATTTTAAACCCATTGATGTTAATAAGCTAGTTAAGGGACCTTAGATGATACGTAACCACATCAGAAAGTAATACGTTAACACTTCTTTTTTCCTATTTGTAAAATGCCTATAATATTAAGGTTTTTACTTTAATTTTCTTTATGGAATGTACTGTCGACCCGTCCCAGCTTCGCATGGCTGTTAGAAATCTTTGAAATTCTCGGCTTTTCTCAACTATGATATGCGTATATTGTACACTTGATGAATCACTCTGTCTACTGGTAGAAAATGCAGAAATTCTTTCAGTATCGCGTTCATACAGACAGACACGCGGTGGGGGACCCGCCATAGCTTGTCCGCTTGCACTAAAACCCCAAGTCATGCCTAACTCAGTTCAATTGACAATTCGCTTCGCTAATATTTCAAAATTACTCAATATCCAATGGCGGTATTTGACTATTAGTTTTTCACCTTAATAAATGAGCTGGATAGGAAATATTATACTGAAGTTAGGGTTGGCAAAACTGAATTTTAGCGACTTTCAAAGTTCGGCTTCATCCTGCCATTTGGTATCATCGTGTCTTGGCATGGAATATATGAGATTAGCTCATGCTGTTGGTGGACTTATGAGTCAGTCAGCAAGTTTAAATCCAGCCGATAGAAATCAGAGAGAGTCCGGCGACAGAAGAACAGTGGTAGCTCAGTGGTAACTAGTTCATACCCAACCAGGCGCATTCATCATCATCATCATCATTTCAGCTGAAAGATATCCACTGTTGGAGATAGGCCTCCCCCAAGTGTCGCCACAATGAACGGTCCTGTGCGTCTTGCATTCACTGGATTCCCGAAACCTTTACCAGGCGCATTACTATATGTAATTTATTTCATCACCACTGCTCTCAAGCCCTTCTTCTTCTTCGTCGTCTTCGTCAATATTTAACTTGTAAAGGGAATCTTTTGTCTTGGTGTGGTCATGTGAAGAGGATGGATAAAACGTATGTTACTCGTAATAAAAGAGTTATGAGTATACTTGTGGATGGAGAGGAAGAGAGAGGCTACAGAGGGAGATCAAAGAAAAGGTGTATGGATTATGTGAGAAGTGATATGAAAGAAAAGGGAGTTAGTGATAGCGTGACGGGTAACAGAACAGAGTGGAAGAAAAAAAGTGTTGCTCCGAAACAAATAACACAGGAAAAGGTCAGAAAGATGATGTTGATATAATTATATTAATTTTACCTGATTTAACAGTTCTTGTAGTTTTTTTTCCAGTTAATATACATTCGCCACCCCTGATCTAGCCCACAATCTAGAACCCAGACTAGAACAGGCGAAAATTACGCAAAATTGTTTAGCAAACAACGCGTGGGCGTCGGCATTCGGTGCCCGGTTGAGGCATTTTAAGAACGACTTGATATATTTGTCCTGGGTCGGTGATAGTTGCTTAATTCCCTGTTGGAAGGTTTATGGAGGTAGGTTTGAGATAGATTGAGTTACTGAAAGGTTGCCAGACTTAAGGGCGCCCACATAGAATTGTAATTTATTGATGATTTTTTTTCATCGTTATAGATGATTTTTGGTCTCCCTTCATCTTCCTGCCCTTGTCGTATTTTACTTGGGGTCGGGGTGATACGTTTTTTTTTTCATTCTTTCCTGGAAGCTGTCAGACTATCACTGACTCCCTTTTCTTTCGTATCACTCTTCACACAATCCATCAATTATATTCTTTTCTTTGGCTTCTCTTTTCCTCTCAATTCATTCATAAATATAATATTATCGGCCTTATAATGTTCACACTGCTGGGATTTAGGCCTCCTCTTTAGGAGGGGGAATGGGGAATGGGAGAGGGGTTGGATATTACAATAAAATTTTTGTTCCTATGACATGCTGGTTTCGACACGATGTTTTCCTTCACCGTTTTGAGAGCAGTGATGTTGTAATAAATTACACAAAGTAATGATCCTGACTGGGTTTGAACCCGCAACTTACAATGTAAGCCGGGATCGTTACCACTGGGCCATCACTGCTCTCCATCCATCCATGTTGCAATACACGGCATATAAGTTTAAACAAAATGGCAATCGACCTTCAATGCGAAGTAACAGTTTTTCGAGTCTCAATCGAAAGACATCATAGCAAGAACGGCCATTTTAGTTCAACATGTTTGCCGCGTACTGTATACACTTTCAAGATCGAGAGTCCATCTACCAGCCTCTCCCGACCTTGCTTATGTTACCCGGTCTTCCCCAACTAATCTCAAGTAAAATAATGTTAGTCAGATATAAAACAATATCGTGGGAATACGCGCCGTCAGTCGTGCCGCGCCGCGCTGCGCCTGCGACGCTGCAATTACCGCGGGTCGCGGGTTTATCGCCATAAACGACGCCGAGCGACTATGTAAAGTGACCATGGTGGAAAACCGCTTGGGATACTCGAAGATATTTAGGAAAGAGAAAGAAAAATAGAGCAAATTTTTCATTACAAGTTATCCAACATATCACACCATTCCGGAGGACACGGTGGAGCACACTGTAGAGGTGTGCCCCGCCTGGGCGGAGCATCGCCGTGTTCTCGTGAGGGCGATAGGCGGCAGCGATCTCTCTCGCCGGGCCTTGGTTCAGGCCATGTTCCGTAGTGAGGAGGGATGGCAGGCGGTCGCCTCCTTCTGCGAAGCAGTAATGCTAGCAAAGGAGGAGGCCGACCGCATCAGGCAGAGGCAACGGGGCGCTCGCCCCAGCCGCCGCCGGGATTCCGATCCCGATTTCCGGCCACCGTAGGCGCGGGCTTGCGGACGGCGTGCAATGGGTAGCACGCTGTCCGATCGTCCGGTAACCGACCGGACCGAGCCCAAGTCGTCGACGGCGCGTTCTGTTCCCGCGCGCCTCAAGGAGCTGTCAGCACACCGAAGAGGCCCAGCCTGCTAACTGCAGGCAGGCAGGGTCGAAGCCTACTGGGGTCATGGGTTAGTTCCGAAAGGAATGCTCGACCCCGGCACGATAGGCTACGAAGGAACGGGGTAGGTTTTTAGTCAGTAAGAGTCTGACACTACTTCCCGCTCCGCCCAAGGGCGGGATTTGTCATTGGATGATTTTACCTACCATAAAAAAAAAAAACATCACACCATTTTTTTAATGGACCTAGACAAATGATTGTGTGATGAGTACGATCATTTGTTCTATGTCTGGGTGTAACTTATCCAAAGTTTGATATCAGTTCTTTAGTACTCTTACCATAAGTTCTACTTAGTTGTCAGTTGATATAAATTACACAAAGTAATGCCTCTGCCTTTTTAATGTTTTTTTTTGTTTTAAAATCATCCAATGACATCTCCCGCCCTTGGGTGGAGCGGAAGAGTGTGTTAGAGACTTTTACTGACTAAAAACCTAGTACTTTTCCTTCTTTGCCTTCGTTCCAGGGCCCCGGGGTCAATTTCACACAACCTGTGACCCCAGTAGGCTTTTGATCTTGCTGGGCCCCTACGAAAGTAATGCTTCTGCTGGCAGAAACCCTGGGGTTTAAAGCCGCGTCTATAATTAGGAAATTGGGGCGTTTCTACTGAGTCACTGGTGCTCCTAGGTTACTTAAATATTTTAGTCAAATGAACTAATCCTATTGGCCTCTAACTCATAGTCTCTGTATAAATCGGAGAGATCACGACCCGCCCGGCGGCGATCTACAAAGTGATTGCGCGACAATGGAGCCGCGCATCTCATGTTTATGTACTTGTGGTGTGTAGGTACTTGTGTTAACATACGTACTCTGAAACTAATCTGCATGAAGATGATGGTCCAGTGGCTGAGAGAGGTTAGGCAGGGATTAAGTAAACGAGTCAATGACCTTGTAGATAGTTGTCGGTCGTTGCGTACTAACTACCTACAGTTCATTGACGTCGCTAAGCTGAAGTTTACTTAAAGAAATTGATTTCTTAAATGCGTAAATTAATTCGAGTTTTTAAAAAAGTACTTTATTTTTTAATTTTGTTTTTACAAATCGATAGTGTTTCATGTACCGAATCGACCCTCCACGGGATTAAAACGACCAAAATTTAACGGTGTATAAACTAGTGCTTGTCTACGATCCCACCTGATGGTAAGCAGTGATGCAATCGTTGATGTTGAGGCGTACTAGTTTATCCGGGTAGGCGTATGGGTTCCGTTACAAATTGCAGAGGTTTTTTAGGGCTCCGTATCTCAAAAGGAAAAAACGAAACACTTAGGGTAGGTACTTCCCGTTGACCAGGAATCATGAAATTTGGCATAAAGCAAGGTCTTATAGCACAGGTGCCTAAAGCGCAATTTAGACGGTACGAGTTTCTCGCCTCGAACATACGAGAATCGTAAGAGCATAGAAAAAATGTCATCGTCTAAACACATACCCAGGTGGAGCGAGTTTCTCGTCTCGAACGTACGATAATCGTAAGAACAAAAAAGCATCTCCGTCTAAACATTCATACCTAGACGGTTCGAGTTTCTCGACTCGAACATACGATTCTCGCTAGAGTGGACGAGCGAGAGGTACTATGACTTACCTCTCGCTCGTCCACTCTGGCGAGAACAAGGATCATATAATATCCTAGGGACAAACTGGATTGATTCCGGAGCAAAATTAATATGCAGTTAAAAACAAAAAAAAAACACATGTAGGTATTTATTAATTGTATTGATATGTTTAGAGCTTATTTGCAACGTACTATAACAACATCTTGAACTTCTTTAGAATAGAATTGTCCCAATTGGGCACATTGCTCGCAGACCAAATGACCGTTGGGGCCGAAAGGTTTTGGAGTGGTGACAGTGTGAAACGCGGAAGGCCTACAAGGTGGACCGATGACCTGGTAAAGGTTGCGGAAATACGATGGATGCGAAACGCTTAGAACCGCTCATTGTGGCGACATTTGGGAAAGGCCTGTGTCCAACCGTGGACGTGTTTGGACTGAAATGATGATGATAATTGGACGAAATTGTTCTAAACTGGCGCGTCTCAAGTAAGATAACTAAAACTCTCTTTATACCTAAAAAAAAACCTCTTTCTCGTTGTCTTGCTTGGAACGTTTTTTCTTCTTTTACTTGTCAATGAAACATATGAACCTAATACACATGAAAATATAGTACACTTTAGAGTGTGTAATATTATATTTTTGCTGTCTAAACAGACGCAGGACATTATCGCCTAGTGATTATTGCTTACGAGTCTCGTATGACATAATCGTAGGTTTTTTTTTTTTTTTTGGGTAGGTAAAATCATCCAATGACGAATCCCGCCCTTGGGTGGGGCGGGAAACAGTGTCAGACTTTTACTGACTAAAAACCTACCTTTCCATTCCATGCCTTTATCCTGGGGCCTTTGGTGACAGTCTCACATAACCTTTGACCCCAGTAGGCTTCGGCCCTGCTGGACCCCTACAGTTTGCTGACAACTCCTTGAGGCGCGCGGGAACGGTGCGCGCCGTAGACGACCTGAGCTCGGACCGGTCTGTTACCGGACGGACGGACAGCGAGCTACCCATTGCCCACCGTCCGCGAGCCCGCGCCTACGGTGGCCGGAAATTGGGATCGGAAACCCGGCGGCGGCGGCGGCGTGTCCGCCTTTGCCTAAGGCGGTCGGCCTCCTCCTTTACTAGCATTACTGCTTCGCAGAAGGAGGCGACCGCCTGCCACTCCTCCTCGCTCCGGAGCATGGCTTGAACCAAGCCCCGGCGCGAGAACATAATCGTAGGTGAGAATTTATTTCTTACCTGTGTCTAAACACTTTGATACGATAATGTCATGGCGATTATTGCTTACGATTATTGCGTACGATTTTCTCGAACAAAACGTTCGAGAAACTCGTACCGTCTAAATTACGCTTAAATCTGAAAAAAAAAACATATTTTTTTTATTCCCCCTCCTTGCGTCGTATTCCTCAATGCTGAGGGTCTTGACCTCCCTGCTTAATCACTTTTACTCGCACGACATTTCTCCATCTGTTTCTGTCTCTGGCGGTGTGAAGGGTATCGTATATCGTAGAGTTTAAGAGCGGTGCGGATTTTTTTATTACTTCACCAAAAAAACTTTTTTTTTTCACTCCATTCAGGAATTGAACTATTTACAAAGGCTTATACGGAACCCTCAGTGCGCGAGACCGCACTCACCCAGTTTTTGTTTTTTGGGTTGTCTCTTTTTTATTCCCCTAGATAAGTTGTTTAATTTTAAATTGTCTATATAAGACAGCTAGCCTATGACATGAACTCACGAAATAAGATAAAATTCAACATTATACCTATAATTTTTATTAGTTTGTTTCTAAGTTTTGATACGGTGATAAACAAAAATAGATTTTGCAGAGTTCGCGAATCGTGAATCATCCGCTAGTGTCAATTCTACGTTCACTCCTGTATCTACTAGTGGCGCCGCCAAGCGGTATTTTTAGAAAGGTCAAACTTCTTAGAATAATATTTCCCTTGGAAACAGTGAATAAGATAAAAATGTGAATGATTGCTAGGTAGGTATTATATTAATTATTTTTTATTATGTTATACTAATTCGATAACAAAAAAACGGTTGATAAAAATCAGCGTAACATTCTTGCAATGCTAATTTCATAATATTATAGCGGGTCTTGTATTGACGTCATGTTGATAACATACTTTTCCGTTAGCGAACGTCTATTTCGACACACTGATCAGCTGCGATGGTGGTGTAATGGTCAGCATAGTTGCCTTCCAAGCAGTTGATCCGGGTTCGATTCCCGGCCATCGCAGGTTCTTTTTGGTTTTTTATATTTTGTTTTTAGTATTTCTAGCGATATTTTAGGATTATTTCTAAAAGATATACTTTCATTTAGATGTTAATTTATTTTCCGCACATATTACAAGTTTACAACATCACTTAGGCGCATGATTGGTTTGCTAAGATCAAACTTGAATAAATTAACTTACTAATGAATACAAATCAGTTGAAATTATGCAAGAATAATAAAATAACAGTATATTGTAACCTATACTTGTGTGAATTACCGACTGCTTGAGTAATCACGCATTTATTAATATTAATTCTAGCTAAAAGGTGCATTAGAAGTACTTACATAAGTATTAAACAGGATAAAATGAGTATTAATACATAAATTATTCTTCCTTCTCCTTCCAAACCTCCGCATAGGGCGATCTCTGGCCATATTTCGGATTGAAAACCTAAACTGAATTGTTAAAGAGATGGAGCTAAAGAGAGTGCTCCATCCCTATTTCTCGCTCGATCGATCGAATTGCAACACTTCATGGTAAGGCACAGTGGTGCAACGACGAACATCCAAATAGGATACATTGAATTAACAATCCAATGTATAGCAACATTAGGTTGACAATCCAATGTTCCTATTTGGGTGTTCGTCGTTGAGGCAGCGCAGCGTTTTCTTAGTGAATAGTACCACTGATTGTTACACCACCTTCACCACGGTCGACTTCGACGGTCTCATCTTCCCTCAGGTTGAAAAAGAGTCTTCATTGTAACTAGCGGCGGCTGCGTTCGCGTGAAAGTAAGTTTTGTCGTATAAACTTTGGACCCCTGGACCCCCATTTCATCCCTTTATGGGCGAATTTTCTCTTTGTGCTCACCTACATCATAACAGGAAGGTTTGTGCATTTCCCGCTCCTGTACTCCATTCACTTTTGCATTAGACAAAAGAGGTTCATATAAGCAGGTGTGCAAAACATTTTTTTTTTTCAATATAAATTCAAATAATTTTAACATTACCTAATTTGATAGAGTTGATTATTGTAAGGTAAGTACTACACATTATGATAGGTAAATGAACTGGATTTTTTTAAATAAACGTTACTTTATTTCAAACAGTTTTATATTTCTTTTTAAATGGCGTATCAACAAGATTCATCCTTATAAGGCGACAAGATAGTTATTTAACATTCATACAAATAGAAATAACTAGTATTATGTAGTTGAATGAAAAACGTTCCAGGTACTGAAATTTACACAGTAGTATAAGTAAGAACTAAATAATTTATTTAATTAAACGCCTCATACATTCAGAATATGGATAGTTCAAATGAATCCATTTAAGAATGACAGTTGGTATATAAGTTGATTATAATAAATTCAGCATCTTAACTGTAAAATATTTGTACTTTTATTACAAAGTGTACCCTAAAAACAACCTTTTTTACCTTCTGTCTAATGCTATCGTGAATTCTTAGTTTTTTAACTCAAAGGTTGACTGATAAGAAATGCCTTGTTACATGAAGTCCGCATATGAAGGTACCACTACCGTACATGAAGTTTAAATAATCAGTTTAAGTTTTTAATAAAAAGTTTAAATAACCTACTGTTTATGACTAATAACTTCAAAATGCCCCACATTATTCAGATAATTACATCCAAAATCTTAATACTAACTGTTTCAGAACCTCTGTCACACGAGGTCATCACCCTGCGTACTCCCGCAAACAATAGCGTAATTTTACTCCATGCAATATCACAATTAAACACAAATTACTGACTTGCCTCGTTTTGGGTGCTCCAGATGTTGGAACCGCTATTTACCTACAAGAAGATAGTTTTTTGTACAGATGATGCTGAAGATACCTTTCATAAATTTATTGAGGAATTGGCAGAATGTACTCTGTCAGCTATGTCGATAGAAGACCAGGGTCATTTTCTTCTTTTCCATAAACATCTTTAACTAAAGAAAAGGCTTTTCCTACAGTCTTCTTTAAAGGAACCCTAAGGATCAAAGGGCTATTGGGGAAGAAATTTTGTCATCATAAGAAGCAGTGTCCAAATCTTCGATGGTACTTCATCTTTCAACGCTATTGCTCTAACATCATCTTGTTCTAATATTCCTTAAAGAAGGGAATGATCTGTGTTTCTTAAAACATGATCCAAGGCAGTTATAGTTGTTTATACAACCAAATCAGCCCTGATGGAGCAACGACTTTTAATATAAGAAATTTAAATAAATTTGGGCACTCAGGGTCGCATTTAGACACTTTATTGCTTATTTCTTATCAGAGACATAAATAAAAGGGCTTCAGAGACATAAATTCATTTGTATGGCAAGTGCAGGAAACCATCACATTTTATTACTGCCCTAATTTGGAAGAAATATAAGATATGGTTGTAGTAACAAAAGAATTTACTCGAACCTCAAGGAGACATAAACCACGTAAACAATTTCCTACTCAACGCCAATATATGCAAAAATTTAGATGCGATGACCACGTGACGTGGAAGCGCCATGTTGTGCGAAGTGCGCAGGCGCGAGATCTACCATATAAGGGCTGCAGCGCGCCGCCCTGCGCCGAGTCGCCACTCGAGGCCGAGCCGCCGACACGCAAGGTCGCGCGCTGCCAACAGGGGTGACTGACTCATATAAAAATTCACACTATCGAGTGAGATTTACGACTTTGATTACCCTAAAAGGCATAAATACGGAAGAAAAAATGTTTTAATGTGACGCGGTGAGGATCGTTATTATGTTGATGGATGGAAAGAATGAAATAATCGTAAATTAAATTGTTTTTATTTTTATCTCTCGTACCCTTGCGTCCGGTCTTTGACTGCTATCAATCTTTTTTGTTTACACTGTAATCGATACTTTTGTTTCAAAGAATTCGGAAAGAGGGGAAATGTTTTCATCGCTATCAAATTAACCTTCTTTGCCGTGTGAAGTTTTCCGTTTAATCTCACGCTAAGCATGGTTTGTTTATGCTTGAAAGAGCATGTTTGCTTGTTAAACCAGTCACGAAATAATTTCTTTAACAATGTGATGTATGCTCAGAATAATTATGGGTAATTTAAAATGGTTTACACTGAATGCATAAAAAGTAAAGTAGCTTACTTAATAGCTCGCCAATTTGATCATTCTTCAGCTTTACGATACACAAACGATGCTAATTTAAGTCAAGATGCAGACATTTCCTATTCTGATGCTGATAAACAATCTAATAATTCAGCTCATTACTGCAATATAACCCCAAAACATGACCAAAATACAACCAGGGAAACAACATGTAACGAACAAGTGATCTAAATCACCTCTGACCAACTTCGACCTAGACCTTGCAGCAATCATGTACAGTGGCGAAGCAAATAATAAAAACAAATTAGACGACCCTGACATTGCCTTATATCTAGCATCTGAGCCTTGCCATGAGACAGGTAGCGGTTATCACCATATATGATCGACACCCGCAGATGCGGATCAAGATTTCACCTTGGACAAACATAATGATTAGTTGAGCATAACGTTCCGTATTCGGTGATTCATCAGAGCTCTTTGCAGTCTATAATTTTATATTATTACGAGCTTTATTATATCGTTTGTTTAGTTTATGGGCTTATTAATTAGTTGATTGTTAGAATTGATATATTAATTTGCATTATAAAACCTAAGCTGGCTATTTTAATTAGATATCTCATCCATTATTGTATCTTTTTGTGTATCTTTGACATTGATTGTAAGTTTTATTGGTGCTGCAAGGGATTGCTTATGATTATCTTCTTGTAAAGCCATAGAAACCAAGGTTGCAAGTAGTGCAAAATAGTCTTGTAATTCAGCATCGATTCAAACGCAAGAAGAATCTCGTATCGTTCCCACGAATCAATTTCAACACAGTTTCTCTCTTCAATACATTTGTCTTAAAACCATGACATGATACAAACATCCATATTCATATCACATCCACCTTCCACTAAAGACTTCCCTTGAGGAAGTTATTAAAATTTGACACATTAATTATGATCTTCCGATGTTCGTGCGAAGAGCTTCGTGGACAAAACTGCTTTAATTAAACTTGAAATATGATGATTACAGAAACTTTTTACAACTAGGGAAAATGGTTGGTTACTTTGTAATAAGTCTGGATTTAATGTTGTGGTTATGGTCACATGTTCTAGTTATATTTGAGGTCATCTAGATCATAGTTATTGTTCTTGGGTCTATAGGTCGCATAACATTTTTTCTTTTAAAATAATTTAATTTCTATCTTGAATATGTATCTGAATTAGAATCTCACTTGATAAATAGTTTAATAAAACATTAAAGCCAGCAGCTGAACTATAATTTGCGTCGCAAATATCTGAATCAAGATACAAAACAATAGAATTCAAAACATAGACAAGTTTATCAATAATCTTTATAATGATATATTGTTGTTTTAATTCAATGCATCATTTGCTATTGTTGGTCGAGTCGCTTGCGCATGCTTTGGTGCTTTGACCAAGAACCTGTCAGGGTTGATCGATGGAGAGTCTCAGACGTGACCTTCTTGACATTTCTTATCTATAGGAAGTCTGTATTGACAATATGGAGTGCCTCAGGTTATGGAAGTTGAGAAAAAAATACAAATATTGAACAATAGACAATATTTGAACTTGTTTAAGAGAGTGTCCGTTGCTCTTTTAAAAGCAGAAAGTTGTAAAAAATTACATTTCCTCTCACATATCCGTTCAATAAATATTTACCATTTAACATTAATACATCTAGGCAAAGAACTAGTACATTCAGGAAACAGAAAATTACTTTCAAAATATCAGCCTTCGGTGTCTTTCCGTAAACAATTTAAAAAGTAAAAGCAGATTTCCCGTTGACAGAAAAAGGAGATATTAAAAAAAATAGTATATTTTACTTAAAGCTGACAAATACAACCGAAAGATACAGAGCTCGAGATCAATGAGTATAATAAATTAAAGTAAAAGCCTCATGGGATTTCTCTTAAACGAGAGTGAAACTGAAATGTATCGCCAGCCTTGAACCTCCGATCTTTCCGGTTTGGCGGCCGGTGCAGCGGTGTATCGAACCTTAATTGAGTCAAGTGTATGTTCTCGATGTAAACGCATCTGATGCGCATGCGCTTAATGTGACAATTTATGGGTCGTGATAAACTTTGTCAGATCGCAAGTGTAGTTTACGACGGCTAGTCGTGTCGTGAGTCACTGCTTGATTAAAAATATGCGAGATGAGGCTTTGATTAAATGTTATGCTTGTTAGTGGAATTGTTTTATAATTATTTATGTTTAGCATATTCAAATGGTTGAGATAACGTCTTTGATGGGTCTGTTATTGTAATTTAAACGACTAGTGTTCGAGTTTGATTTTTTAACTTTTGTTTTCACGAAAGTATTTTCCCTTATTCTGCCATTTATGATCATCATGCTAATCTTTGGCAATTTAGGCGATTCCGTCATCTATAATATAAAAATGAATCGCAAAATGTGTTGGTAAGCGCATAACTCAACAACGCCTGGACCAATTTGGCCAAATCTTTTTTTAAAATGTTCGTTGAAGTTCAAGGATGGTTTTTACGGCGAGAAAAATAGAGTAGGGTAGAGTAGGGTAGAGTAGGGTAGAGTAGGGTAGAGTAGGGTAGAGTAGGGTAGAGTAGGGTAGAGTAGGGTAGAGTAGGGTAGAGTAGGGTAGAGTAGGGTAGAGTAGGGTAGAGTAGGGTAGAGTAGGGTAGAGTAGGGTAGAGTAGGGTAGAGTAGGGTAGAGTAGGGTAGAGTAGGGTAGAGTAGGGTAGAGTAGGGTAGAGTAGGGTAGAGTAGGGTAGAGTAGGGTAGAGTAGGGTAGAGTAGGGTAGAGTAGGGTAGAGTAGGGTAGAGTAGGGTAGGGTAGAGTAGGGTAGATTTGGGTAGAGTAGGGTAGAGCGGGAGCGAAGCCGCGGGCAAAAGCTAGTAGACAATAAATATGCAAGTAAATTTTTCTATACGTTAAATTTATAAAATATTTTAGACTGTAGGTACTGTATGATCTGTATATTATAATATCAGAAATGATATAACATTGGAGTGTATCTCATTTCGGGGAAACTGACTGAGGCTATCTCTGGTGCCCCGACTATAGGCAGCTTCAAAGCTCGTCTGAAAAAATGGCTTATCGAGCAAGCTTTTTATTCTTTTGACGAATTTATGATTTAATTTAATTTGACTTTAAATATTAATTTGGACTTATTTTATTGTAATTGACTTTTTATTTATTTGTTTTCTTGTATTTTCTTTTTTGTTTGACATTGTAATTTTTTATTAATTGACATTGTAATGGAACTTAATTGTATTGATTTGTTGACATAAATGTTAATTTCTGTATATGACGTGTAAGAATCCCTTACCAATAAAGTACTATGACTATGACTATGATATCGTAAAATTGGGTCATTATATTAGATTAAATAATATTTGTATAATTTCTGTGTTATAATTGTACAATAGTCGAGTTTCATTATTTATTTTGTAAACCACCATTTCATTTTTTTTTTTTTAATACGACTGCATTTTCAATATAATTATGTAATGATAAAATCAAAAATAAAATGCAATATTGCTAATAATAAGAAATTTAAAATGTCTAAATATGAAACTTAAATTTAAAAATTCTAAATACAAAATCTTAATCTTATATATAATAATGAATAGCTGTTCGTTAGTCTCGCTACTCGACTCGAGAACGGCTGGACTGATTTGGTTCATTTTGGTCTTGAAATATTCGTAATAGGCCAGGGGAGGTTTAAAAGGTGAAAAAAAAAGTATTCATTGACTATTAGGCGGTACGAAGTCCAAAAATAAATTTAGAAATTTAAACTTCTTTCAAATGTTTTCTCTGACCATCATCAGCTGTTTCATTCAGAGGCTCAACATCTTTTGTTTTCCTTTTTGGTCGTAGGTGTGAAACCTTGAACTAATTGATAGAGTTCGGCTGACAATGGCTGATTAGAATCGTCTTGTGTCGATAAATGGGCGCCTGACGCAACTCTTACTAAACGTTATTGTCTGCGGTTACTATTGGTAGTAGGCAGTTTGTTGTTTCATTCATTTGGGTTGGTCTTTTCCACTTATTATCTTGTTTGTGTTCTTGGAGATTCGGTCGTTTATCATTTCTTTTTTTAATGTTCTTCCAACTACGGTTAACAGTTGAATTACGGTTAACATTCAGGCTTATTCTTATTATTTGGTAAAATACACTAGCAGCTATTAGTTAATGCGTGTGTTTCATATAGTTTAGAGACATTCAGTCTGTCCAAATGATTTTTAAAGCAGTTCGATGTGGGAGCTTCCACAACACATTTCGGAAGCTTATTCCATGCAACTCGGTTAGGTAGAATTTTCTTCTTAGTCTCATTTACTATCTTCTCATTATACGAGTATTGTGTGTATTCCTTGGTTCTCAGTTGTTTTAGGTATAATGCCCTCATTATAAATATTGTACCTGTTTTATAAATAAAAAAAACTATACTTGTTATATTATTTTTGAAATAAGACTGACCTTACAGTGAATATTATAGACTTAGTTAATTAAAGTCTGTATCATTGTGTAAAGGAAATGTAACTTGTTCCATGACTAAGTAATTTTGTAGAGAATATTATCTTGCCTTTATATTTTCTATATCACCTTGTAAAAAAAATCGAGCATTTATTTCCTTAGATTTATTATCTTCTGACTTAAACAAGAACACTTACTCTGACATGAAATGTTTATCGCATATTAATGAATCATCACAATTTCGCATGATACGCTCATATTCTTCGTGGGTAGTGTTAGGCGTCCCACATAGAAACTCTCGCACTGGATACGTCTAGTGTTTTCACATGACTATGCACTGGAGTAAAGGTACTGCACAGAAAAGCGTTGCACTACTTTTGAATACAACGTATTGTTTTGGAAATGGGATAGTGGCTGTGTATGGGCCGAAACACATAACCGCGTTTTACGAACAAATGTACGGGGTGTGTGAGTGCCGATTTTAGCATTGTGGCGACGCAATGCGGTTATATGTTTCGGCCCTAATGACTAATGACACATCTAGTTGTCACAGACCTACTGTTCTAACTACTATTTTTATAGTCTTCTTCGATTTATCTGGACTTTTTGCTAGTGATAGACATAAAGAAGATTAGATAACTGTTTGGTTTGCTTATTATTTGAATAAAAGATTCGAAAAATAAAAGAGTCTTTATAGAGGAGTTGAATATTGCAATGACACTGTTTTTGGATCGAAGATAGATTTTTAGATTCTTCGAACAGAGATGAACTAAGACTAGAGAATAGTAATTTTACAAATGAAGACTTCATTGGATGATCACTTTAAACACGGTTGTGTTATTACTCAACAGTTATACCACAATAAGATCTTATATCTTCGACCATTCACCGAAAGACCCATGATACAATAATGAACTCATCGTAAACATGACATCAAAGCCCTGCAAAAAACCTCCTCCTGACAACATGGCGCCAATATTATTACCCTTTTATGTTATTAATCTTGCATCTGCCATTCAGTTTGGCTTCAGATGATCAACATGCCAATTATCTTCAAGTATCGGGTGTACTGCGGTAATTTGATCAGTTGTTTTTTGTTTTACAATCACTATATGTGCGTGATTCATTTCCGTAGTCTTTGTGTGTCAGTTGTTTTTATTAGGTCATGGATGTGGGTCCTTGGAGTCGTTCTCTAAGTCCAAGCAACGCTTGGAGAGGTCGGTTGGTGGAAGGGTGACCATCATAACTTACGTTCCGTAAGTGTGTTCATGACGTCACAATGGGCCTTACCAGAATATCAACAGTAAGTTATTTATCGTATAAAATATCGTAGGGAAGCGTGGTGGAAGGTGGGTGGTTTTGACCTCTGAGAAGTCATTGGAAAAATTACGTTTTCAAAATACACAGGACGTTTGATAGCACTGATCCGATTCTAAAAATTCGTTCACTGATTGAAGGTTACCTACCTCTATTGTTTAGTCATAAGGCTTAAAATTGAAACTACAAAAAGAAACAAGTGCTTGATAATCACAATGATGATCACACTAACGATGTGATGCGATCTTAGAATGTGATCTATGATGTTGCAATGAGTCACAAAGTTCATCTTTAGGATTTAGATACACACTTTAATACTAGATTGTATTTCCTATGGGAGTAGACAGAAACACATGATGCTATTTACTAGATAGATAGATACCTTTAATCCACTCCGGTGATCATCATTAGCAGATATAAATGGCTCGCCGTTACCTCTGAAAAGACTCCGAAACTACTTCTGTGCAACAACTCTTTGGGCATATCCCTGAAGAAACTGAAAAGAGATCCCCCCTTTTTTATTATTGATAGACTTGCGCTTGACCACTACGTCATCTGATGGTAAGCGTCAGTGAATAATGTGGTTAACGGTGGAGCATGCTTGCCTGGCAATAATTTATCCATTTTTAGCTTAAAGATCTGCTGCAGTCTTCCCGTCCAATTATAATTTAGATAACCTCAAGGCTAGAGTGAATAGGCTCTTAATAAACTAACTCCTTACCACCAGGTGGGATCGCAGTCAAGCACTAGTTTATATCATTACAATAAAATTCCCCTAGGTTGTTTTTAGCTATCACGTGAGAGTAAATAGTTACCTTCGTACAGTTATAATTTGGTCTCAGCTTCAAACTCCAGTCCACGCTATTCAGCATTAAAATAATAAGGATATTCAGTGACACTCATTGCAGAGAACACAGTAGTAAATACTTCGATAGTAAATGTTTAAATGCTTCCTCAACCAAATCAATGATTACGAGAAAAATATTTATTAAAAGATATTGGGCAATATGTCATTACACCTACATGGAATTAAAAGTAACGTGGTAGTTAAGTAGTAGGTACTATCGAAATTAATGAGTGGACAGTGGGAAGGCAGGCCTTGGTATTAACTGCTTCATTATGAGACAAAAGGTTTGTGCCTCTTAGGACCTGTGAATTACTATCAGGTTGTGGTCAAACGCGAGCCTATCTAGTGATTATCCGAGTATCATATAGGACATCAGCTTCATCTAGTTTAAATTGACGAAAAATTATCCATGTAAAAATATCATCATCTTTCAGCCGAAGAAAGTCCACTGTTGAACATAGGCCTCCCTCAAGTGTCTATTGCCTATCCGCGACTCTTACCAGGTCATCGGTTCACCTGGCGTACCAGAAAACGCCACTCTAGAACCTTTCGGTCCCATCGACCATTCGTCCTGCGAGTAATATGCCCTGACCACTGCCATTTAAGTAAAAATTTAATATTTTAAAAATCTATTTGCAAAATAAGTATCTTTGATTTATCATTAAATAAAAAAACAAAAGCATATATACGGTCGAACTGAGAAACCTCCTTTTTTTGAAGTCGGTTAAAAAGAACTTTAGTGAAGCATTTTATAAAAATAATAGGGACTCAGGCCGTGTACGGAGACGCGGCGCGTTGGGCGTTTCGTCGTACATTGCAGCAGCGGGCCGCGTCATCGCTCGCGCAAACACAAACCGAATACAATGTATGACGAACCGGCCGACGCACCGCGAAACGAGCCGCGTCTCCGTAATCGAGCACTTAGAGTACCATGTGTCGTAAATAAGCCGATTCTCAAAAAAAGGCTAAAGTTTTTTTTAGGCATAGCATTCGTGCCATAGGAGATATTGCTGTACCCTACGGTAGAAACCGCTTCTATGGTTACTGGTCGGTTTCTTGTGGCTGTAATGTGAAGTTATAACGCTATCCAACACATATTTTTTAATTCGAATCAGTAGTTCCTAAGATATATAGCGCGTTCCAAAAAAACAAACTTTTCAGCTTTATAATAATATAACATAGACAACAACAAATAAGAAATATTTAAATCTCAGTAAACGTGAGGAAAGTTGTAATAAAAATTCACAAAAAAACAACAGACCAAAGTGAAACAAATCATAAAAATTACGAACTCGCTCAATAAAACCCATAAAATCCGCAGGCGTTCATTTAAAACAATAAACATCGAAATAAACAATAACAAAATAATATGTTACACAAAGTCACTCCACTAAATGACATGTTATACAGCATTATTAACTTTTGTTGAGACAAAAGACAATTTCGTGAAATCGCCATATAAGATAAAGTAATTTCACGAAATGACTAGTTGTTTGCGAAATGGCGGAGTAAGAGAAATGTGCGTGTATAATGACATTTATATTTGAGTGGGTAGACAGGCATTCTATAGGCCTCGTCCTCATTATTGACAGCTTTGTCCGGTTCATCTAATAAAAGTTGAGGTATTTGCATTTTCCTTTTATAGTGTTTAGGGTTCTGTATTCGAAAGGTCCCGAGATTACTAAAGTTCCGCTGACTGCATACAGTCCGTCTGTCTATCAACGGGCTGTATATCATAAACTGTAAGAGGTCTTCTTCTTCTTCTTCCTGCCCTTGTCCCATATTACTTGGGGTCGGCGCAAAACGTTTTTTTCTTCCACTCTATCCTGTCAGCCGTCACACTATCACTAACTTCCTTTTCTTTCATATCACTCCTCACACAATCCATCCATCTCTTCTTCGGCCGTAATAGGTATAGAGTTAAAATGTTATTTATTTATTGAGGCAACGACTTACTCACTGAAACATACGCAAACAAAACATACACACCTACAGTTTTAGGCATAGTGAGTTCGTCACTTACAGAGCACAGTACTGACAAAAATAACTTAACAATTAATTGTTATGACAGAAAACGTAGCATAGGTACATATTTATGTCATAGGTGAGTTGTAATCCAAATACAACAAGAAAAAATAAAATAATATAGTGGAAAAAATATGAAATTAATAAAAATCTCAGTTTATGGATTTCTATTGCCGTTACGACACAAAATAATAAAAGTAAAATAAAATTTAAGGGGACTTCCATACAAGTGACGTTATTTTGTTGACGTTTTTAGTTCGACTTTAATTTCGGAACGGAATCCTTCGTGTCCGAATCCGGCTCGCATTGGTCAGTTTTTTTGTGTTTGAAGGCGGCACTGTTTCTCGACTACGGTGGGTCGGCTTCCAGTCTACGAATTTTGGCCACGGTGGCTAATCTCAAACAAGATTATAATAGATACATGTGTGTGTGTAAATACTGGAGCATTCTCTGCTCATTTGCTCTCATAAAATGACAATACAATACGATAGGAGAGATCAGGTGCAGGAGCAACGGCTTTACGTTCTTTCCGAGGTATGGTTGTCTTATACCACCAACTTTAAATCTAGGTTGTAACAGAGTAATTCTTAATTGAAAACTCAATAGCACTTATTGCCCGACCCGAGATTTGAAAAACTCGTTCAGCAATCACACTGGCAACCACGAGATCAACGAGGTTAAAGGCTTAGAATGAGGCCGGGAGAGGAAGAGGGAGGCCAAAGAAAAGATGGATGGATTGTGTGAAGAGTGATATGACAGAAAAGAAAGTTAGTGATAGCATGACGGGTGACAGGGCAGAATGGAAGAAGAAAACATGTTACACCGACCACAAATAACATGGAAAAACGGAAGGAAGATGATGAATGAGGTCAACACTAACCAACCAAATGATGAGCAAGCAATATTAAAGCAGTATAAATGACTTGCGTCACTGAATATTTTTCTTTAATATAAAAAAAAATAGCCATTAACGGTAAAAGAAGTTTGATCAACCTTAACCTTTTTTGCAACAGTTATTAATTTCGCATTAAATGTAGTTTATCCTTTATCTCCTTTGGTGGCCGCGCAAAGCTGTAATATTAAGAAATAAGTTATCAAACTCGTATTCATGTAGACAGGTAGCCATCACTTGCAGACACCATAATTATGTATTTTATTTTATGATCTAGTTACACGCTTACAACAGTATTGAGAATGGACTGAGCTATGCTTTCTCAAGACTGACCGAAAGAGACAAAGCTACTGTCTAGTCAACACCTGTCTCTTTTCTGTAAGTCGTAGTATCGAAGGTGGTACTGAAATCTTGTGAATTGGTTCAACACATCTCATGAGCACTCTAAATCAAGAGTAAATGGGTTAATTCTAGGCAAGCGTGCTTCATAGTCTATAACATCATCGCTTACCATGAGGTCAGATAGCGGTCAAACGCAATCAATCTGCCTGCCCTTTCCTTACTATGTTGGTTTCCTTTTTACCCAAGTGCAGCTGGACCAGTATTTCACATGGAGCGACTGCCTATCTGACCTTCACAACCCAGTAATTGTCAAACACAAACCTATCAGTAATATAAAAAAAACTCACTCACCTTTCTGCCGAAATTCACTTCATACGTAAATAGGGAAACCTCAGTCCATTCTCCACATCTATCGCCAGTCATTACGCAAAAAAACTAAATTCAGATCGGTTGCACCAATCATTGTAATCAAGAGTTTATAGTTAGCCTCCAAATGGCAATTACTGGTAATGCCCAGTTACAATGTGATAAACGGCTAACTATCGTTTAAACGTGTTATTATCTGATAGTTTACATTTATTATGGCATCGGTCGTTTTGCAAAACTGTTTGACAGGTTTAGCTTGATTTATTAATTTGTTGATCATTATTTTGATTTCGTTTGAGTTTTTGTAGTTTACACTTGATTGCTTTGAGAAAATAACTATGTAGTAAGATTTTTTTTATTAATTACTAGTCACCCGCCTTAGCTTCGCACGGGTGCAATGGTGATATTAAATATATTAAGCATGTGTTATACAAATGAAGGCTCTTGAATCACTCTGTCTATTATAAAAAGCATCAAAATCCGTTGCGTAGTTTTAAAGATCTAAGCATACATAGGGACAAACAGCGGGAAGCGACTTTGTTTTTTTTTATTTATTTTCTTCTTACATCTTCACCTTACATCTTTTAAACTATGTAGTGATAGGTTCACCCTTGACTATTATCTCACCTGATGGTAAGCGATGATATGGGGTCGGCAATGGAGCACGCTTGCCTAGAAATAACCTAATCACTTTTGGTTTTAACACCGATAATCGAACCCACGATCTCTGCCATAGCAGTCAAGGCCACTAACCACTAGTCCAAGGGCAGTCAAATATCAGTAGCACTTAAACCTCAGGTCAACAAGGAATTGAATAGTTTCCAACAAACTCACATTACCATACGAACATAAATAAACAATTGAAATAACGAGTTCTCAGTTAGCGGTGACAAATGTCGAGTTGAAATATATTGAAACTGTGGCGACACTCTGTTAGCATGGCATTGTATATAAATATTATGCAAAGTGTGGACGCACTGTGCTTACTGCGTTCTGAATGGAGTAAAGATGTGTTTAAACTGCATTTTGACGGTGTGAAAACTTTACTTCTCACTGACTTTGAAATTATCTATCTTGTGGCTGCGGAGAAACTCAACCGGCGAAAATATAACTATGGTGACAGCATTGATATACACCGTTAAATTTTGGTCGTTTTAATCCCGCGGAGGGTCATGGTACATGAAAAACTATCGATTTGTTAAAGAAACGTCAGCTGAGCGAGGCCAATGAACTGTAGGTAGTTAGCTCGCAGCGACCGACATCTACCTACAAGGTTATTGACTCGTTTACTTAAAGAAATTAATTTTGTACATGCATATATTATATCGAGTTTTAGAAAAAAGACTTTAATTTGTTAATTTTATCTTTACAAATCGATAGTGTTTCATGTACCGAATCGACCCTCCGTGGGAGCATATACGCTACGCGCTAACATCGTAATCAAAAAACCTGGACTCGATATTCATCTATGATCAGTGTCATCACAGTCGCAAACCTATAGTCACTGATAGACAAGGACAGAGATAAGAGCCGGCGCTGTCGTGCGAGCGAAATAGCGTTAGCCGCCAAATGTATGTGATCGTCGCGACCGATGTGAAATCGTGCCATATAGGCACAATTCCAGCGGTCCACGCATAAGAGGCGAGTCATCTATCTCCCGCTGTTTTGATTTAATCTAAAGGTTAGTTATATTTCCAACCTATTTGGGGTTGAAACTCTTAGATCATGAGCTCGGGGACCTCGTATGACCTAAGGTCTGATTACTGCCTGGGACAAGATTGTTGCCGTATGGCAACGATGCAGCGTGTTGTTACAGTCTTTTGAGCACAATACCAGTCGACAATGATGCGCAGGAGTTTTACGACTCCATGTTTTAGATCGTCTTAATTAGTTAAGGGTATTATTATTCTTTTGTTTTCGTGTGAGTATAATTGTTATAGTAGCTACTAGAAATCCGACCCAGCTTTGCACAGCGACAAATTTTCTCCATTTGTATCAAATTCTACACAAGATACAAAATCTTTAATAAAAAAATATGTATCCACTATAAGCACGCCTTAACCAGTTGCGAATTATTAGTAAATGTGAACTAATAACACTATACAAAACGGCGACAGCATTATGAGACAATTTGTTGGTATTGCAGTAACGTACAGTGCAAATGTCACTGAGCTCTGTACCTCGTTGTTATGGTAAACATACGAATAAGGAGCCTATTGAGAGGTGGACTGGATGCCAAAGGATATTAGTATTGCTTGCTGTTGCAAATTGTAGTCGACCAGAATATTTTATTTATAAACAAGACTGAATACAGAAATATAGTTGAAGAGCAAAATTTTTCCTTTCATCTGCTGCGGCGGCGGGCCTTACTTTCGTGATTAATCAGTGAGTGGTATTTCGCTTTTAAGGGCCGGTTCTAGTCACTGTTTTTTTTTATGAACTTCGCTCGGCACTATGTCGACTTCGCGGCCCCAAAACAGTGGTTTTTTTTTTTTTGCAAGTTTCAAATATTTCCGTAACGTAATCTCGTAGATGAATACTTTTGAAATTGTAAATTAGGTTCAGATTCGCGATTTTTTTTATTGATCCAACTAATTTATTCCATGTTTTCCATTTTTGCCAAGCGCTTGGTCATTTTCCATTTTTGCCAAGCGCTTGGTCATATAGTCAATTTTAATCAAATAAATTTTCATGGTGTTCTCTTCTATGTTTGTGGTTTTTCAGAGGTTTAAAAAAATCAAAATTAGTAGAACCTGGCCTTTATATATTATAGATTAGGTATATATATAATAATTAGTTTCTATTCTTTAGTCTCGCTAAAACTAAAAAACGGCTCGATTAATTTTAATATATTTATTTAGTTTTGTTCGCTTTACTAGAGATACGATTTAAAATAAAATAAAAAAGTCTTTTTCTTTAATTCCTTCTTTGACAGGTTTGCAAGAATAAATATTTTTTATTTGTAACTGGTTGCGCGAATTTTGCTTGATGTGGACTGTAGGTTTGAAAAGCGAACTAAGGTTTGTTAACAATATGCAGATACTGTGCTTGGCGTTCATTAATGGGATAAATGTATTGGGAAGGAACACTGACCTTTAGACTTCGAAGGTTCCACGTGGCACCGGCCGGCGATCCTCGACTTCGCACATTTAACCACTGCCAGGTCCTGTTTGCACTACACTGCACTATTGTTGAGTTTTGAATGGTTGGATCACGAAATAGTCAATTTTCTTGTAATTTCGGGCGGGCGATGTTAGCGGTGCGGTCACATTCACAATCGATGCACACACGTCAATGTCATTCCATTTCTAGAGGTCGTGCGGGGAAGGGAAACGGATGGTATAGGATTGCTAGGCCAAAAAAATAAATTACAAAAAACAAAGTCGCGGATCATAGCAAATTGGCGCAACCATTCCCCCCGGGTTTGAAGGGTTACCTTCAAAGAAAAGAAAAAAAAAACAAAAGCGAAACTAAACCCTATTACTAATCTAAACTATCAATACTAGGTAGCGAAACAACTTATAACTAACTATGCCACTACTACTGATTAGGCAGAGGGCAGAGGCGAATAACCGGACGCAGGTACGATCCAGTTGCGGTTTTAACCTTTACGACTCGCGTTATTCCGTTCGAACCCGGAAAAACTTCTTCCACTACACCAAGAGGCCAGTGCAGAGGAGGCGCACTCTCAGTCTTCAGTATCACCACAGTACCGACTGTGACTGGATCTGAAGGAGTGTTCCACTTTTGACGCGACTGCAGCGTATGCAGATAATCTGTCCTCCATCGCTTCCAAAAGGACTGAACTAAGCTATCTAGCAGAGCGTGACGCGGGTGAAGCTGCAGTTTGTCAGTCTCGACATCTAAAGCGGGCAAATATTTAAGAGGAGTCGTCGTCAAGAAGTGAGCCGGCGTCAACGCTAGTGGCTCCGATGGATCACTAGACAAAGTCCGACACAACGGACGCGTATTCATCAACGCCTCTACCTGAGCGAGTACGGTGCTCAACTCCTCGTACGAGAGAATCTGTTCGCCTATGACCCGAAACAGGTGCGACTTAAGGCTTTTAATATTCGCCTCCCAATTGCCACCAAAATGACTAGCCGCTGGCGTATTAAAACACCAATCAATGCGATTCTCAGCTAAGACATGGGCGAATTCACTTTGGTAGCACTTGGAGCGTAAGAATGTATGTAATTCCGAAATATTGCGTCGCGCTCCAACATAATTTGTGCCGTTGTCAGAGTATAAGCGCTTAACGGGACCACGGCGAGATAAAAATCGTTTAAATGCAGACATAAAACCCTGCGTACTCAAATCACTGGTTAACTCTATGTGAACTGCACGAGTTGTCATACAAACGAATAGGCAAATGTATGCCTTTGTGGAACGTATACCACGACCACGGGCAATAGTGACTTTAAACGGTCCAGCATAGTCCGTCCCAGTATGTATGAAAGGTTTCACCGTCTGTACAACACGACAAGAACGATGGTCGGCCATTTCCGGCGCGTTGAAACGCGGGCGGAGCTTAAAGCAGGGCACACATCTGTGCACTCTAGCGCGTATCAAATTGCGAGCGGAAAGTATCCAGAACTTCTGTCGAAGAATGGACATTAATAAATCGGGACCAGCGTGACAATTCACCTTATGGTGATAATCCACCAACAAATCCAAAACGTGATCCTTGCGTGGTAGAACTACTGGATGCATTTGTTCAAACTCTAACTTAGCATTTCGCAGACGGCCACCGACACGAATGAGTCCGTCTTGCAAAAATGGTTTCAAATGTTGAAGTGCGGGACTACAAGGTTTATGTGATTCTAAACTACGAAATTCTATTGAAAAATAAAATTTCTGCAACTCTCGAAGTACAACTGATTCAGCTCTATCCAAATCAGCTGCGATTATAGAACCACGCGATGGTAGTAATCTCAAAAATCTTAGGACGTAAACTACACAGCGTAATAGTCTCGACCAAGACGAGACTCGATTAGACAACAACAAAACAACTGACTCTTCACGCGGAACTGATACTACAAGCGTATGTTTCTTCTCCTCGGGTGGCTCTGAAACAGTAGCGGGGTTAAACGGAGCACTTGGCCACTCGTTAGGAGTGGTATGAAGCCAGGGAGGGCCACAAAACCAAAGCGGATGATTTAAAATTTGCGCAGGAAGCAAACCACGTGAGAGACAATCAGCTGGGTTTTCTGTTCCAGCGACATGGAATATATTTTCCGGTGACAATTCAGCTTGAATCTTACGTTCCAAGCATAGAAAGCGTTTTTCTGCGGAGGCACGGGAGCCACCGAGCGAAAAAATATCACCCTTGAAAGGGAGCGCGACAACATAACGACCATCTTTATCACGAGTAGTCGTGCGGGTATAAATCTCCTCAGTGACCTGATCCTCAGGGCTGAGAATAGGCGGGACATTGACCTCTTCAATCTCCCAGAACTTGCGGATGGTAGACTCAAGCGGCGGCTCGACGGTGCAACAGTGCGACACAGTCGAGTAACTAACTGAACAAGCGGGTGCGGAACCAACTATAACAAACCCGAGAACTGTTTCCAGTGCGTGCGGAGCGGGGTACATCGGAAGACCTTGAATTTTACGTGATAACTGGAGATGCGGGAGAATCGAAGCACCGATCAATAGATCGATATCTCCAGGGAAAGCGTAATTTCCGTCGGCTAACTGCAAGTTCTTAAACTCCGTCAGCATGGACGTGTCAACCGGTACCGTGGGCAACCGTTCCGTAATCTTATCTGCGACTAGCGAATCCATTTCAAACGAAATATTACGATTAAAACGTGAACTAAATATTATTTTAATGGAACCGTGAAGGGTTGCCTTTAAACCTCCAAAACCTTTCACTTCTGAGCGGGATGACCAATTATTAAAACTAAAACCAAGGCGTTGACAACAATCCCGAGTAATAAAATTACTCTGGGAAGCGCCATCTAGTAGCGCTCGAACGGTGTGCGGTTTGCCAAAGGCATCTACAATGACAACTTGCGCGGTCGCAAGTAAAACGGTAGTGATTTGAGTACCAGCGGCGGAAAGCGAACACAATGTTACGTCGTTTGCACTTGCAGCAGGCCGCGCGTCACAAGCGTCGCGCGTCTGCGCAGGCTGCTGCTGCGATGGCAGCTTACTACTCTCAAAATGTAAGAAGGTATGATGTCTAGCTAGACATTTACGACAGCTAACACCACTGTTACATGACGTAACCAGATGTTTGTCACTTAGACAATTAAAACACAAATTATTAGTGCGGACAAACTTGTAACGATCACTAGGCGATAATCTCTGAAATCCCGAACACTTGTACAGCTGTGTATGGCTACCCTTACACAGAGAACAGTCAGGTGTTGAGACGGTATTAACTAGCGTATGTGCAGTCTTGACTGACTTCGATGACGCGTCTATACGGCGATCGGAACCTGTCCTATTCGTGACTTCATGACGTGCCGACGTGCGCTGCAATACCTTAATATGGTCGCGAATAAAAGATTCTAAATCTTCGAACTTAGGTATTTCTTTGCCGCGCTGAGTCGTTTCAAACAGACGAACAGTTTCAGGATCTAATTTATTTAAACCGATATACAAAAACAAAAAGTCACAGAGGTCATTGACCTTTAGGTTCTTTACTGCACGAACAGATGATGCGAAAATATTTAAAAACTTCTCTAAATTATGATCGTTACAAACGGAAAAACTTTTCAAATCGAATAATTGATCTAAATATGCGGTGGCTACTAATCGCTTATCTTCGTATTTTGTTTTTAAAGTGTCCAAAACTAAAGTGTAATTTTCAGCGCTAAACGTAATTCCAGCACAGACAGCCTTTGCCTTACCGGTCAATTTTTCTACGAGATAATGCAATCTCTCGTGATCTGTCAGCGATGTGTTCCTATGTATTATATTTTCGAAACTATCTATAAATAAATTCCAATTTCGAATGTCACCATTAAATTCAGGTATTTGAATTGGCGGCAATCGTGGGCGTTCGCGAGGAGGGTTGGATAAACCACTCGCGGGGGGGGGGGGTCTCTAAACTCCTAGCAATACGTTTGATACGACAATACAAGTCATCAAAGGACGACAATGCCTGATAACTCACACAGTAATCAGGATTTAACTCCAACTCTAAAATGTTTATATCCTTAATTGTAGATTTAAAATCCGCGCGCAAACTATCTAAAGTTTCCAACGAACACAAGAAAGCATCTCTAATCATCAGATCCGAGATTTGCAAAGATTTATCACAAATTGATTGAACACGTGAAAACTGTGAGTCCCTTTCGGCGTATAAAAGCTTTAACTGAACCTTTAAATCAGTACTAACCTTGGTTCCCTTAAGAGACATCTTGTTTTGATATATTCACACTATACACTCAAACAAACACTTAACGAATTATTAAGTAAGCGATAATTATCAGATAACAATATGGTAATATTGTAAACAACAAAGTGAACGGCGTCGTTCATATGCGTATATAATCTATGGTTTATCCGTTTCCTACAAATATTCACTCAACAATGAACGGGTATTTTTGAAATGCGTCTACCTACATGCAATTTGTAGGACTTCCGAATGAATTTTGTCAAGAAAAAGAATGCGATCGATTTATATCTACGCTGATATTTACGTAACTAACTATAATTATGCGGTGCGGTTGACGGCGTAGGTACCGTAATTATCAATGACTCTTTAACTATACGAGCGAAATAACGTATAGTTGCCTAAATGCCTAGATGCGGGTTTTCTACTATTATATCTAGGTAAATAGGCGCGTTGCGTTTATTCCCTATGGAACAAATACTATATTGCGAAATTACAAGAAAATGATTCACGATCCTGCTCGTAGGACCAAAAGTAATGGTTGCGCGAATTTTGCTTGATGTGGACTGTAGGTTTGAAAAGCGAACTAAGGTTTGTTAACAATATGCAGATACTGTGCTTGGCGTTCATTAATGGGATAAATGTATTGGGAAGGAACACTGACCTTTAGACTTCGAAGGTTCCACGTGGCACCGGCCGGCGATCCTCGACTTCGCACATTTAACCACTGCCAGGTCCTGTTTGCACTACACTGCACTATTGTTGAGTTTTGAATGGTTGGATCACGAAATAGTCAATTTTCTTGTAATTTCGGGCGGGCGATGTTAGCGGTGCGGTCACATTCACAATCGATGCACACACGTCAATGTCATTCCATTTCTAGAGGTCGTGCGGGGAAGGGAAACGGATGGTATAGGATTGCTAGGCCAAAAAAATAAATTACAAAAAACAAAGTCGCGGATCATAGCAAATTGGCGCAACCAGTAACTATCGACCTAGCTATATTCGTGCGTAGTACTAAGTACATATATATCGATGTTTTTAACCGATATCCGTATTTGTAACCGACTTCAAAAAAGGAGTCAAATACTAAATTTGTTTGTAATTTCCTTTTATATAACGAAGTTACAAAACCAGAGACATTTTGTTTTACACTGAAGTATTTTTCTAAGTTTTTTTTACGATGTTTTCGATGTCATTTTGATTCGTAAACTGCTCATGAATATTGGTATCCTGCCGGAAGAAGGGGGACATACACTAGTTTCTGCTATCATGATCCGACCTTCAATATTGTCGCTCTAGTTTAAACATGGCCATGAAAACTGGCAAAAACACAGACGGGCAAGGATCGATGTCTCCTTCGTGTTGACTGACTAATATTTACAAAGTCACCGTAAATTATCGATAGTCTGTTATTGTTACACTTGATTCAATAAAGTTTGTCTATATTTTCAAGGACAGTTATCAATAACGGATGCATTTTAATATTCATTACTTTATTATTTTTCTAGAATCTATCAAGTAGATTTGATTGCGTGAAGGTAGATATTGTTCCCATTAGACTTCGGAGTGCCCCAGAGGCTTAAAAGTCGTAAATGTTTTGTTGCAAGCTAAAAAAACCGTATCAAAATCGATTCATTCGTATAGGAGCTATGATGCCACAGACAGACACGCAGACAGACACGTCAAACTTATAACACCCCTGTTTTACGTCGGGGGTAAAAAAGAAGTGAAGAAAAAAATAGGAGAGATGCGATCTTTGGCGAGAGACGCTTAAACGTCCTGATAATTTCATAGAGCCGTCAGACAGCCTCTCACCTGGACACGAGTAGCCATAGGAATATAAGTCCAGGATAAAAAGGGTGATATGCCACGACATGGTATTCCTTTGTATCAAGTCTAACGAACACACACACTCACAACTTTCGCATTTATATTACTAATGCGAAGTGTGATGTCAAAAACGTTCAGTGAGGCTGGGTGCCGAACCCATCATAATAGGAAAAAGACTCGGCAGATTAATTGAGACGTTTTTCACGCTATTCAAACTGTATTTTTTCAGCCATCATTAAAACGTCTTAAACAACCTCCTAATTTATTTTTTTCTCTTGTTACAGCACGCAAACGCAGTTCGCGACTCAGCCCGCCTGATCCTTGAGTCTCCCCAGCCAGAATCTGACGACGCTCTCTCCCTGGCCAGAGCCCTCCGCACCCGACCTCCTGTCAACATGCTGCCCGCTGCCAAAGCTGGCACATTCTTCGCAAGAGATAACCTCTCCAACTTCATAGACTGGTGCCGAAAAGCACTTGGCATCCTAGAATGCCTGCTCTTTGAGACTGATGATCTCTGCCTAAGAAAGAATGAGAAACATGTCGTGCTATGTCTCCTAGAAGTTGCTAGAAAAGGAGCAGTGTTAGGCATGCCAGCTCCTTTACTGGTTCAAATGGAAAAACAGATAGAAAGAGAGTTAGCAGGAGAAGAATTAAGGCCAGATGATTCGGCACTTGGTCTGGTACCATCGGGTCCTCAGCCTCAGCTGGTGACAAATGACCTGAGGAGTCTTGATGAGAGAGTCAGGGACCTTGTCGAGAGGTGTTCCTGTCCTACCCAGTTCCCCATGGTGAGGGTTTCGGAGGGAAAATACAGGATTGGTGATACTAGGATGCTGATCTTTGTCAGGGTGAGTTTACATAGAATTTTAATATTTGTAGTAGAATATCTGAAAATCTTTGATGCTAGAGAAAAAACTTGATATCCAATAAGTAGAAATCCCTGATGAAATGAATTTCAGTAACACTGGTCTACAAACCTAGACTTTGAAAAAATATCTGGTCTATTCTTCGTTTACATATTTTTTGTGATTTTAAAAAGTTATTCATACAAAATAAATGTGTCAAAATTGGAATACTTTTTCACTGTAGAATTTAACTATAGTCGTTAGAAATTGTCAAAGAAAGAGATAAAAAAGCCCTCAAATTGTGACTGAAAAGGGGAGAATCAATGAAGCTGTTCTCGTTGTAAGTCTAAATGAGATTTCCTGTCTAGACGTACCCATTAAAGCACATGACTTGGGAATTGTTCGACGCTTGTTGCGATTCGTTTTATAAGCTCAACGCACACTGACGCGGCTCAGTATCGAAGCGTAATCGCGTCGGCGTCGCGCCGTTTTTCAACTACATAACTTGCCAACGCGCTTAGTCGCACTTAGGTCACAGTGCTGGGCCAGTTCAGAGACTTTTAAATATTCTTGAATGGCTTGCTCGTCAGCTGTCACGTCACCGCGAGAGAGCAACGACGCGCAATGACGCGCGAAGTCGTCCTATTCCTAACTTAACCAAGTTTAGATCCGCGTTTCAGTGTTTGGTGGTATACAGAACACAGACTAAAGTCCCACACACCTCTGTTGAAAAGGGAGGATCCTCCGACGGTCGGTTGCTATATCTGGTGGGCTACTGCCAATAGATGATTTCGGGAAGTTATAAATGTTCAAATCGCGCGGAGAACTTTAATTGCGCGATGCAGGATAGTTCCTTTGTGACGACATAGATGTCGCTACAAGTGTTTGCATAACACAAAGTACTTTAATAAATAGTAGGTAAATAGAAATAAATAATAATATCCTTTGTTCATTATTTTTCGTCAGTCGTTGAGCTCCTTATTAGTCCTGATTTGTGATACACGAATACTGGTTAATGATTGCACTGACTGGAAACTGGAAATAATCATTTGAGTGGACCTGACTCAAATGATTCTTTCCTCAAAAATCCATCTGAGACACACTTATCTATATGGTTCTCATGATACATATTTACTGTAATACTTATTTGATATATATGTTTACTGAAATACTATAAAAGAGACTTGGACTCTGAGTTTGTTTCGGCGTTTTTTCTCTGGGAAATCAGCTAGGAAACACCGACATTATTTAGTTTAAATTGACAAAAAAATCACGTTAAAAAGTTTTTTTTTCAATATACTATAGATACATTCGACTCTGTGCCAGTGTGCGTTGAGCCTAAAAACTTTAATACTGCTTATATCTTCTTACGATGAGAAAAAACTTCAGTTTTATTGCTGCGTGATTCATTTATTTGTATTTAACGAGATCTTGAGAGGGAGTGATAAATTTTGAATGTTATAAATGCTCTTCACTTTCGTTACTTAAGTGCAGTAAACTATGTCTGTAGGTAGGTACTACATGTCACTGGGACGTGTGGGTGAGTGAATCACTACCCTAAAGTAGATGAGGATTACGAAATAGAACAAATGTAGAAAAAAAACCGAAATTTCTTCATATTACTAGGTCTAAACATAATGACGGCACGATCGGCACTATCGCGAATTCGATTCATTCGAACAAAGATTTGTATGGCCTACAGAAGTACAGATAGCTCCGGGTCTGGGTGTCTTGTCTATGCACTCACGATAAAGGAGTTAATCCTAGCTTGGAGACGCTGATTCTTCCTATATCTACCAATAGTTTGAGTTGATTATCGAAATCTAAATTGATGCGATCTCATTTTTGATTCAAATATTATGAGTAACAAATATCAAGTTGTATTTTGATTTCGTATCAAAAAATAGCTATTAAGCTTAGTTTAGTTCGAGACAACAAACGCTATATTCATTATAACTAAAAATAGATCTCCAAGCGCCTTTTAATGAAATAAAAAAAAACATTCGCATGGCCATTAGCGCCAAACAAGTTTCACTTTTATAGTCATACTAATAGTGTTCCAATTCCCTTGACGACGCATCTATGATTCATTCTATCCGATTCCTTGTTTGGTCAAATCGAATGGACGCCTCATTGTAGAAAACGACTTTCGACCTTATAGCTGCCATTATAAACTGACCCGTCGTTTCAAATGATTTGTATTAGGAGGCAGGTTAGCTTATATTAGTTAGTTTAGTGATTCCAAATTTAGGAAGACCTCGAATTAGGAGCAAGTGTTTAGAAGGGAGGGATCAGTGTATGTTGGATGTTATCTTACGATCCATATTAAGGGTTGCAAGGCTAAGAACTACACGAAGGCGGATCGAGGTCACCAGACTTGTATTGATTGGGACTATCAAGGCAGCATTCTCACGGTATCAGCGAATCTTTATTTGGAATTTCTAATAAACGAGGACTTTAGAGTTCAAGATACATTGGTCCTTTTGTGCGGAATACGTGGTCTTTTATAAATTGGTCTACAACGGCTCCATGCTCTATAAGTTGAACCATGAGATCGGATTCCAAATTGAATGCACTCTCTGTAAATATGTTTCTAATGGCTGCTTTTAAACTAGAAAATATCGTACTGTATGTGTTATTTATCGATTTGTACTTGAGTTTGATCATCTTCTAATATCTACCAGGATATGTTATGTTATTTAGAATATAGGAGATCTATGCCTAAAGTTTCAAACGAAAATTGACAAGTCTATTTGGTGAACTCAGTTCGGGTTTGGAAAATCGTCTCCTATAATATCAATTAATTATTTATTTTCTCTCTTTTCCACAGATCCTTCGCTCTCACGTCATGGTCCGTGTTGGCGGTGGCTGGGACACGCTGGCCCACTACCTCGACAAGCACGACCCCTGCCGATGCCGCGCGTCCCACCGCACCTCCCTATCCGCCCGCCTCGCGCGCCCCAAGCACGACCTGGCAGGCGCCACAGTCACCTACGAGCGACCAGACGCTGGTCCTACCTCCCTGCCTTACACCAAATCTGAACCCAAGACCTACGAACCTATGTCTCTTCAGTACAACTCTAAAATCTACCACGAAGAGCCGAAATCCGGACACTATCAGTCCAATCACAGACTCAGTGATGCTCCCACGAGCCTGCCTTATTTAGGAGATTTAGACAGGGCTGCATCACCAAGCAGGAGGCATTTAGCTCCAAAATCCATCAGCCCTTCAAGGAAATCCTCATCCCCAGATCGCAGAACGAAAATTGTGACTTCTAACCACTTAGTACCAACTCCACACGGGATCAGGAATAAGAGTCCTAGACCAGTATCTCCGGCTCCTGCGGCTGAGAGTGCATCTGATAATGGATCTGAGGTGTCTGATGAGGGATACAGGAGCTTAGGAGTGGTGGCAGGGTCCACGCAGGGGTCTCCTTCTACGAAAACTACGAACAGATACTCGTTGCACAGCCAGAATTCGATTGAAGATGCAGAATTTAATGGTAAGTATTTGTGTTTAAAATTGTAAGGAAACCTTTAAGGTAGTAAAGTGTATAAAATTCAGATGTTCCTTTTTATGAACTAATTATAATTGCTTACCATCAGGGGAGATACCGACCAAAAGAAGAACTTATCTATATATTAATAGTTTTAGGGTATGGAGGATAGTAAGCTCTTCTTGAAAATTGTGCCATGAGACAAAGCATCAATGAATCTCGTATTACTAATATTATTCAGCATCTAGGATGCCTCTTATTGTTCGTAATGGGAGCGTTACATGTCATTCTAGAATCTGGAACAAGCACTAATTCTGTCTAGTCTGTCCTAATTAGTGGTCAAGTGGTCCTATGGCTTTGTAATTAATATTTATAGTCCTTTCGCTGTGACACAGGAATTTGTATGATTGAAAGGAATTTGGGATGATGTGGAAATTGGATAGAGACACAAGCGTTACGAATATTCTGAGGACCGAAAATTTGACAAATCAAGTTACAAAGTTACTTTTTTTTGGAGATCAGGTGAACTGCCACTCTATGTTAAATAATGACACTTAGCTGCATTCGGTAAGATTGAAAACCGATGATATTCAACGCATTTCAGAAAGAAAGTCGTAAGCGACACGCTTTTTGCGACTTTCTTCTTTCCTAAAAAAAATGTTTATTCTCAGGCAAGGGCCATAGTGTGTTAGTACTGGTTCTACTGAAATAACTAGTAGTTAGTAAGTCTTCAAAAAAAAATAAGGTCAATACAACAATCTATCTAGAAATCAGAAAGGTTTACCAAGCTCTCCATGTGATAAATGCAGCTTGATAAACCTACCCATTGTAGGCTCCTCTAACCTTTGAGCAAATAACTTCAGGATGCCGTTGGAGTTCCCCTCACTCTAATTATTAACGAGGTAACTTTTTTTCGCAGTATCGCCAAGTAGTTGGCCTTTTAATGCAAAAGTAATTGTAACTATACAAATGAATCAGTAGCAGTATCAAAAAAAAATTTAAAAAAAAAATTATACGTACATTTTAGTTACGAAAGAAAAACATCCCTTCCTTACTTACGACGTTAAAGGCTTGATATGTTAGCCCCCGAAGTGCTGCGACCTCCCTGGCGGGGTCAGCGTGGTCTGCTACGCAGATGACACGCTGGTGCTGGCACAGGGAGAGTCGTACCAGGCGTGAAAACTTGTGCAACTACCCACTCATTCAATAATTATTTGAACAGCCCAAGTGTTTACTCTATATGAATGTTGCACAAATAATATCCACTCACCGCGAGGTTTCGACATTTGTGCAAGCATGCACATGTATACACAGACAGGCATACAGACCCACGTGACTTGCTAAAGTCAACACTTGCTGCTGATGTACAGTAAATAGGATGTCGGGTACGGCTGCTCTGTCTCGAATATTGGAAATTGAATTCAAATATTTCTTTTAGGATGCTTTTATACACCGTTAAATTTTAGTATTTTTAATCCCGTGGAGGGTCGATTCGGTACATGAAACACTATTGATTTGTAAATTGATTTATCTTTTTTTTTTTTCTAAAAGTCGAGGTAATATACACGAGTACGAATTTTTTTTTTAAGTAAACGAGTCAATGACCTTGTGGGTTGTTGTCAGCTGACGTTTACTTAAAGAAATTAATTTCGTACATGCGTAAATTAATTCGAGTTTAAAAATAAAGTAATTTATTTTTTAATTTTCTGTTTACAAATCGATACGGTTTCATGTACCGAATCGACCCTCCGCGGGTTTAAAACGACCAAAATTTAAACGTGTATTCTACCTAACTACATAGCAACAGATACACTAGGGAATAAAATGTGTAACACGACGCGTAACGCTGTTTTTCCAACAACGTGACGTGAATGCGTTGTAGATTTTTCAGCGGCAAGTTGCGGATCATTAGACAACGTTGTAGATTAAGTGTTGCGCGCATTTTATTTTTGTATCTAAGCTTTTAGCGTTTTAACTACAAATAAAGATAAACATAGTTTTAACACAAAAGTACATCATTTATTATTATACAACTCCAAACTAGTCAAAAGCATGACACATTGAAAAAGAGCGGGCGCTGCTCGACTGTCAAAGCCGCTAGTAGGATAATACGCGACGACACTACGGATGCGCTCATTCATCGACTTATTATTCTAACACTACACATTTTTTACAACTTTAATATAGATTGTTCGATTTTGATCTTCATTTGTTTTTTTTAATTGTTTCGTAACCTATTGCCCGCGTTTCGGTAAATGTCTCCACCATATTTATTTCTTGACGCGGGAAATCATCGAATAATTTCTCCCATTCTGGCTAAATTCTAACTAAAACCCACGTGTGTTCTTTCAGTTGCCTTTTGCGTTTTGTGGCTATGGGTACTCATTCGAACTCTAAAAGTAATGTCTCCCCCGCAACCTTCCACTCTTCTCTGTGCTTGTTTTTCTTGAGTCAATCTTCCGTTAACGCTTATTATTGCATATTTCTTCTGCAGTCCTATTAGAAGTAGTAATAGTTGGCTCTTAAGACTTCTTTTCTAAGGTAAACAGATGGCTTTACCTGCTGTCGTCACTTATCACGTGATTTTCCCGATAAACAAGGCAGGCAGCTAGCTCGGGTTTTCATTGCAATACATTTGGTACTCAGAGTTTGACAAAAATGCTAAAAGCAATACCGCACGCTATATTCCTGTCAACTGTACAATACACACGTGTCTATATTACACGTGTACTGACAATACAGATGGCGTATTTGTCCAGTATTGTGCAAATTTCAGCAGTCATTAGTCGTGTTATTGAAAAGTTCGTTGCGTCAAACAGACGTGCAACCTGAACGAATATTTTGTGCACACATTGTATGTGGTACAAGTTATGAGAGTTCGCGATTCTATATAAAAGTGTACTTTTTTCCACTTGTTTTAAAAATCTTTACGACTCAGATATAAGTGCGATTCTGGTTAAATCTGTCTTAATTAGGTTCCTTTTTACTGACGAGAAACTATAAAATGACTTCTCGCGCTCTAGGGTGGAGCGAGAGGGCTTATCCCACCTATATTTGTTGCTTGATTGTTTTTGCGTTTCAGCCTGATACTTCGTTGTGATCTTTTTTTTCAATTTTATGTATACTGTTGTGTTTGACCGTAATCCCACCTGATGGTAAGAGGTGATGCAATCGTTGATGTTAAAACACACTAGTTTATTAAAAGCCATTCATTCTAGCCTTGAAACGCCTAAATTATAATCGGATGGGAAGAACGCAGCAGGCAAATTGTTCCAGTCCTTCGATATACGCGGTATAAACTACGAGGTGTAATGCTTAGTCCGGACCGTAGAGGTTTTAACTATGTTAGGGTGGATACTCGCCGTACGTCGGGTTGTCCGATGGTAGAAATGGGATGGCGGAATCAAGTTAGGCGGAATCAAGTCAGGTGTAAGGTAGCCAGCCTAGGAATTGCATCCTAGGCTGGCTACCTTACACCTGTCCTCAAGGCTTTGAAGATTGGGCTTAACCAAATCTGGGTCAACAATTAGTCTCTTCACTAAAATAATCTAAATAAGTTAGTTTTGCTAAATAAGTTAGGGTTCAACATAAATTTGCTTGTTACGAAATAAATGGTAGTAATTATGTAATTACGAGTATGTGCTCGCTTCCGCTACCTCTCAGTTGAAGAAACTTTAGACATCGCTTCCTCTTATGACTTACGTCACTCCTGCAATTATTTTCGCAACTGGTCGCAGTGTACCGTTAAATTGCACTGTCCTCACTAATGTGTAGTCGGCTGATGTTGCATTGTGTATAGAGTAGCTCAAAAAGGTACATTTACCGTAAATACTAGTAGTGTTGTCTTGCTTTCCTGGAAACACAGTGACAGCAAAATTTCAAAGGTAACTGTAAAGTACCGCAAACCTCCCTTGAAAAGGGAGGATCCTCCGACCAGCCAGACAGATATTGTATTTTCAAATCGCGCGTAGAACTCTTATCACCGTATTATCACGCAGTATTTTAGCATTTTGTCAGTCTCAAACATAAGAACTTCAGCGGGCCGAGCTGCTCAACGCGGGCCGCGCGCGGGCAACTCACGCCATAGCTCATTCATACAAGTGGCCACGCGAGAGAGGGGATATACAACTAGTTCGTGCCGTGCTATGGTAACCGCTGCTCCCTGCAACGCGCTGCCAGTCTGGCCCAGCATTACTTGGTGTCATAGCATGTCGCTACAAAGTACTCAAAATCATTGCAGCATTATCGGACGCCATTGATATCAGTTTTTAAGTGAGAAATTATCGGATAATTTCTCTCGCTCTGAACAGAGCAGTTCAAAATACAAAAACACCGTGGTGAATGATTTTGAATTTTAGTTCCTTTGTGTCGTCATAGATATCGCTACAGGAAACATCGTCATCTGTAAGGCCAGACCTTTGCACATACTTCCGGACAGTGTCGAAAGTATAGTTCTTGAACTTTCGATCAAATCAATTAATAATCTAGTCGACAATCACGCCAAAAAGTGACTACGCGATAAGACAAACAAGTTGAACCAAAGTTGCCGTTGTTGCTATGGTTCTGCGCAGCCTTCCACTTCGACTGAGACCCGAAAATCTGTGCGCATTTAAGGTCGACCGCCATGATGGTTTAACTTGTGTGCTGAGTATTCCGAGAGAGAGTTTTGACTGACCTGTTGGTCTAGTAGTTTGTGGCCCTGACTGCTGTACCAGAGGTCGTGTGTTCGATTCCCACCCAGGACAAATGTTTGTGTGATGAGTAATTCAAGTAATTTATCTATAATATGTATGTATTTAGAAATATATAAGTATGTTTATCAATTGTCTAGTACCCATAAAACAAGCTCTGCTTAGCTTGGGACTAGACGGCGGCGTCGTTATGTGTGATAGTTATAAAAAAAACCATACCTTCATTTATAAACATACAGGTAGAATAATCTTAGCCACGATTCGATCTAACAGATGTGTTCTATGTTTAGACATTCCTAAGACCACAGTCATCTGTCATATAAGGCATGTGTGGACTTGTATCTAGTATTCACGGTATTGCTCAAGCTACTGACATTCACTTAACAGGCTTGATAATACTGTTTGTCGGAGTGACATTCCGATCGGATCGTTTGTTGCAATAATATTGAAGATATCTTGTTGAGGAATTCTTTAGGAATCTATTAAAGTACTATGCGATTCAAATAAGAAAAGGATTGACTTAAGAGCCGCCGACCCGAGGTACATTTTCATACAACTGCTCTCTTACGTGATTGTGATAACGTTATTATATATTCTTTCTCCAGATATTTTGCATATACAGATATCTTGTAGATTTGTTTAAAACTAATTGAAAATCTGCTATTTTACGTGAACTTGTGAACGTGAACTCTCCATATTTTGCTCATATACCTAGGTATTAAAATAATGTAAAAAAAATATGTGTATATACACGAATTTCCTGGAACAAGCTTTGTTAAATATCGAATGCCAACAGAGTTTTCAGGCGTTATCTCTCTTTTTTCGCGTTGCCTTTTAATGATACATCGGCTAGGATTGCGTTAGATAAAGCAACAAGCTTTTAAAACATGCTCAACGTTGACGGTAAACGAATGGTGAAGGCCCCCTGAATGCCATGTTATAACGTCATCTATCAAATCGAATCAGTTAGGTTAGCAAAACAAGATATTTTATATTTTTTATAAAGAACGAAAGAAAAAATTGAAATCAGAATCTAGTTCTTCAATTCTGCTCATCTCTACGTCAATGTGTGAAGTGTCCTAGTAGTGGCGGATAAGAGAAGAAGGTGAATTTTGGGTTCTAGTAACTTCTAGTTCAGGATCTTGCTAGTATTTATGCAGATCACTTTCGACACAAAAATGATGATCGTATCGTGCCATATTTTATTTCTCGTTACTTATATTGGCACTTACCTACTTCGGAGATTTTTTACTTTACTTTGATTGAGATTAAGGACAGACCCAGCTAGGCGCATTACTTTGTGTAATTTATTTCATCACCACTGCTCTTAAAACGGTGAAGGAAAACATCGTGAAGAAACCAGCATGTCCTAGAACCAAAAGTTCGAAGACATGTGACATCCACCAACTCGCACTGGACTTGCGTGGTGGATTACGGCCCATTCCCTCTTCTAGAGAGGAGGCCTGAGTCCCAGCAATGGGAACATTATAAGGCTGATATTAAGCTGTGCTTATTTAAATGGATTCTTAATGAAACAGTTGCTAAATATTCCATGTACATTTCTATGTAATGTTAATTTTGAAGCGGTCATCATCATCCAACATTTTCGTCAAAATTTCGCTCATGTATAACAATGGTGGTCCTTGTGCTACCAAATTGGGACTCCGACACTGTTATGAATGATGACCGACCAGTCAACCACGTCGGTTTGTCCATTCATTATTATTTAATAATAATTATTACAAATGCGTCAATTGATATTGATTAGGACGATATCAAATTAATCATAATGGTTTTAGTTCGTCATATCAGCTTATGAATCGGCACTTCCTTGTTAAGTAATGTTAGGTTCTTGCCTTTCTAGGACTACCTAACAAAAACAGGAGGAATATAAGGAGTTATAGTTTTGCAATGTCCGTCCGTCCGTTTGCGTCTTAGCTTAGAACACTATTAGTAGGTACTATAAAGCTGTAATTTTGTATGGTAAGTATATAATTATAATAACCATAGCAGCAAATACAAAAGTGGAGAAAAAGTACATTTGGATACAAGTGGAGAATGTTTGCCACTGCGACCGAGGATTTTGCAGGAGCCATAGTTTATGGAAACGAGTACAAATTTGTCTCTTCAGACAAATTTCCACGTGTATCAAAGGATGTGTTTCCATACACTTACAAAGATATTAATAAATGGGAGTTGACGCGCGACTCATGGGGGTTATTTAGCGCGTAGCCTGATACCACAGAAATTTTAAATAAGGCAAATTATTAAGATTTCTGTGCTTTATACGATAAATACATTAAATCGTGGCGGATGCGAGCTCGCAGTCTTTTTCACACTAGTGCGAAAAACAGTAAATTGCGTAGAATGTAACAATAGAAGCGCCAGGGATAAGAGCGGCTTTTCGAGTAAGTGTAATTAATACTTTGGGTGCATTACCTACCTACTTAAAGTGGGGATTTTTTTCTGGTCTACTCTGTAGTATGAGGATATTGATGGATAGGACTTTCAAAACATTAAGGGATTATGAAGAAAAGTTTTTTGTCGGCTTGAGTAATCTCTTTACGAAATATAAAATAATTCCTTTCAATATTTTTATTTCCACGGCTCTCATTCCTTGACACCACACGTTTAAATAATCCAATAATAAATTCCGCATCTACATCTACCTTCCAAAACTAAAACAAAAGGATTACATTTCCACCTCATTAGTAAGTACACAGCACACTTCAGCGACTAGTGATAATGCCAGGGTTTATCTCGAGTACAAGCGAAAGCAATTAACTTTATCAAAAAGTTGCAATTATAACAAGTGCCACTAATTATGTACAAGCGATGCTATCGGTTCTAATAAATAACACGAATAGGAACTACGTGAAGATCGTGAGAAAAATTCTTGTTAAAAATACTTATTTATTTAATAAATATCGTTAAATTTTACAATACAATACAATAAACTTTATTGTACACCAAAATATGTAGTAACAATTTACAGGAACTTAAATCTATGGGTACAAAGGCATCTATGGGTTAATTTTGATCGTTTTAATCCCGTGGAGGGTCGATCCGGTACATACAAACTAAAAAAGATATCACTTTTTTCGATACAAATTAAAAAATGTTTTTTTTTCAAACTCTACTTAATATCCGCGTGAACGAAATTATATTATTTAAGTAAACTTCAGCTGAGCGAGTTCAATGACTTGAAGGTTTTTTTTATGGTAGGTAAAATCATCCAATGATAAATCCCGCCCTTGGGTGGGGCGGGAAATAGTGTCAGACTCTTACTGACTAAAAACCTACCCTGCTCCATTCTTTGCCTTTGTCTCAGGGCCCCGGGTAACAATGATTTGAAGGTAGTTGTCGGTCGTTGGGTACTAACTGTATTTTTAACAATACAGTGTTTAGTGAACATTCCAATCTATTATTTATTTAATATCCCAGCTTACAACCTTTACACCACGACTTAATCTCAGGGGGCTTACCCTCGAGTTTAATTCCGATCGGTCGACATTGGAATTGTGACGTTAGGTACTCTTGAATTCGATGCTAGCGCCAAATTGGTTTAAAATTGCATGACCACACGCTAAGCCCAATCCCCATTTTACTTAGTCTCCCAAAAAGGTCACGCAATTTGGTTACTATCAGAGATATTGCTCAAACGCGAGCTTATCCATAATAAAAAAAGAACCATCAAAATCGTTGAGTTCAATATCTAACAATACAATCATTGTCATACGCGATTTTTATTTATCAGAAGATATAAATACACTAACTCCATTCCTTATAATTACTACGCATTCTTTCCCCATATAAGGTCAAAAGACAAATGTCACATGGTAATGAACAAGCCCACACATTAGTCACCTGGACCCCTGCTCACCCTGCAAGGCAGTAAGCGACATTCCGCCCGACTTGGTCTTGACAACATTGATAGAAGTGTAGTTCTTGAATGTGGGCGCGGACATAAGGACCAACTAATACGTTTGTGTTACAAGAAACTGATCCGGTTTAGCAAGAGATTGAAAGGATTTTATAATACGTAATTACTTTTAATTGTAAGGGGTCAACCTCTTTTTTAGGGGTCCGTGCCTCAAAAGGAAAAAACCCTAATAGGATCACTTTGTTGTCCGTCTGTCTCTCTGTCAATACCCTTAATCTTAGGACCGCGTGTAGGTATCGAGTTGAAATTAAAATGGTATATTCAGGTCTGCAGTCCTTTGAAGCTGTAAACGAATCAAACTCCTAAGTTAACAAAAAAAAAAGATACGGACGTTTACGTAATAAACGTACATTTCGACACTCTCAAGGGAATCAAAATTCATAGGGACAATTGAAGAAATACGGGTCGTTTTTCATCAGTAAGTCTAAGAGCGGGTTTCTGAATTGAGTATTTTGAGTTAAGATCGTCTCAAACCATGCTTATATGCCAAATTTTGACAGGTTTGGAGGGTAAAGTAGAGTTTGAGTAATTCTCAACTTCAAATGCTTAAATCAGAAATCGGGGGTTACAATCCCCCTCGCTCCGTAACAAGACGTTATCTAGTGATTTTCTACCCTCAAAAAAAGTCCTGCTGAAGGTCAAAGTATTATATTTTTCCTATTATTACAGTAAAAGATAGGCGTTTCTTTTCTTGCGTTAATCGTCACGTTTGTCAACACCTGCAATCTTTTATATCACACACGTGAGGCACACGTGACGGCGTGAAAATGAGCGAAAAGATAAAGGTTATTGAAGTTTCCAAGTCAAGGATATCGGTATTAGTGCATTCTTTTGTATGCTACTTATTTCTTATTGCATGTTTTGTTACCTTTATAAATCAATTTGCCTGCTGCGGTTTTCCCATTCGATTATAATTTGAGTGTCTTCAAGGCTAGTGTGAATAGGCTCATAATAAACTAGTACGCCTGACCATCAACGATTGCATCATTGCTTACTATCAAGTGGGATTGCCGTCAAGCATTATTTTATAACAAATAAAAAAAATCTGGCGTCAAATGGGTAGTACGAAACCACATTGTGCCTTACAATTTTTGTTCAATACAAGGATTTTAAGTATATCGAAAGTTCGATTAATTATATTAAAATCTGGTATCACAGTGTTTGATATCGAACTCCTCCTCGAAACGTTTTGATTTATTTTTAGGTAGTTCTGAGAAAGTCGCATGCTATTTTTTACCCTCCTTCCCCCAACCCCCATTTTTTTCTTTGTTAATTTATACGGCGACTACATTTCGCATCCGCGTCAGCTAGTATATATATAGGGTGACTGGTAATTAGTGGACGAACAAACAACTTTTACTATGGGACCAATCAAACCTGAAATCGCGAAAAAAAAATCTTCACTAAACACCAGTCACTCTTTATACTTTTGATATTCAACTTGCGCCTCTCTTAGACCTATATGGGCTTTCATTGTCCATTAAGGGACGAGTCCCTCTGACGCTGGAATACACACTAGTCCAGGGCATAAAATCACACCACATCTGGAGCCCTCAACCCAAGAGTGCGAGGGACAACTGGAACGGTTTCAGTCATCACGAGTGTGGCAAACCTCTCCAACAACTCCAGGATGGAGGGTTTTCTGAAGACTCCGAGAAAATGTAACAACGTAACGACAATCAAAGCAATCAATCAAATAGGCTTGAATTCAAATCACACTCATAGGACGTACAGCTGTGCTAAGGAGTGGAATTTCCTGCTGGAGTCTGTGTTTCCTGATAGCTACAATCTTGAGATCTTTTAGTCAAAAGCGTATAGGTTACTTCTAAGTAAGCGTGCTCCATCGTCGATCACATCGTCGCTTTCTATCAGGTGAGATAGTGGTCAAGCGCGAGCATGAGTTTATTGTCTAAAAAATAATGTTTCATTCAGGTGGACTATTGACGAAGTATATTGTGCTATACAATTTTTTGACTCCATCCTCATTGCTTCGGCAGTATAGCCTATCATCGGATGTTCTATCGGTTTACTTTCCAAACAGAATCTAAGTACACTTACCAGAGACAATCTCACAACCTTTTAAAATATTTCTTCTATAAACATAACGAAGCAAAGCTTTGCGGAAAAGGGAAGTCTATAGCACGACCGGCGCACGTCCATAAATAGTCACGGACACGCTGGATATGGTCAGAATTATTAAAGTAATCTAACTGTTATTATCTTCCAAACTTGGTCATTGTAAATTAGAGACTGTTTTTATGATCCGAGGGTTAGGCGAAGGGCTATGAATGAGAATGTCACTAACTGGCTTGTTGATATTAATTATAGTGTTGAATAATGTAAAGGTGTTATAATATTTTTCTAAAAGGTCTGACACGCAGTGTCTGGTTTGTGACTTGTAAATGAGTATTGACAATTATGGTTAAATCTCTGTGTGATCGAGTTTATGGTTGACTAATCGTAGCTGGTTTAACTTCAAACTATCTGAATTTCATTTATTTATATTCATTATAGTTCTAAGGAATGGTGTATCTCTTTTACTCAACTCCTCTTTTTCTATTTACAGAGCGTCTCGACCAAGATGATGGTTGTCATATGGAGAAGAACGATCGAACCGATACACACGTCAGCTTGAACACCGGCCTGCGCAAGACCGACTTCTCAGACACCTTCTACGGAGGCAGGAAGCCCAGCTCCATCGACGAGAAGTCCAACAGAGGCAGCCCTGACCGCGTTGTCATCGTCACAGAGAGCAACGATTCTCCCAGCAAGAGCCTCCGTGCCACTCGGGAAGCCTCCCAGTCTCCAACAAAAACAATAAGAAGTCGCCAAGCCAGTCGTATCCCACACTCGCCTGTCAGAAACCGGACACCTAGCCGGGGGAACACACCAAGCCCGAAACACAACGCGAGTCCGATTCAGACATCACCAAAACTAACGCCGAAATTGCCGCCAACTGCCAGAAATACTTGGAGTGGAAGGACAGCCCCCAATCAGGCTAAAGCAAAAGCCAGACCCACTTTGGGAGCAGACACGTTTGAGAACCCGAATAAATCTCCCAAAATGAGGGCTAAGACCCCACAAACTGATGCCTTCAAGAGGAATTCTCCTCTGAGAGCCAGCAGCGCTACTCTTAGATCCCCACCGAGCCAGAAGCCTCTGAGTCCTTTGTTGGAACAGATCCTAAGGTCAACAGAGACAGCGAAGGATGATGCAACAGTTCTAGAGAAAATGAAGGAAATTATTAGGACATATTCAAAAGGAGACGATTCTCTTTCTAGAACTAGTTCAAAAGACTCAGATTATGCTGATTTTACTTCAGCTTGGGTAATGTCTGATGGAAAATTAGAAAGATCTACTAGCACGAGGCAGTTGGCCGCTCCCAGGAAAGACCAAAGGAATGGACCCTCTCGGATACCAGCCCCGGTGTCCATTGGCTGCAGGAGGTCCACATCTACGTCACAGTTCCAATGACAGGAGTCGGGAGAGAGCGTGTCCACGCTGACCAGTGATAATTGAACTATTTATAATAGTGGTTACTTTGTGAAGACAGGTTAAATGAAATTGGTGATCGTTCAGTGAAGGATTGCTGCTATTTGGCGTGAGTGTGATATATATGTGACCAGAAATGTAAGGACTTTAAATCGCATATCTTTGTATATGTAGCGATAAGGGTTAAGATTATGAACGGATTAGACAACGACCAGTCTCAAGTGATTTGCCCTGGTATTTTCCAAGATAGTGAGCCTCCCAAAATTTTGTGGTATTAACCAATCTGGGTTTGATGTACAGAATTAGTTAAACCTCACTTTTGTGGGTGAAAAAGTCAAAAGTCAGGCCTAATGGCTATGGGTACTTAGCTCATGAGACTGGTTTAAACTCGGTTTCGACTTAAACTTTGACTGAAGCAGTCAATTTGTCCAAAACCTGGATTACATCAAACGTTAGTTAGAACGTAAGTTAAAATGGTGTAATCCGCCCATGAATTATGACGATTTAGAATTTTAACCTTAGTTTAGTACTAATTATCGATTAGAGAATTTGTACTAACATCTTTAACAACACAATGGTAACAACCATTTTGAATTTATCAAATTTTTCCATCTATTTGCTTATAACAACCGATTTTTATGAATTGTAGAGTTTTATTAAAAAATAATAATTTATTAAGAGAATATTAAATGATCGGCGACATATAAGTTTAATTTTTAAACAAAGCCTACAATTATAAATTGATTGTCTGAGATTAGACAGCTAAAATAGCTCTTTTCATTAAAAGTCGGTTAAATATGGTGCTAAGCAATAAAAATGTTAGCTTTTGTTGTTTAGTTATTGTTAATTTAATTATTTTGGCTAAATGCAATCACAAGCTGTTTACAATTTGTAGCCCTAAGTTAGATTAAGCAATTGTGAAACTTGGCCCCCACATTTATTTTGGTTTTTAGTTCACAAAAATGGACCAAAGTTTATTTGAAAATTGGAAAGTAGAATGACATTTTATTGTAGATAACACGGTAAAATAATTCAATTGTGTTTTTTTTTTTATGTCCCAGAATAAACTTTGGTACAGTCTTATAATAACCCCGTGTGAAATATTACTATTTGTAATATTTTCGAAAAAAAAGTACTCATGTACGTTTATTTTACAAGATGACAAGTTTTAGTTAAGATTAAATTTTAAGATTAGAATTACATTTTTTATAACTTCCCGGTAAAACTTTACTAATTAATTAAAAGAAAATTACTTAATTATTTGACATTTGAAATTATGCATTTAACGAAAATATCATTCCAAGTTTGGAGTAGCCGGGATACACAGCAATTTTTTTTAAAGTAATCTCATTTTGTATAGGTTGTGAGAGGTTAGAGCTTATAAATAAAATCTGTAGTGTTTTTTTAATAAAAAAAAAAATAGCTAATCACGTAGCTTTTTATAATAAAACCAAATGGTAAATGGCATTACGATTTCCAAAAAAAAAAAAACTTGAACATCCATTTTCATACCTCATTGTAATAATACATAAAAAATAAAATATTTTTGCACAATATTAAGGAAACAAAAAAAAGATAGATGTCACTAGTTGCCATTAAGCCGTCCGATTCAAAGTGAAATGTAGTGAAACATACATAGTTGTACATTGGCATCGGTAAAATGTTATTGTGGCCATATTTTTTCATTTTTTAATATTTTTGTACAATATTTTTTTTCAAATCTTAAAAAAAAATATTGCAGAATTGTTTTAAAGTTTTTGTTATTAAAAAAATCATATGGCTAAAATAACATTTTGCAAAAACATTACTTCTACCATTGTAATAGATAATTTAATGTAAATTAAATTAATGATTGAAGTAATTATTCTATAAGTAAAATATCATTACGATTTTTAATCTTTCGGTCTCTAAGCAGGCCCTTATTAAGATGTCACAAATGTTACTTCTATGTTGTAATACTATGCTTATGATAAATGTCATGGCTATTGTACGCAATAGGCAAGATTTGTCCTATACCATACAATCCATAATGTTATGTATTGAATATAACTATTGTCTTGATTCTTTTTGTAATGTTCAGCCCATAACGGGATTTTTTTCTTTATATTATTTTTCGTCCAAACCTACAAAATGTTTATAAAGCTCAAACCTTCAAAAATGTCATCTGTTTACTTAAAATAATAATAAAATAATTTATAATAATTATTTTGGTTTTATTTTATAAATAAAAATATACAAAAAAAAAACAAAAAAAAATGGTAAAGAAAAGAGAAAAGTAAATAATAAATGATTTAGTAAACAGATGACTGTACATGGACATTCTCAATTATTTTATTATAAAAGTTAATAATATTTATAATCTTTATATCAAGTGAGGATGTTCATCACAATTTAAGTGATTTATGTAAAGACATTGCTATACTATCATTAAAAAAAAAACTATAAATTTAAATACTAAAAAGAGCAAAAAAATAAATAAAATTAAAGGCTCCTCGAAATATTAATATATTAATCGGCTGCAAATCGTTTTTTTTTTTATGATAGTGCAACAATGGTAAAGTTTAGAGGCTAAGATTTGAGTTGATTTACATTATTTCTCTTTGACGTAATGTTACCAGTGACTATGCCATAGATATCTGTTATTATTTACGGAATAAACAATACGTTTATCTTATAACCTTGGATTTTATTTCACCTCACCCTTTTATTTGGAGGTAGGAAAGCATTTTCTTTGTGTAATTTATTTCATCACCACTGCTCTCAAAACGGTGAAGAACCATACCCTCTCTTAGAAAGGAGGCCTGTGTCCCAGCAGTGGGAACATTAGAAGGCTGATGATGATGATGATGATGAGGAAAGCATTAAATAACTTCTCCCGATCTGGGTGAAGCAAGTTCCTGGTGTATCAGACACAACTGATAAAAACCCTGCATCTGTTTTCCATCCTGCCTTTTACTCTCCAGAGTCATGGGAATTCTTTCGAGCATTCCCGCAGTCTTATGTACCGTGTACAAATAGAAAGATCCAATTTGCCAGTAGAACTCGCATCAGAAATGAAGATATCCACAGAAGAACCTGGTTTACCGACGTTGCCCGAAGAATCGCCAAACTTAAGTGGCAATGAGTAGGGCACATTGCTTGCAAAACAGATGTTCAATGGGCCAAAAGGTTTTGGAGTGACGACTACGTACCAAAAGACAGCGTCGGAAGGCCTTTCATAAGGTGGACCTCTGGTGAGGGTTGCGGGAATCCGATAGATGCGAGATGCACAGGACCGGTCATTATGGCGACACTTGGGGGAGGCGTATGTCCAACAGTGGATGTCTTTCGGAGAGCGAAATGTTAGCGGTCATGAGCCCAAGGAGGCACTCTCTGGGAAGGTATGAAAATGCATACCAGGGCCCTGGAACCAAGGCAGGGCAGGAACAGGGTAGGTTTTTAGTCAGTAAGAGTCTGACACTATTTCCCGCTCTACCCAAGGGCGGGATTTGTCATTGGATGATTTTACCTACCGTAAAAAAAAAAGGAGGCACTAGGTACATGACTACATAGTATAAAACCAAGTCGTTTCCCGCTGTCTGTCCCTATGCATGCTTAGATCTTTAAAACTATGCAACGGATCTGCAGTCTTTTTTAATAGATAGAGTGATTCAAGAGAAAGGTTTATATGTATAATATACGCATAATATATTTAATATCACCATTGCAGTCTTGCGAAGCTGGGGCGGGTCGCTAGTTATGTATAAATCAGCCTTATAATATTCACACTGCTGGGGATTTAGGCCTACTTTAAAGATAGAGCATATCCACCACGCAAGCCTAATGCAGATTGATCAATGTCACATGTCTTTGAAGGTTTGGTTCTAAGACATGCCGGTTTCCTCACGATGGTCTCCTAAATAGTTTTAAAAGCAGTGCTGATAAAATAAATGACACAAAAAAGCGCCTGCTTGAAATTTAAACCCTCGATGTACTACTCGTAAGTTGAGGCTGCTACCACTGGACCTATAATTATACTTAAAAACACCAAAGCATAACACAAAGTGTTTAAATAACACAAAGTGGGCAAATGCCTTCCTTGAGTGGCTGATATTGGCACACTAGTAGGTTAAGCTGGATCCCTGCTTAAAGGTAATTTGAGAAAGGTCATTTGACTCAAGTCAAATTACTTACTACTTATTTTAGTTCAAACTAATTCACACGCCATTACAGCTTACTCACTATAGCTTGATGGTCTTTGATAATTATTATAAAGGGAGATAAGTTATGCGCTGACATCGCAATCAGAAAACCTGGACTCGAAACTCATACATCTATGATCAGGGTCAATATAGTTGCAAACCTATAGTCACTGATAGACAAGGACAGAGATAAGCCATATAGGCACATTTTCATCGGTCCACGTGCTAGAGGCGAGTCACCTGCCTTCCGCTATTTTGTTTTTCTCCTATCGCATGAAACTGAAACACAAGTAATTGGTGAAATGTAATTATGCGACAGGTACCTACAGCTACACCTCTGTTTGACTTTTCGGGAAGTATTGGATTTTATGATAAGAGACACCTTTCAAAGTATTTCAATTCAAAATATTTTCTTAAATTAGGCCTGCGTAGTGCAATGATGGAGAAAAACTGGCAAGTAACAAAAATTCAAAACAGAAAAAGAAATTAGACCTGGCACGAAAGTAAAAACTCATTGGATCAAAACATAAACAAACTTTTTATTTGATTACCAAAGTTTTAAAACAAAAAAATCAGTCTGCCAAGTTCTCAGTTCTGTCAACGAAGAACAGGTTGTCAGGTCCATGTCAAATCCATCCACCAGTCCGTCGAAATTTACCGTGATGGTCCCCTGAAGACACCCTGGGCTCATCCTGACGATGAGCGTGGCCCTACTGCTCGCACAAGCATTCAATACTACTTTCTTCCTCGTCATTGTCTTCGCTGCATTCCTGTCCATAAGAGAGCTCTTCAGGCTGACTAGGCATGCGCAAGGGAGCCCCTGGTCTTGCCTTTTTTAACTGGTGAGTTATTTTCATTCGTAGATATCGAGCAAGTATCAGTGTATTTTTTTCTACGTCCAGGACATTACTGACATCCTGTGCCTCAGAAAGCACATAAAGTCGATGGTCCCGGTTCGGTCATTCGTAGATCTTTGACAGTCGTTACAGGTAGTCGGACGCCAGAAATTCTGACCATCTATGTAAAAGCCCAGCTGAATGCGTGCCAGAGGGTCATGGCAATACGCATGGTGCGAGGGTACCGAACGATTTCCCGCGAGGCAGCGACCCTATTTGCTGACCTACCGCCATGAGATCTGGAGGCAACAGTTCTTGCACAGATGCACGATAAGCGCATGGAGATGCAACGCCGTGCCGAAATTCTGCTGCCGCGACAAGTCGAGGCATGGCGGACAGAGCTCCGGCGGGATCTCATGGTGAAATGGCGTCAGCGACTATCGCAACCACATTCTGGGCACGCCACAATTGAGGCGATAAGGCCCATCCTTGAGGCGTGGCTGGAAAGACCTCACGGCGTTCTCAACTATCGCACGACGCAGGTCCTTACCTAACACGGCAAGTTCGGTAAGTTCCTGTTCCGGATTCGTGCGGAGGAGTCGCCTGGGTGTCGCCACTATGCGGAACACCCGGAGGACACGGTGTAACAGAATTCTCATAGCGTGGACGCCTTAAGCCCGCGATCCCTGCACACCAGGCGCGCGAAGAGCATGAGCATGTGAGGAGGTACAAGCTCGGAATGTGTTTACAACTGTGAAATGCTCCTTTCATGTTACCTTGCATTTTACGTTACAACAGTCGGTACCCTTTAGGAAGCTGTAGGGGCTGCATAAACGAGGGCTGATATCAGATAAGCAGACGAGTTTTTCATTTGAAAACATGTGTTGTAAAACGAAAGGCGCTGGAACGCAAAGTGCAACTGTAAAACCACAGGTAGGTTTGTCAGTTTTTTTCGGGGATGGAAATCGTCATGGATGTCTTACTGGCTCAACCAACCCCGATGTTGCACTTGTACAATTGATTTGAGGGCTGCGGGTCCAGTTTGATTTCTACTGCCTCAGACTAATGTTGACCCGATCGCTGTGTGATCGTTAAGCGCGCGTGGAATGCTATGCGCCACCATCTCGGAGCTCAGGAGATTCCAAATCAAATCTAAATAAAAAACCTAAGGGTGGCATTTTTAGGGTGGATAAGCGGAATAAGCGATAAGAAACTGTCAGCTTCGCGCCATAATACTCCAGACTTAAAAGAATATCTCTCTGCTATGATCGTCTAGATCAACAGCCGAGATCAATGGGTCTACAGCGATTGACTGAATGGCCACCCCTGTTCTATAGGGACCTTAGAGCATACACACAAAAGCATGTTACTAACGGCAGCGGTAAAAACTGCTGCCGTCGACACGTCGATGGCAGTTGGCGGCCGTAAGCTAGGAGGAAATACCCATCATTAATTTAAGATCACTTGTTTTAGATGGCAGCGGAGCCAGTAAGCGAATCTCTGGTGGCAAATTTCTGGCAGATAGCTGTTTTTCTTGTGATCATATTTGCTTGCTTCTGCTCCATCAGGGAACTCATCAGAGCCACCAGGCCTCGGAGGGCTTGCTAGTAAGTATCTTTTGGAATTGTAGGACAATAAAGTAAATAGGGAGTTGGTCTGTCTAAGCAAATGTCCACACAACTTAAAATAATAAATTGCCTAACGATATTCAATCAATCGATTGGCAAAGGTGCCTAAGTATGTCTTCAGGAGTTAGTAATAGCGTGACGGTTGACAAGAAAGAATGGAAGTGGACGTGTAGTAAAGACCCTAAGTACCTAACGCGGGACGAGGGCAGGAAGATGATGCTAATAGCTAAAGCTTAGATATGTCTTTTATGCCTGTTGCAAGAGAACAAGGATCTCACTAGTATTAAATGGAGAATCGTATTAAGCCTAAAAAGTATTTTTATCTTTTCAGATATCTTCGAAAATGGAGTACGACGCCCTAATATTGGGGCTCATTATATACTTACTCCTAATAGGAATATGTAAGTATGATTTGAGTTACTATTCTTTCAGGATTTTGGCAAAAAGAAATTGCAGAATCTGGAAACCAGTTAGTTAACTGTGATGGGCAGTTAGTTTACAGTGCATCTAAATTGCAAATCTACAAAGGCAGTCCTAACCTGCCGATGATAACTCGGTAGTAGGTACTTAGCCAACTTACGGCTCATGTTATTAACAAAATCAATCATTACAATTTCAGTAGTCATAATAAACGAGGCTTTCTGCAAAACAGTTTGCTTGCGAAATGCACAGCAAGCTCAGCTACGCCATGAGAGACTCGACGTGGAGCTGAATGAAAGGAGACCCTCCAAGATAGAGAAGGAACCCATCATAGAACAGCCAACTTATCGAGTAGGTTTCTAGAAATGAATAAGAGATGGCGCTTTTCTCAATGTTCTAGTTGTTCCTGCGCGCAAGACTCTTCAATCGTCACGGTCTCGATGGAGCGGTCTCAATCGACTCCCACAAAATTTTTGCGGTAAATCTTAAAAAATTCGTAAAACTAAAGTAAAACAACATCAAATTTCATATTTTCTTTTTACTTACAATTAAATTATTATAAAATTTATCGTAACTTATTATAACGAAGTCTAATTAAAGCAGCTTCAATAAATACCAGATACTGGAAGGTGTATTTCTTTTCCTCGCTTACCCAAAAGGATTGTTCTTAAATCTAAATATTGCAACTAGCATACAAGTCTTGCTATGCCTACATAGCTTTATGAAGGTAAACTAATCTTCAAGGAATATTTTGTTCATTGGTACTCTGTCAAATATTTCGTTGGTGACATTCTGGAAAACCGAACTCAAGGCCTTTTCGTAGGATTCCTTCAGTTCATTGAAGACGAGGTCCGAATTCGAGTTGAGGAATCTGAAACAAATAGCGTTGATTTTAGATTCAGTAATGTACCAAATGGTATTTGAAATTTGTTATTTCGGGATTCAGAGATAAGAATGGTAACGATTTATGTGCCTGCATGGGCGCTAGTAGGAGAATTTTCAGAGAGGTGCATAACCAGCATCTCTTCTCAAATATTATAGATTTCGTAAAAGCTGGGGAATTGACGAAAGATAACACTAGATTATGTACCTATATCAGCGGGCCTATTTAATATCAATCGGAAAATAGCAGAAGTTACATAGCTATTTATAGTGTAATATCATTTTTCCTTTAGAATTTTTTGTCTGTGTGACATTTGTCGCAGTCTTCCTCGTTTAGGCTGCTTCTCTTTCTTTAATTGGTATAAACTAGTGCTTGACTACAATTCCACCTGATGGGAAGCAGTGATTCAATCGTTGATAGGGAAGTGCACTAATTTATTGAGTGTCTATCCAATCTAACCTTGAACACACCTAAATTACCTATGATCAGACGGGAAGACTGCAGCCAGCAAATTGTTCCAGTCCTTCGATGTACGCGGTATAAACGACTAGGTAATGCTATGCTATGCTAAAGGGGACTCACCGTACGTCGTGTTGTCCAATAGTAGAAAGGAGATGGCGGAATCATGTCATGCAATTTTCGCGCACACTCTCCAGAATTCCGAAAAATACCGAAAGGCTGGCTACCCTACGCCCTTCTGTGACTTACCGCACTACTGTGAGGCTTTGTAGATTGGACATAAACAAAAATCTGGATAGAATCAATCCCTTCGCACCATCCTACCTAATGGTAGGAAGTTGGTGGTGGTTGTTGGTTGGGATATATCCCATATTTAGCAACATTACTTTACTTGGCCATACCATCTCTAATAAGGCTGGCTTCGTGATTTTGGAGATACCTTCAGATGTCACTGGTTACTTACTCATTCATGTTGTCACCGAGCACCTTGTCTCCATTGAAGAGGTTGGTGAAGTGCAGCAGCACCCTCTGTGGGATGAACTTCACCCTGTAGTCCTTGATGTGCATGTACGTCTGTCCGTCACGCACCACCGGCTCTCCTATCAAGTCGTGTTTCACAACGAGGTTCACTGGAACATAAAGATTTTGGTTTTAGGTTGGTATTATTCTTAGAGCGGGTTTCTTTATTGAGTATATTAAATTAAGAACTTCTTAAATCCTACTTTTAATGGCAAATTTTAATAGGTTAGGTTATTTTTTAGGTTAGGTTATTTTTTAATAGGTTAGGTTGTTTTTAATATCATGCCGATTTCATCACGCATGCAGAGATGGAGGTGCTTTGCATGCAAAAAATTTCAAAAGCCGTCCCGCGTGCATAATGCACGCTTTACAATAAATACTGGTGTGAAAAGGACATTTGCGGAGGTTACGCATGAGGAGCAAATCCACATGCGTGATGAAATTCCCACGATATTAAAACCACCCTTAACGCTTGTTTACGGAGTCTCGGCGCGTTGGGCGTTCGTCGTACATTGCAGCAGTGGGTCGCGTCATCGGACGCGCAAACACAAACATATTGCAATGTTCCACGACCGCCCAACGCGCCGCATCTCCGTAAACAAGCCTGTAGTGTTTGAAAAATACTCGACTTCAATTATTTAATCAGAAATCGTAGGATAGCCAGAGAAAGTTGTTTCAGTACCTTAAATTGGCTGTTTAAATGGTCTATGTATTTGAACAGCCAAGTTATTTGTTAGCAAGGTTTTTTTTATGGAAGGTAAAATCATCTAATGACAAATCCCGCCCTTGGGCGGAGCGGGAAGTAGTGTCAGACTCTTACTGACTAAAAACCTACCCCGTTCCTTCGTTGCCTATCGCGCCAGGGCCGGGCCTACCTTTCGGAAGCTGACCCATGACCCAAGCAGGCTTCGACCCTGCCTGCCTGCAGCTAGCAGGCTGGGCCTCTACCATTTGCTGACAGCTCCTTGAGGCGCGCGGGAACAGTACGCGCCGTCGACGACTTGGGCTCGGTCCGGTCGGTTACCGGACGATCGGACAGCGTGCTACCCATTGCACACCGTCTGCAAGCCCGCGCCAACGGTAGCCGGAAATCGGGATCGGAATCTGCCCTGCCTGATACGGTCGGCCTCCTCCTTTGCTAGCATTACTGCTTTGTAGAAGGAGGTGACCGCCTGCCCTCCCTCCTCACTCCGGACCATGGCCTGAACCAAGGCCCGGAGAGAGAGATCGCTGCCGCCGATCGCCCCCACGAGGATACGGCGATGCTCCGCCCAGGCGGGGCACACCTCTACAGTTTGCTCCACCGTGTCCTCCGAGTGTTCCGCACAGTGGCGACACCCGAGCTAATCCTCCGCACTAATCCGGAACAGGAACTTAGCGAACTTGCCGTGTTAGGTAAGGACCTGCGTCGTGCGGAAGTTGAGAACACCGTGAGGTCTTTCCAGCCACTCATCAAGGATGGGCCTTCTCGCCTCAATTGTGGCGCGCCGTAAAAAAAAACATGTTTTCGAATTTTTAGTTCTAGGATATACCGGTTTCATCACGACGTTTTCCTTTACCGTTTAGAGAGCAGTGGTGATGAAATAAATTACACAAAGTAATGCGCCTGGCTGGGTTTGAAAACACGACCTACAACTTATAAGTCGGGGCCGTTACTACTCGGCCACCACCGCTCTCAACCACGCTTTACTTTAAGTTATTTACTTCATAAGTAAGTAGGTACTGTTAATAAAATGGTGAAGGAAAATATCGAGAGAAAACTAGTGTCTTTGAAGCAAACCTTCGAAGACATTTGTGACATCCATCAATCTGCACTGCGACCGCGTGGTGGATTACGGGCTATTCCAGCTCGTTTAAATGAGGCCTGAGTCCCAGTAGTGGATAAAATGTAGAAATAATGGGTTTAATCATGGCATGGTACATTCCAAAAGGCATATTTCTTTTTCAAATCTTTAGCGGAATATTGACTAGATAGAACATAATGAAGATAGAATTTTATATTAAATTCATGAGTATTATTTATGAAGTATGGTGTAGAATAGGCTTTAACTTCGCTGAACTTTTACTTCCTCTACTACATACTAGATGGCGTTATATTATTAGTTATTTTATTTTTAGCTAGATGGCGCTAGATTATTAGTTCCTTTATTTATTACTAGATGGCTATACTTAATTAGTTCTTCTATATCTCACTAGATGGCTCTCATTCTATAGTTCTGCTATTCCCTCCTAGATGACGTCATACTTACCCATCGTGATGTTAGCGATACCCTTTCCTTGTATCGGCAGCAGAAGGATCCTGCCCCTCATGATGTAGTCAGCGATGAACTCCATTTTTGGCGTGATTGAATCTGTCCTGAGTCTATAGTTTTTGAGATCAGCCCTAGAAAAAAAAAACAAATTTAAGTTATTTTTTATAAGTGTAAGAAAACAGTAGGTAAGTACATAATGTGACTGCGGAGCTATCTGGTATAGGTATCAATATTAAAAAGTTATAAATTATAACAGTTATCATTAATCTTTTTACAAGTATGTACCTATAGTCAGATACCTAATTAAACTCTCAAAACACTCGGTACAATTTTTGCATTGATTACCAAAATTGTTAGCACAGGAATTCAAAACAGTTTAGGTACCTACTGCTAAAGAAAATTAAAGGTTCACCTATTCTTTGACACAAGATGATGACATTTAATATCTAGATTATTATCCCAGAACTGTCTGACCAAATTATCTTATAACCTTATGTTTTCAGTAGTGTCTTATCTGTTTTGAATACCTACTTGTGTGCTTGTGGAACTCTCCCTTAGGCAAGTAACTGGTGAGAAAGGGAACTAAAACTAAGACATTCCTTTTTTTATATTGTTGATAGGTTCGCGCTTGACCGCTACCTCACCTGATGGAAAGCGATGAGTGCATTTACCTAGAAGTAACCAATTCAATCTTGACTTAAAGATTCCCGGGTTGTAGTCATTAGGAAACAGAATCCAGCAGGGAATTTCATGCTTAACTTAAATTTTTATGTCTGTTTTTATAAGTATGTTTTGTAGAATATTATTCTAAAGCAGAATCATAAGTGTCAGACACTTTCCATGGGCCAAAACTTCTGTCAGACGCTCTACAGCTCCACAACAAATAAATGATCTTTATAAGTAAGTAAGTAATTATTTTACATATTGTCTGATTTTTATTAAATATTTTCATTTCATTTCATTTATTTTCATTTCATTTATTTATTTATTTTCTCTTCACAATAGGTTTTCTGATAGTTAACAATGTTTATGACGTAAAGACTATAATTCACTATTGTAAGAGTCTGGTGCCTGAAATAGGTTTTTGGAAAAAAATACCTGTGGTACAGGTCACCAGGGCCTCCCCTCAGCAAAAAAGATAGTATAATATAATTTTATTAGACGACCTTGAGTATCAATAACACCACTTATGGTTAAGGAAGATCAACACCGGTAAAGTGGATCAAACATAACAAGGGTTAAGCGAAAATAAAAATAATAATTTTAGAACTAAACTTAAAATAAACAAAACTAAAGACAACACAACAACAGAAATTTCAGTGCATGCAGAGTAGGTTATTGGTAATGTCCTGTGGGATGTGTATGTGAATATAATAGTGTGTGGGAGCGAGTATGAGGAGTAGATCAGCCATGGATAAAAGGAAAGATTAAATATGATTTAATATGTTATTAAGGTAACTATTACAAAGTTATATTTCAGTAGTCAGACAAATTATAGGACAATATTGTCAGACAGCTCTGGAATCTTAGTCTATAATCAAAGAAAAGGTCGGTAATCTAAGATAACCTAAATTCCTAGTTAATTAAACTGTTTTAAATGTAATAAGGAGTGATTAAAGAGAAAATAATTTACTTGTAAAGCGTGAGCACGGAGTCAGTGAGCCCGTGCAGCTTGATCTTCTTGTACATCTGTGTGATGACGACCGGCCCGGAGCCCGAGTCCACGTTGATGCTGTCCACGTGCAGGGGCTCCATCTCCGGGACTGATAGCGAAGGGATACCTGGAAAAAGAGAAGCAAAGAAGTCAAAAAAAGACACAGGGAACACAAAAAACCAACTACCAACAGCCTCGCGGGCTTGCGGACGGCGTGCAATGGGTAGCACGCTGTCCGATCGTCCGGTAACCGACCGGACCGAGCCCAAGTCGTCGACGGCGCGTTCTGTTCCCGCGCGCCTCAAGGAGCTGTCAGCACACCGAAGAGGCCCAGCCTGCTAACTGCAGGCAGGCAGGGTCGAAGCCTACTGTGGTCATGGGTTTATTTCCGAAAGGAATGCTCGGCCCCGGCACGATAGGCTACGAAGGAACGGGGTAGATTTTTAGTCAGTAAGAGTCTGACACTACTTCCCGCTCCGCCCGAGGGTGGGATTTGTCATTGGATGATTTTACCTATCATAAAAAAAAAAACTACCAACAGCCTAATTATGAATAGAAAAGTTACGGAAAAATGTATTATAAAGCAAAATACTATTATGCAGCGGTTTTGGTTCCATTCAGTCTTTGTAGGATAAACAGTTAATAATTTTTGGAGATACGATGGCTATGGACTGCATTTATGGTGCAGTTTCAGTATTTCTAAATGAAATACATAAGTAGTTACCTACTTAGCAAAGATTTCTGAATAAAGAATTATAAGTAAGTAGAGTATTTTTGTTGAACTTTAATGTTGCCTGAAAGCATTATTCACCCAAAATATTTATTTTAGAAAATCCATAGTCCATTAGTGATGCGCTTTGGATACCTATTTGAGTTTTAACTATCAATGTAATCTTAATTCGTAACAAAAAGTAAGAATGTAAGTGAGGAGTGATGGAATGCATGTTACTAAAAGAGTTCTGTTATACAATTATTATAAAGCCGAGTGTGCACATGACGGTTGAACGGATTTGTATGAAATTTGGAACACAAGTACACCATGTCCTAAATAGCAGGACTTTTTATCTTAGGAATATGTAGCTTTGGGTCTTATACGCGGACAAAGCCGCTGACAGCAGTTTAATATTTAAGATTGTGAAAAATATTTTATTCACAATCTTAAATCTATGGGTACAGCGGTGGTCTTATCGCTGACAGCGATATCTACCAGACTACCTTTGGATGGACTGTAAGATCCTATTTTAAATGGGATTTAATTACTAATAAGCTTTCATAATATCTATTCCAACCCAATATTGGAGAATCGGTTCAGCCATAGGCTTTGCAACGTATCAACTGGAATAAAAAAACCGGCCAAGAGCGAGTCGACCTCGTATAATCTACTTGTTGTATCGAGCAAAAAAACGTGTATGGGGTTAAACATTTATTTTATTCAGTTTTTTAGTACTTGTTATTGTAGTGGCAACACATCATTTGTGAAAATTTTAACTGTCTAGCTATCACGGTTCGTAAGATACTGCCTGGTGACAGACAGATGGACAGTGGAGTCGTAGTAATTAAAAAAATATTTAAATTCCAGGCAAAGGTAAGATCGAGTCCAAAAATTTCTTACGAATTCGTTAAGAAGTGATTGATTCATTTCAAAGACATTTCGATTTGTCTCATGCTCATCAAAATCGTGTGTCCCAAATGAAGAGATGCGGAAGGTGAGTAGCATAAAACATGTGTTGCGGAAGGCGATTTAAAAGAATGCGAAGAGCACGTGCGATGTTTACAAGTGACTTGTTTTACTGTTAAATCATCAAATACGTAACGGTGTGCTCGTCTTTTGTTTTGTGCAACTAAGCATCAATTTATTGAACGAAATTATCCAATACTGCTAATTATTACCTAACTTGTATAAAACGTTCGTTAAGCCGTGAAAACTATATTGTTGCTATATTAACAAGATATTTGGTGTCTTTTTTTTACTCTTCGCGTGACCAGAGGGCTGAGATTTTCTTCGGTCAACGAATCAGGATTGCCATCCAACGTGGCAATGCTGCCAGCGTTCTGGGCACTTTTCCCATTGACATCGATGCGGATGAATTTTTTGATACCCTATGAGCTCTTTTTCTACCCGTTTGTACATTTTTGGTTTGTATATATACATCGCAAGTTTAATAGAAAACAGAACTAACTCATAAAAAGAGGGTATTTCAAAATTGAATCTTATTTTTAAGATTAAAATACCTTCTTTTTTGAGTTAGGCCTCTTTTCTATTAAGCATACGACATGTTAAGCTGTAATATTTGTTAGATTAGATGTATATATTCATTTATATTATGTTAGTTACTTTATTGAATAAAAAACATTTTGCTGTCTTCTTATTAGAATAAAAGTAATTTAGTATTTCCTAAACTCACTCACAATACACTTGTGAATAAACATCGCGATTTATTTTGATCTCCGTTGAGGTTACCCCCCATTTTTCATTAGGTGGGAAATAATTCAAAGACTTTTTTCGAACGTGGGCAAAGCGAGTGGAGGGTGTGCCAGACTTTTACTGGCTAAACCCACTCCTGTTCCTTCTTTGTTGGGGGGCCACTTTGTTAGGACCCGGGGTTTTCTTTCGCACAACCTTTGGCCCCAGAAGGCTTCGACCCTGCTGGGCCCCTACGGTTTGCTGACATTTCTTTGAGGCGCGCTTGAACACTATGCGCCGTAAGTTAACCCCCATGGTGAAGCTGAATAGTTTTTTTGTTTGAACGCGTTGATCTCCGGAGCTATTGGTTCAAATTGTAAAATTATTTTGGAGACTACATTATCGAGGAATATGCACGCTATGACCCATGGGAGCGCAGCAGTAACCAAAGAACCGCGGGGACCGCTATTCAGTTATATTTCTAACTAGCTTTTACCCGCGGCTTCGCTCCCCTCAGCTGATTACCTACACTAAGGAATGATTTGACAGTTGTTGTCATTTGTCTGCGGATTCGAAAATTATCTCAAGGGAACATAATACCAGGATAAAAAGTACCCTATACTATGATTTTTTATTAGATGAAGTAAAGTGACAGCAGTGGACAATGCCCAACTGTCAAATAACAATGCCCAATTGTCAAACAACCATTGTTATAGCTGTCACTTTACTTCATCTAATAAAAAATCATAGTATATGTGTTATTCTATGGCATAGTCTATCTGTGTACTAAGTTTCATCGAAATCTGTTCAGTATTTTTTGCGTGAAAGTTGAACAAACATCCATACATCCTCATACTCATATAAATTTTCTCGTTTATAATATTAGTAGGATTCAAGTGATATATGACGGTAATCGTTTTCTCTTGTCCCAGTAATATTTCTTACCTTTCTTCATCCTTCTGAGTGCGTCGGGAACAGCCATTTTGAGACATTCGTTTAGTTTTGCGTCCTTTTGTCTGCATCTCGTGAAATCTTCAGCTGTAATCAAAGAAAGAAAAATTTGTTATGTTTTCTAGCTTTTTATTTATCAGGAACCCAGACATATAACTTTTTAATAGAGACCGACTGAAGGTTCAGTTTTGGTTTCGGCAAAAAATCTTGTTTCGGCTTGAGTTTCGGTCAAAAAGAGCTGATCGAAACTAGCGTCTTTGAGTTGACGGATAATACGATATACCTATTGCCCCTCGCCCACGGCGAAGCGCGCGACAGCATCGCTACTAAGGCCGTGTTTACGGAGACGCGGCGCGTTGGGCGTTCGTCGTACTTTGCAGCAGCGGGCCGCGTCATCACTCGCGTAAACAAAAACATATAATAATAATAACACATGTCTTGATGTGTTTGCGGATGAATGGAATGTGTAAATTTTTGTGAGAAGGATGCATGACTGAGTTACAAAATATTAGTTTTAATTTAAATAGTTTAATTGGCTTCGGCCGTTCTATTTAAATAAATAAATAAATATGGCAATGTACGACGGACCGCCCAACGCGCCGCCTCTCCGTAAACAAGTATTTAGAAACTTAACGCGCGTTAGTCCCATTTGCAACGCGCTATAAAAGAGATACCAACTCGCTACTAACGCGTTACAGCATCGCGACAAAAAGTCACCGTGGGCGAGGGGACTTAACCTGACAGACTAGTTCATCGTAATTTACATCCGTTATAATTTCTATATAATCGTCAATTTATTCGATTATTCAATTCTTTATTAAGTATAGGTATCAAAGCATAGAGGAATCGTTTATCTTGTTATAGTCACGTAAAGAAGAGGGATAAACGCATGTTACTAAAAGGGTTATGAGTGCACATGTAGATAGTTGAAGAAGGCTAAAGAAAAGATTGAGTAAAGGGTGACATTAAAGAAAAGGGATAGCATGACGGGTGACAGGATAGTTTGGTAGAAAAACATACATGTTCCGCCGACCCTAAGTAACACGAAATAAAGACAGGAAGATGATAAACTTTAGCGAAATTTTTTTTTTTTTTTTTTAGTTTGGAACCGAAACCAACAGGTGGTTTCGGTTTAGGAGACGGCCGAAACTGGAACAGGAGCCGAAAATTCGGTTATAGTGTCGGTTTCGGTTGCAAAACGTGTTTTGGTCGGTCACTTTTTACCCGACTGCGCCAGAAGGAGGGTTATGTTTTTCGAGAGTATGTATGTATGTATGTTTGTATGTATGTATGTATGTATGTATGTATGTATAATTGTTTGGCACGCTCTGCAGCCTGTACGACTCGATGGATTTTAGCTTGAGAGGTGTCGTTAGATTTGTATTTACTGTGAGAGTGACACTGGGTATATCAAAACAAAAAAAAAAACAAAATGGCGAATTTTTGGCGCCAAATTCAAATATTTGGCACGCTCTGTGGCCTGAACGGCTCGATGGAGTTTAGTTTGCGAGGTGTCGTTAGATTTGTAATTACTGTGAAAGTGATATCGTAAAAAAATAAAACTAAAAAAGTAAAAAATAAAAAATGGTAATTTAAAAAACTAAAAAACCCGACTGCTTTTCTGAGTATTCATGAAAAAGCCCTAAAACAAGAAAGTCGTTGTAGCAGTCGGGACCCATTCTAGAAAGTCAGCCGTCTAGTCAGTAGATCTATGATGTAATGGGTCCCGACTGCTACAACGACTTTCTTGTTTTAGGGCTTTTTCATGAATACTCAGAAAAGCAGTCGGGTTTTTTAGTTTTTTAAATTACCATTTTTTTGTGTGTAACTTTTAAGGCAGGTAAGAGTATATCTATATCTATCTATATAAAACTAGTCCAGCTTGCGGAGCGAGACCTAGTGTCTCTTTTACTTCTTACTCTTCGTGGACTTTAACTGACTATCCCGTCTGCATTCGTTCAATTGTCCTTTGCGTTCTAAGGCTGCAGACGATCTCATAGCCCTGGCTTCACTTGCACACGAGCACAATAAGTTATTAGCGGGCTTTACACAGTTACCCTTTCATGCATGGAACGGTAGTCGTGTGCGAAAGAACGCGCATGTGAAGGTGTTGAGAAGGTATGAGAAAGACCATTAGTTCAGTGCTTGACGCTCTCATCAGTCGCGCACGCATTCATGTGCGCTCCTGAGAACGAGCGATAGAAATAAGTACAAACTTGTTTTTTTTTATCAAAATCAACATCGAAGGCATTTTCAAAATTAGAAACTTTTCTTTAATGGAAGGGGAAACTATCCAATAACAGTATAAGGAAGCAAATACTGAAATGTGACGTCACCAACATTAGAATAACAAAAGAGATAGCGAGATATTCCTCCTCAAACCAATATTTGTAATGCTAATTGTAAATTGTTGCATAATTTAATAACCAATTTTGATGTTGTATTCAAAAAAACAGTTATTTTTAGTGCTATTTATCGTTTTCAGTTAAGTTGAAAAAAATAATTTGTAAAGGATATAGTTGACTGACCAGTTGGTCTAGTGGCTAGTGGCCCTGACTGCTAAGCCGGAGGTCGTGGGTTCGATTCCAACCCTGGACAAATTGTTTATGTGATCAGCACGATCATTTCTGTCTGGTGTAATTTATCAGAATCAGAATAGTAAAAATAGACCAATTACAGGCACTTTTGAATTGTCAAAATGTCTGTTAGTCCATAAAAAAGTGAAGCTAAATTGCACGTTATCTATAATATGTATTTGTATGTATTTAGAAATATATTAAGTATGTTTATCAATTGTCTAGTACTCATAACACAAGCTCTGCTTAGCTTGAGACTAGTTAGTGTTGTGTGATAGGTAGTTATGGAAGACCAACCACGGTTGGTATTATTACTTCTCGAACGAATTCTTACACAAGGAATATTTTATTTCTCTACTCCACATCAATGTCATCACTGTCATGTCCTTGACAGAAAGTTACTCGTAATTTCCTCCATCCATTTATAGAATGGAAATATTTATATTGATATCTGTTACCCAACGATTATGGAATAATTCTGCCGGCTACATATAGTTTGGCAACTGCCGACGCCTGTGCTGACCTTGTAACAAATAGATGGCGTGCAGATGTGACAATACACCGGCGACCTGCAGAAATACTAGTTTGTCCAGTCTTTTAAAGAAATGTAGGTAAACTGTGTTGTGTGCGGTCAAGGTAGGAGTTGTGTTGGTCGAAGCTGAGGGAAGTTTTTAAGTGAATGCGTTTCGGAATTTTAAATGAGGTGGGTGACCTATGTCAAGGCGTTACAACAATACAATTTTATCATCATACATATCAACATATTCATCATCCAAAGAAGTATTCTACAAAAAGACTACGCCATAATTATAACCATTTATTTGTCAGAACATGGTAGTGCATGAACATGTTCAAAATAAAATATCATGGTCTAAAATTTATAAATAAAAATACAAATAGTCAAATTTTTCTTTATCACACAAATATTGAGCAAAAATTATTAAGATGATTAAAATGATTATATTTAGAAAAGTCAAAATAGAAAAAAAACAGCAATACTTCTATTTATTTTCATAAAAAAAAATACAAAGTGTCAAGTAATATCTTTTCGTTAGTTACCATTTTAAAAATATCTTTTTTATGATTTTTTAAAATTGATTTTGTTATTATATCATAAGTTTGTACTATTTTTTGTATAATGTATTTCAAAGTATGCATTCTTCCAGTTACTTGACTGCCAATGCCAGGCTTTTCACTATCTACCTCGTTAATTTACTATATTTTGGAATTTTTTAACTTTTCTTGTTTTGGTCAAAATGCATCAAGAGTTTTCCCTGTCTTACCGTCATTAAATCAAGAGACTGTTGAAATTAACAGTTAGTAAGTTTTATTGTAAGCTATTGTTACCGTACTATCATTTACTATAACTTTGGGCAGGTCATTAATATAAATTAAGAAAATTAATCTGCCCAGAACACTGCCCTTAGGTACGCCAGAGTAAATTATAAGTTCTCAATCAAGGTCTACTGTCTGGCTTTTGGAACTTTTTTCTATGTGCTCGTCGTTGAAGATGTTCACAATGATAATCCATTCCAAAGGCTTTCAGCGCTACTAATATAGTAGTTTCAAATATGACTTAATGGTAACCACCTCAGCCTTTTTCAGTTTCATTCTGATTAGGTATATTTTCATACAATTCTGTTAGATATTCACAAAGATGAACATGACCAAATTACACGATACCCATCAAAGGCTAGACCGTTGTAAGCGCGTAGATACATATATGTATACATATGATTTGTTCCTTTATATTGTACCTTTATGCAAAGGGAGCATTGTGTTCCATTTCCATCACATTAGTGGCCTTTTTGGGAGAAGTCATCAGCATTGAGCATGTTCTATTGTGAAAAATAGATTGTTCCAAAAGATGTTACAGAATAATAACAGAATGCTATTGTCTCAAGGTAAAATCATGAAACTCCGCGTATATTGCTTCTAGTTTCAAAACATGAGTTACTTTTGGATTTTCTACCTCACCATTAGGATTTGGTATTATTGTATCACCATGTATAATTTTAATGTCACAAACAGGTACTTGAGTGTCATCATCTTGCGTTAGCATAGCATCAGCTTTATAATTTTTCCACTGCAGGGTCTCAGGCCTCTTTTCTAGGAGAGGGAATGGGCGTCTTGCGTTACTCTCCAGTAACATGTGTTTCTTTTTCTTGTGGGTTCCTTGACTACGAGTTTTAAATCACAGTCACTTTAAATTGAGCAGCGATTTTATTTTGAGCATTTATTTCATCATTATTCCTCTCAAATAAATCTTAGAACCAAAAATTAGGAAGCATATAAAGCAGGCCTGTCTCCTAGCAGTGGATAAGTAGTAGGCAAATTTTGATATTTATGTCACTTAAAAGTCAAGCCCTTCTTCATTCTAGTCATAATATTTGACATATTGGAACTTCTGCAACGTCCCTACATGATGTAGGTAATTCGTGTCATCTGACATATGAAATGCAGCCTCCGCTAGTTAGTTGTGCAACCATCGTAGCAACTGCAACAGACAGCAACGTGCAACTACAACCGCTCGTGAAATAATTGAGCTGTCAATTACATGAATTAATCTAGATGTTTGCGTACAAAATGGGACATATATATGTAGATTGTCAAATTGTACAATATTTTAAGCAGATTATATTCTTATCACTATCTAGGAATGGAAAATGAAGTGTAGAACGGGATTTGAGGAAGGCTATGGTTCAGTAGTTGGAGTCTTTGGTGAATAAGTAGTGAAAGCAGACGAAGAACCCAGATGTCAGGAATTTAGGAAATTTACTTTAAATGTTTCAGGGTAAACTTTTTGGCATTTAAGTCATCTGAAAACAATCGTCGTCGTTGGTGTCGTGGATGCAACCACGAGTAATCTATGCTTGAGGTCCGTTTTTTTATTTTTCCGCTCTGGGTGGAGTAAACAAGTTAGACTTCAGTTAACTAAAAGCCTACCCATGTTCTTTAGTTGCCCTTTGCGTTCCAGACCTACAGTTTTTTTTTTTAAATACTGAGGTATTCTGGCTGAGGCCTTTGGAGGCAATTTTTTTTGTATTTCAAATTTCTGTAACCGGTTCTAGAAAATGTGCTCGCCCCTAATAGAGAGACTTACACATAACTAGCAAAATGTTTTTGTTTGTGTGTAGGTATTTAAGTAGTCGTGTACCCTGTGTGGGAGAGTAGAGTGAGAAGGACTGTCAGGGTCCTGTTGACTAAAAGCCTATCCATGTTCCTTAGTAACCCTTTTCGTTCGAAGGCTATGGTGACCCTTTCAAAGACTCCCTCAGTCCTGGCAGGCAAACATGAGTTCTTGGTTTGTTTGGCAAGCAGTGTTATTGGGTTTTTTATTTGTAATTTCTGTAACTGGTACTTAGAGATGTTCTCGCCCTCATGAAACGTATTTGATTGTATGTATGTGGTAGTGTACTTCCGACTAATGGTTCGCAGGATACGAACGTGATTTTATGTTATTTAAATTGCGTAATATGTTATTTATACAAGTTACTTAACCAACTGAAGTCTGACTTTTCCTTACTGTACCGATCGTGTTTGGAATTTAGAACCAACTTGTAACTTTACCTTCAAACTGGACTTATCTAAACAAGGGCTGGCAAGTTTGCCAATTATACTCATTTATATACTTGAAATATGATGGTAAAGATCTTAAAACACAATATACTTGAATGATTCTTCATTTATGCAATTAAAAGAATGCAATGCTTTGTGTTCGTTAGTCTCGCTAAAACTCGAAATCGGCTGGACCTGTCTGTTTGTTCTGGCTGATCTCCTCGTAACGGCTGGCCCGATATTCATTGGTAATAGCTATTTTTATTTTAGAAACAGAATTAGGGTTCGCAGCAAAAAAAAAAAAAACTTGAAATTATGATTAAATATATCATGGTATTGTTTTTTTTTACGAGTTTGACGCTAAGTAACGGGTATCACTTTGTATAAAATATAAGTTAACATCAATCAAAACATTGCGTCTTCAGATCGTAACTTCTAGTAATGTAAGATTGGCGTAACTCTCATTTTCCGAACAGCACGTCGTAACATAATTATATTAATTTATAAGCTCATTAACCTGCAGAAAGGCCAAGGCTGATCCAAACTTGGTTGTACACAAAATGGCGAAACCATTCAATATTATTGACACTTCATTCAAAATTAACGAGTTTAATACAAACATCGAAGGACTTGCAAGAATTTGCCTGCGGTCTTCCCTTCCCTGATTATAATTTAGGTGTCTTCAAGGCTAGAATGAATAGGCTCTTAATAATCTAGTGCACCTCACCATCAACAATTGCATCACGGTGCACCATCAAGTGAGATTGCAGTCAAACACTAGTTTATATCTATCATTAAAAAAAACAGTAATTGGTACTAACTATACTTATATATGAATATGTTTTTTTTTTTCAGATACATGAGATTTTCGAATAATATTCTTTTTTTTTCTATTGTAATGTCGAACAAAAGTGGTCGTATTTTGTGTCATCATCATTTCGAACAAAAGACTTCCATATACCATCTCCCAAACTTCGGTATATTGCTTAATTCTATATTCCTTACATCCAGCTTTCGAAATCATCAAATATAGTATCTTTGTATCGATAATAAAATTTAATTGTGTCGAACAGATTGATAATTAAAAATTATATTCTTCTTAAAACTAGCTCAATTTCAAATTCCAAAAATAAATAGCACTTAATAGAAAAACAAAAGAAAATAGAAGCTAATATTTCTAATATTTTTTTTTTCAATAAGTTACAATAAACTAATCACAGTTCCTAAACGGAAGTGATGAAAAATAATGAAATACATTTTGTAAAAGAAACAATTAATTAAAAATTCAAAGAACTAGATGAGTTACCAAACCTATAAAACAGTTAAAAATAACGTTACTCGTAACGTAATACTATCGTAACTGCATATTATAGAAGTATCGGTAACGTTGTGGAACCGTCGGCGCCGAATGAAAGGCCAAGGTTACTTCGACGAGATGTGTAGAAAGACTTGCATGTTGCTGTCTCCGAAACTGAGGAACTGGTTTCAGTGAGGTTAGTAATTTATGGTAAACAGATATGATTGTAATCTATATTGTTCAACAGATTTACATAATATAGGCACATATTTAAATTTCTGAATTAAGAAAAAAGTAGGATTTGGTCGATTGTTTGATTTTGTGTTTGTAAAAAAAAAGTAAAGAACTTCCTATTCATTTATTGAGGATTACTATTCTTTATGGCATAGTACGTATTACCAGTGATGATATATGACTCCGAATCCTAGTCACTCACAATGGGCTTCACCAGAAGCTTATTTAAGGTTACCCAAAGGACAATGAAAAGGGCTATACTTTGTCTTTCTTAGCGTGTTTGCATCAAGGGTATATATAATAGGGTACATAGGTCGCAGAACAGATGGTCTACGACGAAGAAAGGTTCAAGAGTTTCTACCACATATCGGAAGACATAGCGTTGGAAGGCTACCCAAAAGGCAGAACGATGGTGAGGTGAGAATTGCGGGAACTCGATGGACGTGAGACGCACAGGATCAGGAGGACAGGTAGGGAAAAAAAGAAAAGGAGTCATTGATGATTTCACAAAACAGTGCTACTTTTGTCTTACCTGGATAATAGCATGATTCCTGTGTTAATGGTCTTTTTATAGACATTGCGAGAAATGCTCCTTAGAAGTTAAGTGTTCTATTCGTAGAATCATAGAGTAGATAAAAAGGTTTACTCTAGGGTTCTATACTAGGTCACCTTTTAAAGCATTAATAGATTAGGTACGGAGATCATATATATATTTATTGTTGATAAGTTCGCGCTTGACCGCTATCTCATCTGATGGAAAGTGACGATGGTGTCGACGATGGAGCGCGCTTACCTAGAAGTAACCTATTCATTCTTGACTTAAAGATTCCCAGTTTTTTTTAATTGATTCTGAATTATATTTATCTATCTCGTCGTTTGTAATTGTTTTTGGCTAGACCAGGGCAATGACATATTCTCTATCAAAGGTTACCCATGGAACCTTAGTAGGAGAATATGCCGTTGAAAGTGAAAATATATCTAAAGGTGCCACGTGGTTAATTTAAGAAAAAGAAATGATGATGTTATTAATTTAGTTCTTTGCATTATGAAATTTGTGCAGCAATCCTAATAATCTTTGTTCCTTAATATGGTAATGTGATTTCTGCTATTGCAAAGCACATATTATATTCTAAAACTCTCTTACACTGGTGTGCCCGAATGATTTTGTTGCTTACTGCAGCTGGCTGGCGTATCATAGGTGCACAATCCCTAGTCCTGTCTGTATTCGTATTAATGTGGTAATTTTTTAGTTACCTATCGATCAAAATTCTAGTATTACTATTACAAAAAGTAATCTTTAATTTTATACCACTTTTTGTTTTGTCTATCTTGTTCTTACTGCCTGCATGTAAATTGATTACATTTAAATATTTTATGGTTACAGTTATTACCCATTCTTCCTTTATACGAGTATCTATAGAGTCGATTTCTTTAACTTAAAGTTCATTGTATCTTCAATCTTTGTTTTCAAATAGTTTAGTCTTCAAAGCTTCTGTAACACGATATTTACCACAACATTTATCACTAAGGAAGTTATTTTAGCAATAACATTATCGAACAGGAAGATTTGCTACCACCACTTCAAGAAGTTCACAGGCATTACCAAACCAGTCCATAAGTTTAGAAACCCAGCATCGAAGCCATATCGTGGGTCATTGCGAGTGATTTCGCAGCAGTATTGGTAAAAGTGGTTGAGAAAGAGGCGCCAGTCGACCTTCGGAGCCACTCATGAGCTTTGAGCAACGGTTGACAAACAGACAAATATAGATATTATTGCATGTTGCTTTTGTACAGGTTCTTAGGTTAGTGGTTGCAGCTGAGGTATTCGCCGGCGCAAGAGCCGGCTTTGATTACTGAATTCAACATTGCTTTAATTTTGTTATACTAGTTAACCGTATGTATTTGTTAGCGATTTACTATTATTATTATTTTAATAGGACCAATTTCAATTTTGTTTTTATCGGTCATTGTAAATTCTACTTGTTCTTTAATTGACAATAACGAATTCGATTTGTTTTATTGATATAAACTAGTGCTTGACTGCGATCCTACCTGATGGTAAGCAGTGATGCAATCGTTGATGGTGAGGCGTACTAGTTTATTAAGAACCTATTCACAGATTATTGTGATTCTTGTTACGTTGAATAAATTAAATAAAAAAAAAAAAAACAAATAAACAATTCACAGGCACTTTTGAATAGTCAAAAAATCCGGACAGTCACTTTTCTAAGTGAAGCCTAAGTCCTAAGTCCGTATAGTGTAAATATTTTCTGGCCGATTATCTTATATTACGATGTTCCTCAATCAATAAACTCGATTTTAATCTCTTACCTAACAATCGCATCATTACCATAAGTAGGATATAAATAACAGGTATTTTTTTTAAATTTGTTTTAAGCTATTGCTTGACTGCGATCACACCTGATGATAAGCAGTGCTGCAATCGTTTATGGTGAGGCGCACTATTTTATTAAGAGCCTATTCACTCTAGCCTTGAAGACAGCCAAAAGATGGATGAGAAGACTGCCGCAGGCAAATTGAACTATTTATTTAATTAATCTGTTGATTTTTTATGTTCCTGGTGAGGGTCACGCGAATCGATGGATGCAGGGAGCCCAGGCCTGGTCGTTGTGGGAACACAGACTTTGGATGATGAACTTGTTACTTATATCCCACAGCTGGGCAAAGAGCTTCCTCTCCCTTTTCCACGTACAGCTATTCTCTATAGATCGACGCACACGGGCCACTCGAAAGCCACAAACTGGCACAAGAAGCTAGAAGAGGCTACAAAGGCAGCTAAAGCGTGCGACAGCCACTTGTGGTCGGTGGCTGCTACTTTTCTTAAGCCATGAGCGCAGTTTTCATATTGGACTCTGACGTAGAATGTTTAATAGCCCGAGTGGCGTATGGTGGCCGGTGTAGGCCACAAGAAGCGAGTAGCGACGATTTGTAGCGTGTGGCGGCCACTTGCGACAACCATGTGTGGTGAGACCATATAAAACAATTGCTTCTGCCAGCCGTTTCGCCCGCGTGAAAGTAGATAGATAGATGTATTCTTTATTGTACACCAAAATAAAATTATATAAAGAACTTAAAATTAATAGGGTTTTTTTTTATGGTAGGTATCCAATGACAAATCCCACCCTTGGGCGGAGCGGGACGTAGTAACCTACACCGTTTCTTCGTTGCATATCATGCCGAGGCCGGGTATTCCTTTCGGAAGCTGACCCATGTCCCCAGCAGGCTTCGACCCTGCCTGCCTGCAGCTAGCAGGCTGGGCCTTAAATTAATAGGGTGTCACAATGGGCGGTCTTATCATTAAAAACAAACTCTTACAGACAACCTTTGGTAGATTTCACCATACAAACTTTCAGCCCCCGTTTTCCTCCTTTTGGGGTTGAGTTTTAAAATCAGTTCTTAGCGGATGTCTGCACCCTACAAGAAACCTACCTGCCTAAGTTTGTAGGTGTGATAGTTTCTGAGATTTCGTGATTAATCAGAGAGTGGTAATTCGCTTTTATATAATAATATATAGCTATGGAAACTGCAATAAATATGCCGGTGGTGGCATTTTGTGGTTATGGCCGGTAGCCCGTGTGCAGCGGCCCTACTAATGCAGGCAAAGTACAAGCGTAAGTGCTTAATTTTCTTGTTAAATGAGAAGTCGTTTACATTATCGGTCGAGGTTAGGAAGCAAGCCTGACTCGTCAAGCAGGGCTGACGACAAAATGCTTGAGATAATGACCATACAGTGTGACAACTCAGCATCCTTGACACAATATACACATACACTCACTAACTATTAGCCGCATGCAAATCGAGAGGATCCATTTTGTTGCTTACAGTCTAGAAAATTGTAAACTGTAGCCGTACTGCAATTTGTATGGCTTAGAAATTAGTTGTATTTTGTCTATGTAGGCCATGAAAGAGATGTAAAGACGAACTAGACAGACTTTACCACAAATGGAAGTAGACAGCCGGACCCGCGAAAGGCGGAAGGAGTAGAGGGAGATCTTTACCCAGGAGTGGGTTTTTTTTATGGTAGGTAAAATCATCCAATGACAGATCCCGCCCTTGCGTGGGGCGGGAAGTAGTGTAAGACTCTTACTGACTAAAAACCTACCCTGTTCCATTCATTGCCTTTGTCCCAGGGCCCTAGGTGACATTTTCACATAACCTTTGGCTTCAGTAGGCTTCGGCCCTGCTGGGCCCCTACCCAGGAGTGGGATAGGAAATAGGAATGACTAGAAAGAAAGGCAGTTCCTAAATGTTCTGTTGGGCAAACAAACTTTCCTTCGTTCTTTTTCTATGCACTCCATCAGTTCTACCAGTGGATAAGAACCAAACTCTATAAGTAGGCACCTGTCTAATCTAATTATTATCATATTATTATTATTATATTTAGCCCGAACTGTCCCACTGCTAGGCAAAGGCCTCCCTCCATTATTTCCCATTATCACCGTTACTTGCTTTCTCGTTCCAATTCTCAAGAAAGACATCCAGTTCGTCCCGCCATCTCCTTCGTGGTCTGCCGCGGCCCCGAGTCGCTGTGTCCGGGCACCAATCCTGTGTTTTATGGGTCCACACCTCGTTAGACATACGGCAATCTAATAGATAGTCTATATTTTATGCGCATCTCATCATTATCATCATTTCAGCCGAAAGAAATCCACTGTTGGAAGGCGTACCCCAAGTGTCGCCATAACGACCTCACCCCCTCACCAACATCACCTCATCGGTTTACCTTCTGGGATGCCTATCATCGCGTCTTCCGGTACATGATCGCCACTCCAGAACTTTTCGTTCCCATCCTGTTCTACGAGCAATGCGCCCTACCCAATGCCTGCATCTGCTGATTCATGAACCTCCATTCTTATTATTTAGTTCAATCCTGAGGTTAATAGGGAATGTTCCAACATTCCAACGTACTTTTTAGTGGTTGGAGCCAATGACATACCTCTTAGTGCTATCAAATTACATAAAAATAAGAGTAAGTACCTATCTCCAAAGGGAACATTTTTCCGGGATATAGGACAAGTATCCTATGAAGGTATCTACTATTCTACGAGAGGTCTACCGTCTAGCATAGCATAGCATAATCAGCCTTTTAATTTTCTTACTGCTAGTACACAAGCCTCCTCTCTAAGAAAGGGAATGGGCCGTAATCCACCACGCGAGCCCAGTGCGGTTTGGTGAACCAAACCAAAAATTCGAAAGCATGTGACGTCTGCGGATGTTTTCCTTCACCGTTTTGAGAGCAGTGGTGATGAAATAAATTACACAAAGTAATGCGCCTGGCTGGGTTTGAACCCGCGACCTACAACTTGTTAGTCAGTTACCACTCGGCCACCACTGTTCTCACCCGTCAACTAAATTTTATTTAAATCCATCCAGCCATTTGATGTTGAACGAGTACAAACAAAGAAATTTTTGCCTTTAAATATTGATGATATAGAAGTGTGATTTTCCTCTTAACTCTTTTGTCTAAACTTGACCATTTTTGTTGTTAAAACAAAGTCTATGCCCAAAAATCCTTCCACACATCTTTAGTGCAGGTCAAGGCATGCAGCGCGGTGACCACTGCATGTAAATAGTTGCATTGTATCGGCTCCAACCTCATTTGTATGCGCAGGAGCATCGGCGCGACCTTGAGCGCCCGTCGAGTTGACCCCGCGGTTATTGGTTTTATGTGACTATGGAAGACCACACCGGCGGGTTATTAAGGAAGTTGGATATCAAAGGTGTTGATGACAGGAAAAAAATAATGGGATCCTTGAATGTTCCTAAAGCAAGGTCTTCAAAGACGATTTTCAAGTTTAATTATTACCTTTTTGCTTTGATTAAATCAAAACAGCGGAAGATAAGTGACTCGGCTGTAGCGCGTGGACTGCTGAAATTGTGCCTCTGAGGCACGATTTCACATCGGTCGCGACGATTATACATTTGGCGGCTAACGCTATTTCGCTCGCACGACAGCGCCGGCTCTTGTCTCTGTCCTTGTCTATCAGTGACTATAGGTTTGCGATGTGTGAGCTTCGAGTCTAGTTTTTCTGATTGTAATGTTAGCGCGTACACGCTTTCAGCAGCTGGTATTCGTAGTCGAGGTCTTGGCGGCTGGGGTGTGAAGATATCCGTTCGTCACCTCCTTCTCTATCATTACTGCTTCACAGGAGTTGGCGTCCATCGCCCATTCCTCCTCGGTCCAGATCGCAGCCTGAACTAGCTAGGCGTGAAAGGTCACGGCCGGCGATCGTCCCTACAGGATTCTGCTGATGGTTTTGTAGTGATATTTTTACACCCTTTATTTTCGGCACGCTATGAACTTTCATCATGACACAATAGCCCGGTAGTTAAGATGAAGAGGGAAGTGGCGAAAAAGTACCAACGTAACACCTTGTTACTTACGCACTAATAGAGGGCTTCTATTTATCTAGTGAAAGCATATCCCGAGGTTTACCGAACAGCCGCAAGCAGGCGCTCGAACACGGAAGCATGGTCGCGATTACATGACCAACTACGTAAGTAGACAGTATTTGATAATGCAGTTATGTGTGTTGGGCCGCTGGTCTATTATAGCGTTTACTACTGTTTGATTATAATTTAGAATTGGTTGGAGTAGGGAGAAAAATGCGTACTGAGATGGTGGCGCGTAGTGTTTCACGCGTGTCTTTCTTAAACGTATAACAAGGATGAAACCCACAAATATTTGGCCAACTCTAGTACGGGGTGCTGGAAGTGAAACTTCACCCTCAGCCCTCGAAACAAGTGTATGAGGGAACATTAGAGTGGTATTAGTAACTATACACCGTTAAATTTTGGTCGTTTTAATCCCGCGGAGGGTCGATTCGGTACATGAAACCCTATCGATTTGTAAAGATAAAAATGAAAAATAAAGTCCCTTTTTTTTAAACTCGAATTAATTTACGTATGTAGGATATTAATTTCTTCAAGTAAAAGTCAGCTGAGCGAGGCCAATGAACTGTAGGTAGTTAGTACGCAACTACCTACAAGGTCATTGACTCGTTTAATTAAAGAAATTAACTTCGTATACGCGTATATTAATTCGAGTTTTAGAAAAAATGTACTTTATTTTTTAATTTTATCTTTACAAATCGATAGTGTTTCATGTACCGAATCAACCCTACGTGGGATTAAAACGACTAAAATTTAACGCCGTTATAGGGCCGTTTAAGGGCCGTTACCAATAATAATAATGATTGTAAATAAATAATATGATAGGCCAACAGTTTGTTGGAAGAGAGTGTGGAATTGGATAAATGAAAATTCAGTGGGATTAATCAAAATTAATTTTATATTACCTAAGTATAGTCAGCCTTACTCACAACACCCAGTACGCGCTCATTATTATTTTGTTTTTTTATTTTTTGTTTTAGGTCATGCCAGTTTTCTCACGATGTTTTAGTTCACCGTTTTTCACCGTAATGTGCCTGTCTGGTTTGAACCCGCAACCTACAACTTGTAAGTCGGTTTCCACTGGACCACCACTACTCTAAACAAGAATCTTTTTTATATTTTATTCTTAGCGACTGCCTATCAGACCTCTACAACCCAGTTACTGGGGAACACGATACTTCTTGGATAGATTGACTTTTGACTAGCTTTTCGTGCTTTCCTAGGCTCGGGGTGTCAGTAAAATTCTGAATAAACTTAGAAAAGTAGGTACATACGGATTGCAAATGAATTGATGAGCAGTTTCGGTTGATATGAAAATTATTTCTATTTTTTTTAATTGTTGATAGGTTCGCGCTTGACCGCTATCTCACCTGATGGAAAGCGACGATGCGGTCGACGATGGAGCGCGCTTACTTAGAAGTAACCTATTCACTCTTGACTTAAAGATTTCTGGGGTTGTAGCCATCAGGAAACACAGACTCAGAATTAAAGGAATGCAATAAAATGAAATTATAATACAATATTATAACATATATGACTGGCCTGTTGGTCTAGTGGTTAGTGACCCTGACTGCTATGCCGGAGGTCGTGGGTTCGATTCCCACCCAGGACAAATATTTGTGTGATGAGCACGATCATTTGTTCTGTGTCTGGGTGTTCTTTATCTATAATATGTACATATGTATTTAGAATAAAAGATAAGTATGTTTATCAGCTGTCTGGTACCCATAACACAAGCTCTGCTTAGCTTAGGACTAGACGGTGTTGTGTGATAGTTGGATGGATTATTATTATTATTATTATATTAACACAAAGAAAAATGTAATAAACAAAGCAGCGCGGTACGGCGGCAACTCTGCAGCCGCGCTGCCGTCGTGCGGCTAATTTGAAGGCGCCATAATTGTCTTGCGTTTTGATTGTTTACGTAATATTAAGTACATCGTTTTTGTAATTTAATACTGGCTGTACAATTATAATGTTGTTAGGTAAATAATGAAATATGTATAACCATAACAATAGTACAAATTTTTAAGTTACTGGTATATGTAACAGTTAATATTTAGGTACTGTTTGTTATTCAAAACCCTTATTAAGTTATATCGCATTATCACATAATAAGACAGGGTTTTATAACTTAATATTATTGTTTTTTTAATGAATAGGTATTTTATGTAATTACTACAGTTTACACAAACACTAGAATTGCAGTACCTTTGTTTTAGCTGTGAAATTATCAAATGACTTCTAGCGCTCTGGGTAGAAAAAGAGGGAGTGTCAGACTTTTACTGACTAAAACCCACATGTGTTCCTTCAGTTGCTCCCTGCGCTCCAGGGCCATTGTAGCTATGTTAAACAATACCGCGAAGGCACTAACTTAAATATTTTTTGTGGGCACATCTTTTGTATGAGGTCCTTAATAAATAAATTTTTGGATTAGTTGGATTTAGAGCCTAATACAGAAAATGGTACTCCTCGATATAGCTTGTATTGTGAGGAGGTTCCTGTCTCTGCTGGAGCCCTGACCACCGATAGCTTAGACTCTATTCCTGACACTGGCAGACTACTATTTTATAGTATGCTTATATTTTTTTTTTAACAAATATTTAGAAATGTTAATAATGTATATAATATCTGTAAAAAGACAAATAAACGAATGTAAAAAAACACGTTGAAGTCATCTTTTAGTTTAGATACAATTGCCTGAATATTAGGAATATAAATCGGTAATGGGACGCTTTCGAATAGGGATGTGAAACTAGACAGACATTCCCATCGCCTCTTTAGCTCAGTGGTAGAGCACTGGTCTCGTAAACCAGGGGTCGTGAGTTCAATCCTCACAGGAGGCATCTCTATACCTGCTTTATTTTTTTTTAGGAAATTTGCATTTTTGGTTTTATTATAGTGTCTAGTTTCGTTTTTTTTTAATAATATCACCGTAAAAAAGAAGGTAATAATAATATAAAATTTCCACAACTATCACACAACACCGTCTAGTCCCAAGCTAAGCAGAGCTTGTGTTATGGGTACCAGACAGCTGATAAATATACTTATATATTTCTATATACATACATATTATAGATAAATAACTCCCAGACCCAGGACAAATGATCGTGCTCATCACACAAACATTTGTCCTGGGTGGGAATCGAACCCACTACCTCTGGCATAGCAGTCAGGGGCACTAACCACTAGATTAACAGGCCAGTCAAGGGTATTATACTAAGGTTTTATTTCGAGATTAATATACATCCGTGTGTTCATAATCGTCCTTAGCGAACTTACTGCCGTATTCTATATGCTATACCAAGACTTGGTCTACCCGTATGCCAAGTTTCATCAAAATCCGTTCAGCCGTTCGAATGTTAAGAAATAACAAACGTACAAACAGACACTCAAACTTTCACTTTTATAATATTAGTGTGAAATTGGTTTTATTTCATACTAAAGACAAAAATATTTATTAAACAAAAACAAACTAAAATAATTTATTTGGCCTTAAAATAAATTAACAATCACTCTATTTTAAAAATACTTATTTAAGTAATTTGCTTTACCTTCAAAATTAATAAAAACCTTTACCATTTCCTCTTCGTAATATGGAAATGATTAATATAATTTTTCAAAGTCAAAAGAAATGTTAATACTTAACACGATCTGTCAATGTCAAAGTTCGTTCAATGACATAAAGATAAACAATCTTGAATTAAAATTGATTGCGTTTAAAATCAAGGCGTGTCATAATTTTAGGTCAGTTAAAAAATGGGCTAGCGAAAATGAGCTAGCGAAATTCGACTGTCAAAATTGGGCTGGCGAAAATGGGCTAGCGAAAATGGGCTAGCGAAATAGGCTAGCGAAACCGGTGACGTTTAGTCGGTTGTATTACTCAGCCAAACGTAGCTAAAGTGGATTTTTTGAGTATAAGGTGTCTGTTATTATTTAGTAATGTTGAATTTGGTTAATATAACTGTTGACTTACTGTTAGCTACCAAATAGTCTTTGTGGATTTAGTATCCTACAGTTTGTTTTTTTTTAACGTTGAGTGTGTAACTTGAGTGTATCTTCAAATATGTAAACTAACGTACACAAGACACCAAGTTTATGTTATTGTTAGCTGAAATCTTTTAAAGTGGTCGGTAACTATTTGCATATGCATATAGCCTTCTTAGCTCAGTGGCAGAGCACTGGTCTTGTAAACCAGGGGTCGTGAGTTCAATTCTCACAGGAGGCACAGCGATATGTTTTATTTTTTTATGAATCTTGTTTTGTAAAACAATAAATTGTGTGTGATTCAGGAATATTGATGAGCTATTCGTTTCGGGACAGAAGATTGAATTAATGTAGTAGTTGAATATTCTGATATTTATTTTTTGTTTTCTTTATTAGGTTAATTAAATTATTTTCCTGTTTTCTAGGTTACAAGAATTTATCTAAAGATATTTTTTAAACGCTATATATAATGAACTTCGAATGAAGGCAGAATTTTTTAGAGTTGGGAAATGAACTAAAGACTTCTCGCGCTCTTGGATGGAGCAGCGTGTCAGAGTTTTACAAATAAAACTACGCCTGTGTCCTTCAGTTACACATGCGTTCAAGGACCAAAAGTTTCCTTTTGAGATCACCCCGTTGAGCGCTGATTGTACAACTTGAATGAACTTGAAAAATTCTTAATTATCGTTATTTACACACGTTGTTAAGAAATTTATTTGACCGAAAATTTTGGTTTCTATATTTTTGGTTTTCCTAGACAAATTCAGAAAAAAAATTTTTTTTTTGGTGATTTATTTATTTATTTTATTAAAGGGGGTCAATGCCCCTTTAATGACCATAACATCCCAGGGGTCAGTCCATAACTCGCTTATTTGACTTCCACAAATTCTTTGGGAATATTCACTAAATCTTAAGCATATATTTAATGCGTTTTAACAAACGTGCCCTCACACCACACACACACGAAATTACCGCATAGCTAAGACGGGGAATGAATATATCATTAAATTTTGACTATTTATTACTTTAATACAATTTCCCTGCTGCAGTCTTCCCGTCCGATTATAATTTAGGTGTCTTCAAGGCTAGAGTGAATAGGCTCTTAATAAACTAGTGCGCCTCACCATCAACGATTGCATCACTGCTTACCATCAGGTGGGATTTCAGTCAAGCACTAGTTTATATTAATAAAAAAAAAGTAATATGAGGCCTTATCTGTCTACAGGCTGTTGTCTGCCATGTTTAATAAATATTGTTATTTGTTATTTAAAAAAAATACATAAGACCCAACGTCTTATGTATTTTTTTTTTGTATTTCTAATATTATCGTAAAGTATTTAAAGTAGGTAACAACCTAGTTGCCTGACTATTCTCCGGAACCAATTAAAGATTATATCACTTTTTTTTGTTCATATCACGAAACGTCGGATAAATTAAAAAAAGAGAACGGTTTCTGTTTTATAACAAATCAAAAAAGAAAGTGCAGTTAAAGACTATTTATAAAAAAAAAAGATCAAAAAGGAAAAGTTTCAAGTGCCAAAGTTTATAAATAAGTACTTTTTTCATCTATGTATCTTCATTAAGTACCTACTTATTTCATCTTCTTGCCCTTCTTCTATGTTACTTGGGGTCACCGTGACACGTTCTTTGTGCTTTCAATTCAAGTAAATTAATTTGCAATTAAAAATGAAGGTGATTATAACAATTATTAAAAAAACTTAAAGTCTAACAGACCATGAAGAGCACAGGAAATGCATATAACTTGATATAACCCACACGGTCATTCTATTTCATTTCATAACGATGCATATTACCGAATAACAACTCAAAAAAACATAATAATAAAAATAAAAAAACTTACGTAAACTATTCTCTGCATTCACGAAACTCGTCAAAAAAACCACAAGCAATAATGAATCAAACATTTTTGTTTCTTTTTTATTTTTCACTCTCTGCAACACATTCGCAGTTTTCGAACGAAAGTGACAGTAACCGCGCATGCGCTGTGGCGACTGAGGCGCGCGCGGATCACCCGCCATATTTATTTGCGATGGCGGGAACGCTTGCGAAATATGATTGCTTCTCAATTTCGTCTCATAATTGTTGTAATTTTCCATGGTAGATAGGATTTAAAGACAAATGAAGGATTTCGTCAAGTCATACCTACTAGTTTTATTCGTTATAGGTATCTCACGAATACCAAGGAAGATCAAGTGTTTTAATAATAATTTGATTATAAAAATTATTTTACATCCGTTTGGATTGTGCGTACTTAAAAGTCCCCGAAACGGTCAATTGCAATTGGCAATATTTACATGAATGACAATTTAAATGTATTGACAATTGCTTCAATCGTGTAAAGTAAACGATCACTTTTTGCATCAATCACGTAAATATTGTTAATCGCAGTTATCTCCTTCAGTGTGGACCAAGGTCTAATAAGCCTCGTACTTGTCTTCTTTTTTTTAAGGTGGGAAATTTTCCATTGACATCTCCCGCCCTTGGACGGAGCGAAGGAGGTTTCCGGCTTTTACTGACTAAAACCACACCTGTGTCTTTCAGTTGCCCTTTACGTTCTAGAATTACGGGTTGTTGTGCGGTTAAAAAAACATAGTTTTATGCTCCGTATCGCAGGAATGAAAATATTTAATATAAAAAAACTGGCTTAGAGCGAGTCGGACTCGCGCATGAAGGGTTCCGTACCGTTGACTAGGTAAACTACAGAACTGCCCACCATACACTAAAGTGCAGTAACAGCAAAATCACGATTTCGAGTAAAACGCATTTAAAGTTAAGAATTGATTTTAAAAAATCAACAGAATGTATAAGCAAAAAAATTTGAATGCAGAAAGGTTGTAAAGGCATAGGTTCACACGTTAAAGCAATAAAAAAAAATATATCTTAATAACTGAATTTATTATGGCCATTTATTCTTTTTGGTGCCTATTACTGCATAGCCTTTTTTGTAAAAAATACCATTTTAAACTTAGTAAAATGCAGCAAAAAGCCCTATTACTGCGTTTGGATCAGTTATTTTGTCAAGAAACCCAACTAACAAGCAGTAAGGTCAAAAAAATACTGCATTTTAGTTAGTTTTTTAAGAAAAAAGTGTTCAATTTACTAGTGCAGTAAGAAAAATAGCTAGTTCACATTCTGTATTTAAAACATTAACTGCACTTTAGCTAGGAATAATCATATCTGTGTCATTATGCTATCCAAACTAATCTGCAGTAATGCTGTATTTTACTGCGTGTTAGTCAGTTTATAATGATAAAAGAATGTTAAGTATTCACAACTAAAATGCGACAAGCTTTGATTTTACTGCATTTTAGTTGGGAGTTCGTGACAATAAATTGTATTTTCTTAATTTGCAGTAAAAATAGCTTGTATGGCGGTAAATTTTACTGCGTATTAATTTTTTTTTTAATTTTTTTCCAGAAATATAAAACTATCTAAAGAACTGTAAAATTATATTGCTTACTGCATTTTAGTTATGAAACCTTAAAATTTAATCTGCAGTATAATTTATACTGTATTTTAGTTGGGAAATCACGCCAAATTGTTAATTTTTTTCGTTTGCAGTAAGTGAAAACTGTTAAATAAAAACCATTCTAATAGTCTTAGAAATAAGTAAGTTAATTCAATAGAAAGCTTAAGAAACCCGCTTTCAGAATCACTAATAAAACGAAAAATCACAAAAGGGCTGTTACTGCTCTTTAGTCTCTGGTGGGCAGAGAACAACAACAAAATAGGCAAAAAATGGCGTTTTTTATATGGGAGACCGCCTTAAACGTATATTTTAATTATATTATTTATTATTAAAGTAAAATTACAACTGAGTATTTTGTGAATATTTCAAGTGCTTACCTGTTGTCATTATTGATATCGAGCAAAAAATGGCAAAAAAATCGCTTTTGTTGTATGGGAGCCTCCATTAAATATTTGTTTTAGTTTGGTTTTTAGTATTTTTTGTTATAGCGGTAATAAAAATACATAATTCGTGAAAATTTCAACTGTCTAGCTATCGCGGTTCTTGAGATACAGTCTGGTGACAGACAGACGGACAGACAGCGAAGTCCTAGTAACAGGGTCCCTTTTTTACCCTTTGGGTAACCCTAAACATGAGAACCTTTAAAATTCGGCAATCATTGGAAAACTAATCTTATGAACCGGTTACACAACTAAGAAGACTTTTCTTCAAAACTATTCTACTGCAAGTTAAATTATTTATATATATATTAAAAGTTATCCCTATTTTGCCTCGGTTACGTCATCACGCGTAAACGGCTGGACCAATTCCGAAAAAAAATGTTGTTTTTTATTTAAACTAGTGCTTGTCTGCGATCCCACTTGATGGTAAGTAGTGATGCAATCGTTGATATTGAGGCGCACTAGTTTAATTGCCTATTCACTCTAGCCCTAGCCTTGAAGACACCCAAATTAAAATCGGACAGTAAGACCGCAGCAGGAAAAGTGTTATTGCCAGAAAAAAGTTCTTCGGAAAGAAAAAAATAAGCTGAAACTTACCTACTTAATTCGCGCTTTTGACAGTTCATACCTAAAACAGTACAATGTCTGTCGATTCATCTAGTTTATTATATAAGGATGTTATGAGGTAGACATCTATATACTATGATTTTTTATTAGATGAAATAAAGTGACAGCTATAACAATGGTTGTTTGACAGTTGGGCATTGTTATTTGACAGTTGGGCATTTTCCACTGCTGTCACTTTACTTCATCTAATAAAAAATCATAGTATAGGTACTAATATTATAAAATAAAATAAATGTATTTTTACCCGACTACGGCAAAGCCAAAGGGGGGTTGTGATTTTGACAGGCTATGTGTGTATGTATGTGAATATGTTCATCTGTTCCCTCATAGCTCCTAATCTACTTATCGAAATTCGATATATGAGGACCGTCTTACTCGTCCGCTAAACATAGGCTATGTGCAGACAAAAAGTAATGTGTTGAAAATGAGATAAATGCCACGTTTGGTACCATTTGAAAGAGCTTCACTTGTACATTCCCAAAATATTGTTTTTTAAAATGAACCCCTCTGGCGGACAAAAAGTCATGCATAAAAAAAATATTAAGATAATTATACCGTGTTTGATAATGTCACTAGCCAAGGCTTCAATTCAATTGTGCTTATCAAAAATAGTATCATCAAAATTCAATGTGGCGTCCTCTAACGGTAAAAAAGTTAGTATACACAGTTAAATTTTGGTCGTTTTAATCCCGAAGGGGGTCGATTCGGTACATGAAATACTATCGATTCGTAAAGAGGAAATTAAAAAATAAAGTGCTTTTTTTAAACTTGAATTAATTTATGCATGTGGCCCTCTTAATTAGGCACATAGCATTCAATAGTTTTTTTTGCATTAACTGTCCAATAAAAATATTAGCGAAGGCGATAAGGAATAAACCGAAAGTAGTTTTTTCATAACAACAGGGTAACCAGTTGACTATTTATATCAAAAAGGTCAACATTGAAGATTGTAGAATGCAAGAATGATTATTTATTTGGCAATATAGAAGTTAAAAATAGACAATGCAGATGATTATTGCAGCAAAAGGTAATGAAGATTTAGGAAAGAAGATAGAAGAAGATCTAAATAAAGGGACATTAAATACGTATTCATATAATATGTTTCGATTGTTGAGTAAATAAAAAGAAACAAAGAAAGCTCACCAATAATTAATGTCAAACAATTATAATGCATACGAAACAGTAGCTATGGATAACGTAACTTGTAAAGAAAAACTGAAATATATTTTCTTTTAGAGAAGATACATAGATCTACTCATCACTGGAAAAAATTTGGATCGATTTGGCTGATTTTTACTAATCGTGCTCTAATTGTCAGGACAAAATAAATATTTAAAAAATCAAGAAAGGATAAAAATTTACCCTTACAAAAGAAAAAGTTCACAAAATTATTAAAAAATATAAAAATATTTGGGGTCATATTTTTTGCCTGTCGCATGGTTAGTTTGAAAGATCATTTCAAAAACAATTTTATTTTTTGGAATAGAATCAAAAAAATCTGTCCTGCAGAAATCCAGATACGAGTATAAGCAAATAATTAGTCCTTAGAAATAAATATTACGTCTTTTTTTGCAAACCTACAAACTACTAGAACTAAAATAAGCCCCGCTGTCTTGTAGGAGTTTTAAAATAACTTTAGGTGTCTTCAAGGCTAGAGTGAATAGGCTCTTAGTATAGTGCGCTTCACCAGTTCACGCAGTCATGCACTAATGTATATAAATAAAATAAATGTAACCCGTAAACTTCAGGTTCGATTTTGTTGCGTCTTTGCACACCTAGTAGCTTCAAATGAATGATTCGATCAACAATGGGTTCATGCCTGAGAACCGCAGATTTTATTTGGACCAGGGTTCATAGAAAAAAGAACATTCTCCTTTTTCAAGAAGAATAGGTAGCTACCTAGTAGGCATGAATCCGACACCTGGCACCCGCACCATACTATTATAATGGTGATGTAGGTAAATCATAGAATTCAAATGATTCAATGTCGCTTTTAAGTTGTTATCAATACCAATAATAAAATACTTGTAGGCATTAGTGGCAAGCAATGCTTTTCAATGAACATAAAGTTTATTCCAATTTAAATCACTAATATACAGTTAACTAACTGAATCACAGTAAAACTAATAATATACCTTAAACAAATCCTTGAACACAAGCAACTTATTTGTTAAACCGGAGCAACAATTTTAAACGGCGAATTGCAAGATTGAAATGAGCTACCAGAAATTTCTGTTGACGTTATAAAGTTAAATTATTATAACATCATCGTCCTGTATCTGTTTATAGTTGTATCTTCCATCATCCTGATATTCCTGATAGCCTTTCTGATACTTCAAAGCCAAGGAATTTTCTGGCATATTTCTATTGAACATAGAATTGCCATCGGCAGCTAATTTTACCACTCCAAAGTAAACATATTCATCTTTTTGCCTATTCTCTTTTCTTCTCTCTTCTATTATGAGAGATTCCTTAACAGGGAGGAGAAGAAGAATATCTTGTGAGTCTCCTGAATTGATTTTAACTCTAGCTTGAATTGTGCCGTTGATTTTATCGCCTGACGTTTCCTGTTTGATATCCATTGGCAGCTGGCATTCAACGCAGCGCACCTTGTTATTATAGTCCGTGTTCAATGGAACGGGAAATAAGCGTTCGTTTAGATAAAATCTATAAACGCATTTGTGGTCCTGCAAACTGGTAGCATTGACTCTAGATTTGATTCTGGATTTCGCTGAATGACATTCAAAATAGTTTTTCTGTCGAAATTCTTTAAGTTTTTCTATGTTTACATCGCTGTTTGGGTCTAGATGGCTTTCTGTTTCATCTTCAGAGTCAGAATGTATTCTAATAATGGAGTCTTCAGAAACAGTTCGCATTTCAGGTAGCTCTGTGATAGTGTCTAGAGAAACTTTTTTGGTTATATTGTCATTATTGTTGTCGTGCAGTGATTCCTCGTATGTGTTGAAGTTTTCATTCTTATAGTATTGATGTACAGGTTTCGATGTCTTCTTCGTAACCTTTTTGACGTTGTTGTCGTTTTTAACGCATTTGACGTTCACAGCACTGAGAAGGGTATCAATATTCTTTCCTTTAGATTCGCCATTACCTTTTCCATCACCACATTTCCTGCAGTAGTCTAAATTATTATTATTCTGGCTCTTTTTAGAGACTGTTGAATCAGATTTTGTTGTTTTCTTCGGTTTCACTGAACACTTCTTGATGCTCACACCGCTAGCAACGCTTTTACTCTCAGTGCAAACAGAATTTGGCTTTTTTGATGTTAGAACTTTTTTAGGCGCATTGAAATGATTTTTTGCATTTGTCTGTGAGAATATCTTACAAGACTTTGAACGGGTATCAACTGAGCTTTTAGGAGTAGCAAAACTTGTTATTTTATTAGACATTTTGAAAAAATGAACACAACTTAAATCTATCAAGTCACTGAGTTGTTGTAAACATTGAGTTACCATGGTTACGCTTTGACAACTACAATGCACAATGTTTCCATAGAGTTCCATTTACTTATTTTGAAAGATTTCAAATACGGAATAAGAGGCGTTTTTAAATTAAATAGGTATGTTATTGCAGTCTTAGTTTTAAATAATTGTTTGTTTAGCAAGGACAAGAATCAGTTAGACTATTTATGTTGCCCACTATTGCCATCTAGTAGCGAGTAGCTAAACAAAGACATGGTAGCGTTTCTCCGAGCTGTTGTATAACTGTATTTAGCGCCATCTACCTTGCCCGAGTTCTACTAAAATAAAACAAAACTTTTAACTGCTTTTGTTTTTTTAACTGTTGATAAATAGAAAACCAAACAATGCTGAACAATGATGATATTTATGTTTTGCTCTGATGAGCAAAACATATTTTGGTTTTCAATATAATTTAACTCGAATTATTTTTAGGTTTTATTTAAGAATAATAAAAATATACTTTAAATAATGCAGCTATTCTACAACAGATGGCGCTATAAGTGCTTTGCTTTAATGTGTTTTAGGAGATATTTTTTCCAATATTTACATTATTGTTAGATTAGGCTAGTTAGTTAAAACAAAACGATTAATCTTCAAAATTGCCGTTGATTAGCTGATTAGTAGTACATATAAACACCAAAAATATAGTTACTTAACTGACGGCACGGTTTTGCTCGCATCTTTAATTACTTCTCCGCTCCCGTGGGTTGGAGCGTGATGTAATATAGTCTATATTTCTAAAGCCCTTCTCGATAATTAGGCTATCCAACACTAAGAGATATTTTGAATTCGAATCAGTAGTTCCTGAGATTTTCGTCTTCGACCAAACAAAATCTTCTGCTTTAATATTTGTTTTTTTTGTCGCTTGGTGTATTTATAGCATATCACTACAGAGTTTAAAACAAAGTCGCTTCCCGCTGTCTGTTCCTATGTATGCTTAGATCTTTAAAACTACACATCGGATTTTGTTGCGGTTAATAGATAAAGTGATTCAAGAGAAAGGTTATAATTATGTACAATACATGCATAATATATTCATACATACATGCATAATTACACCCGTGCGAAACTGGGGCGGGTCGCTAGTAATACTATAATTATATTCTCAGCAGCATTAGATTCGGATATATTGATAGCATTTAATTATATTAACCACATTAGCTATGTGATGACACTATGTTACTTAGTGCTTGTTTACGGAGACGCGGCACGTTACGCGGCGCGTACATTGAAGCAGCGAGCCGCGTCATCACTCACGCAAACACAAACAATGGCAATGTACGACGACCGCCCAACGTGCCGCGTCTCCGTAAACTAGCCCTCAGTGTCCCAAAACCTAAAATTTATCCGTTCAGTAGTTTGAGTTTGTCGCCAACAGACAAATAGCCACGGTAGAGGCTTAGTTTTATAATATTTAAGGAAGAATTCCATGATTATTATAAATTAACTTCAATTACGTGTTGTCCAGTTACAGCTAAATAAAGTATATTTATTTCTATTCCTTAATAATTTTCTTGATTTAACAAATAACTTGTCCAAATGCCATAACTTTTTTGGACAGTAAAAAAATAGGAACTTATAAGCTATGTAGCTGAATGACTAAAACTTCGAGGATTTGAGGCGAACTGACAAATGTCTGTTGTCTGAACTACTCAAAGTTATTTCTTCGATAGCATCGCTTATATAGTAGGGTGACAAGAGATCCTGGAAAACGTTTTTTATTTTAGGAAGTAGTAGTAGTGAGCGTGGTGGAGGAGTGACATGAAAGAAAAGAGAGTTAGTGATAGCGTGACGAGTGACAGGACAGAGTGTAAGAAAAAAACGTGTTGCACCGACCACAAATAAAACGGGACGAAGGCAGGAAGGTGATGATGATGAGTAGTAGCAGTATAGTTCTATCTCATTAAAGTATATCTTGTTTGAATGCGTAGCTTTATTCTTCATCAACTCTCTTCTCCCTCAACCCACTTATCAACCCTCATTCTTTCTTCTTCGGGAATTGCATGACTGGATTCTGCCATCTCAATTCCACCATCGGACAACCCGACGTACGGCGAGTATCCACCCTTACGATGTTGAAACGTCTACGGTCCGGACTAGGCATTTCGCCTCTTCGTTCATGCCGCGTATTTCGAAGGACTGGAACAATTTGCCTGCTGCGGTCTTCCTATCCGATTATAATTTGGGCGTCTCCAAGGCTAGAGTGAATCGGCTCTTAATAAACTAGTGCGCCTCACCATCAACGATTGCATCACTGCTTACCATCAGGTGGAATTGCAGTCAAGCACTAGTTTATAACAAATAATAAAAAAAAGAGTCACCATCATCATTTCAGCCAAAAGAAAGTCACTTTTGGACAGAAACCTACCCTAAGTGTCGCTATAACGACCGATCCTGTAAGTCTCGCATTTATCGGATTCCCGCGTACCTTACCAGGTCATCGACCCCACTTTGTAGCTTCATGTAAATATTCATGTCATAGAAAATAGCTTACGTGGTTTTACGTAAGTTATTCAACGAGAACGTGATTCCGAAGCGAAGCGGTAAATATATCGATACACTATAGTGAAGGCCTGAACTAAAAGTGGTTTAAAAATGCAGCAATAATAAAACAAATTGATTTTATTGTCTGCCGACTTTTATCTTATTAAAATTAATTAGACTTCTAAACTTTAAATACATTTTTTTTTTATTTGATATAAACTAATGCTTGATGTTAAACAGTAATGCAATCAATGGTGAGATGCACTAGTTCATTAAGAGCCTACTCACTCTAGTCTTGAAGACATTCAAATTATAATCGCATGGGAAGACCGCAGTTGCGGCAAAATGGTTTTTCTCAAAATCAATTCAAGATCATCATCCTGTTCTTCGCCTGTACTCTTCATACATTATGAATTTTCTCTTCTCCTCATCTCAACGCATGGCCACCCTACACAAGTTCAATCGTATTTTCTAAGTAAACTACGTACAAGTTTTGGAACTTAGTTCCTGTGACCTTTGTCTAATAGTACGAGGTCTCAATCTCAGCGTCAATATTATGCTGATCTTCTCAGAGTTGTAATGCTATTATTATCGTTCAAATTCGACATGTAGGCTTGGCCTGATTTCGTAATGTTTCGACTTATCCTTTATCTGTTTAGTGGCTTACTTTATTTTCCTTCTAGAGTAAGAAGACTCTAGGTATTACGTACATCGTATTAGGTACAAAAAGAATGTCTGGCCCCGGTATAAAGGGCTGAGAAGGAATGGGGTGGGTTTTTTACTCAGTAAAAGTCTGATATTATCTCCCGCCGCCCAAGGGCGGGGAACGTCATTGGATGATTTTTACCCATCGTCAAAAAAAGATGGAACAAAAAAAAACAGGTCAAGTACGAGTCGGAATCGCGCATCAAGAGTTCTGTACAAATTTACCTATTTACCTAAATATATAATTTCCGAATTGAGTCTCGAAGATTTTTCAGAATCGTAGAAAAGTAATTATTTTGAGATGTTACTACAGTTTCCTTTTAGTAGTCCTGAGTTGAGCTACACGAATACTGACAAATGCTTGCACTGACTGGACAGATCCACTCAAATCTGTATGGTTCTTTCTTCAAAAGAACATCTCAGACAAATCTGCATAGTTCTCATGTGATTTGACCATTACAAATTTACTGTATGAACTTTAAAAGAGACTGTGACCCGTGAGTTTGTTTCGGTGTTCCTTCTCAGGGTAGTCAGCTAGGAAACACCGGCCTCATCTAGTTTAAACGGACGAAAAAAAAAATACTGACGTGTAAAAGTGATTTTTAAAACCTATTTGCAAAATAAATATCATTTATCATTTCAGATTGTTTTCCTTTATTTGTGCTACCTTGCTTCTTGTCAAATTTCAGAATTCTAGTACTCTTGCGAGTTGATACTGCGTTTACAAAATAGAGTATAGACGGCCATATTTTTAGTTTTTTTTTTTTTTTATTAGAAGTTTGATCTTTTCACTGTTCAACAGACTATTTACCATTTTACTATTAATTTCAGTTTGATACCCTCACGTAGTGCTGAGAAAAAGGGCCTTAACAAATAGGCAGACAGACTTGTGTGGGTGAATAAGGTTCCGTTGTCTAAAAGAAAAATTGTAAGAGAATAATAATATAATTTATGGAAACGTTCTAAGAAAACTGATTGTATCTAAAATTGCAACGATATAAAAAGTTAGGAAACTGATTTAATTCTATAGTTCTCAAGCTGCATATATGTTTTAAGACGATTGTGAAAAAATGTCTCATTTGATGGAGTAATTTTGCTAGACCTGGACGGTGCATTAGGCATCTATGTCATGGAGTGCTAATGCACACGTCATCTTTTTCAAGACACTCACCAACTGATCGACACTTAGGGTGACATTATTTTTTAAGCAGAAAAATCATTCAATGTGTTCTCCCGCTCTAGGGTGAGACGAGAGGACATGTGGAAAATCATCTAAGGACTTCTCCTGCCCTTGGGCGGAACGAGAAGGTATGACAGACTTTTACTGACTAAAAACCCTCATCTATTCTTTCGTTGCCTTTCATACCAGTGCCAAATCTTCTTTTTAGAAGTAGACCCTTGGTCCCAGTGGTCTACGACCCTGCTGGGCCCCTATGTTTTGCTGACAACTCCTTGAGGCGCGCGTGGAACAGTATGCGACGTCGACGACTTGGGCTCGGTCCGGATTACCGGACGGTCAGACGGCGAGCTGGCTAAAGTCCAGCTGTGTCCTTCAGTTGTCTATTGTGTTCCAGGACCACGGTATCTATTTCAAAATACCTTAGTAGGCATTGACTACTGGGCCCCTACTGCTTGCGGAAATTTCTGACCTGGCTGTCTCGTTTTTTTACCTAAAGAATCAGCATTCAACGTGGTAATGCTGCCAGTTTTCTGAACATATTTCAGAATGACAGCTTGTCTACTGAATTAAATAAGTATGAGTAATAAGTATATGATTGTAAATATATTGTAGTTAGTTAATATTTAAATAATTTATGTAAATACAAATTATATTACCTATATATTATTTTGGAAATAACAAATGTTTCCAAAAATAAACATTCCTTTCCCCTTCATTTTTTTTTATTAATGTAAACTAATGCTTGCCTGCGATCATTTCTGATGGTAAGCAGTGATGTAATCGGTGAAGGTGTGGCGCACCACTCGAGCCTTGAAAACACCCAAATTATAATCGGGTGGGAAGACTGCAGCAAGCAAATTAGTCTGTACCGTAGAAGTTTCAATAAGGTAAGGATACTCGCCATACGTCGGATTGTTCGAAGGTACAAAGGAGATGGCGAATCAAGTCATGTAGTTCCCGCGCACACTCTCCAAAATGCAACGCAAAATGCAGCGTCGTAGACTCGTCGCATTCTGCGTGTGGTCACGGCATTAAGCTGAGTGCTCGGCCGTTTTGCACGGACGTGGCGTATACTTCTCACAAAATACCTAGTAATTATCCTTGTTAACCTGTAACTTGCGCCTTTATCCGGCAAATAAAAAGCTTTTCTTTCTTTCTTTCTTTCACCCTGTAATACTTAAAGGCTGGCTACTTTTCGCCTGTGTTCAAGGCTTTATGGTTTGAACTTAAACTTCATGTAAAAATCCTGATTATTCGGATCACTTGGCGTTGCACTACCTACCGATGGTAGACACCACACTCGCACGTTCCAGATGTTTTGAGAACACATTTATTATGCATACAACTAAGAAGTGTAATTCCCTCCGAATCCTGATAGCTAGGGGTCTTTAAGTCAAGAGTGAACAGGTTACTTCTAGACAAGCGTGCTCCATCGTCGATCACATCGCCGCTTACCATCAGATAAGCTAGTGATCGAGCGCAAACGTATCAATTATTATTATTATATCAAGCCTATGCTGTCCAACTGCTGGGCAAAGGCCTCCCTGCATTCCTTCCAGTATTCTCTCCGCTCAAAGCCTATTAATGAAATTAAAAAAATATGTAAAGTTAACCATGTCTTGGCTCTTAACAGGGGTAGACAGAGGTGTACAATTTTGCCGAATTTGTGATTCAAAATCCGCCCATGTTACTTCATCAGGCAATCCCGCCGCCGGCATTCCGATCCCAATTTCCGACCACCGTTGGCGTGGGCTTGCGGACAGCGAGTAATGGGTAGCTCGCTGTCGGTCCGTCCGGTAACAGTTTCTCATGCGCCTCAAGGAGTTGTCAGTAAACTGTAGGGGCCCAGCAGAATCGAAGCCTAATCTGGGGCTCTGGGGGAGGTATGAAAGTGCATACCAGGGCTCTGGAACCAAGGAAGAAAGAACAGGGTAGGTTTTTAATCAGTAAGAGTCTGACATTACCTCCCGCTCTATCCAAGGGGGTGATGTCATTGGATGATTTTACCTACCATAAAAAAACTCATGTTATTGCATATCGCAGTGTCTTAGAGGATATCTATGTTTTATTATGTAGTTTTATTTATAACCCTTTGTAACAATACGATTACATGACCCATAGGTGAGAAAGTATTTTGTAGCGCATAACGATGTGTATTGTGAATCAACAGTTTAGTTATGATAACACCATAACGTAACATAAATTAATGTCAGAGGACAATGCAAAAGTCTTGGACGTACATGAAGTACTGGTAGGTTATTAAAACAAACTCGGAAATGTTTTTTCTTTGTTACAAGCGCTTATTTTCATTTGGAAAAAAGCCAAACATATAGCTTTTTAAAGGGCTCCGTAACATGCATTACGTGTTAAGTCAGGTATTTGTGACACGTTTTCTAGAATGATATTTGTACCTTGAAAACAGGGATGTTTTTTTTTATGGTAGGTTGAAATCATCCAATGACAATCATCCTTGGGCGGAGCGGGAAATAGTGTCAGACTCTTACTGATTAAAAACCTACCCCGTTCCTTCGTAGCATATCGTGCCGTGGCCGGGTATTCCTTTCGGAAGCTGACCCATGACCCCAGCAGTCTTCGACCCTGCCTGCCTGCAGCTAGCAGGCTGGGCCTCTACGGTTTGCTGACAGCTCCTTGAGGCGCGCGGGAACAGAACACGCCGTCGACGACTTGGGCTCAGTCCGGTCGGTTACCACATTGCACGCCGTCCGCAAGCCCACAAAATCTGGGATGTTGAAGAACTTTGTAATCGTAACTGAAACTGATATTAAAGTTTTAAATAAAGACTGAGTTTTAATGACTAGTTAACAAGTATTTCTTTCTTTTTCCCAGCCAAATAAATGATAATCTGGCCTAGAAATTTAGAGCGGCTAATCCGAGGTACATTTTCATACAACCGTGATTATGACCTTACGTGATTATGATATTATTACACATCTTTAACTCAATACTCAATTCTTTATTGCATTCCACAATTTAAGCTTAGGTGGTAAACATTAACATAAGAATCAATCATGGACCCTGTCGGGCACAGCAAAAGAAGGGTATGCAGAGATGAGGACTCATTCTTTATGTATTCTATAATTTAACATAATCTAAATTCTAAATACATACCTATAAAATAATTAATTAATAATAATAATAGTTTGTTACAGATATTTTGGATATACAGATATCTTGTGGATATTATCTAAGCTTTTAAAGAAATCAAAACATAAATTTGTTTAAAATTAATCCAGTAAAGAGCTTTGAAAATTAACTATTTTACGTGAACCCTGGCCCTCCATAATGTACACATAATTAAATTAAAAATACAAAACAAAGTACGTCTATAGAAGTCTTGCTTATTTAATCGAGATTCTGAATGACGACAATTTTACTCAAAAAACATTTAATGGTTAAAAAAAAAAACCTTTTTTCTGGAACAAATTTTGTGAAATATTCAAGTAAATTTATTTATATATTTATTACTCCCTTACAACTATCATTACAGGTAAATACCTAATGCGATAGTGAGGCCTTAAAATTAACTTTCATACAATTTAAAACTAAAAGAAAATGGTATTTGTTTTGTAGTACTTACCTACCTACTTCGTTATCATACTAATTATTCCTTACATACTAAGACAGCTTCAACAGAATAAATATACAAACACAATACTTAAAATATACAAATATGTAACTATGTGTGTATGTGTTTTTTTGTTAATTGCGCAATTGCCGAATGCCAACGGAATTTTCAAGTGTTATCTTTCTTTTTTCGAGTTGCCTTTTCATCAAATATCGCTTTGGATTGCATTAGATGAAGCAACAAGCTATTAAAGCATAAAACAGAAGAGTTTCCTGAATGATGTTTCTCCATCTGTCCTGTGTGTTCTGTCTGTGAAAGTTCTGATCATCATCATCATCATCTCTTCCACTGACCTAAAGACACACGATTTCTAACCATATAACAAACTTTTTATTCCGGTAATTAATCAATTTCTGTGGAGCTCGTGGGCATAAAGTAGTCGTCGAGGTCGGTCGAAAAGAACGTGGTCCCAGCTGTTCTGAGAATTTCAAGCAAGCGTGCTCTATTGTCGACCACATCGTGGTTTTCCATCAGGTGAGATAATGGTCAAACGCGTAAAAAACCGGCCAAGAGCGAGTGGGCCTCGAGCACGAAGGGTTCTGCACCGTCCGTAACAAAAATAGCAAAATAGTCATGTTTGTTGTATGAGAGCCCCACTCAAAAAATTTATTTTAATCTGTTTTTTAATATTTGTTTTTATAACTTAAGTACTTCATTTACGAAAATTTCAATTGTCTTGTTATCACTATTCATGAGATTTATCCTGGTGACAGACAGACGGACGGACAGAGGAGTCTTAATAATAGCTTTCCGTTTTACCCTTTCGGTACGGAACCCTAAAAAGTACACAACTTTCTTCTCTTTCAAATGAAATACTTTTTTTTTCTCAAAGGTCTACCCCAGGGTCTTATTTTAGGCCCTTTATTTTGTACAGCTGAACTAGGAACACGTCTGTTAAACCCATCTTGTAATACAGGCGTGATGTGCTATCGATATGATAGTGTTTGTCAATGAACAATGGATCTAATTGGTTGGCTGCACACGGCGCTGCGCCTGCGCCGCAGGGTCGCGGCCTAGTCGGGTGGCCATGAGTCGTCGTAGTGCGGGACATGTCTTCTTAGCGGTGTGGACAAAACCAACAAAATAATATTGAAATTTGGGTTAAGTTAATCCTGTATGAAATATACCCGACAAAAAAATGTAGTAGTCGATTGTGAGTGAGACAAAAAATCTGAAGAAAAAAATAACTACAATGATTTGATAATTCCATATTATCGTTTTTTTTTTTTTTTAAATTAGCTTATACTTTCCCACTGTTGGGCAAAGGCCTCCCCCAATTCCTTCCAGGTATTTTTCTCTCGGGCCACCTAGAACCCTTGCGGTAGGCGTCCAGGTCGTCTCGCCACCTCTTCCCAGGTCGACCTCGGCGGCATCGGTATTTAATATCGTTATTTATGGAAAATGCAAAATTATAGTTTGAAGAAATACACGGCCAGTATTAAAAAAATAACAGGCCCTTGTTTTTTGTAAAATAATTTTATTTTCCGATCACGTTTTATTGTTTAGGTAAAAATCTGATGAAAGTATATTGAATTAACGTATACAAGCATTTTGACATACCCGCTTCTGCCAGCTGTTTCAGCCGCGTGAAGGTAGGCTTTCTTCTTTTTCTGCACACAAACTTCGGACCCTCGTTATATCCTTTGGGGGGTGAATGTTGGAAAATTCTTTTATGCGTCATTGCTCGCTCGCGTCATAAAAAGAAGCGTAGTGCTGTACGTTAATATGTCTGTCAGTTTTTATTTTATTTATAAATATATAGATAATACCTACTAGTAGTACACATCGACGTTTATGGATAATAAGCCGGTAATCGCAAAAATTTGTTTTTCAATTTACTGACTTAAAGTCGGTAATCGAAAAACTAATTAAGTTATTATTACCGATATATATTACGGACTTATTGCCCGGGGCCATTGACAAGTGTTCACCAATAAAATTAACTTCTCACACGTAGAAGCACCATTACCGAAAAAACCTTACCTGTTTATCCTGTCCCACTACCATTTATATCACGTCTTAGTAAAGTCCCAACTCGCCCCATGTCACTTGGCCCCCCTACTCAGGCACATGTTGATCTGCGCTTGCGCATCCAAGCAGTAGCAGTTCAATGTGCGCGCGCGCCGCCCGCCTGTATCGACTGTTTCGGTTCAGACGTAGTAAGAAGTGGTCGTTTTTCAGAAAAGTCTTCCGTTTTACGAAATCATGAGGGGATTTATTGAAATTGTCGCTGTGCTTTTGGTGAGAGATTTTTTAATAATTTTATTTTTTATATTATTGGCCTAGGGTGTAAGGGGATTTTTTTGAGAGTGTAAAATGGTTAAATAATTTTTTCCAATTTGGATGGAGTTGATAGGGTGGCAGATTTTTGCTGACAAAAACTCACCCTTGTTTTTTCAGCTAAGTACCCCTTGCGTTCCAGGGACACAGTAGCCCTGGTAGACATCGGCTCTAGTAGGCTCTGTCAATAAGAGTGCTTCTTCTTCTTTTCGAATGGACTTTCTCTCTCCTTCAAATTTTTTGTAGGTTGTCACATTTATGGCAGTTTTAGCTTTAGAGGCATTTTTGGTCTTCCAAAGTGCAACTTAGGATGCTAGGAAGGTGCTAAAATACACTATTTTATCATCCCTAAAGAGCATACCTAAAAGGTTGGAAAATAGTGTAAGTTGCATTATTCTTAGCATGGTTATGTCTTATTAAGTTTTGTTTTCAGATTAAGTAAAAAAATTAGCTTCGTATTTTTTTTTTTTTTGTTATTATTAAGATGTTCCCTTAGTTCACACGTCATAGCATGATTGGTCTATCTAAACATAGGTGGACTTAAACTTATAATGTAACAAGGCATATGCTTAATCCTAAAAGGGAGTTAAAAAAGGGAGGCAGGAAGGGTTAAAAAATACTATATAATTTGTATAATTTTAAATATAATTACGTACCAATATGATTAGGTAATTATAATACAAAAATTGTAAATTAAACTATAACAAACAAGCAACCCGCGTCTTTAGTAGTTGCATTGCACCGATTAGTTATAATGTGATGTTAATATAGCTTATTTATAGCCTTCATCGATAAATGGGCTATCTAACACTGTAAAAATGTTTCAATCAAACCTAAAGACCTTGAGATTTGCACGTTCAATCAAACAAACATTTTCTTTAGCTTTATTTTAGCTGGAACAATTTGCCTGCTGCAGTCTTCCCCCATAATTTAGGTGTCTTCAAGGCTAGAGTGAAAAGGCTCTTAATAAACTAATGCACCTCACCATCAACGATTGCATCACTGCTTACCATCATGTGGGATTACAGTCAAACACTAGTTAATATAAAAAAAAAACATATATATATATATATATATATATATATATATTGTATTAATCTTTAATCCTATATACTTGTATATAGGATTAAAGAAAAGTGGGAAAGTATAGGCTAACTTAAAAAAAAAATTGTATGTAAAAGCGAAATACCACTCACTAATTAATCACGAAATTTCAGAAACTATAACAAGCCGACAAATTTAAAATTTGGCAGATACGTTCCTTATAGGGTGTAGACATCCGGATTTTACGAATCTGTACCCCTAAGGAGGTAAACCGACTTTCACGCGGACGGAGCGGCTGGCAAAAGCTAGTAATAATATAATAATATCTAAGTAAATTTGAGACGACTAAGTAGTAACTTAGTTTCGAAGTTTACACGAAGATTCGGTTTTAGTTTCGGTTGCAAATCTTGTTTCGAACAGTCACTAAAATTCACTCTCAGTTTTTTTTTATTGATGACGTTCCCACAGCAGGGACACGTTTCCACCCTGTGAGTGGAAGTCGTTTACGGCGCGCACTGTTCCCGCGCACCTCAAGGAGCTTTTTGTTTTTTCGGCAGGAATGGTAAATTCTCATGGGCGGCCAGGCTGACTCACAGACGAGCCAGTCTGGGCAGTGTCAGACTCCTACTGACTAAAACCACACTCCTGCCTTACATTTGGTCCACAGACATGGCGTCCGTGCCCTTGTTTGATGGTTTACATTATTTGCTTCTGGGCAACTCCACGTACAAGTGGCGTCACTCCAGAGCACCTTTCAGCAATCACAGTAAATCACGTCAGAATTTCTGGGTTGAGAGGCCATCAGCCCGAAGCGATACCCAAGCAATAACAACCCATATACACATTCAAAGTCAGGAATCTCTCGACCCTCAATACATATACGATTCGCCGCCACCAGAAATGCCGCCCCGAAACAGACAGCCGCTCAAGCCCAAAGACAAAAATTTCAATACCATTTATACATATAAATGATCATAAATACTGCTTATTTTTTTTTCTCCCATTTTCTCATAGCAATTTTTTTTGTCTTTTCGTTTATGATCAATATTACAAATATCCTGCCCCTGCAAGAAAATCAAAACCTTCCTGTACTATCTCTATTATATGCAAAATTCCTGTCCCGAAATATGGTCCTTTTTTGCCATTCACAATTTTATTTATAATGTGCCATTAGTTCTAAACGCTCTGAAGAGGTACCGATGGAAGAGAATCCCTTCTACTACTAGTAGTTTTTTTTTTTTGCGCGAAACCTTCTAAACAAAGGAGCCTGTATTGGTCCTTATAATATCACCTACCAACCAATAAAAGTCCCGTCAAAATCAATCCAGTATTTCAGAGATTAGTCTGAACAGACAGACGGACAAAATTTGAAAAAATGCTTTTTTGTTAAAGGTATCGAAAATTATTTTATTTGCATACATTTGCAGCAGACACTTTTTTTTTCATTTTATTTCATACGTGTATGAAATTATAGAAACAGTGAGAGAGGATCTCTACTAACTGTAGAACAAGACTAGCTTCCTGAACCTGTACAGCAGTATTGTTTTATTTGCGCTGTGACGGCACAGCTGGCACAGTGGTTGAGTGCTTGGCTGCCGCGCTGCATGTCACGAATTCGATTCCTGCACCGACTAATATTTGTATGGTCTATAGATGTTCTGGGTCTGGGTGTCTTGTATGTGTGTTTACATGTTTTGTTAATGCACCTAAATAATGGACGGGGCTCTGGGGAGGTATGAAAATGCATTAAAATGCGTTCTCCATAGGAAACGACCAATCAAGAACCGTGCACTAGCTTCTGACGTTTTAAAAGTTCCCATGTAGGCCTATATGAAATAAAAACATTTTGACTTGACTTTGACTTTGACATACTAGGGCCCTGGATCCAAGGCAGGGAAGGAACAGGGTAGGTTTTTAGTCAGTAAAAGTTCGAAACTATTTCCCGCTCCGCCCAAGGGCGGGATTGGTCATTGGATGATTTTACCTACAGTAAAAAAACCTAAATAGAGGACAATGTTTAAGTAAAAATCATCATCATCATTGCAGCCAAAAGACGTCCACTGCTGGACATAGGCCTCCCGCAAGTGTCGCCACAACGACTGGTTTTGTGCGTCTCGCATCCTCCAGATGCCACCACCTCACCAGGTCATCAGTCTACCTTGTATGCGGCCTTCTAACGCTGTATCTCCCGGTACGCGGTCGCCACTTCAGAATCTTTCGACTCCATCGACTATTTATTCTGCGAGCTAGGTGCCCTAACCACTGCAACTTAAGTTTCTTTTTCCATTCTTCAGGCTATGGTGTAAATTTGGTTCACCTGCGGATATTTTCATTTCTGTTTCGATCACGCAAGGAAACTCGGAGCCCTTTGGGCGGCCTAAAACCTTCTGATGAGCTGCTATAAGAAATGTGGTAAACTTTTTTTTTTTCACATAGCATATAAGCTCGCGTTTGACTACTATCTCACCTGATGGTAAGTGATGAGGTGCCTGACGATGGAGCACGCTCACCTCGAAGTAACCTGTTCACTCTTGACTTAAAATGTTAAGCTATTGTCAGTATTGTCAATATTATTATTGTAAAGTAGTGAGTAAGTTATTAAACACCTGTATGTTTAGTTATAAGAATATTTTAAAAACGAGACCAAATATTGTCTATAACCGACGTTATGGGTAGTCAGGTAGTGGAAAGTGTGAAGGAGATGCAATCCTCATGCCCCGGCCGCCGTACGGTATACTCTGGGCTTAGGGATTCGCAGGGCAACGAGCAACGGATAGCTCACCGTCCGTTTTGAATACTTCTTTATGCTCAAAAGATTTGCACGGATTTGGATGAAATTTAGTGCAAAAGTAGACCACATCCTGGAATAACAAATAAAATGCTTATTATGCCAGGAGCATACTCCTAGGTGACATATCACCTTAGCTTTAGTCGCTTTCTACCCGTGCTAAATTTCATCCGATCCTGTTCAGCTGTTTGAATGTGAAGAAAATAACTAACATACACACACAAACACACATAAAATGCATCCAAACGTTCGCCTTTAATAAATTCGTGTGATGGGAATATTCTAGGAAGTACTCTAAAAAATGCTATCATAGTCCATACAAAATCGAAGTTGTAGGCAGAGACAAGGAATCGAATCCTGGACCGAACGCTCAACCTTTGCCTTAACTGCCAGGCTACAATTGCTGTAGCCAGTTAAACTGAGGACACCGGTGTCCGCACACCTATTGTCTTTTTATTGTGTCTCTAATTACGGTATTCAAAAGGTTAAGACAATGGTTGAGCGTTCGCTCGTTTTGAACCCGGACTAATTCTGATTATATCACGTGATTTATCAGATATTACTAGATGAGGTATTTCCATTTCATTTGAGGAAAAACAATTCTTACAATTTTCCACTTGTAATTGATTTTGTACAGACATTTAAAAACTTACGATAGAGTACGATTCACCGTAACCAACTTGCAATGCCACTATTTTTGTGCATTTATTTTGCGGAGGATAGGATTAGAATTTTTTTTGGGTTGTAAATCATCAAATGTTTTCTCCTGCTTTAGGGTGGAGCGGGAAGGCAATATATTAGTCTTTCATTTCCCCTTTGCGTTCTAGGACTACGGGTTTCCTTTTCAGAAATGCCCCGTGGCCGTTAAAACTCTATGGTTTTGCTGACATCTCTTCCAAGTAGTCCACACAATGGGGACACACAGGTGTTTCTTCCACCTAAATCTGAGACAAGAACCTCTTAAATTTAATGTCCTGTGAGGAACTGTGTCGTGTGGTAAGGACGCCGTGGCTCCTCTCCAGCCACTCCTTAAAGAAACGACTTCCCGCCATGATTGTGGAGTAAAGAAAACTTGGATGGCGGCAAATAGAGATATTGTGTTGAAGAAGAGTAAATTTTGTCAAGACTCTACGATAATTTAGAAGAAACATAAACATAAAATATTCTTTAGGTATACAAAGAGAATAGTTAGCCCTGTACTATTACTACAACACTACTGCTGGGACTCAAGCCTCCTTTTCATGACAGAGAATGGGCCGTTATGGGAGAAGGGTTTCAAACATCTCTATTATTTATATTATTGATAACGTTAAGATAATTCCATTATTTTTTTAATATACTAGTAACCCACCTCGGTTTCGCATGGCTGCAAAATCATGCTCAAAAACCTTCGCCATATATCTCTTTCTGTTAGTGTATGGTTCTAGAAGATTTTGAGGATAAACGGTCAGACTTGGAATTGGAATTTATATTATACTATGTAGGTTGATTGTTTCTGCAATACTTCGGTCACATTGCAAGAAAAGACCAGATGCACACCGCTTTTGACTCTACAGTCCTGCGTCCAAAAATAACCAGAGTAGGGTAGAGTTGCGACCCAAGGTCGTTTATTTTATAACTCGAGTAGCTACCCTAGGGTAACCCAACTAACTCTAACTCCGAGTAGGGTACGTTGGTGTAAGCGGCCACGAATGACATGGATAGTTGAACTCTACGTTCGCGTTCAAAAATGCGAGTACCTACCCGATGACGTCATAAGAGTTAGCTCTAACCTCAAATTTGAACGCAGGGCTGTATACAACGCCCTTACCATCGCCGGAGATAGAAACAGATGGAGGAATATCGTACAAGAGAGAGTGATGAAGCAGGGAAGTCACGGTTCTCAACATTCAGAAATACAACGCAAGGAGGATCTGTTGGCTAATTCTTCTTCTTCTTCTCGAATCGATGGTTTCCATTTCCCTCAGAGTTTTTAGGCCCAGTAGGTTGCTACGTTTATAGCAGCGTCAGTGGCGTTTTTTAGGTCCTCCAGGATGCATTTTGTTGGCTAATAGAGGAACAGAAGATTTCCATAAAAAAATCTTGGATCTTATGAAAACAGACACTAATCTAAGGTAAATGAGAAAATACTTAGTTCTTACTTACATAACAATATTATTTCATAGTTCAATACTCCGAGAAGATTGGCTGGCTGCCTCGCCATTGACCGAGAAAACCGTTGAACGTAACTGAAAGAAAAAAGCATTGATAAACAATATTTAATCTGAGCCAAGCGAATGATGCTAAGTTGTAAAAGGTAATCTCTGAATTCTTTAAATAACTCGTTGGTCCAGTGGTTCCAAGCGCAGCTAATGAGTATGGGGTCCTGATTTCAATATCTGGGTCAATCAGTTTTATTCCATTAGGCTCAGTGTGTCAAACTTTTCCTGATTAAAACCGCATCTATGTTCCTTCAATGGCCCTTTGCATTCAAGGACCAAGGATAACTGTCTCAGAAGTCCACCCATTTCTCTATTAGACTTTGGGCCTGCTGGGTCCTTACGGTTTTTCTTAAATCTCTTTGAGACGAGGACGGAATACTACATGCCGTTGACGATTCGGGCTCGGTCCAGACAGCGACCTACCCATTGCTCGCTGGCCGTGACTACAGTAGCTTTGTTGTTGGGATCGGAATCTTGGCGGTAATGGCGTGAGGAGGTCCATACCCTTGCGTGCAGTCGTCTCCTTCGCTAGCATTACTGCTTCGCCGAAAGAGGCGACCACCGCTTATTATTCCCCCTCGATTTGGATCATGGCTTGAACCAGGGCCCGGCTAAGAGATCGCCGACCATCTGTATATTATTCCAATATATTATTATCTTTATTATTGAATGCTATGCGTCTTTCAAACAATATCGTACACTTATTTTGTATCTTGTAATGTCTGCAATAAAGGGAGCTATTATTTTAATAGCTTGTATTATTTATTATATTAAAAATTAGAGTTTGTTTAGTGTAACACGCTAATCTCAGGAACTATTTACCTTCCATGAATAAAAATAACATTTAATTTAGATTTTTTGTTTTGTTTAGATGTGAAATCATCTAATTAAGGTAAAACCACGATAGTTGCCGCATTTTTTGAAATTACTTTAGTTATATCTCTTTGTACAAAAAGCAAGAATCACTATTTGTAAAATAGGTAGGTACTTTGGTTTATTATCTTCATATTTATGAAAGGAATAAACATTATCTTTGATATTTGGCGATTTTTGCGGATCTCTAAATTTTGCCTAATCCATGGATTCCGTCGAGGAAGAGGACATTTATCCCGCAAAAACTTTGATCGTACCTAGCCGTCCCATGAAATCGCACAGAGACATGCAACACGGTCAACTTAGTGGTAGTTGCAGTGTCTCGATAGACAAATAAAATAACATGTGTTTCATTTGCGTAACTAGAGTAAATAAACATTTTTTTCTTTCTTTTTTCCTTTCTGTACCCCTGGGGCGACTATCCGGGTTTTACCCTACTTCTCCCGGTCTAGGGCGGAGCGGGAGGGCGTGCTAGATTTTTATTGATTTTACCACAACTATATTCCTTCAGTTATCCTTTGAGTTCTAAAGAATACGGGTAACTTTTTCAAATGTCGACCCATGGCCCTAGTTAGTAGACATCGGCCCTGCTGGGCCCCTACGACTTTGCTGGCATCTCTTTGATGCGCGTGGAACACTAAGCGCTGTCGCCTGAGCGGTGAAAACCGTGAAGGACAGCCAGTGGTATAGTGCGCGACAAATAAGTTGAACCCGTTGTTTTACGCTTACAAGCAGCCTCCCACCTCAATTAACCACCGATTTCTGATTTAAGCATTTAAAGTTGAGAATTACTCAAACTCTAGCCTGTAAACTTGACAAAATTTGGCATTTAGGTATGTTTTGAGTCGTACTTAACTCAAAATAATCAATTCAGAAACCCGCCATTTGACTCAAAAATCTGTTACTCAAATCTGTTATTCAAAGTCGATAGGCATTTTGGTTCAAAGTATATTTCGCGTATTATAGATATTTGTATTTACAAATGGTTGATTGTCCAAAAAAATGATATCAGATCCACCCTTAATTGTTCCACAATCCGAGTTTCGCTAGTTAATAGTAAATATTTTTTTATACGCCACCTAATCATCTCGTAATTGTCAACTGATATCCTGCCAATTAGAATTTGATACCAACTGCTTACTCAATAATCTGAGACAAACCTAATATTTCCTATTGTCTAGGTCGTCTTTGTTCAAAAGAAACGGATCCTCATTAGCAAACAGCTTGCTTCTCTATCCATAATATTTGCCGGTTCACTATAACTCAGCAAAGCACGAGTGCCAACTAACCTTGGTGGAGAACAGGGAAGTTGAATAAATATGTATTATCTAAGAGATGTTATCAATATTCCTCCTATCCGGTTTTAGTCTCATAAAATCTACTGTTTTTAGTTTTGTTTATTCGATGCTTAATGCCTACTTCCGAAATTAATGTTTTTTTGGCATTTTACTGTAATTACACACTTTTAAGGTTTGCTAAGAGTCCGCTGCGCATTCGTTTGTCACCAGACTGATTCTCATGAACCGTGCAAACTAGATAACGGTGAAGGAAAACATCGTGAGAAATGTCCTAGAACCAAAAATTTGAAGACATATGACATCCACCAACCCGCACTAGGCTCACATGGTGGATTCCAGCCCATGCCCTCTCCCAGAAAGGAGGTCAGAGTCCCAGCAGTGGGAGCATTATAAGGCTGATGCTATGCTATGCTATGTATGTTCTATTGTAACAAAAATATTAAAAACTTAATAAATATTTAAGTGGGCCACAGGTAGACCCTTAAAATATACACCGAATATTTAGTTGTACCTATTATTCACTTTAAGAATATGTATGAAAATATGATTAAAAAAATATGCATAACATAGCATAGCATAGCATCAGCCTTATAATGTTTCCACTGCTGGGACTCAGGCCTCCTCTCTGAGAATGGGAATGGGCCGTAATCAACCACACGGGCCCAGTGCGGATTGGTGGATGTCACATGTTTGCAAATTTTTGGTTCTAGGTATGTCACGATATTTTCCTTCACCGTTTTGAGAGCTTGATTAAATAAAATAAACAATAATAATTTAATTTCACTGTAGCTATACATTTTCATACAGAGTAATGCACTGGTTCGAGACTACAATAACTTATTAACAGTTTACCATCACGCACTGAAATTCTGTCGAGTGCGAGAGGTCATGTTTGGTCATCTGAAACAGTTTCTTTTACACTTTATTAAGGTATATAGTAGCAATGTGACATTTCTGACATTGCAGTTAAATTCACCTCAACGCTCTCTGGGGTCGTGCCAACAATGCAACAAGTACTTGGGTGCAATTTATACGACCACTCCATTTGCAGGTCACAGCCAAAATGTGATAACGGGTTTTGGATTATTTTGACTAGAGTGTAGAATGGTCCGGAGTAGAACGCGAAATTCAAATTTTTGTACTTTTCTTTTTGCAATTGAATGAGGTAAATAAATATAGGAATTGGCGGTCATTGAACGGTAATGAATTGTATGTAATGTAAGTATTTATACAATTAAACTCATTAACGTAATTAAAATAACTCTCTTAAATAAGAGACAAAATGTGCTGTTTTAATAAATACTTGCCGTTTAACCTTGTCTCTAAGCTAAAGATATTATAATGGTTTTAATGAGTATTTAAATTACATAAATCCATACACGTCGTTGCCACAATTACACTGTTAAATTTTGACCGTTTTGATTCCGTGAAGGTTCGATCCGGTACATGATATACTATCGATTTGTAAAGATAAAATAAAAAAATAATGTACTTTTTTTCTAAAACTCGAATTAATATACGGATATACGAAATTAATTTCTTTAAGTAAACGAGTCAACGAGCTTGTAGGTGTCGGTTGTTGCGTACTAACTACCTACAGGTCATTGAACTGACCCAGCTGACGTTTACTTAAATAAATTAATTTTGTACATGCGTAAATTAATTCGAGTTTAAAAAAAAGTAAGTAAGTTATTTTTTAATTTTATCTTTAAAAATCGATAGTGTTTCATGTACCGAATCGACCCTCCACCGGATTAAATCGATCAAAATTTAACGGTGTATAGGTATTTAGAGGTATTTGGGACAGAGAGTAAAGTCCCAAGTACCTCCGTTGAAAAGGGAGAGGATCCTCCCTTTTCAACGGAGGTACTTGGGCGACGACCAGACAGGTGTTATGTCTGGTGGGCTATTGCCCGATACATGATTTCGAGTTTGTTCTATATGTTCCAATCGCGCGGAGAATCTTACTTGTGCGATGCAGGATTAGTTCTTATGTGACGACATAGATGTCGCTACAGTATTCAACGACCGGTTGCTGATTGTTGGACGGTTGCCGACCGGTTGTTGGTTGCTGATGGATGTTAGACGCGCTGGCGACTAACATCCATCAGATTCTTGCGACTCTCACCAGGTCATCGGTCCACCTTGTGGGAGGCGTACCAATGCTGTATTTTGGTACGCGTTTGCTACTCCAGAACCTTTCGTCCTCATCAACCATCTGTTCTTCGAGCAATGTGCCCTGCCCACTGCCACCTATGTTTAGCGAATCTTCGGGCTATGTCAGTAACCTTGGTTCTCCTGTAGATATATTCATTTCCGATTCGAAAGAACGTATCGCAAAAAATTGGTCCATTGGTACGTGGTTCGAAATACTAAAAAAAAAACTGGTCCTTTGGTACATTTGTTGGCTTTCTGACAAAGTCTGCCTCTTTAAATATTTAATGCTTACATAGATGTGTCATCACCCTTCAACTTCTTAGTAATATTTCTTCTCTCATCTTTTCTTCTTTCATCTCATCATCATTTCAGTGTCAAGACGTCCACTGTTAAACATAAGCCTCCCCTAAGTCCCACCCGTGTCGTCATTATGATCGATCCAGTCGACCCTCACCAGACTATTAGCCCATCTTATAAGAGGCCTTCCAAATGCTGCATTTCTACTCAAAATTAAAATATTTTATTACTCGGAATGTTCAAACAGATGCTCCAGAAGTTAGTTGAAGAACCACAGCTGTTGATTTGTTCGAGACAGCAGCTGTCATCGAGAGTCGCTTAACTTTGTCGCTGATTGCCAAACTTGTTTCATATGTAGTTCGTTGACCCACTGAAGAATTTTTTAAGTGTATTAATTAATTAAGGAACAAGTAATCACACTAATATTGTAAAGGAGAAAGTTTGGATGTATGTTTATTCGTCAGGCATTTTTGCTGAACTGGAACTGTTGGGTGCAGCCGTGAGACACAATGTCGATGTTCTTTTAGGGTTCCGTACATCTAAAGAAAAAAAAAACGGAGCCCTTATAGGATCACTTTGTTGTCCGTCTGTCTGTCTGTAAAGACCCTTTATCTCGGGACCACATGGAGGTAACGGGGTGAAATTAAAACTATATACTTGGGTCTGCGGTACCTTAAATCTGTGAAAAAAATAAACTTCTAAATTAATGGGAAAAAAAGATACGGCAAAAAACGTTTATTTCGACACTCTCAAAGTACTTCCCATTGACCGGGAATCCTGAAATTTGGCATGAAGCAAGGTCTCATATCACAAGTATAGGAAAAAGTCTGAAAAAATTGTAGTTACGTCACAAAAAAAATTGCGATTCGGAAATATCTTCGTAACTCAATTCGGAAATTGAAAGGTTTTCATCGGTAAGTTTGAACGGAACACTCAGTGCGTGAGTTCGACTCGCACTTGCCCAGTTTTTTTAATCTTAAGCTTCTAAACAATTTTATTTGGCGTTCTCTGAAGCAGATATTATAAGACTAGTAAGAAGTATTTCCGTACCTATGTATGAAAATCAAAAGTTTTGTTTCTTTTTCTCACTTCTTGATGCACATACTGTCGAGAAAGCATCCGGGTAGTTCACAAAATACGAATTTTCTTACGTATTTTGCCTTTTGCTGGTCACAGTCAAATTCGATGCTCAATAAAATATGATTTATGACCGTGACACGTATTATTTATTTACAGAATTATAATCATCAATATAACCCTCTGAATTCGACTAACTCTTTATTTCATGAGAAATTCATACATTGCAATTGATAATATTCCATAATAATATGTGTGTTTATCACCAAACTCCTCCTAAACGGCTTAACCGATTTGGATGAAAATGTTTGTGTACGAGTATATTTGAGTGGATCTCTGGATGGTTTGAAAGTTCAAATCGATGTGATAGGTGGCGCTACGATCGGTTTTTTTTGTGTTAAATTACATCTTTCGGCCAAAAAAATGTCTGTCGAGATCGCTAGTATTTTACAGTTTATAATAAAGATGAGAATGACTAATTTCACGTAGACGGAGGTCCGGGTAGTAGCTACTTATATCTATATAAATTCCAAGAACTTTAAGCGTATTTTCATATAATCTGCCTAAAATAATGGATCGTACTTCTTAAGAGATTGTTTCGTTTTTTTTCCTACCTAGTTATTTAGTTTGTGGCAGTGTTCTAGCTACTTTTCCTTTCTGTTTTGATTTTATTTAGCAATATCATAAAAGTTTTGTAATTTGTTTAGAAGGTTTATATTTTAGTACCTTATAAAGAATATTTGTTATTTATTTACCAAACCGCTTACAAGTTACAATATTTTGGTAAAAGCGCAACTAAATTCTTAAACCTTTCAGATTTATGTGTTAATCTTTTATCGAATTCTTAATTTTCTTTGTCCTTGCCTTTTCCCGTTATCCGGGTTTGACCTTTATCCTAATCTTGTGGCGCCATCTATTTTATTGATAGGTATAGTCATCAGACTGACCCAGCAATGTCATACCTCTAGGAACAATTCTCATCCACATGGAGTTTTTTGCACGTTCTTCTCCATTGAGGCTACGCTTGAGAATGTGTAATTTAGCTTCACTTTTTTGTCTGACTGATATTTTGACAATTCAAATTGCCTGTAATTTGAAATAAATGTTTTTGATTTTCACGTTAGTTTGCGGTCTATCCCTTCCTCTCTTCTTTGTAACAATGGAAAGGCTCTTCATCACCAGATGAATCTTCGAATCTGTTTGTCGAATTCTTAAAATTACATTTTTATTATAATGTTTTCTGATGGCTACAACCTGGGAATCTTTAAGTCTAGAGTGAATAGGTTACTTCTGGGTAAGCGCGTTCCGTCGTCGACTGCATCGTCACTTTCCATCAGTTGAGTTAGCAGTCAAGCGCGAACCTATCAACCATTAAAAAAAAATAGGCGAGAGTTTGTGAGTGTGTGTGTATATTTGTTACTTCTCGGATTTCGATTTATATAACTTGATACATGGATAGTCCATGTTCTGTAATCATCCCTTGCGACAATATTATACTATCTAGTGCTGTCCGTCCGTCCGGTAACAGACCGGACCGAGCCCAAGTCGTTTACGGTGCGCACTGTAAGAGCAAGGCAAAGGAGGAACGGGATAGGTTTTTAATCAGTAAGAGTCTGACACTATCTCCCGCTCCGCCCAAGGGCGGGGGATGTCGTTGGATGATTTTATCTACTGTAAAAAAAACTATTACACTAGCGAAAGACTTCTTTCATCACGAATTACTGAACTAATATTGATGTCGCCTCTCGCCAAAAATAAACATTTTCCTTTACAAATCTTTTGAGGAAAAAGCTGAATGATATTTTATCATGAATAACGCCCCTGATACTCGAGGTCGCATGATGTAATATACGCATCTTCACTCTTTTCCTTACGTAGCTACTCAAATTACAAATGGTAGGTAGGTGTTCATTTCCCCATTTCGTTACTGAACACTTTTTTGATGGTTATCGGTAACTTTTGATGCATCATACACAGTAATTGTATTTCTTGCTTTAACCATCTTTATTTCAGTGATTTTTAGGGTTCCGTGCGTCAAAAAGAAAAAAACAGAACCCTTATACTCGTAGGATCACGTTTTGTTGTCTGTCTGTCTGTTAGTCTATCAAGACCCTTTATCTCGGTAAAGCGTGGAGGTATCAACTTGAAATGAAAATGATAGTTTTAATTTACAAAGGTATATCAGCTCTTCTAAAAATCAACCGGAAAAAAGTTACGGCCGTTTATATCACAAATCACGTGTATTTCGACAATCTTAAGAGAATCAAAATTTATAAGGAACTTCCCGTTGACCTAGAATCCCAAAAACTGGCGTGAAACATGATGTCAAAGCATGAGAATTGGAAAATCTTCGAAGCTCCATTCGAGAATTGAACTATTTTTACATAGGTACCTTTGTACAAAACCCTCAGTGCGCGAGTGTGACTCGTGCTTGCCCAGATTTTTTTATTCACACTATATTATAATACATCGTGTGTGTATTTATTACCCCTTCACGCTCAAACTGCTGAACAGACTTTAGTGAGATTTGGCATATAGGAAGACCATAACATCCTTAGAATAGCACACAGGATACGTTTTATCTCTAGAGTAAGTTCTATTGGGCTATTTTTTACTTTCACTTGGGCAAAACCGCTATCAAAAATTTGTAGCTCTATAAATTCATGCTCAAATAAGTGTGTGAAGTGTGCTAAGCCACAATTAATTAAAAGCTTAAAACACGATAATATACCAAAATACCACGATCAGAACTCTCAATTTTATGTCAAACTTGTTCGGCGAACGGTATTTCCTTTTATTTGGGACACAAAATTTAATTTAATTTACTTTATAACTTTAAAATCGATTCAAAAGTAAATGTGTTAATTGCGACTGTTCGCTTATGACGGGTTCCGTGTGATTTTGTTGTTATAGCTGTACTAGAAATACATTCTGTGAATTTTTAATACGGTTTATGAGATATTGGCACTAGTTTTTTTTTTTATGGTAAGTAAAATCATCAAATGACAAATCCCGCCCTTGGGTGGGGCGGGAGATAGTGTCAGACTCTTACTGACTAAAAACCTACCCTGTTCCATTCATTGCATTCGATCCGAGGCCCCGGGGTTCATTTTCACCCACAGATAAAAGAAAAGAGTTGTTTTTAATATTTCTGTGTTTTCACCTAACCGTTGGCCCCATTAGGCTTCGGCCCTACTGGACCCCTACAGCACTAGTTTCAAGGGCGAATTACATGATTTGATTCCGCCATGACCTTTCTACTATTGGACAACCCAAGTGTCCATCCTTATATTGTTTATACCTCTACGGTCCGGACTAAGGGTTTCTCCTCGTCGTTTATACTGCGTAAATCGAAGGGCTTGAACAATGTACCTACTGCAGTCTTTCATTCTGATTATTTATTGTGAGGTGATGGTGGTGGTAGTGGGGATTGATTATGAGGTGTACAATAAAGTATATAATAATAATAAATTTATAAATAAATAATTTAGGTGTTCTCAAGGCTAGAGTGAATAATTTCTTAATAAACTTGTGCGCTTCGCCATCAAAGATTGCATCCCTGCTTAGGAGCAGTTCAAGTATTACGTAAGCAGATTTTTTTGCAAATATTATCCTCCTCCGTCTCCATTGTCAGCAAAAGTAAGCAAAACTCTCTACACCTCCCCTCATGCTTACGTGAACATTGGTACTTGCATTTTGCAATGAGTTCTAGTTTCGTTATTAATTTATGAGGAGTGGTATCGTTGTCTTCAAAAACTAACAAAATATACTGCTGACGTAATCACCATCCAGACCCCCCTATCCCCCATGTCATCAAAAATAAGTAAAGCCAAGACCTCCCCAACCCCCTGCAGTGCTTACGTAATACTTGAATGGCCCCTTACCATCAGGTGGGATCGCAGTCAAGCGCTAGTTACTACTACAAGCTACGCTTCTGAATATCCTCATGCTTAGCAACGACCTCATGACCTTCAGGCAGTCGCTTTAACATCAGTATTCACCAGTGTTTACGAGTCGATATAATGATGATGATGGTACTAAAGTCTAAATAACGATGCTTCACACCTAAAATGTATGAAAGTACGTACGTCAGACCAATATGAATCAAAAAACGTCATGCGTCAATCAAATTTAATATAAGTAATTTGTTTTATTGAGTACTGTAAGATACCTCCTACAGTACTCAGTATTCTGTGACGTCTTCAAACTTCACCAAGTTTGAAGACGTCAGAAAATCGAAGAAAACACGTCATTTTTGTTTTCTGTGGAGTATTGTAGCCACATACGGGCTGGTGCTGCAAAGTGCCACCTAGCATCTTTGGACTCGGTGGAAAGGCGCGTGAAGGGGCTAATTGGTGACCCAGATTTGGTTAAGTCCTTACTACTTACTTTTTGGAAAGTGTGCATGGGAATTGCATGACTTGATTCCTCAATCTCAATTCTGCCATCGGACAACCCGACGTTCGGCGAGTATCCACCCTTACGTTGTTGAAACATCATTGTTCATACCGCGAACATCGAAGAGCAGGAACAATTTGCCTGCTGCGGTCTTCCCATCCGATTATAATTTGAGTGTCTTCAAGGCTAGAGTGAATAGGCTCTTAATAAACTAGTACGCCTCATCATCAACAATTGCATCGTTGCTTACCATCAGGTGGGATTGCAGTTAAGCACTAGCTTATAACAAATAAAAAAAAAATATATATAGACCGCGCGTATGGTGGAGCATACGGTAGTAGAACACCCCGCTTTGGTGGATCACCGCCGTGTCCTCCTGAGTCGATCGGCGGCGGCAACCTTTCATGCTGTGCTCTGGTACAGGCCATGGACCGGAGTGAGGGGAAATGTGCAGCAATTGCGGGATGGAATGGACCAGTCACCGTAGGCGTGGGCTTGCGGACGACAAGTAGGTAGCTCGCAGTGCGGTCATCCGGTAATCGTCTGGACCGAGCCCGAATCATCGACGGCACATAGTGTTTCAAGCGCGCTTCAAAGAGATATCTGTAAAACCGTAGGAGCCCATCAGGGACGATACCCGCCAGGACCAAATTTCTGTAAAGAAAACCCTCGGTCCTAAATCACAAAGGGAAATTTAAATTTATCTAATGGACACAGATGTGGTTTTAGTTAGTAAAAGTCTGACACTAAGACTTTTCACTTTTTCAAAGAATCCTGCAGAATATTGGTACCAACCCTGCTGAACTAAAAAACTTCAACTTATAAAAAAAAACCTGCCGCACTTTGCAATTTATGAAAGTAGCACAAAAACGCAAAACATTTGCTAACGAACTATAAATCACGGAATCTCCAATCTTCCTGATAACAAGGAAATAGCTCAAAGGAAATACATGGCGTCCCTAAGGACCAAAATCAGTACAAAGGGACCGGCTAATCCCTAAACAATTGTGCCAGTGTCTGTACGTGATGCGCATGCGAGTGGCTGACATTGGCGACAAGGATGCATCGATTAGATCACGTTAAGCAACGTGACACGGCCAGAAAATTGATGGAAGGGGTCAAGTGTGGTTGCCCGGGAGGTCGGGTTTCCGTTTTGAGATAGGATGTTGGATGTCTATGATGTAAAGGTTGTGTTATGGAAGACCCTAATTTGTTTTTTTTCGTTTGTTTTTTTTTTTATCAATTAAACCAGTGGTTGACTGCAATCCCACCTGATGATAACCAGTGATGCAATCGTTGATGGCGAGGTGCACTAGTTTATTAAGAGCCTATTCATAGCATAGAAAGACATTTTATTTGAATAGGAATGCCGTACGATTCTTGTTAATCAATGTTTCTAAACTTTGTTTTCTGACGCTGAGTAATGAGAAAGAAAAAAGAAAAATAATTTATTCGGTACAGCACAAGGCACAAACACAATAATTTATGTTAACCAAGCAAAAAAAAACATAATATAAAAACAAAAACAATAGTTGTGTGCCTCACGGCTGCACAGTAAAGGTCCAGTCCAGCATGAATGCCAGACAACTAATGCCTGACGCTGGTTTTCAACTAAACCTGTGATAATCATCAAATTACTTCTCCCGCTCTGGGGGAGCAAGAGGGAGTGGGAGGCTTTTACTGAATAATAACAACTCGTTTACTTTAAGATGCTTTTTGCAGTTACTAATGTAGAAAATTTTCCTAAAAGAACTTACACTTGAGATAAGAAAATATCTATCCTACGCGTTATTCTTGGATATGGTCTACCTGTATGCCAAGTTTCATCTAAATTCATTCAACCGTTCGAGCGTGAAGGAGTACCAAACATACACACATATACTTTCCCCGTTATAGTATTAGTGTGATTATAAAGAGAAAAGATTTGTGGACCGATTTTGAAATTTTTTATTTTGATTGAAAGATACTCCCGAATTGGCCCCATTGAAATATTGTTTTGATCTGATGATAAACTTCGAATATATAGGACGAAACTCATCAAAAAATCATAGCAGAACTGTCGTAACAGGTAAAATTGCTTGGTTTATACATGCAGTCGAATGATTGACTGAAGGAAAAAGGGTAAGGGATACATAGAACTGATGATGAAGCCAGAAGGTAGGTAAGAACCGGAATTCTGTAATAAATCAGTGTATCCTAGCCGTGTTTGCTATTATTAGAATTGTCATGATGTTTTGATCATGATCATGGAACCGAATGGCGGAAGGTATCTATTTAAGTTTGGCTGAGGGGTACTACAACTAAAAAGTGTGTGAAATAAAAACTTTTTTACACCGACTTCCGAAATTAAAGTTATTTTGCACTCTTTTGTGATTTTTTTTTTACATTGATGTCGGTTATAAGTATTTTTTTTTTTTGTAAAAATTTTTTTGTTAGTAGTGAATAAACTCAAAACTACTCAACCGGTTTATAAAAATATTTCACCAAAATAATATTACTTTATCAATAAGTGAAATAGGCTGAAATAGGCATACATTTTCAAGAGAATAAAATCACTGTGAAAACTAGTAATTTAATTGAAAAAGAAAACTACTAATAACCTACCACCGACTCACTACCACCTACTAAACTAGTAGTAGTTTAGTAGGTGGTGGTAGTAGTACTGTTACTATTTTAGTGTAAAATACAATTTAATCTATTCTATACTACAACCCATTATGGACTACGAGTATTTTTGAGAAGACATTATAGTTAACAAGATTCTAAGCACATCGTAAAACGAAAAACTTTACCTTACAACACCCACGTAAAAGACCAAACTTAATTTATAACTTTGCGAAGGATAACTCGAGAATTCGACTCCACATACCGTATTCAAGGATCGGAACCATAATGTGAGTTGAAAAGGAAACTGAGCGACTGTCAAGTATTTAACATGCACCTTAAGCACCAACTATTTTGTTGTTTTATTATCCGTACGTGAGATGGCACCGGTATCAGGGAAGTGATAAAATGAGGTGCAGAAGGACTGGTCTTTCTGTATTCCCTCAATTCCCTTGTTTTGATGTCATCTCAACGCTCAGCTACGTGGTCTGAACAAAGGAATTGGGGGCGTGGCAAACTCCAAGAGTTCACGCTAAACGAAACGATTGTAACTTGCCTAGGGGGCTGTTAGCGTGAACGCTTGGAGTTGGCCACGCCCCCAATTCCTTTGTTTTGAAGTGTTTTAAGGTGTTGTGAAAAACAAGGGTTTTAAAATTGATTGGGAACTATAGAAGTTACTTGAGTATTATGGGTGTGTTCACAAAAATGTAAACACTTATACAAGATATCTAGACCCGGAATAACTTTTGTAGATTACATAAATATTTGTTCCTAACGGGATTTGTATCCTTGATATGCTGCGCAGCAGTCCATCGCTCAATGACTGTGAAAATTCATTTTAAATGTAGAAGAAATATCTGTGAAAAAATGTCGTTAATGTCGCTTTGTTGCAAAGCATCAGTCTACCTTAAAAATTAGTCTTCATTCTGTTTGCCTGGGTTTTTACAAAGCTTTCATAGCGAGCCAGCCCATCCGAACCTGAAATATTAATATAAAAAATTAATAAATAAGTACTGAAAACCTTTAGGCCTATTTCTAAATTATTTTTGTATAGACTAAAATAATGGTTCACTTGCGAGATCGTTCGAAGGGCCACTTAAGGAACTAGGTGGTTTTTAGTCAGTAAAAGTCTGACACTCCTACTCAATAAAGGTCAGTAAGCAGTAGGTTAAAAATATCTTGTCCTTTTTTGCGTTTGGAATAAGAGGATAGGCGTTCTAGGAGTTAAAATAGAACGTAGCTATCTGTTTGATTTAATTTCTTACTTTTTGTTGGTCTTCTGACTTTTACTTCTCTGTGTCTTACTAAAATATCTATCTTTCATCTTTTTTGCCATTTTTGAATAGTGATGTGTTGACGCAAGTACGTGGGTATATCGTTTACGTAAATATTTTAGGGTAAAAACCTTTTAACTTTATTCTCGGTTTTAGGAAAAGTAGAGTACTTTGTGAGATGTGGACCTTAACTGAAGTGAATCCTTTTCAAACAAGAAACATTGTTTTTCTGGATCGAAAAGAGCCTAAGAACATTCAGATAAATGTTCCAAAAAAAAAATTGTTTGTTTCGCACCCAATCATTTCCCCAGTCGTGCGACTGTCAGCGATAAGACCGCCATTGTACCCATTGATTTAAATTATTACTATTTTGGTGTACAATAAAGTCTATTCTATTCTATACTAGATTGGCCTGTTGGTCTAGTGGTTAGTGGCCCTGACTGCTATGCCGGAGGTCGTGGGTTCAATTCCCACCCAGGACAAATGTTTGTGTGATGAGCACTATCATTTGTTCTGAGTCTGGGTGTAATTTATCTATAATATGTATGTATTTAGAAATATATAAGTATGTTTATCAGCTGTCTGGTACCCATAACACAAACTCTGCTTAGTTTGGGACTAGACGGTGTTGTGTGATAGTTGTGAATAAATTATATTATATATTATTATACCTCCCAGCTCCATCAAGAGCAAGGGATCCCAGTTTTTTTACCCCAGGGCCCTTGACGACATTTTATATTATGGATTTTATATTTTTATTAATGATAGGTTCGGCTAACCCTTAATTTACATTGGCCATGCTTTGACCACACAAGCGCTAACTAAAACTGTATACAATCAATTAGGAATCACAATAACTTGACGCAACATCGCACACGTGACGTGCAATCGAATTATCTCCTCAGGGGTATCAGTATACGGACGGCAGTTGCAATGACCTGACGGTCGTATGGTGACGTCCAAAACAGACATGACTGTGCTCAATCGTGACCGTACATATATAAATATTGTGTTGAGATAATTATAACAAAGGATGATAGGGTTTTTACAAGAATATTTTAATATTTTATATTTTTTTCAACTATCACACAACACCGTCTAGTCCCAAGCTAAGCAGAGCTTGTGTTATAGGTACAAGACAGCTAATAAACATACTTATATATTTCTAAATACATACATATTATAGATAAATAACACCCAGATACAGAACAAATGATCATGCTCATGACACAAACAGTTGTCCTGGGTGGGAATAACCCACGACCTCTGGCATAACAGTCAGGGCCACTAACTACTATACCAACTACAGGCCTGTCAAATGAAAGAATGAATCAGAATGGAAATTATAATAGACCACAGCAATATTTTCAAACTATGGGTAGCGAGCGAACATTAGATGCGCCATGAAAAGTCAATTTTATTTATACAATTTTCACTTGACGTCATCTAGTCCCAAACTAAGCACAGTTTGTGGTATGAGTACTAGACCACTGATAAACAAACTTATATATTTCTACGCACATACATATTATAGATAAATTATAACTAGACACAGAACAAATGATCGTGTTCATCACAAAAACATTTGTCTTGGGTGGGAAAATAAAGAGATCTATACCATAGAGATTTGTAGTCGAGTTTGCGTTTTTTTTTTTGAGTTTTTTGAATCGAACGCATGACCTCCGGCATAGGCGTCAGAGCAACTGAACACTAAATCAACAGACCAGTCAAAATTATGCTCAACCTACAAAAACATCTTCTACACATTGATATAAAGCATAACTTACATGGAATGCTATCGTAGCCTAATCGACAGAACTTATTTTTTTTTTTTAATTTTAAATAATTTAACGCCTTTCATAGTATGTACAGTAATTTTTTGTTTTTTCCTCATGAAAGCCAAGAATTTAGTCTCGGTTTGATCAGTTTTTATTGGGAGGGTCGTGGTCCAATTAACTATGGAAACCACTGGCCTACAGGATTTCCTTCATCCACTGTCCTGCACTGAGCCTGCGTGGTGGTTTAATGTCCATTCCCTCTCCTACAGAAGTATGCTTGCTCGAGTTTAGTTAGCATCACAATCAGCTGTTAAGAATGTGCTATTTCTATTTACGGGACTCAAAAGGAACGAGCAGCAGTAACTGTTGAAACCTTGTGGGAATAAAATCTTAATAACATTACTGATGCTGTAAATTCGCCGATAGGTCCACTAATGCAGAAATTAATTAATAATTAAGCGGTTCCTCCATTACACATGGCTAAATTTTGATCGTTGAAACAACAGCTGAGCGAGTCCAATAAACTGCAGCTAGTTGTCGATCGTTGCGTAATAATTACTATTACTACTAACAGGTCATTGCACTCGATCAGCTTATGTTTACTTAAAGAAATTAATTTCGTACATGCGTATATTAATTCGAGTTTTAGAAAAAGTAGTTTATTTTTTTTAATTTTATCTTTACAAATCGATAGTGTTTCTAGTAATGGATCGACCCTCTACGGGATTAAAACGATCAAAATTTAGTCACAAGACTAATATTGTACTTATCATAACATGGCCTTCACATAACATATTATAAGAGAACGTCTATCGTTGATTAATTCAAAATAGAATTACTATATAACTTATTTCCTCCCCCTTATTCCAGTTATGCCAACAATGCAGCAGCCTACCCCTGGAGGAGGACACGGTAGTGTCGGTGTACACCACGCACCCCACCACCATGGGGACCAACCCACCACTTGATGTCTACAGCCAGATCGCCAACAACATTGCTGAGAGGATCACCTCACCGATATACAAGTAAATATATCTATTCTTAATATACAATTTGTATAAAGAAGATTTTGTTACAATATCGAATATAACAGCATATATTATAAATTTTATGAGATCAGCAAATTAATCTCATCATCCAAATGGGACTTTTTTTATTATTGATAGGCTCGCGTTTATCCATCTCACCTGGTGGTAAGCGATGATATGGTCCACAATGGGAGGAATGTCCATAGCTTACCAGTGGCACAATACTGTACGTACAGTGGTCCAATGATGGAACAGACTTGGCGGAATTAAATTATGCAATTCCAGTGCACATTCCCACCCAGACAGAAAACCGACAGGCTAGCAACTTGACATCGATGCTCAAGACTTTGAAGCTTCGACTATACGAAATAAGTTGATTTACTGATTTAAAAAAAAAATTGTATCTGAAGTTCTATTAGATCCTTAAACTTATACTATAGACAATTATTAATATAATTTCCAGGTTCCTCGGTATAAACGATACTACAGTAAAACCAGTACAAAAGATTGAACTACAAGACGATGCAGATTTGACAAAGAAACACAACATGAAGCCAGTTGACAACGATATATCCAAAACCAGAGATGTCGAAGAACTATCTGTAGAGGGTCTTAGTAAGAAAACTGAAAAGAAACCAGAAAAATTAACTCTTTATTCAAGTTACTTACCAGTAGCTGACGGGACTTCTAGCAGGCAGGTTGAAGCTAACGATACGTGGAATGAATTAGATGATCCTTTCAATTGGGATGACGAGCCAACTACAGCCAAGCCTAAAGAAGGTCCTTTCATCTATATATTTGAACTGCTTGGAAGTATGGTACAGTTACTATGGGGAGGTTTGATGGCGCTATTTAGACCTAATAGTAGCAGTTAAGTATTAAGTCATTTTTAACAGACTTCTATTCTGTGGGCCGTATTCTTAGCAATATTACTTATTAAATCTTTTGATATTACTCAAATAGCCCATTGTGATGTGTAGTCTCATATAGCCGAGCATATACATACATTAGTTGACTCAACAGAACATAATAGAATTTCTGTCCAGTCTAACAACTTCATTTCTTTATTGTTTATACTCCGTACATTCTGGACGGCAATTCTCGCGATATAGATAAAGGGTTTGGGACAAGTCGATATGAATGTACATCACAGATTTTTAAATTTGGTGTAATTGCTTTTACATTTATCATTTACTACTGAGGACTTACGCTGACGTGTTAAAATGTTAGGCGTACGAGCAAGGAAAAGGAGTGGACCTATACACCCTATATCCCTTACCATCTCTATAATAGTTCAGTTTAGATCGTCAAATGGATTGCGTTTGTAGGGTCGTAGGTATTGCACCTAGTTAGCTATGTTACTAAGCAGCATAGCTATACGGGTTAGATTCCCGTGTAGCGTAGGAGTAGGTGCAATACCTACGACCCTACATTGGTGACCCCGACTACCGCGCTACTCAAGACACCAGGATTCCAGAAGTCTAGGAGCCCAGAAGCCCAGAAATCTAGGTCTCCAACGGACCAGGAGTTCAGGATAGCAGAGGAACCAGGTGATCCTTGCTCGTAAAGGAGGGTAAAAAAAATTCTTGACTTTGGTCCAAGTCATAAGCCAGTCAGGGGGGGGGGTCAGCCAGTTTGGGAGTAGTGGAACAGAGAGTAAAGTCCCACATACCTCCGTTGAAAAGGGAGAATCCTCCGACCAGACGTTAAGAGCTCATGGTAGCACTGCTGGTTGAGTAACGTGTATTCCGTTTGATCTAATGAAACGCTTTGGCACGTTGGAGCTTTGCACCTCAACTGGGGACGAGAATCTGTTCAGTTTGGCTCTTATGCGTATAGCTATGATGTCTGCCATCATTTTGACTATGCAGTCTTCCTCGATGCCTTTCGATAAGTCTTGATAGTTCATGGTCAATCTTTCCACTAATAACGTCAGTTATTCAAGATCTTCCACATCTTGCTTTGACGGGGTTATTGTAATTTAGTGAATAATATTTGGGTACTTATTCACCAAAGACAGCGAAGAAGTGAGGTCAGGCAGAATTGCATATTCCCTATTGTCAACTGTAAATCTTTGACAATCGTTAAGGTTGATCAGAAACTGTTACTCAGTTATTAGGCTGTGGAGCGCTGAACTGTATTGGGTTAGACTAGAGTCCAATCCGACTTGGAGCAGCGTCCAATTTATTGAATCCAACATTCCATCTACCACACACCTTAAGCAGCGACCCCGCCAAAGCAAAACACGGATATGACTAATTTAATTGTACTGCCTTCCTGAGTTCCCATATATACCTACCTAATATGTTGATAATGTGATAAATAAACAATACTGTAAAACTGTCAGTCATAAGCGTAGATCTAAGATAAAAAAAAATACAATTTGACAAGTTGTCTCGAGGTTTTTCTCACACTGTGACGTTGGGGCATTATTTTGAACGTTTATAATTAATTTACCACACTTATTTACACTAACAAAATATGATTGTCAACATTCTAATATTCTCTTCTATGGTATAAACGTAATTAAATAGAATTGGGAAGTAATTAAAGTAGTTGATTAACTGTATTACAAATTCTAATTTAAATTTAGAATTTGAAGTGGATAACAAATTGGAACAACGAACTCCGTATCATACAAGACAAAGTTCAGAAATATTTTATTTAGTCCTTAATAATACAAAATGTTCACGGCAGTATATTTTGAAAAAAAAAAAAATATATATATATATGCTAAACTAGACTATTGGCTAATAATTTGATATACGAATATTTACATTTTTTTCATAGAACTCGTTTTGATTTTCAAAGTTATGTCTAACACAAACAAAAAAGCGAAGATCAGACAAAAACCATTGGGTGTATTTTTATGAAATTATCACAAACTAAAAGATAATTTAACTACAAATATTTTGATATACGGTTTCCTAATGTCATCTGTCATGTTCTTCCATGTCTTTAATAAATGAAGGACATAACACTAGGTATTCGAATAATCTTGATGTGAGGGGAGTGACGCTAGCTCCTATTTTGTTCGCTCAAGGTCGTTGTATTTTGGTGTCGCCTTAAAAAACGTAAGCCTAAAACCGTTACAGTAAAGTTTAAGGCGATTAGTCTTGAATTAATCTCCAATTAATTAATTCAAGTATAGATGAGAGGAGTTTCTTGAATTTCTGTTTCACTAGTGAGGCTAATATTTACATATAAGGAAGTATTATTTTTAATTAAGTATTAAAAACCTTTTACTCGCATCGCTTGGCGCCGACGAGTGTTTTCATGTCCTATTCGCCAGGGTCATGTGTTTGTGACTAAGTACTCCATTTCGTTTAGCTTTTCAATCCTCATAGGTGACAGAAGACGTGACAGGATGGAGTATTTTGGTCGTGGATCCCGCCGGCGCCGGCGCTGCCAGGGCCGCACGACCCTGGCGGAATAAAGGCGAATGTGTTTATCGGTTATAATAATGATGTTGCGGTTAAAGGTTTAAAATCAAATAATAATAATATTAATTAGGATCAAAATCTGGATTACAACAAATAAATTATATTATTTATTTATTTTAATTAATTTAGAAGGCGTACAATGTAATTATTTTTATTAAAAACATTTCCAAATTTTTATGTTTATGTAAGTGCTAAAAGTTCGTGATTGCAGTCGAGGCAAGATTGACGCCCTAATTGTAGACTTGCCGTGCCGTTATGTTACATTTGGAGCTTTCGTTTTTAGATGCTAAAAATTTTATATTTATCTCTGTATGTATAAGAATTATACCTACGTAATTCTACGCTGATTTTTGTGCGTAACTCAAAATATGATTTTGTCAGATAACGGTATCAGAGATGAGGGAGTTATAGAACCACGAGTGCAATGACAAACTTTGTCCACATGTATCAAATTACATTTTTTAAAACACTCACGAAGAAACAGTAATTTAAAATGTATGACTATTTAGTAACAAATTATTGTGATCTTTGTGATATTTAAAATTGGCATAATCTGTTTTCAAGTGTTTTGATTTTTCTAGAAATGATTGTATCAGCGTAATATTAAATATACAGGGTGTTTGGCAGAACGTTGAACATACGAAAATGGTGGATAGGTGGGGTCATCTGTTACTTACTCGGCCCTAATTTATTTGATCCTGGCCGTCTGGTTGTTTAAAATTTTTTTTTTGCTTTCTTCTAGTTTCACCACTTTCTTAACTTTAAAGTGATTTTTTTATTAAAAATTGGTAAAACAGGCAATATTTTGTTCTATTTTTAAAATCTTTTATGTTAGCAAATTCTTATAAAACTATTGCTTTATTCAGATATTCGCTAGAAAAAATGTTATGAGTCCTCAAACTTACAGAAATATGTAAAAAATACTTAAATCTTAATAAGATTTTTTTTTTAATTTTTTGCCAAATAAATTAGGGCTGAGTAAGTAGCAGATGACCCCACCTATCCACCATTTTCGTGTGTTCAACGTTCTGCCAAACACTTAATTATAAATAAATTGGAAACGGTACTTCACGATTCAGTTTTTAATTTTTTTCGGGTATACTGTCCTAGGTATCTGTTTTTCTTTTATTTTGTAAATATAAAGCTGTGGTTACACTATTTAATTAAACGAAAGTCCCAAGGACCAAATTTTGTACAAAAATATAAAACTAAAGTGCCATGAAGTGGAAAGTAGTCAAATAAGTATTTATTTAAAAATAATATTGTAATATTGGAATTATTGAGATTTTAATAATTTAAATGTATTATAATAATTATGTGTCATTGTAAAAATAAAAACGATATCATACGAAATATAGATTTACTTTTCTGATGTTCTTACGTACCCTTGCTGTCTCGACCCGATAATTACGTGGAACTTTCTGGTTTATTTCTTGAGTACCCCGATCCCTGAGGCACTCGTCCCACCGTGATCGATATAGTAAAAATCGTATCATCAAGTTTCGGAGTCAAATAAGAAACCCCTGGAGGAGTTTCCTAGCGGCTTGACCTGTTTGTAATTTAGACATTATCGTTAAAGTATTTTTCAATACTCTTACTCGAAAACCCACTCTTATCCCACCACTTCTAGGCACGCATTGGACTATTTTTCATACTAGTGCGGAAAAAAGGGCGTGCTCTCCCCCGCTACAATTTTACTATTATAAAATTGTTTATCGTATCAGGCTGGGCTCACATCGTCCCCCATGAGTTGCCGGTCAAACCCCACGAGTCGCGCGTGTATTGAAAAATGTCGTTTGAAACGTATGGAAGTTTGTCACTCCAGCCCTCGGCTTCATAACACACTTGCCTATGGCTCGTGTGAATTCCACCTCAAGTGTACTATTTTTAAATTAGATTATACTACATCATAAGTCTCCTAGACCAATTATAGGTTGTAATTATTATCTCAACAGTTCTTTTTTTTTAAACCCTTTCACATAAAGTAACTGGTGAAATGCGTATGTTTTATAAATGCAGCTCTGCTTATCATCTTATGCTCCTGGTAAACTAGATTTTCAGACTGGCAAAATATTAAATATTGTCCCAATCAAGCTAGGAACACACTGAACTCATAAATATTCATAGAGCACTAGCATGTAGGTCCTACAGTAAACCAACAAACGTGTATGTGTGTCCACAGCCTTATTTTTGTGTTGGAACTAGTGCGTTTCAACATTCACGATTGCATCACTGCTTACCATCAGGAGGGATTGCAGTCTAGCACTAGTTTATACTAACTAAAAAAAACTCACCAATTAATAATTTCTCCAGGTCTGGGTGGAGGGAGATGCAACTGTAACTGACTAAAACGCACCTGTATTCCTCCCTTTGCATTTGAAGGCTTTTTTGTGGTGAAAAACCTTCTTATTGGTTTCTTCAGCTCGAGGGATGCGAAATGGCGAGTCATAATTTTACTGACTAAAATCACACCTATGATCAATCTTTAGTGCCCATTGTGTTCTGCCCCAGGAGTTTCTTTTTCGAAAAATCTCCATGGCTTTAGCGGGCATCGGCCCCACCGGACCCCTACGGTTTTGCTGATAAGGCGCGCGTGGAACATTAAGCGCCAACGACGAATGGGGCTCGTTCCTTTCCAGAAAACGCCCGGATGCCGAGCTACCCATTGACCTTGTCGTCTGAGAGCTCGCACCTACAGAGGCCGGTAGTTGTCCTGCAACTCCCGATGCCCTGAGCTTCACCTATCGCGGCAACTTAGGAGTGGGGATGTGCGTTCCTTTACCCGTTCGGCTGACTCCTTCGCTACCGTTACTGTTTCACAGAAAGAGGCGACCGTACACCATTTCCTCTAACTCCGGACCACGTGCTGAACCAGAGTCTGCGACGGAGGTTGCCGCCATCAATTGCCTGCTCGAGGATGGTCTAAAAGGTTGCAGTGAGTCTTTTGATCGTAATGTAAATGCTACAAACTGTGCGATGCTATGATGTGGCTCACAGGCGCTGCAGTATGTGGTAGTTACTAACCGGTACCGGTAAAGTTACGATCCATTGGTAGTTCTATTGGTAGTATCTAGTTGGTAGTTCTATTTGTAGGCACAATATCAAGTGGCTAACGTGTTAAGTTTTCTAGTTGGTTACATTATACGTAGAGGTATGAATAAGTAAAGTCCACACGGTTGCTGGATCTGGTCCGGAAAACTGTCCGATAGTTATTTTCGAACTGTTGTATAACAGTCATCTGCCCCCCTAGCCAAGTTACAATCGTTTCGTTTTGCGTTAACGCTTGGATTTGGCCACGCCCCCAATTCGTTTGTTCTAACAAAGAAGTTGGGGGCGTGGCCAACTACAAGCGTTAACGCAAAACGAAACGATTGTAACTTGGCTAGGGGGGCTGTTGTATCGGACAGTTTCAGATGTTTTTATTCGTACGGAGAACTCTAATACTGCGATGAAGGGTTTTGAATTGGAGCAGGTGTTCCTTAACCCTGACAGTATACCCACATCTCATACCCCTCCCGTTCCACCCAAGGGCGGGACTTGTCATTGGAAGATTTTACCTACATAGTAAGAAATATAAATAGATACTAAACCAAAACTTAGCATAATAAATTACATAGTGTTTAAACTATTCATGTACAAAGGCGAGCTCAAGAATAGGTTTTGTCCCATCAAACCTTTGAGTTGTACAGAGAGATCACATTCGAAGAAGGATCTAGTGTACAATAGATATAAACCTACAGAAATAAGTCTAATACATGAAAATATATCATAATACTAAAAAATATCGATAAAGACTATAATCATATCGTAGGGAGTGTAAGACAGAGTTCCAGAGACGCACTGGAATGACAGAATAGAAGCTAGCATAGTGACTGGAAGTGTGACGCGGAATACGAAAAAGAAGAGAAGTGGTAGTTCTACAGGGTTTACCCCCGTGACGGACTACTCAGTGGTCACGAAGGTATTGAGGAGCATTAACTTCGTGCAGGATAGCATAGAGAAGCTAATCAAATTGAAAGCTTCAACAGTGGATGCCTTGAGCTGAAAGACATCCACTGTTGGGCATAGGCTTCCACCAAGTGTCGCCACAATGAAAAGTCCTGTGCGTCTCGCATCCATCGCCACTAACTTATTCTAGTCCAAAGATCCGAAAGATCAAAACAAAACCATAATAAGAACATAAAACGAATACTTGAGTCAAAACAAATAAAATATACGCAGACTCACAAATAGTAACCTACAGACAGAACCCAGACGTCTAGGTCAGACAATTCTATTTAACTTCATTACTTAACGCTACAAGGACTTGTGTCGTCCATGTACCGTACTGGAAAGGGATGCGAGAGGTGGTTCAAATATCACCTTTTATAACCAACTTCAAAATAGAAGGAGGTTGTATGTTCGGCTATATGTATTTCTTTTTGTTTTGTCAATTGTGGACCGATTTTGAAAATTATTTTTTTGCTTGAAAGGTTATGCTTTCGAGTTGGTCTCATAGAAATATCGTTATGATCTTTACCTCTACCATGAGTTTTAAGCAATAGTATTCGTCGCTACTCGATATCGACGCCGTAAATATTTTTTATGGCAAATTTTGCAGCGCCTCTAGCGGTCACTTGCAGAACCAAAATTTGCCATACCAAATATTTACGGCGTCGATATCGCGTAGCGACGAATACTATTGCTTAAAACTCATGGTAGAGGTACTGTTTATGAACTTTGAAGTTACGGAACCGAACTCCTCATAAGATCGCAGAAGAACTGTCGTAACAAGTAAAATTGCTTTGTTTATACTTATAATTGATGACCGACTGAAGGAAGCGAGGGGGGGATATATCAAAATCATCTGATGATGAAGCCGAAAGCATCATCAAAAAACATTAAAACGTGTTATATCAAAATTATGTGTTTATTTCTGTCAGGACCCTAAGGTTTGAAAGTCCCACCACCACCATTTTACCTTAGACACTTTTTTATAGAAAGTGGTAGTACTAAGTGGTTATTCCTGTACTCGCTATGCTGGTACACCCAAGGACAACCCACGGTTGATGAGAAACAATTGCGACATATGAAAAACAAAGTTATGGGCTATGGTTTTGAGAGGCTTAAGGGGATTACATCGCCCAAATAAAAAAAAACATCTAGGTTTCTTGAAGTTTCCTTATGTACGATTACCATATAAAAAATGAAGGGGATACTTAAGGACATTACTAATAAATTGTATTGATTACGTTTCTCAAAAAAATACCGTAACTCTAGAAAAAAAATCTGGTAAATAGGCCTTTTTTGAACATTAATTCCATATTTTCTCGAAAACGGCTCTATATTTATGCATTGAATTTATACCAAAATATATGTTACGATAAATTGAATAACTTGTATTGATTTTTTTTCGAATTTCATTGAATATCGATAAGTAATCAAGAAAAATCTCGAATCAGTACTAACACCCCGCGCGCAGCACCAACTGCAATGCCTGTTTAGAGGTCAATTCTTCTCTACTAGTGTAGAGGTAAATTCTTGAAGGTCATTGAGCGATGTAATACCCTTAAGTGGACTGGTTATCAGGAACTATGTTAAGCCTATGGCATTTGCCTGCATAAGTTTTTTACATTACTAACTCTTCTGAAAGTATATACAAACACACAATACAAACTTTGGTCTCCCGTTTCAACCCTTTAGTGGGTGGATTTTGGGGATTCCCTTCTTAGTGCTCGTCTAAATCATAAAAGGAAATCTAATGTAAAATTTCACACTCCTAGTCCTTGTAGTTTCGGTTATTCGTTGACTGCCCTATTGGTCTAGTGGATAGTGGACCTGACTGCTAAGCCGGAAGGGTTCGATTCTCACCCTGCAAAAATGTTTGTGTGATGAACACGATCGTTTGTTCTGTGTCTGAGTATAATTTATCTATAATATGTATGTTTTTAGAAATATATAAGTACGTTTATCAATTATCTAGTAGTCATAGCACAAGCTCTGCTTAGTTTGGCTGCATAGCGTTCATGCAGGCTTCATGACGCCTTCTGAAACGCATACCATACATCAGGACGCACATCGAGCGAAAGCACGATTTTATTTTTGTAAAAAATGATGGGAAAAATCTTTGTTTTTCCGAGGACATTGTCACAAATAATTGAATATACACGCGCGTAAAACACTTCATGGACAGAATGCTGTGCTGTTCAATCTGTCTGGCATATTTTAACGACCGTGGATGTAGTAAGTCTTAGTCTGAGGCGAAGCAAAAAAATCCGGGCAAGTGCGTGTCGGACTCGCGTACTGAGGGTTCCGTAGAAAGTTACCTTTGAAAACAGTTCAATTCTCGAATCGCATGTTCAAGATTTTTCCGAACCGCAAAAAAGATTTTCTATTGGTAACACAACTACGAATTTAGTTTTCAGATTTTTTCCTATACTTGTTATATGAGATCTTGCTTCATGGCAAGTCTCAGGAGTCTAGAATAATGTTATGAATTTTGATTCCCTTGAGAGTGTCGAAATACACGTTTTTTTGCGACATAAATGGCCCTATATTTTTTTCATTAACCAAGAAGTTAGATTTTTCACAACTTCAAGGGACTACAGGTCTGAGTATAATAAGGTTTAACTAAGGATTTCAACTCGATAACTCCACGCGTTCCTGACATAAAGTCTTAAAAGACAGACATACAGGCGGACAACCAAGTGATAAGGGTTCCATTTTCCCTTTTGAGGTACGGAACTCTAAAAATTAAAACTGTAACAAAACACAAATTAATGAAAGTTTTTTTTCAGTTTTCAAACCTACGATCTGTCGCTTAGAAAATGCTTAAATTGGCTGTTCTTTGTAATAAATTACAATCACGGCTAATTTTTTAAAGATTAAAAGATACAACGACGTCAAAATCCCTGTTAAAAACCGTCGTAAATCTGTAATCTTGATTCCCTGTTTTCGAATGAGTTGGTCGCAGAAGAAATCTATTTATTTTAATCGTAGAACCGTTTTCGATTGACTGACTGCCAATAATTGGATTTAGGAATCAAGCCCTGAGGCGGACTTGATGGAAACTGGATTAGTTTTACTCATTTTCTTTCTTCTAATTGAATTGGTATTGTCGATTTACATTTTTTATTGTTTTTTTCGAACGGTTTTGTTTTGGTTAGGGTCTCCACGAATTTGTCTTTTTTTTTCTTTTTGTTTAGTAGAGCATAAAAGGTTGTGGGATGAAACAAATGTTACTAAAAAATACAAGCGACTTCAATGTAAAAAAACAAAAAGTGCCCCATAACTTTAAGTAATTTCGGAAGCCATTGTGAAAAGTTTTTATCTTATACTTTTTAGCTGTAGTACTCCTCAGCCAACTTAAATAGATATTTTCCGCCATTCGGTTCCATCATCAAGACACGGCTAGAATAAAGTGATTTATTACAGAATTACCGTTCTTACCTATATCGTTATTCGACTTCATTATCATATCAGTTCTATGTATCCTCCTCCCCTTCTTCCTTCAGTCAGTCACCGCACTGCACTATATAAACAAAGACTGCACGTATAAACAAAGCAATTTTACTTGTTACGACAGTTCTGCTATGTTTTTTTGAAGAGTTCCGTCCTATATCTTCGAAGTACATCGTCAGATCAAAACAATATTTCTATGGGACCCATCCGGAAGTATAATCTTTCAATCAAAACAAAACATTTTCAAAATCGGTCCACAATTGACCGAGATATCGGTAAAAAAAAAAACATACAGAACATAGAACCTCCTCCTTTTCAAAGTCGGTTAAACAGAGTTATGAGCAAATGGTTGGAGAGGGATTGTGTGACATGAAAGAAAAAGTTTTCGAGTAAGTGTATTGAAAAAGAATTACAAGCATAACCAGCCACTGTTTCCACTACTGGAACTTTTATATGAGTGGCAATGAGCCGAAACCAGCCGAAACTAACCAAGATCAAAAGCGAAACTCAAACAATTGTCATAAAAAACTTTCAATAGAATTTAATAGGTATGACGATGATGGAATAGGTACCCAAAAATGTCCTTATGTAGTTTCAGAAAACCCAGGACTACTTTGAGAAGAATATTAACTTCAACAGGCAATAACAAGGTACTTTCATACTAATCCAAGGCATTCTATAGGTAAATAAATGACATGAGAGTTTTTTTTTAATTTTTTAATTGGTATCTAATTTGTATTACACTGTAAAATTAGAAATATTATCATAACTTAAGAACTGAAATAAATCATTGATTAATAACACAGAAGTTGAGTATTTCAATAAAACACATAATTCTACTAACATTACATTACATTTTTGAATAATGTTGCTCAATCAATATTTAATTTTACAAAATAACATTAAAAATCATTAATGCTTGATCGATTTAATGAAAGGGCGAGAGATGCTTGACAAAACCTATTTTCAATATATTAAAGTAGAAATGTGTTTGATCTACAATTAAAACTTTAATTACATTTTTAGCCGTGAATCTTGGCGTTCAAAAATACCTTTTAATTAAATAAAACAAGTCCTTTGACTTTCTTTGGACATAATTAAAGTTAATTTTCAATGAATATGTAAAATAGGCTTTGTCAAAAGTCATTAAGTTCTTATCGAATTCTGGTTGTTCCAACTTCTTTAATGTACTTTATATATTTTAATTTCCAAGCCCTGTGTTGCTTTTAATTATTTTTTCCTAATTGAGAATAGGTATACTAAAGTGCGGTCCAATCTTCATCTTTTCGTGTCGAACTGACTCATATCTTGTCCGACCAATATTTAGCCACCTGGACAGCCCTGTCGTTGGCCTCGTACAAGTCATTGAAGGTGCAGGTGGTAGTGCATGCTGGGCAGGAAAGGAGGTGACGCATATCTTGTGAAGGGGCCCCACACTGGCACTGTATTTGGGACTGGCACTGAATGCGGTCCAATGAAATGTATTAATAAATATTAAAAAGGAGCAAGTTTGTATGTGTGTCTGTTATTCTTTTACGTTCAAAATTTGGTAAAAGTTTTAAATCCACATTTTAATACACTTCATTTAATTAAACGCGCTTCAGATTTAAATTCTAGCTAAAATAACTATTCACTACATATAAAATTGTTTCTCTTAAATATTTTTATCACGTACAAAAAATTCGTATAAAATAGTTACATCTACGATAAATACTTTTTCTCGTTTAAATATAAATGCACCGTTATACCTGTGTTCAGCTCATTTCTCGCTCCGCTCAGCTTAGCTCATAAATACGAGTTCGTCATGGGAGATGGTGTGTTCTTTATGGGATATAGTTGTATATCTGTCTTTGTTAAATCAGGAAGTCAATTGAAATACGTTTAAAACCTTGCGTACAAATTCAATTCAGGTAGGGCACATCCCTCATTCGAAGACTAAAAATTTGAAATAATTCTTACTTAAGCGCGAACTACATTAGACCGACGCACACGTGTGCCACGCCTGATTTGTACGTAGAGCCGCATCGCGTGGCGTGGATCTAATGTAGCTTTACAAGTCTAGTTGCAATATAGAATGTATGGAAACTTACACGCAGAAACCCACGTACGTGGCCCACGTGTGTCCAATGTAGTTCTTATTAAAGATAATTCTAAATTACTATTCACTGTACGAAAAGCTTTAAAACAGATCTTAATTTGATTAAATTCAGCCATCTTGGTCCATACTTAAACCTATTACTCAAATAAAGTTTGAACCTATAAAATTGTGTGTGGAAAGGTGATAGGTGATAGCTGATGTCAGTTTGCCAGTAAAAACCAGTACGGACCGGTGCCAAACAAATAAGAGCTAAAGTTTGAGCTGGTAATAACCAGTTTTATCCGGTAATAATTAGTTTCAACCGGTAATAACTGGTTCATACTAAAAGTATGAAACCAGCTTGCGTAGACTCTGCATTGTCGGCGCTGACTAACTGGCATCAGTGATCATCCTTTTACGTGATTACTTTCAATCTTTCATAAGATTTGAATTGACAGAGAAGACTGTCAATCTAGCCCACCAGGTCTCTCCCAAAAATCTATTCAACAAAGACAGACCCCTTCCTCCCCTCTTAATAGCTGTAGATCAGAGGCTGCAGATATCTCAGATCCGATGACATCCCCGAGTTATCCTTGGACAGCTCCTCCACCATCTCTCTAGCTCTGTTGTTGGCGTAGTCGTGCCCGCAGTCGTGGCGTTCCACCATCTTTGCTAGCGCCATCTTAAGCTGCTCGCGCGCACTGCCGCTTGACGAGGCGACTAGCGCTTTCATTACGTCGGGGGAGAAACCCTGGGGAATATGGAAAGACAAAAATTAGTAAGTAATTATTTATTTAAATTTTATATTGTACAGATAGTGGGTATACACCGTGAAATTTTGGTCGTTTTAATCCCGCGGAGAAATTTAAAAAATAAAATACCTTTTTTCAAAAACTTGAATTAATATACGCATGTACGAAACTTGGAACCAACCGACGATTATCTCTATGTATGCACTATGTCAGTGTACCTAAGGACAACCCGGTTGGTGGAAATCTATTGCGACATATGGAAAACAAAGACATTAGGGCGATGGTTTTTGGCGTCTTAAGTGGATTGGTTACCAGGAACTATGTTAAGACTATGGCCCCTGCCTGAACAATGTTATTAACATCCATAGATAAAAAAGGCAAGGGGTGACTGGCACACTCAAGAAATGGGCCCCCAAAAATGGTCTCTAGCACGAAGTGACGTAGTAATTATACGAGTATTATTATATAATTTCATGATTATTGCGATTTAACTAAGAGATACCAAGAAAATAAATCTATTCTAGTATTCATAAACACTATTAACCAAATGAGCTGCTTTATCTGTTTATTAGAACGAAGGCTCCAGAAACTCTTTGACAGCAGAGGTCGAAGGTGAACAAAACGAAAACAAGTCCTTAGTTATGTTTGTGTTTGTACTGCGACAACATAACTTTAGCATTCTTATCTGCTCTCTTTGATTGAATTAGATGTCAGCTTGTTTACAAATCCCTCTAATTTCATTATTCAACCTTGTTTTGGAACCAGCCCCCTTTTATTTGGTAGGAAAATCATTCAATGACATCTCCACGCCCTTGGGTGGGGCGGGAGGTAGTGTTAGAATTTTACTGGCTAAAAACCCACTACTATTCCTTCTTTCCCATGGCCCCAGTAAGCTTCGACCCAGCTTCGGCTCCTACGGTTTGACATCTCCTTGAGGTGCGCGTGTAACGTCGACGACCTGGGCTCAGTTCGGACGGCTACCAGACGGTCTGACGGCGACCTAATCATTGTTCGTCAACCGCAAGCCCGCTGGCACCAACCCTGTGCTATTTTATTAAATGACCTAAGGAGACACCTCGAGCGTCGGGAGTCGTAGGGCGCTTGCTGAACACTGAAATCGCGGGTTTGCGAACGACGAGCAATGGCTAGCTCACCGTCCGGCCATCCGATAAGGACCGAGCCCGAGGTGTTGATGGCGCGTAGTGCTCCACGCGCGCCTCAAAGAGATGTCAGAAAAACCTTTGGGACCCTGTAGAACCGATGCTCACTAGATTCACAGATTTTTTTTGAAAAGGTCACTCGCAAGGATACAATGGGCAATTGAAGGACACAAGTGTTGTTTTAGGTGTCTTTAAGGCTAGAATGCTACACTGGAGACCACAGTCTGCGACGCCATCCACATCGCCGAAGATAGGACAACATGGCGAAATATAGTCCATAAGAAAGTTATTCGTCGAGGTCACGACCCTCAGCATTGAGGATAAACGACGCAAGGAGGAGGAGGAAGGCTAGAATGAATATTAAGCTTCAACCATCAACGATTGTATCACTGTTTAGCATCAAGTGGGATTGCAGTCAAGCACTAGCTTATATCATAAAAAAAAATCTATTGGATGATTTCCTCTCTCAAAAAAAATTCTTTAAGTCGCAAAGAGCACCTGAAAGAACACAAGCAGGTTTTAATCAGTAAAAGACTTTCTTTGATTCCACCCAAAGTGGGATGAGTTATTTGCTAATTTTCCTGTAAGTCATTTACGATCAAACCAAACTTTATAACTCTGTTTACCAAAATAAAATAAGTCCCTAAAATAACATCAAATCGGAGAAGATTTCGTTATAAAATTGCTATAAAAACGACCATATTTCAGAACAAGGTCTTTCACCCTAAACGGCTTTATTAGTGTCATAAACAGGAAAAATCGTTTGTGAATATGTTTCACGACTCATTTTTATTATGACGAGATCTTAGCGGCCTAAGTAGGTGAGACAGAAGGTATGCATTGATTAATGCACACTAAGATAACAAGTGAAAGAGACGGGCAAGCGCGTGAGGGAACTGAATTCCTCACGATCTCGACCACGACTTCCAGCAAATCGAAGGGTCGAAGGTCCGGGCGCTGGGCCGAAGCCTATTGGGAGCATGGGTTGGCTTCCGTAAGGGAAACCCGAGGAAACAGACAGAACATAGGACTGGGTTTTAATCAGTAAAAGTTTAACATACCCTCTCGCTCCGACCTGGAACGCGGGAAATTATCAGATGATTTCTGACATGAAAAAAGCCTTTGCCGCGGGCGTCCAGTAAGTGTCAACTTTAGCTAATTTGTCCAGGATAGGATAAAAACCCAACCTAGTTCAGTCCAGTTTCGGGAGGGTAGGATTAGACTTTAGCTAATTTGTCCAGGATAGGATAAAAACCCAACCTAGTTCAGTCCAGTTTCGGGAGGGTAGGATTAGACTTTAGCTAATTTGTCCAGGATAGGATAAAAACCCAACCTAGTTCAGTCCAGTTTCGGGAGGGTAGGATTAGACTTGCCAAAGGAGACTCTTTATAGTTTTTTTTTTTAAGGTTAAACATTACTCAGTAACTTCTCACGATTTATTGACTGAGTATGAGTGACTTTGGTTGAGTGAACTGTAATTCCCCTTTGAGTTCTATGACCACAGATTACCTTTTCATATTTCTCCGTAACCCTGACGAGAATCAGCCCTGCTGTGCCCTTATGGTTTGCTGACATATCTTTGAGGCACTTATGGAACTCTACACGGACGCTGTTCGGACAGTTACCGGACAGTCGGACAGTGAGCTACCTATTGTTCTATTATTTATTTTATTTCTTATCGTCTGCAAGCTATAGCGTTGTTTTTGTTATTCAATCTACGAGTAGTTTGTGCTAGAAATCTCTGTGGTTTTGTATGTATTTTCATGTTTGTTTGTGCCAAGCCAGTAGGTAAGTATACCACTTACTTATTACCCAAGGTTCAAAAACTAGGCTCGTATAATCAGGACGTAAGCTTGGCCGCACTTAACCTTCTTTTCTGCCTAAGAATGCTTCAACTTTGTCCTAATCCATGTTATTTAGTGTTACAAATATATTCATGAGGTCAATGTGTGGGAGCACAATTTAAGACCTCGTAAAGACATAAAATTGGCCCAACTACAGCAAGTAAAAGATTGGGTTGCTTTTGCTCGCGATTTAGGACATCCTTAATTTTATTATTTTGTTTTTTCATCTTTCTTTCGCCGACGAGCGAGCTTAAGTTTATGATAAGATTTATTCCATTAAAAATTCATATTTTTATAGTAATTATATTTTCAACGGGAACAGGGTCCAAGCTACCGGCGGTCAGGGCTCCAGAGAAAGAACACTCCTAATAATATGAACCGTATCCAGGCGTACTACCGCTTTCTAAATCAAACCCTTATTCCATTTATTATTTTTATATTAGTTTGTATATACATCAGTATAGCTATTTCTACAAAATAAGTTATTTTTCTCATTCAGTTTTCACATAAAATCGCTACAAACAAAATTGTCTTTCATTCTAACAAATCCTAGCAAGATTGGTCTCAAATGAGCACGTGATATTATTACAGGGGAGGTAAATCGAACCATAGTGCGACAAAATGGAACTTACTATAATTTATGTTTTTTTAGAGCAATTGTAATTACTTACTTACTTACTTAAGATCCAATGTCCCCTAGCTGGGGCAGAGGGCGTCGACACCCATTGCAATTGTAATGATTGGGAACAAATATTAGACATATTGAATACATGACAAATATGCACAATGAATACAACCAATAATTGATTACTCTTAAACCCTTTCCCTCCCTGCCCCCTCATTTTCAAACTCTTAACGTTACAGTTAATAGATAAATGCCTAAATGTCAAGGGAGATTTAAAAGGGACAAATAAACGGGTCTTATTCATATAGGTATGGCTGTCCTAAAAGGATGAAACGGTGAAGTGTGATCTTGGCTGAGTGCACTAGCCTGACTCAAAAAGGGTGCTTTCTCTACTTAGCCAGATGGCAACTTTATCAAAACAGAAATCGAAAATAAAAATGTAGACTTTATAGAAGATTAACATAAGTGAACACATTCGTTGTACGTTCAGCTCAGAAGTGAAATGCTCTGCCAGAATCTGTAATTTTTGGATAACTACAATTTGAAGTCAAGAGTGGATAGGTTACTTCTAGGCAAGTGTAGTCCATCGTCGACCACATCATCGCTTACCATAAATGGGACACAGGTCGACTCACGAGACTACCAAAAATAAAATAGACAAGGGTAGAAACTTTATCATTGCGACTAAGGTGGAATTCGCACGAGCCGTAGGCGTGTGTGTTATGGAGCCGAGAGCTACAGTGACAAATTTGCACGCGTATCAAACGACATTTTTCATTACATTTACATCTCGGGGGGTTGACCCGCGCCTTGTATGGGTCGACGCGCGCCCAGCCGAATACGATAAACAATTTTATTAAAATAAAATTGAGGTGGAGGCGAGCACGCGCTTTTCCGCACTAGTGCGGAAAACAGTCTATTGCATGCCTAAAAGCGGTGATATAAGAGCGGATTTTCGAGTAACTGTATTGAAAAATAATTACAGGCATAACCAGCCACTGTCTCCACTACTGGAACTTTTATATGAGTGGCAAAGTCCCGTAACTGACCAAAATCAAAGTGAAACTCAAACAATTGTCACAAAAAACTTTCAACAGAATTAAATATGACGATGATGGAATAGCTACCAGAAAATGTCCTAAAGTAGCTTCACAAAACCCCGAACTGCGTCAAGAGGAATATTAACTTCAACAAGCAATAACAAGGTCCCAATAAAGATAAAATATTTTACGATATTGTTGTAAAAAGTTTATCGCGACGCAAAAAGTTTGTGTCCATTGACCGGGAGATGATTCAAAATAAAGTTATTACCGTCCTAGTCTTCCATAACTTGGGAGTTGGAGTTGAGCCTTTGTTATTATGTTTTAATCAGAGTTTTTGAATTCAGTTGGTTGGTTCTTTTCTGATAAGAGATTTTTCCAGGCTAGTCCCATTTTGATTTGGTAAAGATCTTAATAACTAATAACTTTGGAGATAGACCTTGGAACTCTTCGATAAATGATAGCAGGGGCGCTAAAAAGGCCACTTGAGCAGAATCATAATATGAATCGTATTTTTTTATACGACTATATTTACAAGGAATATGATTCCGTTAGGCAGTGAATTGAGTATGATTCGACTAATTTGTGCAACCATTTTACGAACATTAGAAGAATTGCTTATGATCTGCTAGGAATTCGGAATATGATTTGCTCTAGATGAATGGCTCATGTGAAGTTTTAAGGCCCGCAGATCTTCCGGGACTGCTATAATTGCATTTTGGTTTATAGTCAAATTAAATCAAATCTGATTTATAATCTAATCATTTATTTATTAGCGAACATGGCTAAAATACACATCGATTTTTGATTTTTAAATAAACAATAAAATTTCCATGCTCAACCATCACTTGGGTATGCAAATAATGAAATTAGGTATAAGATTAAAATATTAAATATCTATCTATATAATATATTAATATAATAATATGATTAAAACGTTAACCTTGTCAGTCATAGTTACGAAATAGATATGTAAAAAAAAATGACAAAATTAAACTTTGAAAAATCAAAATAAAATTAAATAGTGCATAAAAATTTAAATGTCAAAATAATTGTTAAAAATATTTCATAATATTTTGATACGCCCCGGCAATTTTGCGATACATGGCTGCGAACCCGAGCTTATTGCCAATTATTTTCAAATTTCATGTTATTGGGGTTGTCAATTCGGGTTCAACTTTTTATTTAAGGACGGATCTTGGTAATTCTATTATGTTGTTAAGTTATATATTGTAACTCCGCAGTAGTCTCGCTACTATGTATATCCCATTTGCTAATCTCAAAGCAATGTGTAGATTGCGTTGCTCCTGTAGGTACTTTATTAGAGAAAGTTAAATAAAATGCATTTTGTATATTTCAATATTTTGTTATTTATGGCTAACATAATGTACCTATATTGCAGCATGAGTTAGCAAAAAAAAAAAAACCTATGGGTAATTAGGTATTTCATTTAAAGTAACTTCAAGGGAAACATGTTCCCCACTTTTCCATTTAATCAGGCAATCCTTTTCAGTCTCAGAATTTGAGCTACAAATTAGATCGTCTCTAGCGCCTCGCAATCAGAAGAATTCAAATCTAATATTTTATTATCTACATCGTTTCATTTTATAAATTGCCAACACAAATCCAGTGTTAGAGAAAGTTCTGCGAAAGAAAAAAAACGATATTACAAATTAAATGATTTGATTTGATAACATCACTCACTCAATTGTATTAAAAATCTTATCAGTTATTTTTAACTCTTAACTGGTATTGTGGGGGGCGAGCAGACAAAAGGCCATATTTTACTGATTTTATAAGAACCTGAACATTGTGAGGAGCCTACTTATAGAGGATACTGAGCTTTCAGTGCTGGAACACAAGATAGTCCAAGATATGGGCCGCACGGGCACGACGAGTATATACTTCGTTAGTATCTATTGTCTCGAATATTGAAACGATACCACAACCTTTAAGTAGTAGTACAAAATTAGGTAGATGATACAGTGTATGACCATAAAAAAGATTCAGAATAAGACATTTTTAACCATACAGGTGATGAAAATACTGATAATGAAGGTACTACAAATTGTTATGAGCCGCTACGCTAACTCACAATTCTGAAGGTGGTGACGAAATGGGTTCAATGTTCAAGAATATTTCTGGGAAAGTGAATAAAAACATATTTTAGGGTCTATTTAAGTGAATTACTTGGGAAGTAGCCGGTTATTCTACTATTCCTGATTGTTATAATAGAAGTAATTTGGGTATTTTTTAATCTAATAAATAATAATTAAAGGATTACGAATCTTGTGAAACTAATTTACGAATAATTAATATTTATAGTCCTTAATAGAAAAATATTTTTGCTAAAATTTAACAAATCTAGTTGTTTTCTTACCAAAAATATGAAAACGACTAAATTGAACTGCTGATATGACTGCTTAAAAGGTGATTTATTTCAAATGATTTGGTTGTTTTTGCAGTCGGGGTTCTTGACACAGTCAACTTTTTTAGTACTTACTCGTAAAAGCAAGCATCAAAAGTTTGATCTCTTGTTATACATAAGAAAAGGCAAATAAGTAGATATCATTAAAAATGAGTTGACAATATTAAAAAAAATGTTTTATTTTACTCCATTAGTACACAAAATAAATATTTATTTCATTTACTTATACATATTATATATAGTTTTTACCCTCGCCCGTGCGTCATTGCGGGGTGCCAACTGAAAACCAGCGCTGGGTGTCTGACGCCTAGTAAATGATGAGGTGCTTTCGCTGCGGGTACGCTCAGCGCACTGTACTTTTTTTTTTACTTTGTGTTTGTAACTGTTGTGCTGTGTCTGTCCCGAAAAAAGTATTTCCATTCTATTCTATTCTATTTAATTAGCCTTATACACCGTTAAATTTTGGTCGTTTTAATCCCGCGGAGGGTCGATTCGATACATTAAACACTATCGATTTCTAATGATAAATAATTTACGCATGTACGAAATTGATTTCTATGTAAACGTCAGCTGATCGAGGCCAATGAACTGTAGGTAGTTAGTACGCAACGACCGACAACTCTCTACAAGGTCACTGACTCGTTTACTTAAAGAAATTAATTTCGTACATGCGTATATTAATTAGAGTTTTAGAAAAAACGTATTTAATTTTTTAATTTTATCTGTATAAATCGATAGTGTTTCATGTACCGAATCGATCATCCACGGGATTAAAACGACCAAAATTTAACGGTGTATATTCTGTTGGAACTTGTTCTTTGGAAAAAAAAAATCTTAGTATCTACCTGGTCCCCACGGTACCAATTATGTTTGTCAAATTTATGAGACCAGGACGGTTAAGTATGAGACAAAAAAACATACTTCGAGCTTGTATTATTAGATAGATTTGACGTTTTTATCGACTCATAGTGTGAGATTGTTATTTAAACGTTATATGTTATTAACATACATTTGATTCGATGTCAATAACATCATCTAAACAAATGATATTTGAATGTTCACATTTATGACGATTTATCTGTTTATAAATTAGATTCGATATATGCAATTTTATTGGTTTGTCTGTATTATGGAGCCTCCTAGTATGGTTTAGAACTAATAGCATATTACAAATAATACGTATACATGTATTCGAGTTTAATAAAAAAAGATCCTTTTTTTGTAAAATTCTAGCGCTCACGATAACAATTTTAAAAGAGTAATGTCATATGAAAAATCATTCACTGATACGCGAATAGGCCTGTTTATTATTTCTATGATATATAATAATATCATATAATAGGACAGTTAAGGTTACCGACTTCTTAAACTTAAGTGACAGTGGGCAGGGCACATTGCTCGTAGAACCGATGATCGACGGGGCCAAAAGGTTCTGGAGCGGCGATCCTGCACTAAAAGACGCAGCGTTGCAAGGCCTTCCACAAGGTGGACCAATGCTCTTGTGAGGGTCGTAGAAATCCAATGGATGCGGGACTTACAGGACTGGTCAATATGGCGACACTTAGGGGGAGGCCTATGTAAAACAGTGGACGTCTTTCAGTTGAAATGATGGTTTTGATGATATTTAAATTGACTGAGAGACAAGGCAGAATCCAAAAAACGAGCTTTCCACCGTAGGCGCGAGCTTGCGGACGGCGAGCAATGGGTAGCTTAGTCAGTAAGAGTCTGACACTATCTCCCGCTACGCCCAAGGGCAGGAGATGTCATTGGATGACTTTACCCACCACCAAAAAAAAAAGCAATGGGCAGCTCGCTATCTGACCGTCCAGTAACCGTCCGGACCAAACCCAATTGGTTGACGGCGCGCACTGTTCCCGCGCGGCTCAAGTGTTGGAGTTGTTAGCAAACAGTGGGGCCCAGCCGGGTCGAAGCCTACTGGAGATATGGCTAATGTGAAAGTGAAAATCAGGGCCCTGGAACGAAGGCAAAGAAGGGATGGGGTGTGGTTTTAATCAGGAAAAGTCGGACACTCCGCCCAAGGGCCGGAGATGTCAAAGGATAATTTTTACCCACCAAAAAAAAAAGACTAGTAGCTTCAATATTTCCATTTATGAGTTCCTTAATTACCTATTTCACGGTAAATACTAAGATGGTATTTTGGACAATTCACCTCGATGGTTTTAAAGAAGTAGAGCGGGAAGTTTGTGTGGAAAATTGAAGATTTATTATTCTGTGGGAAATTTCATCTCGTTTGCCTACAAATTTCTAAATCGCATATTTAGCGTCATTATAATATTAAATATATGATCGATCACAAGTGGGTCGTAACGGTGGCGCTTAGGCAAAGTAACGCCAGACAATAAATCGATCAAACGTCATTTCTGGACTTCTATTTTTTTTAAGAATATTAAAAGTGTTTCCTAGTCAAAAAAATATAGCTGGGACACGTGTAGAAGTATCTTTTCTAGATACTTCCATCTATCTAGAAACTATAGCTTTTATAATCAGTTTTAACCTGCGAGATCACATCTATGATCTCATCTGTCTCATCTACTCTCTCTGAACTATCTCTCAACTATTCCGAACCCACGTGTCTGCTTTTTTTTTTAAGTTGGGAAATTATCCATTTTATTCACTAAAGCCACACCTTTGTTCTTCAGGGAACTGTTGCCCTTTGTGTTCTAAGGCCTTGGTATTCCTTTTCAGGAAATCCCCGCAACCCAAGCGGGCATTGGCCCTACGGTTTGCTGACATCTCTATGAGGAGCGCGTAGATTACTACGCGGTGTCGAAGAAATGGGCTTGGTTCGGTCGATTACCGGACGTTCAGACGACGAGCTTCTCTTTGCTTGTCGTCAGCAAGCCCGCGTCTACCGTGACCGGTAGTCGGGGTCGGGGTCTCGGCTGGGGCGTGAGGATTTTCGTTCCCTCACGAGTGCGGCCTACTCTTTCGCATTCATTACTGTTTCACAGAAGGAGGCGACCGCCTGCCATACCTCCTCGCTTCGGACCATGGCCTTAACCAGGTCTCGATGCGAGTGGTCGGTGCTTCCACGAGGACATGGCGGTGCTACACCCAAGCGGGGCACACATACACCATATATGCTGCACCGTATCCTCCGGGCGATTCACGCCATTTTGACACCCAGGCGTTTCTTGCGCTTGAATCCGATGCAAGAAACTTCCGAAGTTACCATGATCGGTGAGGACCGGGGTCATGAGGTGGTGGGGACGCCGTGACGCCTCTCCAGAAACTCCTCGAAGAGGAGGCTTACCACCATGATTATGGTGTGCCCAACGTATACGAGATATGAATGAAAAATGGCCTCTTTCAAATTTATAATAACAATAATTAATTAGTAGACGTCAGTTTTATTTTATTTCATTATTTCAATAGAAACACAATAAGATATTATTTACAAAAGCGAACCCGCATGAATTCGATAGTGTTACATAATATTAAACCTACACATTTGAAATGGTTGTGGGTTGTCGTACAATTTGCATATTTTTAAAATAAAACTCCGATTGGACTAATAAATTACAGAAATAAAAAATTAGAACGATGACCGCGTTGTGTTTACTAATTTGTATGTTATTTTATATCTAAGGGGTAGGACAGTATAGTACAAGCCACACATTACTGGGTAAGAAGTGAGAACCGCCCATTGCGTGGTAAGGTGGCCTTTGCTGGGTAATGTCCGCCTGTTGCTGGGTAAAGTGCGCTCATTTCTGGGCAAAGGTCTTTCATTGCTGGGTAATGCTTCTTTATCTTTTCACCACTATTAGTAAACTCTTAAAACGAGTTGTAATAAGATTGTATTTTATTTAAAATATTATGTTACGTAAGTCATATTTATGTCGATTGAAGGGTTCTGAAATCACTACTACTCACAAGTTTTTTGCTATAATAGATTGTATTAATAAAGTGATAAGGGCTCGTGTAGAGAAGACAATAAATAATTCAAACGGCAATGTTTTAGTTTAATTTGAGATTTGTATTTTTCGTCTAATAAATCCGAAGTGTTTTAATTTAAAACTAAGTAGTTGACAAAACGTGTTGTGTATTTTTTATGAATCAATTAATAATTCATCAACATACTACCGTTTCACGAAATTATTTTACTTACTATCAGGTGGGATCGCAGTCAAACTATTCACACATTTTAAATAAAAAAAAAAACAGATTTCCATTATTTGACTGGTCTCTTGGTCTAGTGGTTATTGACCTTGACTGATATGCCGGAGGTCGTGGGTTCGATTCTCACCCAGGACAAAAGTTTGTGTGATGAGCACGATCATTTGTTCTTTGTCTAGGCATAATTTATCTATAATATGTATGTTTTTAGAAATATATAAGTATGTTTATCAGTTGTCTAGTACTTATAACACAAGCTCTGCTTAGCTTGGGGCTAGACGCCGTTGTGTGATAGTTGTGGAATATTATTATTATACATAATTTGTATTGGCGATCCATTTTCTTTTCGGTTCAGTGTAGCTACCTTCATTGCAAGCAGAACAGTATTTACACAGTCTAGTGTCTCCTCTGTTGCATAATCGTGCCTTGTCTTGGTCACCTGTCTTGGTCGTCGACTGCGTGAGACGTCTGTGTCAAACACAATACTACTGGAGAACATTTGTAAACGTTACGGACAATTTTGTAATTTGAAGATGGGGGTTGTTTGGTATATCACGTGATAAGAAACGTCACAGTACGGTTGGTACAACGGTCTATAAATTGGCCGCTGCGCTGAGTATCGCGCGGTCGATTCCCATACCGAATCAAGCCTGCAGATTGATGTTGCGGGTCTATCTTTTGAATTACATTTGTGAATGCACTCACGACATAGAAGTAATTTCTAATGAGTCAACTTAAAAATTGAATCAATAAAAAGTAGGCAATTATGTCAAGAAAGTGACTTGTTATGGCAGACCGGGCTATGAATAAGATTTTCAGCTACATATGAATGATAGAGCCGAGTGAATCCTAAACAGCCGAGCACAGTATGCTTTTTGTTTTCTTCAGGCTATATTAAATAAATAACCAAGATATACACCGTTAAATATTGATCGTTTTAATCCCGTGAAGGGTCGATTCGGTACATGAAACACTACCGATTTGTAAAGAAATGTCAAAAAGTAAACGTTGAAACGAGTTCAATTAACTGTAGGTAGTTTGAAAGCAACGACAGATAACTACCTACAATGTCATTGACTGAATTAATTTCGTATTTTATTTTTTTATTTCATCCTTACAAATCGATAGTGTTTCATGTATCGGATCGACCTTCCTCGGGATTTAAACGATCAAAATTTAACGGTGTATAATGTACATAGGTGAGGTTTGGACCATAGATATCCGGTTTGGACTCTCATATCACAATGAATCATTTTGTAATTACTGTCTTATTGTCTCACGGATATTGGATTCCTATCGTTTAAAACCTAAATTCTACCGCTGTCAGAAATTGGGGTCTCGAGAGAAAGTTTACGCACCTTCCCAATCGACTGTATTGTCCTTTCAATACAGTCAGGGCTCAAAAGTGCAGTTGCACTCTACCGATACTAAAGTATGTATCTTTGTAAAAGAGGGTCAATGGATCATGACCGATTTAGTTTGTAGCATATAATCTAAAATATTGAATAAACTAGTTGTAGAACACTGGACTTCTACTACAAAGAAATTTTAAACAGTTTAGCATTGTTAGAGTGCAACTGCACTTTTGACCCCTGGCTGCCTGCTTCCATACACAAAACACTGTTTATCAATACGTTTAAAGCAAATATTATAAAGATTATACTCACACTGTAATCCGACAGCCGCTGCCTCTTCGCGTCCCTGCTCAGCAGATCGTACAACAGCAACAGCCTCAAGTTTGAACCCGATAGCTTCGCCTTTGTAGTCACCGGCTGACTGCCATGCCTCACCCCATCCCACACATCCACCACCTTATCATCATGAGGATCCTTTGCCATCTTTATCATTTCCCTTACATCATCTGAAAGATACTGTAGATTGTCTTCACTGATATCTTCAATGACGTAGCCATCAGACCGACTACTGACTTTGACGTCATAGTGTGGTGGTAGGTAAGGGGCTGATTCAGGACTCGGTTCTACTAAAGGTTTGATTTGCTCGTGCTGGACAGAGAGCAGAGGTTCTTCCGTCCTTGTCTCCTGTGGTTGTAAGATGGTGTACTGTGCAGGGTTCTCTACTGGGAGCAGGACGAAGCGATGCTGCTGTGGATGCCAGGTGTACCTGCTGATGGGCTTTGGAGGCGAGTAAGGAGCGTAGAGACCTGGCTTGTGGTGAGGAGTTGTCATTTCTGTCCTGGAATGTGATTAAGTAGTTGTTAGTGGCTTGTATTTTTTTTTTAATCATGTTCATATAGAAAATCCTTAAAGTAGGTTATAGATTTCAACCTCTTAATTTACCTCAGACTAAATATTTACAAAAAGGTCTATTTAAATCTTAAATATAATTCAAGTACCAAAACCAACACGGATATATACACGGCCAAATTTTGATCATTTTAATCCCGTTGAGGGTCGATCCGGTACATGAAACACTATCGATTTGTAAAGATAAAATTAAAGTGGTCGGTCGTTGTGTACTAACTACTTACAAGTTATTGGACTCGCTCAGCTGATGTTTACTTAAAGAAATTAATTTCGTACATGCGTTTAATTCGAGTTTTAGAAATAAAGTATATCTTTTTTAATTTTATCGTTGCAAATCGATAGTGTTTTATGTACCGGATCGACCCTTCACTAGATTAAAACGATGAAAATTTTTGTTTTTTTTTTAATTCAAATGTTATAATATTGTTTAATATTGTTTATCTAGTGGGGATTTCTAGAAATAAAAAGAACAATCCCCGCTGGTTTTTTTTTTATGGTGGGTAAAATCATCCAATGACATCTCCCGCCCTTGGGCGGAGCGGGAGATAGTGTCAGACTCTTACTGACTAAAAACCCACCCCGTTCCTTCATTGTCTTGATACCAGGGCCCTGGTATATACTTCCATATTTTCCCAATGCCCCAGAGTAGGCTTCGACCCGGCTGGGCCCCTACAGTTTGCTGACAACTCCTTGAGGCGTGCGGGAACAGTATACGCCGTCGACAACTTGGGCTCGGTCCGGACAGTTACCGGTCGGTCGGACAGCAAGCTACCCATTGCTCGCCGAACCCCACTGGTGGGAATTTATCAGTGGGGATTTCTGGAATAAACCCAAAAATGGTTGTCCAGATACCATCAGTATTTTCTCACCCTATATTTACAGTTTCACCGAATACTAGACAGTTAATAGACACACCTATATTGTAGTCTACGATACCTACAAGGAACTGGTTTCATTTAAAATTTGTAGGTACTGAATGACAAAATGTGACGTCACAATCTACTTGGAGATATTACCTGTTCTGGCCACCGTTAACTTTGCCGACACGTGATGTGAATTTAAAATGTAAAAATAACTGTATTAATCGGTTTGTCAGTGTTTGTTTTTTTTTTTCTCTTTTGACAATAGAGTTTGTATAGAGAGGTAGCTGTTACTGCAACATGCAGTTATTTAGAAGGTGTTTATTTATATACAAATTGCTAAGTGCAGTTTGTGGAGTTTTTATCTAGCTTCTCTCATTGTATCTTCATCTTCATCATCTCATTATATCCGGTTGACTCATCATGGGGTCTCATCAGAAGACTTAAAGTCACCCAAAGGGCAATGAAATGGGAAATTTCCTTGCGTGATCGAATCAGGAATGTGGATATTCGCAGGAGAACCAAGATCACCGACATAGCACGAAGAATTGCCAAACTTAAGTAGCATTTTGCAGGGCACATTGCTCGCAGAACGGATGGCCGTTGGGGCCGAAAGGTTTTGGAATGGTGAACACGTACAGGAAGACGTAGCGTTGAAAGGCCTCCTACAAGGATGCACGATCTGCGTGTGGAGATGCAACGCCGGGGCGAATCCCCGCTGCCGCGACAAATCGCGGCTTGGCGGACAGAGTTCCGGCGAGATCTCATGGTGAAATGGCGAGAACGACTGTCGCAACCCTGTGCTGGGCACGCCACGATTGAGGCGGTAAGGCCCCTCTTTGAGGCGTGGCTGGAAAGGCCTCACGGCGTCGTAACCTTCCCCATGGCGCAGGTACTAACCGAACATGGCAAGTTCGGCCCGTACCTGTACAAGATCCGTGCGGAAGTGACGCCCGGGTGTCGTAACTGTGCGGAACGCCCGGTGGACACGGTGGAGCACACGGTAGAGGTGTGCCCCGCTTGGGAAGAGCATCGACAACAGGACTGTTCATTATAGCGACACTTGGGGAAGGCCTATGGTCAACAGTGGACGTCTTTCGTGGTCGTATTCGGCTAAAATACTGAGGATGATGATGATCCGGCTGACCAAAAAAAAAATCAACGGTAGCTAGTGAAATTACAGGCATTGTTGTGACATCATACAGATGGATGGATGTAGACGAAATGAAATCATACTTAGGTCATTTCATTTTTATTAAATCTTTTTTTTTAAGGTGCGGTGCGGGGAAGGCGTGTCAAACTTTTAGTGATTCAAACCACCCCTATGATCCTTCAGTTTCCCTTTGCGTTCTTGGCGCGCGTCGAATACTACGTGTCGTGGACGACTTGGGCTCGGTTTGGATGGCCAGACGGTGAGCTACCCATTGCTCGTCGTCCGCAAGCCCGCAGGGCGTGAGGACGGCCGTTCACTGACGCGAGCGGCCGTCTCTTTCGCTAGCATTACCGCTTACACTGCTTTGCTCCCTCGCCCCGGACCATGGTCTAAACCAGGGCCCAGCACGAGAGGTTGCTGTTCGAAAGAGTGATAGTGGATAGTGAAACGCTAATGGTAACTGTAACTGGCAATGGTTGACGGTCTGATATTTCCCATTGCTCCACCCAGAGCGGGAAAAGCTACTTAAAAAGATCCCACTCCCCACATTAAAAAAAAAGTATATACCGTACTACACATCGTTAAATTTTAGTCGGTTTTAATCCCGCGGAGGGTCGATTCGGTGCATGAAACACTATCGAATTGTAAAGATAAAAACGAAAAATAAAGTACTTTTTTTAACTCGAATTAATTTACGCATGTACGAAATTATTTTCTTTAAGTAAACGAGTCAATGACCTTGTAGGGAGTTGTCGGTCGTTGCGTACTAACCTAACTATCTACAGTTCATTAACCTCGATCAGCTGACGTTTACTTAAAGAAATTAATTTCGTACTTTTCGATAGTGTTTCATGTACCGAATCGACCCTCCACGGGATTTAAACGATCAAAATTTAATGGTGTATAGTCACTAAGGGAATTAAATATTATTAACCAAGCAAGTTCACAAATAAAACTAACAGAGATAGTCCTCTATGGTGCTATTTTTGTTGGTATTATTTTTTTAATCATAAACAGCAAAAGCCCAGCTTCATTGTTTCTAAAATATTTCGAGTTATCTACGAGTAGATTGTCTTATATATATCTCCTTGAAAAAAAAAATTACTACCATTTTCCCAGTTAATAATTTCGGAAATTAGGTAATTATTTCTTTTCCATTATTTCGAAAAGAAATCCTGTCTAGAAACCAATTTATATAAGTCAAATTGAAATAGGTATTATAATACATAATATAATAAATTAACTTCCGACAGGGTAAAATTGCGTGTATACGGTGTATATTATTATCATTTCACTTTTGTTTTGGTTATATTTCGGAAACATGAAACTCTGTAATATTTTTTTGAAATGCTAAAGAAACATTAGGTTAATAAGTATTTATAAAATTAAATCTCTTAAATCTAAACGAACCCATTCCAAATTCAGTGTTGCTTCTGTAAGGAAATAATAAAAAAAAAAACTTATCTTCTAAACATTATATGTACAAAACTGACTTCTAAAAGAAACAATGTGAAAAATATTTTCGTTTTGTCTTTTGGTACCTACTTATAAATAATTATTATATTTTTTTACTGGCTCACGCTTGACCACTATCTTACCTGATGGTAACAGATGATGTGGTTGGCGATGGAGCATGCATACTATCATCAACTATTTAATAAAAAAAAACAAAATTTTCTAAAGTCGTAGTACAGGCACCAATTGGGTTCTATAAATGTGTTTATTCCAACAAAGGTCAAAAATATTATTCCTTTTAAAAGTCAGCCAAAAAAAGCCTTTATACAAAGCCACAGTAACCTCTTAGTTGTAAACCCAGTCCACCAGCTATTAGTAGGCTTGAAGGTCACATACGGCTTCGAAGTTGTGAACCAAGAAGAAGGCCCAGATGTGGGCTTGGTCGTCCAAGTTGTGGGCCGAGTTGTCGGCCGGGTTGTGGGCCGAGTTGTCGGCCGGGTTGTCGGCCGAGTTGTCGGCCGAGTTGTCGGTCGAGTTGTCGGCCGAGTTGTCGGTCGAGTTGTCGGCTTAGTCGTAGGTTTCGTGGTAGGGCGTGGCGTGACGTCATTGCTAACTTCGAACGCCATTTGGTCGGTGAGGTGGGCTATGACTTGCATTGCCACCGGAAGGTAAGAGTCTGATAGCTGGACTTGTTGCTTCGCTGAGTCTACCTGCAGAGAAAAAAATATTGTGTAATATTTTATCCATTAATTTACGACAGTTATTCCCTTACACTTTTCAAATTCAAATTCAATTTTAGATAAACATCTATATATTAAACTCAGCCTATAACTTCAGGCTGAGTTTAGTATATGGATGGTGTATGTGTAAGTATCAAATTAAATTTTAATAATGAACTACTCATGTACAATTGAACAAACAGTTCCGCCAGTTTATTTACGAGTAGATAAGTGTCTCTGGACATTTATCCACCTTCGTAAGACGGGAAGCCTTCCACCAGCTTGAAAACACATTCTGGATGCTATTTGGGAAGGACCACAAGCGCGCCATCATGGAAACGCATCGCTTCCACATAATCGCAGCGAACCCACACAAGCATTAGCGAAGATCCCCGACGCGCTACTTCACCACGGCAACCCCAAAAGCACCCTGAATGCGTTATTGCTGTAAAGTACTTTTTATATTATGATATATCACTACAAACTATAAACTACTAGTTTTTATTTTGGTGTACAATAAAGTATAATCTATTCTATTCTATTCTATTCTTGGGGGGCAGATGAGACAGCGCGTTTTTTTGGCCGCGCTCATCAGTGAGTTCGAGCCCGCGACTAGTTTAGCCTTCCAAGGCTACAGCTAATAGGAAACAGACTCAGGCAGGGAATTCCATTCTTTAGCTGTACGCATAATAAATGTGTTGGATATGCAAGTCACATGAGAGCACACGACAGAGCAGATCATCTGAGCTCACAACCACCATGAGGAGCCCAGGAACGTGGTCGCTGTGGCCGAGATCGGCTAGATGGCATCATCATCATCATCATCATCATGTTCCCAAAATGCTTTGTATGTATGGGTGGAATGTCCACTATGTATCGACTAAAATAAACACTACTTAATTAAATAAACTAACTGATGATGACGTTATAAAATAAGTATGTCACCGGTAAAAGTGAAATCACTGTGGTGTTCAAAACAATGACAATCTTCAAATGAAAGTGACATTTAGTGAATAATTCAATACTTCTGTTGCTCATTAGTTACAGTTTTTGTGGCTACCGTTAAATCTTAAATAAATTGAAAACACAGCTTTAAAATGGTGGCATAGCTTTCTTAATAGACAAATTAATATTTTGCGGTATTTCGTAGTGACAAGAACTTATGTCTACGCTCAACAAAATAATTATTGATAAAAAAAAGCCGTAACCATAGCAACAACGGCCATTTTAATTCAACTTATTTGCCGCGTACAAATAGGTTGACTGGCCTCTTGATCTAGTGGTTAGTGACCCTGACCGCTATGTCAGAGACCGTGGGTTCGATTCCCACCCAGGACAAATGTTTGTGTGATGAGCACGATCATTAGTTCTGTGTCTGGGTGTGATTTATCTATAATATGTATGTATTTAGAAATATATAAGTATGTTTATCAGTTGTCTAGTACCCATAACACAAGCTCTGCTTAGCTTGGGACTAGACGGCGTTGTGTGATAGTTGTGGAATATTATATTTATTATATTATATTATATTATAGGTGTGTTATTAGATTTAAAAAGTAAAAATTAAGTAATATCAGTAACTATGTAAATGGTTTTTTTTTTCACAAAAATGGCTTACTTACCTGACTCAACGAAAATAAAGAAAGCACCAGAAAAACTGCGTGCCGAATCATTTTGATATCTGGAACAAAATAAACAGTAATAAATCAAGAACAGTCTGATAATCATACCATAAAGTTTTAGATATATTAGGGGACAAAGCATCCCCCAATATGAAGCGCAACGCTGTCAAATAGCGGATAAAATGTAAAATTTTAGAGGGCAAGTTGCGGGATACTGGGTAACGTTGGCAACGTCATATAGATTGAGAGTTGCGTGTCATATTGTGGGACGTTTGATATATCTGTTTTAACCCCTAATGTATCTGAGACTTTCATCATCACCATCATCATCAGCCTTTTAATGTTCCCACTGCTGGGACACAGCCCTCCTCTCTAGGAGAGGGAATGGGCCGTAATCCACCACGCGGGCCCAGTGCGGGTTGGTGAATGTCACATGTCTTCGAATTTTTAGTTCTAGGACATGCCGGTTTCCTCACGATGTTTTCCTTCACCGTTTTTCGAGCAGTGGTGATGATATAAATTACACAAAGTAATGCGCCTGGCTGGGTTTGAACCCGCGACCTACAACTCGTAAGTCGGGGCCGTTACCACTAGGCTACCACTGCTCTCTACTCTGAGACTTTATTCAATAATATGTCCCGTGTCAGATAAATATACTGACTGAGTGATGAGCGTCTAGTTGTAGGACGTTTTATCCCCTAATGTATTTGAAGTTTTTTTCAACCACATTTCACACACACAGGGTCAATGCCCCGTTTATTAAAATAAACCACAAAAAAAAACTTTTCCTGAATTTTTCTAGGAAAATGAAAAATATAGAAACCAAATTTTTTGGCCTAATAAATTTCAGAAAAACGTGTGTAAAAAACGACAATTAAGAATTTTTAAATGTCATTCAAGTTGTACAGATGTCTTAAACGTTTCCTCTCCTCCTAGTTTGAATCTTAATCTCGCCTAGCAGAATTAGCCGGTACTTGTCCGACATTGTACCTACGAGCTGAAGAGATCGTAAATCCCGCCGTAAACTTTACAACCCATAAAGGAAGACGTAAAAATCTAACAATATCTAAGTGAGATTTGGGAGGACTCACATTCGTTGGTTTGGTTATTAAGGGAGGTTTTCGCTACTTGCACCAGGCCCTGGTTCAGGTCATGCTCTAGAGCGAGAGGGTATGGGATGCGGTCGCCCTTTTTGCTAAAGATTAATGCTAGCGAAAATGATGGCCACAAATGTAAGGGAACGGACACGATACAGGAGAAGACCTGGACTTCAGGAGGCGCAGGGCGCCACCCAGGCGCTGGGTTCATCATCATCATCATTTCAGCCGAAAGACATTCACTGTTGGAGATAGGGCTCCCCCAAGTGTCGTCACAATGAACTGTCCTGTGCGTCTCGCATCCACCATATTCCGGCAACCTTTACCAGGTCATCGGTCCACCCTGTAGAAGGCCTTCCAACGCTACTTCTTCCGGTACGTGGTTGCCATTCCAGAACCTTTCAGCCCCAATTGCCATCTGTTCTGCGAGCCATAAGCCCTGCTCATTGCCACTTAAGTTTACCAATTCTTCGTGCTATGTGGGTAACCTTGATTCCCCTGCAAATATCCTCATTGCTGATTCGAACACGCAAAGAAACTCCGACCATAGCCCTTTCCATTGCCCTTTGGGTGACTTTAAGTCTTCTGATGAGGCCCCTTGTAAGCGATCACGTTTCGGAGCCATATTTCATCACTGGCAACACGCACTGGTCATAGACTTTCGTTTTGAGACACTGTGGTATGATGGACGAGAAGATACCGCGCAGCTTTCCGAACGCTGCCCAGCCGAGTCGGATTCAACGATTGATTTCTTTCTCGAAGTTAGACCTACTTAACTGGACCGTCTGTCCCAGGTAAACGTAGTCGTCTACAACTTCGAGTGTTATTGTAGGGTTTCCGATCGTGATAGGAGGCTCTGGCTGAGAACGACAAACAAGGTAGTCCACCGATCTGCCGTCCGGCTAGTCGCTGTCGGCAAGTAGTGTTCCTCGCACATCTCAAAGAGATGTCAGTACAAACAGGTCCCAGCAGCGCCGGCATCGGCCCTGTTCTGATGGGCACTGCTCAATCTGGGCTCTACCCTAACGGGCATCCGTTAGGGGCATGTAGAATTGATGTGGTTTTGGTCATTCAAAGTCTAACATGCTCTCCTGCTACGCCCCTGTGAGACATAAAGAAATTAGATATTTTTTTGAAACCAAAGGTCAAGAGTTGAGAGTAAACCATGTTATATTAAACCCGCCTATATACCACTACTGTACAGAAAGTTTAATTTTATATATTTTTCTGTTATAAAGAAAAACCTTCTTGTTTCTATATTGTATAATTTTCATTTTACTTTCCGTTAGCTAGATTGATTAGCCTGAAACCTAGTTAAAAAAAGTTACCTAAGCATAAAACATTTGTCAAAAATATCAATTTAAAGTTTTTAACGAGCCTCTGCCAAGCGAAACTGCGCACCGACTCACTGAAACAGTGTCGATTCTGAATAACTGTTTAACACAATTTTTTTGGCGGTCGAATAATATTTTCACGGGGAACAGTTGGTAAATACAATGAAATCAAAATTGTGTAATCGTATTAACAGTGTCCAAAAGGGTTTCTTGCACATTCTTCTCCATGAAATTTTCAATTAGTTATTTTATTATATGCGCATAATGTAGGGCATGAGAACAGTGGTGGCCGACTGGTAACGGCCCCAATTTACGAGTTGTATATCGCGGGTTCAAACCCAGCCAGGCGCATTACTTCGTGTAATTTATTTCATCACCACTGCTCTCAAAACGGTGAAGGAAGACATCGTGAGGAAACCGGCATGTCCTAGAACCAAAAATTCGAAGACATGTGACATTCACCCACACTGGGCCTGCGTGGTGAATTACGGCCCATTCCCTCTCTTAGTGAGGAGGCCTGAGTCCCAGCAGTGGGAACATTAAAAAGGCTGATAATGATGATGATGAATGTAGGGCATATTGTCCTTCTCTGTAAGTCATAAGGTGCTTAGACGTAAGTTAGTAATGTACAAATTATAATGTAATAGCATACTCATACTTGTAAAGTCAAATAATAAATAAAAATAGAGGACTACACTTTAAAATATGCAATTAGCATCATTTTACTTTCTGATTGACTTCTTGACGATTCAAAAGTGCCTGTAAATGGTTTATTTGAAATAAACGCTTTGAATACCGAGTTAGGGTAATTTTGACATTTCTTCAGCACGTGTGAGACTTACAATTCAGCGAGTTCGGAACAACCCTAATGCGTTGAAACAGAACACATTTAATACGGCCCTTAATTTGTGCGCAGTTAACTCTTGTTCATGTTTGTTGTTACTAGTTACGGCCTCAGATGGAAAATGTTTAGGTCTTGTGTCCCAACAAGGTCAGGGTGCTTTAAAGGCGTTCTAGTCTTCCATACAAATGTAGTATGGCAATTACTTCTCGCACATTCTTCTCCATAGAGATCTATGCTTTAGAATGCGCAATTATCATCTTTTTTTTTCGGACAGACTGACTTCTTGTCCTTTCAATAGTGCCTGTAAATGGTTTATTTGAAATAAATGCTGTTTGACTTCATATTTGACAGTATATTTCAAAATAAAATATGGTATTTTCGTATTTTCTTTATTGTTTAGACATATCGGAAAACAGAACATTAAAAAAAAATTTTTTCACTTGTTTGCGCATCTTTGTGCGTAAATAAACGACTTATGGAATATGAAAATAGTAAAACAGGATAAAACACGAACGTACAAGGGCGCAATTAATGCCTCAAGCATTATCTACCAATCAATTTAGGGTGGTGAAGCGACCACTCACCAGGGTATATAGTAGATACGAGTATAAGATAGTATTCCGAGGTTTTGCAAAAGTTAAGCAAGCCGGAATGACTGATAAGCACGAAATTATTATTATTCGTGGCGACTCTTTGTTTTTTAGCTGATTGTCAACCAATTAGGTGGTTTTTTTTTTATGGTAGGTAATATCATCCAATGACAAATCCCGTCCTTGGGCGGAGTGGGAGGAAATGTCAGACTCTTACTGACTAAAAACCCCGTTCCTTCGTAGCCTATCGTGCCGGGGCCGGGTATTCCTTTCGGAAGCTGACTCATGACCCCAGTAGGCTTCGACCCTGCCTGCCTGCAGCTAGCAGGCTGGGCCTCTTCGGTGTGCTGACAGCTCCTTGAGGCACGCGGGAACAGAACGCGCCGTCGACGACTTGGGCTCGGTTCGGTCGGTTACCGGACGATCGGACAGCGTGCTACCCATTGCACGCCGTCCGCAAGCCCGCACCTATGGTGGCCGGAAATCGGAAACCAATTAGGTGGTCGGAAATAAAGCCCAAAGATATCAAAATGATAATTTTCATCATCATTTCAACCAAAAAAACTGCTAGACCTATCGCCGCAACGACGACCTGTCGTATGTGCCTCGAATTCTCCGGATTTCCACGACCTTCACCAGGCATCAACCGCTGGAGACAGGCTTTCCACAAGGATCACCACAACGACTTTTCATGTGCGCCTCGCTTTCATCGGACTCTCACTAGGTCATTAGTCCAGAATTATAAGTACCTACATTTTTTTTTTTCGTTATAGAGTCACATCTTTTTATTTTCAACATTTGTAATGGTAATACATCTATTGATTTTGACATTTTTTAATGTAACGTGATATTTTTAATTTTTGACATTAGTAATCGTTATTTCTAATTAATACGTTAATTAATTAACATTATATTTTTACAATTGATATTGGTAATGGTCGAATCGTATAAAATGTATTTGTTCTAAATTAATTAATTTAATAACCTACATACACCACATGAAGGGGGGATTGTCAAAAATTATTATTTGAAAACAGTATGTTCAATATATTATAACTTCTATGGCTTGTTTAAATGTTCTCAAATTTCAGTTCTTCTGTATATTATGATTTATCTTTGTTTGCTTTAATAATCTAAAGTTTATTGCGCTACCCGAAGACATGAATTATCTAGCAAAACAACAATAAATTACTCCTGGAATCTTATCAATTTCAAATCGGCGGCCAGAGAGCAATTCTGCACAAAGTACGGCTATATTCTAGGTCATATTCTAAAACTAGTTTGTATACAAACACGGCAGTATCTAGCGATTCCTGTGCCGACCGTTAGTTAGATCCGGTTTGTGAAGTGGGCCACTCCTTATAGAGTCCATTATTGTACAATGTAGCTTGCTTCCGATAACGTTTATATGGATTTTCTTTGTATTTAATCCTTAGTAGTAGGGTGTGTTTAATGTACATATAGAATATGAGATGTATTTGTAGTTCAGAGGTTGTTGAGAGTTAGTTGTTTGTTGTTGCGTCCATGAATATTAGGTACTAACAGTTTTTTGCCACCTCTAATGTGGTGAAGCGAAAGAGAGTCGCAAGCTACGGTAAATTTAGAACAATTAAAGAAAACAACTTAATTGTTATACATAACATGACAACATGACATTACCTACCTTTGGCCAGATCACGTGACCAGTGATGTGACAGGTAATGTAAGTGCCATACATTTTGTACTTAAGAGCGGCCTAACCGAGGTGCATTTTCAGCCACTCTAACGTAATTATGATGTTATCGACACATCTTTCTGCAGATATTTTGGATACACAGATATCTTGTGGATGTTATCTAGCCTTATAATGAAATCAAAACACAAAATTGTGTACAACTAATCCAGTAAAGACTTCTGAAAATCTGCTGTTTTACGTGAACTTTGGCCCTCCATATTGTACTCATATATTAAAAATATAAAAAAGTACTTCTTTATAAGCCTTGCATAATGAGTCGAGATTTTATATGATGACAAATTTTTCAAAAACTTTTAAGGATTAAAAAAAATACACCTATTTCCTGAAACAAGTTTTAGAAATATTCGAGTAAATCACGGAATTTCCGAATGTCAACAGAGTTTTCAGGCATTATCTCTCTTTTTTCGCGTTGCGTCTCCAACAAACATCGCGTTGGATTGTGTTAAATCAAGCAACAAGCTTTTAAATCATGCTCAACGTTGACAATAGGCGAGTAGGGATTGCTAATAAGTAACAGGAACCTGCAGCAGTGGTAACAGCCCTGACGAAACTGTCATGGGTGTAACCCAGGTAAGCGCTATTGTCATGCCATAAACATGTTGCAAAGTCCCCTCTTTGAGGAGTGGCTGGAGCAGCAACACAGTATCCTCAGCTTCCTCCTGACACAGGTCCTCACCGGGCATGGCAAGTTCGGGAGGTTCCTGCATCGGATGCAGGCAGAAGAAAAGCCCGGGTGTCAAAATTGTGTGAACTGCCCAGAGGACGTGGTGGAGCATACGGTGGAAGTCTGCCCCACTTGGGCGGAACACCGCCGTGTTCTTGTGTAGGCAATGGGCAGCAGCGACCTCTCTCGCCGGGCCCTGGTTCGTGCTATTGTACTGAGCGAGGACGAACGGCAGGCAGTCGCCTCCTTCTGCGAAGCACTAATGCTAGCGAAAGAGAAGGCTGATCTACCATCTCGCGACATATGACATCCACCAAGCCGCACTGGACCCGCGCAGAGGATTATGGTCCATTCCTTCTCCTAGAGAGGAGACTTGAGTTCCAGCCGTAGGAATATCATAAGGTTGATGATTATACTTCTATTAGATTTAAATGAATATTAAAATGAGAACCAATTAATAACAAAATATGTCAGCATTAATGAAAAATGGATCATTAATGAAAATATGTCAGCATTAATGAAAAGATCTAATTAATTAATGTAGATAAACAGCAATGATTCATACACGCATGGCTGAACATGATTAAGTTATAGAAAAGAAATATAGTAAGATAAATTTAAGTTAAGCTCACTTTGTAAGTATATAAAGTATAGTTTCATTCATTTTTCATTTTTATTTATTTTGTGTCATTTGAACTTCTAACAGAAAAGGGTACCACAAAAAAGTGGACCATATTGTTGTCTTTTTAAATAAAATTACCAATATTTATTGTCAATTTAGCAGAAATAATTGTCCTCCCAAAAAATAATTGTACCAATTTAGGCCAGCCAATGATAACTAAACTAACGAATTCTTGATGTTAATCATTATGTTTGGTGTACAATAAAAAATACTTCGTTAAATAAATACTATACACGTGATAACAATTTAAAACTTTCTAAGATCAGTTCTTGCAAGTCTATGCTTCCGAAATCATATTAGCATTCATTAAAAGATTTCCGACCAATAGATCTTCGTTAACTTATCTATCAATTTCCGCGAATCACTTAAAACGGAGCAGTGGTGGCCGAGTGGGAGCAGTGGTGGCCGAGTGGTAATGGCAAACCCGGCCAAGCGCAAACTTTGTGTAATTTATTTCATCACCACTGCTCTCAAAACGGTGAAGGAAAACATTGTGAGGAAACCGGCATGTCCTAGAACCAAAAATTCGAAGACATGTGACATCCACCAACCTGCACTCGACCCGCGTGGTGGATTACGGGCCATTCCCTCTCTTAGAGAGGAGGCCTGTGTCCCAGCAGTGGGAACATTAAAAGGCTGATGATGACTCTTAAAAAGCAAGTAATTCAAATATTCCCTTTTCTTCAATCATTTAAAAAGTAAAAGCACCTACCATAAACCGCTTAATTACAGCACAGATTAGCAAAACTAATTGCTGGGTCGTTGACAGTCTTATGGCTCCAAGATGGCGCCGGCAAATGCAGCCCAATCAGAGAACCCTAATTACAGAACCGCCATATTAAAAATACCTTTTCCTTGTCCCGAAATAAAATGTCGAATAATTTTAATATTTGGTTTTATTTCGTTGGCAAAATGGCGGACGGCCGATTATTAATTAATTCTATGCTGATAATTTTATTTTGCGCAATACTGGCGGTACGAAATGTATTTAATTTTACTTTTAACGATGCTTTAAAGGCTTTGTTCCGTGAAATTTATTTAATTTTACAACATGCTGATTTAATAATACGTTAGTAGCTAAACATTTTGGATCGCATGTCCATGTCTTCTGACTTGTTTGCAGTATGCAGAACTATTCAACAGTAAAGACATTGCAGAGTTGAAAGAAATATAAACAAGTGCTTGACTGCATTCCCACCTGATGGTAAGCAGTGATGCAAAGACCTGGAGGCTTACTCTCGAGTATAATTCCGATTGATTGACATTGGAATTGTGACGTTAGGTACTCTTGAATTTGATGCTAGGTCCAAATTACGTGACCTTTTTGGGAAACTAAGTAAAATGGGGGTTGGACCGATCGGAATTAAACTGGAGAGTAAGCCCCCAGGGGGCTTACTTCCGAGTTTAATTCTGATCGATCGACGTTAGAATTGTGACTTTAGGTACTCTAAATTTCAATGCTAGCGCCAAATTGGTTCAAAATTGCGTGACAACACGCCAAGCCTAATCCCCATTTTTAATTAGTTTCCCTAAAAGGTTACGCAGTTTGGCCCTAGCATCGAATTTAAGAGTACCTAACGTCACAATTCCAATGTCGACCGATCGGAATTAAACTCGAGAGTAAGTCCCCTGACCTGATTGCTATATCTAGGTTTCATGAGGGAGTCAGGTAAGAATATACTTTGGAATTACTATGAGCAGTAGGATTGTTAAAAAAACAGTGGCCCTGGACCGAAAAGGCAACTGAAGGAACACAGGTGGGTTTTCGTGAACCATCTTTAAATATTTTTGGGAAAAAATATAACAACGAAGGAACGGGGTAGGTTTTTTGTCAGTAAGAGTCTGATACTATTTCCCACCCCGCCCGAAGGCGAGATTTGTCATTGGATGATTTTACCTACCATAAAAAAAAAAAATGGTTTGGTGTAAAATTATCGGAATCGATTCAGTTGTTGATCCTGAACAAACTATTTTCAGGTTTGCATATACTAAAAATAGCGTTGTATTTTAAAGGTATCTGAAAGTTTAATTATTGTTTAAAGGTTAAAGTATTTTAAACTTAATAATGACTTGTAGTGAGAATTCTTAATTAGCATGAGCTTAAATAGTGTTTAGTGCAAAAACGTGCTTATGAATAGTGTAAAAGTAATTAAGAAACACGTATTACTTAGAAGTACGACTTTCCAGAATGCTTCACACAGTGAAGTCTTTTTCTGAAGCTAATATTATTAAGAGAAAAGATTTAATGTGTATGTGTTTATCATGTTTAGCGTAGCATACTTTCATCCCTAGAGTAAGTACCCAATTATAGCACAGCATAGCATCAGCCTCGAAATTCACATAGGAAAGTCCAGTTGAGTAGGTCTAATTTCGAGAAAGAGGTCGACCGTCGAATCCAACTCGGCTGGACAGCGTTCGGGAAGCTGCACGGTATCTTCTAGTCCAACATACCACAGTGTCTCAAGACGAAGGTCTATGACCAGTGAGTGTTGCCAGTGACGACATATGGCTCTGAAACGTGGTCGCTCACAATGGGCCTCATTAGAAGACTTAAAGTCACCCAAAGGGCAATGGAAAGGGTTATGCTCGGAGTTTCCTTGCGTGATCGAATCCGAAATGAAGATATCCGTAGGAGAACCAAGGTTGCCGACATAGCACGAAGAATCAAAAAAATCATCATAGCCTATAAGTTTATTTGATGTATTTTATATCTTTGTATATGTGTAGTCATTTGTTGGTTAGCCAAATAAATAAAAATAAAATAAGGGCAGGGCACATTGCTCGCAGAACGGATGGCTGTTAGGGCCGAAAGATTTTGGAGTGGCGACCACGTACTTGAAGACGCAGTGTTGGAAGGCAACCTACAAGATGGACCGATGACCGGGCTAGAGTTGCAGGAATCCGATGGATGCGAGATGCACAGGACCGTTCATTGTGGTGACACTTGGGGGAGGCCTGTGTCCAACAGTGGACGTCATTCGGCTGATATGATGATAGCATCAGCCTTATAATGTTCCCACTGCTGGGACTCAGGCCTCCTCTCTAAGAGTGGGAACGGGCTGTAATCCATCACGCGGGCCCAGTGTGGGTTGGCGGATGTCACATGTCTTCGAACATGCCGGTTTCCTCACGATTTTTTCCTTCACCGTTTTAAGAGCAGTGGTGGTGAAATAAATTACACAAAGTAATACGCCTGGCTGGGTTTGAATCCGCGATCTACAACTCGGTAAGTCGGGGCCGGTACCACTAGGCCACCACTGTTCTCCTGCACCCAATTATATTACGTGGCATATGAGTTGAACCATTTGATTTGAGAGCGTAAAATTGGTTATAGTCCTCGTCACACAAGTTTGAATGCGCAGTAAATGATTTTCGGTCCTCAATCGAAGTGGGGCTGCGCGTAACCATAACAAATGGTTCAACTTATATGCCACGTACTCTACGTTACTTTGGCATAAGTAGCCCAAAGCAACATTATCAGTGTACCTCCTTTAGAGGTATGGAACCCTAAAATTATTGCACTAATCTAGATAGTTTTTTTTTTCCAATTATGTTTTAGTGTATAAAATTGGTTGTTGACCATTACAATAAATACGTAATGTGCCCACAGGCTTTTATTTTTAAATTGACAATAAAGGTTCGTAAACGAATTTAAAAAAAAAAAAAACAAACATAAAACGTACTTTAACATTACTAAATATACGATATGAAGCCAAAACTTCTTGTTCAAAACAAAGCACACACAGATTTTAATTGATTTTCAATGAGAACTTTAAACTGTTTTTTTTAATATTTTGCTAGCACAGTTGTCCCAGTGGTTTAGCGATTGGTCGCTTCGCTGTGTCTTGCGTGTTCGATTCCCGCACAAATACCAGCACAGGTTCAGGGTCTGGGTGTTCAAGTCTTTTTTTTGTTGATAGGTTCGCGCTTGACCGCTATCTCACCTGATGGAAAGCGACAATGTGGTCGATGATGGAGCACGCTTACTTAGAAGTTGTTAGAAGTAACCTATTCACTCTTGACTGTGTTTGTGAACGCAGCCACGATACAAGAGTAATTCGTAGTGTGAAGCAAATTTTATTTAAGAACTAGCTAACCAGGCAAACTTCGTACCGCCTAATAATCGTTTTTTTTTTTTTTTGTGAATTTTTCCATTAATTTCACATCGTTTATTTAAACCTTCCCTGGAGTATCACGAATATTTCAAGATCAGAATTGGCCAAATCGATTCAGCTGTTCTCGAGTTTTAGCGAGACTTACGATCAGCTATTCATTTTTATATATAAGAAGATATTGGACGGTACCGTCCATGGGTAAGTATAAGTACTTTATACATACCATCATACTCATAAAACTCAAGACTCAAACAAACGAAAGTCTCATTAGAATTCGTACAGCATTTTAAAAGAATGTGCAAAGAATAGAATTTTACTTATTTGCCAATATTACGTTTAGCTGAACAATAGTTATTTACATACATTCCTCGCTTTCTTTCCGAAGTGACATCAGCAGAGAACTAAGTTAACTTTACTGTGTACTTGATTTTTTTTACTTACTTTACTTTGGTGAGCTCGCGTTTGAACACTATCTCACCAGTACCTCTACCATGAGTTTTAAGCAATAGTATTCGTCGCTACTCGATATCGACGCCGTAAATATTTTGTATGGCAAATTTTGCAGCGCCTCTAGCGGTCACTTGCAGAACAAAAATTTGCCATACAAAATATTTACGGCGTCGATATCGAGTAGCGACAAATACTATTGCTTAAAACTCATGGTAGAGGTACTGATAGTAAGTGACGATGTATCCGACGATGGAGCATGCTTGCCTAGAAGTAACCTATTCACTCTTGATTTAAAGATGATTATGTTGTAGCTATCAGAAAATACAGACTTCGGGAGGAAATTCCACTCCTTAGTTTTACGGACAATGAATGTATTTCCAAAACATTTTGTGTATAGGGGTGAAACGTCCACCATGTACCGATGGTGCAACGCCGTACGTCTAATGGTCCGATGATGGAACGGAAAGAAGCTGGAAGTACAGATGGTCGTATATACACCGTTAAATTTTGGTCGTTTTAATCCCGCGGAGGAATCGGTACATGAAACACTATCAATTTGTAAAGATAAAAGTGAAAAATAAAGCACTTTTTTTTTAAACTCGAATTAATTTACGCATGTACGAAATTGATCTTTTTAAGTAAACTTCAGCTGATCGAGGTCAATGAACTGTAGGTTGTTAGTACGCAACGACCGACAACTCCCTACAGGGTCATTGACTCGTTAACTTAAAGAAATTAATTTCGTATAAGTATGCGTATATTAATTCGAGTTTTTGAAAAAAAGTTACTTATTTTTTATTATTAAAACGGGATTAAAACGACTAAAATTTAACGGTGTATATGTATGTTCTAAGATATGAATGTGAGGCCAGCGATTAGAAGGTTGTGGCTTCAAACCCAGCCAAGAGCATTACTTTGTGTGATGAAAATGCCCTTAAAACAGTAAAGAAAACATCATGTGGAAACCAGCATATCCTAGAACTAAAACTTTGAAGACTTTATGTGACATCTACCAACCCACACGGGACACGCGTAGGAGATAGAGAATGCCTGAGTCCCAGCAGTGGGAAAATTATGCTACCTATACTTAATTAATCCTATTGTTTGATTCCTTACAAATTAAACAGGTTGCAGCACTTGCAGCTCTACCTACCACTGTTTTGACATATTATTCCAAACATTAATATTAATGAGATACGCAGCAGCATTTAAACGGTCAAGCCCCAAGAGGACACCGGTGTCCGCACACCTATTGTCTTTCTATTGTGTCTCTAATTACGGTATTCAAAAGGGGAATCCGATAAACAATGGAAAATATAATCTTGTTATTTAAGTTTTCATAATTAAAATTTGTAATTTTATAATTAGTTCACTCACCCAACTTTCAAATACAATGCCTAGCAGAACATTGCCAAAATCAACTAAAATACAAAAAAAAAACTAAAATAAAAAAAAAAGAACCTCGCATTGTCAACCGGAATATGCCAATAAAATTAACATGATCTTTGTCAGTCATTGTGAAACCGTTATATGTTATTAACACTCTTAACATACATATCTAAAAGACAACGTAAACAAAAACGCGATGAATCATGCAAAAAACATTGATTCATAATTCTATTAACGTTAAAAATACTTAAAAACATTAGCATAAACATAATCATCAATCATAGAAATAATACGACTTAAGAATCAATTTGACGTTTAGCAAAATTCCAAATTCAATAACAGAATATTAACAAAAAAAAAAGAAAATTAATTACTAACCTTTTTGCACACAAAATAAATTCACTCAAAAATGTTCGAAATTCGAAGGTTCGCGCGCGTGCGTCTTGCGCCGGCGCTGTTCCACACTGCGCAGCATCCCGGGGTACTGACCCCGCCCCAAGCACCGTATGTATACAGAGCTGGTGATACCGAGCGATTTGCAACCTGTTTGTAAGTTTAGTAAGGTTTTTTTGGGCAATTACTTAGATTGATGGTCAGTACTTTACAATTATTTGCAGATTCTTTTGACTTGTGTAAAGTTTAAAATGTGAATATCCGGATATTTATTCCGGATACTTAGGAGAAAATCGAAAACGCGAAATAGAAATTGTACAAAATTAATTGCGTGTGCCTAAGTTAACCGTGCCGTAACATAAACAATGGTTGAAAAGCAAAATATTTAAGCATCCCTGCCTCTATCACTTTTTGTGCTTCTTTTTGACTATCCTTAATACATATTTATGTTATGAAATCAAAACTCACTTAATAACAGAAACGAATTTCAAAACAAGTCATAAGAACTATTTTTTTTTTCAAGCAAAATCATGCTATATTCTGAGTATTTTTTAATCGTTACCTTCTTCTTCTTCCTGCCCTTGTCCCATATTACTTGGGGTCGGCGCAACACGTTTTTTTCTTCCACTCTATCCTGTCAGCCGTCACACTATCACTAACTTCCTTTTCTTTCATATCACTCCTCACACAATCCATCCATCTCTTCTTCGGCCTCCCTCTTCCTCTCCATCCATCTACTTGTAAACTCAGAACTCTTTTAGTAACATGTGTTTCATCCCTCCTCTTCACATGACCATACCAAGACAAACGATTTCCTTTCAACTTTTCAGTCACTGGCGCCACTTTCAAAATTAACCCTCAATATAAATCTTAAACCGAGAGTGGTATCAACATCTCTATAAGCAATGAAGCGCAAACAGTTGATCAGTTCATCGACCAAGTATTAGCATACAGGTAAAATTTAGCCGTCTTACACTTTAGAGGCAAACACTCAATATTACCGTGAAATATCTTAAAACTGGCCAATCTTTTGCTGTATTTATTACTAACTAAGGTAGATTTAAAAACCTGACACATTTAAGGCCGGGCACGCTCTTTTGATAAGGGTGCACTAGCCAAAGGCTCGAACTCGCAGATGGGCGTGGTTTAAAATGCATGGTTTCTGTTCCAACATTATTTACGAAAATTAAAAATTCTATGATGAGCAATACAAAGCTACCCATAACATATATATAATAATTAGCTTCTGCCAGTGGCTTCGCTCGCATGAAAGTCGGTTTACCCCCATAGGGGTATCCTAAAATTTGTTCTAAGCGGACGTCTACACCATATATAACGAATCTACCTGCCAAATTTTAAGTTTGTAGGTGTTATAGTTTCTGAGATTTCGTGATTAATCAGTGAGTGTTTTCGCTTTTTTCCTATTTTTTTATTTATTTACAAGTATGATATACCAGTAGGTATATTATACTACCTACCAACCTTGTAGATTTATCACGAAATAATGCATAGAATAGTATGAACGGATCTTTCGGGGTTTGGATATTATGAATATAAATAAATTTTATTGATTTTTTGAACAAATAATCTAATCCTTCCAGAATACAATAACTATTTTTAGTTCTTATGAACGTCAAAGGATGCGCAAATAAGTAATGAAATATTAACCTTTTGAATAATTAGAGACACATTAGAAAGACCACAGGTGTGCGGACACCGGTGTCCGCTTGGGGCTTGAGTAAGAGAAAAACTCTCTTTACTTCCAAATAAGTTTAATTTTTTATACCGTGTGCTTCGAATTTCCCGATCCGGCAACTATAGACTGAACCTCATGGCGCTATGAGATTGGCAGAGCCAAGCATATATTTTTTTAATTCGGATTTCATTAATTGATTCCTCCTTAATGTGTGGAGCGAAAGGGAGTGCCAGACATTTACTCACTAAATCCGGGCTGCGTTCCTTCAGTTGCCAAGGACGCGATAACTCATTCAGATAAACCTGCAACTGCTAATGAACGTTGCCTTATTCCAAAACGCGATCTAAATGTAGTTCCAGGATTATTACTAGGTTTAATTGGTATTAAACCAATAGTCTCGAGACTACATTAAGATCAATCTCAATTAAACCTGATCCCCTAGTAATGGTCTCAGAACTACATTTAGATCGCGTTTTGGAATAAAGTGGTTTTTTATAACCTAGTCATGTAGAGTAGTTAATATAAAAATAAAGAGCTCCAGGAGAAGTTATCAAAAGAAATTATATTTATTTTATTTGGTTTATGATATTTGTTGTTATAACGGCAATAAAATACATAATTAGTGAACAACCGTCTAGCTATCGCGGTTCTTGAGATACAGCCTGGTGACAAACAGACGGACAGACAGCGAAGTCTTAGTAATAGGGTCCCGTTTTTACTCTCTACGTACGAAAACCCTAAAAACTCAGTACGCGGCATATAAGTTGAACCAACATAGCAATAGATTTTTTGGGTCTCAATCGAAGTGCGTCACAGCGAGGGGCTGCGTGTAACCAAACGGCCATTTTAGTTCAACTTATTTGTCACGTACTATAACAAATTTTCGGGTCTTAAACGAAGCGGGGCTACGCGTAACCATAGCAAAGGTTTCAATTTATTTGCCACGTACTATATCGTCGATTATTTTTTTCAATTTAAACTAGCTAACTACACTGAGAAGAAATACCGAAAGTCCGAAACAAACTCAGCTGTTAAAGTATCTTTTAGAGTCCATACTGCAAACGTGTTAGTAATAGTCATAATCATTATGAGGACCTGAGATGGTCTTTTGAGGAAAGAACCACATAGTTCTGAGTAGACCTGTCCAGTCAGTGCAAGCATTTATCAGAATTCGTGTACCTCAAAAAATTCAGGACTACTGAGGAGCTCAACGACTTGACAAGCAATATTATGGGTTATTTATATTGATTACTAGCTTTCAGCCCGCGGCTTCGCTCCCGCTCTACCCTACTCTAACCTACTCCACCCTACTCTACCCAACTCTGCCCTACTCTACCCTACTCTACCCTACCCTATTCTACCCTATAAATGAGCAGGTTTTGGATTTTTTTTTAATTAAAAATTATCTTATGACCATGTCCTGGTTCTAAGCTACCTTCCCACAAATTTTCAGTCGAATCGGTTCAGCCGTTCTTGAGTTATAAATAGTGTAACTAACACGACAGATGTTAAGTCCGGCCTTCCACATTTTCCTTCAACTTGAAAGGTAATTGCTCTACCACTAAAATAACCCACAAACTTTATCAGAACCGAGAAACGTTTAATATGCCATTAACCTAATAATTCAAGGTTTAGGATCACAGTTTAATTGTGGTACAGTTTAAATCTATATTTAATTATATTTGTTTCTTCATTAGTTGCACTTTAGTTTGGGTTACAAAAAGGATTTTGTTATTACCTATCTTCTCCTCATCCTCTTAAGTACCACCCTTGGGCGGAGCGGGAGATAGTGTCAGACTTTTACTGACTAAAAACCCGCTCCTGTTCCTTCTTTGTTCTCGTTCCAGGGTACACTTTCTCATCACCCATGGCTTCAGTAGGCTTTGATCCTGCTGGGTCCCTACGGTTTACTGACATCTCCTTGAGGCGCGTGGAACGCCCTGTCGTCGACTTGGGCTCGATCCGGACGGTTTCCGGACGGTCGGACAACGAGCTAACCTACTTGCCGTCCGCAAGCCCGAGCCTACGGTGGCTGGAAATCGTGATTGGAATGTCTGCGGCGCGTGCGGGCTCATCCTTTGCTAGCATTACTGCTTCGCAGAAGGAAGGGACCGCCTGCCACTCCTCCTTGCTTCGGACTATGGCCTGTACCAAGGCCCGGTGCGAGAGATCTTGATTTTTGGACTACAGTACATACATATAATTATAATTAATCAATTTACAAATAATTTGGTACTAAAGCTGCCACTGAATTTCACTCGCCAAAATTTTGCAAAAATAAAACCTGTTTAAAAATACATAGTTACCGCTAATGACACTGTCTGATTAATGTCTATATCCCACTAGAAGCTTAGATTTTCTGCAACATTCGATTTTCTTCTTAACAATAATACCACAAGCTTTCCAGTTCAAGTTCATTGCCATAGAGATCGCCAGCCCGCATAATGAACTTGACAAAAACATGTAATTAGAAAGTCTGTAATTACGTACACGTCCGTATAGTGTTACGAAATAGGCGCTGTTGTAAGTCATGACTAGTTTAGACTGTTATAATAGTCTAAATACTGGCATACTAGTGACCTACATCTATTTTTGTGATATAAACTAGTGCTTGACTGCTTTTCCACCTGATAGTAAGTAGTGATGCAATCGGTGATGGTGAGAGTGGTGAGGTGAGGGTGCATTAGTTTCTTAAGTGCCTATTTACTCTAGCCTTGAAGATTCCTTAATTATAATAGGATGGGACGAGAGTAATGGTGACCGAGTGGTAACGGCCCCGACTTACGAGTTGGGTTTAAACCCAGCCAGGCGCATTACTTTGGGTAATGTATTTCGTCACCACTGCTTTCAAAACGGTGAAGGAAAACATCGTGAGGAAACCGGCATGGCCTATAATAAAAAAAATCGAAGACATGCGACATCCGCCAACCCGCACTGGGTCTGCGTGGTGGATTGCGGCCCATTCTGTCTGCTAGAGAGGAGGCTTGAGTCCCAACAGTCAGAACATTAAAAAGCTGATTATAATCGGACTCGAACAAATTTCTATACCGCATATATGCGGTTTACCTTGTTAGGCCTGACAACAGTGCTTCTTGCGGTATACTTTAAAACCTTTCAGTGAGATCCAGTCACTTCCATACAAACAAAGTAACGTATTTTTTTCTTAGAAACTTGATACTTCTTCGCCGGGTCTCGAACAATTTCAACAATTTACTCATAAAGAACGATAGTAAAATTGTCACATGGATCGATAACGGTTTCCTGCATTTCTAGGTCAGAATAAATAAATTACTTTAAAGAAAATACTTAAACGATTCCACTGAAACGTTACTCAATGAAGCTAGTAGAAATAGTTGACTAATATCGATTGACTTTCAGTAGCTCGAAGTCACTATAGCTCGTATAAGATTTTAAGCTAGCTGCAGTGGTCTTGTAGTTGCAAGAGTGACTGTTGAGCGTGTGGTCTGGTTTCGATTCCCAGTTTGGTAAAAAGTGCTATCATGTTTTGCCATTACGAATTACTTTGTGGTAGCCTGGTCTCGGCCACCGGGCCCCGGAGGGCACGTAAAGCCTTGCGCCTGTCACTCACCGGTCGTGTCGGATTAGGTGATGTCTGCTAGGACCATGGTGAAATTATGATTAGGAAACCCGTGGTTTTAGAAAGCAAAGGCCTATTTACAGATGTGGGAGTTGTGGGACCAGTGTGGTTTTAGTCAGTAAAACTTTGACATGCCCTCCCGCTCCAACCGAGAGCAGTACAAGTCATTGGATCCTACAAAAAAAAAAAACTACAAACGTAATAAAATTTTGCCTGACCCACAAACCTAACCAAAAACCTGCCAACTCTAGACGAACTAGGCAGCCAATACATTAGGTACCTATTTACTAGTATTATTTTAGTACTAAAATTACCTAGCAACATTGAAACCGTAGGTAAATATTTCAACTGGCTATCTCCAAGCATTACCGAGATAGAGCTGTAGTAACAGGCGGATATAGAAGGCCTAACTAATGAGTCTCAGTCGGAACGCTTTGTTCAGAGCTAAAATCCTAGATTCAAACTTATCTTACGTAGACTATCTGTCTAGCCCGTTTATATCTAGTCATTACAGAAACAATAAAAACCTAAAGGTTTGGAAAGGTACTTTAAATTATTTACATTCTTTATTTACATTCTTTCAGGCGGTAAAAGTCTGATGACTAATAAAAAGAATGCAATAGGGATATTCGTAGGTCATTAGTATTTTCTTTCATTATCATTGTACTCACATAATAAAAGCGACATGAAATATGTAAACAAGATTTATGTAACTCATAATATTATTTAAAAGAGTGTCCATGGAGTTTCTTGCACGTTCTTCTCCATAGAGATCTACGCTTTGGAACGTGCAATCTAACTTCACTTTTTTTTTGGACTGACCGACATTTTGACAATTCAAAAGTACCTGTAATTGGTCTGGAATAAACGCTTCTGATTTCTGATTTAATAACTGCTGAAAAAAAATTATAAATCGATTTGACTTTGGTTATCCAATAGCATAGCATCAGCGTTATAATGTTCCCACTGCTGGGTCTCAGGCCTCGTCTCTAGGAGAGAGAATGGGTCGGAATCCACCACGCAGGCCCAGTGCGGCAGATGTCTCAGAATTTTTGGTTCTAGGACCTGCCGGTTTCCTCGCGATGTTTTTCTTCGCCGTTTTGAAAGCAGTATTGAAGAAATAAATTACATAAAATAATGCGTCTAGCTAGGTTATAACCCAGGACCTATAACTCGTAAGTCGGGGGCGTTACCACTCGGCCACAACTGCTCGCTGGCGTTCTAGCAAAAAAACGTAATATAAGAAGGAAATCTACTCCCGGAATTAAACGTCTCTGTCCTATTTTGGGCCATGATCTACTAGTGTACTAAGGTTTTATCCAAATCTGTTCAGTCACTTGAGTGTGAACCATTAACAAACATACACACATTCATACTTAAGTATCTAAGTACTATATTGTCTTTCACCTTTAAATTGACTTGCAATATATGAAATGATGATATTGAAGACTTACCTCCAACTCTGAAGCCCAGCAGGGTCGAAGCTTACTGGGGCCATGGATAATGTGAAAGTGTACCCAGGAACGAAGGCAAAGAAGGAACAGGAGTGGGTTTTTAGTCATTAAAAGTCTGACACCATCTCCCGCCCCACCGAAAGGCGCGGAGATGTCATTGGATGATTTTCGCACCTAAAAAAACCTCCAACTCTAAAGAATGACAAAATTGAGACCCAACTTTAAAATAACAATCGGTGTGGCTATACTTTAAAACTTTCAAGTGTCATTTATCGTTGCAAGTTCTCGATTCTTCTTTATTTTATTTACCGTGTATTGTATCGTTCATTTCCAATAATAGTAACCCTATATCCGTGTCTCAGCAAACAGCGACGCAACCATAAAATACAGCGAACAATTAAATGTACATATTCATTTCATTCAGCAAGAACTAGACCACGGAATTCAATTCAAATATGGTCTTTATTCTGCTTTGAAAACTATTTTAGAAACTTTTCAATTGAAATGATTTATTCTACAACTGTGATTTATAATTCAAATCAGTTTGGAAAATTTTCATTTTAAAATTACTTTTTCTGTCTTATTCGAGTGTACAATTTTAAGCATAAAATAAAATTATGTTCGAAAACCACGGAAGCCAAGAAATTTAAATAAATATGAATCTATATAAAGCACTGGTTCCTTACCTTTTTCTTGACCGGGGTTTTTTTCCCGCCTTTGGGTGGAGCGTGATATAGTGTCAGACTTTTATAGACTTAAAACCCCACCCCGTACTTTCTTTGTCTTTATACGAGGGTCGAGCCTTCCTGTCAGAAGTGGGCCTTTGGTCCCAGTAGGCTTCGATCCTGCTGGGCCCCTACAGTTTGCTGACAACTCCTTGAGGCGCGCGTTCTTGACCGGGGTCCACTTTGTTTCTTTATTGTTAGTAGAGATCAGAAGCCAGGAAGAAAACTTATTTATATTTACGGCAACGTTTAAAACAGTGACCTTGGCCCTAGAATGCAAAGGGCAACTGAAAATGTCTTAGAACCAAAAATTCGAAGACATGCGACATCCACCAACCCGCACTGGGCCCGCGTGGTGGATTACGACCCATTCCCTCTTCTAGAGAGGAGGCCTGAGTCCCAGCACTGGGAACATTATAAGGCTGATGCTAAATTAAATTATTTTGAATTTAAATAGAATTGTACGTATAATACAATCTATTTCTTTATTTTAGAAATAGAGCAAACCAGTATATTTCTAAAAATAATTTAAATTAAAACAAAAGTGATTTATCAACAAATAATTTAATATTAAAACAATTAATAAAACGATAATATGAAACTAACGTCGCCGATGTACGTTATACTCATTTTTATCTCCATTTTGGACACCATCACTTTTAACATGACTCTCTTTATTACCGATAGCCCTTTCCAACCTATCCCCATGGTCCTGCTCATCATGGTGACTATGGAAAAGGCTGTGAAAACCATCAACGATACTTTTCTGGAAGCTATGAATATAATTTTTTATTCCTTTGAAAAGTTTACCAACTTTATTCTCTTCTTCTTCATGCATTTTATCTTCAAATTCAGCGTTGAAATGGAATATGCTTAAACAGTTTTTTTTTGTTTTCGTAGTATTAGCTTTCGTTGGTTTAATCGTGTTTGTTTTATTAATAGGTCTTGCTAAATTTAGATTTGGTTGCGGAGTGTAGTCAGGAACTATAGGCCCAGCTGGTGTTCTGTTATCAGGTATGTCTATAACATTTTCAGTTACTTCATATGAACTGTAGGGTGGATATGAGTTAACTATTTGAGAACTCTGTGTTTCCATTCCATCTTTATCAGTATTTGGTTTTTGAGTTACAGTTCCATTTGTACCTTGTTCTGTAATTAATGGTATTACAGTGATATTGATTCCTGTGGTACTTGTTTTATTTTCTTTAATATTTATTGTTTGTACTAAATTACTCGGAGAGTCATTTAAATTATCTGTTACTAGTATTCTTGAGTTTTGTTGATTATCAATGCTGTTTTTGGTTGCATCTTTATATTCTGAGGCAGTCTGATATTCGCTTGCTACGATTTCCGCTATAAAAACCTGTGAATGATATACATTGAAATTATTATTTTTATTGCTCATTTAATTTATGAAATGGGGATTTAATTAAGAGAGATACATCAAGAGATTTCTTGCACTATCATTGCTGACAATCAAAAGTAATAAACACCTCAAGTTACACTTGGAACAGTACACATAAGTGATCTTGCTAAGTTACTATACGATTAATCCTTTGATTATCAAGGTGAATAACATTTAGAGATCGTTCAAGAGGCATAATAACATTTAAAGTGGGCTTGAGGGCAGACCCATGAATACACACGTCACGATTTGTTATTTTTGTTCGGGTGTAGTGTGCTTTAAGATATGATCATTCATCTCATCTTAGTTTTTGTTAGTATAGGTACTACAGATATTATGTATTAACTTCTCTTCTATCGTTCATTTGATTAATATTATATGGCATAATTGTAATTTTTGTGATATAATACAGACTGTTTCCTGTCAGTTCTGCAAAACTTTTTTTACAAATTTACCAAGGATTGACAAAAATGTGGTTTGTCATTTCATCATTATACACCAACAAGTTTTCCAAATAACTCAATATGTAGATACTAAATTTTTCTATGACGGTTCTGAAAAGGTATGGTTCTAGACGTGATAATTTTTTTCAAATATCAAAATAGAAACGAAAGATATATTAAATATGATTAAGTTTTATCTGAAACATTTATCAAGAGAAGCATTTGCCAAAAAAAAAATCAAGTGTTCGTAAAATAAACTATTATAAAAAAAAATTGCCAATGGAGTTTTAGTGAAACATAAGTGAACCAATACAATCGACTTTAGCTGAGGTAGATAATATGTTTTTGTGTTAGAGAACCAGAACACATGAACCTCGGGATCTGGTGATCCGTAACACTCTTCCTAGTACGGACTTCAGTCTCTCTCAAAAGACTTTCTTACTCATTTTAATTAAGTTACTTTTTTTCCGAAAAATAATATCTCTTTTATTAGTGATTAAAATACATAAATGACGTTTTAATTTATATCTACACATGTACAAAACCTTAAATATTAACTAAACTAATTATACTAAAACCTACCTATGTACATATAATACAAAAACACAGTACACTCAGGCGTCGAAGTACTCCTCCACATCGCTGTCATCCGGAAATGTATCCAGAAGACTGGCAGCATTGCCACGTTGAATGGCAATGCTGATTCTTTGAGCGAAGAACGAGCCAGCCCTCTGGTCACGCAAAGTGTCGATCAGACGGCGTGAAATTTCCTTAAAAAGGAGACGCGCACTCGGACCCCATGACCCAAGCGTTTCGACCCCATAAGTTACTTAGTTTTAAGATTATAATTTGTAAGTAAACCTTTCTGACGAGAGAACAATAAAACTTAAATGATTGATTAGGTACTAGCAGCTGCCAGCGGTTTCACCTGCTTTATAGTAGAAAATAGTCCTTAGGGAATATACTCCCGGAATGAAATGTGCTGTTCCAGGTCATGGTCTAAGGTCTACCTATGTACTAAGTTTCATCGAAATCCGCTGGTGCGTGAAGAAGTAACATACAAAGACACACACACAAACTTCCTTTCGCATTTATCTATACTAATATTATAAAGACAAATGATTTGTATCTTTGTTTGTAAAGAATAAACTCAAGAACTAATGGACCGATTTCTGAAAATCTTTCACCAGTAAAATTTTACTTTTGTCACTGAATAATATAGGTTATATAATTTTCTTTTGTAAATATGATGTACTTAGATCCCTTTTTTTGAAGAATTTTCTCGGGACCTCAGGGTTCTTAGACCCTTGGAAAGCGTACAACTCGTAAATACACTTTTGATGGGACGAGGCACTTCTATTTTATTGTTATTAATGACCAGAGGTCGGAGTAGGTAGATTGATTTAAGGTCGTTGACGTCAAACGTAGAGGATAATATGGATATGCCTCCAAAATACCGGAACTTCATATTTATTGTGATATTTGTTCTGAAATTTTGAAATTAGCACGAATTTGTGTTTAAGGCACGTTGAAAGCCAAAATATGGAAATTGTATCCGATGAGGATTAAAAATAATTTATTTATGTTTTTGTTTAATTAAAAATAATTGTTCATTGAATTCAAACAATTTTTATTTATATTTTATTTTATTCAGGTTAACCAACAACTGTTTACACCAGTACACTAGCAACTTAAGAATTATAGTTTGATACAATTGCGGGCGCAACAATTAATTATAGGTTAACACCGCTAGCACAAAAAAACAGTGGTAAAATCGTTAAATTATTAGATTACATAATATTCTATCAATCTATCAATCATTCATATAATAAACGATTTTGTTAGCCTATCTGTGTGTTTTTTATTTTATTTTAGTCCATAATTCCAATCCCGGAACTTTTTCCGGTACTTCCCGCACATTATCTTGTATATCCCGCACATATCTTGTATCTTGACGCAAGTATATAAAATCAATCTACCTACTCCTCTGTTAATGGCTTATTATAATATCTCCAACTGTTTACTTTTATTTTAAAAACTTAAAAGTAGATAATATTTAACATAAACATTCATTCCATTTATTTCGAAATAATTTACGTCTACTGTGTTTAAGCTAGGTATATACTTGCATGAAAAAAATAAGCAATATAAAACTCACCAGACAAACAAATAATCGTACAGACATTTTCCACACACTATAAATAGAACAACAAGACAGCACTAACAGCCGAATTATACTGATACAAACTAAAATATACGTTCACAATAAAATGGATTTCAACAAAAAAATGCGGGCCTTATCTGTGAATTAATACAAATTCACTTTTCACTTTAGTAAAGGACTGAGTACTGGCCGCTTTTAGTTTTTATAAGTCGCGCCATACGACAAGTATGAGTCAAATAGCTCGCGAGTGTTAAGGCTTGGTTCCAATACACACGATTAAAAAAAATCGCGTTAAGCCTCTCGGAAAAAATCGAATGAGAATATCCCACGTCGTCAAAGAACTGTTATAATACAATGAGCTCCTAATAGATAACAGTTACGTTCAAACAAGATAAATACAATATTGGTAATGTCAGTTTAGAAGTAACGATCAGTCACGTAAAGAAAAAAAAAACGTTAAAAAACTCAAGCTGTTCGATTCAATGAATTGGACATAAAAAGAAACGGTTTTTTTTAATTACTTACATTGAACTTTTTACTTACTACAAAAACGGTTTTGTTAATTTTGGTAATGTTAAGATTTATTGGTCGGAATTTTACCATTGACGTGTAACTAAACAACTAGTTCCTATCATGTTTTGTAATTCTTGCTTCGGATTGTTTTTCATGAGAGAACTCAGGTCCTTATTTTCCTGACAGATTAATGAATATTATAATAAAGAATCATTTTTATGGTTCCGTACCTCAATTGGAAAAAATACAACCCTTATAGCGTCACTTTGTGATCGATCTGTCTGTCTGTTTGTCAAGACCCTTTATCGCGGGAACTCGTGAAGGTATCAAGTTGAAATTAATATTGTATACTCAAGTCTGCGGTTCCTTGCAGTTGTGAAAAATGCAAAATTCTAGGATAACGTAAAAAAAAGATACGGCCGTTTATGTCGAAAAAACGTATATTTCGACTTAGAACCCTGAAATTTGGCGTGAAGCAATGTCTTATAGTACAAATATAGGGTTCAATCTTAAAACTGTAAATTTATAGTTACAACACAAAAAAAACTTTTTTCGATTCAGAAAGATCTTTGAGATTCGATTCGGGAATCGATTTACATAAGTTGGTTTGTACGAAACCCTCAGTGTGCGAGCTCAATTCGCACTTGCCCAGTTTTTTACTATTATTGATAGGCTCGTATTTCACCACTATTCAACTAATAATGGTAAGACATGGGGTTGCGGAAGACGAGCGATGGGTAGTTTGTCGTCCGGCACTACGATAACCATCCGGGCCGAGCCCAAGTAGTCAACGACGTATATTGCGGATCCTTAAAAAGTCTTAAAAGTCAGACATAGTTTTCAGCAATACTTATTTTTAATAAAGGATTAATAATACGCAATCAGACCACCCCTTAAGTTATACTACAAAAACTGCATCACTCACGGCGTGGGACCGCAACCGGGAAATCCTTTAATTTGCTTTATTTAATTTTATTTCATTCCATTGTTATGTTTCAGCATTGATGATCTCATCACCTGATGGTAGGTACTGTCTTGAAGCTTAGAGCCAGGGGCCATTCAACCCATACACATCATCATTATCATCATTTCCGCCGAAAGACATCCACTGTTGAAGATATGCTTCCCCCAAGTGTCGCCACAATGACCGGTCCTGTGCGTCTCGCATCCACTGGATTCCCGCAACCTTTACCATGTCATCGGTCCACCTTGTAGAAGGCCTTCCAACGCTACGACTTTCGGTACGTGGTCGCCATTCCAGAACCTTTCGGCTCCAACGGCCATCCGTTCTGCGAGCAATGCCCTGCAACTTGTCACTTGAGACACATATATACACCGTTAAATGATCGTTTTAATCCCGTGGAGGTTCGATTTGGTACATGAAACACTATAGATTTGTAAAGATAAAATTAAAAAATAAAGTATATTTTTTAAACTCAAATTACTAAGCCTGTACGAAATTAATTTCTTTAAAGCAGCTGGGCGAGTTCAATGACCTGTTGGCAGTTACTACGCAACGACCGAAAACTACCTACAAGGTCATTGACTCGATTACTTAAAGTAATGCGCTGTCCACCCAGGACCTTTTCCACTCTGTGTGGAGCCAGAAGGCGTTTCAGACTTTTACTGACTAAAACACTTTATTTATTTATCTATTTCACACATACAAATAAAAGAAAATAAGAGGGAAACAGAAAAATAGGTACAAAGGTGATGATTATTTCTAAAGAAATCTCTTCCAGCACACCTGCGACAGGAGAGTAAGAACATACCCCTTGCCTTACTATCACACAACGCCGTCTAGTCCCAAGCTAAGCAGAGCTTGTGTTACGAGTACTAGCCAACTGATCAACATACTTAAATATTTCTAAATACATACATTACAGATAAATTGTACCCAGACACAGAACAAATGATCGTGCTCATCACACAAAGATTTGTCCTGGGTGGGAATCAAACCCACGACCTCCGGCATAGCAGTCAGGGTCACTAACCACTAGACCAACAGGCCAGTCACTGTCAATTCTTTTCTTTTACACACAGTTACTATTTATGTTACAAGGCTAGAGTAACTTTTCGAAAAAATCCCATAGAACCTGATGCAGTTGAACCCATCTACTATACGCCCGGGTGCCACCACTGTGTGTACTACCCGGAGGACACGGTGGAGCACACAGTCGAAGTGTGCCCCGCTTGCGCAGAGCATCGCCGTGTTTTCGTGAGGGCGATCGGCAGCGGCGATCTCTCGCGCCAGGCCCTGGTACGGGCAGTAATGCTAGCAAAGGAGGAGGCCGCACGCGAGAGGCAACGGCCCTCACGGCCCAGCCGCCGCGGGGATTCCGATTCCGATCCTGATTTCCAGCCAACGTAGGCGCGGACTTGCGGACGGCGAGCTATGGGTAACTTGCAGTCCGACCGTCCGGTAACCATCCGGACCAAGTCCAGGTCGTCGACGGCGCGCACTGTTCCCGCGCGCCTCAAGGAGTTGTCAGCAAACCGTAGAGACCCAGCCTGCTAGCTGCAGGCAGGCAGGGCCGAAGCCTACTGGGGCCAAGGGTTTGCTTCTGAAAGGAAAGCTCGGCCATGGTATCTAAGGCAACGAAGGAACGGGGTGGGTTTTTACTCAGTAAGAGTCTGACACTATCTCCCGCTCCGCCCAAGGGCGAGAGATGTCATTGGATGATTTTACCCACCACCAAAAAAGAAAACCATAGCAAGTATAGTAGGTAAATAAAAGTATAGTAGATGCTACGAGTATACTTTTATTTTTGTTACAGTTTTATGTGTTTTATACATTAATCAACTATTTATTTATTATTTCAAAGTAAAATTTGTAAAAGGATTTTGTGAATAAATAAATGATAAATTAATTTACTATTTATTAACACATTCTATGTATGTAATTATTTACTTTACACCAAAAACTACCGAATAAATTACTAAACTATGTTTTTTCACCGTACACTCTTCAGTTGAAAACCAGCGTCAGGCAACTACCACGTAGCTGTCTGGCATTTCTGCTGAACTGGACCTATTTGGCGCAACCGTGAGACACACAATGTTAGTCTTACCGTTTTTTTAAATCTTTAGTGTCTGCGTGTGGTTTCAGCATTGTGTGTGTCTATGTGTCAAATCAAATATTTTTCTTTCTTTCTTCTTTCTATACTTCTCTCGATACTACTCCTACTAGTATACAAAGGATTATCCAAAAGCCTGGGTTAAAAAACAGTGTTCACAGACACTAAAAGCTACGGAAATGATTTTTGAACCTTATAAATAAACTTTAATTTATTTAACTTGACATTGCTCTTGAACGAGGTCGTTGCAAAAAGTTTGTGTTGTTTAAAGAAATGTCGATGTTCGTTAATTTTTCCTCAACAGTCTGGATTACTTTTAATAAGGGTAAGGCCTGGTATCCACCAAAGCGGAGAGGAGATGTGTTTGAATAAACCAATACGATATCGTTATTTCCACATCTCTTCTCCGCTTAGCTTTGGTGGAAATGGATTAAACAGAGAGGAGAGGAGATTCTCATTCATTCTCATTTTTCTATAGAATTGTGTGCGACGAGCAAGCAAGTGGCACGGCCAGACCGGAGAAGTGTCTAGTCGGACAGCCGGGCGATGCACGCGCTCGCGCACCCCGCTGCCTTCTCCCCACGCCTTGCACACTCGAAAGCGTAATTCGATTGATTGGCTTTGAATGAATTAATTTTGTTTCTTCAACCTCTAGTTCTTCTTCCTCAAGCTAATCCAGATATAACTTATGTTACGACATGACGTCTTCCTTTCGTAGACAAAACTTGACTAGTTTCGATCTCTCACAGCTCACATCTTTGCTACATGAAGTTCACATCTCCTTTCCGCTAAACTTCTCCTCTCCATTTTGGTGGAAATAACCAGCCAGCTTCGCAGCACATCTCTTCTCGTCTCCTCCCTTCTCCACTTTGGTGAATACCGGGCCTAAAGGAGAATGTATTGCACAAGAAAACTGTTAATTACTAGAGTTCCAGCACTGAACTGTATAGTTCATAAAAGGCATTAAGATATTTCCTTTTTAATAAAGAAGTGATTAACTTAAAATATAACAAATGATCCAGAGTATTCTCCACGCGGGCTCGTGGATGATGAGCAATGGGTAGCTCGCTATCTACCTGTTCACTAAGAACCGAGCCCGAGTAATTGACGGCACGTAGTATACCTGCGTGGCATATTACGTGCCGTCAATTACTCGGGCTCGCCTCAGAGAGATGTCAGCAAATCGTAGGAACCCAGCAGGGCAATTACCGGAAAGGAAACCTGTGTCCCTAGAACGCAAAAGGTAACTGAAGAGCACAGGTGTGGTTTTGATCAGCAAAAGTCTTCCACGCCCTGTCGCTCCACCTTAGAGCTGGAGAAGTCATTGGATGATATCCTACGTCAAAAAAACTGGGCAAGACCGAGGCGTTCAAAACAGTTCAATTCCCGAACTGAGTTAAAAGATTTTTCCGAATCGCAATTTTTTTTTTGTGACTTACTTAACTACAAAATTGTTTTCAGATTTATTCCTATATTTGTGCTACTATACCAGGTATATGTATCTACTGTGCTTTTATACCAGGTGTATGTTAATAGTATGTAGCCATTGTTAAATAAAGCATAATTATAGATGTAGAAAAAAAAATGAGTACCTACCTATCATGAGTAACAAAATATCGATCAGAGTCAGATAAATCGTGACAATACAACACAACGGTTACTTAGATCCGCATTTTTTGTACTATTTATCATTTTTGAAGGCAAATCATTGAGTAATGAATCATTCGTTAGATCCCGTACTTAATTAAATGCTGTGACTGATTGAATTACGAGTATAACCACAGAAATGTCTTAGCTTTTTTTTTGTGGCTTTTTTTTCGGTAGGAAAATCATCCAAAGACTTTTTCTGACTAAAAACCCACTCCTCCTTCTCTCTCTTGTTCGTTTTTTTGGCTTTTGTTCTAGGGAAAGCTTTTTCTGGTCTTCACATCGCTTTTTTGTGGTGGGAAAGCATCATAATTATGACTTCTCGGCCTAGGGTGGAACGAGAGAGATGTCAGGGTTTTACTGACTAAAACAATACTTGTATCCTTCAGAACCTTTCGGCCTCATCAACCATTTGTTCGAGCAATCTGCTCTCACTTAAATTGACGATTCTTCAGATAACCTTGATTCTCCTGTGGATATCTTCATTTCTGATCTTCATTCCTTTATCTTCATTTTTTAAGCAGGTTCATAGCTGAAAACGAAAGGCAAAAAAGGGAGCAGTGGGTCCAGTCGACCTATTCAAAATGGGATCGAGTCGAGTGATCCCGCGGGACCATATCGAGCGGGCTCAGTTGACCACAATCTCTTGGGTGCTTTACTTTAATAAAATACCAAATCACAACAAGACCGAGAAAAGTGACAAGTTATTTAATAAACGCCTTAAAAAACTACTGGTTGAAACGTGTTATTATACAGTGAATGAATTCTATAATGATGACTATCTTTCCAATTTTAGAATTTATTTTTTAACTATTATCCACTAATTTTTTTTATTGAATTCCTTATTAATTTATTTTGAGTTTTATTCACCTTATTTTTTATTGAAAAAAACTATTAAATATTAAAATAAATTCCTAAGGATGATATGAATTTATTTTAACATTTAATAGTTTTTTTTAATGTAATTTATTCTATTTTTGACACTAGCATGTTTATTCCATAGATTTGTATTATTAATTTAGTTGACATTATGTTTTTAATTTATCTCAGGACCATGAGGTCCTGGACCTTTGGAAGGCGTACGAGGAGCCGAAACGAACTCGCAGAGGCCTTTTAGGTACTTTTAATGAAACGTGATGCCAACCGACGATTGTCCCTGTACGCGCAATGCTAGTGTATCCAAGGGCAACCAGGGTTGGTGAATACTATTGTGACATATGGAAAATAAAGACAATACGGCTATGGTTTTTAGAGTCTTAAGTGGACTCGTTTCCAAGAACTATGTGAAAACTATGGCCCCTGCCTAAACAATGTTATTAATATCCATCGGTAAACAGGCAGGAGGTGACTTGCACACTCAATAAATGGGCTTCCAAAAACGGCCGCTAGCACGAAGTGACGTAGCAACAAGAGGGCAACATATCTTGAGGTGCTTGAGTTGTGGAGAGGTATACCATGGCTATCAGGACAATACCGGAAGTGCGGTCAAGATCCCTACCAGCACCTTACTGGATTATACATCCTTCTCCCGAGCGCGATTGCTCCTGCGAATCTCCACTCAAACCAGCCAATAAAGGCAAGAGAGAGGTGAGAGCTCTGTTCCTTGTTAGTGTTCACGACTGGCGGCAAATAAAGGCAAGCCGGAGATGAAGAACGAGAATTCTCCCGGAGATCGAGTCCGTGGGGTCGCTATTGCCCAACAGTTCGCCACAAAACTGCCTTATGTTTGTTTGTTTTTTTTACACTATGTTTATTATTATTATTAGCATAGCATAGCATCACTATAATGCATATAGCAGCCCTATATTGTTCCCACTACTGGGACTCAGGTCTCTTTAGGAGAGGGAATGGGCCGTAATCCACCAGGCGGGCCCAGTGCGGGTTGGTGAATGTCACATGTCTTCGAATTTTATTATTATTATATAACTCTATTTGTAAGTATAAAATTGTTGTACCCGTCGGGATCCATGTGAACTTGTATCCATACTTTAAATCTAAATGGAATTGAATTGTCTTTTCCTAGAAGCTACATTAAAGACAATGTTTGTATAATAAGAAGTGCATTATTTGAGTTATGTGCAACAAGTTTAGTGGGGCAGGTTGGTGCACAATACCGTTAGCATGATAATTTACTGTTTACATCTCGCCCGACTCTCTTATTTACATTCTATTGGATTTCTAGCCAGCATTTCCTTTCGTTTCAGTAAAGTGGTGCAGTTTTACTTTATCATAAACTAGTTTCTTTAACGACTTTGCCTATGAGATAGTGTAAAATATATGCCTATGCTACTCAGTGATAAAGTAGCAATTTGCTAGTGAAAGAAATTTTGTAATCGGTTCGTTAGTTTTTGAGTTTAGCAAAGCAAACAAAAATACAATATTTCTTTCTCTTTATATTATTAGTACAGAATAGAATATATGACATTTTTTCATAAAAAAACAGTAAACTAATGATAAATGCAGTTAGGATAGAATATTGAAATACATTAATCATCCACGTCGATCGAGGAACCATAGTTAACTGGTTTCACTAAAACTACGCTGCATCTAAGTGAATAAAGCTCCCTAGGGTAGAGAAATGTCATTGTATGATTTTCCCACCGGAAAAAAAAAACTCGTAATCTATCGTTTAGATTCCTCCAGTATCCAAATTATAGTTTTTTTATGATATGGATATAAGAATAATATTATAATTTCGGATCCAGTATTGAAATTATTTCGGAATATTATTTCGAAAGTACCGATTACAGATAAATTAAAACAAAAATATCATTATTTGACGTTTATTTTATAAAAAACCCTGTTGTAATGCTTGTAAAAAATTACGGTTTTTTATTTATTTCGGATATATACGATAGTTTCGGTTACAGTTACGAAACTCCATTACATCCCTGCCCCCCTAGCCAAGTCACAAACGATAAACGTAAACTCTCAGTAGTCTTTAATAGATTTTCAACTTTATGTTATTGGAAATAAAGTTGAAAATCTATTGAAGATTACATAGTGTTTTCGTTCGTTCCGGTCGCTAACGCTCAGTAGTCTTTAATAGATTTTCAACTTTATGCTCTTAGGTATAAAGTTGAAAATCTATTGGAGATTACTAAGCGTTCACGTTTATCGTTTGCAACTTGGCTAGGGGGGCTGGTAAGAATTGTTTTACGTTATAGCGTACGTGACCAGCGAGAACTGTCTGCGTCACCTTTTATTTGGACTAAAGATAAGGTTTAGATGTTTTTCTTAGATATGTGATTGGGGTGGTTTTGACCCCATTAAGGGGAGATATGGGGGTTAGATATCACATCTTATATGGGGTCGTGACTTGTTGTTTTGTAAGGTCAACGTACCCTAACTTAATTTTCTCTTACATTTTTTATAAAATATTGAAAACTAAGAAAATTACGAAAAGTATTTTTTTATAAGTACTAAACTTGATAGTATCATTTTATGACTATAAATTTTTACTTACATATAAACTATATTTTTAAATAAAACATAATTAAAAATCAATATTTTAAAATATGATCTCCTAGCTACTAGAAAAAAGTACAATTTGTTATTAAAAATGTTTATTCTCTGAAGATAAAACCTTTTTGAAGCAAGACTAGTTAAACACCAAACAAATTAGAAACTCCAAAAACCGGACACAATAAGAATCTGGGACTTAAAACGTAATGAGAATTCGTAATCCGCTTCCATTTTAATAATGAAAAAGAACCCTAAATAAAATATTTATACAAACAAGCGAGGTATTTACTGAGAGAACAGACGATCGTAAACTTAAATAAGTAATATAGTGAAACTCATAACTGCGACTTTGCTATCATTTTTCTGCCAGGCGCTTTGTACTAAATAGCTGGATATTTTTTTTGTTCTTTTTGCAGTACAGTTTGCTGGAAGTAGTATTACTATAAATAGACTGCCACTTCATATATTTTAAAGAAATGCAAAGGCTTACAGCAAGAGCAATCAAAAATGTGTTAATTGTTTGATTTATTCATTCAGTATATTTTTTTATTATTATAACTTCTCGTAGCTTAGTTGCCAGTTAGTAGGTAAGTTATCCCCTTTTCATTTAATGAAAATGTTAAAGGACGTAGTCGCCTAGTTATACCTACCATAGGCGCGGGCTTGCGGACAGCGAGCAATGGGTAGCTTGCCGTCCGATCGTCCGTTAACCGGTAGTTCATCGTCCGACTCTATCTTCCGCTCCACTCAAGGGCGGAAGATATCGCTGGATGATTTTTTCACTATAAAAAAAGACCCCGGGAATTCCATTAGCTGTACGCAGTACGTGTACCGATTCGATATCCAATATTATTTCACTGATATGAAGCTACAGCTATAATTGGAAACCATAGAAATAAGAAATCTTACCAATGAGAAATGGCGCGGGAAAAACTAGTCTATATATAAAAATCTCGTGCCACGGGGTTTGCTATCGAAATCCTCCGAAACGGCTTGACCGATATGTATGAAATGCTTAGTGTTTATTTGGTATTTTTTTTTCGTAACCAAAGGGTAAAACGGGGCCCTATTACTTACTAAGACTCCGCCGTGCGTCCAGTCCGTCTATCACCAGGCTGTATCTCATGAACCGTGACAGCTATGAAGTTGAAAGCTATGGTGGCCGAGTGGTAACGGCCTCGACTTAAGAGTTGCAGGTCGCGGTTGCAAACCCAGCCAGCATTACTTTGTGTAATTTATTTCATCACTACTACTTTCAAAACGGTGAAGGAACACATCGTGAGGATCAGGCCCTAGAACCAAAATTTCGAAGACATGTGACATTCACCAACTCATATTGGGCTCGCGTGGTGGATTATGGCCCATTCCTTCTCTTAGAGAGGAGGCCTGAGTCCCAGTAGTGGGAACATTAAAAGGCTAATTATGCTATGGAGCTCATAAGACAACAAACGTGTTTTTTTTTTGCCGTTTTTTGCTACGGACAGTACGAAACCCTTCGTCCACGAGTCTCGCACTTGGCCAGTTTTTAATCTCCTACCTCCACCATCCTATTTTTTCTTTGACAATTTATATTTCAGAACAACGTTTGCCATGTCAGTGAGTCTCATATAAAAACGTTATGTCAAAACTTTTCCTCTCACGTCCGAGTACTGACCACTCTCGATCCCCTTGGGCTCCAGTCGTGCGTCCCCGAGCAAGCTCGTCGCACACTTCGCCAGTCACACAGTAACGCTGTTAGCACAAAGTTTGTGCTACACTTCGCTAACTCACCTGCTAACTCAATTTTACTTGAGATTGGATGCTGCGAGAACGAGTGCTTTCTTTTATTTTTTATTGAATGCTAACTGCGAATTTGTACGTGTACCAAATTTTACTCAGCTTTCAGCCTGAAGGACTTTTGGAATGTCTTTTTGTAGTGTACTTTTGCAGCTTCGACAAATAAATCTTTTATTCGTGATGTATTGAATGCTATTTTGTATAGATTATTCTTGATATAGATTGCTTTATTGCTTTGAAATAAAAAAAGCATTGTCGAATTGCTTTCTCATTGTCACTGTACACACGTCTGCCACATTCTTAAGGCCAAGTTCTTTTCATTCAAGATTTTCATTCAGCAAATCCACAAATATAAAAGAGCACACTATGAAAAAATATTTTATTAAAGTTGTCTATATCTATATACACGCATGTATGAAATTAATTTCTTTAAGTAAACGAGTCAATAACCTTGTAGGGAGTTGTCGGTCTTTGCGTACGAACTACCTACAGTTCATTGGCTTCGATCAGCTGACGCTTAAAGAAATCAATTTCGTACATGCGTAAATTAATTCGAGTTTAAAAAAAAAGTAATTTAGTTTTCATTTTTATCTTTACAAATCGATAGGGTTTCATGTATCGAATCGACCCTCCGCGGGATTAAAACGACCAAAATTTAACGGTGTATGACCAACAAAACCGAAAACAACAACGCCCGGCAAAAATCAAAACATGATCTTTTGTTGGCCAATAAAAAAAAAAATCGCGTATCTTAACCTAACTTACGATTTCAAACATGTATGTTTACGAGATTACATCATGGCAATATTTGAAAGTTACAAAAAATAACAAAGCTGTTTTTTAAAAGGGCCTCGCAAAAACAAAAATCGAAAATAGTTTAACATTTATTAGGTTATAATAACCCAAAACTCACACTTTCAAATCCTTTGTACATTTTTAACACACCAACACTCACCAGACGCTTTATACGAATGTTAACCATAAAATTATACCTTAAATTATTTGTCCTCTTTTTACATATCTCTGACACCATGCACAGTTGTCCAGTTTTGTATACAATTAATATTCCAAATGGCTAACTTGATTAATGATATCATATCTGACTTAGACAATATTACTGTAGCTAAAGCTTATACTTGTGATCCGGAGGATTGCTCAAAATACTTAAAAAAATCAAATAGCTCTATTAAAATTCTTCACATCAATATTCGTAGTATCAAAAAGAACTTCGATGAACTCCAAACGTTACTGACCCTAATTAACGTAAGCTGCGACGTGCTGATCTTAACTGAATGTTGGTTAAATAAAACCTTAACCCTTCCTGCACTAGACGGATATGATTGCCATTCTACGAAACAAAATAATAAACAGAATGAAGGAGTGGTATTATATATTAAAAGTAACATTCAGTACACCATTAATGAACCGGTATTTAGTAATGCCAATTGCCTAACCTGCCAAATAAATGGCAAGTTGGCAATTATTGCTTTGTATCGTTCACCGTCATACAGAACCAAAGCAGAATTTGATAGTTTTCTAGACAGTTTGGACGGTATTCTCAGCTCCATGAATAAAATGAACAGCATTTATCTTGTCGGCGATGTTAATTTAGATATTAAATCACCTGACACAGATGAGCGCTGCATTAGTTATTTAACTTTAAACGCAACACATGGTCTATTACCCGGTCATTACTTCCCCACAAGATTAAATAGCTGTATAGACCATGTTATTTTGAAATCGAATAAAACGACGAACGTGTTTGTTTTGGAATCCTACATCACTGATCACTTACCTCTGCTTGTAGAAATCCATATTACAGGATCGGTAAAACGGAGTGTTCCTTCTTACCAAGTTCAGAAAGTTAACTACGCCAATGTTAAAAAAGACATAGACAGTGAAGACTTCTCTCAGGTGCTAAATACGAATGATCCTAATACAGCAGCTACCAATTTAATTAATATAATCCAGACTGTCCTGAAAAAACATACAATTTTGACAAACGTTCCCAAAAAAGAAAGAAACCTCAAACCCTGGATTACTCCAGGTTTGTTGCGTTGTATTCGTCATCGCGACAAACTCCATAAAAAGGCTTGTAACTTACCTAATAGTGATATCTTACAGATTTCATATAGACGCTACCGGAATCATTGCAATGGGCTACTTAGAAAGCTTAAAACAACGTACCAAAAGACTGAATTGGAAAAAGCTAAGCATAACCCAAAATCACTGTGGAATAAAATAAAAGATATCACCAATACCAGGAAAAATACGTCTCCCCCTCTAGAGCTTTTAAAAACTCTTCCTAACCCAAATGCCGCAGCCAGTCAGGTGTGTAAGTTTTTTGCCACCATTGGTAAAAAATTGGCTGCAAACATAGATCCCACTGTACTTCCGCATATCCCTCCACCCAAACAGTCTCTGCCAAACTCTTTTGTCATACTGGAGGTCGATAATGCCGAAGTCGAATCTACCATTATGAACCTAAGACAAGACAGTGCTACTGGGTGGGATGGGATCTCTTCTAGTCTTTTAAAATTATGTAGAAAAGCCCTTGTACCTCTTATAACGCATATTATCAATACCTCAATAACAAATGGATTATTTCCAGAAGTGTTCAAAAAAGCCTTGATACACCCAATATACAAAAGTGGTGACAGAGACTGTGTAAACAATTATAGACCAATATCTATCCTCTCGGCGATGTCTAAGGTTATGGAAAAATTGATCAGTAGCCGCTTATTAAGCTTTCTATACAAACACGAAATCATAGCGCGGAACCAATATGGTTTTAAAAAAGGTGTTTCGACAGAAGACGCAATCACTCATTTAACCGAGTTCGCCGCTAGGAAAATGGATCAACACACAAAATGTTTAACAATATTTTTAGACTTAACAAAAGCATTTGACACAGTCTCTGTTCCCACACTTCTATCTAAGATGGAAGATGTGGGGATTCGCGGCAAAGCGTTGGAATTTTTTGGAAGTTACCTTCTAAATAGGAAATTGAGTATTAAGATCGGCGCATGCGTTAGTGAGGAGGAAATTGTCACCTACGGAGTTCCACAAGGTAGCGTGCTTGGCCCAATTTTGTTCTTAATATATATAAATGACATTTGCACGCTGCCTCTCTCTAACTCAAAAATCTTCACATACGCTGATGACACAGCTATTGTGGTGTATGGTGATTCATGGATTAATGTGAAACATCACGCTGAATTGGCTCTAAGAATGGTTATGAAATGGTTACAATGTAACCTTCTCTCACTCAATTTGGGCAAAACGAATTACATACCCTTCTCTATTGGCTCTAGAACCAAAGCTCCAACTGACTTTACAATAATTGCACACACATGCTCAGAGTATCCTTCGTGCACTACATGTACTTGTACAATGATATCTCGAGTCACCAATACGAAGTACCTGGGTGTCATAATTGATGACAGATTAAAATGGCACTCTCACATTGACAGTCTAGCTTCAAAAGTCAGGAAACTCATATATATATTTAAGTTATTAAGACAGTGCGCAGATTTAAAAACACTCAAAATGGTGTATTTTGCTCTCTGTGAGTCCATCCTCAATTACTGCATTCCCGTCTGGGGTGGGAGTGGTAAGACGAAGATGCTTGGGTTGGAACGAGCGCAGAGAGCAGTGCTGAAAGTGATGTTGTGCAAGCCGTATAGGTTCCCTACTTCCGAATTATACTCGGACTGTGGGGTACTCACTGTGCGGCAACTTTTTGTGCTCCAAGCCACCCTTCGTACACATCATGGCATCCCCCCACCAGACCCTACCAAACGTAGGGCAAAAATCACATGTCCAGCAATACCTCACAAAACAGCTTTTGCTGGCCGTCAGCTTTATGTTCTGGGTTCACTTATTTACAGGAAAATTAGCAAGAACCTTCAAATAAATCACCTAAACAAGCATGAACTTAAGAAGAGGTTGAAACTCTGGTTATACGATCAGGACTATTCTCGTACTGAAGATTTACTTACGTTCCAACGCTAGTCCTAAACATGAAACACATGAAAACATGTTCATGTGTGCGTGATTGCACACATGAACCCAACATACACACGCTACATACGCAATAACATGCTCACACACATTATCACACCCATACAAAAACACATTAACCCATACACACCCTCACACTATACACCATTTTATTTTTATTTTATTAAAAATTGTATGATTTTAAAATAGAAACTCATTCTTATATTACTTGAGGCTAGACTTACATCCTACCTACTGTAAACACACCAAAAAGGAACAATAGTATACGAAGTAACAGCAGAACACTGACTCCTAAGTCACAGGTCTCACCTAGTTTAGGAGGCAGGGTCCTAATATTAGAAAATACCTTCCGAATTTAATGTACCTACCTAAGTTATCCCGAGCTGAGTTTATACAAAATACTTAGTGACTACAATCCGGAAGTAGCGCCATTTGGTGCATTGCCCGCTTACGTATATTTTAGTGAGTCAGTCAATACCTATGTTAATTAAAACAAAATGTAAAAATAGAATCTGCGAAGTCATAGAAAATCTTCACGTGGCTGGCTAAAAAACTATACCTAATTTTCCCTATCGTAATAAATAGCATGAAATTCAGACAACTATACAGATATGCCAAATTGAATCATAGACCCAAAGACCCGAGAAATAAAAGATAGTTTTCCATATAAAATAAGATAACAGACCAAAATTATTGGAAATCATTTTCATTACAGTAAAAAGATTAATCTAAGTAGAAATCCAATCAATTGTCAAATAAGCGTAGGTAAACTATAAAATCAATAAATAGTCAGTTCGCGAAAAAACGCAAGAAGAAAACCGAAAATTTCCGGAAAACTGCTGCATTTTTTTAAAGTCTATTTGGAGGTAAGCGGAAGAGAGAATAAAGTACCACAACTGCCCAATAGTTGATTTCGAGCTGTCGTATATGTATACGACAGCCAAAAGCGGACTTATTGCAGGTACATCTGAAACTGTTTGAGCAAAGAATTCAAGTGGCACTTCCTAGTGTTGGGCACACCACGATTGAGGCGGTAAGGCCCATCTTTGAGGCGTGGCTGAAAAGGCCTCATGGCGTCGTCACCTTCTGCTTGGCGCAGGTACTAACCGAACACGGTAAGTTCGGGAAGTACCTGTACAAGATTCGTGCGGAGACGACGCCCGGGTGTCGCCACTATGCGGACCGCCCGGAGGACACCGTGGAGCACACGGTCTAGGAAGCGGGGCACACCGCTTAGGAAGAGCATCGCCGTGTCTTGCGGGGGCGATCGACGGCGGCGATCTCTCGCGCCGGGCCTTGGTACAGGCCATGCTCCGGAGCGAGGAGGAGTGGTAGGCGGTCGCCTCCTTCTGCGAAGCAGTAATGCTAGCAAAGGAGCAGGCCTACAGCATCAGGCAACGGCGCACACGCCGCCGCCGCCGCCGGTATTTCGATCCCGATTTCCAGCGACCATAGGCGCGGGCTTGCGGATGACGTGCAATGGGTAGCTCACTGTCTGTCTGTACGGTAACAGACCGGTCCGAGCACAAGTCGTTCAAGACGCGCACTGTTCCCGCGCGCCTCAATCAAGGAGTTGTCAGCAAATTGTAAGGGCCCAGTAGGGCCGAAGCCTACAGGGGTCAAGGGTTAGGTGAAAATGAACCCCGGGGCCCTGGATCGAAGGCAATGAACGGAACAGGGTAGGTTTTTAGTCAGTAAGAGTCTGACACTATCTCCCGCTCTACCCAAGGGCGAAATTTGTCATTTGATGATTTTACCTACCATATAAAAAAAACTTCCTAGTGTAAAAGAGGATTACAAAGAAACTGAGCACCGTAGTAGTAACAAACATGTGAGGAAGGTAGCCAAGGCTTATCACGTCAAATGTAGTAGCAACCGTCACGCAATCGTCGTGCGTCCTGCAGTTATCGTTGGCCTCCACGTTTTAGGTTGTTTATGGTAATTTGTGTAGGTTTATAGTGTTATTTATTTAGGGCAGTAGACTATATTGGAAATTGAGGTTTAGGGTAATGAATATCAAGTAGCAAGTTTGAGACTTAAGAGCGGCCAACCCGAGGTATATTTTCATACAACCGCTTTTACGTGATTATGATGTCATTCAACGACAAGCAGGTAAAACAAAGGGGGACAAGCAGAACCAGTGCGGTACCGCACTGGCTGGAGCCAACATGCTGCTGCGTCCAGCAATACCCACGACGCAGCTGTACGTTTCGAGACTACATCACACCACGAAGGTTGAGGATATCGTGGAGTATGTACGGGTGAAGACCAACAGGACTTTGAGAGTCGTGCAGTTAGAGCCGCGTCATAACACTAATTTCAAGTCGTTTGTGGTGCGGGTACCGACTCACCATCTGGAGACCTGCCTCAAGGGAGAGTTTTGGCCAAAGGGTGTCGTGTATCGACGATTTCGCGGAAAGATACCGACCTCGCAGCGGAACACGACACCGTCACTTCGTGTGCAATAGTTTAGTTTGTTATGTTATAGTTTAGTTTTATATGTATTAGTGTATTATTTTGTAAGATTATGTATTTGTGTTATGGGCCTTATTAGCCTGATAAAAAAAGGATTATTATTACATATCTTTCTCCAGATATTTTGGATACACAGATATCTTGTGGTTAATATCTAGGCTTCTATATAAATCAAAACATAAATTTGTGTAAAACTAATCCAGTAAAGACCTATGAGAATCTACAACCTTGGCTCTCCATAATGTAGTCATATATTAAAAATATAAAAAAGTACTTCTATAGAAGCCTTGCATTTACTCGGTTTATATCGAGATTCAGAATGACGACAATTTTTCTCAAAAACTTCTAAGGGTTTAAAAAAAACTAAATTACCGAATGCAAACAGTGTTTTCAGGCGCTATCTCTCTTTCTTCGCGTTGCCTTTCTATTAAACATCGCGTTGTAATGCTTTAGATGAAGCAATAAGCTTTTTAACTATGTTCGACGTTGACGATAAGCGAGCGGGAAAGAGCCACCGTAAAAAAAGGAAACTTTTTTTTTTTTTTCGAGGGGAAATCTTCAAAAGGCTCTCGGACTTTGGGGATAAGTCCGGGGAGTGTGGGATTTTTACCTCACTAAAACCACCCCGGTGATCACCATCAGCACGTAGAGGGTACCTAAAAAAAAGGTACCTACACTTCTTTTGTAAGCTCTTTAAGACGTCTGACAAAAGTTACCGCCAGCGGAAAGCATTTACTGGGACCGTGGGTTAACTTCTGAAAGGGTAACCTGTGGCCCTGGAATGCAAAGGGCAACTACGAGTATAACCAATGTTCCTTATAGGTCTGATTTTAGTCAGTAAAAGTCTGAAACGTTCTGCTGCTCCACCCTAGAGCGTGAGAAGTCATTAGATGATTTCAAACCTCAATGACTAAAGAGCGTTAAGCTTCTGAAAAGAAAGAAAGAGAGAAAAACAGTTTATTTGCACGGAATGATGCAACTAAAAACTAGACAAACATAAAAAATTTCATTTTTTTTCCTGGCACGGATGATCACTCATTTCTAGCAATATTTTCGAAATCATACAGAAAAATTAAGATGTTGGTCTTTTATTAATACGCTACAATTTTATCAAAGATGGAATTATAATATTTATCAGAATTTGACTAATTCTGATTTTGTTAATATTTTAACAGCATCCGAATCTCAATTTGTTATATTTATGAGCGTAAAGTTAAAAACCCAAAATTTTTAAATGCTCTCCCACATTTTCTGAGCTACGAATTATTATAATGTAATTGTTTCTCTATTCAATTAAACTTTAACTTCTGAAGTGATATGAAAGTGCTTCGCAACTCTTCAGGAAGCACTCAATGTGATTTCACCTGCAAACATCACTCACGAATAAACCTCTCAAAAATACTTTGACAGCAACAATTGCTAAGTCCAATTACACAATAAGTTTCCACACAAAATCCGGAAACTTAAAGGCGTCGCCATCCCCTCCCTTGTAGTACAATCAGCAGAATAAACGCAAACACGACACAGACACGATCCCTTTATTTTAGGGTTCCTTACCTCAAAAGGAAAAACCAGAACCATAAAGGATCACTTGGTTGTTCGTTTTTCTGTAACCTTTATCTCAAGAATGCGTGGAGGTAACATGTTACATTTAAAACCATATACGATCCACGGTCCCTTGTAGCTGTGAAAAAATCAAAATTTTATGTCGCAAAAAAAAAAACGTATATTTAGACATCCACAAGGAAATCAAAATTCATTCGGTACTTCCTTTTGACCCAGAATCCTGAAAGGCATAAATAACCTCGCTTTATGTTAATAGCACTGGTATAGAAATAAATCTAAAAATAAATTTGTTGTTGCGTCACACAAAATAGAACTTTTTTTGCAATTCGGAAGAAATATCGAAAGTTCATTCGGTAATTGAAGTATACACCGTTAAATTTTAGTCGTTTTAATCCTGCGGAGGGTCGATTCGGTACATGAAATACTTACTATCGATTTGTAAAGAAAAAATTAAAAAATAAAGTACTTTTTTTTCAAAAACTCTAATTAATATACGCATGTACGAAATTAATTTCTTTAAGTATATGAATCAATGACCTTGTAGGTAGTTCTCGGTCGTTGCATACTAACTACCTACAGTTCATTGACCTCGCTCAGCTGCCGTTTACTTAAAGAAATTAATTTCGTACATGCATAAATTAACTAGAGTTTAAAAAAGAAGTACTTTATTTTTTAATTGTCTCTTTACAAATCGATAGTATTTCATGTACCGAATCGACCCTCCTCGGGATTAAAACCACCAAAATTTAACGGTGTATACATAGGTAAGTTTGTACGGAGCCCTGTGTGCGCGAGTCCGTCGCTAGCCCAGTTATTTTTTTGCTGACCTTATTCCTGATAGTTTTTATAGATCTCCTTTTTATACATAAATGGGAATGCTTGCCCTAGCTTCAATTTTGTTAGAATATTCTTTTATTATTTTTCTTTGTTACAGATTTTGATTTGTTTGCCAGTTTTTATGGCTGTTTAGCGATGAAAGAATCTAGATTTGTCAGTGCTCGTTTTTTTGGATGAGAATTTGGAGACATTAATGACCTAAAAAGCTTTTGACGCCAAGAAATCTAGCCTGAATGTCGTAAATAGTTGCTGAAACTTAAATGATGGTAAGTGAAATGTTTTTGTGATTATGTTTGATAAATAGGACAATAAGAAAAATGTAACACAAATTCATTACATTATTACTATCCATATTTTAGTTTAGTTAAACTGAAAAACTAGTTGGCGTATTGTTCCAAGCACGCCTCAAGGACATGTCAGCAAGGAGACCCAGCAGGGTCGAAGCCTACTGAGGCCAAAGGTTGTGTGAAAGTGAATCCCAGGGCCCTGTAATGAAGGCAAAGAAGAAACAGGGATGAGTTTTTAGTCAGTAAAAGTCTGACACATTCTACCGCTCCGCCCAAGAGCGGAAGATGTCATTGGATGATTTGGCCACCTAAAAAAATAAGACTAAATCGATTATATTTATTGCAATGTAACTTCCAAAAATAATGATTTTGCATGCCGTTAGACAGAATATAGCGGAAACATCCCATTCTTTACTATCTTAAAATTGTACTACATAGCTGGCAAATAAATAAATCTAATTCTAATCATGGTAGACAGACCCTGACTGGCCCCGTCAATTTTGCTGATATTAAAAAATTCGAAGATCGACGTGACATTGCTGACTTTTTGTACGTTTTAAAAATCTTCAATAACAATATTGACAGGCCCGAACTTCAATCTAAATTTTATTTTAATGTGCCACAAAAAATATTCCTCTATAATCCACCCTTACGTGTACCTCTAGCATCAACAAATTATAGACAGAATAGTTTTATTATACGAGCAAGTAGACAGTTCAATAATATATGTAAACAGCATGACTTGGACCCCTTTATGACTAGTGTGACGTCAGCCAGAAGACGTATAGGCCTCAGATTTTTCATGTAACTTAATTGCTTCACTATCTTCCTGTAATATGTTTTTAACTATTTAATTTTGATTTTGAATATTTTGTAATCTTTTAATAAGTTCATTGTGATAAAATCTATTTATGCTCACTTCTCAATTTTAATTCTGCCACTACACGTGAGCACTTGTAATTGGTTAAATGTCGTCTATTATTGTTTTTCTTTTTAATAAGTTTTTTTTTTTTATAAGCTGTAAGTCCCCAAGCTGTTTTTTTTTTTTGTGCCATTACTTTCTGTGATGCTGTGTCTGTGAAGCTGTGTTAAATAAATAAATAATTCTTTGAAGACCGCGTGGAACACAAAGCGCTGAAGAGTCGTCGTTGAGTGGACATTCATCAAATGACTTCTCTCGCTCTGGCTCTGAGCGAGAAGGATTGTCAAACTTTTACTGACTGAAACCTACCTGTGTTCTTTCAGTTGCCGTTTGAGTCCCAGAATCGTGGTGACATATCGAAGAATCCCACAAGGGCTAAAATACAGGAATACAGCATTATTGAAAATTTAATGTCTGCAGACACTTGTACTCTACCAAGTCATCAATTTTAATAGAAGTCCTTTGTTTATAAGGCAAAAATCGCTCCACTACTGACTTTAACGCTCTATCAACTTTAGTTTAGATTTCCCTAATTGCATTTCCATAACAAAAAGCCACTGCAAGGCTGCTGAAATCAATTCGGAAATGCTATACTGGCTTCATATCTCAGTTCATGCATACTGCCGAACTTAGCATGCATAATAATCATCCCTTTTTCACCGAAAAGCAAAGTTTTCCATCCGACAAGACTCACTTAGTATCTTCTCAACATAGGTACCATACGCAAACCTGCGTTTCCATGGAAACGGCAGCAGCGCGCGCACCCAGTCCCCTCGACGCCCCGACGCCGACTGGACGCGTCGGTTCCATTTTCGAAAATAAACATTCATTTTTCGAATCGTGTTTCAAAAATTAGTTGCATGGCCAGTGTTTTTGGAGCTTTTTGAATAATGACCGTTGGTTTTGCGTTCTTTTTTTGAATGTGTGTTATTGTGTAGTGGTATGATAGTGACAGGTGACCGGTTATGGCCGAGGACGTTAACTGCGGGGGAGGCACGGTGAGTTAGTGCAAAGTTTTTTTTTATTATACGTGTAAGCTCCACGTTTTTCGTCCACCTTGTTAAGCAGAAAAATGATCCAGTTTTTGGGTATTTTTTGCCAGTTTTTCGGCTCTGAAGATAAATTATTCAGATGTAAACAAAGGCCTTTGTTTTTGTTTATACCTCTGAAATGCTTTTGTTGTCTCTATTATCTTTATTATTCTGCTGCGCACAACTTATCAACATGGAAATTAGGACAACCTATAAGACAATAAGCTCAAAATTTTTTTAAGAGTCCAATAGTGCCTTTAGTCATCTTATTATGAATAATTTTGGTATAATATTACAAAACTACTCTACTTATACGACAGATATACCTGAGAAAATAACCTACAAAAGACTGGAACACATTAACTTATCTCCAGGATCCACGAGAGAGTAATGGAACCCAATAAAGGTCTAAACTAAAGTGAACATCGTTTTTCTTCTATCTAAATCCTCCAATCGATCCCTTTTGCTTCCTCCAGTAACTTTTAACGCTAAAGCTGGTATACACGTGTTGTCTATGTTTATTTCTGAAGTCAGTGCCCTCAAGAATTCGTGTAATTTATTAATCTTAGTTAATTATTTACTAAGAACTGATGTTTTCGGAGAAGCTCTTCAGACCTGAGGGCATAATTTCATCCTCATATTATATTCTTACTTGGGTGCCTACAAGGTAATTAGGGTGCAGAAGAACTCTGGTTATTAGAAAAGGTAAAGAGTGTTTAATTATGTAGGTATAAAGTGCGATGAAATAACCTCAACCGACGGCTGGTAGTAGATTACTGTTAACAAGCCGCTCCCTGGTCAGTCAACCATGTTACGTAGTCGCTAATTAGCTGAATTTACTTAGGTGGAACCTATTCGTGGAAGTTGAGGGCCAGAACAAATATTCTACAGATACTTTCAATGAAAGAGGCAGTTTCCTGATAGCTAAAACCTAGGGATCTTTGAGTCAAGAGTGAATTGATTACTTCTAGGCAAGCGTGCTCCATCGTCGGCTACATCATCGCTTACCAACAAGTGAGATAGTGGTTTTTTTTTTTATGGTAGGTAAAATCATCCAATGACAAATCCCGCCCTTGGGCGGAGCGGGAAGTAGTGTCAGACTCTTACTGACTAAAAACCTACCCCGTTCCTTCGTAGCCTATCGTGCCGGGGCCGAGCATTCCTTTCGGAACTAACCCATGACCCCAGTAGGCTTCGACCCTGCCTGCCTGCAGTTAGCAGGCTGGGCCTCTTCGGTGTGCTGACAGCTCCTTGAGGCGCGCGGGAACAGAACGCGCCGTCGACGACTTGGGCTCGGTCCGGTCGGTTACCGGACGATCGGACAGCGTGCTACCCATTGCACGCCGTCCGCAAGCCCGCGCCTACGGTGGCCGGAAATCGGGATCGGAATCCCGGCGGCGGCTGGGGCGAGCGCCCCGTTGCCTCTGCCTGATGCGGTCGGCCTCCTCCTTTGCTAGCATTACTGCTTCGCAGAAGGAGGCGAGAGTGAGATAGTGGTCAAGCGCAAGCGTATCCATAAGAAAATAAAAGGAACGTGCTATGACAGCGAATTTTTGTTATCAGTGGGCAATCATCAAATAATTCCACCCTCTCTGCAAAGGGACAAGAGGGCGTGGTAGAATTTAACTGACAAAAACAAACCTGCGGTCGTTTACTTGCCCTTTGCATTCCAGGGCCGCGGTCACTTTCAAGTAATTCCGCAAAGCCACAATAACATCAAGATAAAATTATTATCAAAGGGGACCCCTTTTTTGCGTTCCGTAACTGAAGTGTTCCAAGGCCAGACCATATTACTAAGCCTCCGCAGTCCTCCTTCTGCGAAGCAGTAATGCTAGCAAGGAAAATGGACCTCACGCCCCAGCCGTCGCCGGGATTGCGATCCAAATTTCCGGCCACCGTCCGGATCTTGTCCAAGTCGTCGATGGCGCGAGCCTTAAGGAGATGTCAGCAAACCGTTGGGGGGCAGGGTCGAAGCCTACTGGGGCCAAGAATCTGCTTCTGAAAGGAAAACTCGGCCCTGGTATGAAAGGCAACGAAGGAACAGAAATGGTTTTTAGTCAGTAAAAGTCTGACACTATCTCCCGCTCCACCCAAGGGCGGGAGATGTACTAGGTGATTTTCCCATGAAGAAAAAAAGTCCGTCCGTCGTCCGTCCGTTTGTCTGTCTATTTGTCCGTCTGTCAGCGGGCTATATCTCACAGACTGTAAGAGGTAGAGAGAGCTGAAAGTTTCTTAAAAATTAAAGAGGGTAAACAAGTATCGACATTTCGTCGGCATGTTTTGCTCGATTTTAATATTATAGTACAGGACCCATCGTGTGTGAGTCCGCACCTGGCCAGTTTTTTATGATTGATGTAAAAGATTTTCGTTTGAAGGAAAGTTATTGTTTGCCCATTATCTTTTTTGTTGGTAAACGTTAATGTGGTTGATAAATAGAGCACCTTTATCGAGAAATATCTTATTCCCTCTTGAATTACTAACCCCGCGAGCTTGCGGACGACAAGCAATGACTAGCTTCCGTCCGGCCGTCCGATAACCGTCGTCGACGGCGCCTACAGTTCCACGCTCACCTCAAGGAGTTTTCAGCAAACCATAGGGGGCCCAGCAGGGTCCAAGCCTATTGGAGCCAAGGGTTTGCTTCTGAAACGAAAACTCTAAATGAATATAAGTGGGTTTTTAGTCAGTAAAAGTCTGACGCTATCTGCCACCCCGCCCTAGGGCGGGAGATGTCATTGGATGATTTTATCACTTAAAAAAGAAACAATCTCTGGGAAACCCGTAGTACCTGATCTTGGTGAAACCTACACTCAGTTACCAGAACTGGCCTCACGAAGTAAAATAAAACCGTAAGGGTCCAGCATCGTCGACGCTCGCTAGTGCCATGGAGAATTCTTGAAAAGGAAACCATGGGTTTCATGGGTTTAGAACGCAAAGGGTAACTGGAGGATAAAACAAACGTCCTCACGCTCCAGCCGCCGAGGTTCCGACACCGTCTATCAGCCACAGTAGACGAGGGCTTGCGGACGCCGAGCAATGGGTAGCTCGCCATTCTGCCGTTCGATACTCGACCAGACCGAGGTCAAGTCCTTGATTGCTCCTCAAAGAAATGCCAGTATGTTGTTCCAGTAAGGCCGATGCCGGCTAGTTAGGGCCACGGGGATTTACTAAAAAAGAAACCTGTCCTGGAACGCAAAGGGCAACTGAAGGACACAGGTGTGGTTTTAGGCAGTAAAACTAACATGCTAGCATGCTCCATCCTAGACCAGGAGAAGTCATTGGATGATTCACCATCTCAAAAAAAAACGTAGAAAGCTAGCTATAAGGATCGATGCTCATTCCTTCTCTATATGAAAAGAGGTTGGTGGAGGCAGTTTACTGATTGTAATATAAAATTAATTCATTTGGCATGAATCCTTCACTGGCATGAAGCCAAATCGAGCCATACAGTCTGGACCGTCTAGACGAGATCCTACTTTCAAATGTTGAAGAAAAATAGCGTGCGAATATTTGTGGAAGGTCTACGATATATAGTGGACTTCTTTTGGTAGAAATGCAAATTGCAAAAAAAAAAGAGATTTACCGAACCTTATGATCTGAATTTGAATTTTGCCTCAATTCATACTACTGATATATGCATATTACCCCACAACATTTGGACTATTGGTTTATTTGTATTTTTTTTTTAGGTTTGTAAATCATCCAAAAACATCTCCCGCCCTTGGGTGGAGCGGAAGTGTGTGTCAGACTTTTACTGACTGAAACCCATTCCTGTTCCACAAGAACTGTTCCTTCATTGAAATTCATACTAGGACCGAGTTTTCCTTTTAGAAGCATACCCTTGGCCCCAGTAGGCTTAGATCCTGTTGGATCCCTTCGGTTTGCTGACATCTCTTAAAGCACATATGCTGTAGTAGACCTATTTGGCGCAGCCGTGAGATACACAATGTGTCAGTGTTCTTTTTTAATCTTAAGTTTCATTCATGATAGATGATTTGACACCGTGTGCCGAATAATCAATATCTTTTTCTTTCTTTGTGTTTTTCTTTCATTCTTTCTTAAAATTTTTCAACTTTTACGCGGGCGAAGGCGCTGGTTGCAGCTGGTTATTCCATTATTGTTTTAACTAAACTAACCGACCGCTGCGGGCTTACGTTTGTTTACCGTTCTATGTTTCAGGAAAATGTTGAAAATTCTCTTTGAGAAGTATTATGTTTCAGGAAAATGTTGAAAATTCTCTTTGAGAAGTATTCGTGGTAATTGTGGAACGCAGTGAATATGCCTTAGGCCCCCTTAGTTTTTGAGCTGTAGCGCGTTCGCATCGATACAGTCACGATGCTGTAGCGCATTAGTAGCGAGTTGGCATCTCTTACCAACTCGCTACTTGCACACATGACATGCCTTCATGCATGAAGTATTGACATGCCTTCGAATTTTTGGTTCTGGGCCGGGTGGTGGATTATGGCCCATTTCCTCTCTTAGAGAGGAGGCCTGAGTCCCAGCAGTGGAAACATTAAAAGGCTGATTATGCCATATGCTATACTATGTCAGTAAGGCTGGACTACCGCACGCGTGAGGGACCGGACATCCTCTCGCCCTAGCCATCGTGACTCCGACTATCAGACATTTAAGGCGCTGGCTTGCAGACAACGAGCTATAGGTAGCTCATCGTCCTGCCATCCGGTAACCATCACCAGCAAAGTCGTAGGATGAACCGCAGGGTCGATGCTCGCTATGGCAACCTATAGTTTGTTGGATTTGACTTCCAACTGCACAAAAAAACGAGGAAGATAAAAAGCAATAGGTGTGCTAATAAGCAGCTGGCACTTGAGCTAACTATACATTTGATACGAAGCACGAAGCTTATCAGCCCTCGATAGTCGCAATACGTGAACTGATAGCGATAGAACGCTTTGACAATGATAACAACCGGAATTTATCTTGATACCAACATTCAGGGAAATAATAAGGCTTTATTATAAAAACGGTTTCCACTCAATATTTTTTTTTATTTGTATAAAAAATAACTTTATCCAAAAACGTAAGTAGAAAGAATTTAAGTACAGAATTTTTAAACCTGGTATAAGGGGAAAGAATGAAGGAAGGTAAGAAAGAAAAAGATTTGTGCGAAATGACGCAATCTTAAAATTAAGTTACAATCATAAACATATATATAATTATGGAGAAAAATATGCGTCAAATCCACAAAAACAGCCAAACGCTCAGCATAAAAGCCGTGGCCTCACTCCAAAATACTCGTATATATATATATATATATATATATATACATATATGTACCGCAACCATCGACCTATATTCTTTACATATATATCAATGACCGCAACTATCACTCGACGCCGAATTCCTAGCCTGTCGGTTTTTTATCGTTTACATTTCGGGGAGTATGTGTGGGAATTGCACAAATTAATTCCACCAAGTTCGTTTCATCATCGGACCACTAAAAGTACGTGCGTGCCATACGTACAAAGCGTTTTGGGAACACATTCATTAGGCGTACCTACAGCTAAGGAGTGGAATTCCCTGCCAGAGTCTGTGTTTCCTGATAGCTACAAACTAGGGGTCTTTAAGTCAAGAGTGAATAGGTTTCTTCTAAGCACGCTTGCTTTATCGTCGGCCACATCATCGTTTTCCATCAGGTGAGATAGTGGTCAAGTGTGAGTTTACCAAGAAAAATATAAAAAAGATAAACAATTTACTAATTTTTACAAAGTGATTATGGAAACAAATCCTGGAAAATGTTAAAGTAAAAAATACAATTTTGCCTCCCTTTTCAGTTGAAAATTCGTGGGCGCTTTTTGCCCACGCCATCGTGTGGGAGTAGATAGTTATTATCTGATTTTGCTGCAGAAATTTTAGTCTTCTGAAATGGTTTTTTTGTCAAGTTTGCCTCTGGCTTTTAGCGTACAATCTATTTTTATACCTCGTTTAAAACTGGTGCAGCTATTAAGTCGTGACTTTAGATAAACGAAACATAATTTTGGTGTAACTGGATTGTATATGGATGGTCTAACTGGAAGGCTAAGTTATGAGTTCACATGTGAATAGATAGAGGGGGAGAGGGAGGCCAAGAATCAAGAGAGGGAGGAAAAGATCAATTTTCTATTGTGAAGAAAATCATCCAATGACTTCTTCAGTTTATATTATAAAGCAAAGTTTCTCAAAACGTCTCTCTTAAACTCAAAGCGTTTATTTTACATAGGCCTACATGGGCACTTATAAAACGTCAGAAGCTAGCGCACGGCTCAAATTGCTCGTTTCCTATGGAGAAGAACCAGCAAGAATCTTCATGGCTACTCTTTTAAAAACAGTCAGCTTTATATCCAAAAGCACAAAGATTGTAATCCATGAATCCGCGGAGTCTAGTGTTCTCACGTTCGCATTATAGAAAGAAGCAACACAAAAAAAAAAAGAAACCTGTCAATAAATTATTGATGTATACAATAATAGATTACTAGTAAAATTGTAGCCGGCTCAATTTTACTAGTAATAATAGTAATTTAGTTGTTTCATAATATAAAAAACATTGCTAAAACAATGTCACAGGATAGGAAGAAAAAAAAGGATCAGTATACGTTATGAAGTTAAACAATGATAAAGCAGTTAATACATAAGTATACAATAATGCGATTAATGAGCTTCCAAGCAAGCCACATGAACAGAAGTAATCATTGCCAGTAATCATTCGATCAGTAATCAAACAAGCATGTCTTCAACGTAGTCTTTAACCTTGTAATACACTTGTAATAAACTTTCCCTCGCTAAGTTCGGTAATCGACTTAGGCAAATTGTTATAGAAACGTACGCTATCAAAAATAAATGACTTGCCTAGATAACCTCCATTTAGGTACTACAATTTCATGTTTATTACGTATATTAATGCTATGTAAATCGCTTCCAATTTTAAAAAGTCCTAAGTTTTAACGAACATACAGAATACTCTCTAAGATACAAAGTGTAGGCAGAGTCGGTATATCGATTTCTTTGAATATGTTTTTAAGAGACTCGCGAGGACCCATTTTGCAAATAGCCCCGATCGCTCTCTTTTGCGAGATGAAAATTGATTCTACATCAGCTGCAGATCCCCACAACAAAATGCCATAAGACATAATACTGTGGAAGTAGGCATAATAAACTTACCTGGTTGTGGCTACATCTGTCAATTGCCTTATTTCTCTTACTGCATATGCAGCTGAGCTTAATCTACCTGAGAGAAATCTAATATGAGGGCTTTTTTGTAATTTTGAGTCTATAAAACATCTAAAAATACAGTTTCCACAATAACATCGAGTTTTTTGCCGTCAAGGATTAGATTGAGGTCAACTTCAGGGACATTCGGTAATTAAAACTTTAAACATTTCTCCCTGTTTAATGAATGCAATAAACTGAATAACTACTGAACAAATTTTCACGCAGTTATCACCAATAGATATACAGATTCATGATGAAAGTTTATTTGCATATTATAGTAGAGAAAGATTCGAAGATTCCTGACACTAAAAAACTGGGGCGGATCAGTAATATATAGTTTGAAGTAAATACACGGATTCGTTTTGTAAACTGTTTATTTTGAGATCACCGGCAGACGCAACGATTGTTTATCTATGTACGTGTATATGTGAGTGGATCCGGTTCAGTTTTCTGCATTTTTGTGAATTTTCTGGTTGTTAGATAACATTCCAGGATAAAAGGAGAGTTTCATTTGATTGTGGATTTTTATTTAAGACTAAAACCGCAACTATACCGCTCCTTGCACTCAAGCATCACGATTTTCTATTTCGCAAGTAAAACCATGGGCCCAGTAGCATTCTGCCCTGCTGGGCCGCTACAGTATTACTGATATCGAGGCGTGCGTGATACAGTACGCGCTGTATCACGCACGCCTCGAGCTTGGTCCAGACAGTTACCGGACGGCCGGACTGCGAACTACTCATTGCTCATCGTCCGCAAGCCCTCGTCTACGGTGACCGAAAATCGGGGTCGGGGTCCCGGCTGCTGGAGCATGAGGACGTCCTTTCCCTCACGCGCTAGTATTACTGACTCGCAGAAGGAGGCTTTCCATTCCTCCTCGCTCAGAACCATGGCCTATACCAGAGCCCGGTGTGAGAGACTATCACCACTGATCGTCCTTGAGGTCACGGCTGTGCTCCACCTAAGCGGGGCACAACTCCATCGTGTCCTCCGGGCTTCGGGTTTGATTGTGAATTGGTTCAGTAGCAGCTGTCAGAAGATCCCATATCTAAGTCATAACAGCCCTGCGAGTTAATCTTAGAGATTAAGCAACGCATGCAGATGTCAGTTCCTGGATGGGTGACATTATAAAATACCGAGCTGAAAGCATGTTAGGCTGTTAGCTTTTCTCATTTGTAGATGGGCAGTTATTATGAAGGCAAGTTAGCCAGAAAATCTGACACCACGTCTTGCCGTGGTGTATAGTGTCAACTTACGACGGCTAAACCTCACCAATTGACAAACCATTTGGTATTACATAAATTGAAGGCATGTGTATGACCATATTTATGGCAATGACCACGTTCTATCGGAAGGCCGTCAGCCTGTTTGTCGACACATTACTCTAATAGTCAGCATACACGAGGATATAGAGTGACACAATCTAAAGGACTATCGATTACTTTAGCACATCGCTTAAACAGCTTATTTGCATGTGTTTTTAAAGTTTCTGGAGTCTTTCAAGGTCGTCCTGATGATCTAGCCTTTTCTCAACCTTATTGGACCTCGGTTTTCAGTCGAACTAGATACAGCACAATATATTTTTCAATATACTTGCTTGAAAACTCGCTCTTATCCCACCGCTTTTAGACCCGCAATGGACTGTTTTCCGCTTTAGGGCGGAAAAAGCACATGCTCACCCCCGCCACTATTTTATTCCAATATTTTTTTTATCGCATCAGGCTGGGCATCGTTATATTGAAAAACGTCGTTTCAAACGTGTGCAAATATGTCACTGCAGCCCTCGGCTCCATACCATACTCGCCTGCAGCTCGTGCGAATTCCACCTCGGTCGCAATGGCAAACCATTGCACTAGTATCAAAATATACTATTTAATTGTACAGAGCATTGCAGTCAGTCGGTTAAGAAGGTCAGATAAAGGCAGTCACCTATGTGACCTTGACCTTGACTTAGCTGCCAGTTGTTACTGGCTACAACGACTCCTCTAGGTAAGTCTTTTTCAATTTTGATCTTTCATTCAATTCTCTTCAATTGTGATTTAATTGAAAACGAATTCTACTGTTTTTAGGGTTTCATACTTTTATTGTCACTTTGTTGTTCGTCTGTCAAGACAATTTTTCTCAGGAACGGATTTTTCTCAAATATCCTTATAATGTTCCCCCTGCTGGGAATCACCCATTCCCTCATCTCTCCAGGAGAGGGACCGGCCACATTCCATGATGTTACATATCTTAAAATTTTTGGTTCTAGGACATGCCGGTTTCCTCTCACGATGTTTTCCTTCACCGTTTTAAGAGCAAAGGTGATGCGTGATGCGCGTTTGTAGCGATACAGACTCGATATGCTCGCAGACACAGCCTGAAGACCTTCTATAGGATAAAAGCGCACCGTATTAATGCTATGTAAATTGCTTATAATTTTAAAAAGTCCTAAGTTTTTACGAACATACAAAATACTTTCTAAGATACAAAGTGAAGGTAGAGTCGGTATATCGATTTTTTTGAATATGTTTCAAGAGACTCGCGAAGACCCATTTTGCAAAAAGCCCCGATCGCTCTCTTTTGCACGATGAAAATTGATTCTACATCAGCTGCAAATCCCCACAACAAAATGCCATAAGACATAATACTTTGAAATTAGGTATAATAAACTAACCTAGCTGTGGCTACATCTGTCAATTGCTTTATTTTTCTTACTGCATTTGTAGCCAGTCCAGATATGGACCATATTGCAATTTTGAATCTATAGTTAGTCGACGCACGTTTCTAAATCGCTCGTCAACGGCGCGTTTAAAAAACGTGGTATTCACAGGCCCTTAGTAAGACCTGTGAATACCAAGTAGTGTCAGGTTTATTACTTCTGACTATCCGTAAAAAAACATCCAGGAACGAAGGTAAAAATCTCGGTAAATTGAGATGTTCACCCGTCCATAATCCGACATCAGGGATGGTTGCTTAACCTTGGGGATTGACCGATGTGGCTGTTACTTAACCACTAGTTCCTCCACCGTAGGCGCGGGCTTGCGTACGGCGTGCAATGGCTAGCACGCTGTCCGATCGTCCGGTAACCGACCGGACCGAGCCCAAGTCGTCGACGGCACGTACTGTTCCCGCGCGCCTCAAGGAGCTGTAAGCGAACCGTAGAGGCCCAGCCTGATAGCTGCAGGTAGGCAGGGTCGAAGCCTGCTGGGGTCATGAGCCTTTTCTGAAAGGCTCAGCCCCGGCATGATAAGCAACGAAGGAACGGGGTAGGTTTTTTAGTCAGTAAGAGTCTGACACTATTTCCCGCTCCGCCTAAGGGCGGGATTTGTCATTGCATGATTTTACCTACCATAAAAAACCTCTAGTTCCTGTAAATTATGTCATACTAAACTAAGAATAAAGAGTAGTCAACTGTCGACTAGAACAGTTTAACAAGCTCAACGGAAAGTTCAAAGCGAATAGTTCAATAAAGTTCTATTGTCGACTAATTCTATTATTGAACGATTTCTATTCAGTAGTTGGATAAGCATGAATTTGAAATGGGATTCATTGTTTTAATATGGGACGCGTTATGAACTAAAATTGAGCAATAATCCTTAATAAATTTGTCAATTTGTCTCTATGTCTATGATTACGTCGTCAGCTTTGTAATGTTCCTACAGCTGAGATTCAGGGTCTTTACCGTGACGTGTTAAAATGCCAGTCGTGCCAGAAATAGGGATGGATTTATACACCCTATCCACCATTAAATTTTGGTCGTTTTAGTCCCATAGAGGGTCGATTCGGTACATGAAACACTATCGATTTGTAAAGATGAAAATGAAAAATAAAGAACTGTTTTTTAAACTCGAATTAATTTATGCATGAACAAAATTGATTTCTTTGTCATACTAAAAAAAAAGCTGCTTTTGAAATAAACTTCAACTTTGTATGAGTTTTTTTTTTATGGTAGGTAAAATCATCCAATGATAAGTCCCGCCCTTGGGTGGAGCGGGAAGTAGTGTCAGACTCTTACTGACTAAAAACCTACCCCGTTCCTTCGTTGCCTATCATGCCGGGGCTGAGCCTTCCTCTCAGAAAACGGTCCTTAACCCCAGCAGGCTTCGACCCTGCCTGCCTGCAGCTAGCAGGCTGGGCCCCCTACGGTTTGTTGACAGCTCCTTGAGGCGCGCGGGAACAGAACGCGCTGTCGACGACTTGGGCTCGGTCCGGTATGTCACCGGACGATCGGACAGCGTGCTACCCATTGCACGCCGTCCGCAAGCCCGCGCCTACGGTGGCCGGAAATCGGGATCGGAATCCCGGCGGCGGCTTGGGCGAGCGCCCCGTTGCCTCTGCCTGATGCGGTCGGCCTCCTCTTTTGCTAGCATTACTGCTTCGCAGAAGGAGGCGACCGCCTGCCATCCCTCCTCACTCCGGACCATGGCCTGAACCAAGGCCCGGCGAGAGAGATCGCTGCCGCCGATTGCCCCCACGAGGACACGGCGATGCTCCGCCCAGGCGGGGCACACCTCTACAGTATGCTCCACCGTGTCCTCCGGGTGAACTTTGTACGAGTACCTATTTTTCTATTTCTTTCTTTTCTTAAATTTTTTTGTGTGTACATAAATGATTAAATTATTAAATAAGATCAATTCATATACCTATACTTTGCTTCATGTTTAGGTATGTATCATAAAATAATAGGAATTTTGACAAGTTCGCTGGTCAAATTATGTTCATAAGCTCTTAAAGTTCCTCACTGTCTGACAAACCCATCGGGCATAACAGGTGTGCAGTTACGTTGTTGTTGAAAATCACATAACACTTAGTATTTGATGTATAACCTAGGCCTTAAAATGTGTCAAGAACCGGACTAAAAGCCTTCAGCTATCAAGAATGATAAAGTACTAAGAATGACCTTTGACCATAATATAGTTTGGTTTATTACATCAATAAACCCATTATCATATAAGTAGGTACTAAATTTTATCACACAGTCGTAAAAGGTGACTAAGGGGAGGTACACTATTACCTAATCTTAGTGACGTATATTAAGGGCCAAATTCACCAATAAACTAATCGCGATTCGTTCAAACAAAACGCAGTTTGAGCGCCCAATCGAGATTATAGCTTCATTTTGCGTTTCACCGCGATGACTTGAACCTAGTTTACGCTAAACTCAGTTTCAATTCTTTTGTTGTCGCCCATGTTTACGACATGGTTCTTTAAACTAGATTACGCTGAACTCAGTTTAGTAGAACTAAGTTTTTATATTGAATGGTGAAATCAGCCCTAAGTAAACTTAAGAAAACGTTTGGTAGCAAAGAATACGTGTTAGGCTAAGAACTCATGTAGCGGTTTTCAACCGCGCCCGCCGCGGTAAAGGAAACCACTGCTTGACTTTGAATTTCATGAGACCGCAGTTTTGTAATTTTCGCGCGAAAACTAGCGGGTGATTATTGCAAGATATGCGGTTGCAAGACGGCCCGCCCGTGCAACGGGAGCCGCGAACAACCGTGCACACCGCGGGCGTAAAACTCAACGTGGAATGTACTTAAATTATACACTAGCTGTGCCCGCAACTCCGTTCGCGTGAACCAGGAAACTTATCAATGAGTTTTTTGTGTAAAGCGCTATTTGTGTAGAACGTTATCTATCGAGCATACTCGTACTTACCGGTATTAATACTTATGTCTCGGCACGGGCCTTTTGTGGCTATTACAATAGAAACGGGTGACGTAACCTGTGACAAACTTATTATTTGCGGTTGGTACAGTAATCGGGCTTAGGGATCGAACCGCAAAATTAAGTTTGTTTTTTATTGTATATACTTTTCCGGGATAAAAAGTACCCAGTGTGGTGCCCAGGATATTAAAGATTAATTATACCAAGTTTCATCGTAATCCAACCGGTAGTTTTTGCGTGATGCCTGAACAAACAGACAGACAGACAGACAAAAATTTTTTTAATCACATTTTTGGGTTCGGTGTCGGTCTAGTAACACCCCCTGCCATTTATTTTTTTGAAATTTTCAATGTACAGAATTTTTACTTCTACAGATTTATTATAAGTATAGATTCTACGGAAGCTGCGGGCCCGCAACCGCGGCAGCCATGGGTTTTTTTTTTTTTTTTTTAACGTAGGTAGAATCATCCAATGACGAATCCCGCCCTTGGGTGGGGCGGGAAACAGTGTCAGACTTTTACTGACTAAAAACCTACCTTTCCATTCCTTGCCTTTATCCTGGAGCCTTTGGTGACAGTCTCACATAACCTTTGGCCCCAGTAGGCTTCGGCCCTGCTGGACCCCTACAGTTTTCTGACAACTCCTTGAGGCGCGCGGGAACGGTGCGCGCCGTTGACGACCTGAGCTCGGACCGGTCTGTTACCGGACGGACGGACAGCGAGCTACCCATTGCCCACCGTCCGCGAGCCCGCGCCTACGGTGGCCGGAAATTGGGATCGGAAACCCGGCGGCGGCGGCGGCGTGTCCGCCTTTGCCTAAGGCGGTCGGCCTCCTCCTTTACTAGCATTACTGCTTCGCAAAAGGAGGCGACCGCCTGCCACTCCTCCTCGCTCCGGAGCATGGCTTGAACCAAGCCCCGGCGCGGGCAGCCATGGGTGAAAACCGCTTCGTGAGTTCTTAACCTAACATAGGGCTGTTTTCAAAAATGTCTGGTCTAATCAGTAACCATCCGGGCCGAGCTGAGTTGTCGACGGCGCGTAATGTTTCACGCATGTCTCAAAGAAATGTCAGTAAAACTGTAGGGGTCCAGAAGGACCATAGCCTACTGGGGCCATGGGTTGACTTCTGAAAGGATACTTTTTGGGCTCACGTACCTCAAAAGGAAAAATGGAACCCTTACAGGATCACCTTCTTATCCATCTATCTGACTGCCTATCTGTCCCTTTGTATAGAGTTGAAATAAAAACCATATGCTCAAATTTGCGGTCTCTTGAAACTGTGGAAAAAACAAACTTCTAAGTTAACAGAATAAAAAAAATACGGCCGTTTATATTGCAAAAAAAGTCATATACGAGATTTTGACACTCGTTAGGGAATCAAGATTCATAGGGCACTTCCCGTTGACCTAGAACCCCGAAGGTGGAGCTCGTATTCCACCTTCTTTCACCTACTTTAGAGCGCGAGAAGTTTTTTGAAAACTACACCCTTAAAAAGCCATCGCAAACTTGTAACTGTTATTATACCTATAAGCAGCCATGATAAATATAAACGACATTTTCATTCAAACGCTAGTCGACCCATGATTCTGTATTGAAAAGAGATCTATCATCTATTGTTAAGCGAAAAGGTTAATCGCCATCTTTGATCCCTAAAGATACACTTACCTATCGTCTGGGTACAAGACTCCTGGCCGTCCCCTGAACGACACAATACACTGGAGTGTATCCTAAGTAATTGCAAGCTATAACATTGTAGCGGCGCACATTCGCTCCAGTAAGAACGCCCCATTCCAAGGATAATAAACTGGATATATTGTCGGTGAAGATAAAGAAAATGGAAGGCTACAGCCTATCTATACGTCGCAAAAGACGATATCGAAAAAATATGTGTATGGGTTACATTTGAAAGAAATTTCAAAGGGTGTTTTCGGTAAATAAGCTGACGACCCATCTGAATTTTTTTTTATTATCATGTAGGTTAAGACCAGGTACTTAAATCAATCTACGCGGGCTTTTGGACGTCGAGCAATAGGTAGCTCACCGTCCGACCGTCCGGTAATCGACCGGACCAAGCCCAGTTGTCAATAGTGCGTAATGATCCACGCGCTCTTCAAAGAGATGTCAGCAAGCCGTGAAGGCTCAGCAGGGCCGATGCCCGCTAGGGCCGCGGGTATTTTCTTAAAAGTAAACCCGTAGTCCTAGAACGTAAAGGGCGACTGAAGGACACAGGTGTAGTTTGGTTTTAGTCAGTAAAAGTCTGACTCACTCGCTCCACGCAGACCGCGAGAGGTCATTAGATGATTTCCAACATTAAAAATCAATCTGAAAAATACTTCATCATCATCATTCCAGCCAAAAGACATCCACTGTTGGAGATAGGCCTACCCCAAGAGTCGCCAAAAAGTGTGTGAAAAATACTCATTTCTAAAGTTTTTATCCTTTTGTTTTCAGCAGAAATCGTCTTGTCTCGATATTTTTGTTTGTAATTTATAAGCTAGAGTCTGTCTAACGAAAGCGCGACCTGGAGTTTTTTTTTTAAATTAAATTTGCAACATTATGTTGCCGTCAAAAGCACGTCAAAGTCTATGATTACAATTGTCAGTATTTTGTAACAGATTGATTTTAAAAATATAATTGCTTATCATGGGTAAAACAATAAAAAGTTATGTAGGAAAGCTGTGAAATATTATGATCAGTAAGTATAAATAAAAACAAGAAGAGAAAGTAGTTGTTTTTGATCTCGGGTTTTTAAGTTAGTATGGCATTATAATCTTGATCATTGTTGACTGACTATTAGATATATTTTACGATATGATAATTATTTTTCTTATGTTTATAGATAATCTTGAAGATATTCAAGGACTGCGCGAAATAAATAAAAAAACATTGAATCGTTAAGGAATTTGGAGTAAAACCTTTACACTTAAAACTAAGCTCTATGAAGAAATATATTCACTACCGCACTTTATACGATCAAAAGCGGTCGAATTGATGTGATGAAATAGCATACTTTGAGGATGATAAAATTCAACATTTTGTGTTATCCACCTTTTCCCGTGACTTTCTTGATAGAATAGTAATTATACCTATAAATAAATCTTTACTCGTTTTTGTATTGTATTGGTTATTATAGCTATCCAGTATTGTTCTACTGCTGTGCAAAAGCCATCCACTCTTTCTAATGGTCTCAGTCCCTTACTCACATTCCATTTCTTAAGAAAGACATCCAGGTCGGTTGGCAAACCTTGAGTTTAGACTTTTGGATGTTAGTCAAAGCCCGAGTCTGTATACACCATAGGTCAAATGAGGAGATTACACATGTCCATAAGCTTACGCTTTAGCGATATGGACAAAGTGCCCTTACATAGTTCCTTGATGGACCAGTAACTTTTTCAGGTATTTTCTGTTCGACACGTTATTTCTTTGTCTTACCTGGCCCAGAAAGAGACTACTTGGCCCAAGTAGACAATAATATATTTTAAGACGTATTGTATATTCTGTCCGCCTACGTGTAAGTTCATTTTGGAGCGCTGGTTATGATTTTGGTCTTCAACATTTTTATATGTAGACCAACCGGCATTTGCTCTAGTCCTGTGGCTGTAGGAGAGAACAGAACAATATTATCAGAAAAACGCAAATTACTTAACTTAGCTTCGCTGATGACAATGTCTTTCTCTTCCCATTCGACTGCTAATGTCTGAAAGAAGTGGTGAATAACTTTGGGGACAACGGGACGCCCTGTTTGACTCATTTCTGTTTGAAACATAGGATCTAATCTCTCTAACTTGCTGGAAGAAGTATGTATGGATTCTAATTATTGTTTTGTAAGAGAATTGAATATTTCTGAGTGTGTGATGCTGTTAAAAGCGTATTGGTTGAGAATAAATATTTATTTCTAAACATTTTGTGTTCCTCATATTAGGAATCTAGTTCGTCAAAAAGAATTATACGATTGTCGCAAATACAAAAAAATACTCAAGTATCAAAAATTTTTTCACCTAGTATGACAGTAATACCATATTCAATATTTTTTGATTTGACCTCATTTTCTCAGGTCGCGCTTTCGTTAGACAGACTCTAGTTCTAAAATTGCGTCATTTCTCACAATTCAAATGGTTTTTTTTTCTTTCTTTTTTGAGCCACCGTCGTCCTGATTTTAGATGTCACCAGCGCGATATGATGGATAGAAACAACACACAAAAACACAGTTATTGTTTCTATTATTTATTTCAGCCAGAAACGGTTGAGTAAAAACGGGTTTACAAAAACAGACGAACTGAAACAAATGGATTTGAAAAGTTTTATATTTTTTTTACAAAAAACAACCTGATTTTTTAAACGACTTCGAAAAGGAGGAGGTTCTATGTTCAGCTGTATGTATTTTTTAATGTATGTTCACCGATATCTCGGCCAATTGTGGACCGATTTTGAAAATTTTTATTTTGTTTGAAAGATTATACTCCCGAATTGGTCCCATACAAATATTGATTTGATCTGATGATGAACTTCGGAGACATAGAACGGAACTCTTCGAAATATCATAGCAGAACTGTCACAACAAGTAAAATTGCTTTGTTTATTCATGTAGTCGGTGACTGAGTGCAGGAAGAAGGGGTGGGGATACATAGAACTGATGATGAAGCCAGAATAGGTAAGAACCAGAATTATGTAATAAATCAGTGCATCCTAGCCATGTTTGGTATTATTTAAATTGTCATGATGAAACCGAATGGCGGAAGAAGAAGTAGAATTATCTATTTAAATTTGGCTGTACTACAACTAAAAAGTGTGAATTAAAAACTATTTACAAAAAAAAAATACAACTGACTACAATGTAATTAAAAAGAACATAAAAAAGTGCAAAATAACTTTAAACACCGACTTCCAAAATTAAACTTATTTAGCACTTTAAAAAAAAAAATCTTTAAAAAGTTTTTTTTATCAAATGGAGCATATTATTAAAACAAACTATTATCTGACAGCGGCTTTACACATGAAAATCCACTCTATGATAAAGTATCTAAGTATCTACTGGCAAAAGAATTTTCAAAATTGGTCCAGTACTTTTTAAGTTTACTCATAACAAAAAAAAAAAAAAATCAAAATCGTTGAATTATTAAAAAAAAAATCTTTGAAGACCACAAAACGTTAGTTAGGAATTTATAATCAGTTCGGATTAATACTGGATCAGTTTGACATTAGAAACTTTTTACGCACCAGATTTTTAGGTCATATGAACCCCCAGTGGCCCACGGACCACAGTTTGAGAAACACTGTTAAAGTACCTTTCTCCTTTCAATCCTCGTGTGGTAATGGGACACACCATTAATAATGTTAAATTGGCGGCGTTCGTTCTCGTTGGCAACAATGTGTTAGTGACAGAATGGTTTACTAGCTTCAATTACGTGAGCGTTTGCTTAGAGCTAGTGGTGAATGTCAGAGGGCAAGTAGTACTGGCTGAAGTGTGTGACATGAATTATGTTTGATCTATTGATGATATTATTAAGGACTGATTAAAATTGAGGCAATGAGGTGTGAATTTAGATTGTTGGATTTTATGAGGAGTTATAGAAAGAAAAGGCATTTGGTGATAGTGTGACGGGTGACGGGACAGGATGGAAGAAAAACACGTGTTGCGGGACAAGGGCAGGAAGAAGAAGAGGCGTGAACTTGGTATGTAGATTTAAATAAAGATCCACCGCGACCCTAGCAAGGAAAGGACAAATCAAATTAGTATAGTAATCAAGCATGTGTGCAAACACCGGTGCACTCTCTGTTCTTTAACTCTCAAAACTATAGCATAGCATAGTATCAGCCTTATAATATTCCCAATGCTGGAACTCAGGCCTCCTCTCTAGGAGAGAGAATCCACCACGCGGGCCCAGAGCGGGTTGGTGGTGAAATAGTTCGCGTCTTGAAATTTTTTGGTCCGGGACCAGTTTCCTCACGATGTTTTCCTTCACCCTTTATAGAGCATTGGTGGTGAAGTAGAAGGTAAGTAAAGTGACCCTGCCTTAAAAAATACATGGCACACTCAGAAAGTTTTGAGAAACTAAAAAACTTCTATGGATATTTTTTTTTATTAAATCTTTTCAAAACACACTCCACCAGCCTCTATCCCGCGGAGTCCGATGTTCGATCGCTTGGTGCTCATTGCAGACAAAACTTCTGGCAGGCATTTTTTGGCATACTAACCATTCAGCGTTGATGCTACTATAACAGCGGTAGATGGTTACTTTTGAAGGTCCTTCATTCATAAAAGCAATTTGCAGTCGATAAAATGACTCATCAGGTTTTAGGCCACATTTAAAATTAAAAAAAAGATAATTTGATTTGGGTCTCGAAGAAATGTGGAGGGAAAATCAAAATTCGAACATTGATATTTTTACTTTTAAATAACCAAAGTTTTCATATACAAGTGGCCAGTGCCTTGTACATAAAACTTTTTTTTGCAAAACTTTCTGAATGGCCTGGTATGCTAGAAAACTTCTAAAAAATGATCGATGTGTGTTTAAAAGGTTCTATTACAGTGTCACTAATCTATTTCAAGTCCTTGGTAACATGCCACACTTAACCCATAACACTGAATTAAGTTCACGATATTAAATTGACGGTGGCGGTTAAATATTCATGAGCAAATGTCGAGGAGTCAGTTTTATTCCATTACCCCTTGGACCAAGTCATGTGGCAATATTTTACGTGGGTGTTAAGTACGGATACTTGTTATATCCTGTTTTTTTTTTTGTAATTCATATATTCTACTGCGATCTCACGTGATTGCAAGCTGTCATGTAATCGTTGATGGTGAGGCGCACTAATTTATTAAGAGCCTAGCCTTGAAGACACCTAAATTATAATCGGACGGGAAGACCGCAGTAGGCAAGTTGTTCCAGTCCTTCGATGTACGCGGTATAAACGACTAAGCGAAACGTTTCAATAATGTTAGGGTATCTACTCGATGTGCGTGGGATTATCTGATGGTAGAAAGGAGATGGCGGAATCAAGTCATGCAATTCCCGCGCACACTCTCTAAAATAGACTGGCCTGTTGGTCTAGTAGTTAGTGGCCCTGACTGCTTTGCCGGACTTCGTGGGTTCGATTCCCACCCAGGACAAATGTTTGTGTAATGAGCACGATCATTTGTTCTGTGTTTGGGTGTAATTTATCTATACAATGTATGTATTTAGAAATATATAAGTATGTTCATCAGTTGTCTAGTACTCATAACACAAGCTCTGCTTAGCTTGGGACTAGACGGCGATGTGCGATGGTAAAAAAAAAATACCGAAATCTCTTTGGTAAAAATGAATAAAAAGTGAATAAAAGTTCTGCAGTTTTTTGTAGCCAATTACATATCAGGGACCTTCCTAGTTCATCTGTGGTCAACGGTAAGCATGGTTGAAAAACTTGTTGTTTTAGCTAACGCAATGTTTGATACAGAGACATAGCGCCTGAACGGTTGGTTGGCATTCGGTAACAACTGCCGCCCTCTCTAATATCTCACAAAACTTGTTACAGGATGTACGTGTCTTTTTACAAATTGTCGTAATACGGAATTTCGATTTAACGTGCAAAGTTTCGGTAAATATATTTTCTTTACTTTTTAATTTATGAGTATGAAGGACCAAAGCAATAAAATTTGCGAAAAAAAAAAAAGAAAACAGTTTAGAAAAGTCTTTATCGGATCAATTTTTATCAAATTTAAAAAGAATCTAGACAATAACCAAAAAAATATCTGTGTTTTCAAAATATCTAGCGGGGCTTTACAACTGAAAGCTCTTTCCGCGATAATAAATCAATTTCAAACAATGCTTTACTATTTTTTTTTTTTTTTTTTTTTGAAAAGCATAGAAGTGAAATTGAACTAGCGAAACGTAAACGGTAATCGTCTAAATTAATATTCACTAGCTTCTGCCAGCGGCTCCACCCGCGCGAAAATCCCCCTTAGGGGTGGATTTTCGTAAAATCCGTTCTTAGCGGACCCTATAAGGAAGCTACCTGCCAATTAAGTTTGTAGGTGTTCTTGAGGTTTCTTGATTAATCAATTAATGATTTATCAGGCCTGCCGAAGTTTGTGATATCAGATAGCTACAATATCTATAAGTCAAGAGTGAATATGTTAGTTCACATCATCGTATACTATCAGTTGAAACAGTTGTCCAACGCGAGCTTATCAATAATAAATAACATTTTTTTTAATTATCCCACCCGGTGGTAAGCAGTGATGAAATAGTTAATGTTAAGGGCCGGTTCTAGTCACTGTTATTTTTTTTGTATGAACTTCGCTCGGGATTATGACGTCTTCGCGGCCCCAAAACAGCGGTTTTATTTTTATATAAAAAAACAACAACTATTCAAGATTTTTGTTCTTGCGAAGCGCTTTTAAATAACAAGCTTTATTTTTTTTTTGTAACTTTCAATAGTTCCGTAACTTAATTTCGTAGATAAATACGTTTGAAATCGTAAATAAGGGTCAGATTCGCGAATTTTTTTATGGAGCCAACTAATTTATATCGTGTTTTCAGTTTTGCCAAGCACTTGGCCATATAGTCAATTTTAATAAAATTAACTTTTCATGGTGTTCTCTTTTATATTTGTGGATTTCTATATGTTTAAAAAGGTCAAAATGAGTAGAACCGGGCCTTAAGGCGCACTAGTTTATAAAGAAAAGTATCGATATATATCACAGCGGATTTTCACGAGCTCATTTTATTTCATCCAATTTCAGTATTTCAGCAATTTGGAACTGTCAGTTACTAGTCAATATTATATCCGGACAATCGACATGGCATTCATTTTATCGCTAATTCGACAAGCTGCACTGAACTAATGAACGTGATTTTAATTATCTGCTTACTAATGAGCACGCATTTAGGGTTCTGATTGATGGATATGAGTATCAGTAAAATAGTCAGCTATTAGTCTTTTTTCAGGTCTATGGAACTAACAACAGAGCTTACTAGATAATGTTTTTTTTATTTATTTGGTCTCTGCATCTTGCTAGTTCTAGGGCCAATGAGCCACGATAACTCATTTGAACCTTACTACGGCGGGGACCCTTCAGTTTTCCTGACATATCATTGAGATGCGCTTGGAACGTATCATTTACGTGCTTACGAACGAACGGCAAGGTACCTATTACTTATCGTACGCAAACTTTCGCCTAAGGTAGCTGGGAATCGCCCTGCGACTCTCAACGCCCGAAGCGTCTACTGCGGCGGTGGCTACGCAGGGCATGAAGATATCAACCATACGGTTGCGGTCATCTCTATCATTTGCATTACTGCTTTGCAGAAGGAGGTGGCCGCTTCCGATTCCCTTTCGCTCCAAACCAAGGCCTGAACCAGAGCCAGACACGAGAGATTTTTTTTTTTTTAATTTCTATAAACTAGCGCTTGACTACCTGATGGTAAGCAGTGATGCAATCGTTGATGGTAAAGCGCACTAGTTTATTAAGAGCCTATTCACTCTAGCCTTGAAGACGCCTAAATTATAATTGGACGGGAAAACCGCAGCAGGCAAATTGTTCCAGTTCCTCGATGTACGCGGTATAAACGACGAGGCCGCTGCCGATTGCCTCTACGAAAATATGGCGGTGCTCCTCCCAAGCAGGACAGACTTCCATCATGTGATTTTTACAATGATGATTCTCGGGCGTTTTCTTCATCCTGTATCCGAAACAGGAACCTCACGAACTGGCCGTACTACTCCATAGTTACCCTAGTAAACAAACTTTCCACATGCTTATTTTCCCGCCAAATACCAATACAAAATTCCTTTCAAATCAATGGCAACAAAGACAGCTTCTACTTAGTAATACAACGCCAGCACCTCTGTTACACTTTAGGGGTTGAGTTTTAATTGAAACCCGCGACTCTAGCGGCTCTTTGAATTCAGTGGAGAGACGTGCGAAGAGGCTAATTGGTGATCCAGATTTGGTTACGACCAATCTACAAAGCCTGGAGCACAGGAGTAGTGTAGCCAGCCTTTCGTTTTGTATAGGATGCGTTTTGGAGAGTGTGCGCAGGAATTACGTGACTTGATTCTGCTATCGCCTTTTTGCCATCAGACAACCCGACGTACGGCGAGTGTCCATCCTTTGTTAATACCTCTACAGTCCGGACTAAGCGTTTCGCTTCGTCGTTTATACCACGTTTATCGAAGGACTGGGACAATTTGCCTATTGCGGACTTCCTGTCCGATTGTTATTCTTACTGAAAACAGTTGTCAGAAGACATGCACAGCTTTACTAAGATCCAAAATGTACCATGTATCTCGTCGCATGGACAGATTCTGTCTGATATAGCAATCAGATCAGGTCTTTGTACCACTGCTTGTCGTCAGGTAGGATAGATGTAAAAAGTGTGAAAAAAAAAATGAATTAATAAATTTCCAGGACAATTGACACCACATGCAGTATTCAATAAGAGCTGTTTCTTTTTCAAAATTTCGGTTTTCTCTAATACGAATATGTGTACTGAAGACAAGCAACCTTGTAGCATGTTAACTTAGTTCTAAGTTCAAATAATTTAGTTATAAGCAGTAATTATGTTCGTTGAGTAATTTAGTTTGGGCATCAATTAACAATAAAGTTACGCATGTTGTGCTTACCTGTAAGTAATTGCTACACTAGCCTATAAGTTTATTTGATGTATTTTATATCCTTGTATATGTGTAGTCAATTGTTGGTTAGCCAAATAAATAATAGCGACAAATTCTTTCCGGACCGTCGCGGTTCGGCATAATATATGATATAATAATTCAATAGGCATTTTGTCAGTAAATGTTTGAGAAAAATTTCTGCTTGAATGTTGTAAAATTAGGTTAAGACGGCCCTTCCCCAACTTGCCTGTCGTCAAATTCAAGAATAGTTTGAAAGCTTGTTGCTTCATCTAACGCAATCCAACGCGATGTGTGATGAAGAGGCAACGCGAAAAAAGAGAGATAACGCCTGAAAACTCAGTTGGCATTCGGTAATTCTATAATTTACTCGAACATTTCACAAAACTTGTTCCGTGTTTTTTTTTTTTTAAACTTCTATAGATCTCCTTTTTTACATACTTTTCAGATTTCCACAGGGTTCACGTAAAATAGCAGATTTTTCAGAGGTCTTTACTGGATTAGTTATACACAAAATGTTTTGATTTGTATAGAAGCCTATATTATATGATCTACAAGATAATGTGTATCCAAAATAAATGGAGAAAGATGTGAACATCGTAATCACGTAAGAGCGATTGTATGAAAATTAACTTCGGGTTGGCCGGCTTAATAGCCTTTTCTTACATAATATTGTGATATGTTTTGGGTCATAGGTGCGAAGGTGTTCATAAACTTATGTACAAATCGTTTGTTCAAATAAATATAGTTAAGAGTTGTAAACGTGAACGATTATTCTCTAGACATCTAGAAAGTTTTTCAAAAATTTTGTGGGCATGACGCTTTTAAGAGAACTAAACTAACCTTTAACACCAAAAGGGCAATGGCAAGGGTTATGCTCGGAGTTTCCTTGCGTGATCGAATCAGGAATGAGGATATCCGCAGGAGAACCAAGGTTACCGACATAGCATGAAGAATTGCCAAACTTAAGTGGCAATGGGCAGAGCACATTGCTCGCAAAACGGATGGCCGTTGAGTCCGGAAGGTTCTGGAATGGCGACCACGTACCAGAAGACGTAGCGTTGGAAGGCCTCCTACAAGGTGGACCGATGACCTGGTAAAGGTTGCGGGAATCCGGTGGATGCAGGACGCACAGGACCGTTCATTGTGGCGACACTTGGGGGAGGCCTATCTCCAACAGTGGATGTCTTTCGGTTGAAATGATGAAACTAACTTTTTTTTTTCAAATGGACACTTTTTATAAAAATAAAGACCCATTAATAAAAAATTAATTCAGATTTTTTTTCTTTTATTAAACTTTGGGACACACTAGGAATTACGGTTATCAAAAACAATATAATAGAGCAGAGGACATTTGCTCAGCCACGGTACCAACTTTGCCTTCAGAGTTCCGCGCCGTAAAGAATAAACAACCACCACCTTCGTGCTAAACTAGTTGAACTTCTATTGCAGGTTAGGTCCACTATCCCTCACTTTTATTTTTAAATTAGTTTGCGACTAAGAGCCAAATTCACCAATATACTAATCGCGATTCGTTCAAACAAAACGCAGTTTGAGCGCCTAATCGAGATTATAGCTTCATTTTGCATTTCACCGCGATGACTTGAACCTAGTTTACGCTAAACTCAGTTTTAATTATTTTGTTATCGCCCATGTTTACGACACGGGTCTTTAAATTAGATTACGCTGAGCTCAGTTTAGTTGAACTAAGTTTTTATATTGAATGATGAAATCAGCTCTAAGGCCCGTATTACAGAACTACAATCAAGACTTAAGCATTACTTAAAACTAGTCTCAGTTGGAGTTTTAATTTTAGAACTTAACTTGAGCAGAGAAACTACAATCAATAATCACCTGAGCAATGTCACTTTAAAATAACATTTTTTACGTATTATGGAACAGTGCTTGAGGCTTGACTGAGCTCCACTCAATGTGTCCTTATTTTAAAATCTCAATCAGCTCAGAGCCACTGCTTGATTGCAAGATTTTCAATAGAAAACAAACAATTATTCAGGGTTACCACAATGATAGCTTACTCACGTAATCAGAGATCAAAATCTCTACTCAAGCGTTGTTTAGTTTGATTTGAGTTTGAGGATAGTTCTAAAATAAACTGAACGCTTAAGTCGAGATTCTTCGCTCAAGCAGTAATCGGTTGAACGCAGTTTAAGTAGTACTTGAGTAAGGTTCTGTAATACGGGCCTAAGACCCCAAGTGTAGTCTAAGGCCTAGTTTACGGAGACGCGGCGCATTGCGCGGCGTGTTGGGCGTTCGTCGTACATTGCAGCAGCGGGCCGCGCCATCGCTCGCGCAAACACAAACATGACAATGTACGTCGGACCGCCCAACGCGCCGCGTCTCCGTATCGAGCACTTCCTTTAAATACTGCTATAGACAAAAAGTTTACCATCTATTATAATAATACTAAAATGTTGGAATAACACAGATATTTGGTGCTAAGTAGGTAGCAGTACCCCTATTTATATATACTTAAGAATAAAAAAATTAAACGCAACGACTTCATAATTATGATCTTGTATATGGTTTGGCAGGTAGAGCTGGAGCCGAACTAGGAGGAACCCGTATTTCGACTTATAGCACCAACCCCCTCGCGTGTCCTTTCATAAGATGACATGAATGGTTGTGTTTTACAATACCAATGAATATAATGTACGATTATTCTGATATAGCTCTAACTTTGTTATAGTGTACTCAGAGGCGTAACTAGAAAGGTGCCTCATGGCGCCAACCTTTATGACGTACGGAAATGATCAAATCAAGAACCAAATTTGTATCTTTCATTTCGTCAGGTTGAGGTTGCTGTTTCATATTCTTACCCACTTCAGCCTGGCATGACCATGGCAGAGCTCCACCTAAGCGGTGTAAACGTGCTCCGAGCGATTCGCACCATGGTGACTCCCCGGGTGTCGCCACTGTGCGGACCGCCCGGTGGACACGGTGGAGCACACAGTCGAGGTGTGCCCCGCTTGGGAAGAGCATCGCCGTGTCCTTGTGGGGGCGATCGGCGGCGATCTCTCGCGCCGGGGCTTGGTTCAAGCCATGCTCCGGAGCGAGGAGGAGTGGCAGGCGGTCGCCTCCTTTTGCGAAGCAGTAATGCTAGCAAAGGAGGAGGCCGACCGCATTAGGCAAAGGCGCACACGCCGCCGCCGCCGCCGGGTTTCTGATCCCGATTTCCGGCCACCGTAGGCGCGGGCTCGCGGACGGTGGGCAATGGGTAGCTCGCTGTCCGTCCGTCCGGTAACAGACCGGTCCGAGCTCAGGTCGTCTACGGCGCGCACTGTTCCCGCGCGCCTCAAGGAGTTGTCAGCAAACTGTAGGGGTCCAGCAGGGCCGGGCTCGCGGACGGTGGGCAATGGGTAGCTCGCTGTCCGTCCGTCCGGTAACAGACCGGTCCGAGCTCAGGTCGTCTACGGCGCGCACCGTTCCCGCGCGCCTCAAGGAGTTGTCAGCGAACTGTAGGGGTCCAGCAGGGCCGAAGCCTACTGGGGCCAAAGGTTATGTGAGACTGTCACCAAAGGCCCCAGGATAAAGGCAAGGAATGGAAAGGTAGGTTTTTAGTCAGTAAAAGTCTGACACTGTTTCCCGCCCCACCCAAGGGCGGGATTCGTCATTGGATGATTTTACCTACCACAAAAAAAAAAAAAAAAGCAGGGCCGAAGCCTACTGGGGCCAAAGGTTATGCGAGAGTGTCACCACGGGCCCCGGGACAAAGGCAAGGAACGGAAAGGTAGGTTTTTAGTCAGTAAAAGTCTGACACTATTTTCCGCCCCACCCAAGGGCGGGATTTGTCATTGGATGATTTTACCTACCCAAAAAAAAAAAACCATGGTGACTCAAGCGTTTTTTCCCGTCAGATTTGAAACAGGTACTTCTGGAAACACTCATAAATATATGCGTTGAGGAACAGCGTCAGGTGGTAAATTTATCCAGCTCGGCCTTTTTTAACTGGCCCCGGTCATATAATATGCTAGATACGGCACTGAATGTACTACTAATACTGTATAATATGGAGCTTTCAGAAGCTTGCTGCTGCTCAGCATTTACCCAACAATAGAACACAGAAACCAACTTCAAATACGCCCATCAAAATAATACACGAACAGGGCCGTTGATATTTCATTTTCGCGCCGACATATTGAACAGCAATCAATTTGTTTGATTTATTGTTTCCTGCACCAGGGTCCCAGCTATCCATTTCCTGGGGGTTGTGACGTCACTCGTATTATTACAGAATTGAAACGATGTTTCGGGGGTGTTGTCAATGCTGCTCCGGATGCTGTGGTAAGCAGAGTTGGAGGTAGATCGTAAAAAGTCAAGAAATAAAAATATTTTAAGGGAAATTGTAGTAAATTTTCATGCAGTCGAGGCGGAATACACGCTCGAACCAAAGGTGAGGTCGTTTTGAAACAAAATAGAGTCTGCAATGTCAATCCACGTGGAAGTTTTTCATCATACCCGAAAGTAATAAGTATAACTTCATAAACAAAAGATTTAGTAATAAATTAATGAGAAATGGCTCCCAGATTATTTTCCATGTGCCTTTTTGAGATGGCGATCACTGGTGGCTGATCGGTGAGCAGGCTAATACAATAAATATAATAAATTGTGGCGGGGACTGGCCGCCACACTTTTCCGCACGTGTGCGAAGTACACTAAATTGCAAGCCTAAAAACAATTAGGAGCGGATTTCCGACTGTACCAAAATATTAGTATACTTACTTACTTACTTTATAAACATGCTTACTCATTACGATGTGGCGTACGAAGTTCTATTCATATTCGTGCGAAAGCTCTTTTAAAAGTAACTCGATAGTTTGGGCATCGCTCGCAAGACAAATGTGCGAGCTATCGATTACTCGGCACTATCCAGCGGATACGGCAATAGCTGTGATGCTTTGATTGTTATAGATTCGAACACAATACATTTAGTTAAGTAGTTTTTTTTTTAAAACTGGGCAAGTGCGAGTCGGACTCGAACACTGAGGGTTCTGTACAAACTAATTTATGTAAATAGTGGACTATTTACATAAATTAGTTTGTATTCTCGAATAGAGTCTTGAATATTTTCTGAATCGAAATAAATATGTTTTTTTTTGTGACGTAACTACAAATTTACAGTTTTCAAATTCTTTCTTATATTTGTGCTATAAGATCTTGCTTCATATCAAATTTCAAGGTTCTAGGTAAACGCCGGGAAGTACCCTATGAATTTTGATTCCCTTGACAGTGACAAAATATACATACGTTTTCTACGATATAAACAGCCGTATTTTTCATTTTTCATTTACTTAGAAGTTGTAAACATGTAAACTCCATCCGAAATATCTATTTGGAGACCATAATTATAGATATTTGTTTCTTGTGGGAATTGAAACCGCATTCCACAGCGCAGCAGATAATCGGTCAACCACTGCTACATTTTTAGAGTTACTTACCTCAAAAGTAAAACACAGAACCCTTATAGGATCATTTTGTCGTCCGTCTATCTGTCTGTCTGTCAAGACCGTTTATTTCAGGAACGCGTAGAGGTATCTAGTTGAAATTAAAACCATGTACTCAAGTTTGCGGTTCCTTGAAGCTGCCTAAAAAATCAAACTTGTAAGTTAATGAAAAAAAAAAGACAGTCGTATACGTCACATAAAAACGTATTTTTCGACACTCTCAAGGGAATCAAAATTCATAGGGTACTTCCAGTTGGCCCAAAATCCTTAATTGTGACATAAAACAAGGTCTTAGGTATAACACAGATATAGGAATAAATCGGAAAACCGTTTTTATGGTTACGTCACAAAAACGCCTATTTTTCGATTCGAAAAAATCTTCGAAACTCCATTCAGGAAATAAACTATTTACAAAGGTAAATTTGTACGGAGCCCTCAGAGCGTGAGACCGACTCACACATGCCCAGTTTTTTTATACACTGACCAAATAACTAACCTGAAGATACCGCAATTTTCAGCATAAACAATTCAAATTTAAAGCCATAAACGCGACTGAAACCAGTGCAAATATGGAGTTAAAAGTGGCATTTAAGATTTAGATTCATCTGGCGTCGCTTTTTCCTGCTGAATCCAAAGCATCTAGTGTACCTCCACATTTATAGTGGGAAGAGAATGTGGTCTCTCTACGAGTGAGAATACACTGTCTGAAATTTCCCACGGGGCAACTAAGCTTCAGTAGACAGTGCATTGTTTGGAAAATGGTCGCTGCTCTCTGATCCGAGTATAACAAGAAAATTGAGTTTTTTTGCGTTGAGAATGTTGCTTTTGTATCTTCTTGGCGAATCATCCCGCAAGATTTTATGAGTATGTTCTTGTTTTTAATTTGGATATATCACTGCGAATGTTATAACAAAGGGTTCAACAGACACATCTTTGGTATATCCACAATTTGCTTTTTTTTTTCGTAGGGGAAAACTAATCCGATGACATTTTTGTGCTCTTGGCCGAGGCGGGACTAAAAGCCCTCCTGTACCTTCGTTGCCTTTCAAACTGGGGCCGAACCTTTCAGAAATCGATCCTTGCCTCGACTAGGGCTTCGACCCTGCTGTGCCCCTACCATATGATGAAATCATCGTCGTCGAAGACTTGGGCCCGGTCCGAACGGTTACCAGACGGTCAGACGGCGAGCTACCCACTGCTTGCCGTCCGCAAGCTCGCACCTACGGTGGCCGGAAATCGGATGCTCTTGTTTTCAATTTGGACATATCAATGCGAATATTATCACAAAGGGTTAGATAGAGATATAATTTTGATATATTAAATCCTCTGCTCCTTAACCTCCGCTGTCCATCTGTCAGTCCGTCTGTCAGCGGGCTGTATCTCATAAATTGAAAAAGATAGAAAGTTGAAATTTTAATATATTTCTATTGCCTATAGGTATGCTCACGTATACCTATGAAAACACCTGATGGTCCAACATATGGACCTACCGTAAAAGTAACCTATTCAATTTTGATTTGAAGACCCCCTAGGTTGTATCTATGAATGAAGGATATTAGAAAACATAGATTCCGCTCAGATCCACTCCAATCAGTAAAAGAAACGTTATTTTGTCGCTATTCTTTGCACGATTATAATATTATAAATGATATTTATTTTGCAAATAGGTTTTAAAAGAACACTTCTACACGTCAGTATTTTTTTTTCGTCAGTTTAAACTAGATGAGGCCGGTGTTTCCTAGCTGACTACCCTGAGAAGAAACACTGAAACAAACTCAGTGGTCAAAGTCCATACATTAAACATGTAATGGTCAAATAATATGAGAACCATGCAGATAAGTTTCTGAGATGGTATTTTGAAGAAAGAACCACACAGATTCGTGTGGACCTGTCCAGTCAGTGCAAGCATTTGTAAGTACGGAGCCTTCGTGTGTGAGTCCGACTCGCACTTGACCGGTTTTTATTATATAAACCAATTTTAAAAGTTTTGTGTTAAATAATAAAAAGGACGACAATTACTTGAAAAAGTTATTTTCCTACACATTTCTCTGTGGTAAGTGAAATTAAAATACCAACCTTTATGACAATATTATTATAATTGAAATTTTTGTTGTTCACAAAACGGAAAAAATGTTCGATCGAAAACTTAATTAATGTCTGCTTTCTACCTCGCGTGTTTCTTTTATTACTTATTTAAAAAGTTACCCAAGATACCTATTTTATTTTTTTGTAAATACAGGTTTTAATATGTCTTTGCCTTTTATTAGGTACTATTGGGTGAAACCTTCACAAGTGGTCTAGACTTTTAGATTTTTTTTTACATTAGCTACATATAAGCTCACGAAGTTTTGTAATTAGCTATAGATAGGCTCTCGTAACTATCTTACCCAACGGTAAGCGATGATGTAGTTGAAGATGGAGCACGCTAACATAGAAGTAACATATCGACTCTTGACTTGGAGTCTTCCTAGATTGGCAGACAATTCAGATCGCACAATAAATGAGTTTTCCAAATCCTTTGTAAAACTTGCAAAAACTTGACCTTTTTTTGCACTTGCGGTCGGCGAGCAATAGATAGCTCGCTGGCCGACCGTCCAGTAACCGTCCAGACCGAGCCCAAGTCGTCGATGACGCGCACTGTTCCCGCGCCCCTCAAGGAGTTGTCAGCAAACCGTAGGGGCTCAGCCTGCCAGCAGGCAGGGTCGAAGCCTACTGGGGCCAAGGGTCTACTTCTGAAAGGAAGGCTCGGCCCTGATATGAAAGGCAACGAAGGAACGGGGTGGATTTTTAGTCAGTAAAAGTCTAACACTATCTACCGCTCCGCCCAAGGGTGGGAGATGTCATTGGATGATTTATACCCACCGAAAAAAAACCTATCTTTTGCATTTGTATTTTTTTTTTTACAGTATTTAACTGCAAATGTATCCAGTCAGCATTCTCGGCAAGCTTTGCTGAGGTGATCATCAAAACTACAATAAAATTCTCAGCCCCATTTTATCGAGACTGAGCCTGTTGTCCATTTGTTTAGACATTTGAGTTATCTACAAAACTTCATCAATTTTGCCAACTGCACTTAAAAAAATCTCACTGGTAAACCTTTCCTAATAAAGTACCTATTCTTAAATATTATAGACTAGTTCCTACGAGACTGCGATCTCACCATGGTAAGGGCGGGCTCGCGGACGGCGGGCAATGGGTAGCTCGCTGTCCGTCCATCCGGTAACAGACCGGTCCGAGCCCAAGTCGTTTACGACGCGCACCTCAAGGAGTTGTCAGCAAACTGTAGGGGCCTTCCTTCTTTCCTACTGGGGCCAAGGGTTATGTGAAAATGAACCCCGGGGATGAAAGGAGCAGGGTAGGTTTTTATTCAGTAAGAGTCTGACACTATCTCTCGCCCCACCTAAGGGCAGGATTTGTCATTTCATGATTTTACCTACCATAAAAAAAAAAAAACCTGATTGTAAGCAGTGATGCAATCGTTGATGGTGAGGCGCACTGGCTTACAAAGAGCCTATTCACTCTAGCTTTGAAGATACCTAAATTATAATCGGACGGGAAGACCGCAGCGAGCAAAAATCACGATCAAGCGTAAAACTTCATTTTTAAATGAAACCGTATTTAGATTGTTTATTTTATCTGAGTTCAATTACAGGTTGATAGTGTAACAAAGTTCTAACCAGTAAAACAAGATTTATTTGCGTAACACGCGTTGCCTGTAGCCAACGTCAAATATTTGACGTCCGCCATTTTTGATTCAAATTCAGGCGCCGTAGCGCGCGGTGTCCTATGAATTTGGAAATACGCTAGTACCTATTTTCTACTGAAGCTCCTGTACCGACCTGTCTTTCGGGTACTGAAAATTGAAGTGAAGCTTATCGCCAACCCGAGATATATTTTCGTACATTGTTTTTTATGGTATGTAAAATCATCAAATGACAAATCTCGCCCTTGGGTGGGGCGGGAGATAGTGTCAGACTCTTACTGACTAAAAACCTACCCTGTTCCTTTCATTGCCTTCGTCCCGTTTTCATACAATGGCTCTTTCATGATTATAATCATATTACACACATCTATCTCTAGATGTTTTCAAAAGACAGATATCTGATGACTATTATCTAGGTTTCTATTGAAATCAACTCATTTTGTGTAAAACGAATATAGTAAAGACATCTGAAAATTACCTAATTTACGTGAACTTTGACCCTTCGTAATCTACATATATAAAATAAAGTCGTGTTAGTTACACTATTTATAACTCAAGAACGGCTGAACCGATTTGACTGAAAATTGGTGAGAAGGTAGCTTGGAATCAGGAGAAGGATATAGGATAATTTTTATCCCGTAAAAAAAAAAACCAAAACCTGCTCATTTATTTGTGTAGGGTAGAGTAGGGTAGAATAGGGTAGAGTAGGGTAGAGTAGGGTAGAGTAGGGTAGAGTAGGGTAGAGTAGGGTAGAGTAGGGTAGAGTAGGGTAGAGTAGGGTAGAGTAGGGTAGAGTAGGGTAGAGTAGGGTAGAGTAGGGTAGAGTAGGGTAGAGTAGGGTAGAGTAGGGTAGAGTAGGGTAGAGTAGGGTAGAGTAGGGTAGAGTAGGGTAGAGTAGGGTAGAGTAGGGTAGAGTAGGGTAGAGTAGGGTAGAGTAGGGTAGAGTAGGGTAGAGTAGGGTAGAGTAGGGTAGAGTAGGGTAGAGTAGGGTAGAGTAGGGTAGAGTAGGGTAGAGTAGGGTAGAGTAGGGTAGAGTAGGGTAGAGTAGGGTAGAGTAGGGTAGAGTAGGGTAGAGTAGGGTAGAGTAGGGTAGAGTAGGGTAGAGTAGGGTAGAGTAGGGTAGAGTAAGGTAGAGTAGGGTAGAGCGGGAGCGAAGCCGCAGGCAAAAGCTAGTGCACTAATAAATTTAAAAAAATAAAACAAAATTAATACATCAGAGTAGTATGTAACACGTGAAATCTGAATATAGTTTCTTCAGAATTAGTAATCTGCTTCCATTCTAATAATTTTTACACCATTTACTAAATACAACACAGGTTACGACAGGTCATAGCGGGCATTAGGCTCTAGCGCTCAGCTGGGTGCGGGAGCAGCAACCTCAGTCGCCCGGGTGGCCCGGTGACCATGTATTTTTACGGACAACCAGATAACATGAAAAGCTTATTACTTTCTGATTTTTCACGACAGTGTTGTTTTATACATAGATTTTTACGTAAAAAATTTTTTGTAAAGAATTTTACATAAAACGTGTTTCGGGCTTCGCATAAAACTAATGTTGAATAAATCTTGCACGTTTAATCAAAATTCTGAATGACGAAATTTTCGTTCAAAACTTGGCATGAAGCAAGGTCTTATAGCACAAGCAAAGGAAAAAAGTCTGAAAACTGTAAATTTGTAGTTTTTTTTTATGGTAGCTAAAATCATCCAATGACAAATCCCGCCCTTGGGCGGAGCGGGAAGTAGTGTCAGACTCTTACTGACTAAAAACCTACCCCGTTATTTCGTAGCCTATCGTTCCGGGGCGGGTATTCCTTTCGGAAGTTAACCCATGACCCCAGTAGGCTTCGACCCTGCCTGCCTGCAGTTAGCAGGCTGGGCCTCTTCGGTGTGCTGACAGCTCCTTGAGGCGCGCGTGAACAGAACGCGCCGTCGACGACTTGGGCTCGGTCCGGTCGGTTGCTGGACGATCGGACAGCGTGCTACCCATTGCACGCCGTCCGCAAGCCCGCGCCTACGGTAGCCGGAAATCGTAAATTTTAGTTGCGTCACAAAAAAAAAATGCGATTCGGAAAAATCTTCGTAACTCAATTCGGAAATTGAACTGTTTTCTTAGGTTAGTTTTGTAAAGAACCCTCAGTGCGCCAGTTGGAATCGCACTTGCCCGGTTTTTTTTAAATATTTTATCCACGTTTCACCGATATTATTTCACAAAACCATGTCCTCGCCACCGTCGAAAGAATTTTTAACGAAATTGTTCCTCGATTATAATCACAAAAGTTTATTTTTCAAATAAAATTCACAGTTGTTGGAACGAGCATTAATTTTTCCGGCCTGACCTAGTTTTAACTTTTATCGAAGTATTTCATATTCAACTACAGTACAGCAGACTTTTTTTAGAAAATCACTAGGTACATAGTACTTTTTTTTGACTGGCCTGTTGGTCTAGTGGTTGGTGGCCCTGACTGCTATGCCATCCTGCTGCCGGAGGTCGTGGATGTAATTTATCTACAACTAGCTTTTGCCCGCGGCTTCGCTCCCGCTCTTACGCCCTACTCTATCCTACTCTACCCTACTCTATCCTACTCTACCCTACTCTACCCTATTCTACCCTACTCTACCCTACTCTACCCTACTCTACCCTACTCTACCCTACTCTACCCTACTCTACCCTACTCTACCCTACTCTACCCTACTCTACCCTACTCTATCCTAATCTACCCTACTCTACCCTTCTTTACCCTACTCTACCCTACTGTACCCTACTTTACCCTACTCTACCCTACCTTACTCTACTATACCAATAAATGAGCAGGTTTTTTTTTTTTGTTTTTACTTAACGGGATAAAAATTATCATATGTCCTTCTCCTGGTGCTAAGCTACCTTCCCGCCAATTTCCAGCCAAATCGATTCAGCCGATCTTGAGTTATAAATAGTGTAACTAACACGACTTTCTTTTATATATAAAGATTTATGTATTTAGAAATATACAATGTTTATCAGTTGTCTAGTACTCATAACATAAGCCCTGCTTAACTTGAGACTAGACGACATTGTGTGATAGTTGTAGAATATTATATATATTTATTATTATATTAGTCTAAAACAAAGTCGCTTCCCGCCTTCGATGAAACATGTACTTCCCGCTGTCTGCCCCTATGTATGCCTAGATCTTTAAAACTACGCAACGGATGTTGATGCGGTTTTTTTTTTTAATAGATAGAGTGATTCAATAGGAATGTTTAATATGTATAATACATACATAATATATTTTATATCACTATTGCACCCGTGCTAAACTGGGACGGCTCGCTAGTATTTTATATAATTTGTTTTGTAATATAAGTTTGGTTATGCGTAATTCAATAAATAACATTCAAGTTTGTGTTCGACAAAAATATAGGCGACGCATACAAGACACATGAAATAATTCATTGGTAATCTTTCAGATAGTGACATTATGCGTTAATATAAAACAAAAATGGGATAGGTATCAAAATAATTACTCATAAAAACCTGCTACTCAATGCATTTATACGTTACTATGAGTATTATATTCACACAAAAGACAAAACAGACAGAGAAACAGAGATAGCCTAATCGAATCAGAAATAAAAATATCCGCAAGAGAAACTTGGTGAATGAAGATGGCTCGAAGAATCTCCAAATTTAAGTAGCAGTGGGTACATTGCAGAACAGATGGAAACAGTTCTGCAATGTACAATGGTGGAAATAGCGACCACATACCGGAGAAGCTGAGTTGGAAAGCCTCTCACAAGGTGAACCGACGACCTGCGGGCCTAAAAACTTCACATAAGCAATTCATCTAGAGCAAATCAAATTCAGAATTCCTAGCAGGTCATAAGCAATTCTTCAAATGTTCGTAAAATGGTTGCACAGATTAGTCGAATCATACTCAATTCACTGCATATCAGAATCATATTCCTTGTAAATATTGCCGTATAAAAAATTATGATTCATATTATGATTTTACAAAAGTGGCCTTTTTAGACCTGCTAATGAGGGTTACGGGAATCTAACAGATGTGAGATGCACAGGACCGGCCATTCTAGGCACTTAGAGAAGGCCTTTGTCCTACAGTTAACGACTTTCATGATGATGATGTTATACGAATCGCGTAAGTCGAGGAAATGACTAAAACAGCTGTGTTTTTGTGATATAGGTGCTGGTCACATATACACCGTTAAATTTTGATCATTTTAATCCCGTAGAGGGTCGATCTGGTGCATGAAACACTATCGATTTGTAAAGATAAAATTAAAAAATCGATGGCCCCACCGAATAAACGTGTAAGAGAAAAGTGACAACTTTTCAGTAAAAAATAAAAACGTATAAACTTCAATAACGCTCATTTCATTGTAAATAGATATAAATAATGTATAATCGAAATAAAGGTAAAAAAATAAACTCTAAATTTGTATATATACTTCTTTAAAAAAATCAACGAGTTTCAAGAAATTCATGAAAAACAACTTAATGTTTTTACTCTTGTGAAATACGCATGACTAGGTTACAGTAATATGTCATTACACGTTTATTCGTGTAATAATACACAACGAATAAAATGTACTTAAGGTTACACTATTATTCTCCGTAAATCAAGTTTGTTTTTGAACCCAGTTATAACTATTTACACGCTTGTTTACAGTACATTCCTCTGCCATCATATGATTGGAAAGATCGAATATACTTATATCAGAGTTAATAAGATCAGTTTTCGTTTATGTAATCCATCTTTGTTAATGCATGGTAAATAAATAATTAAAAAGATTGAAATAAAATACAGATATTATATAGAATAAAAAATATAATCATGGTTTTTATTCATGTGAACACAAAGTACTAATCTCATTGATTAAAAAAAAATATCAAATTGCAATATTAGAAACACTAGTCCTCCTCCTCACTGTAATTGGCGACCGAGATGGAGTTATCTAATGGTAGTAGATTTTTATAAAAACTTTGATAATGGATGTGATTCAGGAGCAATACCAAAGTATTGCTCCTGAATCACAAAGACTTATCAAATACTTCAATAAAGGAAGTGGTATAGGTAACATGCTAGTGTACACTAGTTGAGGTTTTCAACATCTTCTGTAGGTTCTCCCCGCCTCATTCTTGAGTTAGTTCTTATCAAGATTTGCATCTCTCGTAATTCGTCTTCCAAACTATATCTGAAGTAAATTTACTAGAAGATTACTTCTTTTATTTTGCTCCAGTAAATTTTATCACCATTTGTGTTCTTTCCCTATAATAACTCTTTAAAATCCATAAAATAATTTTGTGTCATTTGTTTTCGGTCAACTGGTGATCTTCTAGCGTATGCCAGTCACATCTGGAGTGAGGCCATCGAGAAGCGCGGGGAAGCACTTGCCTTTTCCTTCGACATCTCGAAGGCTTTCCATAGGGTCTGGCCTGATTAGTAAGCTTCCTTCTTTCGGTATACCTGCTGAATTGTATGCTTGGATCGTAGACTTCCTGAGAGATCGGTCTACCCGAGTGGTCATCGATGGCTGCTCATCTGGTCAAATGCCGGGGTCCCTCAGAGGTCAGTACTCTCGGCAACATTGTTCTTGCTGCACATAAACGATCTGCTTAAACTCGGTGCCTTTGGGTATGCAAACGACAGCATTGTTGCTGAGAGTTACATATCCAACGCACAAGCTATTGGGTCACAGATCCAGTCTCTTCGAGAGGCTATGGTTGAGAGCTTGAACTTGTCCTTGGAGGCAGTCTCTGAATGGGGCGATGCCAATTTGGTCAGGTTCAATGCTGCTAAGACCCAGGACGTGTCTATTTTTCGCTAAAATCAATTCAGCCCTGTTTCAACTTCCGGGGTGTAACCGTGCCGGTAACCTACCATCTTAATCTTCTTGGTGTAACGTTGACATCTACTCTCAACTTTGGGCCAAACATCGAAGCAAAGTCTCAACTGGCTGCAAAAAAGCTGGGAATCCTCACAAAGGTCAAACAGTACTTCACGCCGGAACAGCTGCTCAAACTTTATCAGAGCGCAAGTTCGATCGTGTATGGAGTACTGCTCTCATCTTTGGGACGGATCTGCCCGATACCAGCTTGATGCGCTTGAGACTATTGAGCCAGGAGGATTATTGGCAATAATGCACTCGTCGAGCCGAGGCTTCAAAGTCTTGAACATCGACGCCAAGTTGCTAGCCTGTCGGTTTTCTACCGGTTACATTTCGGGGAGTGTGCGACAGAATTGCATAGCCTAATTCCGCCTAGCCCGTTTCATCATCGGACTACCAGACGTACGGCGTTGCGCCACCAGTACATGGTTTTTTTTTATGTGGTGGATAAAATCAACCAATGACAAATCCCGCCCTTGGGTGGGGCCCCGGGTGACATTTTCACATAACCTTTGGCCCCAGTAGGCTTCGGCCCTGCTGGGCCCCTACAGTTTGCTGACAACTCCTTGAAGCGCGCGGGAACAGTGCACGCCGTAAATGACTTGAGTTCGGACCGGTCTGTTAGCGGACGGATGGACAGCGAGCTACCCATTGCCCGCCGTCCGCGAGTCCGCGCCTTCGGTGGCCGGAAATCGGGATCGGTATCCCGGCGGCGGCGGTGGCATGTGCGCCGTTGCCTGATGCAGTCGGCCTCCTCCTTTGCTAGCATTACTGCTTCGCAGAAGGAGGCGACCGCCTGCCACTCCTCCTCGCTCCGGAGCATAGCTTGAACCAAGCCCCGGCGTGAGAGATCACCGCCGCCGATCGCCTCCACGAGGACACGGCGATGCTCTTCCCAAGCGGGGCACACCTCGACTGTGTGCTCCACCGTGTCCTCCAGGCGGTCCGCACAGTGGCGACATCTGGGCGTCGTCTTCGCACGAATCTTGTACAGGTACGTCCCAAACTGGCCGTGTTCGGTTAGTACCTGTGCCAAACGGAAGGTGACGACGCTATGAGACCTTTCCAACCACGCCTCAAAGACCCCGGGGCCTTACCGCCTCGATCGTGACGTGCCAGCGCGGGGTTGCGACAGTCGCTCTCGCCATTTCACCATGAGATCCCGCCGGAACTCTGTCTGCCATGCCGCAACTTGTCACGGCAGCGGAGTTTCACCCCGGCGTTGCATCTCCACGCGTAAGTCGTGTACCGGTACATGTTGGACATCCCACCTATACGCACAAAGTGTTTTGGGAACACATTCATTGTGAGTACAGCTCAGCTTTAATTTTATTAACCTATTTATAATAATACTTCCATTTTGTGTAATAAAACATTAGTAATAAAGTTTGCATACATTTCTACACGAATAAACGTGTAAGAAGACATTGCCCAAATTCGAAAACAGTTAGAAATCTTCTCAAACGTCTGTAAGTTTTAACATGTTTATTCTTGTGTACTTGGCGACTCAAAAAGCATGTAATAAACGCATAAACTATTATTCCTATGACTTTTAAATTAATTGTTTCCCTAGAATAAAAAAAAAAACTATTATAATACACGTGTTTTGGGTCTAAAATTCATAAAAAAAATTAAACAGGTGCAAGATAGGCAAAAGAAACGAAAAATGCAAAAAAAAAAATTCGTGTAAGAGCTCTTGCACGTTTATTCGGTGGGGCCATCGAAATAAAGTATTTTTTTTCTAAAACTAGAATTAATAGGCGCATTTACGAAATTAATTTCTTTAAGTAAACAACAGCTGAGCGAGTCCAATGACATGTAGGTAGTTGTCGGTCGTTGCGTACTACTTATAGGTACTCGATCAGCTGATGTTTCATTTTTATTAAAGACCAAAGCTATTGCCACAAAATCAGACTCAAAGCGGCAAACCTTCGGCAAACTCAATTTAAAATTAAATTCGTAGTCAAATAACCGATAATACTTACAATAGCTAAACCGTCACGTTTACCTGTAGTTGACATAACAGACCGCGGCGTTATTTATTGCCGTGACCTCATTCGGAAATACGGCATTCCCCGAACACTAGGCATTGAGCTCAGTCGCGAATCTGTGAAGCCTGCCGGCTGTAGTTCAATATTGCTAAGTTCTGTAATGGATGCGTATTAAATAATATGGATCGTAATAATTTGGTATAACCTGGGGCTAAAACTTCCACGGGGTTGGTCGAAAATTCAAAAGGGTCATTGCTTGTCAACCGCAGACCCATGGCTACCGTAGCAGCTGATAGTCGGGGTCGGTTTCGTGGGACATAAGGATGTTTGTTCCCTTACGCGTGCCGATGTCTTCTTCACTAGCACTACAACTTCGAAGAAGGAAGCAACCACCTGCCATTCCCTCTCGCTCCGGACCATGGCCCGAACAAGGCCCACCGAGAGATATCACTGCCTCCACGTAGACAAAGTGATGCTATGCCCAGGAAGCAACCCCTATAAAAGCTCCTAGAATTGCAATTTAAAACCCACAAAAACCTAAATTACTATAATCTACTTCTCTAGATGACCAGACATTAGTTTGAAACAGGTAACAAACTGAAAACTACCGTAATTTAGGTCCAGCACAAATATGGGGGGTAAATGGGGTGAACAGGTCGTTTAGGAGCCAGTTGGGGGTGAATATATCGCTTAGGAGCCATGCAGCGAGCCAGCCCACCTCTCTTACGATCATTAAGCAGCTGATATACTGCAGTTTGTTAGGTTGTGCGCGAGACTTCAAGTTTGGGAAGAGCTACTAATCATTTGAAATTGTTTGGGAAAGTAAGGGGATATAATTATGTAGTTATGAAGGGGGATCGGTTATTGAAATAATGATTACATTCGCAAATCTTAATATTTAATTATACTATTGGAATTTATTCATATAAAAGCGAAATACCACTCACTGATTAATTAAAAATCATAGAAAATATAACACCTACAAACTTAAAATTTGTTAGATAGGTTCCTTGTAGGGTGTAGATATACTCTAAGAAATCCTTCTTAGCGTATGTCGTAGCGTAAACGTCAGCTGGGCGAGTTCAATGACCTGTAGGCAGTTACTAAGCAATGACCGACAACTACCTACAAGGTAATTGACTCGGTAACTTAAAGAAATTAAATTCTTACATGCGTATATTAATTCGTGTTTTAGAAAAAAAGTACTTTATTTTATCTTTAAAAATCGATAGTGTTTCATGTACCGGATCGAGCCTCCACGGGATTAAAACGATTAAAATTTAACGGTGTATATCTATAGAAGTATCAACATTATTACAATTTAATATGTAAAATTACTTGAAAATATGAAGTCAAATAGACCAGCCATACTGAAGCAAAACTAACATCGCTAATGAGGCAAGAAACGTTAACAATATAGCTTTCTACGTAACGACTAGCATTACGTCTGCATGCTCATAAAGTATCGACGCTACTGTCGCGACTTTTCTTTGAACAAAGCTCGATCCTTCATTACTTGCAATGGACTGAGTTTCATGATGTAAATACTGTAATATTACGGAAAATGCAAAACACAAAGAACATATCTAAATAAGAGAAAAGAATAAAGTGCTTTTAATGTAAAATTTATTTAAACTTATTATTCCAAGTCAATCCGAAGATATCAGTACAATACGCATAATATAAGTTGAACCAAAATGCGATCAGCCTTGAATGCGCAGTATCAGACTTTCGGGTCTTAATCGAGGAGCGCGCGTACCATAGCAATAGGTTCAATTTATTTTTCGCGTACTAAAACCGGTTTTAAAAAAAACACCAATTTCAGGTAAGAACCTATTATCAATTGTTATTTCGTCACTGACAATTCCAATCATAGACACAAAAGGAAAGATATAGAGACAAATCTATATATAATAAACAATCCGGTAATCTATCACGACAACCCCTTTTACCCAATCCACGTACGATTCTGAAGCAATCAATGACACAAAGGAAAGTGTTGTTCCAGTCATATAGAACTAAATAATTCAGCTGGTTATCGATAATATTTGAGCCAACTGTTACACTATAGGCGGTGTTCACACTAGAGATAAAAAGAATGTATGTATTTAAATTACACTAGTTTACAAATTTTTACTTTTTTTTTATACCTCGGAAGAAATGTATATAAATGAGTTAACATCCCTTCCCTATAACTAAAAGTGTCAGCAGAAATATTTTATCACGCCCCATTTTTTTTTGTACAGTCAATTTATTTTTTAACTTCCCTACAATGTGACAACAGTTTAGTGTTTATTCGTTCACTTCAAACGTCAAATATTTTGTTTTGGATTGAATTAAAACGTCGAGTAGAAAGTGTTATCAAAGTTCTGTACCTCTACCATGAGTTTTAAGCAATAGTATTCGTCGCTACTCGATATCGACGCCGTAAATATTTTGTATGGCAAATTTTGGTTCTGCAAGTGACCGCTAGAGGCGCTGCAAAATTTGCCATACAAAATATTTACGGCGTCGATATCGAGTAGCGACGAATACTATTGCTTAAAACTCATGGTAGAGGTACTGATCGTTTTTTGAAACATTTATGGACAGTCTATATTTTCAAAAAAGAGAAGACCCATTGTAGATTCGTTAAAAAAAAAAAAAAAAAAAAAAATGTAAAATTACATAGAAATGGTGGCTGATCGATTGATAAATTTTCATCAGATGGGAGTAAACATGCTATTAAAGATTCATTACCTGCACTCGCATCTGAGATTTTTTCCCTGAAAACTTAGGAAGTATGAATGACAAACAAGAGGAAAGTTTTTACCAAGATTTAGAGGTTTTTAAAGTGCAACATCGGGGATTTTGGGATGAAAACATGTTAAGGGATTACTATTGGTCCATCCTATGACAAACTGATCCAAATAACTATAAAAAGAAGGCAAAAATTTGCTATTTTTCTTTTTTGTTTAAATAGAAAAATTTACATAATTTTGCTTTCAAATACTTGTGTAAAGAGACGTGACAGAATATATTTTCTGGATTACTTCACCTATACAAACAATTTTAACAACTTCAGCTAGGGTATAAAAACCGTGTAAACTAGTGTTATCTTTTTAATTTTGTGAAGACAGTGAGCAAAAAAATGTAAACGGTCATCTTTTTTAATGATTGATCTTTTTTCTATGATATATAAAATAAAATTAATCGATATTTTAATCTGTTTAGAACCTTGAAAAAAGCATTTGCCGTATAGAAATGATGTTTAATAGTTACTTGTTGGACCCCGAAGCTAAGAGAAAGCATTCTATAAGCGCATCCCCACTCGATTTGCTCGCTCACATTGGACCCCGTTTTTCCCTTCTAATCCTTCTAAACTTTCTTTGCTCACTTGACATATTATTAAAAAAGAGACCAGTAACTAAAAAGAGGATTTAATATATTGTATATAATATCAAGATTCATTGAGTACCTACATCTGAACGTAGTTATCATGTCATCAACTAATATAAAGATCAAAAATAAGATATCGGTCATCATTTATTTTAAAAAGTACTCATTTACATAAATCACTTAGATTTTAAAAAATTAAATAACATTATCTCGAGATAAAATGTATAGTTTATGTAATAGTTTTGGAGTAATAGTGCAGCTCTTTACTGAAAGCTCTCGGAAAAAATAGAAATAACAACTTACTATCACAGTTTTACCCAGTATACTGAGGGCAATTTCAGCATACGGTGTATATGTGACAGGTAACCTTTTTAGTTAGTAGTGTATCCTATACAATACCTAGGCAATGTATACAATACGGTTTAAAGTAAGGCTTTTAGTTTCAGGTAGTGATAAAAAAAAATAAACTTAGCCTAACCTGTCCGTGTCGGGGTGCCCTAAAATTACATCACCTTCTTCCCAACTCTCGTCTTTTACACACATTACCGGCTGCGCATTCGGTATTATATAGAATACCTGAATTATACAGATTGCCGGTAACATATACAAGAATTGGCCCATTGTTTTCATAGAACCAAATCTGTCAAATATTCAGCGTTGACGCTTTCGACTCAGTCTGTGCACAGCTTTATTCCGCAATCGATATATTCAAGTATTTCGATCTGTATTTTTCGGACCGCGTCGCTTCGTGTTAAAAACAATTAGTCTGGGATTGGTTTTATTCATTGGAACTGGTTTAGCAAGTCTGTAAAGTAATCGTGTTTTGTTTCCTGGAACCAGGAGTGTTTTTGTTATTCATTTGTAAGCTTGTTTTTAGGTTCTGTGTTTGTGTTAGCTTGTTGGTTTAGAGTGAGGCTTGGCCTTCACACAATTAAGTGCCAATTACGTATATTCCGTAGGTATAGCATAGCATAGCATCAGCCTTATAATGTTTCCACTGATGGGACTCAGGTCTCCTCTCAAGAAGGGAATGGACTGTAATCCATCACGCCGGCCCAGTGCAGGTTGGCGTATGTCACATGTCTTAAAATTTTTGGTTCTAGGACATGCCGGTTTCCTCACGATGTTTTCCTTCACCGTTTTGTGAGCAGTGGTGATGAAATAAATTACTCAAAGTAATGCGCCTGGCTGCTTTTGAACCCGTGACCTACAACTCGTAAGTCGGGGCCGTTACCACTCGGCCACCACTGCTCTCCGTATATTTCGTATAGAGGAACTAGTTTTATTTTTGATAGAATTTTATCTGAAAAAATTGAAAATTCTTTTACGAACCGACGAATATTCTTTTTCTCGTACACATCTAAATATAATGTTTTTTGTATCATGTCATATACAACGTGTAACAAAAATCCCATATACATATTGATATGTATAAGGGGTTTTTGTTACACAGCTTCTTGATAAGATAACAAACAATACGGGAATGGTTTTCTAACCTTATAAGCAGTAATGCTAGCATAGGAGGAGGCCCACCGCATCAGGCAAAGGCAACGGCGCTCACGCCCCAGCCGCCACCGGTATTCCGATCCCGATTTCCGGCCACCCCGTAGGCGCGGGCTTGCGGACGGCGAGCAATGGGTATTGTATTTACAAGTAAACATATGATTTAATAAAAATAAAACCAAGCCAAAAACTACAGCGAGTGCGTGTGCTGGACATCTGTGAAGGAAATCCCGCCGGCCGGCGCGCAGCTCATTCAATTTGAAAAAATATGTTTGGAAATTCCTTAATAACCATAGCTAAGAAAACATTAAAAGAAAAAGTAATGTTCTGATAGCATCATACGTCAAGACGTAAACAAAATAGTGAAAATTATAAAATTTAGTAAAAGCTAACGAGAAACAACATAATAGTATAAAAAAGGAATGGAAATGGTTATGAAGTGATGTAGAAATACGTGTGATTATAAATAACTCTTCAATGTTTCGTAATATTAGCAAGTGACGTGGAATGTTATTAACCCTTGTAGTGGCGTGGCACGTTTGTTATGATTTGAATTCAAGAATCATACGATACCAAGAATTTGGTATCAATTCTTTGAGAAATTTATTTTGAGCTAAAACTTTGTGTGGAGATTCTATACTACCTGTAATCTGTAGCGCTTCTTGATGTATTTACCATTTTTGTTATACCCTATAGACAGGCGTATAGTCCCTTGAACATCATACTCGTACTACGAATATGTGTGTATTTAATTCCGGCCAGCTGCGCCCTGCTGACATATTGATTGATTTATATATGCTTTGTATATTCTGAAGAATTCACTTAACCTGCAATTTTTATGTGTAAACATATTTCTAAAGATCAAAGCTGTTTAAAAGGAGTCGAGAAAACAAGCGAAAAAATATTATCATGTTGTTATTTTTTTTTTTCAGCAAAGTTACGAAAATATCATAATTGGTTTTGTAATTTTTGATTGGTGTTGTTAATGACACAAATCTTTTAAATAAAATCATCACTTTTAGTGAAACATTCTTTTTCGTTTTTAATCTGTCCTAGCTCAGAGGACACCGGTGTCCTCTCACATCCACGCCACTATAGGCCTTAATTCCGATGTTTAGAGTCTACTTTTGTATGAACAAGTTTGGTAGTTGTGGATCTACGTGTTAAAGTCTCGATATTACCCCAAGAATCCGAAAAAACGTTAAACCGATCACAAATATACTAAACAATTTATCACTTTTTTATCCATTAAGACAGAGAGTATTTTGCTTTTAAATCCTGGTTTTAGATAGATTTGTTTTGAGTAGCTATTAAGATAATATTGTTTTCTCTTTACGTCAATTTATGGGTCTCGCAGAAGACCCTTGTCGGTGGAATCAAATCTAGAAAATAATAATTTCTTTATATAAATAAATTGTCTTTATGTGTGAGGCAAATAACTTTATCTATAATAATAAAGAACCATTTGTAAACAAGTACAGCAATAGGTTCTTCAATGCATGCTGTATAGTTCTAACTAAAGACATGCAATGTATATTAAAAACATAACAGCAAAACGCATTCCAAAAACAGTTGCGAACATAAAATAGTTACTAAATCCGAATATTACCACTTCAAAGATGAGAGGTAACCAGTAAAATATTATGTGCTTAAGACTTGTGGAGTGCTGAAATATTTTAGAAAATATTTTCTCTTTCATGGCTCTGGAGACTAATAGCTATCAAGATTATTTAGGTTGAATGACGGGAACTTGGTTTAAAAAAAATAAACTGAGGAAATTATCTCAGAACTTGGAAAGACATTTTCTTGTGTTAAAACGGGGAAATTCAGAGTAGTAAAAAAAAATATTCATTATCCTTTTGCAGATCTTTTTTTAACTTACCTAATTGTACAAGAATAAATGTGGACCTAAAATAAACGCTTTCGTAAACAAACATCAGTAATAATAAGTAAAAAAAACTCCTGCATCTTAGCACTCATTAAAATAATAACTAATTTCTGGGTTTTTTTTATCGTATTCTTTCCTCATTTAGCTTTATAATATAAATCTTTAGATAAGTAACAAATTCTTATAATATCGTCTGTGCGTGACACAATCAAAAGCTTCGGTTAGATCTGCTATAGCGATAGTATGAATGACTTACGTTTCATAAATTCAGAAAAAAAAAAAACGTATTTTCATGATATGGTTTTAAAAAACATTTTAATAAAAAGATCTTATTCCAGGCACAACTTAACCTACTGCTCACCCTGCACCGCGCGTCTCATAAATAGCGGCCAACCTACTTTCGGGCACTCCACGTGAGCAAGATATGAGCTTACCTTTCTTGGTCGTTTTTATATCACCACATTTTACTACACTTTACTACCGCGTAGTGTCTTGTAAATATAAGTGTACTACGATGGTTAACTTGAAAAGGGTCAGATAGTATCTTACTTTTTTTAGATTTTTACCTTGCTTGCTAAGTACATAATTATCATTGCTGTTATAATAACTGCCTTTGAAAACCCTTAACTGAGCAAAGGTCTTCTTGTATTGTTTTCAATTCCACCTTCCTTCTTTTCTGAAGAAGCCGACTTTGTATCTTCATCTGGATATTTGATGACGTCACTTAATTACTAGCTATTTATAAATTCAAACCCTAATTATTCAAGTGTCATAAAGCAACCGTGTTATATTCAACTCCACAAATAAAGAAATAGTTTTTCGCTTTTTGCTACTTTATATGGGGTCGACTGTCTTAATTTTGTGGCTCTAAGACCATTTCTCTTGTGTTATCGGATCGAGCTGTCGGGCAGTTCTTCTTCTGATTAGAATTTGATCATACTAATCCACCAAATAACAAAAGATCATCATAAACCTTTCTTCTGCTCAGGTGGTTACAAAAATACACCAATTTTTCTTTTATGAAGCAAGGAAAAAGAATCTTCAAATTGGACAAGAGCGTGTCAATAAATATCAAATTTCTACACACACGCATTCAATACAACGCAATTCAATAAACGAACAAACGAAAAGGAAATGGGAAATGACTGACTAATCGACACCATTGTAATGGTCTCGGAAACAATTAATTTAATCCCTCCATTCCTAACTCATACAATTCGAATGACAAAGCCAACGCAAATTATACCCTACATTTGTGAGGCTTCGAATAGATTATTGCGGCTTAGGTCCTTATTATTAACATAGTACCTTTTCTGGCATTTTAGAATTGTTTGATCAAGTATTCAAGATTTATCTAACATTATATGTCATCTGCTAGATTCTTTAAATTCTACTAGAGATGCCTAAAATCCGTCAAGAGTAAATGAGCGTTTAAGAAACTGATTTCACGATAATTTTTGAAAATATGATAGCAGAAGAGAGACCCGGAAAATGATACTACAAAATCTGTATCGTTGTATCTTACCTTATACTATCGACCGAAATAACCCAAAGCTAAAAACAATTTTCTTGAAGTAACCTCGAAATAGAATATGTAAATAAACAGATGAACTTACACTACTATATATTTCAATTTTATAAATCACAGACGAAAATATAAATTTAAGTATCAAACCAGAGCAAGATTGAAATTCATTCCCTATAGAGATGTCGAGAGAACTCTCAAGAAATTTAAAAGAAGCCATAATCTCTCCCTGCGTAATGGCCCTGTTATTTTGAAGGACCCCTCAGTATTTATATAAAGCGGTATAATTTGTAAAAGGTCTCTTTTTATTTCGTAAGTATTCTGCTAACTGTTTCGTTTAAGTGTTGTTAAAATTATTTTGGGCAGTTAACAGTAGTTGTAGGAAAGCAGATTTTTAAAATTCAAAGTAAAAAAACCGTTCCTTTAATTTTTTTTTGTCAATATAATGTGTTACTAAGCCACTAGTCTGTTGCTAAATACCATTAATATAGTTATAAAATACTTCACGAACTATAATGTTATTATATAAAATATATAACTGAAATATTGCACATCCTAATTAGAAAATGAAGTTGCAATCATAATTTATGGAGTGAAATTTTACTTAAATACACTTAGGTAATTTTTTTTAAATTTTCTAAACTAATAATAAGCAAATAATATAATGGGCATCAGCGCACTATATAATATTGATAGCGGCGGATCGGTATTGGTATCTTCTAATGTAGATACGCAAGTAAACGGCTTAACCAAGATTTATCAAAATAAATATAAATAAAATAAGTTTTCCCTAAAATAATTTTTGGTTAATTCATTCAGCAGCCGATTCTAACCATACTATTTTCAGGATGTGGTACACTAAAACAAACAAAACAAATTTAAGTTATCTTTTTTTCTACATAAGGCTGTTATTACAGACTATCGTACCTAGATTTTTACAGAATTTCGTCTGTGAAACATAGCAGTGTTGAAAAGAAAGGGAGCAATGACTATCGGTGTATTGAAGAACCCTGTCGGTGTATTGAAGTCGGAGATATTTTAGTTTATGCCGTGTAGATACACCTTAAGATACAGAATAAAACGTATTGCAGACTAAAATACTAATTTCATAAAGATCAAAAGGGCAAACAACTTTCCGCCCACGTAGAAACAAAAGTTCGTTTAAATAAATCTTACGATAAATGGCTCCAAATATGAAACCATATCTTCTCTAAACCATTGTGGAGTACCCCTTACCGTTGTCCCACGCTTCCATTCAGCGCGGTCGCTATCAGCCCACACCATTGCCGCTTACACACTTGACTGACGTTTCAATAACAACACATAATGTGCAATGGGAAGCGAAATGAGATCGCGTCGTGATTCATCTGTAAACTGATATTGTGAAGTGGTAATATTATAAGTTTACTTTGTATAGTTTTTTTTTTAATCTTAATATTTTTTTCAAATAATCGAATACGACTACTGAGTTAAAAAGGACTAATTTGAAAACCACAAAAAAAAATATAAAATATTATAAGTATTTATTTACATTTTAATTATCTGCATTAGATTTATTTGAAAGAATTTCACATACTCTTTTTCTTTAGCTTTTACACACTATTGTCAGCATTTCTATTAATTTCTCCTTTCGCAAGGCTTCTGGAATTATTTTTAGAAATCAGCCATACAAAAAAAAAAGAAAGCAAAATTCATACTAGCTTCTACCGACGGCTTTACTCGCGTGAAAATGGATAATTAACCCAAGAAAATATAATTTATAGTATTCAGACTGTATTCAGAATAAGTTCAATAGTTTCCGAGATTATCCCCTATATACAAACTTACAAATTTTACCTCTTTCTTATATCAGTATCTATAAATTTACGTATATTTTTTTTACACTTTCCGTGTGTTTACATAAATAAGTAAATACATAGTTCCTACAAAATGACCCTAGAAGCGTAACCAGGAAAAAAGCTAAGAGTATTTTTACTTTATATTTCGCCATTGATGTCAATTTCAAAGAAGAGCTTACACAACGTAATTTTACGAGAAACGATGAAGAAAATATTCTGGTTGCCTATTAAGTAGAAACTGCGGGTTTTTAATGAATATTTACAGTAAACTTTCCTGGAACAGATTGGCTGAGAACTGCGGTGAGGGGGAAATAAATCTTGGCTTGTTATTATGAGCGTGCGGCCGCCGTCATGGGTCCTTGTTTGCGCATATTTTTTTGCCCGCGGCTTCGCTCCCGTCAACTGACTACTCTATTCTACTCTACCCTACTCCACCCTACTCTATCCTACTCCAACCTACTCTATCCTACTCTATCCTACTCTACCCTACTCTTCCCTACTCTACCCTAATGTTTCCTAACCTTCTGATAATAAAAAAAAAAACAAAAAAATAATCAGCGAAATCGGTCCAGCCGTTCAGACGTGATGGCGTGACCAAGGTAAATAGGGATTCCTTTATATATAGATAGATAATTACATTATTTTACGACCAACATACAACAGATTGGCTATTGGGGTTTTCTAAACTAATATTCAAAAAAGAAACGATTAGATTTTTTGTTTGTTACGGTTTAACGGCTCGACCGATTTTATAAATTCTTTCGCCATTAGAAAACTACATACCAGGGCCCTGGAACCAAAGCAAATGAGGAACGGGGTAAGTTTTTAGTCAGTAAGAGTCTGATACTATCTCCCGCTCCGCCCATGGGCGATGTCATTAGATGATTGGAAAGTTTTGGTATAGTATATCTCAGAACCCTAAGGTCCTGGACCTTTGGAAGGCGTACGAGGAGCCCAAACCAACTCGCAGAGGCCCTTTAGATACTTTTAATAGAACGTGATGCCAACCGACGATTATCCCTGTACATGCAATGCTAGTGCATCCAAGGACAGCCCTCGGTTGGTCAAAACTATTGTGTCATTATGGAAAATAAAAACAATAGGCTATGGTTGTTGGAGTTTTAAGTGGATTGGTTATTAGGAACTATGTAAAAACTACGGCCCCTGCCTAAACGTTGTTATTATTCATCGGTAAAAAGGCACACTCAACAAATGGGCCCCCAAAAACGGCCGCTAGCACGAACTGACGTACATACGACAACATATCCTGAGGAGATTGAGGAGTGGCGAAATGTAGCTACCACGGTTATCAGGACAATCCCGGAAATACGGTCAAGATCCCTACCAGTATAAGGTTTTGATTATTATAGCTGTAATAAGAAAGATTTTCTTCATCACTCTAATTTTGAAACGTAACCCCAGCTAGCCATTTCGTTCGACTTTTTAGCATGAAAAAGTTCAAACAAAAAAGTTTTCCGCCATAAATTCCACATCGGAGCCTCGTAAATCAATCCGGGCGTTCGTCGTCATAAATCGCGTGTATGTCAATCATCAGTCAACATCACAGAGTTATCGTGAATATTACTGAAAGCTGACCATTGTGCGGTCCAGGATCGATGTCTGACATTGACAGACACACGTATCAAGCCGTAAAGGTCGACCCTCACGCCCCAACCGCCGCAGGAATTCCAATCCCGATTTCCGGCCACCGTAGGCGCAGGCTTGCGGATGGTGAGCATTGGGTAGCTCGCCGTCTGACTGTAACCGCCCAGACCGAGCCTAAGTCGTCAACGGCGCGTATCGTTCCACGCGCGTTTCAAGGATATGTCAGCAAATCGTAGGGGCCTAGCAGGATCGAAGCCTACTGGGGCCATGGGGAATGTGAAAATGAAACCCGAGGCCCTGAAACTAAGGCAAAGAAGGAATGGAGTTAGATTTAACCCCAAGTATAAAGGCTACTTTTTGTCTGTCTTCGACCATGACTTCGCGTCCACTATAACCAACATTCACGCGGACAAAGCTGCAGCCAGAAGCTAGTGTTGTACTTATAAATGAATGCAAATAGGAATTCAATGTTGAGAGGTCTTCTCCACAAAACGTTTGGAAGTGAAAAATAAAAGATGGCTACCTACTACAGGGACTGCCGGAGTTAAGTCTTTTAAATTGACTATCTACTTAAATAGTTTTTACTTGAAACTCTTCGGTGCTGAGTGTTCTTTCAACGTGGAGCTTTAGAAAGCTTAATTACTAATTGTGCTAGACTGTTCAATGTATTCTTTGCTGTTTTAAAAAGAAAAAAAAACGGTAATTTAAAAAACTAAAGAACTCGACTGCTTTTCTGAGTATTCATGAAAAAGCCCTAACACAAGAAAGTCGTTGCACACGATTGCACTTACACCTATTGCTTTTTCATGAATACTCAGAAAAACCGTCGGGTTCTTTAGTTTTTTAAATTTTTTAGTTTAATTTTATTACGATATCACTTTCACAGTACTTACGAATTTAACGACACCTCGCAAACTAAAATCCATCGAGCCGTTCAGGCTGCAAAGCGTGTCAAACAATTATACATACATACTCTTGAAAAACATAACCCTCCTTCTGGCGCAGTCGGGTAAAAAACATAACCCACCTTCTGGCGCAATCGGGTAAAAATGAATTTATTTGGTACAACACAGGGCGCACACACAATATTTAGATGAACACGAAACAAATACAAAATAAGGAACCCACCAGACCCCCAAGGCGTTATTATACCTATAGTATGCGAAGAGCCTTGTATACTCCATCTGTTTAGGTAGTTAACTAAACGTAAAATATCTTGCTAAGTCATTTTATTAAAAAAAAAAAAAAGTTTAGAAGATATACAAAGATTCTTTAAATTTAGTTACTTACCTAACATCGGTAAATAAATAGCTACTTGTAAACATTTTAGATAACCATTTTTAAACAATTTTTAGATAAAAGCCATAAGAAGATTGTTTACTGATAGAAAGATTGTTATTGGTCCGTAGAGCACTAGTGTAATAGCTTTGGCAGAAGGTCCTGAAACGTATCACTTTTACATCTACTGTATACACCTTGCAAATCTATGAACCATCATAATTAAATATTTCATAGGTCTTCCATGAATGATTGCCCGCCAATACAATTTGACAGCAGAACTAATTGTTCGGGTCTATGCAATTTCTCTTCATCTCCGAATGGGTATAAGATATGGTCTGACGTTCACGTCTAGTAGCCGTCTGGTGCAGAGTTAGCTATTGTTAGATCAATCCTTAATTGAATTAGCGTCGCTTTGAATCATTGCTAAGCTTCCAACCGATAGTATAATTAATCCTACTTAATGGGATACAGCATTGTTATCTATATTTATTATGTTCTTTTGATTAGTTTTGGTTTACTATTCTTATTACTTTTTATTTAGAATCTGTCTTATAAATTTAGTTTATCTAAATCTATATACTTTTTTTTATATTTTTCATCACTTAACGTTATATATGCCAGCAAAATTTTGTTTGATAATCTGCCGTTACTCTTTCACAACTGCGTTTTGGTGGCAATAATAATTCTGGTTGCCATATTTTTTCGGAGGAGGCGTATGAGCCCGTTGACAAAAACCTAGTAGCGCCGAATCACTCATAGGCTATCAATATACAATACTAATTGATTGTTTGGTGGGATGTTACGCAGTTTATAGAGATAACTAATGTCTTGTGGTGTTATAGTCCCTGATCGACGGGCGAGTAAAACCGCGGTCTTATGGCTCGTCGGTAAAGCTCGCCGGTGTATCATTGCAATACGAACGACAAGCCTGGCTCGCGGCACGTCGTGTTTGCTTCATTTTCTACTCGACTCGTTGTTCAAAACTGTTTTACTCGCTAGTCGATCAGCAACTCCGAGCCGCGAGTAAAACCGACGTTCTGGAAATAGATTTTGTCGAATAATGTGGGTTTTATTAATTGAGTGACTAAATTGATCCGTCTACAATTTCTCACAGATTGATGTAGTGCTTAACAGATTCAATTAGTAACATTTTGCTGATTTAATTAGGTTGCCACATTTGTGAGAACTAAGTAGTAGGTATAATAAGTAATCAGCTTTATAATGTTCCCACTGCCGGAATTCCCACCTTTCTCTAGGAGAAGGAATGGGCCCTAATCAACCCGCGGGCCCAGTGCTGGTTGGTTTTTTAGTTCAGTCAAAATAAAGCTCCTGGACGGAGCGGGAGGGCGTGTCAGACTTTTACTGACTAAAACCATTCCTGTGTCCTTCAGTTACCTTTTGCGTTCTAAGAACACGGGTTTCCTTTTGAGAAAATCCCGCGGCCCTAGCGGGTATTGACCCTGCTGACTGGGCTCGTTCCAGTCGGTTACCGGACGGCCGGACGGTGGGCTACCCATTGCTTGACGTCCGCCAGCCCGCGTCTGCCGTGGCGTGTCGGAATCTTGGCCGCTGGGGCATGAGAATGCTAGCATTTGGTGTGTTGGTAGTCGTTTAGTTTGAAATACTGTACATAGATAAATACACGCTAGTAGGTACTCGATTCCATAACATAACATCAAAGTTATAACATTCTCTAATGGAGTTCCACAACTACGTCTTGACGGCAGAAATAGCTATAGCAGTACCAAGTACTTTTCAATATATTTACTAGTAAACCCGCTCTATATCCTTAGCGCTTTTGAGCACGCAATATTTTGTTTTCTGTACAAGTGCGGAAAAGGGTCGTCTCAGGCTGGGCGCTAAGCGATCACAACGAGTCGCACATCAACAATCGTTCTCAAGTGTATAATTGAAAATCATCGCAGTTGAATGTTACTGCAGCACTCGGGTCCATAACCGCCTCGCTTTCGCCTCAGTCGCAATGATAAAACTTTCTCCACTTGTATCAAAATGTAGGTACAAAGCTAAGACGACCCTTTGACGAAAAACTCCACTCTACGGACGACGGAAATAGATCAACAAAATTCTCATTAAGGTTAAGTAGTCCTCTAAAGCGAATGCTTTTCTTTCACTTCTGATTCAGCACAAGTCAAGCACTTGTAGGCTTCAGTAATCCATATTGCGGGTTGGCCGCCTTCCAGCCTCTTCACCGCTGACTTGACTCAGTGAACTGATCCTCAAGTGGGCTAAACTTGGCTGGCATGTTGCTTTAGGAAAATACTACTAATATTAATATGAAAATGTTTTTTTCTGTCAAATTACTGGAAAATACCTTTTTTATGGTTTCTTACCCGAAAGATGCGAATGTCACGACATCATTTGGTCTGTCTTTCCGTCGGTCAGCGGTCTGTATCTCAAAAACTGTAACCGATAGAGAGTTGAAATTTTCTCAGCATGTATTTCTATTGCCGGTACAACAATAAATAACAAAATTTAAAATTAAAGGGGCTTCTCCTGCAAGAACGTTATTTGGACGGCGTTTTTTTTTTTTTTACGTAAGCCCTCGTGCGTTAGCCCGACTCGCAATTCACCAGTTTTTTAAAAACATAACACACCTTTTCTTGAGCAGTCTTGTAAAAAAAGGGAGGAGTTGTTTAAATGCTAGTTTAGTTTTCAAATGAAATGTTTTGTGGCCGAAAGATTCTGGTACCGAAAGATGCAGCGTTGAAAAGCCTCCCACAAGGTGGACTAAAGACCTGTTGAAGGTTACGGGAATTGGCGAGAGGCACAGGACTGTTCAATGCAGCAGCACTTGAGGAAGGCCTATGACCAACAATGGATGTCTTTCGGCTGAAATGAGGATGATGATGATGACTCTATCATGTATTACGTAATAAACTTAGATAGATAATAATCAGAAACTTTAAAAACTGCAGTAAGCACCTTGTTTGAATAACGATCGTTATTTCTTTTGTTCAAACAAGGGTTTTAATTTCCCGCTGAGTGTCATCTTACAGAGGGATGGACAGTATCTGATGTATAAAAGTGAACTTATATTAAAAATGGACCGTTTTCTTACAAGATTTTATTCAGTTTCACTTGGTAGGATGTTAGGATGGATTTTTACGAACAGTTTGGTAACTCTCTCGTGCTTTATCAACTTAAAATTTTATACTTACTTATTCAAATAACATTTAATATTCTTTATTTGTATACAATAAACTTAGTATAGTTTACAGTGTTTTGATAGTTCATGTACAAAGGCGAGCTTAACTCAACAATGAGTTTTTTGCCAGCAAACCCTTGAGTTATAGAGAGAGATCACATTAGAGGGTTAGATGTAGTGTAGGTTTATTTTTATGGTAGGTAAAATCATCAAATGACAAATCTCAACCTTGGGTGGGGCGGGAGATAGTGTCAGACGTCAGACTCTTACTGACTAAAAACCTACCCTGTTCCATTCATTGCCTTCGATCCAGGGCCCCGGGGTTCATTTTCACCTAACCCTTGGCCCTAGTAGGCTTCGGCCCTACTGGGCCCCTACAGTTTGCGACAACTCCTTGAGGCGCACGGGAATAGTGCGCGCCATAAACGACTTGGGCTCGGACCGGTCTGTTAGTGAGCGAGCTACCCATTGTCCGCCGTCCGCAAGCCCGCGCCTACGGTGGCCGGAAATCGGGATCGGAATCCCGGTGGCGGCGGCGGCGTGTGCGCCGTTGCCTGATGCGGTCGGCCTCCTCCTTTGCTAGCATTACTGCTTCGCAGAAGGAGGCGGCCACCTGCCGCACCTCCTCGCTCCGGAGCATGGCCTGTACCAAGCCCCGGCGCGAGACATCGCTGGCGCCGATCGCCCCCACGAGGACACCGCGATGCTCTTCCCAAGCGTGGCACTCCTCGACCGTGTGCTCCACCTTATCCTCTGGGCGGTCCGCACAGATGTAGTGTAAGTACTATACAGTTATTTTAGTTGACCTTCCACGGGATTAAAACGTTCAAAATTTAACGGTGTATAGCTCCATCTCTTTAAAAATTCTGTTTAAATTGTCATGGTAGGCAACTAGTAGTGAACTCTAAAATGTATGTATATTGAGCGGGTATTTGCAATTATAATAATTTTTGATATTGTTTTATGATTCAAATTATATTTATGAATCTTATATTATTATTGTATTTGTAATATTTATGACAGTGTAATATTTTTATTTTTTTATGTACAATTTAATTTAATCTAGTTTTAAGGATATTATTATCAATCTGTTCGACACAATATTATGTTGTTATTATGAATAAAGATACTACTACTACTACTGCTACTGGGGCTTTATGACGTGTTAAAAAGTCAGGCGTGCGAGCGAGAATTCCTTAATCAGTTCAGTTTAGGTCGTAAAATGGAGCTCGTGGTAGAGACTCTGAGCTTGCCCCACCCAGAGTGAGAGATGTTATTTGGTGACTTTTTGTTAAAATTAAAATCTTGTTTACTTTTTGATTTATTATAAATAATAATATTCCACAACTATCAAACAACACCGTCTAGTCCCAAGCTAAGCAGAGCTTGTGTTATGGGTACCAGACAGCTGATAAACATACTTATATAATTCTAAATACATACGTATTATAGATAAATAACACCCAGACATAGAACAAATGATCATGCTCATCACACAAACATTTGTTCTGGGTGGGAATCGAACCCACGACCTCCGGCATAGCAGTCAGGGCCACTAACCACTAGACCAACAGGCCTGTCAAATTATGATTTTTTATGCCTATTTATTAAAAACTGGTTAATATTTCTCAATCATATTTTATTCTCCTCTAAACTCTCAATTTTCCTCTTTAGATTTTCACAAGACTTTCCTCTGAGCTACAGCTAGGCACAAACCACCACGTACATTATCTAGCAGATTATCATTTATGAGCCAATAGGAATTCAATTACTTCGCTAACCATTGACGCTCGAATGCGAGGAAATGTGGTCGCAGATGCATGTGGGCGCTGCCAGGGACAGGCATTTAATTTGTTGGGTGTTAGGGAAAAAAGATGTCCCTTGTACGCGTTTATGTGTTAGATTTTTTTATTATTTCTTTATGAGAGAACTTAATGACCCCTATCGGCTTCGAAAGGGTTTTATTTTTCTTTATAAAATAGGGTAATTTAGCATAGGCGAATATTAGAAACGTTTATTTCAAATAGACCATCTAAAGGCACTTTTGAATGGTCAAAATGTCGGTCAGTCAAAAAAAGTCAAGTTCTAAAGCGTAGATCTATAAAGAGAAGAACCTGAAGAAATTCCATGGACATCTTTTTAAATCATAATATTTTATGAACTAAACTGACTATAAGGGCCGAAACACATAACTACGTAGCAACGCCGCGCCGCTATAATCGGTGTAAGATGTTTTCTATATAATTAAACACCCCTTTTTCTTGTTTACTTTATTTTAATAGTCTTCACAATCATGATCAGCCATGTCTTAATTAGGTTGCCAGCCCGCGTTGCAGTGTTGCCACCCGCTCAATAGTGTTGCCACATAATAAGGCTCCTCTCACATCCCTTCTCTTTTCTTACAAATAATTAATCATTACAATATTCATGCAAATAATTTGGTTTCTTAACAATTCGACCACTTCTAGTTATTCTATTTTCTACAACACTATTGTCAAAATTAAATGTAACAGTCTTTTTGGTTTTACTATTTACTCTGTCATTATTAGCTCCAAGATCAGTTTGTTCTTCAGAACAATCTACAAAGTTATCCACATCACAATTAACATATTCGAAATTTAGATTATCATCATTATTTTCCACAATGTCAAGTATATTATCTTCGCTACCATTATTATAGTCTATATCTCTAAAAGCTAAATTGTCAACACAATCATCATTTACGTTAACATTCGTTACATTATCCTTACATCTTTCATTTAAAGTATTATTTTGTATTATACATTCTAGATCCTCATCATCATAATCATATGTATTTTTTACATTAAATTTTCTGTATTTTGAACCTTTAAATATATTATATCTGTTTCTCAGAACTTTCTGCCCATTTTCCAATAATACTACATAGGATCTATCTTTATCCCCTTCTTTTACAATTTTACCTGGGATTAACTTATTCCTATTTCTATCTCTAATATAAACATTCTGTCCATTATAGAATGTCATTCCTTTACCCTTGAATTTCTTATCATGATACATTTTATAACTTACATTTTTCTTTTGTACATAGTTTTTTATGTTCATAAACTTTGTTTCATAACCATGTCTATTCACAGGTAACAACGAAGCTACTTGTCTACCAATCATCATCTCATTTGGCGACTTTAACTCATTATCAATAGGCATATTCCTGTATTCTAACATAGCCAAATCTATATTCTTATTTTCTAATAAACATTTTTTTAACATCTTTTTAACTGTTTGAATGTGACGCTCAACCATCCCATTAGACCTAGCATAATAAGGTGTTGATGTCTTATGTTTAAATCCAAATTGCTGACAGAAATCTACAAATACAGAACTTCTGTATTGAGCTCCATCATCTGTGTATAATAATTCAGGTATTCCCCATCTAGAGAATGATATTTGTAAAGCTTTTATATGCTCCTCAGCTGATTGATTTTTTAATTCACTTAACTCTATATACTTAGTAAGATAATCTACTATTAATAAATATATTTTATTATTAAAGAAAAACATATCAGCTCCTATTGTACTCCATGGTTTATCAGGAACTTCTCTTAATTTTAATGGTTCATAACTATGACTTTTTTGATACTGTAAACAGATGTCACAATTTTTAATCATGTCTTCTATTTCTTTATACATATGCGGCCAATATAACAATCCTTTTATTCTGTTTTTACACTTTTCAAAACCCATATGATTGTAATGAATTCGCTTTAACATGTCAGACCGTAATGATTTTGGTACTAACAAAGCTGAATCTTTAAATATTAAACCATTAGCTATGTATAAGCTTTCTTTAATAGAATGATAAAACTTTAATTGAAATGGTATATCTGAGTATTTAGGCCAATCATTTTGAATATAATTAATAAGCAATATCAAGTTTTCATCTTTAGCCGTTTCTTCCTGAAATATTTTTAATTTTTGTTCACTAATGTTTAAACTTTCTATTATCATACAGACATGCATTTCTATCTTTTCATCAATATCCTGATTACATATGTTATCTTGTACACATGCCCTAGATAATGCATCAGCCACTAAGAGTTCCTTACCAGGTTTATATTTAATCTCTAAGTCATAACCTTGTATGCGCATTCTTAATTTTTGCAATCTTAACGGAGTTTCATTCATTGATTTTTTGAATATCTGTTCAAGTGGTTTATGATCAGTTTCTACTGTAATTTGTTTGCCATATATGTATTGATAGAACTTTTCACATGCATACACAATTGCTAATAATTCCTTCTCAATTTGTGCCCATGATTTCTGCGAATCAGTTAGTGCTTTCGATGCATAAGCTACTGGTTTGTTATGTTGTAGTAAAACTGCTCCTAACCCCGTACTACTACTGTCAACGGACAATGTAATAGGGCTATTCATCTCAAAAAATATTAAAACCGGTTCTGTAGTTAAGATTTGTTTCAATTTATTGAAATCTTCCTTTTGTTTTTCACCCCAAACAAATACAGAATTTTTTTTTACTAAATCTCTCAATGAATTTGTAATATCTGATAAGTTAGGTATAAATTTAGATACATAAGTTATGATTCCTAAAAATGTTTGTAATTCTTTTTTACTTGTGGGCTCTTTCATATTAACAATAGCTCTAATTTTTTCTGTATCAGGTCTAATACCTGTGCTACTCAATATATGGCCTACATATTTGACCTCAGTTACCCCAAACTGACACTTATCTTTGTTGAATTTTACTCCTGCTTGTTTAGCCCTATTCAAAACTTGTTTTAATCTCTTATCATGGGATTCTTTAGATTCTCCCCATATTAACAATTCGTCAACATATTGTTCGACCCCCTCAATGTCACAAAATATGTCATGAAAACATTTACTAAAAACTTCAGGTGCTGAGTTTAAACCAAAAGGTAATCTTTTATAACAATACCTACCAAATTCACCAGCGTTAAATGTTGTATATAATTGACTTTTTTCTGATATTTTTATCATGTAAAATCCTTTAGAGGCGTCTAGCACCGAAAAATACTTAGCATTAGGCATTCTAGCGACTAATTCCTCAAAAGTACTCATTTTATACCTTTCTCTGATTATACATTTGTTTAAATTCTGTGGATCTAAACAAAGTCTGATAGAACCATTGTTCTTTTTTGCTACAACCATAGAATTAACCCATTCAGTAGGCTCATTTACTTTTCTAATGACACCTAACCTCACTAATTTATCTAATTCACTTTTAATTTGGTTTTGTAATTTAAATGGAATTTTTCTAGGTCTTTCTACAATAGGTTCACAATTTTCTTTCAATTTAATATCATATTCATATTTTAACTCACCTAATCCAGTGAATAATTCACTATATTCTGATACAATGTCACTTTTATTTACCGAACTCACCGTATTAATAATATCAAGCTTTACTGCAGTTGAATAACTTAAAATACTGGGTGTTTCAAAATTCACTACAAAGAGTTTACATATACAGTCACTGTTGTTGTATCTTAATTTTGCTTCACAAGTTCCAAGGATTTTTATTTCAGATCCGTCAAAGTTTGTCAATCTTATATTTCTACATGTATTTAATTGCAATTTTAATTGATTCATTGTATTTCTATTTATGATATCCACTTGAGAACCTGTATCAATTTTGAATTTTATATATTTATTATTTACTTGGATATTTAAATACCACTCCTTGTCTACAGAGTTTACTGCATAGACTGTATCTATTCTAAACTGTTCTACATTTTCACTGTTGACTACTGAACATTTATAAGTACAACACGAAGAAAAATGATTAAATTTATTACATTTTACACATTTTTTACCATATGCTGGGCATTTAGCATAACCATGAAACTTATTGCATTTTCCACATGGTCTTGATGTACTGGCCTCTTTTTTGAAGTGCTCACCTGACCTTTCTTGATAATCTGATTGTCTGCCCCTGGATGTTCCTCTCGCACCACACCTTGCTTGACCCGGAGTTCTACTACGACCCCTGGCTCTTGGCTCTTGGTTACTTGCTGATGAACGCCTGCATGTTCCTTTGTTTACTGCACCTACTTCATTTGACCGTTCATTATTACAGTTCATTGTTTTTATTTGACTTTGAGCCACTTGTGCGGCTTTACATATACTCATGCACTTGTCAAGTGTCAAATCCGGTATTCTTAGTAATTTTTCTCTAATGTTACCATCGTTGATTCCAAGAACTATTTGATCTTTTATCAGACTATCCTTCAGGTTTCCAAAATTACAATCCAAACTGAGAGATTTTAATGCTGTTTGATATTCTTCATATTGTTCGTCTGTCTTCTGTTTTCTTGAGAAGAACAGGTACCTGTTATAGGTTTCATTTGTGGGTGGACTACAGTGTTTCTCCAGACGTATGAGTACCTCATTGTATGATATGCTCGCCTTGTCCTCGAAGCTATTATAAATTATCAGACCCTCTTCGCCGATGCAGTGTAATAGTAGAGCTTTTTTTTGTTCCTCCTTTAGACGTGTATCTGCTCCACTGGCGAGAAAATATAGGTCAAACCTTTGTTTCCAATTCTCAAAACTTCTTTTTTTCGATTTTGATCCGACAAAAGTTAATGGCGGCGGCGGTTGTAGTTGCTCCATCTCTCACCTCTTTTTATTCTGTTCAGCGTCGATTTTTACAGTTATCCTCAGCCCTCAGCGCCATGTAAGATGTTTTCTATATAATTAAACACCCCTTTTTCTTGTTTACTTTATTTTAATAGTCTTCACAATCATGATCAGCCATGTCTTAATTAGGTTGCCAGCCCGCGTTGCAGTGTTGCCACCCGCTCAATAGTGTTGCCACATAATAAGGCTCCTCTCACAATCGGCAGTGCCGCCCGCCGCTCTTCTTTGCGTCGCCGTAACGCAACTTTTAGTGTTTATTGACGTAAGGAATAACCAGTCTCTCGAGATTTTTGAGTGTGAATAGACGTTTCTCTGCCATGAATGTAATAAACTTATGAAATAAAAAACTTTTTTGCAATACGAAAAAATCTGCGTAACTGAATTTGGGAATTTAACTGTTTTCATAGGTAAGTTTATACAGAAAACTAACTCCGACTTGCCCGGTTTATTTTTATCATGAAGCCCCCCCCCCTAATTGTTATTATGAAGACATTACTCTATTTTAAATAAACGATAAAGGAGATACTGGCCATATCCATTTAATAAAGCACGCGTAATTTGGCGGTGTGCACCGCGACGCGAAAAAGAGCGGCGTGTGGCACTGCCGATTTCAGCGGCGCGGCGCCGAAACGCGTTTATGTGTTTAGGCCTTAATAGTTTAATTATATATCTAATGAGCATAAATATTAGAAAAAAAAATATTAAAGAGCCTCTACCACCAACAAACAGCGAAGTTTATCCAGGTTGTACTCCATTTTAAACGTAATGAAGGTATAATAAAACGTGGCTCAGTTCCTCCGAGGACCCGCTGGAACTCTGCCAATAGAATTAATGCAGTTCATTCGGAATTAAAAGGTAAGTGAATTTTGTACTACCTTGTATCTACTCTGTGACGCACTACAAATAGTAGTAAGATAGATTTAATTTGTTTCTTGAAGAAGTCTTTTGTTTAATGTTACCTTTGTTTCGAGAAAATGTAAAAGGTTGAAGATCTTCATCTGTAAAAAAGTAAAAGAAAAACAATTCTATTTGTGGAGAAAATAATTCTGCAACTAAATCATAAATGCATACTGATTGGTGACTGTCTTGATATAGTCACAAATAACTATAATAGCTTTTTTTTATGGTAGGTAAAATCATCCAATGACAAATCCCGCCCTTGGGCGGAGCTGGAAGTAGTGTCAGACTCTTACTGACTAAAAACCTACCCCGTTCCTTCGTAGCCTATAGTGCCGGAGCTGAGCCTTCCTCTCAGAAAACGGCCCTTGACCCCAGCAGGCTTCGACCCTGCCTGCCTGCAGTTAGCAGGCTGGGCCTCTTCGGTGTGCTGACAGCTCCTTGAGGCGCGCGGGAACAGAACGCGCCGTCGATGACTTGGGCTCGGTCCGGTCGGTTACCGGACGATCAGACAGCGTGCTACCCATTGCACGCCGTCCGCAAGCCCGCGCCTACGGTGGCCGGAAATCGGGATCGGAATCCCGGCGGCGGTTGGGGCGAGCCCCGTAGCCTCTGCCTGATGCGGTCGGCCTCCTCCTTTGCTAGCATTACTGCTTCGCAGAAGGAGGCGACCGCCTGCCATCCCTCCTCACTCCGAACCATGGCCTGAACCAAGGCCCGGCGAGAGAGATCGCTGCCGCCGATTGCCCCCACGAGGACACGGCGATGCTCCGCCCAGGCGGGGCACACCTCTACAGTATGCTCCACCGTGTCCTCCGGGTGTTCCGCACAATGGCGACACCCGGGCGAATCCTCCGCACGAATCCGGAACAGGTACTTAGCGAACTTGCCGTAAATAACTATAATAGCTGGAAAATAATAGGTCTTTAAGTACTTATGAAATTGCTGTTTTATAAAACCAGTTGCTTTGAAGTGTTATACCTTTGGATTGATTAAGAATTATTAGCAATAAACTTTATATTAAAGGTACGTTTTTATTTTTTCAAAATTAGATATTTATTCTTCTTTTTTGATTCTTTAAGTAAACGAGTCAATGACCTTGTAGGTAGTTGTCGGTCGTTGCGTACTAACTACCTAAAGTTCATTGGCCTCGCTCAGCTGACGTTTATTTGAAGAAATTAATTTCGTACATGCGTAAATTAATTCGAGTTTAAAAAAAAGTACTTAGTTTTTTAATTTTGTCTTTTCATAACAATAGTGTTTCGTACCGAATCGACCCTCCGTGGGATTAAAACGACTTAAATTTAACGGTGTATAATGAAGTCGTAATTCCAATATCTACGCTCCGTAAATTAAAAGTTAAACTCTTTTCAACAGTAAATCGTCAGTCCTTATCATGATAAACGCAGCCATTTTTAAAGAACTTTTTAAATCCATTTAAGCCCGTTGTAATATTTAAAGTGGAAATTCAGTTCTTTACGAAGCTCTTTCAAAGGTTTTTAGTGTGATTTAATGCATGTAAAACACGTTCAGTTTATTTTGCATTGGGGAAGATTTCTTTTTGAATTTTTGTAGCAAAAGCTTGAAAATTATTGCGTGATGTTGTCACATAATTATTCTACTTTGACGTCAACTTTTTTTTTGTGGTGAGTAAACATCATTTACTTATCCCGCTCTAGAGAGAAAAGGTAGGGAGTGTCAGACAAAAGTCTGACATGGAAATAACCATACCTGTGTCCTTTAGTTGCTCATTGCATTCTAGGACTATGGGATTCCTTTTTATGGTTCCGTAAAAAAAAAAAAAACGGAACCCTTATAGGATCACTTTATTATCCGTCTGTCTGTCAAGACCCTTTATCTCGGGAACGTGTGGAGGTATCGAGTTGCATTATAACTACACACAACACACAACTATACATCTATATATTATCTACAGTCCCTTGAAGCTGTGAAAATCTAACTTCTAAGTTAACGAAAAAAAAAAGATACGGCCGTTTATATCGCAAAAAAAAAAAACGTATATTTCGATACTTTCAAGGAAATCAAACTTCATAAGGTACCTTGAATCCTGAAATTTGGCACGAAATAAAGTTTCATAGCCCAAGTCCAACGAAGGAACGGGGTAGGTTTTTAGTCAGTAAGAGTCTGACACTATTTCCCGTCCCACCCAAGGGCGGGAAATAGTGTCATTGGATGATTTTACCAACCATAAAAAAAGTAAAGGAAAAAACTCTTAAAACTGTAATTTTGTAGGTACCTACGTCTTAAAAAAGAAATTGTGATTCGGAAAAATCTTTGTAACTCAATTTGGGAATCGAACTGTTTCATAGGTAAGTTTGTACGGAATCCTCAATGCGCGAGTCCGACTCGCACTTGCCCAGTTTTTTTTTTTTAATAATACGTGGTCATAGCGAGGATCGGCCCTGCTGCACCCCTACGGTTTTGTTGTCATCACTTTAAGGTATGCTTGGAAAATACATACCATCGACGACTTAAGTGTAGGTTGGTCTAGACAGTTCCTGGATGGCCGGATGACAAGAGTGCCCATGGAGTTTTTTGCACGCTCGTCTCCATAGACATCTACGTTTTGTAAAGTGGATGATCAACGCACGAGCCTATACCGCGGTTTTAAAAAACGTTGGTTTTACTCGCGGCTCGTTGTTGCTAATTCACTAGCGAGTAAAACAGTTTTGAACGAGGATAAAATGAAGCAAACATGATGAGCTGCAAGTCAGGCTCGTCGTTCGTATTGCAGTGATACGCCGGCGACCTTTACCGACGAGCCATAAGACCGCGGTTTTACTCGCTCGTTGGTCAGGGCCTGTACGTGCAATTTAATTTCACTTTTTTGACTGACCGGCATTTTGGCAATTTAAAAGTGCCTGAAAGTAAATGGTATATTTGAAAGAAACGTTTCTGATTTCTTATTTTTCAACCAAAGCCCTATCCGTGCCGTCCATTTTACAGCTAGCATGTTTTCAAAGCCTTTCCTAAAGTAAAGTACCCATAGTTAATTAGTTTGAACTACAAACTGCCGGCTACTAATCGGCTTTACAAACACGCGAACATAATTACAATAAAAGTTAAACTTTTAACCCTTCGTGCGCCCAACCCCGAACTGACCATGAAAGCCCATGCCTATCAGATGTATAAGGTCAAATGGTGGCCTTTACTCAAAGCTCAAGGTCATAAACAAACCATCAGCTATGTTAAGCCGCGTTCTCACTTTGTCATGACGATTTGTGGAGTTTTAAATGTCGAGACTCATTAAAGGTGTTCACATATTATAGGTCGACATGATTAAAATAATGTCGTCTACTTTCTTTGCTGTGACCACGGATCGTCATGACAGTGGGAACGGCTAACACGACAGTCGTAAAACGATAAATATATGGCACGACTAAATCGTGACGTCAAATCATGTGTAAGACTAATAACTCACGAAGCGGTTTTCACCCGCAGCCGCCGCGGTTGTAAGCCCACAACTTCTGTAGAATGCAGATATATAATTATGTTAAAAATTAAAGCACATTTCATGACGCGTTTTACACCTGCGGTGAGCGCGGCTGTTCGCGGCTTCAGTTACACCGGCGGCGGGCCGTCTTGCGATAATCACTCGTCTGGTTTGCGGGCGAAAATCGCAGCCGTGACGACTGCGTAACCGCACAAAACTGTGAGTTTAGAAAATAAGCAGCGGTTTTCTCTACCGCAAGGGGTGCAGTTGAAAACCACTTCGTGAGTCTTCTACATTATTAAAATTCCGTCTTCATCCATTGTACTTAAGAGCATAAAAGCACTAATCCAAGAGAACGTAGAGGTGACTGTTGTAGCTAGCTACTGATGTGCAAACGACAAGGCGACTGTCGTGAAACAATAAAATATCGTCGCGATCCAATGGGAACATCTAGACACAACAGACGCCAAACGATAAATTCGACACATTATGCACTCATACAGCTAGTTGTACACAACTAGAGACGATTAACGTGCGACGATAAATTAACCGTTACGACTTAGTGAGAACGTGGCCTAACACTTATGATTGTATGATTTTTTTTTATTGGAATTTATTCAAAAGAAAAGTTTCGATAAAGGAGATTGAATGTTTTCCGGCGAAGGTTTCTTATATTATTTATTGAACACAGATTATAAAGTTAACAAAAAATTGGCTTTTTTCTTGTTGTAAATATTTATTGGTATAGTTGTAAGATTTCCATATGATATAGCGTGTTTTTATGATGAATAGAAAAACTTTGCCTATTAAGACTTATTGTATGTTAACAATATTTCAAATCTCGAATCAAGTTCTTAAGTGTCTATGGTGATGTATCTTTCATCTATTCTGTCATTTACAAATAATATTACCTAATCCATACTAATATTATAAATGTGAAAGTAACTCTGTCTGTCTGTCTATGATATAAGGGAACATAATTATTACGCGCTAACATTGCAATAAGAAAACCTGGACTCGAAACTTGCACATCTATGATCAGTGTCATCACAGTCGCAAATGTACATTCACTGATAGAGTAGGACAGAGATAAGAGCCGACTCTGTCGTGAGTGAAATCGTGTTATATATATAACATATGTTACATATTAATTCGAGTTTTTGAAGAAAAGTACTTTATTTTTATTTTTCTTTATAAATCGATAGTATTTCATGTACCGAATCGAACCTTTGCGGGATTAAAACGATTAAAATTTAACGGTGTACAAGAAGAAGATATGGTTGATATAGAATTATGATTTATATTTTTTAATTTCATATACATATAGCTACTGCCAGTGGCGTCGGCCACGTAACAAAAAAAAAATATTCCAAGAAACGTACTCCCAGTATCAAATAAAAGTAAAAAAACCGGGCAAGTGCGAGTCGGACTCACACAGTGAGGGTTCCGTACAAATTGCGGTTTACGATTCATACGTAAACCGTCCATCATACGTCATAACGGATTAAAAAAAAACTACTAACTAGATCTCGTTCAAACCTTTCGTTTTCGGTGGAACTTTGCATGGTAATGTACACATCATACATTTTTTTTAGTTTTATCATTCTCTTATTTTAGGAGTTGCAGGGGGTTGGGCACACATTTTACCACTTTGGAAGTGTCTCTCGCAGTAACTGTTCAGTTTAATACCGCAATATTATTTTAAAAGACCTATCTATAGATACCTCACACGTATGGGATTGATGGAAAAAAAAACTGAGTTTCAGTTCTACGTATGGGGAACCCCCAAAAAAATCTTAATGCGGTTCACAGAATACATCTACTTACCAAGTTTCAACAGTATAGTTCTTATAGTTTCGGAATAAAGTGGCTGTGACATACGGACGGACAGACAGACATTACGAATACATAAGGGTTTTTTTTTATAAGCGTTCCGTTTTTTGCTATTGGCTACGGAACCCTAATAAACGAAACATTTTACGTAAGGATTGCGCCCTTCAACTTTGTCATTTTCAGTGGCATCACCCGTGTGGAAGTGGAAAAAAATGCCAAGAGAACACACTACCAGTATATAAAAAAATATGTGCTATACCAGGTCTACCCATGTACCAAGTTTCATCAAAATCCGTTCAGCCGTTCGAGCGTGAAGAAATAATGAAAACAGAGGAATCCTCAGCGCTTTTCTCAAGTCATTTCGACATTAAAAAGTCGATCTATCAGAGAAAAACAAATAATACGTGATGGTAGGAGTGAGTGACAGTGGTAACGGGACGTGAAACTACGTCGTCCGGCGAAGGGACGGCCTTGATCCGAGGCGCAGAGCACGGAACTTCGCCACTGACGGCAGCGACGAAACAAAAAATTTAGCTATGCTTCTAATATTGGTTGGTGTTGGGGTAGTGTACAAATAGTGACAAAAAAAAATTAGTTCAATTTGGATTTTTAGAAGTATGCGGAAAAGAGTGTAAACTCCGAACCACACGGATATTTTTTCTGATCTGGGTAATTGTCGCACAAATGATATCGAGATGTTCTTTATGATCAAATCGCACGGAGAACTCTAATTGCACGATGCAAAATTTCAAATTTTAGTTTTTATGCCACAGATGTCGCTAAAAATTAAACTAAAATATGTATTTGGAAAAAAAATACTTTATTCAACTTAGGTATGCGGCAAATACCTTAAAGTATAATTGTTTTCACCTCAAATACGGAAAATCAGTCATTACTTAAGTTATGTTAGAAGCAAATGTAATGTGTTAGTAAATATAATCACAACTATGCATGTAACTAAGTAGACAATTATACTCATTCAAATAAATTCATTCATATTTTTTTTTGTCATAAATGGGAGTCAATATTATGAGTTTGATCTTAGTGACACCGTTGCCTATATTGATCGTGACAGGGAAATTGCATTCAGTACAACATATGTTGGTCATTACAGCCATATTCAGAATATTCTCAAGCTCTAATTTCTATAAGCAAACGGTGGTAGATACTCACTGACATGCTTGTATGAAAGAAAAAAGAATAATGTTTGAATAATACAGTCTTCAGTAGTGACCACAGAATCGTTTCCATGCTCTGTGGCTTACGACTCGCGTAGTTTACAACTTGGCAGAGGGTTCAATATAATTTAGAATTCCGTGTATTTCAATTTTTTTTCGGAATTTTACCAATTTGTCGTTGTTTTTTTGGCTGCAGGCTGGCCGACTCTTCTTGTGACCAGAGGGCTGGAATTTTCTTCCATAAACGAATTAGCATTGCTATCCAATGTGCAATGCTGCCAGTGTTTTAGGCACTTATCTCATTGAGATCGATGTGGATGAATTTTTCCATGTCCAATGAGTTATTTTTCTTCCCACGTATCACGAACAAGTTAGTTTGTATATACCTATTAAGCTATATTGTTATTAAGTTATTTGTTACTTAAGATGTTTATAAGTTATATAATTATGATTTTATGATTATTATAAAACAACGATTACGTGGTTCCACAATTTAATAATTATATTTAACTTCGATTTCAATTTTAGTGGTCAAAAGCATTCAAAATTCCTAGAGAACAGGAATTTTGAATGCTTTTGAAAAGATGACATTCACCTCATCAGCAATGAAGGGATTAAATTCCTAATCCTATAGCGTTATTTACAATCACATCATCTGTTTTTGGTCCTCTCCTATTTCCATTATGTCCTGGGTCAACTCTGGCAATTGGGCTACCTTAAGGTATCTCTCGATTCATGCTCAGGTCATGGCTCCACTTTGTGGGAGGCATTCCAACGCGGATTCTTCGAGTACGTAGTGCTCACTCCAGAACCTCTCGGTCCCTTTGACTATCTGTTCTACGAGCAACATGCTCTGCCCACTACCACTTAAGTTTGGCGATTATTCGGACTATGTTTGCTTCTCCTGCGCATATCTTCATTTCTGATGCGATCATGCAAGGAAACTCTGAGCACAGCCCATGTTTAAGTATTTATGTTTACATAAATTAATGAATCTATACACACCTGAAAATTACTTGTACCATTTAATTTCAATACTAATTGAAATTTCTTTTGTTTCCAAAATAATCAATAAACATTTATTAATCCTCGGATTAAACAAAAAGCCGGATTAAACTGGGTAATTGTGTAAAATGAAGTTGCTGTCAAATTGAACTTTAATTGACCTCTACCGTTTAATTTCAGCGGTAATTACCCGAAATTCCGGCGGTAATTACCCCCCTCATTTGGATAAAGTTACCCCCTGACGATCAAAGCGACTAAAAACAGTAATTAATTTTACTGTTAAGCTTGTAATACATTTTTATTGGCTAAATTTTAATGTTGAATTTTATTGCTTGTTTTTAGGGTTCCACACATCAAAAAGAAAAAACGGTACCATTATAGGATCATTTTGTTGTCCGTCTATCTGTCCGTCAAGACCCTTTATCTCGGTAACGCGTGGAGGTATGGAGTTGAAATTAAAATAATGTATTCAGGTCCAAAAACCTACCCTGCTCCTTTCATTGCCTTCGTCCCAGGGCCCCAAGTTTCATGTTCACAGAGGTTCCTTTAAGCTGAAAACAAATTAAGCTTTTTAGTTAATGAGAAAAAAGATACAAAAATAGATATAGCAATTTATGCCGCAAAAAACGTATATTTCGACACTCTCAAGGGAATTAAAATTCATAGGTAGGTACTTCCCGTTGACCTAGAACCTTGAAATTTATAAAAAAAAAACTTAAAACTGTTTTGTAGTGAGGTACGCCAAAACATTTTTTTTTTTGTTATTCAGAAAAAATTTCGAGACTCGAGTCGGGATTAAACTGTTTTCATAGGTAAGTTTGTGCAGGGTTCCGCAGTGCGCGAATCCGACTCGCACTTGCCCGGTATTTTTTTTCTTTTTGCTTGCCACGATTAGATAGTGTCAAGTTTAGAAATTACATAGTTATTGATAAATAATGCTGTTATTTTTTTCGTCAGAATACGGATATAACACATTATAATTTTCATTTGCTGACACTTTTTTTTGTTTTTTCCCTTTTCCTTTTGGCGGATCATTGGTTGGAAGAAACATTTTATATAAGATCATTGTACCATGTGTTCACAAATTAATAAATGAATTGAATTATAAAGTTTTTACTTTGGTCGATGAGCAATGGGTAGCTCCATAAAGACCAAGGCCGAGTCGTCGATGCCACGTAGTGTTTCACACGCGCTACAAAAAGGTGTCAGCGAGTCCATCCTGGGCCGACACCCACAAGAGCCACGGTGAATATCTGAAAAGGAAACCAGTTGTCTTAGAACGTAAAGGACAACTGAAGGAAACAGGTGAGGTTTTTAGTCAGTAAAAACCTTTACAACCAGCTTTCGCTCCACCTTTTAGTGGGAGAAGTCATTGGATGATTGTTCACCTCAAAACAGAAAAACATATGTATACCTAATATTTGTAATAGACATAAATGTTTCTGCGATAACATGCAATGCAACTATGTGACACAGCCACGACAACACGTTTCCAAAGAAATCTATTTATATCGCGATCTCTCATGCTGGGCCTTGACACAGGCCATGGTCCAGAGCGAGGAGGAGTGGCAGGCGGTCGCCTCCTTCTGCAAAGCAGTAATGCTAGCAAAAGAGGAGGCCGACCGCATCAGGCAACGGCGCTCACGCCGCTGCCGCCGCCGTAATTCTGATCCCGATTTCCGTAGGGGTGGGCTTGCGGACGGCGAGCAATGGGTAGTTCGCTGTCCGTCCGTCCGGTAACAGTCCGAACCGATCCTAAGTCGTCGACGGCGCGCACTGTTCTCGCACGCCTCAAGGAGTTTTCAGCAAACTTTAGGAGCCTAACAGGGTCGAAGCCTACTCTGAGGCCTTGGGAAAGTGTAAAAATGCGTACCAGGGCCCTGGAACCAAGGCAACGCCAGAACGGGGTGGGTTTTTTAGTCAGTAAAAGTCTGACACTATCTCCCGCCTACTTAAGGGTGGGATTTATAATTGGAAGATTTTTACCCACCGGAAAAAAAAGAAAAATCTAAGGGGGTAAAACGGGGTTTGGAAGTTTGTATGGAGAAATCGATTTACACGCGAGCGAACCCGCTGGCAGAAGATGTTTATAAATTGCTCCATAAATAATCCTGAAAAATATCTGTGGCATATATCACCTCTGTTTCACCAGTTATTTTTATGATTCCCAATTTTATATGCGTTGGACAGATTGCCATTAACGGGGTACAAAAATAGACATTGGGGAAAATAGGTTTGGTATTAAAAAAGAACGTGTAAACTCGGCTTTTTACTCGGAAATTATCAAACGACTTCTCCCGTTCTAGGGTGGAGCGAGAGAGCGTAGACTTTTAATGACTAAAGCTCACCTGGGTCCCTCAGTAGCTCTTTGCGATCTAGGATCACGAATTCTCCTAACAGTCATTCCCCGTGGCCCTAGCGTCTCTAACGGGCATCGATACTACTAAATCCCAATAGTTTTGAGGACATCCGACATCCTTTCCGGACGGCCGGAAGACGAGCTACCCTTAGCGCGTCGTCAGTCGGTGGCCGGGGATCGCCCTACGCCTCCGCTTAGCTAGCCTCGTCAATCATGGCCTCTGAACAAGCGACTTTTGATTCGATATTCGAGGCCGTAACCACTAGGCTACCACTGAGCCTCTGAGTCGGTGTCAAACGGAAATTGGCTCATTATACTACAATCGGTTATTTGCCTCCGTAACAGTAGATAGCGTAATAACTTTCAGTTCGTTCCATTTCGTTCATTCATTCCTGCTCATTCGTTCGTTCCTTCTCATTCGTTGCCAAGACACTTATTGCTCTTGGAGGGTAATTTACGATTTGGGACCATGTGTGTTTACCCCGACCGTTCTTAGGATTAAGATTTTAAGAAAACTTTTTAAAATCTTATTTCTGTAACTCTGGGGAAACGTTTTGTCGTTTACTATCCCTACTTCACTCAAGTTAGTTATTATATTTTTCGTGTAATCTTGTGAGTTTTTGGGATAAAAGCACACAGATTAAATTGAATAGGCTGTTAGTAAACTAGTTCGCTTCACTATCAATGATCGCATCACTGCTTACCATCAGATAGGATTACTGTGTTGAGTCATTTGGTTTCTAGCAAAATTGTATCGACTTGACGAACACGCGGTCTTGAACCGTACCCCGTCCCCAGCTCGAGCTAGCCCACGCCGTTGAGCCTGTAATCTTAAATTCCCAAAATAATTCATGTTCGATCCAGCTCCTCCCTTGTTTGGGCACGCCATAATTATGACGGTAAGTCCCTTTTTAGAGGAATAGCTGGAAAGACCGCACGGCGTCTTCTCCTTACGCATGATGCAGGTTCTCACCGGACATGGTCAGTTCGGGGACTTCCTGCACCGTGTTCATGCAGAATGGTGTAAATCGTCTGGAGGACACGGTGGAGCATACGGTAGAGGTTGGTCCCGCTAGGGCAGACCACCGCCGTGTCATCGTGGGGGCGATCGGCGGCCATGATCTGTCGCGCCTTGGAGTGGCAGGCGGTCGCCTTCTTTTGCGTTGCAATAATGCTATTAAAGAAGGCAACCGCACGCGCGAGGCAATGGCCCATTGCCATCACGCCCTAGCTACCGTCGTCGTCCGACCATCCAGTGGATTTGGATCAAGCCCAAGTCGTCGAGAGCGCGTAGAGTTTCACGTGCACTTCTAGGAGATGTCAGTAAACCGTAGGGACTCAGCAGGGTCGAAGCGCACTGAGGCCCTGAGTTCGTTTTTGAAAAGAAAATCCAGCCCTGAAATGAAAGGCAACGAAGGAACTAGGAGTGAGTTTAAGTTAGTAAAAGTTTGACATGCCTTCCCGCCCCGCCCAAAAGCGGGAGATGTCAGGTATGGTTTTAGCCAGCAAAATTCTTACACGGAGAGCATGATAAGACATTGGATGATTTCCCACCTAAAATAAAGGTCTGCTTCAGTAGAAACCCGCATAATTCTTGAGATACAACACCCTATTAATAGGATGAACGTACCTACTGTGGGGATAGAGGACCCTTAAAAAAATGCATTGCTAAAAGTTGCAATGAGGTGGCCCGAGAGAAAAATATCTGGAAGGAATTGGGGGAGGCCTTTGCCCAACAGTGGGAAAGTATAGGCTAATTAAAATAAAATAAAAAGCTGCTATGCATGCAGCTTTTAGCTAATCATTAGACCCTCCATCAACCAGATGCATTTAACCCTCAACTGACCACAACAAACCGTTACCCTCTCACCCCTGGGCACGCCTTAATTATGGCGGTAAGGCCCCTCTTTGAGGCGTGGCTGGAAAGACCTCACGGCGTCCTAACCTTCCGCATGACCCAGGTTCTCACCGGACACGGTAAGTTCGGGAGGTTCCTGTTCCGGATTCGTGCGGAACCGACGCCCGGGTGCCTCCACTGCGTGGACTGCCCGGAGGACACGGTGGAGCACACGGTCGAAGTTTGCCCCGCTTGGGCAGAGCATCGCCGTGTTCTCGTGAGTGCGATCGGCAGCGGCGATCTCTCGCGCCAGGCCCTGGTACGGGCCATGGTCCGAAGCGAGGAGGGATGGCAGGCGGTCGCCTCCTTCTGCGAAGCAGTAATGCTAGCAAAGGAGGAGGCCGCACGCGAGAGGCAACGGCCCACAAGGCCCAGCCGCCGCGGGGATTCCGATTCCGATCCTGATTTCCAGCCAACGTAGACGCGGGCTTGCGGACGGCGAGCTATGGGTAGCTCGCTGTCCGACCGTCCGGTAAACATCCGGACCAAGCCCAGGTCGTCAACGGCGCGCACTGTTCCCGCGCGCCTCAAGGAGTTGTCAGCAAACCGTAGAGACCCAGCCTGCTAGCTGCAGGCAGGCAGGGTCGAAGCCTACTGGGGCCAAGGGTTTGCTTCCGAAAGGAAAGCCCGGCCCTGGTATCTAAGGCCACGAAGGAACGGGGTGGGTTTTTAGTCAGTAAGAGTCTGACACTATCTCCCGCTCCGCCCAAGGGCGGGAGATGTCATTGGATGATTTTACCCACCACCAAAAAAAAAAAAAAAAAACCCTCTCACCCCGACCTTGACCTTCAGGTTCTCCGCTGAGTGAGTCTTTACCCCCACCACTCGCAGGCGTATCGTGTGCGTGACTACCCGCCGTTTATTGCAAACAAACGCTTGTTTACACGGTCATTGCATGTTATGGACTCCCAGACATGGTGGCATGCCTAATGTACCATGTTTGTATGTTAATGGCAATGATAAAGTGTAAGATAGAAATTTTTGTTCAAGTGTGGACTTGATTTTGTCTTGAAATACTTTTGTTGGTACTCAATAATTTCGCCAGAATACTGCGATCTGGAATAATAGTTTAAGAAATAAAACCTCAGGTCGAAATAGAAGTATTCTTTTGAAGTCGAATCCTATCAATGATAGAAAGTTACTGAGTGAAATAGGCTGCTTTTAAGTATGGAAAATACAAACATTTTGTGAGATACATCATGGACAGCTTCAAAGTCTTGAGCATCAAAGCAGATTTGCTAGAGTCAGTTTTTTACTGTTTGCATTTCGGAATTTCATAGCTTAATTCCGTCAAACCCATTCCATCACTAAACCACCAGACGTATGGCGATGCGCCACCGGTACATGATGGGAGTCGCATTCCCTGCTGGAGTCTGTTTTCTGATGGCTACCATCTGAGAATCATAAATAGATTACTTCTAGGTAAGCACGGCGTGCTTCATGGTCAACCACATCGTTGCTTTTTTTTTTTTTTTTTTTAAAAAAAGCTTTAGAATGGAATAAAATGGTGCTTGACTGCGATCCCACCTGATGGTAAGCAGTGATGCAATCGTTGATGGTGAGTATAATCGGACGGGAAGATCGCAGCAGGTAAACTGTTCCGGTCCCTTGATTTACGCAGTATAAACGACGAAGCAAAACGCTTAGTCCGGACCGTAGAAGTTTCAACAACGTAGGGGTGGATATTAGCTGTACGTCGTACGTATTTTTATCTTTTTTTTTGCTTTGATAGTGAAAATGTAAACAAACAGACCTGATTAAAATTTACTTAAAAAATTCACCACGCTTTAATTCTACCTACCCGCATTATAAAACACAGACCTGAGCATGACGTACTGATCAAACATTCCGCCCCCGAGCACCCAGCGACACACAAGCATGACATACCTATTACAGCACCACACCTTTCGTGCCTAATCAACACCATCTGAAAGCGACCCTCAGATCGAAGGGCACTAATTGGGTCAAGGTCACTGCGTCCCCCCCGTGACCTCGACTCAAGGACAGTGATGTTATCTACCCAATATTTAAAACAATTCGCTCTTGAACTTTTCTTGACGACGCGACGTTTTTGAAGAAAGATTGTTTTGTTTTTCTACTATTTAAGTATGTGATTGTTTTTTTTTTTTCATTCTTTGTTATGACATGAGATCATCCCCTTTATTTATCTTTTTTAGGGACGTAAAAATTTTTGTATTTTCATATTAATCAGCCATTCAAGTATTGCTACTTGTATATTAATTTCTTTACTAGGCGTTACAAGACTGTTAGATTGTTCGAACGAGTCTCCACACCGCAAAAGGCAACTAAAGGAACTCGGCTGGGTTTTAGTCAGTAAAAGTCTGATCCTCCATCGCACTCCGTCCAGAATGGGAAGACTTTTTTGATGAGTTTTCACTTCAAAAAAGGCCTTACAATACAATCCATGTTCAATAATTATCATGTAGTTTTTCTATTTTCTAGCACTAATATTGTCATGAACTTACAACTACGAGTCTTGTGAGTTGAGCCTTAAAATAGATACGAAATTACGGACCGACCGTCAAGAATAATCGATTTCTGAATATTGACTAAGGAGTAAAGTTTCTTTCTTTCACACACGTAATTTTAGCCGAATTCATGATTCATTGCTTGATGAACGCTCCAGGATAACTGCGCAAAATTTAACTTTTATCTTTTACGTAGGTTTTTTTTTATGGTAGGTAAAATCATCCAATAACAAATCCCGCCCGTGGGCGGAGCGGGAAATAGTGACTGTTACTGACTAAAAACCTACCCCGTTCCTTCGTTGCCTTTCGTACCGGGGCCGGGCCTTCCTTTCAGAAGCCGACCCATAACCCCAGTAGGCTTCGACCCTGCCTGCCTGCAGCTAGCAGGCTGGGCCCCTAGGGTTTGCTGACAGCTTCTTGAGGCGCGCTGGAACAGTACGCGCCGTCGACCACTTAGGCTCGGTCCGATCGGTTACTGGACGATCGGATAGCGAGCTACCTATTGCTCGCCATCCGTAAGTCCGCGCCTACGGTGAACTTTGCGTGGGTACGTTTTCTGCAATTCGCGGTTCAGTATCGGATGGAATGGTAACTAAAATTATATTTGCGGTTGTAAAATGTATGTATTTTTATACTCACTAAAACCATTAACATAACTCTCTTTTTTATTGTTGATAGGTAGGTTCGTGCTTAACCGCTTATCTCACCTGATGGAAAGTGCCGATGCGGTCGACAATGAAACGCGCTTAGCTAGAAGTAACCTATTCACAAAGATTCACGGGTTGCAGCCATCAGGAAATACAGGAACACATGTCTAACTTAAAGAAGAGCTAAAATGTGCTATTTTTTAAAAAAGAAATACGTTTTACCTTGTCTCTAAGTTAGAGAGAATTTATGATGATGGCCTTGATGAGTTTAGTTGTGTAAACGCATACATGTCGTCACCGCAAATATAATTTTTGTTACCGTACTATCCAATACTGTGATGCAAATTTCTTTTTTTTCTTTCAAATTGCAATAAACTTTAACAAATTTGAATTTCGCGGTTGACTCTGGTGCATCACGTTTACCCTTTATGAACCGGCTTTGGGATAATTTCCTTAAGTCCTTCCTACCTTAAATCTACGCCATTTGACCATGCATCGCTCCGCAATCTGATGGCGGAAGAAAAAAGCAAAAGTTTGGAACTGAGCGTACGCGCCAGCAACGTAAAGCCCGCACTCGGGGTCGTAAAACTTGAAAATAACGTGAAATACAGCAGTTAGTAATATACTGTGTTGATCATCCGTCTCCCAGCATCCTGTGAGTACCTGCCCAACTCCAATTTCTACTACCCTTTAGCCTGTTCTTAGTAGGAAATTTTCAATGGCGTCCCTCGTTGGACGCGCCAACTATCCATTTTACAATCAATATCATTCTATACTAATATTAAAAATGTATTTTTGTTTGTAATGAATTAACTCAAAAAACATTTGGACCGATTTAAAAAAAAAACCACCAGTAGAATTCAACTTTATCACTGATTGACATGGAGACACACTATTTGAGAAATGACAGAACAAAATATGATAATACCACTTTTCGAAAAAAAAAGTAAGCGATAACATTCGACAGAAGACCATAAATTACATCGCCTGTTAAGCTGGTGTGGTTAACCATGCTAATTTATGCTGTAAACAACACCTGAAGATAAAGGTTTGAAATAAATCATGATATTTCCAATTGTACTATGGCACAGTAGTGTAGTGTGGCAAGGCTAGAGTGAATAGGCTCTTAATAAACTAGTGTGCCTCACCATCAACGATTGCATCACTGCTTACCGTCAGGTGGGATCGCAGTCAAGCACTAGTTGATATGAAAAAAAAGTTACTAGTTTTTCACCTTTTGCGAAACATTATGGAATTATCATGTTTTTGCTCGGTCACTCCTCATTTACATTATCTACGGGCGTAGCCGCTGGTAAAGGCTAGTTCCCTATAAAATTATCAGCGGATTTACCAAAAAAGGAGATAAGAATGTCGTACCGATTTCACACAGAATTGGTCCTAAATACCCGCTTCATGTAAAAAATTAGAGGGAAAGATATAGCAAGTGAGGGCCGATGGATTGGAAGGGTTACTTCTGAGGGACGGCGGACTATTCACTGCTTTATTATAGTACTCGAGATTTATGGCGTTTGGAAGTTTCTGCGTCCTTTTGCTGAGAGGGTATTGATCTTTTTGACTGGGATACGGATTGAACACAAATGTAGAAGGTGACCTATATTATTAAGGCAGCGGTACCCAAACTGTGTTCCGCGGACCACTGGTGTAAGATCTAGAATAATTTATGATTCCAGAATATATGCTTTTCTTATTTGTTTGCTCCACTCACGGAATGTTTTCTGAAACGTGCGCACATCTTAGGGCACAGGCCCTAGTATTTCATGTACCGAATCGACCCTCCGCGGGATTAAAACGACTAAAATTAAACGGTGTATATATTTTAATTGATATATACCAGTGCTTGACTGCAATCCCACCTGATGTTAAGCAGTGATCCAATCGTTGATGGTGAGGCGTATTAATTTATTAAAAGCCTATTTACTCTAGCCTTGAAGACACCTAAATTATAATCTGACGGGAAGACCGCAGCAGGCAAACTATTTCAGTCCCTATATTGACAAATAATTAAATAAACTCACATACACAAGACACTAAGACCCGGAATAACAATCAATAGGTATATAAAGATATTTTTCTGTGTGTATTTCAAACTCACAACACACTGCGCTGCAGTCAATCTTTTAACTGCTGCACTGTGTGTCACAATCTTTTAACTGACTTTCATATATGAAAATCAATTGACCTCAAATTCCTCTAAAAACAAAATAACAGTTAGATCACGGATGAAAAATCAAAGCACATACTTTTACCATAAGAAAATCTTATACCCGCATTGATAACAGACTACTGACCATCCCTGGGCATATTAAAATTATAAAGGAGACCGACGGACCGCTCCAAGATTGTTTTTAATCAAAGACCACAATATCTCGTGCACTGATAAGATTACACTGCAGTGTGAAACGAGGTCAGACCCGGGTAGGTCGGGGCAGACTGTGATGCTTCGGAAAATGAGTAAATAAGAAAATTGTTATAATTTTATTGATAGACTTCTAAAGCGCTTTACGTCCGTGACTTGAGACCTCCATTTCCTATGCCTCGGGAGACACGTAAAGCCGTTGGTTCCGATTGTTATTCGTAGATCTTTGACAGTCGTTACAAATAGTCAGAAGCCAGAAAGTCTGATCATCAGTCAATTCAAGCATTATCGTCTTGCCCAGTAACTGGGTTGTGGAGGTCTGATAGGCAGTCGCATCATGTAAAACACGGGTACTCAACCGCTACCGGTTGGACTGAAAGCCGACTCAATGCAAGTTGGGAAAAAGGCTTGAAAGATGATGTAATTAGTTAATTTAGTTATTTCTTATTGTTATTTAGTTGGTTCCGTACCTCAAAAGGAAAAAAATACGTCACCCTTCTAGTATTACTTTGTTGTCGGTCTGTCTGCCTGTTGTGCAAGACCCTCTTTCCCAGGAATGCGTGGAGATATTGAGTTGAAATAAAACCATACACTCTAGTCTGCAGTCCCTTGAAGCTGTGAAAAAATCAAGCTGCTAAGTAAACGAAAAAAAAAAGATACGGTCTTCTATGTCGCAAAACGTATATTTCGACCCTTTTAAGGGAATCAAAATACATAGGGACTGAAATTTGGACACAACCAGCACCTAAAGGGTGACCACCTCAGCATTTACGGGGCGTTAGACACCCAGCGCTGGTTTTCGTTTGGCACCCTACAGTGATGCAATCGTCGATGGTGAATTCACTCTAGCCTTGAAAGTCACCTAAATTATAATTGGACGAGAAGACCGCATCAGGCAAATTGTTCCAATCCTTCCATGTACGCAGTATAAACTACAATGCGAAATTAATAAATAAAGAAACGCGACGTTGACAATTCACTTTCGAAGAGCGTCCTTAAAACAATCATTTGCAAGCGCGCCCGGAGAGTGTATTCACAAATGTTAAGCGCACCCTTATAAAGGCGCGTACACACAAAGTAATCTGAAGTCGTCACTCGTCACGCTATCCTTGTCGACGTGTCACATGCAGGCTTTACTAACTAGGGTTGTCGAATTGGTGATGGCAAAATTACTAAAAGATAACCATGGAGTTTCTTGCCGGTTCTTCTCCTTAGGAAACGACCAATTGGAACCGTGCGCTAGCTTCTGACGTAAGAGCCCATGTAGGCGATTGCCTCACCTACATGGGCACTTATAAACGAGTTTGACTAAAGTTTTTAGAGTTCCGTATCCGTCCCAACGAGACCTTATTATTTAGACTCCACCGTCTTATGACACATCTTGCTCTAGATATTTTGGAAACAAAGATATCTTCTGGCTAATATCTAGCTTTCTACTGTGTAAATCAATCCAGTAAAGACCTCTGAAAATCTGCTATTTTGCATGAACTTTGGCCTTTTTTTTAATTTTTATAAACTAGTACTTGACTGCAATCCTACCTGATGGTAAGCAGTGACGCATTCGTTGATCGTAAAGCGCACTAGTTTTTTAGAGCCTATTCACTCTAGTCTTGAAGACGCCTAAATTATAATCGGACGGGAAGACCGCAGCAAGCAAATTGTTCCAGTCCCTCGATGTACGCGGTATAAACGACGAGGCAAAACGCTTAGTCCGGACCGTGGAAGTTTCAACAACGTAAGGGTGGATATTCGCCGTACGGTGGTTGTTCGATGGAAAAATGAGATGGCGGTATCAAGTCATGCAATTCCCGCGCACACTCTTCAAAATGCATCCTGTAAAATACCGAAAAGCTGACTACTCTACGCCTGTGTTCAAGGTTTTGTATTACTACTTGTTAATTAAACTGTTCTCTGTGATTCAATGAATTAATTTATAACTATGTAATTAGCTCACTCTTAGCTCACTCTTATTCTTGCTATATATAAATGACTTACCCCGTCATATTGAACACCCCATGGTCTTATTCGCTGATGACAGTACTGCTCTAATAAAAGGTACAGACTTAGATAAATATGAACAAGACATAAATACTACACTTAAAGATATTGTGAAGTGGCTTGACGAAAATAATTTAGTAATAAACCTGCAAAAAACCAACGTAATGCACTTTTATCAACGCACTTCAATCCCAAATATAGTGATAGAATATAATAACTATACTATAGACCAAGTAGAAGTTGCAAAATTTCTAGGTATACTAATAGATAGCCAGTTGACGTGGAAACCTCAAGCAGAAGCAGTCTGCAAAAAACTAAGTGTATCCGCGTACGTCCTTTATAATTTAGCGAAAAAGGTCAACACCGCCACAACAGTAGTTGCATACCATGGTCTGGTCGCATCCATTTTGAGATATGGAATAATCTTTTGGGGAAATTGTACTCTACGAGAACAAGTGTTCAAGGCCCAAAAGCGGTGCATAAGGGCAATACTTAATATGAAAGTCACGGATAGTTGCGTTCCTGTGTTTAAGTCCCTCAAACTTTTAACTTTCCCATGCATGTATATTTTAGAAGTCGCAATTTTCGTTAAAAATAATATGAACCTTTTCGGTACTATGTCTGAAACTAGGAAAAGACCTATAAGAAGTCAGTATAGATATTTACTACATGTCGAGAGTTGTAATACTGCTTTACTCAAAAAAAGTGTTATTATTATGGGCCCAATAATCTACAATAAAATACCCAATAATATTAAAAATAACACAACTCAAAACTTTAAAAGAAGACTGACTTTATTATTGATAGAAAAATGTTATTATTCTGTACTGACTTTTTAAATGACATTGACATATGAATTGTGCAGTAATTAATTGACACACAATAATATTTTTTTTTTTTGTATTCTTTGACATATCTAATGATTTAATTTAATTTTTTTTTTCTTTGACATATCTAATGATTTAATTTAATTTTTTTTTTCTTTGACATATCTAATTAATTTTTTTTTCTCTTTGACATACCTGACAATTTATTTTATTTTTATTCGTTGACATACAATTTTTTTTTTTCTATTTGGATTTATTTTAATTTATCAGGTTATTATACCAATTATATTGAGTAGATAGTAAAGTTATATAAGACTGTTTAAAAACTTAATCCGATATTTGATAGAATTATATTTAAAAAAAACCACACAAATGTTTGCATGCCTAATTTATGGTAGATTGTACAAGGCTCACCCAATTATTGTTACATCTTATACTATGTACCTACAATCTATGCAAATAAATTTTTACTTTACTTTACTTTACTTAGCTTCTATCAACAGCTTTGCGTGCATGAAGGTAGGCAATATTAGCCTACTATCACTCAGTAATAAAGCTGGTGGCAGAATGTTTAAAAACTTTCGAATAAGTTTACAGATAGGAAATTATTTCGGATTATCCGTGAATTTCGGTTACGGATATTAGATTTTTAAAATTTTATATTAAAATACTTTGCAAAATTTTAGTTTTATTTCTAGTCTAGGTTATATTTTTTTTTGTCCGGATCTCGTATTCGTAACCCATAGGCTACGATAGGCTTTTGTTTGATTAAAAATTGTTTTGATAAAAGTGGATAAATATGGAGTCTAAATAATAATTTAGGCTCCGACTTTATCCGTTTATTTATTGTGTTTGCTTACGTGGGAATAATAATTTAGACTCTGAACTTTTATAGCAGTTTCGATTTGGGTATCTTTTTATTTCGGAAGAGCCCCATGCCCAGAACATTCCTGCTACATACGCTAGACTACTTCATTCGCAAACATTTTTCAATCACATTTTCACATTTCCATTCGAATGAATCCGTCCTCTTTCCTTTTTCAATTTCCTGCCATCCCTAGTCATATCTCTTCGTACTATGATTCTGAAGTCACAAGTTTTTAGCATTCCCGTAACAATGGGTGGGGGCTTTGAGCGAGTTATCGCTTTCCTCCGCTAGGTGGCGCGCGCTGCGCTGACTGCCAATTAGATCGTGTGAACTGAGGCTTATGGAGTTTGTGGGAAAGTTGGTTTGAAGGTGTCGTGAGACAAAGTAATTGTGTTAATGTCAGTTTCCTCCCTTTCGAAAAATTCGAGACCGTTAGAAGGAATGGAGGCTTTTTGCCAGCAATGAGAAAACATGGACTAGTAGTAATAGCTATAATGGGCTTTTCCTGTAATAAAAAGCCCACTGTTCTGTCGAAAATAATGCGCGGCATGCCCTAGAACCAAAAATTCGAAGACATGTGACATCTACCAACCCGCACTGGGACCGCGTGGTGGATTATGGCCCATTCCCTCTCCTAGAGCGAAGGCCTGAGTCCCAGTAGTGAGAACATTATAAGGATGATGCTATGCTACGCTATGCTATTACGCGGCAAATAAGTGGAAACATTTGCTACGGTTGCGCGCAGACCCTCACTTAATATCATACTCCCTACTTATCATAAAAACTAATTTTAATGTCTGAGGTGGTATTTTAAGGTAAGAACTACACAGATTTGAGTGGAACTGTTTAGACAGTGCAAAAATATCTCAGATATCTTGTAGCTTAACTTTAAACTTTCATTGTTGAACAGAATTATAACCTAACTTAACCAAGCTTAGACCTAACTTAGAACTAAGTAGAACTGCACAGATATTAATAGATCCAGAGTTCATACTCCGTAATTTAAGTTGTGGGTAAAATGTTTGTGTGCGCTAATGGGTGATGTTCTCTTAGGACTTGAATTACCTAATAAACTGTGTGTGGGAATGTGTTGGGCGAGTTTTATTTTAGAATAGTATAGAATAAAACTTTATTGTAGATCAAGAAAGAATAGAATAGAATAAACTTTATTGTACACCAAAACATGTAGTAACAATTCACAGGAACTTAAATCTATGGGTACAATGGCGGTCTTATCGCTGACAGCGATTTCTACCAGACAACCTTAGGATGGATTATAAGAACTTTAAAAAGAGGGGTAGTCTGCGGTGTACTACTAGCAAATATAGCTAACATAAAAATAAAAATACGAAAAATGGATAAAATATACCTTTACAAAAGATAATACATAAGCTTAAAATATATATATATCAGTAAATGTATATGATATAAATATATATAATTATGTGTTACATAATTAAGCGAACAAAGAAAAATCAAGAAAAGAATAAAGGGTAGTGATGGAAGAAACTAAATTAGATAGAAGCAAAATCATATTAGACAGAAAGGTAATGTTCTTTGACAAGGTTTTTAAAAGAACCTAGCGATTTGGCTTGCCTAACTGGCATCGGCAACGCGTTCCATAATCACACAGCCTGGACCGTGAATGACTTGTCGCAGAATTTAGAAGAATGTGAGGGGGGGGGGCATCAAAAGCTTCAAGTTCTCCGATGATCTCAAATGTCTAGTATGTGTGTCATGAAGGAAGTTGCATAATCAGCCATCATCATCATCATCATTTCAGCAAAAAGACGTCCACTGTTGGACATAGGCCTCCTCCAAGCGTCACCACAATGGCCGGTCCTGTGCGTCTCGCATCCATCGGACTCCAGCGACCCTGACCAGGTCATCGGTACACCTTGTGGGAGGCTTTCCAACGCTGCGTAATCAGTACTTAAACATTCAGTCATAATCACTATTAATGAAAGATAGAGTATTAAGGCTAAGATATAGATGGTCTATCCATCTATCTAATAAAATAAAGTAAGTGTAGGGGCCCAGTAGGTTGGAAGCCTAATCTGGGGCTCTGGGGAAGAATGAAAATGCATATCAGGGCCCTGGAACCAAGGCGAAGAGGGAACAGGTTAGGTTTTTAGTCAGTAAGAGTCTGACACTATCTCCCACTCCACCCAAGAGCAGGATTTGTCATTGGATGATTTGACTTACCATAAAAAAAAAAACTATCTATCAGCGAGTTATCGGTTCTAGAGTGGTTGATTTCTATGTGCGCCGCTATAGCTCAAGCACAATGGTTTGCATACGATCAGAACCAGGGACCGTTTTCGGTTAAGGTATACGGTTACGCTACCGGTATTAAAAGCGGTACCGCGCTTTATTTCAAAGGTAGACCGAAACCCGTTAAGATTTGCGGTTACGCTACCGGTATGAAATAACGATAGCGCTATTTTTTTTAGGTACCGCTATACCTTTATTTAACCTTTACTCAACCGAAATAATTTCTCGTGCGAGTACCTACAATAAATGCAACGTTGCCAGCTATCGCGACAAGTGTATTGCGATTGGCACGACAAAAAAGCGTGGGAGTAGGGGTTTCAAAGGATACCTTAATGTTAGAGGTTTAGGTACTGTAAAAAATAACGTTACCGTTATTTTTCGGTAGTGAAAAATTTAGGTATCGTAATTTTTCGGTAGTGAAAAAAAAAATGGTACCGTCATTTTGAGGTATTAAAATAAAAAGGTATGACGTAATACCGTTAATCCTTATAACCGATATCTTTTCGGTATGCAGTCCCTGATCAGAACCTACTATGCGTACCTACAATACCATTGTGCGTGAACTATAGCGGCCAACATCTGTTGGGCTTGTTCCAACCAACCCACCTCTCTCCACTTATATAAAAATATTTAGCATGTTCTTAATTCAAAAATTTAAAATTTAAAAAAAAAAATGAAACTGTTTTTTTATAAGTTAGGCTCTGAACAATACGGCTTTTGGCTTACGACATAAATCACAGCAAATAATACCTATTGCCAGGTCGTTTCATGTCAAAACTAAGACCTTGAGCTGTCCGTGTCTTGAAGTCCTGGGCAGGTCGTCGAGAGGTTACACCGGCTCACGTACAACTGTGTACCACAATTTATAGACGAGAACTTTATGCAATGTGGGCTGTGACACAGTTGTGACACAAGATTCGCTACAACGTCTGAGATTTTGGTCGTCCATCACGTTTGACAACAAGTCCCATAAATTGAAATTCCACAAAGGCTGAAACTGTCACCTAGAATAGAATCGAATAGAATAAAACTTTACGAATATTTCAAGACCAAAATGAACCAAATCGGTCCAGCCATTCTCGAGTTTTAGCGAGACTAACGAACGGCTAATCATTTTTAAATATTAGACTAGCTGTTACCCATAACTTCACTCGCGTGGCGTTTAAGAAAAGGAGTGTAAGTTACTCGTTATAACATTAGCTATATCTCAATAAGAACTTCGTCAAATTATGCTCAACCATTTCGAAGATGTATATTCCGTAGCTAGTTTATTTTTTATTTTTCTGTTACCGTGGGAAAATGAAAAGTCTCCAAAATTACTCCTTGTAATATCAGCTATCCTTCTGTAAAAGTTCCGTCAAAATCATTTTAGCCGTTTCGAAGATTAACCAGAACAGGCAGACATACAGACAATTTTTTATAGATATCGAATATACTTTCATAATTGTTTTGATATAACGAATAGACACTGTAACTTTATTTTTATTATGTTAAGATGCTATTTACGTTTTTATTAGGTACCCATACACTATTTCACAAGCACGCTCGTATCCCCCGCTAATAAACGCACACTCACACTTCACATGCCACACACACTCACACTTCATATGCCACACATACACCCTTAAGTTATAACATAATTATCAATGAATAAAAAGCAGATAAATAAAAATCACTTCAGCACCGTTCACTTGTTGTCTTAAATCATATCTATTTTTACCCGACTGCGCCAGAAGGAGGGTTATGTTTTTCGAGAGTATGTATGTATGTATGTATGTTTGTATGTATGTATATATGTATGTATGTATAATTGTTTGGCACGCTCTGCAGCTTGAACGGCTCGATGGATTTTAGCTTGAGAGGTGTCGTTAGATTCGTATTTACTGTGAGAGTGACACTGGGTATATCAAAATTAAAAAAAAAAACAAAATGGCGAATTTTTGGCGCCAAATTCAAATTTTTGGCACGCTCTGTGGCCCGAACGGCTCGATGGATTTTAGTTTGCGAGGTGTCGTTAGATTTGTAATTACTGTGAAAGTGATATCGTAAAAAAATAAAACTAAAAAAGTAAAAAATAAAAAATGGTAATTTAAAAAACTAAAAAACCCGACTGCTTTTCTGAGTATTCATGAAAAAGCCCTAAAACAAGAAAGTCGTTGTAGCAGTCGGGACCCATTCTAGAAAGTCAGCCGTCTAATCAGTAGATCTATGATGTAATGGGTCCCGACTGCTACAACGACTTTCTTGTTTTAGGGCTTTTTCATGAATACTCAGAAAAGCAGTCGGGTTTTTTAGTTTTTTAAATTACCATTTTTTTTAATTAAGGAATTAACTGGCCAAACACTGTCTCTTATGTCTGATTTCGTCATTCAATATAAAAATTTAGTTCACCTAAACTGAGCTCAGCGTAATCTAGTTTAAAGACCCGTGTCGTAAACATGGTCGACAACAAAAGAATTGAAACTGAGTTTAGCGTAAACTAGGTTTAATTCATCGCGGTGAAACGCAAAATGAAGCTATAATCTCGATTAGTCACTCAAACTGCGTTTTGTTCGAACGAATCGCGATTAGTTTATTGGTGAATTTGGCTCTTAGAATACCGGTTTATCCTAGTTTAAGAGGAAGGGTTATAAACTTGATTTGTACAGATTTACCAACAACTGTTTTTCTTTTATTAAGTACGTACTATTTGTATTTTTTGTGAATCAAATAAAAAAGTTTATTATTATTATATAGTCGATCCATCATGGTGTGTAGGTTCAAATGAGAAAAGTTTCAGACGGTCGCGATGTTATGATTAGACGTAGCTTTTAATTGAGTTATCTTAGAAAATTAATCAATTATTCGTCAAGACCATGTCATGATTACATTGAGGTTTTAACTTTTTCAATTGAAACTGAAAATTTTAATAAGAGGGAAAGCTTTTTAATGGTTCTCTTTGCAGCTGTTACTTGTGTTTTTTGCGAAACTTCTGCTTTGCGAAATATATTTTTATTCTGAACTATTGTTATAAAGAGCTTGTTTTTGCTTTTCATTTTGTTTATAACAAGCTTCAGCTGGCCATCGTCTTTGCTCTCGTGGAAGTAGAAGGTTATCCCAAAGGCATATACTTCTAAGTTATCAACTATCTTATGTCCTAGTCCAGGATACGGTCTGCGCTTGTGCCAAATTTTTATTTAACTAAGCAGAGCTTGCGCTATGAGCACTAAACAACTGATAAACTTACTTATACATTTCTAAACACGTACAGATTTCAATAATAAAGACTAGCTTTTGCCTGCGGCATCGCTCCCGGTCTACCCTACTCTGCCCTGCTCTACCCTACCTACCCTACTCTACCCTACCTTACCCTACCTAACAACCTTCTCCTGACAATAACAAACACACAAAAAAAGAATGAACAAAATCGGTCCAGCTGTTCTCGAGATTTGCGCTAAGCAACACATTCAGCGATTTATTTTTATATTATAGATAATTACACCCGGACACAGAACAAATGATTGTGCTCATCACACATTGTCTTGGGGGTGAGATTGGGACCCACAACCTCGGCATAGCAGTCAGGGTCACTAACCACTAGACGGACCTTGCGGAGGATTCGCCCGGCCACCGTAGGCGCGGGCTTGCGGACGTCGTGCAATGGGTAGCACGCTGTCCGATCGTCCGGTAACCAGCCGGACCGAGCCCAAGTCGTCGACGGCGCGTTCTGTTCCCGCGCGCCTCAAGGAGCTGTCAGCAAACCGTAGAGGCCCAGCCTGCTATCTGCAGGCAGGCAGGGTCGAAGCCTGCTGGGGTCAAGGGCCGTTTTCTGAGAGGAAGGCTCAGCCCCGGCACTATAGGCAACGAAGAAACGGGGTAGGTCTTTAGTCAGTAAGAGTCTGATACTACTCCCCGCTCCGCCCAAGGGCGGGATTTGTCATTGGATGATTTTACCTACCATAAAAAAAAACACTAGACGGACAGGCCAGTCCAATTTTATCGAGACCATGCCTGTTTTAAAGTTTACATTTATTTTTCAATGGTGTAGACATTTGCGATACAAACCTACGCCAATTTTACATCACAATATCCGTTACTGCTGTAATGCTAGCAAAGGAGGAATCCGACCGCATCAGGCAACGGCGCACACGCCGCCGCTGCCGCCGGGATTCCGACCCCGATTTGTCAGCAAACTGTAGGGGCCAAAGGTTACGTGAAAATGAAACCTGGGGCCCTGGGACGAAGGCAATGAAAGGAGCAGGGTAGATTTTTAGTCAGAAAGAGTCTGACACTATCTCCCGCCCCACCCAAGGGCGGGATTTGTCATTTGATGATTTTACTTACCATATAAAAAAAAAACCATTACTGCTGGGGCCATGGGTTTGCTTCCGAAAGGGAAAACCGGGGTCTTGGAACACAAACAAGGTGTGGGTTTAGTCTGTAAAAGTCTGACACTGTTTGTTCCTGCTCTGCCCTAGAGCGCGAGTAACCATTGGATGGTTTCCCAACCTAAGAAAATGGAATCAATAACTGCACTTCACTTCACTTGGAATAAATCCACGAAGTATTTGTCATACCTCCGCCGTCAGTTGAGACTGGTCATCTTCAATTTCTACTTTTTAATTAGTTAATTTTGTTTTTTAATTACTTGCTATCTATTTTTTTCATCGTGCTCACATAATAGAAGCGGCAAGAAATATATAACCAGGACGAACTCATAATATGATTTAAAAAGAGTGTCCATGGAGTTTTTTGCACGTTCTTCTCCATAGAGATCTGCGCTTTGGAACGTAGAATTTAGCTTCATTTGTTTTTTTGGACTGACGGACATTTTGACAATTCAAATTGCCTGTTATTGGTCTATTTGAAATAAACTATTCTGATTTCTGATCTTATACGAGTATTTCTAGCATACTTCCCGACTTTCAGCAATGACAAATTATTAAAAAAAAAAAACATATTTATAAAATCACACTTTTTTATTTTTTATTTTTATAAACTAGTACTTGACTGCAATCCCACCTGATGGTAAGCAGTGATGCAATCGTTGATGTTAAAGCGCACTAGTTTATTAAGAGCCTTTTCACTCTAGCCTTGAAGACACCTAAACAACAATCCAAACACCACCATCACTTCACCAAATACCGTTGACTTTAAGATCAAGAATGTAGGTACTCTCCCGAAACAGCATCCTTTCTTCTCATAACAAAGATTCTGTAAGAGACAGCTGCTTGACCTAATTACACTGAACACAACGTGATTATTTAAAAGATTCCCGCCACCTTGTTAACGCAAACGACAGAGATCTCATTTGCATAATGACTTAGGCATATTTTAAGAGGATATTGTAATCTGATTTAAGTAAATTTTGTCAGCTGTAATAAGATGTTGCTGTTTCGGCTTATAGCTCTGAAATATCGTTGCTTACAATGGGTCTTATCAGAAGACTTAAAGTAACCCAAAGGGCAATGGAAAGGGCTATGCTCGGAGTTTCCTTGAAACACATCAGATACGAGGATATCAGCTAAACTTAAGTGGCAATGGGCAGGGCACATTGCTCCCAGAACAGACGGTCTATGTAGCCGAAAGGTCTCTGGAATTGTGACCACGTACCGGAAGACGCAGCGTTGGAAGGCTTCCTACAAGGTGAACCCAAGACCTGGTGTGCGATTTTCTAAGAAAACGCAGCGCTGCCGCAACGTCGAACATCCAAATAGAATACATTGAATTAACAATCCAAAATATAGTTACTTTAGGTTGACAATCCAATGTATCCTATTTGGGTGTTCGTCGTTGAGGCAGCGCTTCTTAGAGAATAGCACCACTGTACTTGAGACTCACAGGACCGCTCATTGTGTGCTTGTGGAAGGCCATGTTCAACAGTGGACATCTTTCGGCTGAAATGATGATGATATTCTATAGCTACCCACCTTTTTTGAGGCAGGAACTCATCAAATAAATCCGCCCGCTCTGGGTGCAACCAGAGGGAGTACCAGAATTTTTCTGGAACCAACCCATGTTTCTTCAGTCACCCTTTGAATTCATCAAATAACTTCTCCCGCTCTGATTGGAGCAAGAGACAGACACAAGCCTTTACTGACTGACTGGTTCAGGACCGCCGTGACTTTTTTAAACAATCCCGGTGCTCTGCCAGGCATCGGCTCTAAAGAACCCCCTCAATTACGCTGTCGTTTTATTTCTAGCGCCCTTGGTGGAAGGAGTGTCAGACTTTTACTGACTAAAACCCACCTCCATTCCATCAGTTACTTATGTTTCGTTTCGGAAAAATGACGTTTCCCTGCCTCTTACCCTGCTGCAGAAGGTAAATTTCGAGGTGTGATCCTGAAGTTGAACTGACATGGTGTCGTTTTCGTACAAACTCTTCATTTTTAATAAACATCAGTTAATATTAATATTTTTTTTTTAATTCTAAGATCTAAGTATCTTATATTTATGTGACTAAACCTGCACACAAAATTTGCAAGCATAAGACGAATGTTTTGCTATAATAACGGACAAGTTGGCGCAATCAATCCCCCGGGCGGACGGCAGCCCAATTGGATTGATCAATCGTAATTATGTTGCGGAATTAGAGCCACTGCTGTTTACACGAGGTAACATGGTTCTTGGGTAGTAGGTTAAGATAGAAAATAAAGGGTGAAGTACCACTCCAAAACAATTAACCTCTTTGTGTGCCAGGACTACAGCGATTCTTACAAAAATTTCCGCAGCTCTGGTGGGCATGATGGGCATCGGACCTACTGGCCCCCATAAACCATAGGTTTTACTGACATCTCTTTAGGGCGCGCGTGCTACCCACACTTCTTCTTTTCCAATCGACGGTGCACTTTCCCTCAAAAGTATTTGGGCCCCGTAGGTGGCCACAACTTTTTTCAACAGGTTTATAAGATCCTTCAAATATTTTTTCTGATTTCGACATTGATTTGATTTTTATTTCTGAAGTTTTATTTTATTCATTTCGTTTTTAACACTTACTAAATTGAATGTTTCAAAGGAAATAGATGACTGAATTAAATCAGTAATCAGATGGAGAATGCACTGGCTCCTGTCATACAGTTTTAACTAACTCGGGAGCTAGAAAATTTCCTTTAGATGTGCAAAAAAAAAAATCTCGAATAAAGTGGTTTCAAATGGTGACGAACGAAAAAGTGAACTTCAGTGGAAAATAGCAATGGAATTAATCAAAGCAATTTGTCTTGGCAATTCAATTACGATATCTCTGAATTTAAGGACAAAATCAAACCTACTTATTAAATTAAGTTTTGTCGAAAACTAAGGTCAATATTCGCATTAGTTTTGTAGTTAATAGTCGTTAAAATGAGTTGCTGATGATTCGGACAGTGTCCGAATTGATATATTTTTATTTCAATACTAGCTGTGCCCGCAACTTCGTTCGCGTGAACGACTAAACTTATCAATGAGTTTTTGTGCAAAGTGCTATTTGTGTAGAACGTTATCTATCGAGCATACTTACCGGTATTAATACTTCTGTCTCGGCGCGAGTCTTTTGTGGCTAAGTACAATAGAAACGGGTGACGTAACCTGCGAAAAACTTATTATTTGCGGTTGGTACAGTAATCGGGCTTAGGGATCGAACCGCAAAATTAAGTTTGTTTTTTATTGTATAAACTTTTCCGGGATAAAAAGTACCCAGTGTGGTGTCCAGGATATTAAAGAATAATTATACCAAGTTTCATCGTACTCGAACCAGTAGTTTTTGCGTGATGCCTGAACAAACAGGCAGACAGACAAAAATTTTTTTAATCACATATTTGGGTTAGGTGTCGGTCTAGTAATATTGCCATTTATTTTTTTGATATTTTCAATGTACAGAATTTTTACTTCTATAGATTTATTATAAGTATAGATTTTTTTACTAACAATTCAGACACACACAGTTTAGTACAGTCAAATTAAAAGGGTTAAAACGTTATATATGGAGAGAGAAAAAGCGTTACCAAAAGGTTGGATTTAAGGCGAAAACTTCGGCTAATTTTTTCTATATTATACAAACGACCCGCCCCAGCTTCGCATGGGTACAATGGTGATTTTAAATATATTATGCATGTATTATACATATAAACCTTCCTCTTGAATCACTTTATCTACTAAAAAAAACTGCATCAAAATCCGTTGCATAGTTTTAAAGACCTAAGCATACATAGTGACAGACAGCGGGAAGCGACTTTGTATTATACTATGTAGTGATTTGAAGACTTTTTCGAATTCGGACACCCTGTCCGGATTATATTGAGTCCGAATCTTCAGTAGCTCGCTAAAATGTATTCGAAGCCAAAGCTGAGTCGGCTTTGAGTCTAAATGCAATAAATCTGTCATAGTGGAGTGCTTGCTTGACCCAATTAGATCTATCCTCATATCTACCTGCCACTTAATGCCTGCTGTTGGACAAGGACTAGCCAATAACGGTTTCATTGAACATCTATTATTCTACCTTTTTCGTAGATGGAAAATTGTCAAATTACTTTGAATGCAATGAAAGAAAGATTGAGGCTATGTCAAAATCAAAAGCTTTTATTTCAAATAAATATTTTTTGAATTGTCAAGAAGTCAGTCCGTCAGAAAATGATGCTAATTGCTAATTCCAAAATTCAGTCTCTAAAGAGGGAATAGAACGACGAATACTCACCGGTGTCTGCAATTGTCTTTTCCAAACTTGGACCGTGGTAACTCTTCGAACTAACCCGGAGAAGGCCCCGAGATAGTCGGGTGGCTTAGCAGCTTAGGTAATCTCCCCCTAGCCAAATTACAGAGTCGGCCACGCCTCCGATTCCTTTGATCTGACCACGTTACTGAGCGTTGAGATGACGTCAGAACAAAGGAATTGGAGGCGTGGCCAACTTGAGTCGTTCGACGCAAGTGAATCGAAACGAAACGGTCGTAACTTGGCTAGGCCTGCTGTTGTCCTACTTGGTAGTGGGATTGTTGACATAAATTTGTGAGTAAGACAGGACGACGCTTCAATTCGTCCTACAGAAAGAAAAATAAAATTGCATACAATCATGTATATACAAAAGACAAAGACCTTCATTTGTGATACTGGTCAAGCGTGAGTCTGTCAATAATATTTAAAAATATACTGGATTTTAGAAGCAGTTAATATAAGGTTTAATGTAGGTGTTTATTCAGTTGCATCTGGTTGAAAAGATAGATTGATTTTGTTAAGATCCGTGTGGGTTTGTAAGAATCTATTTTTACCTATAAATGCTTCTAAACTTAACCACTATAAATACTTTTCGTCGATATTTCTGGCCAGGGGAAGGCGTAGGTCCTCGAAACAGTTGTATTTACACTGTTTGTGTAGATAAACAAATCTCGAGTGTTGGCCGAGGCGAGTGGTCGGATTGTAAACAACGCTTTTAGTGATGACCATGGATTTAGAGACGTTGATCTCCGGAGATATTTATTTTTTATTTATAACTTTATGCATTAATAATACAGTGTGCAGAGGTGGACATTGCCTGAGGCATTTTCTACCAGTCGACCTTAGGGTGGTGCAGAGACATAACACGGCAGGTGCAACTTAAAAGAAGACAGACAGAAAGGACAAAAGAACAATAATAAATATATACTTAGATACATACATATAAAAATGGTTGCCGTCCTGATATTCAGAGTGAGCGCATTCCAAAGGGAGATCGCCTGGACAAAGAAACAGGATTGGCCAAACCCTGAGCGGTGTGAGGGACATCGTAGAAGACGATTATTTGTAGATCACAGATTTTTAATGTGCCCAGAGCAAAGAAATTGAATTTCTGAGCTCAGATAAGAAGGAGAATAAGGCTTATCTAACAGAGAAAACAGGGTTGTCAAGGCCCTCTATGCTCTACGCTGGTGGATAGGTAATCATTATCATTTTAATTATCACCTGTCTTGAAATCAGTAACTCTATGCCCTAATAAAACACTATACAAATGGGAAATGAATACTTTAGATATTTTCTACCAGTCAACCCTAGGGTAGTGGGAACAGGATGCAGTCACCACCTTCTGCGAAACAGTAATGCTAGTAGCTCACCGTCGGACCGCCCGAAGTTTTTATAAGCAGATACATAGTAGTTAACTAGCTAGTTGCACCTGCTTTGTTGTATATCTGCGCCACTATGACCTTCAGTTGCGCTTTGCGTTCTAGGACCACGACTTACCCTACAGAAACGAAAACCGTGGTGGTTTCCCGAACATAAATTCCTCGTGGCCTTGGCGGGCATCGGCCCTGCTGAGCCCCTATGGTTTTGCTGACAGAGGCGCGCGTGGAACAATTTGCGCCATCGATGACTCGAACTCCATCTTTGCTGGACGAATAGACGGCGAGCTACTCGCAGCGACGGTAACCGGGGTATAAAGGCTCAGATCTTAAATTAATTAAATTAAAGGCAACTGTATATATCGAGATTTATTCTAATCACAGCTATAGCTTAAAAGTAGGTAGAAGTTTTTTTTTTGTTTTGGTGGTGGGTGAAATCATCCAATGACATCTCCCGCCCTTGGGCGGAGCAGGAGATAGTGTCAGACTCTTACTGACTAAAAACCCACCCGTTTCCTTCGTGACCTTAGATACCAGGGCCGGGCTTTCCTTCCGGAAGCAAACCCTTGGCCCCAGTAGCCTTCGACCCTGCCAGCCTGCAGTTAGCAGGCTGGGTCTCTACGGTTTGCTGACAACTCCTAGAGGCGCGCGGGAACAGTGCGCGCCGTTGCCGACTTGGGCTTGGTCCAGATGGTTACCGGATGGTCGGACAGCAAGCTACCCATAGCTCGCTGCCCGCAAGCCCACGCCTACGTTGGCTGGAAATCAGGATCGGAGTCGGAACCCCCGCGGCGGCTGGGCCGTGAGGGCCGTTGCCTCACGCGTGCGGCCTCCTCCTTTGCTAGCATTACTGCTTCGCAGAAGGAGGCGACCGCCTGCCATCCCTCTTCGCTCCGGACCATGGCCCGTACCAGGGCCTGGCGCGAGAGATCGCCGCTGCCGATCGCCCTCACGAGAACACGGCGATGCTCTGCCCAAGCGGGGCACACTTCTACCGTGTGCTCCACCGTGTCCTCTGGGCAGTCCACTCAGTGGTGGCACCCGGGCGTCGGTTCCGCACGAATCCGGAACAGGAACCTCCCGAAATCACCGTGTCCGGAGAGAACCTGGGTCATGCGGAAGGTTAGGACGCCGTGAGGTCTTTCCAGCCACGCCTCAAAGAGGGGTCTTACCGCCATAATTAAGGCGTGCTCAAAAAGTAAGTAGACGTCTATGCGCGGTCGAGTCGGACGATGCAATGGTCGATGTGTGCTGCGTGCTTGGTGTCTTGGTCCCTACGCCGCTGCCGCCTCATGTTAGTGAGTGTGTGAACACGGGGATTATATTCAACTAAAAGTAATAATTTGAACCCGTCTTAACTTCTATTCATAAACAACTTTCTTTTACTTCATATTAATATATGTATTTGTATATGTAGGTTTATATTATATTAAATATATATGTATGTATATTTTATTTATATATATTTGAATCCTTGTTTTCTTAATAATCTTTTGTTTTTTTTTATGCACCTGCCATGTTTTCTCTTCACCACCTTTGGTTGACTGGTAAAGAATGCCTAAGGCATTAATTAAGTCCGCCTGTGTACCTTTGTGTTGCATAAAGTATTAATAAATAAATTAATTAATTAATTAAGTAATTAATATTGAAAAATGGGTTGTTCCCATAGGTCCCATGAGTCAATTGTTCTCGAAAAATGAAAGTTCAAACATTAGAGTCCATGTAATTTTAAAATAAATAATAAATATTTTATTTCCCTATGGATCCATGAGAATGTTTGATACAGTCGACAGTAAAAGAAAAGAGTAACTGACCAAAACCATCTCGCTTTACCACAACTATCTCTTCAAAACACACGATTTGTTTAAGCACAATGGGTTCTATCTTGTACAACAGAAACCACTTTTCACAATAAACACTCGAGTTTTGCTATTTATTCACACAAATTGTGTAAACGTATCAGTTTGCTGAACCTAAAATAACAGAGGAATATCTTCCTTCAGCTTTCCATACATGATTTGATAAATAAATATCACTTTATGGATACGTAGGCTCGGTTCTAAGGTTTTGTAGATAACAAATCTAATTTGAGCAAATACATTTGTGTAGAGGTAGCTACACATCTAAAAAAATCGGAAATAACATGGTAACTTATCAAATGCTTATGTGCATCTGACTTGCTTGGAAGAAAGCTTGAGACAAAGCTAGTGACCCGACTCAGCTTCGTGGGTACAGTCAGGGCTCAAAAGTGCAGTTGCACTCTACCGACACTAAAGTATGTAAAATGTCTTTGTAAAAGGATCATTTACCCATTTAGTTTGTAGCATAGAATCTAAAATATTGAATAAACTAGTTGCAGAACACTGGAATTCTACTACAAAGAAATTTTAGACAGTTTAGCATTGTGAGAGTGTAACTGCACTTTTGACCCCGGACCGTACGTCTAAACAGCTAGATCTATTTAAGAAAATATATATGTTAAACTAGACTATTTGCCTAACAATTTGATATGCGAATATTTACTTTTTTTTTCATAGAACTTGTTGTCATTTATTTTCAAAGTTATGACTAACACAGAAAAAAAAGCGAAGATCAGGCAAAAACCATTGGGTGTAAATTGTCACTAACTAAAATATAATTTAACTACCAATCTTTTGATATACGGCTTTTATTCATATTGTGTTTAATGAATGAAGGAAATTTTACATTTGAAAAATCTTGATGCGCGGGGAGACGCTAGCTCCTATTTTGTTCGCTCAAGGTGGCTGGCCTTTAGTGTCGCCTTAAAGCGGTGTCAGTAAATCCGTAGGTCCCAGTAGGCTTCGGCCCTACTAGGTTAGCAGGGCTGAAGCCTACTGGGACCAGGGACTGTCTTCTAAAAGGGAAAGGTGGGGTATTATCGGTAAAAGTCTGACATGTCACTCCACCCTAGACCGAGAGAAGTCATCGGATCATTAAAGTGGGCTAAAACAAACACTGAACCAATTTTTCTGTTACTAAATATATGATATAAGTTCTTTCTGTTCATTTATTTAAAACTAGTTCAAATAAAGAAAAAAATAAATAAAACCCCTCAAATACTAGTTCAAAATTTTAATTGCTCGTTTCAAATTATAAAATTCAGTAAGCAATACTTTGAAAGTTTGTAACACAATATACACACTACACATACACAGCCTTTAATTCACGAAAATGTATTATCTTTTGATGCCTTGACTTTTGACACACAACACTCATTTTTGTGGGTATTACCTATTTCCATTCCTACGGTAATTTCAAAACTATCATTATGGTGTTAAGGGGCTTCATAGACCCTTAGGGGTAGTTTAAGTGGCTGTAAGAAGCTTATAAAACTCCGTAACGTCAAGAAACTAAAAGTTTTTTTGGTTAAGTGCGGCATGAGGTCAAAGTAACCCCGTATTAACATAGATACACCACAACATTCTGTTTTAATATAACATCATCATAACCTCTTTCCTAAACTAAATCAAATTGAAGTTCAGCCTCTGTACGGTAGAGGAGACTGTTGTTTTTCTTAGCTGCCAAGGAAGGCACATACGAGGCCTATTAGACCTCGTTTTGCACTGAACGAGTTAATAACGTTTGATGTAATAATCTTGCCGAAATGATGTCTGTTCAAACTGAGCAAACAGAAACAAACAAACGAAACAACTCCAATTGTTTGCTTGGCAGTTTATTACAAAACAATTTGGTATTATTATAAATTCTCTGCGAACAGAACTGTACACGTAATGTATGTAATATCCGCTGTTATTCGGAACACATCCGGAGTACGCAGCTTACGTGAAACGGAACGTAATTTCGAGGACGACAGAGTACTATAATAAGAACCAAAAAAATACTCTCCTTTGAGTGACTGAGTTATTCAGTCACTCAAAGGAGAATATTTTATCACTAAGAGATTTTTTTAATATTGATAGGTCAGTTATGACTGACATAGCTCACAATGAGCCTCATCAGAAGGCTTAAAGTTACCCAAAGGGCAATGAAAAGGGCTATGCTCGGAGTTTCCTTGCGTGATCGAATCAGAAATGAAGATATCCCCGCAGGAGAACCAGTTGCGTGACGAGCACGATCGGTTGGTCTAGTGGGTTTGAATTCAACCCCGAACAAATGTTTGTGTGATGAGCACAATCATTTGTCCTGTGTCTGGGTGTAATTTATTGAAATATGTATGAATTTAGAAGTATTTAAGTATATTTATCAGTTTTTTAGTACTCATAGCACAAGCTCTGCTTAGTTTGAGACTAGAAGGCGTTGTGTGAAAATTGTGAAAAAAAATCCCATTCAAAGAATCCGCAACACTTGCTCGTCGCTTGTAAATGGCTCCACCAATTTTTCTGATGGATTTGTGGGTGCTTTGTGTACCATCGATTTGTACGTATGGATAGGATGTCCACCATGATGACAAATGATCATGCTCATCATACAAACATTTGTCCTCGGTGTAAATCAAACCCACGAGCTCCGGCATAGCAGTCAGGGCCACTAACCACTAGACCAACAGGCCAGTCGTATAAATGAACCTATCATTGGACTTATTGAGTTCGTCCTGTAATGACTCTATAGACATACAGACAATATTATCGTTTTAGAGTTCTTTATACAAATTATAATAAAAACGCGACTCTATTGCTACCGCTGTCTGTCTGTCTGTCACGAAGCTGTATCTCTGGAACCGTGATAGCTAGACAGTTGAAATTTTCACAGATGATGTATTTTTTTGCTGCTATAACAACGAATGCTAAAAAACCGAATAAAAGAAATACATCAAACGTGATTTTTGCTACGGACGGTACAAAAATCTTCGTGCGCGAATCTGACTAGCACATGGTCGGTTTTGCAATTAGTTATAATTAGTGTTTTATTAGTTGTTTCTTTGTCTTTTGTAACTTTCAATAAGTGCCTGGGGATTTACATAGTGTTTTTTTTTACTTATTACCATAACCACTTTCTCAAGATTCAAATTACCATGCGCAACAATAGTACATTGTTACCCTAGGGGTGAAAGTAACTTATTTAGTCCCGAGAAGAAGTTTGGCGTCCGAGCGAAGCGAGGTCGCTAATACTCGAGGGACTAAATAAGCCTTTCACCCGAGGTAAACACTGTGCTTTTCATTACGAATAAAAGGAAAATAAAAATAAAAATGTGAGTCGTCGTCAAAGGTCGTCGTATGATTTTAGGTATGTTTCTTTTGATTTAGGCCGTAAAAAGTTTCCGACTACTGCTTTAACCTCTTCTCTTAAGAATCAGGCGTTGAATCCTTAACTGAATCTGATTATTGTGTAATTAAAAAAATTCTTACAGCAAAGATTTAGTAAAGTACCAATAAACAAAATTCTACAACAAGTTTCCCGCCATTATTCGGTTTAATCGGCTATTCAGCCATCATTTTTCATTTTTATCATTGAAAAATGGTAACTATTTCTCATATCTATGTTACTTTTAAAGAATTAAAGAATTTATTGAAAGTAAATTATAAATTAATATGTAATTAAAAAAAAATATATAGATACCTATCTCTTAATTTCAATTTTACATCGCGCTGTAAATGACTGGCTGTATAGAAAGTTGAGACATAGATCAATAGAAATGGGAAGATATAACTAGTTTTTTTTTTATATATAATTTGCCAGCTGTCAGTTGAAAGTGATTCTCCCTAGGGAGGAAAAGTATTACTTTCAACCCGCTCCTCAGGCAACTTTAGACCTACTTTCAGCGTATGAGTAATGAAGAGATTCTTTTCACTCAGACAAATGTCGACGCCGATGTAAATTCTCTCTGTCACCTTTAAATATTAGTCTTTCAATCATCCAGTTCCTTTCATTCCCCGTCTGGCGTCCCGGGTCGCTCCGGTAAGATCCGGCGAGATCCGCGATACGTCCCAGTTAAGCTCACGCCTCAGAGGAGTTTCGTAAACGAATTCCGCTAAATTTTGTTGCGTGCCGCGGTACTGGAATACTAAGTGCTAAAGCTGATAGAGAATTAGACTAACAAAAGACGTTTTAGGATCTAAATCTAGGTTTATTGTTAGCTTAGTTGTCATTTTCTTGTAAGATTTATCGTTGACTGTGTAAAAAAATCGTTGAAAATTACAAAAGGAGTAAAAACCAAAATCAAAATATGAAAACGTTGAAAAAAGAAACCCGGCAAGTGCGAGTCGGTCTCGCGCATGAAGAGTTCCGCACCGTTCGTAGCAAAAAAACGTCAAAAAAATCACGCTCTATAGGAGGAGTCATAGTTTAATATTTATTTTATTCTGTTTTTAGTTTATTATTTGTTTAATACTGTACAGTAGCAGTACTGTGCAGTAACAGAAATACATCATCAAGTTTAAAGAAACCATGCTGATTAATATTTTAAATCTTAGGTCCACACAGAAATCTGTTTATTTCTGTCCAGCGAAGATGATGATCAATTCATATGAGAACCTTGCAGACTAGCGTCTGAGATGGTCTTTTGAAGAAAGGACCACACAGAAATCTGTGTGATTTCATTCAATGGTGGAGTGAACCCATCCAGCCCTTTAGAAGACATCCTGAACCCTAGTCTCAACTTAGTAATCTATTTTACACTACAGTTCAAAATTAGTGCCTGATATAGCTGAAGCATATTGTAGCCTGAGTTAGTACAGCTCAGGCAAACTTACTACAACTATGTGAAGTAACGCTCCATCTTAGTCTGAGTTGAGTTTGCATATTGTAATACCTTACTTAAGTAGATACGAGTATGAGCCCACATTAGTGTTGGTAATCTAGAATAGTTTCGAGACTTGAAAGCGTTAAAGCAGATGGTTCTATGTGTGTGTGTTATCGTATCATTCAGCTTGTAATCCTTCTTTGTTGATCGTGAGTTTACGTGTATGGGTTGGTATGTAAACTTACAATTATTATGATTGCTTTAGGAATATCTGATCTTAACCAGAGAAAATTACACTACGAAACTTGATGAAACTTTATAGACAGATAGACCATATCCTGGGATGGCATATAGGATACTTTAGCCCGGGAAAATGTCCTAAGGCTCCTTGAAAAAAAAAAAATCAGAAAGATAGAAAGTAAAAAAAAAAAAACAAATTCAAAAAGTAATACATTAATTTGTAACTCGCACAGGGTAAAAAACAAAAAAAAAGATTTTTTTTTAACTAAACCGTAAATAAACTAAAATAAAAATGCATCATTAAATAAAAAAATAAAATAGACCTGTGTGAGGCTCAAAACGCTCCTATCTCAACATAATTATTATGCTGCGATAGTTAAAAAAAGGCCTGGTGAAGCCCCATACACACTAATAATAACTATTCCTTTCTCTGGAGCCCTGACTGTCGGTAGCTTGGATACCGGTGGGATACTATTTTTATATTTTTAAAAGTTTTTTTTTTGTAGTGAAATACTTAAAAATATAATTTGTATATATAATTAATGTAATAAACTAAAAGGAAACTCGGTTTTTTGGAATAATTTCGAACTACCACGCATTTTTTTCGGCAGGAGTGGGAAATCCTCGTGGAAATTGAAAAAAAAAAACTGTAAATTTGTAGTTATGTCACCAACAGCGATTAAGAAAAATCTTCGAGTCTTGATTCGGGAATAGAAATATTTTCATACGTTAGGTATATAGTTTGTACGGACCCTCAGTAAGCGAGTTCGACTCGCACTTGCCCGGTTTTTGTTATTCATTAATGTGTTCATTCAATTTTAAACAATTCAGTATTATTATTAGTTTTTACCACTTGTATTCCTAGTTTTTAAGTCACAATGTAGGTACAATGTTTTTGAATAAATCAATCATATAAATCAAAAACTGTCGCATAAAATCTCTTCTTGGTCGATGTCGTTCGTATCGAAACAAAATACTAGAAGTCAACTACAGCTAAGTACCTAAGATGTGTCTGCTGTGTCCTCTTTCCACCAGACAAACATGTCAAGCTGCCTTAATCGAATAAATACTATCTCAATAAAATTGATTCTATTTCCTTTCTTCCCCTTATTAAAAAAACCGATTACCTAAATACTGGATAGTCCGAATCACGCACCGAGGTTTCCGTTCTAACAAAAGCTTAGATAATTGCCCTACATTTCATTATGACTTGCTAAATTCCATGATTCTAAGTCAATGAGAAATCTATATAGTTTAATTACCTTGCTCCCTAGCGAGCATAAAATTTTATTGATAACATAATTTATTTGCTAGCCAAAGAAACACGTGCTTTACATACTTAGATTTACAAATATATACACCGTTTAATTTTGAGCGTTTTAATCCCGTGGAAGGTCGATCCAGTACATGATACACTATAATTTTATCTTAACAAATCGATAGTGATTTGTTAAGATAAAATTAAAAAATAAAGTACTGTTTTTAAAACTTGAATTAATATATGCATGTACGAAATTGATTTCTTTAAGTAGTATTCTTCTTTAAGTTTTTTTTTTTTTTTTTTTAACGTAGGTAAAATCATCCAATGACGATTCCCGCCCTTGGGTGGGGCGGGAAACAGTGTCAGACTTTTACTGACTAAAAACCTACCTTTCCATTCCTTGCCTTTATCCTGGGGCCCGTGGTGACAGTCTCACATAACCTTTGGGCCCCAGTAGGCTTCGGCCCTGCTGGACCCCTACAGTTTGCTGACAACTCCTTGAGGCGCGCGGGAACGGTGCGCGCCGTAGACGACCTGAGCTCGGACCGGTCTGTTACCGGACGGACGGACGGCGAGCTACCCATTGCCCACCGTCCTCGAGCCCGCGCCTACGGTGGCCGGAAATTGGGGTCGGAAACCCGGCGGCGGCGGTGGCGTGTGCGCCTTTGCCTAATGCGGTCGGCTTCCTCCTTTACTAGCATTACTGCTTATTCTTCTTTAAGTAGTATTTAGTAGGGAGGATTCTCCAATCAGACAGGTGTCATGCTGTCTGGTCGGAGAATCCTCCCTTTTCAACGGAGTTATGTGGGACTTTACTCTCTGTCCCAAATACCTCCAAATACTGTAATAAATATCCTGGTAGGCGGACGATAGACAGGTACCGTTGCCTTATTAATAGATTTGCGTCAGGTACAGGACTTGGTTATCTTTTTTCACGAAACAGAATCTAACCCTTTTTTCGCCCTGACACTTGATTAGTAGGTGCCATTTTATATAACAGGGCTCGTTTCTCAATCTCATTGTCGTAGACAAAACTAGACGTGGGCGAAGCCGCATCAGCGACGCCATTTTTTCAGTACCTATTTTTCTCAAGATCAATGCAAAGATCTTACCATCTTTTTGTGAATCTAAAATTAAATCTGGGATATATTTAAGATAATAAATAAAAAGATGCGAAAAGTATTAAGATACTATTTTGTTTTGTTGTTTTGTAACCTGCGTGATCTAATCTTTTACAAAAGTCCTTTAGAAAAAAGGTTACAGATCGGTTAACCTCCAATACGCACCAGTCAAAATCCTTGGCTGGAAAGACCTCACGGCACTCTTAACTTCCGCACGACGCAGGTCCTAACGGAACACGGAAAGTTTGCCAAGTTCCTGTTCCGGATTCGTGCGGAGGATTCGCCCGGGTGTCGCCACTGTGCAGAACACCCGGAGGACACGGTGGAGCATACTGTAGAGGTGTGCCCCGCCTGGGCGGAGCATCGCCGTGTCCTCGTGGGGGCAATCGGCGGCAGCGATCTCTCTCGCCGGGCCTTGGTTCAGGCCATGGTCCGGAGTAAGGAGGGATGGCAGGCGGTCGCCTCTTTCTGCGAAGCAGTAATGCTAGCAAAGGAGGAGGCCGACCGCATCAGGCAGAGGCAACGGGGCGCTCGCCCCAGCCGCCGCCGGGATTCCGATCCCGATTTCCGGCGACCGTAGGCGCGGGCTTGCGGACGGCGTGCAGTGGGTAGCACGCTGTCCGATCGTCCGGTAACATACCGGACCGAGCGTCAACCAAGTCGTCAACGGCGCGGTCTGTTCCCGCGCGCCTCAAGGAGCTGTCAGCAAACCGTAGAGGCCCAGCCTGCTAGCTGCAGGCAGGCAGGGTCGAAGCCTGCTGGGGTTAAGGGCCGTTTTCTGAGAGGAAGGCTCAGCCCCGGCATGATAGGCAACGATGGAACGGGGTAGGTTTTTAGTCAGTAAGAGTCTGACACTACTTCCCGCTCCACCCAAGGGCGGGACTTGTCATTGGATGATTTTACCTACCATAAAAAAAAAACCAGTCAAAATCCTGAGTAAGAGGGAAAAATGGATCTGGAACGAAAAAATGCTTTAAATAATTACATAAACATTAATGAATGCTCAGAAAAGCAGTCGGGTTTTTTAGTTTTTCAAATTACCGTTTTTTACTTAATATTTTTTAATTATGATATTAGATTTTAGATACACAGAAATTATTTTAACAAATTATAAGTTACGTCAAATTATACAAATAAATTTCAGATAGTAATAAACATTAATTAAATAAACACTGGGCTCGTGTGGTGGATTACGGCCCATTCCCTCTCTTAGAGAGGAGGCCTGTGTCCCAGCAGTGGGAACATTAAAAGGCTGATGATGATGATGATACAATCATTATTAGTCAATATGAAAGAAGAAGCTTACTGGCTTATCAAATCACAGCCGAAACTATTAAGACTATGATCGTGAAATTTTGCACAACGTTTCCTTTTATGACATAGGCGAGCAATAAAAAAGAATTTTCCAAAATTCACCTCCTAAGGGGATGAAATGAGGGTAACAAGTTTGTATGGAGAAACCTCTTTTCAAACGAGCGAAGCCACTGCCAGAAGCTAGTATAGTTATTAGGTACTGATTTCATGAAATTAAAAAAAAAACCGTCCGTCCGTTCGAATTTTAATTTGACATCATACGTGTAAGTACCTACTGAAGTCTAGATATAAATAATAAGATAGTCACAGTTATTTGATCCTAAGTTCCAACTGTTCTGTCTGATCTACTAACTTATTTAAAACATTATTGTCTGGTCTTAAATATCAGATGTGACAGTTCATAGTGAGTAGCCTAAATTATGCTGTATTCGGAATAATAGAACACCTAAAGGCCCTTGATAGTCTATTGTGGTTTGGTACCCTACTCATTTGAGTGACATACACGCCGAGTGCTATCAAATATTGGAGAGGCAATAGCAGCCTTGTAGCAGGTGTAATTTATCTATAACTAGCGTCCCGCCCCAGCTTCACACAGGTACAATAGCGATATTAAATATATTATGCATGTATTATACATATAAACCTTCCTCTTGAATCACTCTATCTATTAGAAAAACCGCGTCAAAATCTGTCGCATAGTTTTAAAGATCTAAGCATACGTAGGGACAGACAGCGGGAAGCGACTTTGTTTTATACTATGTAGTGATAATTATGTAATTACAAACAAGATATCTATACTATGTAGGGTGTAATTTATTTATTGTTATTATGTGTTTAGAAATACATAAGTATGTTTATCAGCTGTCTAGTACTCATAACACAAGCTCTGCTTAGCTTGGGACTAGACGGTGTTGTGTGATAGTTGTAGAATGATGATGATGCCATCTAGCCGATTTTGGCCACAGCGACCGCAATCTTTGGCTCCTCATGGTTGTTGTGAGCTCAGATGTGCTGCCCTGTCGTGTGCTCTCATGTGACTTGCATATCCAACTTTGGCCGAAAAACTCCGAGCACAAAGCGGACATGTTAGAACACCATTAACAACATTATAAAATATAGTAGCTGGTGGTCTAGCCTTGAGGTCGTCGCGTTTTTGGTCTAATTCCAACCTCCTTTTATTTTCAAAGGCCTGTACGTGCCGCTGTACACAACGTCTCCACTCAGGTGGTGTGGGCATGTCTCTAGGATGCCTGAACAGAGGCTAGCGAAACGTATCTTCTAGTTGTAGAATATAGTAGCAATGGACCCTACTTAGGACTCATAGTACGTCGTGGGTTCGGAGCGAGAGGGAATGGGATGCGGTCGCCTCTTTCTGCGGAGTAGTAATCCTAGCGAAGGGAAGTGTCGTAACCGTGAGGGAAGGGCAATACTCACACCCCAGCACCCCTGGCTTTGAGAGTCGATGGGTTATCCCTGGCCATCGATAAGCCATGGGAAGCACGCTGGTAAGGACTGCCTGAGTTGTCGAGTGTTCCACGTGCGTGTTAAAGAGATGCCTGCAAAACCATAGGGGCCGATGCCCGCTAGAGCCACAGAGAATTTCTGAAAAGGAATATGTGGTTGCAACTCAAAGTATAATTGAAGGATACAGGTGGCTCTTAGTCAGTAATAGTCTAACACACCCTCCCTCCACCCGGTAGGAGAAATCATTGGACCATTTCCCTCCTCAATAAAAAGGTATGGATTCGGTGATGGCAGGTATCATCTGGAAACCTTCATGGTCTAGTCTGTGACTAAAAACTCCAACACGTTATAGTTCCGGGACTAGCACTAGATTTAATTGGCATTGGTAATAGTCTCGGAAATTCATTTGGATCGCGTTAAACCTAGTAATAGTCCTGAAACTATTTTAGATCGCGTTTTGGAATAAGGCGAGTTGTGACATTCATCTTCAAGGGTTCAATGTTTAGTATGGAGAATCCTGCTTTAAGAGAAAGCCATTAGGAGAAGTTAGTCATATGACCGTAGCTAAATGATAAATGATATTTATTTTGTAAGTAGGTTTTTAAAAACACTTTTACACGTCAAAATTTTTTTTTGTCATTTTTATCACTAGATGAGGCCGGTGTTTCCTAGCTGACTACCCTGAGAAGAAACACCGAAACAAACTCAGGGGTCAAAGTCTCTTTTAAAGTCCATACAGTAAATATGTATTGGTCAAATCACATGAGGACCATGCAGATTTGTCTGAAATGGCCTTTTGAAGAAAGAACCATACAGATTTGAGTGGACCTGTCCAGTCAGTGCAAGCATTTGTCAGTATTCGCAAAGCTCAACTCAGGACACTAAGGAGCTCAACGATTTGACGAACAATACCAAGGAAAGGACATTTGGGTAGGCCGCAGAAAATACTCAAATTGCCAGACATATGCTAAAAATTACTGAAAAGAAAAGAGAGAAGAGAAGAGAAAAAATAATAATAATAAAAACTAATCCACATTGTCCTCACGTTCTCAATATTAAAAGAAAAAAAAAATAGTTCACAAAATGTAATACTTAGCAAAATATTTATGTCAAACATTATTTAAAACAATATATATATATATAATATATATACATCTAATTGCTAAAATAGATACCCTCTAAACATTCCTCCTGTCTTGCTTTCCAATACTATTTCATGATCAAAAGCAATCCATAATATTGTTCACAGTTCGCGTTCATATCAATTAGAACAAAGACTTAATCCATCAGACGCTGCAGCACTTGATAGATTAATCCTATAGACGCTGTGCAGCGATGCAGCCGCTGAATGTGCAGCTAAGCGGGCTGGAACGTCTTGTTCAATAAGTTTTATTAAGAAATGCGATGAATAGGTACTATGGCGGTTTGAGAATAGGATTAATTAAAATATTAATTTAGTTTTGGTTCTAAGAAGGAACTTTAACAGTGCGAATGTGGAACTCAACTCACTCTGTCCTTAAAGTTCTATAATGATACCAATTTAAAGTTGAAGTTTCAGGCTTTCTAAGTGCTCGATTACTGAGACGCGGTGCGTTGCGCGGCGCGTCGGGCGGTCCGTCGTACATTGCCATGTTTGTTTGCGCGAGCGATGACGCGGCACGCTGCTGCAATATACGACGAACGCCCAACGCGCCGCGTCTCTGTAAACACGGCCTAACAATGTAACGTTCTTTAAAAATAGTTCAGTATTTTTTGAAGAAAACGTCTGCCATTGAAAAACATTGAGCCGATTTGGTTTCTCGCGAGTGTAGTTGCATATCACGGCTTGGTAGCCTCAATTTTGCGATATGGCATTATATTTTGGGGTAATGCTACTGATCGAGAATTGTTTTTTTTTTTTAATTACCTCGGGTAAACCAGGCATACGTGCCTCGGTCGACCCCTTGCAAAACTAATACACGCACTTAAAATTACTTACATAAAATACTATATATATATAACGTAAGTAAAACTTGCGTTGTATAGAATATATCACCATCACCATATAAACTAACCAAATCGACTCAAATAAGCATCAATTACCTTAATGTGTGTAATTTTTAATGTCACACTGATATAACCTTAGGATCATAAAAAAAAATTGAAGGAGGTGTGGTGACCGCGTACTCGAAGACGCAGTGTTGGTAGGCCTATAAATTGGACTAATAACCTGCCCTCCTAGTCAAGATACAATCGTTTCGTTTAGCGTGAACGCTTGGAGTTGGCCACATCACCAATTTCTTCGTTCTCTGACCACGTGACTGAGCGTTGAGATAACGTCAATACAAAGGAATTGGGGGCGTGGCCAACTCCAAGCGTTCACGCTAAACGAAACGATTGTAACTTGGCTAGGGAGGCTGATGATGGTCGCGGGAATCTGATGACTCCGCGACGCACAGGATCGCTCGTTGTGGCGACTCTGTAGCCTACACAGATATAGATAGACATAGATAACGCAAGCATCACGATCTGTATGAAAACCAAGCGTGCCATTTTTGACTACCTATTATGACGTCACAAGCACTATTTAGTGAAGACGCCGCCGCGTACGGCGTCCCCCTCGCTCCACCCCCACACCAACAGCACAATTAACCATTTTTATATTTTTAACTGCCGCCCGACTAGCGCTGTACTCCGATGCAGACTGAGCGCGAAAGTGACCACTTACGATTTTTGTACGTAAGCTAGGCACGCGAAGTAGTTGCTCTTGCGTTATATAGGTATATCTATATCTGTGGTAGCCTATGTATAGCAGTGGACCTCTTTCGGTTGAAATTATAATAATGACAGAATACCACTAATAAAATCCTCTTTTCCTTCGTTTGAAACCGATATCAAGGAAAAAAATAGTGGGCAAGTGAGAGTCGGACACTAAGGGTTCCGTACAAACTAACGTAAATAGTTCAATTCTCGAATCGAGACTCGAAGATTTTTCTGAATCGTTTTTTTTTGGTTTTTGTTGCGTGACGTGACTATAAATTTTCAGTTTTCAAATTTAAGTATTCCTTATTTGTGCTATAAGGCCTTACTTCATTTGAAATTTCAGGGTTCTAGGTCAACGGGAAGTGTCCTATAAATTTTGATTCCCTTGAGAGTCTCGAAACATACTTTTTTGCGACATAAACGGCCGTAACTTTTTTATTTATTAACGTAAAAGTTTGATTTTTTCACAGCTTTATGGCCTGAGTATATCGTTAAATTTCAACACGATACTTTCACGCGTTTCCGAGATAAAGGGTTTTGACATACAAACAGACAGATGGACGATAAAGTGATCATACAGGGGATCCATTTTTTTTCCTTTTGAGGTACGGAACCCCAAAAAATCATCAAAGTAATAAAAAAATACGAAAATTAGTATTCAAAACGAGTTCGGACACAGATACCTTCATTAAACGTTCATTATATTGACGTCTTCCAGAAGACATCTTATTTTCTCTCTGGCCCGGCTTTAGACGCCATTCCAATTAGTTGGGCTATTTAAACACGGCGCACGTTTTTACGTTTACTAGGCAATATTCTGGTAAACTCGTTTGTTTTTGTGTTTGCCAACATTAAGGGTTTCCTTTTTTTTTAATTTTGTTGTTTATTAATTCTGAGAACAGTAAAAGAAATCGGATCCCTGGAATCAAATGATTGCGCCTACAGACTTTTTAATGGTTTTTTAAAAAGCAGGAGGTTCTCAATTTGACTGTATAATTGACGTTTTAGTTTTGGGGTACCATTAATAAAAAGTAAAAGAAAACATTTTTTTTTTAACAATTGTCTTTCAAAAGTTAAACCAATTTGACAAAATAACTAAACCGGTGTAAAAATGTTAGTTTATCATCTCAAATTACAAGATAATGTTGTATGCTATGTTTTTAAGTTGACTAATAGTAGACATAGTTTGGAAAGCAATAGTAATTTGTGGGAGATCTGGAGTCTATAATCAGCCTGTATTTTAAAATTCCAGCCCTATTACATCATAAATAGAAATTGTCAACCTGCTAAACTGTCGATGACTAATAAGAAAGAAAAGGGAGTTAGTGATAGCAAATGAAATAATAAAATGGGTTGCGTCGACCCCGAGTAAAAAATGGGACAAAGGCAGGAAGATGATGGTGGTGTGTTCATATCTGTATATACTACCTTCTGCCTGCTACTTCGCCCGCGTGAAAATAGAAAATATATAGCCAATGTCACTCAATGATAATGTGGCATTTTACTGGTGAAAAAAATATTAAAATCGATCCGATAGTTTTTGAGTTTATTCATTCATTATAAACAAAAATACAAATCTTTTCTTTTTATAATATTAGTATGGAATAGTTTATGTATCTGTACCTTTACCATGAGTTTTAAGCAATAGTATTCGTCGCTACTCGATATCGACGCCGTAAATATTTTGTATGGCAAATTTTGGTTCTGCAAGTGACCGCTAGAGGCGCTGCAAAATTTGCCATACAAAATATTTACGGCGTCGATATCGAGTAGCGACAAATACTATTGCTTAAAACTCATGGTAGAGGTACAGGATATTAATGATTGATTCTTTACTGTACATAAAACTTAACATTAATACAATGATTTGACGATTCACTAAATCAAATCAATCTTTATTTGTGAACATAGGTATTAAAATAAAGATCTTTACGTCTATGTCCTACCAATGATATCTGTGTACTAATATATTAGTTTTTTAGTAAGTAACACGTCTAAACATGTTCAAAAGCGAGCTTAATTCAACAATGAGTTCTTTAAATTATTTACATAACCGTGCAACCGTCAATCGACATCTAAAGATATTTAAAAAAATGCTAATTTTCGTCAATCTACTTCCAAAGTCGATGAGTGGTTGGACGTTTATAGGAAAAGCTATTCAGTAAATCATTTGCTGACAAAGTTGTCACTTTCAACAACCCTAAAACTCTGCTTACACTGTAAAGCCTTCAAACAACCAACCTAATTACAAGCCTCATATTAAAATCATAAATTAGAAAACCTATTTCTGGTCTCTCGTCCGAACTTCGGCCATAACTTTACTTACTAGCCAAAGTTGGGCGTTCACGTTAAAATGCCGGCCAAAATTAATGATTTACTTTACCATGATTAGTTACAACGATACTGTAGATTAAGAGTGTTATAATTTGATTGATTGCGTTAATCTGTTTGGAGCTACTTTAATAATTTATAAGCTTCAGATACATTAGGGGACAAACTGTCGCCCAAAACGATGTACAATGCTGTCAAATTATTCAACAACATGTCCTGGGGACACTCGGCAAAGTTGCAACGTTATTTCCATGGCACGGGATATCAGTAATGTCTAAGATAAACCTATAAAAGTAGTCGCATAATTATGAGTAAATTTAAAAATCTAATAAATATTGGTACTTGACCGGTTTCGAACTTGCAACCTCAAGCATGAGAGGCGGGTGCCTTAACCACTGGGCTATCACGACACGTCACCATGGCCATCGTACACAAAGTGGTAACATGGATGGTATTTGCATAAATCTTAAAAAGATATGTGTTGTCGATCTGCAAATTAATAAAAACAAAAGGCGTAAGCGATCTCCTTCGATATCAAAATATTTAAAAAAAACTGGGCAAGTGAGAATCGGACTCGTGCACTGGAGGTTCCATACAAACTTTCGTGTATAAATAGTCTGAATCCCGAATGGAGTCTAGAAGATTTTTCCAATTCGCAAAAACAGTAAATTTTTTTGTACACAAGAACAACATTATTTACTTACTGTTTTCAGATTTATTCCTAAATCTGTGCGGTAAGACTTTGTTTTATGCCTTTCAGGATTCTGGGTCAACGTGAAGTACTCTATGAATTTTGATTCCCTTGAGAGTCTCGAAATATACGTTTTTGCGACATAAATGGCCATATTCTTTTTTACATTAACTTATAAGTTTAATTTTTTCCCCGTTTCAAAGGTCTTGAAGCTATGATTTGAGTCTTATAGTAATAATTTCAATTCGATACCTCCAAGCGTTCCCGAGATCGAGGTCTCAACAGACAGCCAGATGATCAACAAAGTGATCCTTTAAGGCCGTGTTTACGGAGACGCGGCGCGTTGGGCGTTTCGTCGTACATTGCAGCAGCGGGCCGCGACATCGCTCGCGCAAACAAAAACATATGGCAATGTACGACGTAACACCCGACGCGCCGCACAACGTGCCGCGTCTCCGAGATCGAGCACTAAGGGTTATTTTTTTCCTTTTGAGGTACGGAACTCTAAAAGTACTAATCATAAACAAAACGCTATTTCCAAACAATATCAAAATATAATCTGTAGCTAGTTAGTGTGTTTAAAAGCGTGGAGGCTCTGCCCAGCCGACTGGAGCTAATTGGCTCACAGGCGCTAAGCTCGGAATGGTGTAGTCTGGCCATGCCTATTTGTGTCAAATGGCACTTTGTTTTAGGGTGTATTAAAATAGCCTTCATGAGGGAAAGGGTACTTAAATGTTCGTCTGTTGTAAAATCTAGACACACAGGGATGTTACGGATGTGTGGTCTATAGTTAGTTGTGCTGGCTCTGGTTGTAATGTTTACGTGAGTTTACATCTTTCTTAAGGCATATTATTATAGTCCCATGAATATCTGGCCAGAGTTAAATGCATACCAACTCGTACTGCTGCCTTCGCCCGCATAGAGCCTTGCTGATCTTTAAAACCATTTTCTTAGCGAAATATTAATTGATTTGCTACATACATATGTAAATCTATGTTATTGTACATTCTGAAGAACCCTTAACCTAATCCATCTATATATATAATAGAGTTTCTGAGTTTTCGCTATTAATCAGTGAGTGATATTTCGCTTTCATACATATATACCTAAAGACCTACAGCGACGGTTTATACTATGTAGTGACGTATATCTCAGAAACTATTGCACCTGCAAACTTAAAATTTGGCAGGTAGATGCCTTATAGAGTGTAGACATCCACTAAGAACGGATTTTACGAAACTCCAAATTTGTCATTGAATGATTTTACCTACCATAAAAAAACTCATAAGGGGGTAAAACGGGGGTTGGATGTTTGTATATAGAAACCGATTTTCACGCAGGCGAAACCGAGGGCATAAGCAAGTAATAAATAAAGCCATTATAAACACGAAACTAGCCATTAACATGGTGATCTACTGGTTACCGTATCGTCTGGCCGGACGTGCCGGTTACATGTCTCCACGCTTGTCGTATCTGCCACAGAACCCCTTGCTGGTGATGGAAGGAACAAGCTATGGGTGGTAGCGGAACCAGTATAATAGAATCCGAAGCCAAATAATCAAAATGGCCTTTCCCCAATGATATTTCATGGGTAATTTCAAGAAAGACGGTGGTACAGTGATCTCGTGTTGCCGTACACAGTAAGGCCCAGGAAAGACCACAGTACAGTCTCCTCAGGGAAAGAGGAGGTTCCGGAGTGGTCTTCTAAAAGGTAACGAAGTTTTTTCTACGTCCTGATTGTGATTACCGTGGTGATTTTAGTGAGTTTCAAATCCACACACTCCCTGGACATCAAACATCAACCTCAGTGTTGAGCCAAGGTTTAAGATTTCAATTTTATAAATCCTTAGCTTGTGGAAAACAGAGCAAAGCGCGGTGAACTTCATCATTGGATTATTATCACTTTTGTTTTTATAATTAACAAAATATATAATAAAAAAATTATATATAATAATAAAAACAAATAAAATATAAATAAATAAAATGTTAATATGTATGTATCAAAATTATAGTTACCTGTCCTGATTTCACCTTTGATCAGTTACTACTAACGCCATCTAGTGAGTAAGCTTGTAACTAAGTTATGACGATATGATTTTTGTGATATACATTCAATAAAGTTAGTGTGTTGCGAATGCCCAACGAGTTTTAACATAAAAAAAAAAATATAATAATAAATATATATATATTATTTTCTTGTTTTTTTTCTTGTTCAAATTTTCTGGCTCTTCTAAATCAAACATACATTTAATCAAGTTACGTCACAACAAATATATAAAGTTACGAGTCCTATGTGTACACGAGCAAGTTCATCTCACAAAGGTGTTCAGCTCGTCGACTGTAACAAGAATTGTATCTAATTACGTTCAAAGTTTCTAATATTAAGTAATTCGTACACACACGAATCGAAGTTAGAACGAAGTGTTGTAAACTTATTGAAGTTACATTAAGTTCTGTTATTTACCTACACCTATTATGTAACGCCTTGATATATTTTTCTTTTCATAAAACATAGTTTTTATTGTTCCGTACCATAAAAGGAATATACGGAACCCTTACATGATTACTCTGTTGTCCGTCCGTGTGTCTGTCTGTCAAGATCCTATATCTCGGGGACGCGTGGAGGTATCGAGTTGAAATTAAAACCATACACTCAGGTCAATATTTCCTAAAAGCAGTAAAAATAACTTCTAAGGTAACGGAAAAAAGATACGACCGTTTATGTCGCAAAAAAACGTACATTTCGACACTCTCAAGGGAATCAAAATACATAAGGTACTTCCCGTTGACCTAGAATCCTGAAATCTGGCATGAAGCAAGATGTTATATCACAAGTACAGGAATAACCCTGAAAACTGTAAATTTGTGCTTACGTCACAAAAAAAGCTTTTTTGCAATTCGGCAAAATCTTTGTAAGTAATAGTAGGCAAGTTCGCACGGAACCCTTAGTACGCCAGTCCGACTCGCGCTTGCCCGGTTTTAGCTGATGAGAACAGTGGTGGCCCAGTAGTAACAGCTCCGACTTACAAGTTGTAAGTCAAGGGTTCAAACCCGGTCTGGCGCTTTAATTTGTGTAATTTATTTCATCACCACTGCTCTCAAAACGGTGTAGAAAAAAATCGTGAGTAAAATGGCATTTCTTAAAAGCAAAAATTAAAAAATATGGGGCTGTAGATTAATATCGAATACTAATTATCTCTACAGCTTATTTTGAGTTGTTTACCCAGAAAACTGATTTCCAAACGTAAACCAACAAATATTGTTCCCCACAGTAAATTTACCAAAACCAATCAAAACATGCATATGGTAACTAAATATTATACATTTCATGTTTGTTAGTCGACAGGCGAAAGTTTTCAATTTATCGGGTGCATTCACTAATTGAAATCTGTTTCGGAACAGTATTTATATTCAATAAAGTGTTTTCGGACACAGGGAGTAAATATTTTATCTCTAATTACCTTTATTTTTTTTATTGATATAAACCAGTGCTTGACTGCAATCCCACCTGATGGTAAGCAGTAATTTGTATAACGGTTGTATTTAATTGTTAGGTAAGTAATAGTATTTAAGTACTTTTAATTGTTTATTGTGTACTTCTATCTTTTGTGAAGTCTGTCTTTCGCCCAGAAGTTTTGAGTATAGCATAAAAAAATCTATTGTTTTATCAGCATTTAATATCGCAGTATATTATAATGACATACATAGAAGCCTTTTGGCCTCGAAAAGTTTTTTTTTTCGTTTGTATTTTTAGTTTTAATATGTCCTTTGAGGCACATAAACAAAGGGTGTTTCAGTGCTTCTTCATCTTCACAATATGATGTTGATCATTTATATATAATGATGAAAGCTGAGCTAGTGTAAGTATAATGTATGCAACGGCGGTCCCTCACACACGGCGACTTTATAGCGATGCGCGACATCATCGCTACTAACGTGTGTTAGTCGCATTTGCAACGCGTTATAGAAAAGATGGCAACGCGATGCAGCATCGCGATTTTATCGATGCAAACGCGCTACAGCATCGCTACTTAAGTCGCCGTGCGCGAGGGGCCGTTGTTCCGTCATACAAGCGATCAAATAAAACAACAGGGTTTTTTTTTTGGTGGTGGGTAAAATCATTCAATGACAAATCCCACCTTTGGGCGAAGTGGAAAGTAGTGTCAGACTCTTACTGACTAAAAACCTACCCCGTTCCTTCGTTGCCTATAGTGCCGGGGCCCGGTATTCCTTTCGGAAGCTAACCCATGACCCCAGCAGGCTTTGACCCTGCCTGCCTGCAGCTAGCAGGCTGGGCCTCTACGGTTTGCTGATAGCTCCTTGAGGCGCGCGGGAACAGTACGCGCCGTCGAGGACTTGGGCTCGGTCCGGTCGGTTTCCGGACGTTCGGACAGCGTGCTACCCATTGCACGCCGTCCGCAAGCCCGCGCAAACAATAGGGGGTAGGTCTCAGATCTACTTAATATACATTAAAACATCTGTTCAATAACAGTTCGAGTTCCAAACACTGTAACATTAGATTTTATGATCACAAAAATGTTGACAGAACATCCTCTCCTGCCTTCAATTTAGACCACACTCTCTCTGCCTAAGAAGTAAGGCGACGCCCTGACCTTGCGTGCTCACTTCCGGAGCCCGGTAATATAATGTCCGCCCCACGTCGCCGCCTGCCCTACACACGTACTCTGGCGGCTAACCCGCAAAACTTGAGTTTGCAGATAGTTAGGTATGTTGGAAATTTGTCAGGGAGTTTGTTCTTTCAGTTAAGATTTGGAAGGAGATGTAAAAGGAATGTTAAAATAGGTACTAGCGTGTGGCATCGTGCAGAACCTTCTTCTCTTCGGAAGGAGTTTCAGAATTAGTCATCATCATCATCACATTCGCCACAACGACCGGTTCTGTGCATCCATCCCCCTCACAAGATCATCGGCCTACCTTGCTAGAGACCTTCCAATGTTGCATTTTCCGGGACGCGATCACCACTCCAAAACCCACCAACTGTCACAGAACAGCGGGCCTAAAAAGGTCACATAAGCAATTCATCTAGAGCAAATCATATTCCGAATTCCTAGCAGATCATAAGCAATTCTTCTAATGTTCGTAAAATGGTTGCACAAATTAGTCGAATCATACTCAATTCACTGCATACCAGAATCATATTCCTTGTAAATATTGCCGTATAAAAAAAATATGATTCATATTATGATTTTACAAAAGTGGCCTTTTTAGACCTGCTGATGGTGGGTGGCACATTGCCCTTCCCATCGACACTTAAGTTTTGGCTATTCTTTGGGCTATGTCGATAACCTTAGTTTTCCTGTGGATATCTTCATTTCTGATCCGATCATGCTAGAAAACCTAGAAGGAGTGGGTATCACATTCTCATCATCTCTCTACCAACTTGCCTGAGGTCGCCTTACAGTCTTGGGAAGCGGCTAAATACCCGTGTCTTACATATAGCAACTACCTATCAGACCCACTGGTCAATACGATACTACATTCTAATGCTAATAAATTAATTTCACGTTAAACGCTCTCATTAATCGTTGGGCTATGAAAAACTGAGAAAGAAACATCCATCGTCGACCACATCTTATATATCAGGATTTTTATTTATACATATAACGTGTCAACAGCTAATTTTATCGTCTTCTAACATTTTTAAGGGTTCCTTACTTCAAAAAAAAAAAGCAGAACCCTTATAGGATCACTTTGTTGTCCGTCTGTCTGTCTGTCTGTCTGTCAAGTCGCTTTATCTCAGGAATTCGTGGAGCTGTCGAGTTGAAATTAAAACCATATACTCATGTCTGCAGTCCCGTGAAGCTGTGAAAAAATCAAACTTCTAAATTAAACGAAATAAAAGAAACGGCCGTGTATGTCGCAAAAAACATACATATTATTATGTATTTCGACACTCTCAAGGAAATCAAAATTCATAGGGTACTTCCCGTTGACTTAGAATCCTGAAGTTTGGCATGAAGCAAGGTCTTATAGCATAAATTTAGAAAAAATCTGAATACTGTTAGTTGCGTTACGAAAAAAAAGTTTTTTGGCGATACGGAAAATTTGTAACTCAATTCAGAAATGGAACTGTTTTCACAGATAAGTTTGTACTGAACCCTCGGTGCGCGAGTCCGACTCGCACTTGCCCGTTTTTTTTTAATTTATAATCTCTAACTTGAATAACTTAAGTCTAATTGTAATGTCAAAGTCTCTGTAGTATAATGGCTAATAAATATAATATACAATAAAAAAAACCTTAACAACCAACAAATCTACTACCCCTCTTTTTAAAGTTCTTATAATCCATCCTAAGGTTGTCTGGTAGAAATCGCTGTCAGCGATAAGACCGCCTTTGTACCCATAGATTTAAGTTCCTGTAAATTGTTACTATATACTTTGGTGTACAATAAAGTTTATTGTATTGTATTGTATTGTAAATCACACAATTTGCCTGCGACGTGCAATTAAACACATGCAATCCATTACCGAGTGTTGCAACAGTTTGACCCCATAATACATTGCCGGTTTAAACCGTGGCGGCAGATGGCAAGCTCGTACTTTGCCGTAAATAAGCTATGAACGGTGATTTGTGGGGGTAGATCACGCTATGTCGAACACGCGAATTTATTCTAACATCAGTGATGTGAGAATATTTTAGATATAAAAAGCGACCGTCTTTTATTGTATCTTTATCTTTGTTATGAGGGTACTGTGGCTACACAAAAACAACCGCATGGTTTAATCGAGGTTAAGCAACGCTGGCTGAGGTCGATTCGATGATGGGTGATCAAGATTATTTCGTGTCTCGTAAAGCAGGTCCCAGCTGATACTATAACTAATGTTAAAACTTGCCACATAAAAGGTTAACTGAAAAGGAAACCAACCAGAAATCACCTAGGGGTCTTTAAGTCAAGAGTGAATAGGTTACTTCTAGGCAAGCGTGCTCCATCGTCGACTACATCATCGCTTACCATCAGGTGAGTTTTATTTATGGTAGGTAAAATCATTCAATGACATCCCCCGCCCTTGGGCGGAGCGGGAGATAGTGTCAGAATCTTACTGATTAAAAACCTACCCCGTTCCTTCATTTCCTTGATTCCAGGGCCCTGGTATTCATTTTCATACCTCCCCAGAAGGTAAGATAGTGGTCAAACGCGAGCCTATCAATAATAAAAAAATCTCACGGTCCTAAAACGCATAGGGCAACTTAGAGACACATGCGTGATTTTATTCAGTGAAAGTCTGACATACTCTCTGGCTCCACCCTGGAGTGGAAGAAGTCATTAGAAGATTACCCTCCTCAAAAAAAAATACTATTACTAGCCAAACCACTGGTGAGCGCAGTGATGGTCCAGTGACAACGGCCCCGACTTACTAGTTGTAAAAAAAAAAAAAAAAACTAGTTGTACGTTGAGGGTTCAAACCCAGGCAAGCGCTTAACTTCTTGTAATATATTGCAACACCACCACCCTAAAAGTAGTGAAGGAAAGCATCGTGAGGAAACCAGCATGTCCTAGAACCAAATAATCGAAAACATTATGTCACATTCATCAACTTGTACTGGGCTTGCGAGGTAGATTACAGCCCATTCCTTCTCCTGGAAAGATAATTTTAGTCCCAGCAGACATCATCTCCCTAGCCTTTCACCAACTAGCTTGGTTTTTTTTTTTTTTTTTTTTAACGTAGGTAAAATCATCCAATGACAAATCCCGCCCTTGGGTGGGGCGGGAAATAGTGTCAGACTTTTACTGACTAAAAACCTACCTTTCCATTCCTTGCCTTTATCCTGGGGCCTTTGGTGACAGTCTCACATAACCTTTGGCCCCAGTAGGCTTCGGCCCTGCTGGACCCCTACAGTTTGCTGACAACTCCTTGAGGCGCGCGGGAACGGTGCGCGCCGTAGACGACCTGAGCTCGGACCGGTCTGTTACCGGACGGATGGACAGCGAGCTACCCATTGCCCACCGTCCGCGAGCCCGCGCCTACGGTGGCCGGAAATTGGGATCGGAAACCCGGCGGCGGCGGCGGCGTGTGCGCCTTTGCCTAATGCGGTCGGCCTCCTCCTTTACTAGCATTACTGCTTCGCAGAAGGAGGCGACCGCCTGCCACTCCTCCTCGCTCCGGAGCATGGCTTGAACCAAGCCCCGGCGCGAGAGATCGCCGCCGATCGCCCCCACGAGGACACGGCGATGCTCTTCCCAAGCGGGGCACACCTCGACTGTGTGCTCCACCGTGTCCACCGGGCGGTCCGCACAGTGGCGACACCCGGGCGTCGTCTCCGCACGAATCTTGTACAGGTACGGACCGAACTTGCCGTGTTCGGTCAGCACCTGCGCCAAACGGAAGGTGACGACGCCGTGGGGCCTTTCCAGCCACACCAACTAGCTTGGTAGCGACTGCCTGTCAGACCATCACAAACCTGAAAGAAGAAGAAAGAATGAAAAAAAATCTTTTTATTAGATTAAAATAAAATAATAACATTACACAAAATATGCGCCACGTCCACGCAAAACGGCCTACCGCTCAGCATAATGCTTTAGCCATACACATAGTGTAAAGAGTCCACGGCGCTGGTTTTCAGCATGGGCCGATGGTGGTGTCGACACATAGATGTCGGAACGGTATTGTGTGGCAATAGATTTAAGTAAAATAGTACAAAAGTTGTTACTGGGCAACACGTTATTACCGAGTCCCAGCAGTGGGAACCTTCTAAGGGTAATAATTATTCAGTTACTATTGAAGGCTGTTTTAGTAGTAAAGTACAATAACATCAGTTATATATTTTCATTGCATATAAATTAGGTGCACTAAAATGTTTCCTTGTTAGAACGTATAGGTCTATAAACTGCAAGATATAAATCGCTCTTTGATTTTTTGGCCTCTTGCCAAAACCATCTATTCAGGGGCGATTAGGCCAAGTCTTTAATTTAAGATTATAATAGCAATATTTAGATTCTACTTTAATATTGTCTAAAGAAAGAAAGAAAAATATTTATAATTATTTTTTTAATTTACTTTTTATTATTTTTATGTTTTTGACTTGGGCTCGATCAGGAAGGCGAGCTACCCATTACACGTCATCTGCACGCCGCCTACCATGACTGGTAGCCAGGGACGGGGTCGCGGCGGTTGGTGCGTGAGGATGTCCGTTCGCAGAAAGAGACGACCGCCTGCCATTCCTGCTCACTCCGGACCATGGCCTGTACCAAGGCCCGGCCGAGAGATCGCCGCCGCCGATCGCCCCCGCGAGGACACGGCGATGCTCTTCCTAAGTGGGGCACACCTCAACCGTCTGCTCCACCGTATCCTCCGGGCAATTTATCTTTGAGGTACACGTGGAATACTGCCAACGGTGAAGCACGCTTGCCTAGAAGTAGCCTCTCACTTTTAATCTCAGATTATCCTACAGAAAAACAAAATAAAGAGTGAATCCTTCCTGTTAGTTAAGACATGCCAGAAAACGACTTAAGAGAGCTAAACGATATTAAAGTCGGAAAAGGTCACAAGGTATTTGCGTCCCAGAAAATTAAATACAAAAAATATGTGGGTGTCGCTAGTTAGTAGTAAACCGGGAAGTAAGAAATAAATTCCTAATGAAAATTGTTACTAACTCCTACTCAGTATAAAAGAGTGCTGAGGAGTTTCATTTTGTTTCTCCTTCATTGAAAATAAGTTGGAACACTGCAGTTATGTAACTTGCATTCTTTAATGCCTTTTAGTTTTATTATTTTCCAAGAACTTTCTTATCCGATTTCTTACTGAAAAGTAAAAGATAAGATAAGATATTTTATTTGCTGAAACATGTGTACATATACAATAATAAACAAAACTTGCATGTAGGATGACAAAAAAAAAACGGTCCTGACATGTTTGCCACATTCTATGGCTTGCAAATATTATGTAAATGTTAAAAAAAAAAAAATTCAAATTAACATCATAGTAGTTACAAAAATAAATCAAAAGCAAAGACATCAATTTCATACATGTGAGCATAGTGCGTGTAAATAAAACCTAAATTGCGTAACATGAGTATTATATTACACCTACATTTAGTCTCTGCCTAGCCCTTCAGGAATTCAAGGCGTTACTTATATATTTTTCTACCTCGTTCCCACATTCATACCGCTTTTCATTTGTTTCTAATTCATCTGTATTCCGACGAATGGTTCGCGTGTGATACAGAGAACTAATTAACAACATACATTCATTTGATTCCGTTCATTCTTTGTTCATTCGTTCGTTCAATGTGTGTGTGTGCTTTGTGTTTGTGAGTTAGCTGTGTACACATTTGCTGTAAGGTTGTGCACTTTGGGGTCGAGTTGTGTTTCTTTGAGCTTGAATTGAGCGTGACTAATATAACTATATAGACTTCTTTCTACAAGTGTATGTTAACAGGGTTTCAAAGTTATGGAAGCTTGCTCTGGCATATGGAATAAACTTGAAATTTGTTTAACAAATTTCTGTCATTGGCTTGCTCGAGTAAAGGCTCTGATCGACGGGCGAGTTACACAGGCTCATCGGTAAAGCTCGTCGGTGTATTACTGCAATAGGAACGATGAGCCTGGCTCGCGGCTCCTCGTCTTTGCTTCATTTTCTACTCGGCTCATCGTTCAAAATATGTTTTTGAGGAGCCCCGGTTTGAGGAGTTTCCATTATCCCGGTTTGGTCCCGGTTTTTTTGAGGAGTTTCGGTTTGGTAGCCCAGCCAAATCGGATTCGACGATTGACCTCTTTCTCAAAGTTAGACCTACCTAACTGGATTGCCTAGCCCCTCGCCCTCTAGGGGGTATGATTATTACGTAATTGCTCGCTTTTTAGAAAATTAAATTAAAAAAATTCCGGTTTTGGCCAAGAAAAATAAAAAAAATTGCCGAATGAATTTCGAACACCCGTGTGTACAGTACGACAATTATAGTTTTTCAAGTTCATTCAAGTTGTACAAACGTATGTACAATCGGCCTTCGAGGGGTTAGTCTGACTCCAGGTACATAGGTATAATATTGATGCTGCATCTGTTTATACAGATTTATAGGAAGGATAGATGGATGGATTGGAAGTCGATACCATTGCTATTATAAGCGGTTGCCTCCTCCTGCGAAGCACTAATGCTAGCAAAAGAGGTGGCCACACGCGGGAGGCAACGGCGCTCACGCCGCAGCCGGGATCCCGATTCCGATTTACGGATTTCCGATTTGCGCATAGTGTTCCAGGCGCGCCGCAAGGACATGCCAGCAAACCATGGGGTTCCAGCAGGGTCGAAGCCTACTGGGGCCATGGGTTAAGTGAAAATGAACTCCCGGGGCTTTGGAACGTAAGGCAATGAAGGAACAAACTAGTGAGTCTTAGTCAGTAACAATCTGATACGCCCTCGCGCTCCGTCAGAGGGCGGGAGATGTCATTGAATGATTCCCCACCTAAAAACAAACGCAATTAGAAAAAAAAATTTAATCCATTCTTTCTTAAAAGTAGTCAGTAATTTGGTACAAGACACTTAAAAGAAAAAGTAGATACTAAAGATTATGATCTTCCTACTGACTATTTAGTCCAAGTATAGGTATTTTATTACAAGGACGCAGACAAAAAAATAAGACATTGTAATTATGTCTTGAGACGTTAATTTCTCTACTCTAGTCACAGACACTTTATTGCATAATAAAACTTTGTCAGCATCAAATTATCTTTGTTTTGATGATAAACAAACAGGTACCGTAATTTTTGACTTTACGTCAATAATTTTGAATAATAAAAAACCGGACAAGTTCGAGTGAGACTCGCGCACTGAGGGTTCCGTATCAGCTTATCTAAGAAAACAGTAAAATTCCCGAATTGAGTTACGAAGATTTTTCTGAATCGTAATATTTTTGTTTGTTTGCGACGTGACTACAAATTTTCAGTTTTCAGATTTATTCCTTTATTTGTGCTATGAGACCTTGCTTCATGCCAAATTTCAAGATTCTAGGTCAACGGGCAGTACCCTATGAATTTTGATTCCCTTGAGAGTGTCGAAATATACTTTTTTTTTGTGATATAAACTGTAATATCTTTTTTTTCCCGGTAACTAAGATTTTATCACAATTTCAAGGGACCGCAGACCTGAGTATATAGTTAAATTTCAACTCGATACCTCCACGCGTTTCCAAGATTAAGGGTGTTGACAGACAGACTGATGAACAACAAAGTGATCCTTTACAAACAACAAAGGGTTCCGTTTTTCCTTTTGAAGTACAGAACCCTAAAAACAGATACTGGTTATGTCGAGTAAACATCAGATTATAAACGCATGTGCATGTTTTCATAACGCTGCTCTCAAAATGGTGAAAAAACCGAAATGTCCTAGAACCAAAAATTCGAAGACATGTGGCATCCGCCAACTGAGCCCGCGTGGTGGATTACGGCCTATTCTCTCTCCTAGAGAGAAAACCTGAGTCCTAGCAGTAGGAACATTATAAGACTGATGCTATGCTATGCTATGTTTTCATATGCATTTGCCTATTTAAACATCGGGAGGAAACCGAAATGTCCTAAAACCAAAAATTTGACATGACATGTGACATCCGCCTACCCGGCCGGCACTAGGCTCACGTGGTGAATTACAGTCCATTCCCTCTACTAGAGAAAAGATCTGAGAAGTCCCAGCAGTGGGAATATTATAAGGCTGATGCTATGCTATGCTATGTTTTTATATGCTTGTAATGTGTGTAAAAGACGAGAACACATACTTCCCGTATGTGATGTAATTTTAGGGCACCCCGACACGGACAGGTTGGGTTAGGTTAGAATTATTTTTTTATCAACACCTGAAAATAAAAGCCTTACTTTAAATCGTATTCATGTACATTGCCTGCATTGGTATTTTATATGTAGTATACTGGATTATATAGATTGCCGGTAACATCTACATTACACAGCGATTCCACGTGATCGCAGTCGCGACGCGAAAGGAACAAACAATTGACACTCTATTGCCGTGGCCTAGGAGACTATACGCACGTGGGTGCGGAATGGCATTGAACGAAGCGAAGCGGCGGTATCAATGTTGTTTTTTATTTTCGTGGGAACTCTTGCGATATCCGAATCACTAGATATTGGATTGTAATGAAACATACAACCCAATTTCTAATGGTACCTACTCTAATAAACAGGATTTTATCTCACACTAATTGCTATATCTTGTATTCCCTAGAGGTTGAAATTGCGTGTACGGTCGCGACATAAGTTTGCAGACGGTATACATACTTTATTCGTGTGTATGTCTTGTTGGGAGACTCATTCGGACTATTATAGACGTAACATGGCGCTTACTCCCCGACAAGTTAGACATTGGCATACCAATAAAAAACAGTTAGTTAAACCCAAGGGGCTCGACACCTAGAGTTTAGTTAACTAAATGTAGTTTTTAATCGTTACTGCATATAGTTACCTACTTTATTTTTACCCCAGAACCAGAGGTTCTGTAGAAACCACTGTTCTGCACCATAATCATTATCATCTTCCTGCAACATTCAGATCAACACAGTATGACAGGTCTTATTACGGACTTGTTTTTTTTTTTTGGTGGTTAAAAATCACTCAATGACAACTCCCGCCCTTGAGCGGAGCGGGAGATAGTGTCAGATTTTGACTGATTAAAAAACCCCACCCCGTTTCTTCATTGCCTTTGTACCAGGGCCCTGGTGTACACTTTCATATTTACCGAAGGTTCCAGAACAAGCTTCGACCCTGCTGGGCCCCTTCAGTTTGCTGACAACTCCTCGAGGCGCGCGGGAACTTTTAGAGATTCTAGGTCATAAAACTACTTGAAACAATTTTAGTACAAAAAGCATAACAATAAGTTGAACGACCTCCACCAGACAGCATAACATTATGACTTGGCAATAACATTCTTCATCCGGGGTGGAACATTCAACCCCAATATGTAACTACGCGTAAGTGGGTTGGAAAACAAGAATAAATGCCCTACAAGGCTGTTTCGGAAAGAGAGGTAGGCATTGGCCTATGTCCTGAAAAAACAAATTATTTTTCGTGTTTTTTTTACATAAGTAGTATGTATAAGGCATAATTTTATGATTTGGCAAGCTTGCCAATATATTTTGATGCGTACATTATACAATCTAACATTAATAGCCTTTAGGCACACAGAGCGAGCGCGCCTCGCGAGGCATTTGCCGCGCGGAGAAACTATCCTTGGCAGCCAGAATCATCGCGAGGTTGCTGCGCGCGTCAAGCCCGAGCCATTATGTTCGTTCCTTTAGATGAGAATTTAGACATCATGGCAGCACACGTGCGTGTTGCGATGGCAGCGGTTGCTTTTATCCTTATAAATAGGATTATAAGAAAGAGAAGACAACAAAAACTTAAACAAAGCCGATACTGGATGGCTCGGGTGCTCGTTTGCTCGCCCAATGCCTCGCGAGGCTGTTCGCTGTGTGGACAGGCAGGCCTATTGGATTTTCAAATGACACCTCATTCGCTCGGTTCAGTTAGCGCAGTGGTTGAGCGATTGACTGTTGGGCTGCGTGTTCCGGATTCGTTTCTCACATGGGACAATTTTATTATTTGTGTGGCCTACAGATATGTAAGTGTTCTACATGTTTGTGAACGCCTCACGATACAGGAGTTAATCCTAGTATAGGGTAATGTTTTTTTAAAGAATAAAGATAGGAAAGAAGTTGTAGTTGAAAACCAGTGTCAGGTACTAGTGTCTGACAAATATACTAAACACACACTTTCTTTGATGTTTTTAGAATAGTTTATTTGAATGTTCAGCAAAGTGCTGGCACCAACTAGAATGGCTTGAGCATCTTTAACCAATTTACCTAAGATGGTAGAGAGATAACATAGAAGGTACATAAAAAAAATACAGGATTTCTGAAAAATAATTCACATGGGAAAATTATTTTTTTAAATTATAATTATATTAATTAATCAAAGAAAAGAAAGAAAGAAAAAGAAAGAAAAATATTTTATTTGACACAATATAGACACACACTATGCAGAAACAACATGTAGACACTTAAGATAAAAAAAGGATAAAACTAACATCGTGTGTCTCATGGTTGCGCCAAATAGGTCCAGTTCAGCAAAAATGCCAGACAACTACGTGGTAGTTGCCTGACGCTATATGTGAATGTGCATACATAAATTTCATTCATGCATTCACTAATTATATTATTTATGTATCTACAAAATTTAATTATTTCTAAGACACCCAGTATTATTAAGCAAGACATAGGTACGAAAGTATGTCATATGTTTAAATAGATAAAATAAACATACATCATAATGAAAAACAAGATTTTTGAGACTTTGTATTTATGTAGAAAATAATTTCGATGCACGCTGACCGGTGGCCGTTCTGATATCAAGAGAAAGTGCATTTCTACAAAAGGATTAACTATATTCATAAGAAAGGAAAAATTAACAAAATCAGAAATGACTATGAGAGAGATACATATTAATTTCTTTATTCTTTTTTTTTTCATTATTATTCATAGGCTCGCGGTTAACCACTATCTCTCTCACCTGATGGTAAGCGATGACGTGGCCGACGATGGAGCACGCTTGCCTAGAAGTAACCTATTTACTTACTTTATTGTATATACAATTTTAACAAACAATAAAAATAAGATAGTTGTTGTGGGTGAGCTTAACCAATAATTGAGTTTTCTTACACCTTTTCTTATTTGATGAATTAACTGGCTTTATTTCATCTTTTTTTTAAATATCCCAATGATCGTTTCACCACTTCAATCCAGATCTGATTGCACTAGTCAAAAATCATTTTCAACTCAAATCTACAAATGCTTGATTGGAACCCAGAAAATAATTCAATTTCCTTTGGAAGTTTCCGGATACCATTTGATTGAATTCGTGAATTACGGCAGAATCTATTTCAATTTGTAATGAATCTCGACAATGCTTATTCAAAGATAGTGTTAACTTTTAGAAATAGTGGATAACACACTTATCTATGGTGTTATAGGGTAACTGGTAATTTGTGAACGATACGTAAAACACCACGCAGGCCCAGTGCGGGTTGGTGGATGTCACATGTCTTCGAATTTTTTGTTCTAGGACATGCCGGTTTCCTCACGATGTTTTCCTTCACCGTTTTGAGAGCAATTACTCAATTATTGTCACAAAATCATTAATCAAAGAAGTTGAAATTAATAAACATGATAGAACTTACTCGGAGATGTTGCTGATTTCTTCGATAACGTTACGGAGCCGTGGGCTGCAGTGACAAAGCACGTGTTTCAAACGACGTTTTTAAATATACTTATGACTCGAGGTGGTCGACGTGCCCAGCCTGATATGATAAAATTTCAATAAAATAGTGGCGGGGGCGAGCACGCGAACTTTTATGCACTAGTGCGGAAAACAATCCATTACGTGCCTAAAAGCGGTGGGATAAGAGCGGTTTTTCGAGTAAGTGTATTGAAAAATACATTTGAAAAATACAATCATAGTGTATGTAACTAATTAGGTATAAAAATCGCTAACAATAGGTGGAATTCTTTCATTTCACCTCAAGTTGGCAATCTTCGGGAAATTAATTTTCAGAGGCGAACATGCCCGGAATGCTACGATTACAGTGAGTTATTAATCACGACAGTGGACAATGGAATAGGACGGAGGAAGAGAAAAATGGAAGGAGGTTATATAAATGTTTGTGAAGATCAAAGAACGTGAAGATATTACATTTTCAAACTACTTTCTAAGAAACTGTAAAAAGTAAAAAGCCTTTGGTGATTACTACGTAAAAATAAAATAAAATAAAAATAAAAATGCCCTTTATTCCACTACTTACAGTTTGTAACTAAAATAAGTATGAAAACCATAACAAAAGGTATACATCTTCTGCTTTACTATCCATCTGATTACATAACCCTCGTTACCTCAGTTGTTTTTGTAGTACAAAAAACAACTGAGATTACTACGTATTTTGTATTAAAGATAGGTTTCCAGTTCCGGTCTAGGGTGGAGTGAGCCAGCGTGTCAGACTTTTACTGACTAAAACCCACCTATGTACTACCTATTTACCTTTTCAGAAAGTCCTCGTGACTCTAGCCCTTTGAGGAGCGAGCAAATATTGGGATGACAAAATAAAAAGAAAACTGGTCAAAATTTGTATTTTTTTTAACTTCTATAAACAAAATTAAAAAAAAGAAAGACAGAAAAATATTTTATTTGACACAATATAGACACACAATGCAGAAACAACATGTAGACACTTAAGATAAAAGCAAAAAACATTTCACTGAGTTTTCAGGTTGTAGCTTTTTAGATACAAAAACACAATTATACAAAATGTAATTACGAACTTCGTATCTAAAAATATACAGTAAGATTCTAGGGTTTATTAAGTACCGGGTAAACCCCGTGGTTTTACCCACTTTTTCAATTATTGCCGACCGGAAAGTCGGTGTCTGTTATTGGGCTTTACAATACTATTATCGGAGCAGATTCATGTATTTACGGAAAAACTTCTGGTGTTGAACTTCAATATCATAAGTCTTTTGGTTTTGAGGTGGAAGTTCATCTAATGACTTATCCTGCTCCAGGGTGGAGCAAAAGGGTGTATCAGACTTGTGTACTACGACCACGGGTTTCCTTTTCAGGAATTCCCCATGGCCTTAACAGGCATCGGCCTTGCCGGTCTCCTACGGTTTTGCTGACATCTCTTTGAGGCGATGCAAAGCAAACGTGGGAAATCTTCACGCACCGTTCACGATTTTTGGCTTTACGCTTGAACTTTGGTTTATTTTCTATAATAAACGTCTAGTAGTATTTATTTTTTGGACACAAACTTATATATTACTTATCTCTGGGAAAGTCGCTAAGTATCTATTTAGATAAAACACAAACAACATTTAGAAACAACAGATTTTTGTAATAAATAATGTTTACTTGTCGTAATTAGATGCCTTTCAAATCACATTATACTAATACATTTAGTCTATTCACTTTTACGACTAAATTGAACCAAATTTCAAGTAAGCGTCCATCATTGTTCAGATTCGGTGCAAATCACCTAAGTTCTCGCTGTTTTAGAAAGAAAAAGATCGTATGCATGTTGTGATGTATTGTGTTCTCGTTTTGTTGTTTGTCAATAACTCTAACGGCAAAAGGCATAAGTTCACGTGACTTTTGAATTTAGAGTAATGCGCGTTTAAATGGTTTATGCATAATTAGATACAAAAATACTTAAAGGGCTAGAGCGGCCATCGCCTCTGCTGGGTGCTTACGGTTTTGCTGCCATTTCTTTGAGACTCGTTGTCGACGACAACGGTGTGTAGAACTTACCTTCGCAATTTAAGTAAATGTACGACAGAAGTGCAAGTCGTTGAGTTCTTTAGTAGTTCTGAGTTGAGCTTTGCGAATACCGGCAAATGCTTGCACGGACTGGACAGGTCCACTCAAATCTGTATGGTTCTTTCTTCAAAAGACTGTGACCTCAGAGATTGTTTCGGTGTTTCTACTAAGGGTAGTCAGCGAGAAACACTGGGTTTATCTAGTTTAAACTGACAAAAATATGGATGTGTAAAAGTGTTTTTTAAAACCTATTTGCAAAATATCTAATTATCATTTATCAAGATTTGCAGGCGGGCAAGGAAGCGCCGCATAAAAGGTGGATGAACGGATTGTGTTTAAACACCACCCGTTTTTGAGGTTTATGACACTCCACACAACCAATCTATTCTCCACTTATGGATCATACATGAACCTTGAATAATATTAATATTTCTGAAACATTTCCTTTAAACCAATAAACGCTGTTCCAAACGAGCTACCCTTCTGGCACACGAGAAATATTTTATCAATATAGGCGAAAGGTCTGCGATAATGTTCAATTTGTTATATGCCTAATAATTTTGCTGTCTACGTAAAGTCTTGTTTAGACCGGAATAGCGGACGTTTATTACTTCTATTGTACTAGTAGGTATGGAGTTAGAGAGACAAGATAGTAATGGTAGTTAGAAGATTTTGTTTGTTGGAAAAATTGTTGTAAAAAAAATGGTCCTGACTAATTTATTTATTTAGTTCTTTATTGCACACCTTAACTTTCTATAGGACAAACATTTATGAAAAAATAAGTGTACAATAGGCGGTTTTATTGCACTGGGCAATTTCTACCAGACAGACGAATGACAGACTAATGTTTCTTCATGATCTTTTTTGATTTGAAGACAAAATAAGAAATGATATTAAAACTTTAATTAGAACTTCTCGTAGTAAATTACTTCTAACACTTCATGATTATCATTATTATTTCAGCTGAAAGACATCCACTGTTGGACCTATGTCCAACAGTGGAGGCCTATGCCTCCCCCAAGTGTAATAATAAGCCTACCAACCAATGTGCGCAACAGATAATAAATAATAGTGCACAAGCGAGTGCACAAACACAAATCACTGTTTCTTTCCTTTCATAGACGAATAGGACATCAATCCGATGACGACCAGGGTAATTTCAGGCGCAAAACCCACAGCTTTATGTAGTTACCGGAGCACAAGGGTTACACACCAATTTCCAATGCTTTAGCAAACTTTTGAGCTTGCTTCGGCGCAAAACGCAATCTCCGCTGGTATTTCTCATATACAGCCCAAATTAACAAACTTAATATATTGCAACCAATAAAAAGTTGAAAACAAAATGAGGTCTTTATACATAATGTGTTTGAAAGAAGCAAGTTCGAGAGCGTGGCCGAGTGGTAACGGCCCCGATTTACGTGTTGTAGTTCGCGGGTTCAAACTCGGCCAAGCGCGTTCCTTTGTGTAATTTATTTCATCACCACTGCTCTCAAAGCGGCGAAGGAAAACATCATGAGAAAACCGTGCATGTCTTAGAACCAAAAATTCGAAGACATGTGACTTTCACCAACCCGCACTTGGCCCGCGTGGTGGATTATGTGTGTCTGTGTCTCAGCAGAGGAACATTAAAAGGCTGATGATGATGATGTTTGAAAGAATTTCCTTTAACCAAATTAAATGAAGTTACATCGTTTAATCAATTTAAATGAACTTCAACATTTAACCCAATGAAATGAACTTGACTCTTATCAGTTTTTTTTACAAACATTATTCGTTAGCCTCGTGTGATCACGTCCTTAGCGACATGTTGTAATAAAGAGAACGAACATGTTCGGTGTGCGGAACATGTTGATAAAACGATGTAAGTTACGAATTGAACAAAATATTAGGGTCTGTTTACGTTAGGGGATTATGTCTGCGTTATTAATAGTAACTTTGGGATACAGTTAGGTATGTAGATACAGATAAGTAGCTCTATAATACAGTTTTAGTTTATATTCGTACTGTAGTTGTGACTAGAGCTTAGAGAGTCGTAATTGAAAATATATCAGAACACATTTTTAACACTTCAAGAAAGTAAGGAAGGAGTTAAGAATTCAGGAAAAAGTGAATGTGTGTTTTTTATGCGGAACAGGGTGTAAAATCCCATAGATCTCCGTTGAAAAGGGAGGATTCTATGACCAGATGGGTATTGTGTCTGATCTGGGCGACTGTCCGACAGTTGATTTCAAATTTTTATACCTATATATGGAGAACTTGTTACAGCGATGCAGGATTTTAGTTACGTATGTTTTTTCAAACGAACTGGCATTGAAAACGATGTTTCCAATAATGGTGATGTATAATTGTCAATTGGTACATATTTTACACAAAGTAGGGTGAGAGCAGTGGTGGCCGAGTGGTAACGGGGACTTACGAGTTGTAGGTCCCGGGATTTAACCCAGCCATGCGCATTAAAATTAATTTCACATAGTAAAATTTATTTTATCACCCAGTCTCAGAACGGAACGGAAAACATCGTGTGGAAACCATCATGACACCTAGAACCAAAAAGTCGAAGACATGTGACACCGGGCCCGCGTGGTGGATTACGGCCCATTCCCTCCCCTAGAGAGGAAGCCTGAATCCCAGCAGTGGGAACTTTATAAAGCTTATACTATACCATACAAAGTAAAGTACCTGCCTGAATTTGAACCTATAAACTTACAACTCGTAAATCAAAGCCCACTGGACAACTGCTTGATAAAAAGTAACAAATTATATTTAAACCTATATACCCTTAAAACAAGTAACTAAATTTTTTATCTCAATAAAATGTAAGATTATCAAAAGCTCTAATACATTAGTGACGTTATTCGTAATGCAGCCACCCTTTTAGTGAGAGTAGCGCAGGCCGAGTTTATCGACGAAATGTTTCAGGAGAAAATGTCAAGTGAGTACTTCTTACCTTTTTACTTAACTTACTTTAGATACAGATTTTAAGACTAAGAGGATTATCTCTAAAAGGATGAGGTAATCTGACAATTATGCTTGTCGCTCCTGGATTTATTTAATGTGTGTGTTTATTTTGTTAAAAGTAACCGTATTTATTTTTTTACTAACTGAGTATGAGCAGTGATGGCCAAGTGGTAACGGCCCCGACTTACAAATTGTAGGTCGCGGGTTCAAACCCAGCCAGGCGCATTACTTTGTGTAATTTGTTTCATCACCACTGCTCTCAAAACGGTGAACGAAAACATCGTGAGAAAACCGGCATTTCCTAGAACTAAAATTTCGAAGACATGTGACGTTCACCAACCCGCACTGGGCTCGCGTGGTGGATTACGGCCCATTTCCTCTTCTAGTGAGGCGGCCTGAGTACCAGCAGTAGGAACATTAAAAGGCTGATTATGCTTATGTTAGCCGAGTCTTTCGTTACCTACTGCTCCGCCCCTATTGTATGCAGTGTAATGTTATTATAGATTTTGATTTTTTTTTTTGCCTTCCTCGATAAATAGAGTATCTAATCCATTTCATTTCACTTATCAGATCAGGCTGGGAGCGTGGCGACCCCCATGAGGCGCGCGTCAACCCCCACGAGTATTGAAAAATTACATAAATGTATTGAAAAACGTCGTTTGCAACATGTAAAAATTTGTCACTGCCGGCTCTATGACACACTCGCCTACGGCTCGTGCGAATTCCGTTTTACTCAGAATCAATTAAATAATTCGTTGTAGTTTTTCAAATCAAGGAAAGCAAATGTTTTTATTATTATAATAAATATTTATTTTTTTCAGAAATTTTTATTTATTTATTTATTTGGAATAACAAACAATTACATGATAAAAAATAACAATAATTAAAACTTAAAATTATACAATCATTTAATCAACGGTGTTATTCGCAACAATCGGAGGTATATAAATCATGCGCTTAATAGAAAATTGACAATTATGATATAAATTACTTATATAATAAAATAAAGGATCATGACCAACAATGTATGGAAATCCGTCTCAAGTTGAATCACAATAAATATTTATTTATTATAGAGGATGCTTTATATACTATTAAATAAAAGTGTTCATTTTCACACAAATACCCGAGTTTTGAAGTAATTAAACAAAAACGGAGATAACCTACAAAGTATGTACTCGCAATTTCTAAAATAACCACAATCACTAATGTAGGTACAAAACATGAATGTTAGTTAATAACAAAACGGAACAGCTGCAAATTAAAAATTAAAACGTAAAATAAATGCTTTTATGGCCTTGCAACATTGATGTGACAATATCTAAATAAAACGAAAACCTCAGTCAGATAGATTATTTATTAATTTCAATATATCCCATTATGAAGTGTAAATGCAGTTTCTTGAAGCAACATCTTCTATGGTTAGGTGATTAAATCCCTAATACATCGGTACAAACTGTCTGGTCAACTGTATACCAGTAAAGTCTCTTAACTGTGAGGGAATTAACCACTGACCATGATATAAGTGATAATTTCATATTGGTGCTCCTGGTAGTATATAAAACCTGTGATTTGAAAGTACAAGCTCCTTTATGGCAGCAGGTATAAGGAGACGTTCTGATTCGAGACAGTCAACAAATATGCAATGATTAACTGTATTCGCAGCTCGTCTGTCTACTGATGATGTTATTTTATATCTTGCTGGAGAAGGTTCACAGGAATGTTGCGGGGTATGATGCGGAAGGGGTGGCGGTGCAGGTATATTAGATTCTCCACTTGTTCCTACTTCAGGCAGCATGGGGCGATTGATGTCATGGTGGTTTTGATATCTCATAGAGAAGTCTATAAGCTGCCACCCAATAACACACTCTTTCCAATCTTGAAACCTATAAAATAACAAATTGACATACTAACTATTCAATATCAAAACAAAACAATATGGAATATCAGCATTACCGTTTCAGCCGAAAGACGTCCACTGTTGGACATTGACCTCCTTCAAGTGTCGATACTCCTAACAGTTCTGTGTGTCTCACATCTGTTCTGTACTACTAATAGAGTATTATTATATGGGTCAGTATATCTCAAGAACTCTTGGGTTCTGAACCTTCAGAAGGCGTATGAGAAGCTGAACCAACTCGCAGAGGCCCTTTGGACATTTTTAATGGGACATGGTACCAACCAACGATCATCCCTGTATGTGCTATGCTTTGCACTCAAGGACAACCCGCGGTTGGTGGGAGACTATTGCAACATATGAAAACAAAGATAATAGGGCTATGGTTATTGAAGTCTTAAGTGGAATGGTTACCAGGAACTATGTTAAGATTATATTGTTATTAGTGGGAAAAATATCAGCATTTTAGAAATATGTGTAAATCAAAAAATATTTACCAAGCGCAGTGGAACCCTTCTTAGTATAATGTTCCTTTCCTGACAGTCAGATCTCACAGCGTGTGTTCTTAATGCACATAAAATAGTCCACAAAAAAAGCATATACTTCTGTGACCAAAAGCAGGCAATGGTATGATATTTTCTCCATCAATGTGTGTTTGCTCGATCTTGAAGTATTACCATACACTCTGTACAAAGAACACTTTCTGATGAAAGCTGAAATAAAAGAAAATATTTCTTAATGCCGCTGTTTTTCTGAAATATTAATTCAGGTTATAAACCAATCCTCACATATTATAAAACAAAGTTCCTCACTGTTTCTGTTGGTCGTTATGATTATGATAAACTCAAATAATACTGAACAGATATTCATGCAGTTTTCCAAGTTTCAGAGGATCATTGTTAGATTAGTTATTAAAAAATAAAATGGCAGTCGAAGTCTGACCATAATAATAAAATACTCATTATAAGTTGCACTGCAATAAGTTTACAGGTTGTTACCTTTTCATAAGTACAGGATGCTGGCATGTCTGATAATCTAGAAGTAATATACAGTAAAACTTACCTCAGTAGGAGATATCCAATATAGTAATCATCGTCGTAGACGCTTGTTCCAAGGAATGCTGCGGGTGATTTCTCGGTATCAAAAGTATACAATTGACACATCTGTTTCTCATTACCACCAGTATCGGTTGATCAGAATATGTTCTTTCTGTATTCCGTGATCAGAATCAAGCATCGACTTGATTAAGTAAGACTCAAAACACAACGTTCAGGCGTAATAAAACACAACTAAGTAGATATAAAACGTCCCGTCGTAAGTTACATAAAAACCCGCTACGTTGTTTAAAACAAACACACCAAAGAATTTGTAATTATTACTTTTAAGTGGGGAAATTCTCAATCAACACATAAACAGCAAATATGGCTTCCGTAGGCGCCGCCCCGGCTTAGGGATTTAGGGATGCGAACTGAAATCGATTTTATAGGTCAAGTGAATTGATTTTTTAAATCGATCTTAAACAATTAATAAATTCGAATTAAATCGATTTTAGAAACTCGAAAACGAGCTCCAATGTTTTTACGTGCAGAATACAACTACCAGGTACTATACGTAATCGGATTATTTATTCTGTTTTCTACAACCAAAAATATTATTTAATTGATTTTGTACTCGATTATTCCCTTAATCTTTAGGAAATCTATTCCTGTATCGATTCTTTAGACTTGGTCTAAAGAATAAATTCAGTAATAGATCGATTCGAATAGATTTAAAAATCGATTTTGTGCAGTAGTAATAAATAAATAATCGCCATCCCTATCGGCCGGTCCGTCTGTCATCTAGCTTGACAATGACTTTATACGAAAATGTCAACTAGCAATCGTTAATTTACTGTTTATCTTAAAATCATAATTCCGGATACGAAAACAATATACCTGAAGTGAAAAGCTTGCAAAAAATAAGCAAATAATTTATATATTAATTTGATTTTCATACATGCAACTTTGTGAGACTGCTTTTGAACAATCTCCTTTAACAAAATAAAATTTTAAAAATAAAATAGCTTGCAATATCATAAAATATTAGGATACGAAAAAATCAATTCTGAAAATTACATAAAACACAAATCGAAATTAAAACTTTAGATAAAATTTAATAACATTAAGATTAGCATAAAATAAAATAAAATTCATTATTAAATTACATATCATTAAACACATTATTATTATTAATTATATTAAATTGAAGAAGAATAACATATCACACAAATAACTCACTTCTACAGAGTTGATAAGTTATCAAATTCTTTGATTGCCTTGAGAACGGAATTTCTAAATCTTCCGGGCGTAGTACAGAATAAGTCGATTTGGAGAAAATGCTTATTATAATTGTTGGTTAGACGGCGCAATGGTGCTCGCACACCAGCATTCGTCCGACAAGATTTTATTGCAAAAAATGACTGCTTACGCGCCGCACGCATTTGTACTCTTCTAGGAACCAAATAACAAATCCTGTTGCAAATATCGGAGCAGTCATAAGCATTATTGCAGAGGTCGTATAGAAACATAGTCTCTAGAAATATTCGCCGACTAACAAGACTTGTCAAATTGTATCTTCTCAATAAGTCATCATACGACGCAGAGGATTGAAAGCATTTGTAACACAGACCCTTTAAAAATTTCTTTTGTACCCTTTCCAAACACGCAGAATATTTACTTCAATTTAAAAAGAAAGCCGAAGAATTGCCACCATACTTTAAGCGTAAAAAAAATTATGTACATTGCACTTATTTCTTATTTCAATTCGATTTCAATCTCGTAACCCCAAAAGAAGCAAACATCACTGCACTCCAAACACAATTAGGCGCTTTACACATGGAGCAACCATCGCAGCAACAGGCAACTAGCTGTTTACATATATTTCAATTGGACTGCGCACACACATAAAGTCGTCGACGGCGCGTTCTGTTCCCGCGCGCCTCAAGGAGCTGTCAGCAAACTGAAGAGACCCAGGCTGCTAGCTGCAGGCAGGCAGGGTCGAAGCCTGCTGGGGTCATGGGTCGGCTTCCGAAAGGAATACCCGGCCCCGGCACGATAGGCAACGAAGGAACGGGGTAGGTTTTTAGTCAGTAAGAGTCTGACACTACTTCCCGCTCCGCCCAAGGGCGGGATTTGTCATTGGATGATTTTACCTACCATAAAAAAAACTCGAGTTTCGAGTTCCGATGATAATCAACAGTTTTCAGTTGCTGAAATCGATGACTAAGTTGACTAAGTAACTGCTGCGAATAATTTGTCTATGTTGGCGCGGCCTACGGCGACGACGTAATAAAGTGAGAGCAAGTGCTGCTTTTCAAATATCCATCATCACACAGAACGCTGATCGCTGCGGAGATTGAGCAAATTAATCGGCTATGAAAGTTGCAATTTCACTTTATAGCAGACGAGGCAATTATTTTAAATTTAAAAATGTATAAATAACTAATTAAATTATATCCACACGTAGGTTTCGCTAGAACACTGTTGCGATACCGAATTATTTATCACTTTATAGCAACTATCAACTTTTTACAGGAAACTTTTAACAAGTTTGCCTCAACTTAAGTTGCTCCTTGTGCAAAGCCCCTTAGCCTCGCACAGTCGTGGAGCGTGGGAACATTCCAGTGAACTCATGAAACACATGTAGCCAGGGAGCCGGCGAGCTAAGCAAGCTCTTTATTCTGTTTGTCGCGCTATGCAAACGTTTTCTGTGAACTGAGCTATGTTATTCTGTGACAAGCGTCTTTCAGTACCTAACAAGTTGAAATAGAATACGTGAAATGAAAGTGCAATGAGGGTTTGTAATGGAATGGATGAGGAGCAAGGTTATTTATTTCCAATACACTTACTCGCAAACTTTTATCGATACCGCTTTTAGGTGCTCAATTTATAACTGTTTTCCGCTCTAGTGCGGAAAAGTACGCGAGAAAAGTACCCCATGTTACGCGTTGTAAGTGCATGAAAAATCGTCGTTTGATGCGCGTGGAAATTTGTCACTGCAGCACTCGACTCTATAACATTGAATTCCGCCTCTATCGCTTTGCCAAACTTTTTCCACATGTATCAAAATGTATTCTATATTTGTAAACTAAGTTCGACGTTGTAGCGATATCTACGAGTATATCAAAACATAAGAACTAAAATTCAAAATCCTGCATCGCGGTATCTCTGCGCGATTAGAACATTCTGAAATCAACTGCCGGGCAGTTGCCAGGATCTGACGCAACGGAGGTATACGGTATCTTATTCCACATACCTCTAAAATATAAAAGACACGTACAGAATGACAGCATATGAGTTTCTAAATTTACAAAAGAGAGGTAGGGGGGGGGGGGGGGTTGTAAAGCCCTTATTTTTAAGAACGGTCGCTTTAGAATCTCAATCTGTAAAAATAATTTTGACTTACTTACGTTTTTTTATAAGTTATTCACTGTTTGAACCCAGAACAGCGTTTTACTTTGTGCAATTCATTTCATCAACTGCTCTCAATTTATTAAAGTTGAGGAAACTTGCAAGTCTTCGAAACAAAAATTCAAAGATATTTTATATCATCAGATGATTACGGTTCATTCCCTCTCCTAGAGAGGACCCTGGGTTCCAGTAATAATAATCATTTAAAAAAAACTTTATTTGTATAAACTTTGCCCATGCAAAAAAAAAAACAGTAATATGTTTACAATAACGTCGATTTAACATTATAATTAGTGTATATACAAACTCGCACCGAGACCGCGTGATGCATTATGGCCCATTCCCTCTCCTAGAGAGGAGAACTGAGTCCCCGCAGTGGGAACATTACAAGGCTGATGCTAAGCTATGCTTATTTCTCACGAACTGTGAGATCACCAATCATCTTCACCATTACAAACTTAAATGAAACTGTTACTGTTACTAAACTTTTTGCTGCTTCACCACATCGTTAGTCTTATAAATATGCAATATAGTTATAAAATTTGTTTGTTTGTCTACAGGTGGGCGTCCTGCCCCCGGTGCGCCGCGCGCGACCTCCCCGCCTCGCGGACATACCCAGGTACGTAACAAGCATAGTTTTGCAATGAAGACATCAAACCTTTGCATACCAGCTGTTCCTAGTCAGCACCCGGCATTACTTAACCTCTCTTAGATTACGAGAGGAAGAGAGGACTTGGAATTCTAACGTTAAATCGGTTGCTATTACTATGATCTTCTAACCTAGACAGATAGTCCAGTGCTAAACGAATGTGGTAGATACGGTATTGTCGAAAAGTAATTGAAAAAAGTGGACAAACTCCCGCACTGAAAGTTCTGTACAAACTTAATTAGTAAATAGTTCAATTGCCGAATGGAGTCTCGATTTTCCCGAATTGGAAAACAAGTATATTTTTTGTGACTTAGCAACGAATTTACTGTTTTCAGATTTATTCCTATACCTGTGCTTGGCCTAGACGTTGCTTTATGCCAAATGTCACGTTTTTAGGTCAACGGGAAGTCTATGAATTTTGATTCCCTTGTGAGTATCCAAATATACCTTTTTTGCGACATAAACAGCCGTATCTTTTTGTTTCGTTAACTTAGAAGTTTTTTTTTTCAGAACTTCCATAGATCGCAGTCCTGAATATATGATTTTAATTTTAACTCAAAACCTCAAATGTGTTCTCGAGATAAAGGGTCTTAACCGACCGACGGACTACAAAGTGGTCATATAAGGATTCCGTGTTTTTTTTCCTTTTGAGGTACGGAACCCTAACAATAGCGCAAAGCTATAGTGTTGCTGGATTATAGCGACAACCGGCCGTACAGACGTCCACGGATCACATACAGGTCGTAAGTCACAAAAAAACCGTCAGGCGCGATTGGTCCAATTCACCTTTTCGCAGTTGGTCCAATTCGCAGTTGGTCCAATTCGCAGTTCGTCCAATTCGTAGTTGGGCCAATTCGCAGTTCGTCCAATTCGTAGTTGGTCCAATTCGCAGTTGGTCCAATTCGCAGTTGTTCCAATTCGCAGTTGGTCTAATTTGCAGTTCGTCCAATTCGTAGTTGGTTCAATTTGCAGTTGGTCCAATATAAGTAAGTGAGTGAGTAAATGTAAAGTATTTCCGAAATGAAATTAAATAACCTATATTATTTTACTTACCCAATTTCTATTCGAAAATGTCTTCGAGACTGATTCGCGAATTGAACTATACATATTCGTATTTACATAGGTAAGTTTGTACGTACACTCAATGCCTGAGTCCAACTTACACTTCACGGTTTTTTTGGTGAATAAAAGCCAATAATAAAATCTCACGCACAGCTGTCTATAGGTAAGTTACGTCTCCGGAAACCTCGTCATACGTTTTATTACTTCCTATTGAAAATTGATGGAATCGTGACCTTCGGTGTAATATATTACTCTCCTGTCTCCTGAGACTCCATATTACATTATCGATTTTATAATCATAGTAACGACATCAAATTGTTGCCAGGTAAGTGGAAACATTCCAGAAATATTGTGCACGCATCTGCTACCAGATGCTTCATTCAATTCAAAATATTTTGTGCCATACTACACCGTTAAATTTTGGTCTTTTTATTCCCGTGGAGGTTCGAATCGGTACATGAAACACTATCGATTTGTAAAGAGAAAATTAAAACATAAAGTACTTTTTTTAAACACAAATTAATTTACGCATGTACGAAATTAATTTCTTTAAGTAAACGTCAGCTGAGCAAATTCAATGAACTGTAGGTAGTTAGTACGTAACGACCGACAACTACCTACAAGTTCATTGACTCGTTTACATAAAGAAATTAAATTCGTACATGCGTATATTAATTCGAGTTTTAGAAAAAAAGTACATTATTTTTTAATTTTATTATATTTTATTACATGAACTCTCTGTAACTCCAGATTTTTTGTTATTTTTTTTTGTGTACATTAAAGAATTAAAGAAAGAATTAAGAGAGGATTTTCCTAAGTTCAGTCCTTATAAGAATTAAAAGCGGTTTCATAGTTTGTATGGAGAAACGTACTTTCATGCAGGCGAAGCCATTGGCAGAAGCTATAGTTATTTACAAAATCAATTGCGTGTACCTTACTTGTATCTATACTATCTATCTAGAATTCTAGACCAATTTCGAACCGTGCACTAGCTTCTGACGTTTTATAAGTGCCCATGTAGGCCTAAGTATATGAAATAAAATATTTTGAATTGAATTTTGAATTGAATGGAATATCTGACTAGTCGTTTCTCCTTGTTTCTTTTTTACTTTTCTACTTAGCCTGTCACGTCTCACAACTGGGCAAACGCCAGCAAAAAAACGCCAGTCAATTAATAATTGAAATTTTGATCCATGGAAAGTGTCTGACACTTGTGATACTACTTTACATAAATATTCTACAAAATATATATGTATAAAAATCAGCCATAACAATTAAAGTTAAGTAATTCTTATTTTAATTCCCTTTCTCACCTGATACCTGCCCAAGGCCCCCAAAGGGGGCCTCCACAAGCACACAGGTATTCAAAGCACATGAGACGCTACTGAGAACTTAAGGTTTCATCCATGTGAAAATAAGTAATGTCAGGCAGCTCTGGGATCTTAATCTATATCAATCAATCTTTAAAATTCATTGGTGTTCTTAATTTGATTTCTGTTTCTAGGATCACTTAGCACAATTTCAGTTATTAGTGATTAAAGTTAATATCTGTTACATTTTAAACTTAATCGTCAAGAATATTTCAAAGACTTTGCTCTCAAAGGAAAGCAAAGGAAACGATCTAAAAATAATTCCACTCACAAAGCATAAGTAAAATAATAAAGACTTTCGAAGGGTTCCTTCCTTCGAAAGTCTTTATTATTTTACTTATGTAGGTATACATATATATGCAAAACTTCTAATGTAAGCTTGGAGAGAAAATTTACAAGAAAATTCTCATTTTCCGAGTTTTGCGTTTCATTGGACTCTTTGAGAGCTTTTGTGTATATTTTCTGTTGAACAGAGAGGTTGAGCTGTGATATATACCGTTTATGGCAAATAGGAATGTTAATGAAATATGATGGCACGTGTGCTTTGAAAACTGGTCGTACCTATGTGTTTCTACGAAGAATCTTATGTAAAAACCCATTTTTCAGTTAAATTCATTAAAATTGTCACATTAATATTACGGAGACGACATTTTTTACATACTTATATCGTTGTATGTGTCGTTCACGCTCAAACAGCTGAAAAAATTTGGATGAAACTTAGAACACGGCCATACGGTTTTTTGGAATAGGAAATAAGGTACTTTTAATCTCAAAAGTATGTTTTCTAAGGTTAATTTTCTAATTCAACGCAGGTAAAGTTGCTGGCAGAACCTATAAGTGAGTGTTGTTAAATTGTCGTAAAGTAAAAGGTATCGCTATTGTAATTAAGTCCGTTACAAGATTACCTAGTATCAAGCCTTATCCTCGCCACTCACCCTACTGTCACAAAGTCAACAAAATAGTCACTATACACCGTTAAATTTTGGTCGTTTTAATCCCGCGAAGGGTCGATTCGGTACATAAAATACTATCGATTCGTAAAGAGAAAATTAAAAAATAAAGAAAAATTTTTTTAAACTGGAATTCATTTACGCATGTACGAAATTAATTTCTTTATGTAAACGTCAGCTGAGCGAGGCTAATGAACTGTAGGTAGTTAGTACGCAACGACTGGTACCTGTAATGAGTGAGAATGATAGCTGGGGTCAACGGCTTTACCTGTTTTCCGCGCTGTCAGTAATGTCCTAGATAAACTTAGAAAAGTACATTTATGAATTTAAAATTCTCACTAGTATTTGCGCCGCCGGGATTCCGATCCCGATTTCCGACCACCGTAGGCGCGGACTTGCGGACGGCGTGCAATGGGTAGCACGCTGTCCGATCGTCCGGTAACCGACCGGACCGAGCCCAAGTCGTCGACAGCACGTACTGTTCCCGCGCGCCTCAAGGAGCTGTCAGCGAACCGTAGAGGCCCAGCCTGCTAGTTGCAGGTAGGCAGGGTCGAAGCCTGCTGGGGTCAAGGGCCGTTTTCTGAGAGGAAGGCTCAGCCCCGGCAAGATAGGCAACGAAGGAACGGGGTAGGTTTTTAGTCAGTAAGAGTCTGACACTACCGCGCTCCGCGATTTGTCATTGGATGTTTTTTTTTTTTTTTTTTTTTTATATATTTTATAAACTAGCACTTGACTGCAATCCTACCTGATGGTAAGCAGTGATGCAATCGTCGATGGTAAAGCGCACTAGTTTATTAAGAGCCTATTCACTCTAGCCTTGAAGACGCCTAAATTATAATTGGCCGGGAAAACCGCAGCAGGCAAATTGTTCCAGTCCCTCGATGTACGCGGTATAAACGACGAGGCAAAACGCTTAGTCCGGACCGTGGAAGTTTCAACAACGTAAGGGTGGTTGATTTACCTACCATAAAAAAACTAGTATTTGCCTAGTTTAAAACCTGCAACGTCATGCATAAGAGGCGGTGCTCTAACCACTGGGTCATCATAACTCACGGCATTGCTTTAAAATAAAGAAGTTTTCTACAATACAATTTGCTTATCAAAAGGAATGAAAAATTTTTTTCACGAAGGTCACTTTATGGGTATCGTTCTTACATCCCCATTCTATATTATTAGAGTGCTGATGTAAGCTTAGGGGAAAATTTGTGAATAAAATTCGTTTTTGCGATTCTTACGGCATTTTGTCGGATTCTCTGACAGTTTCTTTGCGTGGAAAGAAAAAAGAGGGTGTGGAAATTTTTCATGATTGTGGAGAATGGCAGTTGACAAATGGCTGGCACGTGTTTTTTCCGTCTCAACAACGATATTCTTCACAAATAACAGCTACATACATAAGTATAGCATTTTTTTTTATTTATTTGGTCTACCAACAATTGTTTACACTTACAACTTAAAAAAAAAATTACATTTCTATACAACTTTAAACAGTGCAACAATTACTTATAGGTAAACACCACATGAACTAAAATACAATTACGTTAGTGTAAGCTTATAAGTACCATTGAAATTATTTTTTTTTTTTTTTATTTAATGTTCAACATCGCAATATACATCATATTTTTATATTACAAACCACAAAAGCCATTACTGGCTTATATACGGTTAGTGAGTTCGGATAAAATTACAAATATATTAGTGTTTTATTTTTTAAGTTTTACATTCAAATATGTTATTGAATTAATTTAAAGTAATTACACAGATTGCAAAAAATGGTTTTTTAATAGACTTTTTGATTTTTTAGGGTTGCAGAGGTATTTATTTTGTATATCCACAGGAAGTTCGTTTATTATTTTTGGCAGTATGTACGAGTATGTTCTCATGCCATATCTAGGCAAGGTAAAGGTGTTCATGTTTGTTAACGTTCTTAGTTTCGGATGACGTGTGTTTTTAATCAAATTATTTATATTGTTAAATTCGTCTTTTAGTATTGAAAGTTTGGCCATGCTATGGACTGGCAATATGTTGCAATAATGAAATAGTTCAGAATAATCATTTTGGTATTTTATTTTAATTTTAATTGGTACTATATTTTTGAGAATTCGTTGTTGTAATTTGTAAATTTTATCTAAATGTGTTTTATATGTTCTCCCGTAGCTGCTCAGTCCATAACCAATTATGGAGTCAGCCAGAGCTAGGTATAGTAACCTAAGGGTTTTATAGGGCATTTTGTGTTTAAGAACTATTATTCGACCCAGGATAGACCTTAGTCTATCACATAGATAGTTAATGTGTGGGACCCAATTGAATTTGTCGTCGATAATAAGACCAATGTACTTGTGTTCCTTGACGAACTCTAATGTATCACAGCTACAAGTACCGGCACATACTGCGTGCAAGCAGACATGGTTATGCGCTCTATTTATGATTACCCACCTACAAAAAATCTGCTAGACAATTTATAATCTTAGATTTCTGCTTATTGAAAGAATCAAAGTGAAATTCAATTTGATGGCTGCAGCTGTTCAAAACTCTACAGAATCTAGCGACTGGAGAATTAGATCCTAACACCGTTCTTCTCTGCGGAGGACAGAGTGGAGTTATAGGTTGGCGTGGAATTCTTGAAGGAGCGCGGACTTGATAAGTGCAATATAAGATAAGTACAATAATAGCATTAAAATTTAAACAAGGGTTTTTGTACATGTGGAATCCTGGAGGTGCTGAGTAAGCGAATGTACCTGTCCCACTGCCGCGCCGCTCCTTTGAGTATTACTACCCCACTGCGCACATTACGTTAGAAAGTAATTTTTCCGAACTAATTGTGCTCCATTGTCGTAATTGCTTCAAGATATTCCGATGTGAGGATAAACCAATTCTTAATTCTTGATTGTATACTAAAACAAACCAGAATATATATAGATACAGAGAGTTCATGTACAAAGGCGAGCTTAATTCAGCAATGAGTTTTTTCCCAGCAAACCTTTGAGTGATAGAGAGAGAACGTATTCGGCGGTAGGATCCAGTGCATAATATTAACCTAAATAACTAAGTCTAATTTATTTAATTGATTATAGGCACGTTTTTTTTGTTTTATTGATATAAACTTGTTCTTGAATGCGATCCCACCTGGTAAGTAGTGATACAATCGTTGATGGTGAGGTGCACTAGTTTATTAAGAGCCTATTCACTGTAGCCTTGAAAACACCCAATAATAATAATTATATTATACATACTATTATACTAATGTAACGAAAAAATAAATTAATAAATGGAACAAAGAGATAAAGTTCAATAGAGTTTTTCCAAGATACGACAGACAAGAGACGTCCACCGCTTTTTTTATGGTAGGTAAAATCATCCAATGACAAATCCCGCTCTTGGGTGGGGCGGGAAATAGTGTCAGACTCTTATTGACTAAAAACCTACCCTGTTCCATTCACTGCCTTCGTCCCAGGGCCCCGGGTGACATTTACACATAACCTTTGGCCCCAGTAGGCTTCGGCCCTGCTGGGCCCCTACAGTTTGCTGACAACTCCTTGAGGCGCGCGGGAACAGTGCGCGCCGTAAACGACTTGAGCTCGGACCGGTCTGTTACTGGACGGATAGACAGCGGGCTACCCATTGCCCGCCGTCCGCGAGCCTGCGCCTACGGTGGCCGGAAATGGCGGCGGCAGCGTGTGCGCCGTTAAACCAAGCCCCGGCGCGAGAGATCGCCGCCGCCGATCGCCCCCACAAGGACACGGCGATGCTCTTCCCAAGCGGGGCACACCTCGACTGTGTGCTCCACCGTGTCCTCCGGGCGTCGTCTCCGCATGAATCTCGTACAGGTACTTCGCGAACTTGCCGTGTTCGGTTAGCACCTGCGCCAAGCGGAAGGTGACGACGCCGTGGGGCCTTTCCAGCCACGCCTCAAAGAGGGGCCTCACCGGCTCGATCGTGGCGTGCCCAGCACGGGGTTGCGACAGTCGCTCTCGCCATTTCACCATGAGATCTCGCCGAAAAAGAGACTGAGAGAGGGCTTCTCCAGGAGTCGCTATATTACATGGTTCTATGCATATGGCATCCAATGGACTGCCACAACCCTTAGTAGTATCGGAGCACATTCTGCAAGAACTTTGAAATACTGCGTCTTCAGTTACGCAGCTGTTCAGCGAGCCAGGTAGGTTGTTATTGTTATGCTGTTATGTATTTCAATGTCTCCTAAATTATTTACTATTTACCTATATTTTATGTACCCATCTGTTAGTTAAACGAATTCCTAATCTTATTTCCGAAGTGACCCGAACATAATATAAAAAGTTTTAACTTGTTACCCGCCGAAACATAGTTAGTAAACATTTTGTAACGAAGGATGAATATGAGCGAAGAAAAGTGTTTACTGTGTTACTTTTACGGGAAAAAAAGTTTCTTGTAATAAAACCCAGGTTCAGGTTTGATGAGGGGAAAAATATGAAGAGAAATCTATGCCAGGTATTTTTTTATGGTTATCCTCAAAAGGAAAATACACTGAGCAAGAGTGAGTCGGACTCTTAAATTGAGGGTTCCGTATAAAAACTTATGTAAGTAAATAGTTACATTTCCAAATCGAGTCTCGGAAGATTTTTACGTCTCGGTAGATTTTTTTGTGACGTACCTAAGTCCAAATTTACAGTTCATATTTATTCCTATATCTACTTGTTTTATAAAACCTTGCTTCATGCCAAATTTCAGAGTTCTTCAACAGAAAGTTCACCTTGAGAAACCGACGTGTCCTAGCACCAAAAATTCGAAGACATGTGACTTTTCCGGCCACCGTAAGCGCGGACTTGCGGACGGTGAGCAATGGGTAGCTCACCATCCCACCGTCTGGTAACCGTCCAAACCGAACCCAAGACGTCGACGGCACATACCGTTCCACGCGCGCCTCAAGTTGTCAGCAAATCGTAAGGGCCCAGGAGGGTCGAAGCCTGCTGGGGTCAGGGTCGGTTTCTGAAAGGAAACGAAGTAACAGGAGTGGGCCCGGACAGTACCTCCCGCCCCGCCCAAGGGCGCGGAGATGGCATTGGATGATTTTCCCACCGAAAAAAAATGACAGTGACTTTCACCAATCTGCACTGGACCCGCGTGGTGAATTACGGCCCATTTCCTCTACTAGATAGAAGGCCTGAGTCCAGGAGAGAGAACAAGGCTGATTTTTTTTTTAATTATACATGGGCTCACGTTTGACTACTGTTGAGACACTCACGTCATCGCTTACCATCAGGCACGCTTGCCTATAAGTAACCTATTCGATTATAGGCACGTTTATTTAGCGCACAGACACATATAATGAAGAAACAAGCAACTAAACAACTACGTATCAGTTAAGTCATAGTAGTCATAGTTTAAGTCATACTTACACGTCAAGTGCTCTCAACTTTAGTTCGGTCTTCGTCAGAATTTTCATATTTTGATTTGATATATATCATAGTATTTATTAGTTTATAATATTAGCATATATACGTATTTTATTATTATAAGTAACTAATTTTATTGATACTGTATTATATTCGAAATATCTGTTATTTATTTATTATGCACACCTACCACAATTTTGTCTTTTTAACCCAAAGGTTGACTGGTAGAGAATGCCTTGTTGCATTAAGTCCGCCTATGTACCACTATTGTACATGAGGATTAAATAAATAAATAATAATATATAACTTTACATTAATGTCAACAAATGATTACAAATAAGTTATATTACAACCTCAATTAATAAAAAATAACAATGTCAATCAAATAAAAGAAAATACAAGAAAACGAATAAATAAAAGTGAAATTACAAATTAAAATTAATCATAAAAAAGACGCTATAATAATAAGTCCAAATTAATATTCAAAGTCAAATTAAAATAAATATTAAATTCCTCTTACCTGACACTGGTTTTTTACTAAACCCTACTTCTTCAAGAATAGCACATAGGACACTTTTTATCCCAGAAATATGTTCTTTGGGATAATTTTCTATTAACACGCGGGCGAAACAGCTGGCTACTAGTTTAAAATATTTCTACATCTATTTTAAAACAACTTTCAATTTCACATTTCATTTTCCGCAGCCACTTATCTCCCTCGTGAAACACAAACGCATGTATAAGATGTACTACATAATGAGACGAGCTGCCTCAAACAGAATCCTCGCTATCTCGTCATGAGGCACGTCAGCTCCATCTGACAGCCTTTATGAAGAATCTAAGAAGTTAATTTACTTTTATGTTGATTTGGTAGATGTTTTTTTTATAATTATTGTCTTTATTCGTTAAATACACATATAAATTATATTTTTAAACATTTCAATACAAAATAATAAAAAAAACATAAAAATAGTATCCAACCGGTATCGGGAACAGGGTCCAAGCTACCGGTGGTCAGGGCTCCAGAGAAAGGAACCTCCTGACAATACGAGTCGTGTCCAGGGCTTGATTCAGAAAGCGGTACTTTCTGAATCAAGCCCTTGATCCAGCCACCTAACAAGAGCCTCCTAAGGTGTTGGTCGAGGCTCTTGGCTATTAAGCCATTACCCGACACGACTATTATTATTGCTATCATTTAAAGTTGTTTTTAACTGACTTCAAAAAAAAGTTAACGCGGTATTTTCTTTTCATGTTTGTTACTTCAGAACTCCGTTATTTATGGACCAATTTGCAATTATTATTTTTTTTTACTTATTTTTCTAATTTGGTCCATTTTTTTTTTTCCAAAATCAACAACAGTTTGTTTGTTAGTCTGCGTATTCATCAGAAACTACTTTATACAGTTACTACAATTTCAGTAATTCGAATATATTTAAGGGTGCTTTCAATTCAAACGGTTTTTGACGGCCTGCTGCGTTGCTGTAGTAATGCGTACGGACGATCGTATTTTTCATACAAAGCTCGTTTTTTTTTTGGTAGGTAAAATCATCCAATGACAAATCCCGCCCTTGGGTGGGGCGGGAAATAGTGTCAGACTCTTACTGACTAAAAACCTACCCTTCCATTCCTTGCCTTTGTCCCGGGGCCCGTGGTGACATTCTCACATAACCTTTGGCCCCAGTAGGCTTCGGCCCTGCTGGACCCCTACAGTTGCTGACAACTCCTTGAGGCGCGCGGGAACAGTGCGCGCCGTAGACGACTTGAGCTCGGACCGGTCTGTTACCGGACGGACGGACAGCGAGCTACCCATTGCCCACCGTCTGCGAGCAATACAAAGCTCGTGGTGTGGCAACCGTACGGCGAACGGTCGACACCAGGACGGCAACGTTAAAACCACCATGTATTCAAGTGCAGTGGTGAATAGCGCATCACTGGCAAACAAACGCACGGCAGTCAGATACGTTTTCAATTTTGGCGCTTGCTGTCAGACTGCTAACGTACTGCAACCGGCCGGCTGCCGCACAGTAAACGTGCGGCAACAGTCCAACATGAAACGTCTAAATTGAAAGCGCCCTTAATTACCTACAGCCGTTACAGGGACAAAATCTTACACACACGAGTAACCAATGAATCCGTTACCCCCAATCAAATTCATAAAATTCCCTGAAGATTTGAATTCAGGTCAGGGACGAAATCACACATTACGCAAATAATTTATAGTAACAAAGTTTGAAAGGGAATGAGTGTAAGTTTTAGAAAGGGGGTCAGTAGAAATGTGTGGGAGAGAGTTTTAATCATAAAACTGAATAATAGACGTAGCGATAATATTATTGTAATAAGCTAAGTTTTGTTTATATAACCATTTGATATGAAAGCTTGACTTTGAATTAATATATTCATGTTTAGATAGTTTCATATGATCGAATTTATCTTTAACCGACTTCAAAAAAGGAGATGATTCTTAATTTATAAAAAATCAGTCATTTTTATACAGCATTAGTTTTAGTATAAGCGAAACTTATTTTGCGCTAATTAGTTTTTTTTGTATAAGTTGTAATCAAAGACATTAAATATAGACTACTAATAGACAGGACATAGAGAACAAAATCGTGATTCGAAACTTGTTACCTAGGAGTAGTAAGTCGTTCAGTCTAGTGTGGACGACTGGACCTAATTTCAGTTTATTTTTGTAAATATTGTTCGTATTTACTCTGTAATTAATTAGAATTCAATAATTTTCGCAAATGATTCTAATAGCGTAAAAACAAATAAATTACAAATTTAATTTGCCTGTTTACTACAATTGAAAGCTAGATGACGTGTGATGACAATTTTTTAAAGACATTTCTTCCGATGTCCGCTCTATACTATCTCTTTAATCTCTTTGGTTGTAATAAATTAGATGTTTTTTTTTTTTATTGGTTATAAACTAGTACTTGATTGCAATCCCACCTGATGGTAAGCAGTGATGCAATCGTTGATGGTGAGTCGCACTAGTTTATTAAGAGCCTATTCACTCTAGCCTTGAAGACACCCAAGTTATAATTTAACCTAATTACAACATAATAACGACATAATCAGTTTCAGGTGTCACACATTCGTACATACCTACAGCTGTACCTACTAAGTACGTACAGATACTGTATTTGATAACCCTTACAGAACTCCCTGGGGCTGACATTTAATTCGGTAAGTACTGAAGAGATTTGTAACCGTCAAATGAGTGGCATCGTCACTATTTACTGAGTTGTGTATATATAAAGTATTAAGTATGTACTCATTGCTAGCAAATAATTATTAGAGCCAATATAAGATATACCTAGGTATATTAATCTTTTTTTTTAAATTATTTTTTCGAAATCATGAAATTACTTCTCCCGTTCTGGGTTGAGAGGTAGTGTCACTACCTTGTATTTCTTTACGGTAACCGTCGGACGGCAAGCTACCTGGTACTCACCGTTCGCAAGCGCGCGCCCAGCTTGGCCGGAAATTCGTTCTGTGACTCCCGACAACCCGATGCGTCTCCAGTGGGGGCCCGGGCCCAAAACAAATAATATTTCGTATTCCAAACTTAAATTTACTGATAACAGGTATACAAAACCGAAATAAGTTCGTATATCCAACAATTAGATGTTACAAATTCTTGTCGGTATAGTAATGTAATTAACTAATAATTGTGCGTCTAATCTTAACGATCACCAACTGAAAAAGAGGATGGTTGCCCGCCATTATGCCACCTCGACAACTTTACTACAGATCATCACAAAAAAACACGTTTCGGTGTTGCCATCTAATATTCTTTGTTAAAAAAAAAGAACAGATAAATAATCTGATTACGTATCAAAACCTAAAAAAATGGGCAGTAAGAGTCTTTGAGGCGTGGCTAGAAAGACCTCACGGCGTCCTCACCTTCCGCATGACGCAGGTTCTCACCAGACATGGTAAGTTCGGGAGCCTTCTACGAAGCAGTAATGCTAGCAAAGGAGGTTGCTGACCGCGTGAGGCAACGGCGCTTACGCCCCAGCCGCCACCGGGATTCCGATCCCGATTTCCGGCTTTCTAGCTCGCTGTCCGGCCGTCCGGTAACCGTGCGGACCGAGCCCAAGTGGTCGACGGCGCGTTGTCAACAAACCATCAGGGCCAAAGCCTACTGGGTCCAAGAGTCTATATCTGAAAGGAAGGCTCGGCCCTGGTATGATAGGCAAAGAAAGAACGGGGTGGGTTTTTTAGTCAGTAAAAGTTTGACACTATCTCCCACTCCGCCCAAGGGCGGGAGATGTCATTGGATAATTTTACCCACCAAAAAAAAAACTTCTTTACAATTTCCTTCGGTGATAAGAGTCTGATTTTAGAATTTGTTTATGATAAGAATTCAGTTAAAATATTCATTTTAACGGAATTCTTATTAAAACTTGTTGCGAACTCTCCGTGTATATGGAAAAAGGTAGCTTTTAAATAAATTGAGAAACTTCTAAAGTCGTGATATCATGAAAGCCCAAGTAGGACGTACACTCGCTCTAGGCTTTTTGCCTTTAAACTTTTCAGGTACTGTGAAAGGTCATGCCGTATATTGCGTGGTTTTTGTGTCAGTTTGAACTAAGTTTTGTCAGTGAAAAGGCATGTCAAACTTTTACTGACTAAAACCATAAAACCTATCTACGTCCTTCAGTTATCCTTTCCGTTCTAAGGCCACACTACTTAACTGTATTAAAACGTTAAAGAAAGCACAGGTCCGAATTGTGTGGAATACTGCAGCCTCATATGGGCTGGTGTCTACCGGCTTTGGACTCGGTGGAAAGGCGTGCAGAGGCTAATTGATGATCCAGATTTGGTTAAGTCCAATCTTCAAAGCCTTGAGCACCGGCATCTAGTAGCCAGCCTTTGCGCGGGAATTACTTGATTTGATTCCGCCATCTCCATTCTACCATCGGACAACCCGACGTAAGGCGAATATTCACCCTTACGTTGTTCGGGCTTGCGGACGGCGGGCAATGGGGAGCTCGCTGTCCGTTTGTCCGGTAACAGACCGGACCGAGCCCAAGTCGTTTACGGCGCGCACTGTTCCCGTGCGCCTCAAGGAGTTGTCAGCAAACCGTAGGGGCCCAGTAGGGTCGAGGCCTAGTCTGGGGCTCTGGGAAGGTATGAAAATGCATACCAGGGCCCTGGAACCAAGGCAGGGAAGGAACAGGGTAGGTTTTTAGTCAGTAAGAGTCTGACACTATTTCCCGCTCCGCCCAAGGGCGGGATTTGTCATTGGATGATTTTACCTACCGTAAAAAAAAAAAAAACCCTTACGTTGTTGAAACTTCAATGGTCCGAACTAAGCATTTCGCCTCGTCGCTTATACCGCGTACATCGAAGGATTAGAACAATTTGCCTGCTGCAGTCTTTCTATCCGATTATAATTTGGGGGCTTAAAGGCTAGAGTGAATAGGCTATTAATAAACTAGTGCGCCTCACAATCAACGATTGCATCACTGCTTACCATCATGTGGGATCGCAGTAGAACAATAGTTTATATCAAATAAAAAAAAAACATCGCTTAGCTTACGTGAGATTTTGGGTGAGATAGTGGTCAAGCGCGAATTTATCAAAAATCAAAACAGAGGTGTAAATAAATTAGTATATTTTCCAGCTCTACAAAACCATGCTAATTTGTATTGAAAACAAGAGTCATATAAGTTCAATGTATATTTATTTTAAACATTATTCTATTGATTGCCTAACAACGCCATCTCGTGGCCAAACACTTATCATACCTTTGTTAAGTAGACAACATAATAACGATCACTTTGTAAGTTAATCAATATTTGTTGAAAACATAAACTTAGTTTATTACATTTTGTATGATTTATAAAACTGGAATCTTGACAAAGAGTTATATTTAAAGGCAAATAATTCTAATACCATTTTTTTTCATGTGAGGGGGGGGAGCAATTTACCTACGTAAGTACTTATTGGTTTATCCATTATGGTACAAAAATGTCGATTACTGCATTTGTTATAAGCAGGGCAGTATAGCTCTTAGATGGTTAGTCATGTTGCTTACAAATAAAACACTGGCCTAATCTAGATTAAATTAATGAAAAAATTGACGTGCAAACTGTTATTATAACCTACTAAAAACAAAGTTAAAAGTTAAAGGGGAATTTCCATACAAAAAATGTTGGTTCGTCGGCGTTTTTAGCTCGATTCAATTTATACATATAAATATATACTTAATAATTGTAATCTTGTTGTACAATAAAGTGAAAAATAAATAAATATAGATATATATATTAAAACGCCAAAACTGGCCAATTGCGACTCGGACTCGAATGGTTTCGTACTACAATATTATATGTATATATATTTAACATTGTAATACGAAACCATTCAAGTCCGAGTCGCACTTGGCCAGTTTTTTCTCTACCTTAATTGGGTCTTGTTCCAAATAAACGATGAGTAAGATTACACTCCCACTACACCCAACTAATTTGCTCAAATTAGAAACCTGTTGCTAATTGCATAATCAAGGAAAACGAAGCAACGGGGCTCGCGACTGACATTAATCTTAAACCATTATTCAAGAGATTAAGTTAACTAAGATTAATTTTATTACAACTGCTTACTTGTTTGTTTATCAATAACACAAATTTCAAAAACGATGGGGCTTAAAATCAGCCACAGATAAAGATTTTTTTGTTAGCTTTTCATTCGAAAGTTTGCGCATTTAGTCAATGTCAAGTTTCAAAATTATTTATATGATCTTAATATAGAGAAAAAAAAATATTTTACGGATTTAAAACATTCCTATTGAATTGAGTTTCATTGACATTATTGCATGAGCTGATTTAATTTTTACATCCTAGTATTAATTAATTATTTTTTTTATTCCTATGAACTAATATAGAAATTTTAATCAGATTTATTAATAAATATTGTCGACCGAAAGTTTTCTTTATTTATTATTTATTTATTCTTCATGCAACCAAAGGCTTAGGCGGCTTAGGCTTTTTTACTATGCATAGGCTCGCGTGATCACTATATACATATAATCACACCTGATGGTAAGCGATGATGTGGTCGACGATGGAGCACACTTGCCTTAAAGACCCCTAGGTTATAGATATCAGGAAACTCAGAGTTTCTCTCCTTAGTTGTCTAATTATTAGTATTATTGATTTTTTTTTTTCTAATTTCGGCTCAATAAAGTTTAATCTAGAATCTGACTAGATAGACTCAGTCTTCTCGATAACCTTCGCAGAAATTTTTCTGTCCAATTATATATAGATCACGTCTCTTTCAATGTTACAACATATTGTCCAATTGTGGCTTGAAATACAGAACTACAACATTTTCGTAACACAATACCCCGAGCCCTGGGCTTTACTTCGGTCGACGAATCAGTATTGCTATCCAACGTGGCAATGCTGCCAGCGTTTTGGGTACTTTTCCCTTTGTTTACGCACAAGAATGGAATTTCTTAAGTGAAACTCATGGATAACTTTGAATTTTTATTAATTTTAATTTGTTCTGAATTACAATGGCAGAGCAAAGAAAAAACAGTGCAAAAGTTTTTTAGCGTCTGACCACGTAACTCGGTGCACAGATAATAAATTCGGCGCGTAGCTTGCTGGCGCGCGTAATGTTGCTAGCCCTGAAGATTTTTGAACAAGCGCGAACACTGACATTTGACACCGATATGGATGATTTTTTTGATGCCCAATAAGTTGGTATTTTGTTGTTTTACCCATTTCTAAATATTATTATTTTAGTTTGTGTTACCTTTTAAGTTATAAGTAATATTTATTAGTTTAGAAATTTATAAGTAGTTACATAATTTGTATTATTAATACACTAGGAAGCAATTTACGAATAATAATTAAAGCAACCACTGAACTTCACTCAGAAAAAAGTCCAATAAATATCAATAATGCATCTAATATCAATATCAATTAGAATCAGTTAGCAAATTACGCAGGATCCCGGCTGTCACGGCGCAGTTAATGTTATTACTATTTACTGCACGTTGAGATCACCGCCGCAAGCAGCCGCTAGGGATGGGACATGCTTATATCATGAGCTTTCATGACTTATAATTATTGATAAACTACTGCATGTGGTTTCAATCTAAGTAGTGAAAATAAGAATTCAAAGTTAAGTCTTAAAATACCATCAGCTTTGTCCCAAAAAGGTCTAAAATAGAGATTTTACATGGAGCGATGACCGATGACCTCCACATCCAGTTAATTGGGCAATATGGTGCCCTTTGGCAAGGCCGATGTTCTTTTTTTTTGGGCTTTTGTATATCTGTAGCGACGGTCAAAGATAACTAAAAATGTCAGCCGGAGCCATGGCTTCCTACAGCACGAAGGAGCGAAAGTCTTCATTTGTTTTATCACAGTCTGCTGATTTATCAAGGTAAGACTGTGTGTGACATATAAACCAACAGCCAAAACAATTGAGACTGCCTCGCCGCAAATCAGTTGACAAACTATAGTTTTAAACTTTTCACCGCAACTTTGCACAAAATAGTATTAATAAATAACTCTTTGTCACAATACTGTAGTGTGATATTAAGCCGTGTGGCAAAAATTCGCAACGCGCACCTAGCTTATAACTTTATAAATACGATTCGACATTATATCCCACTAGAAGTACAGTACGGCCGACGGATCTTGGCGCGTTTATTTTGAGCGCTAAAGTTCGCAGAGTCTAACTTCAGACGCGTCAAGATCCGCCGATCGTACTGTACTTTAATATCAACTTCAACCGAAAAGAGCTACTCGCAGCCAGTTAGCAGTTCAAAGGCGAAAGTGTGCCAACTTTACACGCTCACTTAGGCCAGTGATGCTCAACCTGCCAAGGGTTCTGTGCAGGCCATCAGTCCGGTGCGACGTACGGGCGTGAATAATTTTAATTCTAATTATGAATATGTACAGTTTTCATCTGTGAATTTTGAAAGTAGAATCACTTTTAGACTTTCCTTTTCTTTTTAGATTCCCAGCTATCATTGACGCGGACGACCAGCGTTGGGTAGCTCGATCAAACTCGAGTAGACAGCGTGTGTTCCACGCGCACCTCAAAGTGATATCAGTAAAACAGAATGAGTTCAGTAGGGCTGATTCCCGCTGTCATAGCCACTGAAAATTTCCGAAAGGGCCCTGCTCCTGGAACGTAAAATGCAATTGAAGTATATAGATTAAGTTGCAAGTCAGTAAAAGTCTGACAAAGCACACGCTATAGGGTGGAATAAAAACTGTACCCTAAAACGGGCGGAGTTACTGGATGATCTCCTACCTCAAAGAAATAAAATTGACTGCAAGATTGTTCACCTTTTTTTATGGTAAATAAAATGTTGTAATTCCGCTCTTGGGTGGGCCGGGAGATAGTGTCAGATTCTTACTGACTAAAAACCTACCCTGCTCCCTCATTGCCTTCGTTCCAGGGCCCTGGGGTCCAATTTCGCCTAACCCTTGGCCCCCCTACAATTTGCTGACAACTCCTTGAGGCGCGTGGGAAAAGTGCGCGCCGTAAACGACTTGGGCTCGGACCAGTCTGTTACCAGACGGACGGACAACGAGCTACCCATTGCCCGCCGTCTGCAAGCCCGCGCGTACGTTGGCCGGTAACCGGGATCGGAATCCCAGCGGCGGCGGCAGTGTGTGCGTCGTTGCCTGATGCAGTCGGCCTCGAGAGCCTCCTTTGCTAGCATAACTGCTTCGCAGAAAGATGCGACCGCCTGCCACTCCTTCTCGCTCCACGGCACGTCGCGAGAGAAGATTGTTCACCTTGCTAAAAACATGAGACCATAGAATTTTTCCATTCAAGTAAAGTTAGTTGTTAAAATTGTGTTAAAACTAACCACATATAAGATCTATTTACAGTATTTAAATACTTGCAAAATATATCTATGCTGACCTAAAAAGCTTGAGGGCGTCTGTCTAGGCACTTGAAGTTCTCAGATGTCGCCGAATGATTGGATATCGGAGTCTTTAGGATCGCGTGTTAAAGTGGGGCCACCCTGTACAGCGAGGCGAGAGCCCTAGGGACTCGCGAGAAATGTTGTGAAGTTTTCGGTTTTCACTAAGTTTCATTTATGTAGTATGAGCGTGAAAGAGTTACAAACATACTCACATACAGACATTTGTGAGATTATTTTGATAAAAATGTAACCTCCGTTTAAGAAAGAAAGAAAGAAAAGAAAGAAAGAAAGAAAAATATTTTATTTGACACAATTATATAGACACACACAATGCAGAAACAATATGATACTTAAGATAAAAAAAGGATAAAAACTAACATTGTGTGTCTCACGGTTGCGCCAAATAGGTCCAGTTCAGCAGAAATGCCAGACAGCTACGTGGTACTTGCCTGACGCTGGTTTTCAACTACTAGTGTTACTGTTGAAGTTTAATTAAATTATTTTTCATAAGCATGTTGAAAGACGTCGTATGATATAAAGTCAGATGTGAGTATTGATGATCACCGTCCTCGGCTCAGGTCTAAATACCATCAAAGCGGTAATCACCAACATTACACACTTATATCATTATGTACTATTTACCGTAATATCCGATACTGAACTGTGAATTGCAAAAAGACGTAGATATGTACGTAAATTTGAACTTCACGGGCTACCCTGGAGCATTACCCTTAAGAATTGTAAAGAAGTGAAAAATTGTGATCATTGGATGCGACGGATGGATAATTATGGCGGGATTTTGTCCAGCAGTGGGACATACGGACTAGTAAATTAACAATAATATTAGCTTGTAGCGACATCTATGACGCTTAGAAACTAAAATCCTGCATCGTGGTATTTGAGTTCTTTGCGCGATTAGAACATTTATATCTACATCAGCTTGAAATTAACTATCGGGCAGTAGCCCGGATCAGTCTTAACATCCGTATATTCAGCGGATCCTCCCTTTTTATCGGAGGTATGTGGGACTTTACATTCTATTCCGCCTACCTCACTCACTGAGTTTACACTCTGTGGGTTTTACTGACTAAAACCCACTCCTGTTCCTTCTTTGTCTTCGTTACAGGGCCCCGGGGCTCACTTTCGCACAACCCATGGGTTCCGCATACCTCTAAAGTTTGTATCCAAACCTGATGTAGCAGTCAAGTCCCCCCATACAACTGCTACATCACTATTAGCGCACATTAATTATTCCTTGTTAGCATCGTTCCGCGGCTCAGACACAAGATAAATCGTTATTTAATTATTGCTACATTATCACACGAAACAACGAGCACTATGGTGCTATCATGGAGGCAGACAGTTCACTTTTTGGACACACTTATTTCATTGGGCCACTTAAGTTTTTTTTTGTTGAAATGATCAAGAAATAAGCTCATCTGTTAAGAACTCCGGGGTTGTAAGACATGGGCCTCTCGCATCCGGCCATGGTTCAGGCTATAGTACAATGAGAGGCCACCTGTTTCTGCAAAACTGCAATGCAAGCAATTTTTATTTTTAATTTTCTGCTGGAATTTAAAAAATATAAATCATATGTAAATATTAATGAATAAACGCCACAATATCGACTCAAATTGAAAAACCTAAAAAAAAAATGGATAGACAGATAGATAGATGGATGTATTTTTTATTGTACACCAAAAATAAAATTACATAAAGAACTTAAAATTAATAGGTGAAAAAGCCAAAAAAATTAATAGGGGAAAAATCTAAAGGGCCCAAATAAAAAAATGCGATGCAATGCCGCATCGCAAAAATCTGCGAGTTCGCACGACGCATCGCAAGAACTTGTGAATTGATTCGCATCGCATATTGTATGATCGCCGGGCCTAAACCGACGCGGCGCTTTGCCGCACGAAATCGCATCGCAGCAATTCAAATCGCAGGTTGCTGCGAAGAGGTGTCATACCGAATCACAGTTGTGTAATTGGATCCACTGACGTCTATTTTTATTGGATCTCTTTCTCAAGGTATTTTTTTTTCCACCAAAAAACAAATAGGTAGTCTTGACATAATAAATAAAAAAGGAAAGTCCCTTATTGAGTCTCTCTATTTTAGAACCTAATTCCTCCTAAACCACGCAACAGATTTTGATCCGATTTTCACTGATAGAAAGAAGAATAAACGAGGAAGGTACACCCCTATTTTTTTATTAGTGCAAAAAATATGGAGCTTAATCAGCACCCATTACTGATCATATTTGTGTAGTCAAAAGTACAAAAAACAAAATCTCAAAATTGACCACGAAAATTTGTCATTATTGGTAAATTCATAATTGAATCATAAAATTCATAACAACTACTACTAGAAAATACTAAGCGCAGTGTTTTTCCATTTTTTGTGTCCTTCTTTCATTCATAAACAATAACCTTTCCATAAATTGAGTGAGGTTTTTTGTATATAAACAAACGCTCATAACTTTGTTGTTTATTAATATTACTTATTGAGACTTTACTTAAATAATAACAAGACCTTTTTTAATAAGCCCTTAAAATATTTGCACTGATTAAAAAATAGTGGTGTATAATTCGCACCCGAGTAAAGCTGGGCCCAGTAGTTGTTTCTGAAAATTGCATTATTAATCGCAAACAGTCGCAAGATTTTCCATTGCTACATCATTTTGTTAATTAATAGTTAGGTATAGTTCCAAGACGCCGACTGAGTAATGAATGGTAATTTAATTATTATTGTTTCCTGCACACAATACGTCTTTATAGTGTACTTAAACCATGCTCGTGTATGAAATGCGTTATGTATTTCAAACAGTTGTTTGGCATTTAGTATCGCGAATGACAATGTTGTCATTGTATATTATTATTTTTAATAGATTTTGTTATAAATCAATCAAATATGCGACTGTATATTTAAATTATGGTTGTTTTGTTTGTTGGTTGAATTTTCGAATTGGAAAATTCTATTAGTGTTAGAAAGCCCATTTATTTGGAAAGGCTATACGATGCAACCAAAAGAAGTGTAGTATCTACAGATGTGGGTGAAACTGCAGGAGGCATCTTTAATATACAATTCTTTTGTACGCGTGTTTGTCACTCCATCCCTCTAGCTCTCCTTCTCCTCCTCCACCCTAGAGCGGGAGAAGACATAGAATGATTCTCCACCCTAAAAAAAAATAGGACAATTTATTTCTGTGAGTTTCATTATAAATACCTAACTATAAGTGTTGCCGCATACTGGCCTGAAGAAAGCGCCGCTACAAAAAAAACGCCACTAATAAACCATTACTTCTGTAACGCTCATGCATTAGAAATCTCTTATAAAAAAGTACTGCAATTCTACGGTTTATTTTCGAATAGCACAAAGTCCTATTTATAAACTGCACTACATTCGCTACCAAAGAACACAACAGTCGCTCAAACAACACGGCTGACTATCGACGCGACTTCGTGCACAAATATTGACTCGCCAACAGTCCTTGACTATCGAGTAGCGATGCAGACAGAATCGTTTGACAATCTGCTGTTTTATTGGCGCAAAAATGTCTGTTCCATACCTATATTTTCTGTTTATCGGAACTTAATGGAAACTGATTTTGGTAGCAGTTTTATTTACTTTTTTCCAGTATGCTTTTTTTTTTTTGTTATTGGTTTGGGTCATCTACCTTATAAGTGAAAGTTTATTTGACTGTTATAGGTATGTGGATAATTTTTTACTCCATCATATCGCATCATCCAATGGCTTTTTTTTCAGTGGGAAAATCATCCACAGACATCTCCGCGCCATTGGGCGGGGCGGGAGATAGTGTCAGACTTTTACAGACTAATAAACCACTCCTATTCCTTCGTTGCCTTTTATATCGGGGCTGAACTTTCCTTTCAGTAAACGATCCTTGGCCCCAGTAGGCTTCGATCCTGTTGGGCCCCTACAGTTTGCTGACAACTTCTTGAGGCGCGCCTGGAACCATTCGCGCCGTCGACGACTTGGGCTCGGTCCGGACTGTTACCGGACGGTTGGACGGCGAGTTACCCATTACTTGCCGTCCGCAAGCCTGAGCCTAGGGTGGCCGGAAATCAGAATCGGAATCCCGGCGGCAGCTGGGGCGAGAGCCCCGTTGCCACACGCGTGCGTGTGGCAACGGGCCTCTCGTCTTCCTTAGCTAGCATTACTGTTTTGCAGAAGGAAGCGATCGCTTGCCACTCCTCCTCGCTTTGGACCATGGCCTGCACCAAGGCCCGGCGCGAGAGATCGCTGCAGCCTGATCGCCCCCACGAGGACACGGCGGTGCTCTACCTAAGCGAGGCACACCTCTATTGTGTGCGCGATCGTGTCCTGCGGGTGATCCACACAGTGGTGACACCCGGGCGTCGCTTCCACACGAATCTGGTGTAGGAACTTCCCGAACTGACCGTGTTCGGTGGGAACCTGCGTCATGCGGAAGGTGAGGATGCCGTGAGTCTTTTTAAACCACTCCTCAAAGTGGGTACTTACCTCCATAATTATAGCGTGCCCAGTTCCACTGGCTTAAGTGTTGTGGATGAATGTCCTGAAATAGAACAAAGTAAATTTTTATACTAGGAGTATTTATTTCTATACCTTTCGGATAATATTCTACATGGGTTTTGCCTGTATATGATATATATATATATATGACGGCTCGTTCAGGATGGTTCGAGCTCTGGTCATCTACCAGGTGGGCCTACGTGGGTATCGTGCAATGAATAAAAACGGTTAGGAACTGAATCAGTTTACTTCTCAATAAATTTCGGTACAGTGCACTGTTATTAGGTAGGTACAAACAACAAAACGGACAGTTTCAGAACGTCTTGACTCTGCGACGGCCTGGCTGAGAGTGTCCGCTGTACTCGGCGGATTCTCCCTCTCCAAGCTCGTACCCAAAGCGGAAACGGCTGACTCTGTCTAGGCGCGCCACCTCTATTTCTTCTAGTCGCCACTAGATGGCGTGCCTTGTTTTGTTGTCAACAAATCAACGCCGGATCCGGCACGGCCATCCTGCGAGACACACGTCCCCGTGTGTTAGTCATCATCACCACCACAGCTGTAAGATGTCCACTGACGAGAAGTTCCAACAATGCGTCCATCTCTGTGTGTTACTCTGAAACAAAATACATCTCGCAGTATCATATAGCTCGGTCACTCCTGACAAAAACTAGGAACCACTCTCGCATCGTGAGTGCGCCCCCAAGCACGCAAACTCACACATATAAAACCATCAATTCACATCTTAACTATGAGTGACCATCTACAGGTCACACAAACGTCTACTCCGTGCGGGAATCGAACCCGTAACACGCAGTCAATTGTTCAATGTTAGAACAATTCACACTTTACTCAATAAACCAAAATAAAAAGAACTCAGGTAATAGAAATTGTCATCCAGTCATGTGCCAACGTTCATTGTTCTCATTATAAAGCCTTAGGAGCCCCCACAAGTAAACCACTCTAACGCCACGGCACTCATTGCCGAACACCAATCACAATTGCTCTCTCACATGTGCATCCACCACCGGCCAACGCCGTGGATCACATTGTGTATCACTCAATATGACTTCCGTCAGAGCTAAACGCGCACGTACTAGCTACTAGAACCATCCTGTTGACCACGTCAACTACTCACAACGGTCACTACAGACCACAACTTCCATCAGAGCTAAGCATAGCTACTGGAACCAACAACTTTACTACGCCCGACAGAGAAATTTACTCGCGTGCTCCATACAACTTAGGCTCCCTCATCACCACTGTGATCACTATCTACTTCCGACTGGTACATGACTTTCTGGCATCTTTCTTAACATATCGTGGTAGGTACCTTTACAATACACACAACCAATCAAACTAATCCAAAACCTTAATCATTTAGCTTTACGTGTGACTTCTGGCTACTCATAGCCCAGTAACCTCTAGTTACTCAACCATAACTGCGCATCCCTCCAGGGTCGCCAAGTCACTGATTTAATTGCAATACTGCGTACTCACAGACTAATGTGACCACTGGATATTGATTTCTATTAAGCTACGGCTATAAATCAAATCTCCTACAGTTTAATCATCGTGTGAACTTAATTATCTCATTATGTCGACTACTTTACTGTACCCCAATTTTATTAGTTATGCGCTGATTTTCTTCCTGTCTTTATTACTTCAAACGAATCTTTAAATGGATCTAACTTAGTTTAATTGCTCTCTTCGTCTCTAATCTAAACAAAGGCCCTTACCGAAAATGCATCTACTTCTACCTTCGTCAAATCAAACCTACCCTTTTATTCAAATACTACACTTTTTAAATTGCGTAACGCAAAATCTCTCACGATATTTAAATACACCTAGGGGTCTACATCATGTTTCGTCATCAACGGTAGAGAACGCGCGACTAAAATCGATAAGAAATGATTTCGTGACAAGAAGTCGCATGTGGCACTATTACAGGGCATCATCCGCTTTGGATTCAGCCATATCCCATGATCTCACCCGCCTTGGATCTAGTCTCCTTACTTGGCATCACCAGTCAAAAATCTAGTCACACACAGTGAAATCACACGTATAGGATCTAGCCACATCCAGTGGCATCACCTGCTAGGATCTAGCCGCACCCAGTGGCATCACCTCACCTTGGATCTAGCCTCGTAACCTGACATCACCCGCCTAGGATCCAACCATACCGAATGGCATCATCCGCCACGGATCAAACCGCGCAAATTAAATTTCATTATCAAAAATAATGTTCCACTTTTTCAAATGTAACGTTAATCCGGCTTTAGTCGACGTTCTCAAAACTACTTCAAGTCTCCCGACGCGATCGCGAACTCAACAGTTTCCAAAATAATCAAAATATCGACAACTCAAACTATTAAGTAGGTATTTACCGATTAGCTTAGGACAATAACAATTGTCCGTTAGAAAACTCAGATCGCATTTCTAAACTTCAAATGTTTGTACTGGCCGTCCGCCGTCATAAGCACTACTGAAAGCCTGATACATAATCTAATTTTGTAAAATAAGGCGAACTATGTAAACGAGTTATTTTGTCTCAGATCATTGGTAACGAATACCGGTTATGCACGATTTTATTTAGTTTACAGCAATCTTTGCACATTATATCTGACCCGTCGTTTTTTTTTTTAAATCAAAATAACTAAACTAACAAACACCGAATTACTTAATCGAATAATCTTTGCATCCAATAATTCATCAACCGTTAACGCATTATTTTTAATTATTTTACGCTAAACCACTACTGTCGTCTTTATACAGTCAAAGATGAGTCAATTAAACGAATGAGTTTACTTTTTGTTACACGCGTTTAACGCCTACCGGTTATAAAATAATCCAAATAACCGACGATTCAACACCGAAACAACAGCAGATTTATGTACTAGGACACGTAGAAGTCAATAACGTCACGGACTATCACGTTTGTTTTTTAACCGAAAGAGCTGGACTAGCAAACACCACATTACTTGGTCAAATAATAATTACACACAAATAATTGGCCTACCCGCATACTCATTAATTTTTTTCTTCCACGAGCAACTGAGGGTTGTTTTGATTATTATAATTGTTAACGTCGTGAACTAAGCATTTTTAAAATGTATCGCGGTCACACTACTGGAACTAAACTCTTGCGACAATATTTCTCGACCAAAATCGCAAATGGATGTTGGGCAATACACGCAATAAAATCTCGATTAAGCTATTATCAATTTTAACTACAAAATTAATGAACAGTACCGAGTATCTACACTAGACTGTCATACGTTATCTAAACCTGTCAATATTGCCATCCTTTGTATTACGTCTACCCCTAAATTTATATCACAGAGGGTGTCATCTTTAACGAAAGAGCACTCAGCTCCAGAATCAAAATGGAATATGAATACCTGACCTTTTTCTGATGAAGGATCGACGACCCATACTCCCGTTGCTCGCTGCGTAATGCCTTGGCGCCATTGTTGCTACCGCGCCTCTTCCATCAGGGTTCTGGATCTCCACCCAGACATCTCCATATGACTTTGTTTTCCAGGGCCAATCCAGGCCAATCTTGCGGCCTCGTTGCCGGAGGTCTTGAAGCTTGAATATTCTTATTTTCAGCCTGCCTACGTCCAAATTTTCTATAGTGATTTTTGATCTGCTACTACACTTGTCTCTCCGGGTCGAATTCGGGTAGATTCACAATCTGGGTAAAACGTTGTAGTTTGCTCTCTGGGGGTACAACGTTACCATGGTCCAACATTTGTTGCTCAGGATTAGGGAAAAACCCCAGAAAAAACCTAATCAGACCATTCAAGTCCATGCTTCGATCCAGGTCTTCATTTTCGATTTCGAATAATAACCGCCAATTTTCTTCAGTGTTTCGTAACTGTTGCTCACACATCTTGTCAATTCAATTGCACGATTTTATCCCAGTTCTGATGACGGCTCGTTCAGGATGGTTCGAGCTCTGGTCATCTACCAGGTGGGCCTACGTGGGTATCGTGCAATGAATAAAAACGGTTAGGAACTGAATCAGTTTACTTCTCAATAAATTTCGGTACAGTGCACTGTTATTAGGTAGGTACAAACAACAAAACGGACAGTTTCAGAACGTCTTGACTCTGCGACGGCCTGGCTGAGAGTGTCCGCTGTACTCGGCGGATTCTCCCTCTCCAAGCTCGTACCCAAAGCGGAAACGGCTGACTCTGTCTAGGCGCGCCACCTCTATTTCTTCTAGTCGCCACTAGATGGCGTGCCTTGTTTTGTTGTCAACAAATCAACGCCGGATCCGGCATATATATGATAGTATAACATATGATAGTTATAACAGATGCTACTACTCCCGCTTATGGACCCAAGAGACACGCATTATAGGGTAAAGGTCACATATCATTGCATAAAGAGCGACAATTTACTAGCCCACCCACGCAAACATTATCATATTTACTTCAGTTATACTTTATAGGATAGTAGGACAATGTTACTAAGAATAAGTCGTTTATTTTTGGTGCTGTTAAGAATATTAAAAAGACCTTGGAAATCGTAAAGCTAAGATGCAGTTAGGGTACAAACATCCGAATAGCGTGCAAACAAGTTTTATGAACTAATATCCCATTTCATTTGGTACCATAATCCAATAGAACATATTTAATCCACAAAGAGAATGAATAAAGTGAGAAATGGAACTAAAGGAAAAATAATACGGAACAAGGGCAGGAAGATGATGATAATGATGGATAAAGTGAGAAATGGAATTAAAGGAAGTTCGATAATAGAGTCAGTGACTGAAAAGTTGAAAGGGAGTTTATTATCTTGGTATGGTCATATGAAGAGGATGGATGAAACACATGTTACGACAAGATTTATGAGTATAAGAAAAGACGAGAGATAATCAAAGAAAATAGGGATGGATTGTGTGTGGAGTGATATGAAAAAAAGCGTGACATGTAACAAGATAGAAGGGAAGAAAATATGTGATGCACCGACCCCAAGTAAAATGGAACAAGGCAGGAAGATGATGAAAATTATAATTATAATAATAACCCCATCGCCGTATTTAAAAAAAAGAAAGAAAATGAGTTTATTTACCACAAACATGTACATAATAAGATATGCGTCACATCCGCGCAAAACGGCCAGCGCTCACACAATCAGCGAAAACATATTAAGGAAACCGGCATGTCCTAGAACCAAAACTGCAGAAACATGTGACATCCCCTAACCCGCACTGGCCCTGCGTGGTGGATTGCGGCCCATTCCCTCTCCTAGAGAGAAGGCCTGAGTCCCAGCAGTAGGAACATTATAAGGCTGATACTATGCTATGCTATAGACATAATGACACAAGACTCTTTCAATTTAAGTCACAACATCACTGGAACTTAATAATTTTGACGTTAATTAGTTACAAGATATCAGTTTAAGGCATCGGTATTCAAACAGGTTCACAATTTATAAATAATAATCGCCAAACCGCCATTTAGGTTCTCTTATGAAGGCAAGCAAGCAATCTAAAGTATCTTAATGAAGGGCCTAATTAGCTTTTAAGTTTAATTGCTCGTCGTTATAGGTTTGACACGATAACTAGGTCCATCCATATTAATGCGGATTTCGATCCTTGTTGAGACAGCAAAGGTAGCCGCGAAACGATGTGCTAGATATTTTTAGGGCTCCATACCCAAAGTGGGGTCCCAGGCGGTCGCCTCCTTCTGCGAAGCAATAATGCTAGCAAAGGAGGAGGCCGACCACATCAGGCAGAGGCAACGGAGCGCTCGCCCCTGCTGCCGCCGGGATTCTGATCCCGGTTTCCGGCCACCGTAGGCGCGGGCTTGCGGACGGCGTGCAATGGGTAGCACGCTGTCCGATCGTCCGGTAACCGACCGGACCGAGCCCAAGTCGTCGACGGCGCGTTCTATTCCCGCGCGCCTCAAGGAGCCGTCAGCAAACCGTAGAGGCCCAGCCAGCTAACTGCAGGCAGGCAGGGTCGAAACCTGCTGGGGTCATGGATCAGCTTCCGAAAGGAATACCCGGCCCCGGCAGGATAGACAACGAAGGAACGGGGTAGGTTTTTAGTCAGTAAGAGTCTGACACTACTTTTCGCTCCGCCCAAGGGCGGGATTTGTTATTGGATGATTTTACCTACCATAAAAAAGTGGGGTTCCACTTTATTACTAAGACTGCACTGTCCGTCCGTGTATCTGTGCGCCTGTCACCAGGCTGTATCTCATGAACCGTGATAGACAGTTGACATTTTCACAGATGATGTATTTCTGTTGCCGCTATAACAACAAATACTAAAACAGAATAAAATAAATATTTGAGTTAGTGAGCCCCACTTAAATATTTATTATACGACATTCATGACTTTTTTGCCGTTTTTATTGTACCGAACTCTTCGTGTGGAAGTTCGACTGGCACTTTTCCTGTTTTTTTAACTGGTCTGTTAGTCTAAGTGGTTAGTGGCCCTGACTGCTTTACACGAGGTTATGGGCTCGGTTCCCACCCAAGGCAATTGTTTGTGTGATGAGCACAATCATTTGTTCTGTGTCTGGGTGTAATTTATTTATAATATGTATGTATTTAGAAATGTATAAGTATGTTTATTAGTTGTCTAGTACTCATAGCAGAAGTTCTGCTTTGATTGGAAGTAGATGGCGTTGCGTGAAAAAAATTATCGTCAAGTAAGTCCCCTAGCTGCGGTTCTAACAGGGAACATCAGACTTTTACTTACTAGAACCACCCTCTTTTCTCATGATGGGAAATCATCTAATGGCTTCTAGAGTGGAGCAGGAGGGAGCAACTCAAACTTAAACGCATTTATTTCAAATAGACCATTTATAGCCACGACACGACCTACGAGTTGTAGGTCGCGAGTTCAAACCCAGCCAGGCGCATTACTTTGTGTAATTTATTTCATCACCACTGCTCTCAAAATTGTGAAGGAAAACATCGTGAGGAAACCGGCATGTCCTAGAACCAAAAATTCGAAGACATGTTACATCCACCAACCCGCACTGGGCCCGCGTGATGGATTACGGCCCATTCCCTCTCCTAGAGAGGAGGCCTGAGTCCCAACAAAGAGAACATTATAAGGCTGATGCCATGCTATACTATGCTATTTACAGCCAGTCAAAATGTCGGTCAGTCAAAAAAATATGGAGATAAATTGGCGTTCCAAAGCGTAGATCTCTATGGAGAAGAACGTAACAGTTACACGTTAACTTATTAAAACCACACCTTTGTCTCTTAGGTCACCCTTTGCATTTTAGGAACACAAGTTTCCCTTTCAGAGCTATCCCATAGCCCCAATAGGCTTCAGCCCTGCTAGGTTCTTACGGTTTTGCTTACATCCCTTTGAGGTATGCTTGAAACATTACGAGTCATCAACGACTCGGGCTCAGTCCGGACGGTTATCAGTCGGACGGCGTACTACCGATTGCTCGTAGTCCGAAATCCCATGCAAGTATAACCAACCAGTATCCCTTCAACTGCCTTTTGTGTTCAAGGGCCTCGGTGACGGTTTCAAACAACCCCCCCGATGTGGTGGGGCGCGCCACAATTGGGGCGATAAGGCCCATCCTTGAGGCGTGGTTGGAAAGACCTCACGGCGTTCTCAACTTCCGCACGACGCAGGTGCTTACCGAACACGGAAAGTTCGCTAAGTACCTGTTCCGGATTCGTGCGGAGGATTCGCCCGGGTGTCGCCATTGTGCGGAACGCCCGGAGGACACGGTGGAGCACACTGTAGAGGTGTGCCCCGCCTGGGCGGAGCATCGCCGTGTCCTCGTGGGGGCGATCGGCGGCAGCGATCTCTCTCGCCGGGCCTTGGTTCAGGCCATGGTCCGTAGTGAGGAGGGATGGCAGGCGGTCGCCTCCTGCGAAGCAGTAATGCTAGCAAAGGAGGAGGCCGACCGAATCAGGCAGAGGCAACGGGGCGCTCGCCCCAGCCGCCGCCGGGATTCCGATCCCGATTTCCGGCCACCGTAGGCGCGGGCTTGCGGACGGTGTGCAATGGGTAGCACGCTGTCCGATTGTCTGGTAACCGACCGGACCGAGCCCAAGTCGTCGACGGCGCGTTCTGTTCCCGCGCGCCTCAAGGAGCTGTCAGCATACCGAAGAGGCCCAGCCTGCTAACTGCAGGCAGGCAGGGTCGAAGCCTGCTGGGGTCAAGGGCCGTTTTCTGAGAGGAAGGCTCAGCCCCGGCACTATAGGCAACGAAGGAACGGGGTAGGTTTTTAGTCAGTAAGAGTCTGACACTACTTTCCGCTCCACCCAAGGGCGGGATTTGTCATTGGATGATTTTACCTACCATAAAAAAAAAAAAAAAACCCCCGATGTGGTAAATACTACAAAACTTTTAATAAATACAGCCAAACATGAGATGGAGGAGGAGCATCGGGCGACGGTGTATGGTTGGCACTTATTATTTTTTTTTTTACTTTTTTACTCCTATATTATTATTATAAAGAATCCTTATATTTTTAGTATATTTTATTTTATTCTTTTATCGATATATATATATATTATGTATATTATGTGTTCCGTGAGTGTGTCCGTGGCGTCACCAGGCCCTATCAGAACACCAGCGCTGCGTTATTTTACCATTTTTAGGTAATATCGCAGCATATGCTGAGATAGAGGCCTTTTTGACCTCGCACAGGTCTTTTATTTTCAATCTTTTTTTTGTGTTCTTTTATTTATTGTTTTTTTTTTATGTTGTAAAACCTATTTATAGTTTTTGTATTGTTGTTGTATATATAATTTTTGTCCTGTGAGAGTCTCAAATAAATGTTTTTCTTTCTTTCTTTAAAGATGGAATAGGTTTTTTGTCTGATGAAGTGTTATTTCTATTCCGTGACCATCACACGGCTGAGCAAGGCTTCTTTGAAACCTCTTGTCCCACGCTATTTCAAACCAGCCCTCAAGTTAAGGGTATTCTCGACCGTATTTTTTTGTGGTTGGTAAAATCATCTATTATAGTAGTTAGTGGCCCTGACTGCTATGCCGGAGGTCGTGGGTTCGATTCCCACCCAGGACAAATGTATTTGTGATGAGCACGTTCATTTGTTCTGTGGCTGGGTTTAATTTATCTATAACTAGCTTTTGCCCGCGGCTTCGCTCCCGCTCTACCCTACTCTACCCAAATCTACCCTACTCTACCCTACCCTACTCTACCCTACTCTACCCTACTCTACCCTACTCTACCCTACTCTACCCTACTCTACCCTACTCTACCCTACTCTACCCTACTCTACCCTACTCTACCCTACTCTACCCTACTCTACCCTACTCTACCCTACTCTACCCTACTCTACCCTACTCTACCCTACTCTACCCTACTCTACCCTACTCTACCCTACTCTACCCTACTCTACCCTACTCTACCCTACTCTACCCTACTCTACCCTACTCTACCCTACTCTATTTTTCTCGCCGTAAAAACCATCCTTGAACTTCAACGAACATTTTAAAAAAAGATTTGGCCAAATTGGTCTAGGCGTTGTTGAGTTATGCGCTTACCAACACATTTTGCGATTCATTTTTATATTATAGATATGTATGTATTTAGAAATATATAAGTATGTTTATAAGTTGTCGAGTACCCTTACACAAGCTCTGCTTAGCTTGGGACTAGACGGCGTTATGTGTGATAGTTGTGGAATATATGTACAATGACATCTCCTGCCGTTGGGCGGAGCGAGAAATAGTGTCAGACTATTACTGGCTAAAAACCCACCCCGTTCCTTCGTTACCTTTCATACCAGGGCCGAGCCTACCTTTCAAAAACAGACCCTTGGCCCCAGTAGGCTTCAACCCTGCTGGGTCCCTACAGTTTGCTGACAACTCCTTGAGGCGCGCAGGAACAGTACGCGCCGTCGACGACCTGGGCTTGATCTGGATAGTTACCAGACGGTCGGACAGCTAGCTACCCATTGCTCGCCGTTCGCTAGCCTGTGAATACTCGACCGTCTTCAGGTACCCATCGCGTGGAGACTTTTCCCCAGCTGACATTGTGCATGCGGCTTACGTTACCTACCCCTTTCTGTTTCAGCTTGTAGTGAACGACTGTTTCTACATTTTCTAACTTTTTTTGCGGTAGGAAATCATGCAATGGCTTCTCCCGCTCTAGGGCGGAGCGAGCGGGCGCGTCCAACTATTTACTGACTGAAACTCACCTGTCTTTCAGTTGCCCTTTGCTTTCTAGGACTATAGCTTCCTTTTCAGAAATTCGATTGAGCGAGTTTAATAGCATTTTTTAAATGTTATCAAGCTAAAAGTCAGTTAGTAAATAAAGGTATCAAAGTCTTGAGCATCGACGCCGAGTTGCTAGCCTGTCGGTTTTCTACCGGTTACATTTCGGGGAGTGTGCGTCGGAATTGCATAGCCTAATTCCGCCTAGCCCGTTCCATCATCGGACTACCAGACGTACGGCGTTGCGCCACCGGTACATGGTGGACATCCCACCTATACGCACAAAGCGTTTTGGGAACACTTTTATTATGCGTACAGCTAAGGAGTGGAATTCCCTGCCGGAGTCTGTGTTTCCTGATGGCTACAACCCGGGAATCTTTAAGTCAAGAGTGAATAGGTTTCTTCTAGGTAAGCGCGCTCCATCGTCGACCGTATCGTCGCTTTCCATCAGGTGAGATAGCGGTCAAGCGCGAACCTATCAATAATAAAAAAAAGGTATTAACAATACAACTTTGATTTTTCCTCAACAAAGTATTTCCCAACTTGATAAACTCTCTATAATTTTGAACGACCTTGCAACTTATTAACAAATCACGACTAAATACCTACATACTCGTACGTATATCCAGATATCAATAAATCACTATCACTACATAGTATAAAAAAGTCGTTTCCCGCTGTCCGTCCCTATGTATGCTTAGATCTTTAAAACTACGCAACGGATTTTGATGCGGATAATAGATAGAGTGATTCAAGAGGAAGGTTTATATGTATAATATATGCACAATATATTTAAATATCACCATTGTACCCGCGCGAATCTGGGGCGGGTCGCTAGTGTCTTATAAAATAGAACAGAATAAACTTTATTGTACATTAAAGTAGTAATAAAACTTTCTAAACTTTCTGTCTTATATTTTAATTTCTGCAATAAATCCGTCGAAGAGCAGATTTTATTGAACACGTTCACAAAACAATGCATTTTAATTGATTGGTTTACGTTGGTTTTACGTGACAAGATTTGATATAATAATATGAAACACATTTATTGTTTAAAACGGCACAGTCATATGTAAAAACATTTTACAGGTATTTGAACGTTCCGCGCTTACGAGCCACCGTAAACGCAGGATTCAGGACGACGAGCAATGTTCAGTTCGCCATCCGGCCGTTTAGTAATCGTCCAGCAGGCCTCGCCAAGTTTCAATTTCTCTCTATATAATCGGTAACGCCTCGGCGTGTATGCAATTTAAAAAAAAAACCTGGCAAGTCCGAGTCGGACACGCGCACTGAGGGTTCCATTCCGTACAAACTTGGTAAATTGCGGTTTACGATTTATGACGTATTAAAAAAGAAAAAACTACTTACTAGATATCATTCAAACCAATTTTCAGTGGAAGTTTGCATGGTAATGTATATCATATATTTTATTTAGTTTTATCATTCTCATAAATTGGAAGTTACAGGGGAGAGACACATTTTACCACTTTGGAAGTGTCTCTCGCGCAAACTATTCAGTTTAGAAAAAAGTGATATTAGAAACCTCAATATCATTTTTGAAGACCTATTCATAGATACTAACACTTTTGGATTTGATGAAAAAAAATTGTGAGTTTCAGTTCTAAGTATGGGGAACCCCAAAATATATTGTTTTTATTTTCTATTTTTGTGTAAAAATCTTTATGCGGTTCACAGAATACCTCTACTTACCAAGTTTCAACAGTATAGTTCTTATAGTTTCGGAAAAAAGTAGCTGTGACGTACGGACGGAGAAACAGACAGACATGACGAATCCATAAGGGTTCCGTTTTTTGCCATTTGGCTACGGAACCCTAAAAATGATGAGATGGTAGCCATGTAAACGCACCTGAGTCGATCGCTCGTTCTTCAAAAATGTTAATATGTAGCTACCATTTTACCGTAAATCTAAAGGATCCGGATGTAGTGATAAACATTCTAGAAACGATTACATTTCCTCATTTCATTCTATAATTATGAACGATGTGAACTTGACTACTAATTTTCTACTCGTTTGTGAGTGATTTAACGTTGAGTTGCAGACCAAGCCCAAATCGTTGATGGCGCGCGTGGTGCGCCTCAATTACACAGATGTCAGCTAAACCGTAGAGGCCCTCAGAGCCGATGCCCGATAGGGTCACGGGGAATATTTATTTATTATCTAAATTTCCCGATATTGTACACCACACATACATAAAAAAAGCTAAAACAGGAAGTCTGACACGCCCTCGCGTTCCACCCTAAACAGGGAAATGTCATTGGATGATTTTCCAACTCAAAAACAAATAGTACATTTTGATACAAGTGCAGAAAGTTTGTTATTGTGACCGAGGCGCTATTCGCACGAGTCGTAGGCAAGTGTGTTATGGGGCCGAGGGCTGTACCATCTAATGACGTTTTTATCCAATACACTTACGTCCCATGGGAGTCAACACGCGTCCAGCCTCATATGATAAACAATTCTATTACAGTAAAATTGTGGCGGGGTGAGCACGTGCAGTTTTCCACAGTAGTGCGGAAAACTGTCTATTGCGTGCCTAAAAGCGGTGGTATAAGAGAGGATTTTCATGTAAGTGTATTGAAAAGGTATTTGAACGTCGATTACGTCATGCAAATTGAATGTTACATACTTTGCCACACGGTGTTCTCAGTTGCAGTACTGGCGCGAACCCTATTACCAACTTGTTGGATAACTCTTGGAGTTTCAATAGAGCCACCTGCCTTGGTGGGTTCATCCAAACTATTTGAATTAGTGCGTAGTATAAATATTTGCTGGCATCGCGGCTCACGTGGAATACTACGCGCCGCCGACGTCTCGGACTTGGTTCTTACTGGACGGTCGGACGGTGAGCTACCCTTTGCTCGTCGTCCGCGTGCCCGCGCCTATGGTGGTCGGAAATTTCTCTGCGACTCCTAATGCCCAGGTCGTCTTCTTCGGCGTCTGCTGGGGTGTGAGGATACCCGTTCCCGCACAGTAGCGACCAGCAAAGATCTATCATTGCAATCGCAATAATTTCGTCAGCCCATCTCGCTGCCGAACAACCTACACTTCTTCTTCAATATCTTGGATGCTCGGTCACTGCCTTACTCCCACTGGCAATCCTTTTGAAGGGCTAAGCGGGGCAGTAACCTACGACCCCCGAGTTCGGAGGCTTCCAAAACCTCATTAGCAAACATCTTTGAACCACTGAAACTTACCTACCTTCGGAATCTAAAAAAAGAGCTTGCTACTCGTCTACTTGAATCATGGCAACTCGTTTTAGTCTGTAAAAATCTGACACTCCTTCTCACTTTCACCCATGTAAAAAAAATCAAGTAGTGTAGGTAGCAACCTATTTGGTAGAGAGGTAGATAGAGTAAATAGTGGCGTAGCTAGTTAGCTACGCCCCTACTACTCTCTCTATCTTCATCACGCGATGGTAGATTTTTATTTTTCAAGTATAATGAAACCAATTATGAGCTCATACACACGAGCAGCATGTTGCCAACGGCAGGCGTAACTGCAGCCGTCGACACGGGGCGGTGGCAGCCGTCGATTTGACACACACGACAGCTGCAGCTGTTCTTCATTTGTTGGAATGTCGACGGCGGCCGTCGACCTATAGTAACACTTGACACACACGATGGATGCCGTTTATCTTCATTTGTTGGGACGTCGACGGCTGCCGTCAACCAAAATGACACTTGACACACACGACGGATGCCGCTGACTTTCATTTGTTGGAATGTCGTCAGCCGCCAAGTTGTCGTTGAGCGTCAACTGCTACCGCATGTGCAACGTGTCGACGGCTGCAGTCATCCTGGGGCCAAGACAATTGGCAATCGCTCCGTGTCGAATTCGTTTCGAAATTCAATTTCGCCTTTGCAATGTCAACTCTGCCGTTAGCAATCTGCCGCTCGTGTGTATGAATTCTTATGTAAATAAAGTGCCAAGTCAAACATTAATGTCATTCCTATTCCACTAATAATCATTTCAGTGCCGCACGTGACTATTCTCACGAACAACATTTTTACTGCATTAGTAATTGAAACTCCTACATCATCCTTTGATTTACGGCCGAAATAAAAACATGGATTTTCCTGAACAAGATATTTTATTGAGTCTAATTTGTTGATCACATAAAAGTCGACTGGCGAAAGAATCGGCGCCGTGGCTAAGTGATTGGCTTTTACTTATGGTCAGTAGGTTCCATTCCCGTATAGAAAAAATATTTTTATGAATAACATTTGGCTCTCTATAAACTTATTTACATCACAGAAAATGTTTGATATTGTATGTAGTATAAAGCTTCTTCTACGTAAGATGATTCAGAGTTTATTCATTCTGCCTACTGAGAATAATCAGTTCAACTAGGTACGGTTTATTGAGCCCAAGGATTTTTGTAACATATTTATATTCAGAATAACACTACAAGTCTTTATAGAATCGGTATAGGTGGTGGCTCTTGGTGGAGCGAGAAGAAGTTCCTGAGGAAGATCCCTCAGCAAACGTCGTATAATATTCGGCAAATAACTACAATAAAAATGTGATAAATACTCGGCATGGAACCATTTGCTATGGTACGCGCAGCTCCTCAGTTTGATTGAGCCCCGAAAATCGGTTATAATCACAGAGTTATCATCCTCATCACAAAAGTTGAACCATCATGACAGTCGACCGTAACCGATTTTCGAGTCTCAATCGTAGTGGGGGCTGAACGTAACCATAGAAAATGGTTTAATTTATTTGCCACGTACTATGCCTACTGAGTTTTGCAATAAACATTTTATTAAAAGCTAAATAATAAAATATCACTTGTATTAGGTATATTTGGTATTCATAGGTTATTTTCCTAAGCTATCCTGAATTTATATTAAGACCGTAATAGGCATAAAAGGGACAATCTTGGCACAAAAATTCATCAGTGATGCACCAGTCAATGACGTCATATTAACATCCCATCTCGAATTTCTAAGCCGGCTAATCTGCCTAGCCTTTTTATAGAATGACTAGCTTGTGCCAAGCAGCTTCACTCGCGAGAAAGTAAAACATACTGTAGTCAGTTTTTTTATTGTTGATAGGTTCGCGCTTGACCGCTGTCTCACCTGATGGAAAGCGAAGATGCGGTCGACGATGGAGTACGCTTACCTAGAAGTAACTTATTCACTCTTGACTTAAAGATTGCCGGGTTATAGCCATCAAGAAGCACAGACTCCGGCATATAATTCCACTCCTTAGCTGTACGAACTATGAATGTGTTCCCAAAACGATTTGTGCGTATAGGCGAGATGTCCACCATATACCGTGTGTGTGTAGTTAACGCCGTACTAGTCGGAATTAGGTTAAGTTACTCCGTATTCAAAAATCTTTTACCCACAAGCCACAAGCTCCGAGTGAATTTCCAAGTCTGTTATCATACGAAATAAACCGGGGATCACATCCTAACGACACCCTCCGGAATAAATTAGCGTTGTGACATATATCTTCGCTCAGTACGCCACGTATCAGATTCGTACCGCATCATTTTATTTTGCGTGTCACCTACCTATCAGCTAAGGTTATCTGCCAAATGTCAAAGAGGTACCAACAGAAGTTTATTTTAAACAAGATTAGTGAGTGAGTTAACTGTTTGTGCAATTTATGACTGTTGTTCTGAAGTTGTTTATGATTTACAATGTGCCTATAGTGCGCTGAGGGTGGTTTAATTAAACTAATCGTGGCTTAATAACACATCTAATTTATTATCTCCGATTATCGAAGACTGGGCTGGTCACGTCGCACAAATGCAACCGGACAGATGCGCGAGGGTTGTCACCTACTGGATGCCTGAGGAAGTCGATGGCGTCGAGGTCGACCACGGCGAAGATGATGTAAAAATCTAATCATGTTTGCGGGGCAAACTTGGCCAGAGTTCATCCAAAACAGAGAGATTTAAACAACACAAAAGCTATTAAAAAAATCGAAGAGTCGAAAGAGGTTCTTGTACAACCACATGGGTTGATTTCCTAAGTTAAGCATCTCTTGCTGAGGGCATGTGGGTGGGTGAAAATCTATCTCATTATGCCATGCCTCGAAAAGCACGCTTAGCCGTTGGTCCCGGCTGTAATTTGTTAATGTTTGACAGCCGTTACGGATAGTCACGAAGCCAAGAAATGAGAGCAGTGATAATGAAATAAAATATACAAATGAATACGCCTGTCTAGGTTTAAACCCGCTACCTACAAGTTGTAAGCGGGATCTGTTACCACAGAATCACCACTGCTCTATTTCTATTTATACTTTAAGTCAAATCCCGCGGACTAAGAGCCTGTGCACATTACGTTATTTAGCGCGCCGTTAACGCGCGTTTGTAGCGATACAGACGCAATAAGCACGCAAATCAAACGCAGTCTGTAGACCTTCTACAACATTAGTTTTAGTATTATGCGAAACCCGAAACACTTGTCTAGTATTTTTATTTAAAGAATCTTTGTACACAATTTCAGAATTGTATCATGAAAAATAAGAAAGTTACAAGCTTGTTATGTTACCTGGTTGTCTGCACAAATACATAGTTACCGGGCCATCTTGGCGACTGAGGTATGGTTTCGCTCCCGCCGCACCCAACTGTGCGCTGATGCCTAATGCCCGCTATGAACTGACGTGATCTGTGTTGTATTTAGTAGGTGGTGTCCAAATTGTGAACTTTTTAAAATATTTTTGAATACAATATAACATGGTGTAAAAAATATTGAAACTCTCTCAAAAATTTCAAACTACGAGTATATTCAGGTTTCATGTACTAAAAATAACGTTGTATAGGATAAAAGCGCGCCGTCGACACACGTTTCTAAAACACGCGTCAACGGCGCGTTTAAAAAACGTGGTGTACATAAACCCTAAGGTACAATAAATAAGTCAGAATGCCAGCTTCTACGCTAGTTAATGTTAACCACAGTTCGTGGGCGGTGGTGGGTGGACAGGGATCAAGCTTCTATTTTAAAAGGGTTAACGCTAATCTATGTTAAATATTGGTTTAGATTACGTGGGATATTTTATTGCTTCGTTAAATGTACAATGCGGGGTAAATGGGTTATTCTTACGTAAGTTATACAACGTACTTTGTTAACTACGTTTAAGGTAGAACTACATTGCGCACACGTGGGCCACATACGCCGATCTTGGCGCGTCGGTCTCCATACATTTTATATGGCAACTAGACTTGTAGAGCTACATTAGATCCACGCCACGTGACGTCGTTCTACACGTATAAATTAGGTGTGGCACACTTGTGCGTCGGTCTAATGTAGTTCTAGCTTTCATGTGAAATAAGCTTTTTTAGGCTCGCGTTTGACAACTATCTCACCTGATGGTAAGCTCCTTCTTTCTGAGGTGGAATATCATTAATTAACTAATGTGTAATCTACTCGTAAGTGGAGCGAAGGGGAGCGCCTGACTTTTATATATTTCACTTTAACAAAAACTCAGGGTAAGACTAAACAAATTATTACAGTGCACTTGGCCTTTTTACCTGACTGCGTATGTATGTACTCAAGTATATCTTTGGCATGCCTTAAAACCTAAATGGCTTTTAGTTTAAGAGGTGTCGTTAGATTCGTCTTACTTTTGTGAGTGACACATCAAAATTATAAAAATAAAATATCGTGTTTTTTGGCTTCAAATTATGTTTTTTCCTGGCTGTCGAAATAAATGGATAGGGCGAAAAACCCGACCGCAACAACAACTCAAAATTTCGAAACAACAACAAGTCAATAAGGTAGTCTGATATAGTTGATGGTCTCAATTTTATGGTTCATCTAAAATAATTTATTTTGACCACCAACTGCATCAGACTACTTAAGAGCGGCCAACCCAAAGTACATTTTCATACAACCACTCTTACGTGATTATGATCTTATTACCCATCTTTCTTCAGATACTTTGGATACACAGATATCTTGTGGATATCATCAAGGCTTCTAATAGGAATCAAAACATAAATTTGTCTAATACTAATCTAATACCAGTGCCACTTTGGCACTACATATTGAAAATATAAAAGTACTTTCATGGAAGCTTCGTACCTACATTTAATCGAGATTCTAAATAATGTCAATTTTTCTCAAAAACTTTTAAGACTTTGTAAAAAGAAAGTATTTCCTTGAACAAGTTTTGTGAAATATTCGAGTAAATTACGGAATCACCAATGCCAACAGAGTTTTTAGGCGTTATCTTCGCGTTGCCTCTCTATCACACATCGCGTTGGATTGCTTTAGATGAAGCAACAAGCTTTTAAACTATGCTCGACGTTGACGACAGACGAGTGGGGAAGAGTGACTTAGAAAGAAAGAAAGAAAATATTTTATTTGACACTTAAAGACACACACAATGCAGAAATAACATGTATCAAAGTACATATGTATCAAAGTACATATGTACATATGTTTCAAAGTGCACCTCTCTAATATTCGAGGACTGCACTCCAATCTCGATGCGGTCCACCACCATCTAGAGACTGACAAGCCACACTTGCTTTTCTTGACGGAGACTCAGATTAGATGTCCGTCAGATGCGGCGTACCTCAACTACCCGGGATACTCATTGGAGCATCATTTTCTGCAGCGTGCCGGGGTCTGTGTGTACGTCCGTAATGACATCTGCTGTCAGCGTCTCCGTCACCTTGAAGACCCAAATTTTTCCACGCTATGGCTGTTGGTGGACACTGGTATGGACAAAATCGTCTATGCCTGTGTCTACCGATCGCACAGCGGTGATCAGGAGACGACTCGAATGTTTGACCAGCTCAGTGAAGCTGCCGATAAGGCTCTGCATCGGCACCCTGATGCGCAGCTTGTCGCTCTGGGGGACTTTAACGCCTGCCACCGAGACTGGCTTTTCCCATACCAGAGGACCGACCACGCTGGAAGAGAAGCGCGAAACTTTGCGGTATCGTTGGGCCTTTCCCAGCTGGTGAAGCAAGCGACCAGGGTGCCTGATGTAGTTGGTCATACTGCCAATTGTCTGGACCTTCTGCTGACCACCGATCCGGACAGATGTATCGTAACAGTTTCTTCACCACTTGGAACATCAGATCACTGTCTGGTGAAGTCTGTATCGTCCTTCTCCCCACCTGACTGTGAGTCTCGCGGTGAACGGCGGATGTGGCGTTACAAGTTGGCAGATTGGGATGAGATGCGGCACTTCTTTGCGTCTTATCCTTGGCAGCAGGTTTGCTTCTCTTCTGAAAATCCGTCGAGCTGTGCAGATGCCGTATCCGATGTGATACGTCAAGCTATGGAGTATTTCATCCCTTATAGCGACGTACCCATCGGTGGCTCAGTTCACCCATGGTTCAGCGCCGATTGCATAAAAGCTGAAGAGCTTAAGCATTCGGCGTTTCTCACCTGGGTTGATGCTCGTGACCGCAAAGCTCCGGATCTGAGTTCAAAGAAGAGAGCCTTCAACCAAGCTGCCAAGTCCTACAAAAAGGCACTAAGGAAGGCTCGCTTTGACCGCATTACTCATATTGGCACAAAGCTCTCTGCACAGCCATCCGGTAGCAGAGCTTTTTGGTCCCTTGCCAAGTCGGTCGAAGCGAACTTCTGTCGGCCCACACTGCCTCCGCTGGTTAAGCCTGATGGAACACTGGCTCACACCGCGAGAGAGAAAGCAGGTCTCTTTGCATCTCTCTTCGCCCATAATTCTCGTCTTGACACTTGTGGTGCTACTCCACCGACTCTACCTTTCTGCGACACCTCGATGCCCGAAATTCGCATAAGGAACAATGAAGTTCTGAGAGCACTGTGTCGTCTAGACGTGAATAAAGCTAGTGGACCAGATGGTATACCAGCGATAGTTCTCAAGGCTTGTGCGCCCGAGTTGTCTCCTGTATTGACTCGCTTGTATCGCCTCTCATTTAGGACTGGAATAGTGCCCAAGTCCTGGAAGCTTGCCAATGTACAACCCGTGCCCAAAAAGGGCAGTCGTGCCGATCCTAACAACTATCGGCCGATTTCGGTAACCTCCATACTCTGCAAGATTATGGAGCGTGTATTGAACTCGCGCCTCATGGCATACCTGGAAGGTAACGATCTCCTCAGTGACCGACAGTACGGGTTTCGCCGCAATCGATCTACTGGGGACCTACTAGTTTATGCCACCCACTTGTGGGGCGAGGCCCTCGAGAGGAATGGGGAAGCGATTGCGGTTTCTCTAGACGTCTCGAAGGCCTTCGACAGGGTATGGCACGCTAGCCTTTTGAGTAAGCTTCCAGCGTACGGCATTTCCCCTGGCCTGATTAGTTGGGTAAAAGACTTCCTGAGTGAACGGTCTCTCCGAGTTGTTGTCAACGGATGCTCATCAGAGCCCATGACGACTAATGCCGGAGTTCCTCAGGGGTCTGTTCTCTCTGCAACTCTCTTCCTCCTGCATATCAACGATCTGCTGATGCCCGGTATCTATGGGTATGCAGATGATAGCACAGTTGTAGACAGATACCTGCCAACTCCTCGGGCTAGTAAAGAGCTGATCCAGGCTGAAAGGGAGGCTATGGTGGAGCGGACGAATGCTTCACTTCAGGCAGTCTCCAAATGGGGCGAAGCCAATATTGTGGGATTCAACGCCACCAAAACACAAGCGTGTCTGTTCACCGCCAAAAGGAGCCCGTTCACCTTGGCTCCTGCTTTCCAGAATGTATCCCTGGAGTGCACCGACCGCCTTCAGCTCTTGGGGGTAGAAATTTCCTCAGACCTCAACTTTGGGCGGTTCATTGAGTCCAAAGCTAAGGTAGCTGCTAGGAAACTCGGCGTTCTAGCAAAAGTCCGGCGGTACTTCACACCGGAACAGCTTCTAATCTTATACAAAGCACAAGTCCGTTCGTGTGTGGAGTACTGCAGCCACATATGGGCTGGTGCTGCAAAATGCCACCTAGCAGCTTTGGACTCGGTGGAAAGGCGTGCGAAGAGGCTAATTGGTGATCCAGACTTGGTTAAGTCCAATCTACAAAGCCTCGAGCACAGGCGTAGAGTAGCCAGCCTTTCGGTGTTTTACAGGATGCATTTTGGAGAGTGTGCGCGGGAATTGCATGACTTGATACCGCCATCTCCTTTCTACCATCGAACAACCCGGCGTACGGCGAATATCCACCCCTACGTTGTTGAAACTTCCACGGTCCGGACTAAGCGTTTTGCCTCGTCGTTTATACCGCGTACATCGAGGGACTGGAACAATTTGCCTGCTGCGGTTTTCCCGGCCAATTATAATTTAGGCGTCTTCAAGGCTAGAGTGAATAGGCTCTTAATAAACTAGTGCGCTTTACCATCGACGATTGCATCACTGCTTACCATCAGGTAGGATTGCAGTCAAGTGCTAGTTTATAAAATATAAAAAAAAAAAAAAAAAAAAAAAATGTAGACACTTAAGATAAAAAAAAGGATAAAACTAACATTTTGTGTCTCACGGTTGCGCCAAATAGGTCCAGTTCAGCAAAAATGCCAGACAGCTACGTGGTAGTTGCTGACGCTGGTTTTCAACTTATTTAGAGTGTCCGGTGAAAAAAATACTTTATTTATTTAGTAGTTAGGTTTAAAGTAAACTTGTTTAGAACCTTCAAATTGTCGTTTTTGGTCGGGTTTTTGACACCATAATTTTATTTTTTTAGGATACGTACGAGGATCAAGGGTACTTCTGAGCCATAACATTGCGTTACACGTTATACAGAAGTAAATCTACCTTACCTTTCCCAGCTGTGATGAGGACGACTACCAGTCTCACCGGTTGCAGCTAAATATCAGTACTTCACCAAAAGCCACTGCCGATCTGACCTCCAGAATCCAGTATCTGGGTGACATACAAGACTGGGCGTTAATTTCATGACTTCTGACTATCCATAATGACTATCAAATATCTATAATTGACAGCTAGGACCAAACGCTTAATGTGCCTTCCGAGGTAAGGCAGGATGAACACCCATCCAGAGACCGTCCCTCAACAATCGTAGCTTAACCTTCGAGAGCGATACGTACGGTCGTGGCTTTAGCCTGCTCCAAAATATAAACGCCATTAAAATGTTCGACAAGGATAAATTTTTAACAGGATGCCAATATTTCTGCGGTTTTAGATCTTGGTTTCTGCAAGACCAGATTTTTTTATGTGCGAAATAAAATAACATGTCGACCTCGCTGTTAAGGAAAATATTAAACTCGTTTAGTTCAGAAATATATAATCAAAGAGTTTTAGGTATGTGGTAGTTTTCCTCTTCTTTGGTGGTAGTAGTGGCCAAGAGGCCCTGACTGCTAAGCTGGAGGTCGTGGGTTCAATTCCCACTCAAGTCTAAAGTTTTGCGCGTTGAGCACGATCATTTGTCAGAACAAATGATCATGCTCATCACAGCAACATTTCAATTACACCCAGATACACATGTCTGGGTGTAATTTATCTAATGTATGTATTTAGAATTTTAGATATATATACATACGTATGTTTATCAGTTGTCTAGTGTTCATACAACATCACAAGCTCTGCTTAGTTTGAAACTAGATGGCGTTATGTGAAAGTTATCTTACATTACGTGTCAAATACTGTTACTGAGTGAAGGGCTTGCGGACAGCGAGCAGTAGGTAGCTCGACGTTTGATTAGGCTCGACAGCGCCCCCTCAAAGAGACAATAACTTAATAACGGGTGTCATTAGAGTACCAGATGGAATTATTTGAAGGAATCTCTGAAGCCCAGATCGCAAAGGGTCATTAAAAAACACGGGTGGGTTTTTTCTCTTGCCCTATGTAGAGGTAAAGAAGTTATTTGATGATTTCACACCCACAAAAAAAAACATTAACATTACCAAAGAGTATTTTTGACTACCTTCGGACTACCCATAAACAGACAGCATAACACATATTCCAAACCCCGGATGAGCCTTAATAGGGCCCTTCCCGGTTAGTCTAACATAAACATAGCGTTGTTGAAAAGCTCGTTATTCCATCCACAACAATGTTCGAAAAATGAGGTAACGCGAAAAAAGAGACAGAGCCTGATTGCTAAAAATTCCTTTGATGTCCTTTTAAATTTTAAAAGTTTGTGGGATAAAAATTCATCATTCAGAATCTCGTAAATATGTCGTTAATATGCAGGTTTCCATAAAGATATTTTCTTTACTCTTTAAATTTAAAAGTACATTATGAAGGGACAAAGTTCAAAAAAAGTTCAAAGTTCGTAAAATGTATGCCAACTAGCAAATTTTCTGAGGTTAGATAAATCTATGTTAGATAGGTCTAATTTTTATTGTTTTAATATAGACTAGCTGTTGCCAGCGGCTCCGCTCGCGTGATAGTAAAAAATTATCCCAAGGGAACGTACTCCCGATATAAAAAGTATCCTATATGCTTTTTCTGGTCTTGGCCTACCCGTGTACCAAGTTACATCGAAATCAACTCAGTAGTTTTTATGTGGAAGAATAACAACCTTCCATGCATCTTTCAGACTTTTTGCAGACTTTCGCTTTCATAATATTAGTAGGATTGGTACGATTTATTCTATTCTATTCTATCTCACCTAATAGTAAGCAATGATGTGGTCGACGACGAAGTATTAAATTTCGATCGAAACACCTAGAAAAAGATTATGTGATGATGCCATAATTACGATAAAGCGATTGTATGGAAAGTATCACGGGTTGGGCGCTCTTAAAGATTGATATAATCCTAATGATATATAATATCTACATGTATGTCCATTTTAATTTACGGTTACAAACCAGAAATTAGTTCACTACAGTCATTATTAAATGGATAAGCAACTTGCAACGATTGCTCTTGCAACTGGTTCGTTAATGATCATGTTTGATAATGTTAACAGGTCTATAAATAATTTTCAAATGTCAATAAATCAAGAAGTAACTCAAACACACGGCACATTCGTAGGTTGTTCGTAGATGCACCACAGCGTCGATTTGTTGAAATATTTTATCATAATTACATTACTTATTTGTACGTATCTAAGACATAGAGTACATCTTTTGCCTCATCAGAAGATTTAACGTCACCCAAAGGCAATGGCTCGGAGTTTCTATGTGTGATCGCATCAGAAATGAAGATGTCCGCAGGAGAACCCAGGTTGCCGACACAGTCTGAAGAATCGCCAAACTTAAGTGGCATTGGGCAGGGTATATTGCTCGCAGAACAGATGGTCGAACCCGAAAGTTTCTGGAGTGGTGGCCACGTATTGGAAGACGCAGCGTTGGTAGCTCTCCCACAAGAATGGAACTGGAGGAATGGACTGATGGCCTGGTGAGGGTTGTGGGAATCCGATGGATTGGAGACGCAGAGGACCAGTCGATGTGGAAATAGTGGGGGAGGCCTATGCACAAAAGTTGGCGTCTTTCTGCTGAAATGACGATGAAGTATCTAAGTATGTATTATTGTGTTTCTTTTCTGATAGTCTTTTTGATACCTCTGGCATGTTCTGTCTCTGCACCACACGAAGGTCGACTGGTAGAAAATGCAAACAACTTGGAGCAATGTTTTTACTAATGCATAAAATAATAAATAAGTAATGCATTGCCTGGCTATTGTTGACTGGCCAGTTGGTCTAGTGGTTAGTGGCCCGGACTGCTATGCCGGAGGCGTGGGTTCGATTCCCACACAAGACAAATGTTTGTGTGATGAGCACGAGGCGTCTGTTGTTAATGTCAAAGCAGTAAATTAAATTGTTTCTAAATGTTTTCATAATTATCACGAGTACTTATACCTACGTAAAAACATTTTTTGTTAGTCTGTCTGTTTGTTCCGTCTAATCTTCTAAATGGCTGGACCGATTTTAACGGGAAATGCACTGGCTGATAGATAATATTATAAAGTGTAACTTAGGATTAATTTCAGAAAAGGAACGCTTAGGTTCCGTACTGAAAAAAAGAACTCTTTGAAGTTTTGACCAAGTAACATTTGTGCTATTTTAAGAGTTTCAGATTGCATTCCATGTTGTTTATCATTAACATTTATTTATTTATCTTGCCAATTACGAGTATATTATGTCTTGCAGATTAGATAAAAAGATAAACAATTCGAGTTTTGTATAATTACTCCTTTGCCTTCGTTATTTCTTGACATTAAACTACATTGTATAGATAGCTACCTACGTATCGAAAACTAATCAATAATAGAGTAGATATGTTAAAGTAAGACCAATATAGAAAGGTTATAATAATAAAATATACTTGAAGTAACTGTAGTAGGCATATTTTCTCTCCACCAATATACACATACAAACCCTTAACAAAATTTTTAATAAACTTGCTTAATTTTCGAATAACCTGATCACAAATACTATTTTTCATTAATTCATCTCAATCAGAGTGAAAAAAGTGTTCCTTTTTCGGCACCGATTTTTTCGGCACCCAAACTATTCCTTTTTCGGCATCAATAGGTATTTTTGGTAGTTGTTTCCAGATTCGGCACCAAGCTGACATACCTATTCGTGCGGAAAGAGGAATAGCTCGGGTGCCGAAACTTTTGGTGGGGAAGAAATAGGTGCCGAAACAAGAATACTTTGAGTGAAAAGAAGAAGACCCAGTAATAACCTTAAGTAACATGTAACACAGCGCGGAAGATGGATGATGTTGATGGTGGTTTCTTGAAACTGAAAACTTATAAACATGTGTTAGCTTTAAGATTTTCCAATAGATAAGTTGATATTGTAAAAAAAAGAATTGCGTCCACAATTTTACTCGTATTTTCTCTAATATACACCGTTAAATTTTAATCCCGTGGATGATCGTTCAGGTCCATAAAATAAAAAATTCAGTACTTTTTTCTAAAACTCGAATTAATTTATGCATAAGTATATACGAAATTAATTACTTTTAGTAAACGTCAACTGGGTGAGTTCAATGACCTTATCATTCAAGGGATTGTGTATTCTGATTGATAATTTCTTTGTATTTTTCATATACCCTGATTCAAAGCTGTAAAATTACAAATGCCCCTTTAATATCCCGTTTATAATTTACGCGTCTTCAAGGCTAGAGGGAATAGGCTCTAAATAAACTATTGTGCTTCACCATCAACGATTGATCACTGCTTACCATCAGGTGAGATCGCAGTCAAGCACTAGTTTATATCCATTTAAAAAAGAGATCAATGCTAATTCGTCGTTTTTCTATACCGTTTAATGTGGTGATGTGGCAGTACTTTAAATAAATAAATAGAGCCAAGGGTCCACAATATGCCTCTTCTAGTAAGTGATCGGTGTGTGTCTGAACAGTGTACAAGCTCCTCAACAATCCCATGAATGGCCGTAGCGTGGCAACGTGCGGAGATTGCGCGCGCAACCCGCTTACGAGCAACTGGTTTCAACATAGACCACCTTGTTGTCATGTAGAGGGGAATGTAGGTAAAAAACGGGAAGAAATGAGTAACAAAGTGAGAATGAATTTACTTTTTTTTAAATTTAAGATTCCTTGATTGTAATGAAGAATGATAACGTCCCAGTCAATAGTAACATAACTAGCTTATCTTAGCTGAAAACAATTTCTCAAGATGCAGATAGCCCTAGTTTGAGAGGCAAGGTTCAGGTTAGAAAAAATGAAAAAAGCATTTTTTATGATAGTGACATTGTCTACACAAAAAAATCTTGGAAATTGTAGCTCCCATATACAATATTAAACATGTGTGCCATTTGTACTTTTTTATCAGAAACAAAAGTCCAATAACTCTGTTCTTAGAGTTAACAGTACATCAATTAAAAAAAAAAAATACAAAGCGTTTCAAATAAGAATAGGAAGGTCAATGACCCTAATCTGTTAAATGTTGATCAAAAAGTACGGTGTGCAAAGAAAACTTTTTTGCGTATTAATAACGGTTTTTTCTTAAATTATTTTACTGAGTTTTAGTTAAATAGGAGTAAAAAAAATTTTGATTGATCTAAATTAAAAACTATATATTTAGCTAAAATATATCGTTTAAGTCATAATTAGTTCAAAAAATATATCTTATTTTCATTGTTAGCAACAATTCACCTTCTTCTTGGTCCTCAAACACAACTATCACACAAAAAAAAACAGTTGTTAGAAAATAAATAGTTTTATATAATATATAAAAAATAAATGAATGAATATATAATATATGAATATTATGTGAACAGAAAAGGTATACCTATTAAAGATAGATTGGAAAAGTAAAATAGTTATGTTAGTCATTTAAATTCAATGTCAAGTATATTATGTTTAATCAACGATTTTTAGCCAGTTTTGGTTTTGAAAGTATAATTCTTTTCTACCGTGATCTTCCTTCATCTTTTCAGTTCTCAATATTTACACACTATCTTTTGCTTGCGACTTTATCCATAATGTCCAGATAAAAAGAAGCGTATGCCCTTTGATGCTTACTCTGTGCCAAATTTCATCAAAATCGATTCAGTAGTTTAACCGTAAAAACGTAGCAGACAGACAGTTACTTTCACATAAGAGTACTAGTATGGTTAATGTTGTCTTGTTTATTCTCAATAATCTTTTGCAAACAAGTAAAAATACAGAGAAATTATTCAACGAAGTAATAAATAAGTACTATATGTAGGTCAAGAACAGATTGTTTTGTATTTACCTAAATGTTATGATTAATCATATTTACACAACGTTTTTGCTATTGTGAATATTTTTTCCTTATTGAGCTGCAAAACATTATTGCAATGCCATAGTCAATGATTCTTAAGTTATCTTTTATAAAGTAGGTTACTTCGAAATATTACAAAAAAAAAAAAATTGGAGCCGTGTGAACCATACCAATGAACTATGCCATTTCTGTGTGACCTCTATCTAAGATTACGGATATTTCTATTAATTAACTATAATATTGATAACGAGCAAAAACAAAAAAAATAACTAAAGGTTTATTATTATTAGTCAGTAAAAGTTTGACACGCTTTTCCGGTCCATTCCTAATGAAGAATAGTCAATAGACGATTTCGCGCCACAAAAAAAAAAAACATTAATGGAATCACCTTTCTTTTATAAGTATAAAAAATAGGTTTTTGTAATCATGTAATTAAAAATAAAAAAGCATTTTATTCTTCTTCCAAATAAAATACGCCTTAATCTGTTTACAAAACAAAGTGTCCCTTCTGTTCTGTATACTAAACTCTATGTCTTTACACCACGCGTAGCCCACAGTAAGAGGCAGTTGGCACCAAACATCCCGCCGACACGGACGTGTAAGTCCCCCGTCGGTCACTCCCGCGAACTTTACAAACTTTACTAACAAACTATTTTTTACAACTAACATCAAATATTTTTTTACAAGTTGAAATTATAGTGAAGAAGTGCCTTTATAGTGTAAGTTTTAAAAGTGATGTTTGAAAATGAATGGTGTTATCGTCAATACTGAGGTGAATAAAGATGCTGGACTTATTGAAAGGTTTGTTTTTTAAATGTTAATAAGAAAATATCGGTTAATGTGACCACACTTTGCGGTAGCCTGTATACAGTGGTACCAAAACAGTTTTCTTCTTAATTTATTATAAATACAATGTAAACTAATCAGTTAAGTAACATATTGAAGAGAACATTATTTCTTTGTTGTTATCAATACCTACTGAAATAATCTTAACGGGTTTTTAACACAAAACAATACACGTTTATCAAAACCGAAGTTTCTTTTTACGCAACGACTGGTTTCGCGGGTTTCAACGTACGTGTATGGATTAAGATTTAAGACTTGTTACGACAACGCTTGAAGCCAAGTATAACCTCCGATTTCTGAATATGGAATATGAAGTTGAGTATTTGTTGAACTCTAACTTAGCATGTCACCAAACATGCATTAAGCAAATAGGTTTTGACATGTTTTGAACTCCATAAAATCAATCTAATCCAGAAACCAGCATTAAGTAATTGGCCAGAATTAAAAATCGAATAATATTCCGTTTTGAGATCTCATTTTTTAATATCAGCGTCATGAGATAGTGTATCAATAAAATTAAAAAAAATAGCGTTTTCCTAAATTGGAGTTTGTTGAATACCTCGAAACATAATCAATAAAATGCTATCATCAACACACAAATATTGCTGTGTTAATAGAGGTACTGAAGTTAATGATTTAATCAGGTGAATCAGGAACTTTAAACCATAACAAATTCCAGGGTCATAGGATGACTTCTGGAAAGGTAACCAGTGCTCTTAAAATGCAAAGGGCAACTGAAAAAACATGGGACCGGTTTTAGTCAGTAAAAGTCTGACACACCCTTTCGCTCCACCCTAGAGTGGGCGAAATCATTAGATGATTTACAACCCAGGCAAAAGCTAATCCAAAACTATTAAAAACTAAAATCTCGTCAAAAATGTTAAATCAATAAAAAAAATTGAGTTAGAGCAAAAATACTTTACAAAATTGAATTTTAAACTTAAAAGTAAAAAAAACATCATTCTTAACATTTATTTTTCCAGATTATCTATAAACATAATATACAAGAGGATAAACTGGCTAAGAAAAGATTTTCTAATATTCATATTTTAAGGTTTGTATGGAGAAACCTACTTTCACGTGACCGAAGCTAATTTGTTATATGAACTTAAATAACAATTATATTATCTCACAAACAGAACCGCAGGAAAGCCTAATAAATGCTAAAAACACTTATTTCTGACAAGCTAACAAACAACAAACATCTTAATCGACTCTATCTAATAATATAAAACAGGTTTAAAACTTCCAATTGTCCTCAAATCTGAGTTAGGAAGGACACCATGATACCTTAGTTGCGTTGCGTTTAGTCTTAAAAGTAAATTCAAAATAACTAGTTTTGGTATAAAAAACCTGCCAGTTATAACTCTTAGTTTTTTTATTATGTTTCTAAAAACTTGTTTTATGGCAATTTTGGAGTTCGTGTCACCTTTTAGAAAATAAACTATTGGAACATTTTCAGGAAGAATGTAATAAGCGACAATTTGCAATTTTGCAGGAATGGATTTTCTCTCCCATAATTTAAAAGTATGTTAATAACAATTAGTCTGTTACATCAGTAGTTACATACATAATAAGTTTTTTTTTTAATGATGTTTCATAATTTCCTTCTTGTTATTTTTTTGAATGGGTTCTTATTCCTGCAAAAAGCGCAAGCTGTCGCTTACGACATTCTTCTTATAACTGATCGATATGACTAGATTTAAGAAATACCTAGTTTCCTATTTACAAAGGTTTTACTAGGCGAACGAAAAAAACACAAAAAATTTACCTACGTGTAGATACAGTTTACGTCTTTTATAGTTTTTGAGTGTGATATCATCCAATAATTACTTCCGTTTCAGACTAGAGCAAGAGAGCGTATCAGACTTTTACTGACTAAATCCACACCCTCAGTAATTGCCATGGGTTTCCTTTTCAGAAATTCCCCGTGGTCCTAGCGGGCCCTATGGTTTCTCATTCTACATTTTTGCCAGAATCGGTTGTGTTTAACAATTTTGCCGGATACAATTTACGTAAAGCCGGATAAAATTGACAAATAGAACAGATTCTGGCAAAAGCAAAGAATACGAATTCCAGATCTGTTTAAAGTGGCTCGTGTTTGTTTAACGATCTCCTTTCCGGCTCTGTTCTTATTCTGGCGATTGCTGTTGCTAGCTGAAAAAAGAAGTAACAATTATAAATTGAGAGTAGGATCGTCCAGAGGTTAAGGTTGACGGTTCAAAATCGAGCCAGCACCAATGATAATTTTTCATTCAACTAATTGACCGATGAACTTCGTACTCCTTTTAGCTTAACTTTCAAAGGATAATTCTGTCTACGGGTATTACCATAATCATCATAATTAATTTCAAAATGACATTTTAATTAGAGATGGCATTGTATTTAAATTTTTCGTTTAAACCTTCCCTGGAGTATCACAAATATTTCAAGACCAAAATTAGCCAAATTCGTTCAGCCGTTCTCGAATTTTAGCGAAACTAATGTAAAGCTATTCATTTTTATGTAGAAGAAGAAAATGTACTTTCCTAAATTTATCTACTGACCTGCCTCGGAAAGCACGTGAAGCCGTTTGGTCCCAGTTGTCTTTCGAGAGATATTTGACAGTTGCTACACGTAGACAGACGGCAGAAAGTCTGACCATGACTTTGTCCAAAGAGTATCGTATTGTTCTGTTACTAGGTTATGGAGGTCTGATAGGCAGTCGCTCCATGCAAAACACGGGTATTCAGACGCCTCCGACTTGTTTGAGTTGAGAAAAAGCCAGGGAGATGATAAATTGAAAATAGGGAATAATTCTCCAAAAAGATTTTCGAAATAACTTTATATCAGTTAACAATCTTCGGTCTACGCTTTGACCGTGAAAAATCTATCGGATTACCTACTTCTTTGCATACCTTCATCTGTTCAAACATGGTTACAAATATTTGCTACCAAACAAACGATAACACTGACCTAGATAATCCGTTAAAACCAACGCACATATATGTTTTAAACTAAGGTAATATTCGCACTAGGTTTTTATTAGTCCATAAAAAACCTATATAGTTTATTTGAACCTACATATAATTCCATGTCAATTCATAAAACAATAAAGTTTAAAGTAAACTTACGGTGGTGTTTTTGTAAATATTAACAAGCAAAAAATGAACATACCTTTTTCTATGACCTTTAATCGTGACCTATATCACAAAAACCGTGTGTTTTGGAATTAAAAGTAGTTAATTACACTCAATGACAATAATATAGGATTCTATCAGTAAAAGGATTTGTCTAATCGGAACACAAAACCCCTTTACAAACGAACGATTATACTATCGCAATAATATTATAAGGATGAAAGTTTTTATGTATATATGTATGTATATAGGGTGACTGGTAATTAGTGAACGATACTTAAACACGTGATTGTAGTCATGATAACAAACAACTTTAACTATGGGACCATACTTGAAATCGCGAAAAAAATGTCAGTACATTTTGACCAATTAGCGAACATAAATGTACTAAACTTGGCAGTTTTTTTTCGCAATTCAGGTTTAGTCCAATAGTAAAAGTAGTTTGTTATCATGGCTACAATCATGTGTATAAGTATCGTTTACTGATTACCAGTCACCCTATATATGTTTACAGTTGAACAGATTTGGATGAAACCTTACAGTAATACAGGATATTCTGCATAAGAACAACAATAGTTCTCGTTAATAATATTGGGGAAGAAGGTACGAACTCCGCGCAGGCAAGGCCACTAGCCAAAGCTAGCCTGTACTATAATTGTCATAAAGCTGAACCAAATAAACTCTTGTTTGGTTGACCGTGTAAAGACACTAAATAAAAATTATTGGAGAAGTCGAAGAAGGCTATAAGACTATAATGTCATACTAGAGCTTATAGGACGAATGCAGTAACCAATATTACACATTTACATCATCATCATTTCAGCCGAAAGACATCCACTGTTGGACATAGGTTTCCCCCAAGTGTCTCCATAGTGTTCGGCCCTGTGCGTCTCGCATTCATCGGATTCCCGCAACTCTTACTAGGTAATCGGTCCACCTTGTAGGAGGCTTTCCAGTGCTTCTTCCGGAGCCACTACAAAACTTTTCGGTCCATCAGCCATCTGTTCTGCGAGCAATGTGCCCTGCCCATTGTCACTTTAGTTTGGCGAACCTTGGTTCTCCTGCGGATATCTTCATTTTCCGAGCACAGCCCTTTGACACGTTAATCTTTTTCTTCTTCCTGCCCTTATCCCATATAACTTGGGGTCGGAGCGACATGGTTTTATTCACTAACTCACTTTTCTTTCATTTCACTCCTCACAGAATCCATCCAATCCTCTTCTTTGGCCTCCGTCTTCCTCTTTATCCATCTACTTGTAGACTCAAAACTCTTTTAGTAACATGCTTTTGACACATTATTACATTAATATATTTATTTAGCATTTTGACATTTACTTAACTCTTTATTATATCAGTTTACATTTAAAACTAAAGTATTATTTAAAGTCATAATAATCTAAATAATTACAATCTTCCATAATGCATCTCGTAAAGCTACTCCTGCTGCGCAATCCGGAGTTTCTTCATCACTTCAACTTCGGCTTACTTTGTTTTTATAAAAACGGCGCCTCTCGACGACTTTAATCGAGTTAGCTAACAGTTCTTTAATGACAATCTGCATTTGTCCACAATGATAACTTTTATAAACATATTTTTTTAAGGGTGAAATATCATCGAAGTATTCCTGTTTCGGCACCAATTTTTTCCGCACCAAATATTTCGGCACCCAAGCTATTCTTCTTTCCGCACCAATAGGCATGTTAGCTTGGTGCCGAATCTGGAAACAACATACCAAAAATAACTACTGGTGCCGAAAGAGGAATAGCTCGGGTGCTAAAACTTTTGGTGCCGAAAAAATCGGTACCGAAACAGGCATACTTCAAATCATCTTATGACTTCTCCCGCTTTAGGGTGGATCGGCAGAAGCTACTGACTAAAATCACACCTATGTTTCTTCTTTGCCATTCAGAAGTCAACCCATGGCCCCAGTAGGGTTCGGCACTATTTTCGGTCGAAGGTTATAAAAGCGTCTATTACTAAAACTGTCTAAAAACTAAAACAAATATAAAATTGCAAATACAAACATATTTAATTTACTTTTTACAACCTTGCATCAATTTCCTGTTTCGCATTGAATATTAACTTGATCAACTAGTTTAAAACCTAAATAACATAAAGTTTATTAATAACTTTATGCAATTCATGCATAAGCCATCATAAGAGTTCGGGTGTTTCCGTGAGCAATCGGCTAATTATCTCGTAATGACGTATTGCTTGAACCACGAACAATATTATTTATGTCAATACCTTTATGCCAATTTAATTTATGCCAATAACCTTAGGACCCAACCATAATATTTGTGCTTTGTAGTTATTTACTTACCAGAATCTTAATTGCGTTTTTAACCTACTTCAAAAAAGGAGGAGGTTCTCAATTCGGTTGTAATATATTGGACTGCAAGACTCCGCTGTCCGTCTTTCTGTCACCAGGCTGTAATCTCATAAACCGTGATAGCTAGACAGTTGAAATTTTCACAGATGGTTTATTTCTGCTGCCAATCTAACAACAAATAATAAAAACTGAATAATATAAATATCTAAGTTATGCTCCCATACAAGAAACATGTTTTTTTCTTGCCTTTTTTTGCTACGGACGGTACGGGTGCGAGTGCGAGTCCGTCTCGCACTTGGCTGGTTTTTTATATAATTATGTTGTATATTTTTGGTTTATTAATCTGTCCTAGCTCAGAGGACACCGGTGTCCTCTCACATCCACGCCACTATAGGCCTTAATTCCGATGTTTAAAGTCTACTTTTGTATGAACAAGTAGGGTAGTTGTGGATCGAAGTGTTAAAAATCTTTTTGTATGATATGATATGAAAGAATGCACATCAAGATTGGTTCCATTTTTATCAAAATATAGATCTGTGAGAATTTAAGGAAACTCCTTAAATATTGTCACTGGCATAATTACATATATTACAGCTAGTTTGATACTTGATGATAGGAACTGATGAACAATACCAAAGATTTTTTTAGAGTAAACGAATTTCATGAAAAATGCAGCTTGTAAGGTATGAACTTACGACCTCTTGCAAACCTCTCCAACTCTCTAGATAGAGTGTTCAAAACAATACAGCTGGATAGTTAATATGGTGGAAAAAATCACAAAGACACCTCTAAAAATGGTTTTTATCAATTAAAAACCGAACTAATATTCTATAAGCAACGCATTACCGATATAGTGTTTTAATTTTATCATCAAGTCTGTAGATTTTTAATAAATCGCTAAAATACTTTATAATTCCGCATTTCTTTCTTTTTTTGTATGCAGTCCGACAGTGGCCGCTTTTAAGTACTGTAGTTAGTTATTTCGTTTAATCAATTAACATCACGTCTGCAAGTCGAACTACATCTTACTTCTTTCACAGATCGGAGGCATTGGAGTGCCAGCTGTGTAAACATTTTGTACCAATTATGTTCTGTTTCCATGACACTGAATATGATGAAACCATCCCAGCCAATCTCCTTAGGGAATATAGGCGTTGTTATAAAACAAAAACAAATCAAAAAGTTAAATTATAATCAGCCGTGAATTTCCTATGGGATGTTGTAAAGGTATCTTTACTTTATGTTGTAATACAGGCTGGCCTTGGTGTCAAAACATCGTGCCAGCATTCCCTAAAGGTTTCTTTGCTTGCTTATAACATCTCCTCAGTTATGTTCAACACCCATGTAAGAGAAAGTGGTACTCTAATGGCAATGGCCACGACTATTTTTTTTTTCTTTATTATTGATATTATTATTTTTTGATAAATTGACATAGTTGTTCATTTATTTTATTTTTTCTTACAATTTGACGTTGTAAATTAGTTTCTATTTTACAATTGGACATTGTAAATTATTTATATTTTACAACTAGACATTTTTTTGTTTCCTTTTTTACTTTCCATTAATGTTTGACATTTTCCATTCATTATTGTGAATGTGAGGACTACGTGGATTGCTTTTTTTTTCTTCTCTTTTCTTTTCAGTAACTTTAATGTATGTATACAATTATGCAATTATGCTTTAATGTTTGTATGTGTAGGCAATTTGAGTATTTTCTGCGGCCTATCCAAATTTCCTGTCTTTGGTATTGTTCGTCAAGTCGTTGAGCTCCTTTGTAGTCCTGAGTTGAGCTTCACGAATACTGACAAATGCTTGCACTGACTGGACAGGTCCACTCAAATCTGTATGGTTCTTTCTTCAAAAGACCATCTCAGACAAATCTGCATAGTTCTCATGTGTGAGGTCAATAAAAGGTTGATTATTCAGATTATGTATAATCAACCTTTTATTTTATAGTCTCTTCATTAAAAAAAAAAGCGAAATGGAGAATTCCAATAACACTGCCTTGCTCGAGATCCGAAGAAAGAACCCTCATGTTTAACTTAACCAACAAGAAGTCAAGTTCTGTAGATTAGTACCTACAGAACTTTGACGTCAATACCAAACATTTCAGGATTGTCAAATACTTTTGTAAGCTTACATATTTATATTACACTAGCTTCTGCCAGTAGCTTCGCCGGCGTGAAAGTCGGTTTCTCCATACCAACTTCCAACCCTCGTTCTACCCCCTTTTTTGTTTTTTTTTTTTTAAGCGTGGGTAAAATCATCCAATGACATCTCCCGCCCTTGAGCGGAGCGGGAGATAGTGTCAGACTCTTACTGACTAAAAACCCACCCCGTTCCTTCGTGGCCTTAGATACCAGGGCCGGGCTTTCCTTTCGGAAACAAACCCTTGGCCCCAGTAGGCTTCGACCCTGCCTGCCTGCAATTAGCAGGCTCGGTCTCTACAGTTTGCTGACAACTCTTTGAGGCGCGCGGGAACAGTGCGCGCCGTTGACGACCTGGGCTTGGTCCGGATGGTTACCGGACGGTCAGATAGCGAGCTACCCATAGCTCGCCGTCTGCAAGCCCGCGGCCGTGAGGCCGTGAGGGCCGTTGCTCTCGCTCTTAGCGAAAAGACCGCCTTCGTACCCATTCATTTAATAATATATAAAATATATCAATCTTTATTGTTCAGAAAAATCTTTCATAAATTTTAATGGCACTAGTCTCCACACTAGGATCCCCTGCGTCGTGGAGATAAGTCTCCTTTGGCTTTTAAAAATAGTAGCAGATATTAGGGAGGTGACAATAATAATGTGTTGATACTTGATCTTGATGTGAGTAGCTGTATATTTTGTGTGTAGTGTAATGAGAGACTGAGTCTATGTTTGTGTAAATCAAAGAGATTAAACAGATACAATAGAGTGGACATCAGAAGAAATGTCTTAGAAAAACTGTCATCCTATGTCAGCTAGCTTTCAATAGTAACATGCGAATTAAATTTGTAATTTATACTCGTTTGTTTTTACGCTATTTTCTAGAACTATTTGCGAACATTATTGAATTCTAATTAATTACAGAGTAAATACGAAAAATATTTACGAAAATAAACTGAAGTTAGGTCCAGTAGACTGAGACTAGACTGAGCGACTTACTACTCCTAGGTAATAACTATCGGATCACGATTTTGTTCGCTATGTCCTGTCTATTAGTAATCTATACTTACTGTCTTTGGTATAAATTGTTATGTTGCCATTTTGGTGTTCATGCCCAATAAAGTTTATTATATTATATTCTATAGGATCACCTCTGAGTCAGCACACGCAGATCAGATTTTGTATGATACCGATATTTTTATGGGGTTATTGCATTTTTGACAGAAACTGCAAATTTTATTAAAGATACTTCAGAGTTAGTTTCGTAGTAAAAGTTGTTTATAAATTTTACGAGTTCTTTCAACCCTTGAAATATGGCCGCTGGGATCTTAAAATCAGCCTGAATAAAATATATACGGCTTTATTACCTGCTGTTTTACTTGATTTTCTGCCTTTATAGTTTTCTATCTGTGTTATTTTTTACATAAATTATTTTCTTATTAATTTCTATCCATATTATTTTCTGTATATATTATTTTCTACCTATGCGGTTTGAAAACCGGGTAAATACTAATCGTATGCTTAATAGAAAAGAGGCCTAACTCAAAAAAGAAGGTATTTGAATGAAAACATATGTTTCAATAAAAAGGTTAAATTTTGAACTAACCCTCTTTTATGAGTTAGGTCTGTTTTCTATTAAACATGCGTAATTCCCGTGCCTCGGAGAGCACGTAAAACCGTTGGTCCCGGTTGTCAATTGTAAATGTTTGACAGTCGTTACAGGTAATCAGACGCGAAAAAGTTTGACCATCAGTCTATCCAAGGTTATCTGTATTGCACAGTAACTGGGTTGTAGAGGTCTGACAGGCAGTCGCTCCATGTGAAACACATATATTCAGCCTCGATGATTTTAGACTGGATGCCGACCCCAAGTTAGTTTTTTTTTTTCGGTGGGAAAATCATCCAATGAAATCTCCCGCTTGGGCGGAGAGGGAGTTAGTGTCAGACTTTTACTGACTAAAAACACACGCTTTTGTCCCTCTTTGCCTTCGTTCCAGAGCCCCGGGGTTCACTTTCACATAACTCAGAGCCCCAGTAAGCTTCGATGCAGCTGGGCCCCTACTGTTTGCTAATATCTCCTTGAGGCAGTTGAACAATAAACGCCTTCGATGACTTGGGCCCGGTCCGGACGGTCGGACGGCGAGCTACCCATTGTTCGCTGTCCGACTTGAGGTCGGAAAAAGTCTAGGGAGATGAATATTTCCTACCTATATTTTAGGCGACATTTATTGGAGGCCTATGACCAACAGTGGACGTCATTCGGCTGAAATGGTAATATTTTTTACTCTTATTATAGAAACAGGCAGTCATTCTATGAATGGTACAAATAGGTAGGTATTTAACTAACGAAAGACTAGATGGATTCTGATGAATTCTCACCAGGATATAAAGCTGTTTTACAAGATTGTAAAATGATAGAATTTAATTATTTCTGACCTTTAAAGGAATGTTTTTGTTCTTCATTAAAACGCAATCACTTTATTATAATAATCCAAAGTTATTTTTGACATTTAATATTAACAGATTCATAACAAATCAAACAATTAATTTGAATTAATAAACGATTTATTTTATGCAGTTTAAAACCCAGACACTACATAAGAAATTAGCAAGTTATTAATAAGTATTTATTACGACCAATTATTATAATACGTACAAGATTTTGTAGCAATCGAGATCTGAAAACTATTTCACTTTTTAAAGCGTGAAAGTGTGATAAATACATATGTTTACCTATATATATAATAATAATAGCAATTATTTTCAGACGAGAGTCCATATCAATTACATAAAATAACAGTCTCACAGTTAAAACAACAGAATAAAATAAAATAAAAATCATAAATTAAAAATTAAAATCACATTACTATATCCATATATAATATAACAGAAAGTCGTGTTAGTTATACTATTTATAATTCAAGAACGGCTGAACCGATTTGACTGAAAATTGGTGGGAAGGTATCAAGGTAGCTTAGAACCAGGAGAAGGACATAGAATATTTTTTATCCCGTTAAATTAAAAAAAAATCATTGCTCATTTATTGGTATAGGGTAGAGTTGGGTGGAGTAAGGTAGAGCGGAAGCGAAGTCGCGGGCTAAAGCTAGTATATAATACATTTGTATTTCTTTTTACTATAAGGTATGTATAGTTATATAAATATATATTAATTTAATTTTAGATTTCACAATCTCTTCTTTTCTTATTTCTACACGCCATCTTCTACATTTCTTCCAATTTCTCCTTTCGCAGGTCTGCTGGAAGAAATTTCTTTTTAAAATGAGCTGTATGTGTGTACCCTTTTAGCTAGCTGTTTGTGTGTACACCTTATGAGGCTCTTGGCAATAAAGCCATTACTATTATTATTACTGTCAGGTCTGTTACGTAATTTTACGTTACTCATTACACAAGTGAAGATTTTTTGTATTACATTTGACGTCAAAACAACTGGCGATATAATGACGAACTGATATAATTTACATTATAGTGCCACAAAAAGTTCTAAGTAATCAAATCTCACACAAATACCTGCTGGTTGTAATCTTTTACAAAGGTTTTATGAAGAGTTCAAAGATCTCCACTTATTTTAGAGAGCTCTACGTTACAAATGACTATTATTATACTATTAGCCTTATAAAAACTTGGCTGAAAAACTGCTCGGTAATTGAGACTTTTTGCGGTAACTGATTGGTCCTTTGTTTAGGTAACGGCTTTTTTTATTCAACGCTAAATATTTTTTTCCAGTTTCTTACTGTTTCATAAGACGAAGTACGAAAGAATGTAATCTATAATTATGTTTATTTTTTTCTTCTAATTATTAGATTTTGATTGGCGATGTAATCGATGATGGTGCACGCTTATGTACCTAAAAGTAACCTACTCACTCCTGCCCCCTCGGGGTCAGCGTGGTCTGTTACGCAGACGACACGCTGGTCCTGGCGCGGGGACGGTCGTACCAGGCGGCGGTCGAACTAGCGACGCGCGGGGTTGCGACAGTCGTGGAGAGGATACAGCAGTTGGGACTCGAGGTGGCATTGCACAAGTCCGAGGCCATGTGTTTTCACGGCCCTCGGAGCGCGCCACCTCCGGGCTCCCAATTAACGGTAGGAGGAGTTCACATCGGCGTCGGGTCGACGATGAAGTACCTGGGACTCGTCCTCGACAGCCGGTGGAACTTCAAGGAGCACTTCCGACGTCTGGCTCCCAGGTTGAATGCGACTGGGGCTGCGCTCAAGCGGCTCCTGCCGAACCTAGGGGGTCCGGACGCCTCCTGCCGGAGGCTCTACGCAGGCATCGTTCGGTCCATGGCCCTTTACGGTGCGCCGGTGTGGGCGCCATCGCTACGGAAGCGAGTGGCGGCCCGGCTAACCGCCTGCCAGAGGGTCATGGCCATCCGGATGATCCGCGGATACCGTACGGTGTCCTGCGAAGCGGCGAGCCTCCTTGCTGGCCTACCACCGTGGGATTTGGAGGCAACAGTCCTTGCACACATGCATGACTTACGCGTGGAGATGCAACGTCGGGGCGAAACTCCGCTGCCGCGACAAGTCGCGGCATGGCGGACAGAGCTCCGGCGGGATCTCATGGTGAAATGGCGAGAGCGATTGTCGCAACCTCGTGCTGGGCACGCCACGATCGAGGCGGTAAGGCCCCTCTTTGAGGCGTGGCTGGAAAGGCCCCACGGCGTCGTCACCTTCCGTTTGGCGCAGGTGCTGACCGAGCACGGCAAGTTCGGTCCGTACCTGTACAAGATTCGTGCGGAGACGACGCCCGGGTGTCGCCACTGTGCGGACCGCCCGGTGGACACGGTGGAGCACACAGTCGAGGTGTGCCCCGCTTGGGAAGAGCAGCGCCGTGTCCTCGTGGGGGCGATCGGCGGCGATCTCTCGCGCCGGGGCTTGGTTCAAGCCATGCTCCGGAGCGAGGAGGAGTGGCAGGCGGTCGCCTCCTTCTGCGAAGCAGTAATGCTAGTAAAGGAGGAGGCCGACCGCCTTAGGCAAAGGCGGACACGCCGCCGCCGCCGCCGGGTTTCCGATCCCAATTTCCGGCCACCGTAGGCGCGGGCTCGCGGACGGTGGGCAATGGGTAGCTCGCTGTCCGTCCGTCCGGTAACAGACCGGTCCGAGCTCAGGTCGTCTACGGCGCGCACCGTTCCCGCGCGCCTCAAGGAGTTGTCAGCATACTGTAGGGGTCCAGCAGGGCCGAAGCCTACTGGGGCCAAAGGTTATGTGAGACTGTCACCAAAGGCCCCAGGATAAAGGCAAGGAATGGAAAGGTAGGTTTTTTAGTCAGTAAAAGTCTGACACTGTTTCCCGCCCCACCCAAGGGCGGGATTCGTCATTGGATGATTTTTACCTACCACTAAAAAAAAAAAAAAAAAAAAAAAAAAAAAAACTCACTCCTGCCCCCTAGCCAAGTTACAATTGTTTCGTTTAGCGTCATCTCAACAAAGGAATTGGGGGCGTGGCCAACTCCAAGCGTTCACGCTAAACGATTGTTACTTGGCTAGGGGGTGGACTTGGAAACTCTAGGTTGTAGCTACCAGGAAACACAGACTCCGGCAGTGAATTCCTCTCTGTGCTATGAACGTGTTCCCAAAACATTTTATGCGTATGAGTGGGTGGTCCACCAATGACATAAAATGGTGGTGCAATGCCGTGCATCTAGTAACAAGGTTGAAGGAATTACATTATGCAATTTCGACGCCTTCCGGGCCCGCGTGGTGGATCACGGCCCATGAGTCCTGAGTCCCAGTAGTGGGAACATCATAAGGCTGATGCAATGCGATGCGATTCCGACGTAGGTACAATCGCCAAAATATAATATAAATGACTTAAAATTTTGATTTCTTCAAGACAATTTTTTTAAATCAGTCGTAGATAGTGTTTCGGCTATTATACAGTATTATTTTTAGTACATGCTAAAGCTGAGTATAGTTTGTTCAGAATCAGTAACTGAATTGATTCCAAAAATTCTTATACCATGTTAAATTTTTCCCCAAAATTATTTTTCGTAGTTGGACACCACTGACACTACATAAGTAGGTACAACACAGGTCACGGTATCCCTGGGCACGCCATAATTATGGCTCTTTGAGGAGTGGCTGGCCTCACAGCGTCCTCACCTTCCACATTCTCTCAGCGGGGCCCAGCAGGGTCGAAGCCTTCTAGGGCCAAAACTCTGTTTCCGAATCGATGACTCGGCCCTGGTATGAAAGGCAACGAAAGAACAGGGTGGGTTTTTAGTCAGTAAAAGTCTGACACACCCTCCCGATCCGCCCAAGGACGGTAGATGTCATTGGATGATATTCCCACTTACAAAAAAAAAGCTAGAGAGATGATAATGACACAACACAACATCAATAAACTTAACAATCCTGACTCTAAAACCATTCTCGTAGATTTCAACTGTTTTCGCTTCTATTACGACAACGGACTAAAAGAGTAACCATGGAGTTTCTTGCCAGTTCTTCTCCATAGTAAACGACCAATTGGAACCGTGCGCTAGCTTTTGACGTTTTATAAGTGCCCATGTAGGCCTATGTAAAATAAACGATTTTGAGTTTATTGAGTTTTCAGAGTGTTTGTAAGTTTCTCCATTCGTGTTAATGTAGAAAATTGTCCAAAGACAACATACTCCTGGAGTTCTGTTAGCGCCTCTATTCGTGTTATTGTAGAAAATTGTCCAAAGACAATATACTCCTGGAGTCCTGGGATAAAGAGTATCCTACCTATTCCTGGACATGGTCTTCTCGTGTGTCACCGTAATCACTTAAAAAAAAAAAAATCAAGTTTTATCCTCGAAATAACTCGAAGATTTGAAACTGAAGTTACAGTTTTAACCACTCGCACAGATTAAGACTTTATTTATAAACAAAAAAAAAACAGTATAAGTAGGTGCAAAAACCAGTTAATTAGATAACTCAGTGAATATCAAATTAGGCAATTAACAATTGAGTAAAGTGACCCTCTTATTGCATAATTCGACATTTATATTCAAGTAGTTGAATAAATGTTACTAGATTTAAAAATGTATATAAATAACTTACGGAGCATAGCCCGAAGAACACATTGCTCGCAGAACAGATTCGATGGTTCTCAAGTGGTGATCACGTGCCGAAAGATGCAGCCTGACCTGGTGAGGGTCGCTGGAATCCGATGTATGCAAGACGCAAAAAACTGGTAATTTTGGCGATACTTGGGGGAGGCCTATGTCCTGCAGTGGACGTCCTTTCCATTGATTATAGTTTATAGTCACTAAACCCTCTTGAAACTGATTATCCACCATCAAATTTTGGTCGTTTTAATCCCGCGGAGGGTCGATTAGGTACATGAAAAACTATTGTTATGAAAGAGAAAATTAAAAAATAAGGTACTTTTTTAAAACTCGTATTAATTTACGCATGTACGAAATTAATTTCTTTAAGTAAACGTCAGCTGAGCGAGGCCAATGAACTGTAGGTAGTTAGTACGCAACGACCGACAACTACCTACAAGGTCATTGACTCATTTACTTAAAAATAATAATTTCGTACTTGCGTATATATATTACATCAATTTTTTTTAAAAAAGTACTTTATTTTTTAATTTTATCTTTACAAATCTATAGCGTTGCATGTACTGAATTGACCCTCGCCGGGATTAAAACGATCAATATTTAACGGTGTATAAAAAAGCCTCTGGTCATTGACCTCTGCGGCCTTGAATTCAGAAAGGTAGCATTCATATGTTTTACAAAGATCAGGAAATAAATAAAAACATCATTTAGTGAATTCATATTTAAATACACATGCAATTTAATCGTCATTAACAGTATAATATCCGCTTTAGTTCAAGTAGCCTAATGATTTCGAAGATTATGGAAAATTTTATTTCGTACATGGAAATAGGTTTAAATCAGTGAGAATTAAAGTAACATAATTTAATGCCTGTTTAAATAGGTTAAATATTTTTTTTATTTGGAAAATCATCCTATGACATCTCCGCTCTTTGGTGGAGCGCGAGGGTGTGTCAGATTTTTACTGACTAAAAATCCACTCTTGTTCCTTTTTTGCCTTCGTTCACTTTCTCACAACCTGTGACCCCAGCACCAGTCGGCTTCGGACCTGCTCCCCCTACCATTACCCTACCTGGCCCCTACCATTGCTGACATTTACGGCGCGCGTAGAAACAGTACGCGCCGTCGACTACTTGAGCTCGGTCCATTCGATCCAAAGATAGTCATTGGGACAATTAGACGGCGAGCGACCTATTGCTCGTCGTCCGCAAGCCCGCGCCTACGGTAGCCGCAAACCTGGATCTCGGCGCCTGGGGCGTGAGGGCCGCCCCCTCGCGCGGTTTAAATAATTATATTTTCTAATGAGTTAGAAAATACTACTATATTCTTGAGTATTCCAAAATACAAAAAAAAAGTCACACGAAAAAAGTACTCATTCCTTTTGCCACTAAGTAACATTAAAATACGAGACCTAAGCTATAAAAAATCCTTTAATGTGCTCAATATATAATTTGTAACGACATTTCATTAGCTACGCAATGCCAGCTTATGTGCGTGACGTGCCGTGTACCTTGCGTTAGTCATACCTAGGTAATCATAGCACAAATACTTTGGTCATGTATGTATTGCATTTTTTGAGATAGTGATTAATTTCACAATAACTATAAACTATCTCAAGCATCAGAAATGACATCCTTAAACAAGACTTATTAGTCAAATAAAAATTCATAATATTTTTTTTTTATTTTCTCACTACAATATCACAGCAATTACAAAACTAAGACAATGACAATAATTGGATTCGTACTGTGGGAGCCTGGTGCCTAAGCTAGGCTTTTAGCCTGTATTTCAGGTCACCAGATCTACCCCTCTTTAAATGGATGTGATTACAACAACAACTATATAGGTTTAAATAAAACTTTAAAGAACTATTGTTGAGTCAGGCTACGATTAAAGCTACTAGCTAATTACAATAGACCAACTATAATTATATTATATTGTTAAAAAATATATACCTTTGACTAAATAAAGTAACTAAAAACAATCTATCATAAAATATGATGTCACAAAATAATTTCACTATTGGATATTTTATAAAGATCAAATGTCAAAAGGATGCTGTTGAAAATCTAAACATAGAAAAACATTTTTGTCAAGGCTTTTACGCAGCGGTTTCGGTTGTACCCACATTACACCAAATTGATAAATCGGAGTGAGACTGAAATCCAGACTCCGAACTTTTTTTAGGTTTAAAATCATCAAATGACTTCTCTCGGGATCGCGCTGTGACTCAGTGATATTGGATATTTTGTCAAGATCAGTACCTCTACCATGAGTTTTAAGCAATAGTATTCGTCGCTACTCGATATCGACGCCGTAAATATTTTGTATGGCAAATTTTGCAGCGCCTCTAGCGGTCACTCGCAGAACCAAAATTTGCCATACAAAATATTTACGGCGTCGATATCGAGTAGCGACGAATACTATTGCTTAAAACTCATGGTAGAGGTACAGATGTCAAAAGGCTGATCGACATCTAAACAATAACAACATATTATCATCAAGCCTTTTACGCAGAGGTCTCGATTACATCCACATAGATAACAGGGGCGAGACTACTGCGAAACTGTTCCGAAAGAGTTACCGTGAAGTTGCTTTTACCCTAAAACGTAAAAGTAACTGCAGGAACACTGGTAGGTTTTAGCCAGTTAAAGTGTGACACTCTGGATCTTACTCTGCCCGGAGTAGAGGAGTTATCTGAGAAATTCTCACCACAATAAAAGGTGGTGATACTATCCATCAAGGCAGAAGTTCAGGCTCCAGGCTGCTACTGAGTAATTTTAAGTACAGAAATAAAGTGAAAATTTTTAATGACTGGCCTATTGGTCTAGTGTTTAGTGGCCCTGACGCCCTGATGCCGGAGGTCGTGGATTCGATTCCCACCCAGGACAGGCGGTCGCCTCCTTCTGCGGGCGGTCGCCTCCTTCTGCGAAGCAGTAATGCTAGCAAAGGAGGAGGCTGACCGTATCAGGCAACGGCGCTCACGCCGCAGCCGCCGCCGTAACTCCGATCCAAATTTCCGGCCACCGTAGACGCGGGCTTGCGGACGGCGGGCAATGGGTAGCTCGCTGTCCGTCTGTCCGGTAACAGACCGGACCGAGCCCAAGTCGTTTACGGCGCGCACTGTTCCCGTGCGCCTCAAGGAGTTGTCAGCAAACCGTAGGGGCCCAGTAGGGTCGAGGCCTAGTCTGGGGCTCTGGGAAGGTATGAAAATGCATACCAGGGCCCTGGAGCCAAGGCAGGGAAGGAACAGGGTAGGTTTTTAGTCAGTAAAAGTCTGACACTATTTCCCGCTCCGCCCAAGGGCGGGATTTGTCATTGGACGATTTTACCTACCGTAAAAAAAAAAAAAAAAAACCCAGGACAAATGTTTGTGTGATGAGCACGATCATTTGTTCTGTGTCTGGGTGTAATTTATCTATAATATGTATGTATTTAGAAATATATAAGTATGTTTATCAGTTGTCTAGTACCCATAACACAAGCTCGCTTGGGACTAGACGGCGTTGTGTGATAAGTAGTTGTGGAATATTACATTATACATATATTATTAAAGTATCAGTGCGAGATGTGGTGATGAAGCCTGACCTCATGAAGCCTGACCTCATGCAAGCTCAGCAGTAGCACTTACGAAAACCAGAACAAAAAAGTGGGGATAAAGAAGTCTTTGGCACATTTGCCGCAGTAGTTGAGCTTTATATGTATGTGAATGCACCCACGATATAGAAGTATATTATGTAGAGCAACATTTTACATAAAACGAACAAAACAAATCTTTGCTCCTTTACACTCCAAAATATTTGTGACGAAGGTGTTTTAAAACACGACTGTTGGACATAGGCCTCCCCCAACTGTCGCCGTAACGACCGGTCCTGTGAGTTTCGGATCCATCGGATTCCCGACACTCTCACCATCGGTCCACCCTATGGGAGGCCTTCTAACGCTGCGTCCTCCGATACAAAATGAAATCCTGACCTAACATGTGAAGTAATTTAAGTTTGACGTGGTTTGACGTCAGGCCGTGCCATCAGGTCCAAGCCGATGCCAAACTGAGCGTGTAACAGATTCCTTACAAGTGCCGAAGCATCTTAGAAGCAATCTTTAGAAAATAATAATAATAAATAAAGATTATTATTATTATTATTATTTTTATGATTTTATTTATCTCAGGACCCTGAGGTCCTGGACCTTTGGAAGGCGTACGAGGAGCCGAAACCAACTCGCAGAGGCCCTTTAGGTACTTTTAATGGAACGTGATACCAACCGACGATTGTCCTTGTACGCACAATGCTAGTGCATCCAAGGACAACCCCCGGTTGGTGAAAACTATTGTGACATATGGAAAATAAAGACAATAGGGCTATGATTTTTGGAGTCTTAAGTGGACTGGTTACCAAGAACTATGTGAAAACTATGGCCCCTGCCTAAACAATGTTATTAATATTCATCGGTAAACAGGCAGGGGGTGACTTGCACACTCAATAAATGGGCCCCCAAAAACGGCCGCTAGCACGAAGTGACGTAGCAACAAGAGGGCAACATATCCTGAGAGGCTTGAGGAGTGGAGAGGTATACCACGGCTATCAGGACAATCCCGGAAGTGCGGTCAAGATCCCTACCAGCACCTTACTGGATTATACATCCTTCTCCCGAGCACGATTGCTCTTGCGAATCTCCACTCAAACCAGCCAATAAAGGCAAGAGAGAGGTGGGAGCTCTGTTCCTCGTCAGTGTTCACTACGGCCGGCCAATAAAGGCAAGCCGGAGATGAAGAACGAGAATTCTCCCGGGAGATCGGGTCCGTGGGGTCGCTAATGCCCAACAGTTCGCCAAAAAACTGCCTGCCTTGAGATCGAAGATTTTTGCGAATCAACGTCTCAACATCAACTACAAAACAGTTTTGAATTTTTTTCCTATACTTACTTGACGGGGTCGCGGCAGACCGCGAAGGAGATGGCGCGATGAGCTGGACAGATTCCTCCAGAACTGGCAAGAGGAGGCGCAGGCCCGCGAAAGGTGGAAGGCGTGGAGGGAGGCCTTTGCCCAGGAGTGGGACAGAACAGGCTAAATAAAAAAAATAAAAAAATACTTACTTGTGCTATAAGAGCTTGCTTCAAGCCAAATTTCAGGATTCTAGGTAAACGTACGAAAGTACCTTATGAGTTTTGATTCCCTTGAGAGTGTCGAAATATACATTTTTTGCGATATAAATGGACGTATCTTTTTTTTCCGTTAAGTTAGAAGTTTGTTTTTTTTTACAGCTGCAAGGAATTGCAGATTTCAGTATATGGTATTAATTTCAAGTCGATACCTCCACGCGTTCCGAAGATAAAGGATTACCCTTTTTAGCCAGACAGACAGATGGCCAAAAAAGTTATCCTATAAGGGTTTCTTTTTTTTTCTTTTTGAGGTACGGTACCCTAACAACGTGTTGCACCAACCCGAAGTGAAATGACGTAGAATCGAGAAATCATCATCTAAGGCCGTGTTTACGCTGCTCGATTGTCATCGCTCGCGCAAACACAAACATATGGCAATGTACGGCGGACCGCCCGACGCGCCGCCCGACGCGCCGCGCAACGCGCCGCGTCTCCATAATCGAGCACTTAGAATTTTAAATTAATAAAAATTTGCTCAAGTAATAATTTACTCATTACGTTTATGTTTAACAATATCCTGCTTCTTACGACCTATTTTCAAACAAAACACTTTTCCAACCCGGCCAAATTCAGAAACACATCTTCCTAATCGGTGCCAGTACTGTTGTGGTACTTACTGGTGTGATACGCAAATCGGTCGCCTACATCAGCCGATAACCTATTGATAAACCCGTGACTTATAGCTTGATGACGTCATGATGTTATTTTTGTAATGACAATGTATCTGTTTTGAAATGATATTATTGAAAATATTTGTAACTGTTCTGATTATTCTTGTGTGGAGATATTTTAAATAGTACCTAACATAGAGATTTTTATCTACACTTTTAAGCTGTAGAATTAATTTGTTTGTGCTCATCTCATTTCCTATCTCCGGAACTACTGGTTCGAATTGAAAAATTATTTTAGATTTGAAAAGCCCATTTATCGAGGAAGGCTGTAGGCTATATAACATAACACTACGACCAATAGGAGCGGAGCAGTAATCAAAGAAGCAGGTGAAAACGCGGGGGACTGCTAGTGAATAATATTAAAGATTGATTCGAATTCCCGAAGATATTTCCAAATCGCATCTCATCGGGGGCCCTGGGTTGTGCGAAAGAGAACTGCTGTTTTGCGTTCTGGATCGAATTCGTTGGATGATTTCCCCGATTTTTCCGAACTTCGAGGACCCTGTATTTCAGCTTACCAACCAGCTGTCAACTCCATCGCATTACATTTCATTAGCATCATGCATTAGCATATTCAGCCTTTTAAAGTTCCCTCTTTTTGGACTCAACCTCTTTTCTAGGAGAGGGAATGGGCCGTAATCCACCACGCGGGCGCAGTGCGGGTTGGTGGATGTCACATGTCTTCGAATTTTTAGTTCTAGGACATGCAACCGGCATCCTCACGATGTTTTCCTTCACCATTTTGAGAGCAGTGGTTATGAAATAAATTTCACAAAGTAATACGCCTGGCTGGGCAATTCATTTCATATTATAACTTAAATGCTGTGCATGCTGTGGTCTCTTATAAGTGAAAGAATAAGCCATGAGTATGCCAACAAGATACCGGTACCTCTTTTAAGATACTTGAATATTGTGTACATCCTTTGTTGGAGATCCTAAATAAATAAATAAATGCTAGCATTATACAATACTAAAGAATATGGTGTATGTATTCAAATATAGCTCTGTTCTTCTCTGTAGCTACAGATTACAGCGCGCCTGATACTTCAGGAACACTAAGGCATGTTAATTGGCATCGCTTCAGTGGCCCGGACAACGATTAATACTCAAAGGGGTAGGCAGAACACAGTGTACCGTGTTCTTTTACATTTCGATAAGTATTTATACCGCGTTGGCCTGTTTTCATCTTAGTTATTACAACATAAGTAGGTACAAGACTTGTCAATGCTAGAGGATTAATCCTTCAAAACAATTTTGCTTAAACGTACAGGATTTCATCGCTGCCCTAGCTGCCTAGTATCAGTAATGCTAGCAAAGGACGCGACTGCACGCGTGAGGCAACAGTCCTCACGTCTCCCGATCCGATTTCCGGCCACCATAGGCCCGGGCTTGCAGGAGGCGAGCAATGGCAGCTCGCCGTTCGACTGTCGATTTTAGTCAGTAAAGTCTGACATACTCCTCCTACAAGGACGGGAGATGTCATCAAATGATTTTCCCACCTAAAAAAAGCTGCCTAGTTTAAACAAACTTCTATTCAGTGACTTCACTTGTTCGAAAGTTAAAAATCTGTTTGGAACATTCTCTTGGTATAAAAGTAACCTATAAGCTATGGTCTACAGTGTAGGCATCTAAATTCGATCAGCCGTTGGAGTGTGAAAGAGTAACAAACTGTTACACTATGCGAAATATAAGTTTAACCAAAATGGCCTGACTTTGAACGCGCAGTAACAGATTTTCGGGTCTCAATTGAGCTGGGCTTACGCGTAATCATAACAACAGGTTCAACTTACTTGCCACGTACTATATATGCACACAAAAACGTACATATAAAATTTAGCCTTTATATCTAGTTGCTGCCCCACAGCTGGGCAAAGTCTCCCTCCATTCTTCTGGGCCACTTCTTGCCAATTCCTATGAACATCTCGGTCATCCCGCTATCTCCATGGGTTCTGCGAAAGAGAACCCCGGGGTCCTAGAACGAAGGCAAACAAGGAACAGGAATGGGATTTAGTCAGTAAAAGTCTGACACGCCCTCCCGCTCCGCTCAAAGGCGAGAGATGTCATTGGATGATTTCCCAGAACACTTTCACATAACTCATAGCCCCGGTAGTCTTCGACCCTGCTTGGCGATATAACGAGTGGTCGCTGCTTTTCATACACAAACTCATGAAAGATAATGTTGATCTAAAGATAAAATACTTTATTCAACGCTATATTCTTGCTTAAAAATGCGCCTTATTTCCACAACACTCATTACAAAGAGCGGAAAAGACAGCTTATCGCTGTCACCGGCATCCTCCCGCGAGGTAAACTTCACGTATTTACTGCTCTCCTGGTATTCTTTATGACAATAACTTTATTTAAAACGGTTGTTAACAATCATTTGCATTATACTAGCTCTTCTCAGAGGCTTCACTCGTGTGAAGTTACATTATTATAATAAGGAATAGCTTTTGCAAGCCTGCAAGAAACTGCATAATTATTCGTACAATACACCATTAAATTTTGATCGTTTTAATCCCGTGGAGGGTTGATCCGGTACATGAAACACTATAGATTATTTAGAATTAATTTCTTTAAGTAAACGTCAGCTGGGCGAGTTCAATGACCTGTAGGTAGTTAGTACGCAACGACTGACAACTACGTACAAGACCATTGACTCGTTAAAAAAATTAATTTCGTACATGCGATTTTTTTCTTTTTTAAATTTTAGAAAAAAAGTACTTTATTTTTTCATCTTATCTTCACAAATCGATAGTGTGTCCTATACCGGATCGACCCTCCACGGGATTAAAACGATCAAGATTTAACGGTTTTTTTTTTTTTTTTTTTTTTTTTTTTTTATGGTAGGTAAAATCATCCAATGACAAATCCCGCCCTTGGGCGGAGCGGGAAGTAGTGTCAGACTTTTACTGACTAAAAACCTACCCCGTTCCTTCGTTGCCTATAGTGCCGGGGCTGAGCCTTCCTCTCAGAAAACGGCCCTTGACCCCAGCAGGCTTCAACCCTGCCTGCCTGCAGTTAGCAGGCTGGGCCTCTTCGGTTTGCTGACAGCTCCTTGAGGCGCGCGGGAACAGAACGCGCCGTCGACGACTTGGGCTCGGTCCGGCCGGTTACCGGACGATCGGACAGCGTGCTACCCATTGCACGCCGTCCGCAAGCCCGCGCCTACGGTGGCCGGAAATCGGGATCGGAATCCCGGCGGCGGCTGGGGCGAGCGCCCCGTTGCCTCTGCCTGATGCGGTCGGCCTCCTCCTTTGCTAGCATTACTGCTTCGCAGAAGGAGGCAACCGCCTGCCATCCCTCCTCACTACGGACCATGGCCTGAACCAAGGCCCGGCGAGAGAGATCGCTGCCGCCGATTGCCCCCACGAGGACACGGCGATGCTCCGCCCAGGCGGGGCACACCTCTACAGTATGCTCCACCGTGTCCTCCGGGTGTTCCGCACAGTGGCGACACCCGGGCGAATCCTCCGCACGAATCCGGAACAGGAACTTGGCAAACTTTCCGTGTTCCGTTAGGACCTGCGTCGTGCGGAAGTTAAGACTGCCGTGAGGTCTTTCCAGCCACGCCTCAAGGATGGGCCTTATCGCCTCGATTGTGGCGCGCCCCGAACGAGGTTGCGATAGTCGCTGACGCCATTTCGCCATGAGATCCCGCCGGAGCTCTGTCCGCCATGCCACGACTTGTCGTGGCAGCGGAATTTCGGCCCGGCGTTGCATCTCCATGCGCTTGTCGTGCATGTGTGCAAGGACTGTTGCCTCCAGATCCCATGGCGGTTGGCCAGCAAGAAGATTTAACGGTGTATAATAATAAAAAGGAGCCATATAGTCTAAACATAGTTCCTGGTAACCAGTCCACTTAAGCCTCCCAAAACCGTGGTCCTTTATTTTTGTTTGTATGTCATTTGTCGCAATAGTTACCCAACAATCAGAGGTTGTCCTTGGTTGGACTAGCATAGCGCGTACAGAGATAAACATGGGTCGATACCACATTCCATGAAGAGTCTAAGGGGCCTCTGCGAGTTGGCTTTGGTCCCTTGTACACCTTCCAGAGGACCCCAGGTTTCCGGGATATATAGAAACACAAAATAAGCTTTTAAATGTTCCCACAGTTGGGACTCATTCCTTTGTCCATGTTATGACTTGTCATACTTTATGGATTAAAATGTTGGGCTGTAAAAAAAATGGTTAAAAAAAGATTTTATGCAACGGAGATAAGCATGTTGAGATGGATGTGTGGTGTGACGAGAGCAGATAAAGTGAGAAATGAGTATATTAGAGGAAGTTTGAAAATGGCGCCAGTGACTGAAAAATTGAAAGGAAATCGTTTGTGTTGGTATGGTCATGTGAAGAGGAAGGATGAAACTCATGTTACTAAAAGAGTTCTGAGTTTACAAATAAATAGATGGAGAGGAAGAAGTAGGCCAAAGAAGCGATGGATGGACTGTATGAGGAGTGAGATGAAAGAAAAGGGAGTCAGTGATAGGGTGACGGGCGACAGGACAGAGTGGAAGAAGAAAACGTGTTGCGCCGACGCCAAGTAATACGGAATAAGGGCAAGAAGAAGAAGAAGAAGAAGTTGGAACTCGGGCTTCTACTGTAGAAGAGGGCATGAAACGTAACTGTAATCCACTACGCAGACCTAGTCAGGGTTAGTCATAATATCTTGTTATGCCAGTTTTTTCACAATGTTATCATCCCTCGCCGTTTTGAGAGTAGTGGTGATGAAATAAATTATACAAAGTAAAGCACTTGGGTTTGATGCCATGACCTACAACTAGCCACCACTCCTCCTTACATAACAACTACATACTCGCAGAATAAAAGTCGACTAATGTTATTTAAATTGTCGTTTGCGGGTGAAAGAGTAATTCAGTCTCACGCAGTTAGTCGCTACACAGAAGTGGACGGAATAAGGGTGTGCTATCCTATCCACTACAGTTCTGCTATAACACAGGGATATTAGCGTGTTGTACTGCCATTTAAATTCTTAAACTAAAAAGAGCAGTTCTAGAATTCCAATTTTATAAAAACTTTTTCTAAACATCCAATCAGCAAGTTTCAAACAAAAACTTCAGCAAAATGATTAATCTGTTAAAGTTCATACAGCTTCTTGAAGTCTTCTCTGAATTAGTTTTCTTGCTGGTCGTGTGGAGTGAGACATTATCTTGAGCTTGTAAAACAAAACAAATGGAAACGTTTTACAGAACCGAACGTATTCAGTTTTCCAATATTTCACTCATTTAAAATACATGGACAAACTGGATACCTTGCAGGATGTACGAAAGAGTTACTGCGGCCCTGATTCGCAAGGGGCAACTGAAGTTTTGGTCAGGAACAAGGAAGGAAAGGGTCAGTTAAAGTCTGACACTCCCTTTCACTCCGCCCAGAGGGAGCTTTGCTCAGTTTCTTTGCGTGATCGAATCAGAAATGACGATATCTGCTGAAGAATAACGTTACATAACACAGATACAAACACACATCAAACATCATAACCCGAAGAAACGCCAAACGTAAATGCAGAGGGCAGGGCATACTTTGCAGAATAGATGGTCTATGGCGCCGAAAGGTTCTGGACCGTGTACCGGAAGACACTTCGCTAGAAGGCCTCCGTGCGAATTCCGTCTCGATCGCAATGGCATACTTTCTGAAGTTGTATCAAAATCAATATAAACATACTCAGCAACAACAATATCAGGATTATATGGTAATAAAAAGCGATAAAGCATGTTTTAACAGAAATAAATTTTAAAAAAGCTACATTTTGCTAAATGTAGGTCTTTCAGAAGATAAGAAATCTTAACACCAGCTAGCCAAACAGGTCTAAGCTATAAATCCAAGATTAATATCAACAAAACTAGGTTTATTAAGTTTAATTTACTAATTCATAGCTAAGGGCGGAGTTCGGGGCAAATATATTTAGCTTCGGGCTTTTGTGTGACCAGACCAAATAAAATGGTCACAGGCCCATTTCTCTGGTGCGAAACACGCGAATTATGTATTATTGTGTTTATTTATGTACAAGGCTATTAATGTTGTGTTATTTACTTGGATATTCTTTTGATAAATTGGTGTCACGATTTCCTTAGGGATCAATTTAAACTATCAAGCTATTTTTTTAGGGTAGGTAAAATCATCAAATGACAAATCCCGCCCTTGGGTGGGGCGGAAGATAGTGTCAGGCTGTTACTGACTAAAAACCTACCCAGCCCCTTTCATTGCCTTCGTTCCAGGGCCACGGGGTTCATTTTCACATAACCCTTGGAACCTATCAAGCATTGACAAATTACACTCGAAAACTCGAAACTCGGTAATAATTAATATACACATCTCGTTTGAACTTTTTGGAGTTTTCTTGATGAGTACTTATTTAAGTATATACCGCACTATCAAGCTTGCTATGAATAAAAATATTTGCATCGAAAACTTGTTTAAATTCAATTGATTAATTAATTTGATAATAATCAATTGTTTGTAATAAGGCTTAAATTAGCTGGTATGTGGTGTACTATATTTAGTACACTGGTGCCTAAGAGCTTAAAGACCCCCAGGTTGTAGCTATCAGGAGATACAGACTCCACTCCTTAGCTGTACGCACAATGAATGTATTCTCAAAACATATTTTCGGTATAGATGGAATGTCTGCCTTGATCAGTAATACTTTGACGTCCATTTATGCAAAGAGGAATTTATGTGTGTAGTAAAACAAAAGGAATGCGAGTATTGTGTAACTCAAAGCAAAATATTTACAGAAATGTATCTGGGATCAGTAAATACCTAAATAAATACCTCATTTGAATATTTCTAATAATAACTATCACTTATAATACCACAAGAGCTTCAAAATTATCGGATATTTCCCGATAGGTTCGTTGCAAACAAATGAAGGAGTCAAGTTTTTCAGGTTAAAAAATCACGAGCGCGAAGCGCGAGTGATTTTTCCTGAAAAACTTGACGACTTTATTTGTTTGCAGGGAACCTTGAGGGAAATGCCAGATAATTTTGAAGCTCGTGTGGTATTCGGGGGATTATTTTTCCTTCGCAAATGTCGGCCAATAGAATTGCACCATTCGACGTCACGTGGTACAACCTAAAAATTTTCAAAAAATTATCAGTATAATACCATGTAGGTTGTACCACGTGACGTCGAATGGTGCAATTCTATTGGTCGATATTTGGGTCGGAAAAATAATCAATAATATTATTGATAAGTTGTTACATCAATGGGTTCTCATTAATCTCGAACACAACGTGGTATTTATATTTGTTTTGAAAAGAATTGTTGCATGATATTTTTCCTTTTATACTTTTTGTGGTTTTAATTTGCATAATATTAACTATATTGTCTGAGAATACCAAAGTCATGACAAAATATTTAAAACTTCGCTTCAAGGTATCCAGACGCGAGCTTGCGGACGGCGGCAATGGGTAACTCGCTGTCCGTCCGTCCGATAACAGTCCGGACCGAGCCTAAGTCGTCGACAGCGCGCACTGTTCCCGTGCGCTTCAATGAGTTGTCAGCAAACTGTAGGGGTCCAGCAGGATCGAAGCCTACTCTGGGGCTCTGGGGAAGTATGAAAATGTATACCAGGGCCCTGGAACCAAGGCAAAGAAGGAACGGGGTAGGTTTTTAGTGAGTAAGAGTCTGACACTATCTTCCGCTCCGTTTAAGAGCGGGGGATGTCATTTGATGATTTTATCTACCATAAAAAAAACTCATGCGCTTAAACCAAATTTTACCCCATAATAAATTATCATTAGATTTCAGAGAAAAACGTTGTGTACTAAGGAAATTGAAAATTATTTGTTTTAAATTATTATTATTGTCTGCCTCCTCATAAATCCAGTTACTACTCCTTTTCTTTTTCTATCCATGCAGTGAGGTTAAGGAACTCACTTCCGCCTAGCATTCGAAATTTATAATCGATCTTAAAAAGTATGACCATGTGTCGGAATTTCGAAGGCAATTGAAGTGGTTACCTATTCGGCAGCGTCGGGATTGTCACACTCTTTCTTTTCTCTTCTCTGTTCTTCATAATCCCTACTCTCCTCTATATCTCCGTGAACGCTTTGAGTATCTTGTTCCGAGAGGAAAGCCTTGTCGCTCTTCGTCTTCTCTTCTGCTACGTTTTCCTTCCCATACCTCTAGTCGTTACAGTGGATCTTTCACTGTTCGTGCTGTGCGCCTATGGAACTCTCTTCCTCACACACTACGGGCTAGCCCCTCATTGGAAGTTTTCAAAGGAAGAATTAGGGAACATTTCCTGTCTATGTGACTCGTTATATGTATGAATATGGTTTATTGATTATATATATATATATATGGTATATTTATGTATTGTATGTTTGCACTTATTTATGTAGTTTATTTTTAGTTTTAAGTGTAATATATCTCTTAAGTTTTTGTTGTGCATATAATGTAATATCCTCAAGTTTTAACATTTCTTTATATAAATTTTTCAAGGTTTGCTGTAAGAAAACCCAATTATGGGTTAAGCTCGCCTGTGTACATCACCTGTCCTATTTTTTGTAAACTGTTTAGTCTGTGTACAATAAAGAATATAAGAATATAAGATCTTACTTTAAAAAATCGAGTAAAAGTGCATTACCTTTCCTCTCAACTGTGATATTTATAGGTATATCACTAAATAATATAAAACAAAGTCGCTTCCCGCTGTATGTTCCCATATGTATGCTTAGATCTTTAAAACTACACAACGAATTTTGATAGAGTGATTCAAGAGGAAGGTATGAATAATACATGCATAATATATTTAGCCTCACCATTGCACCCGTGTGAAGCTAGGGCGGGTCGCTAGTAGTATATATTATGTATGATATATATTTATAGTTATTTATTTTTTATAATTTTTTGTATTAAATCTTTTTCTTCCTGCCCTTGTCTCATATTCTTGGGGTCGGCGCAACTAGTTTTTTATTTATTTTTTTGTATTAAATAAATACAAAAAATAATAAAAATACATATATACAATATAAATTAATATACTAATAAATATCAAATTAAAATACATGCTTACTTAGAAGTAACCTATTCACTCTTGACTTAATTAAAATTCGTTTAAGCGGATAACAGCCATACAACAGCGTTAATAGATAAGTAGAATTATAATATTATTCTAGATGCATGGTTCTGGACTGTAAAACCGTTGCCCTGCATTAGGACCAGACCCAAAACCACTACCTGTAGACCATTCAAATATTTTTTTCATGCGGAAATCGAACCCACTATACGCAGTGCAGCAGCCGACCGTTCAGCCACTGTGCCGGCCGTGTCGTCAAATTAAAGATGATCTATGATGCCATAAAGGACTTAAAGTTCAAAATCCTGCATCGTGGTATCAAATTTTAAAAGAAGTTAGAAAATATACTACAATCCAAATCAACTATCGGGCTGGCTAGTTGGAGGATCCTCTCTTTTCAACCTCTAAATACCTATTCCAGTCTGTTGGTCTAGTGGTTAATGGCCCGGACTGCTATGCCGGAGGTCGTCGGGTTCAATACCTACCAATGTTTATTTATTTATTTATTTATTTAATCATTTATGTACACACAGACACTTAAAAAAGAAAATAACAAACACAGATAGAAGAGCACAAAGGTACTGCTTATTTCAAGTGAGTGATGTTTGTGTGATGAGCACAATTTTTTGGTCTGTGTGTAGGTGTAATTTATGTATAATTCGTATGTATTTAGAAATATATAAGTATGTTTATCATCATCATCATCATCAGCATTTTAAAGTGACCTTTCTTATTCTTAGGTTACTCATTAAATAGCATAGCATAGCATTAGCCTTATAATGTTCACTCAGGCCCCCTCTTTAGGAGAGGGAATGGGCCGTAATCCGAGGAGGCACGAGGGTCCAGTGCGGGTTGGTAGATGTCACATGTCTTCGAATTTTTGGTTCTAGGACATGCCGGTTTCCTCACGATGTTTTCCTTCACCATTTAGAGCCATACTTATGTATTTAGAGATATATAAGTATGTTTATCAGTTGACAAGTACTCGCAGAACAAGCTCTGTTTAGTTTGGGCATAATGGCGTTATGTGAAAGTTAAAAATAAATAAGTGTATCTGTAATTACATGACACAATCACGTGGCACCTCCTAATATTTTATTTCCGCGTGATAGGCACGACCCTGACCTTCCGCTGATCTGCCGGTAATCCACAGCGCGCCACCAGGAGGGGCTTCATTACGCCAAATTCATTTGTTTTGTATACTCATCAGATTGAGATTTTTTTTCGGTAGGTAAAAATCATTCAATGACTTCCCCTGCACCTGGGTGGAGCGGGAGATAGTGTTAGTCTCTTACTGATTAAAAATACCCACCCCGTTCCTTCGTTGCCTTTCATACCGGAGCCGAGCCTTATTTTCAGAAGCCGACCCTTGGCCCCAATATACTTCGACTCTACCTATTAGCAGGCTGAGCCTCTACGGTTTGCTGACAACTCATTAAGGCGCGCGGGAACAGTACGCGTGGTCGATGACTTGGGCTCGGTCTGGTCGGTTACCGGACGGTCGGACGGTGAGCAAACCATTGTTCGCCCACGAAATTGACGTTTTATAATTAGCAAATATTTGGCCTAATTGGAAAATTCGACACATTTTAAGATACAGCGATTTTTCAGGAGCCTTACCATGACGTGTTAAAATGTCAAACGTGCGAGCGAGATAGAGCTATCCACCCTATATAGCTCCATCCCTGTTTATGTTGTCAAATGAGATCATGGTAGGACTTCTGTTCAGTACCTCTACCATGAGTTTTAAGCAATAGTATTCGTCGCTACTCGATATCGACGCCGTAAATATTTTGTATGGCAAATTTTGGTTCTGCAAGTGACCGCTAGAGGCGCTGTAAAATTTGCCATACAAAATATTTACGGCGTCGATATCGAGTAGCGAAGAATACTATTGCTTAAAACTCATGGTAGAGGTACTGAATAGAATATCTTACTGTATGGCAAGAACGTATGATTTCGATATTATGGTTGTTAGCGAAGATTCCTTGATTTCGTAACGAGGCATTTATATCTTTATTCCGGAGCGGTAAAAAATTACAGAGGAGAGCAGTGGTGGCCGAATGGTAGCGGCCCCGACTTACGAGTTGTAGGTCGCGAGTTCAAACCCAGCCAGGCCAATAACTTTGTGTAATTTATTTATTTTGTTTTAGTTATTTTCATTAACACTGCTTTCAAAACGGTGAAAGAAAATATCCGCCAACGCGCACAGGGCCCGCGTAGTGGAGAACGGCCATTATCTCTCCTAGAGAGGAGGCCTGAGTTCCAGCAGTGAGAACATTATAAGGCCAATGCTATGCTATGCTATAAAATGACTAACCTAAGAACAAGAAAGGTCTACTGAAAGCAGGTAGACACTGATTGGATCTCGAACAACAGAAACCGGGGACGCGGTAGGCCCAGAAGAAGATGGCGTGACGCGTTGACGTAATAGATTAACCAGATGTAGCTAAAGACATAGAAAAAAGGGAGTGAAAACTAAAATTCTGCCATATGACATTAATATGTCATCAAGTCGATCGTATGTTTGTGTGTGTATTTGTTGCTCCGTGGCACTCTAATGACTGAACAGATTTTGAATCAACTTCACAGTAATAATACTTAGATATTGAATTCACCAGTGAAACTAAATAGGCTATAATTTATAATAAAAGAAGTGTTTACTCCACGCGAGCGTAGCCACGTGCAGAAGTCAGTTATATCTAAAATTATTCTCCTTTGAACTTCCTCAGGTCGAATCAAAGCATCTATTCATAGTCTGGATCTCAGTTTAGCACACTCAATAGCTAAACGTAACAATATACGTTACGTTTACGAAACAGGCTTATCAACAGTTCACGCAGCTGGCGATCCGTCATGGCCTGTGTTGAGGCGATCGTAAAACGAATGTACGCATGATTTCGAGCTGGAACTCAAGTATTTCAAAAAGAACTGTATGATAGAGTATTATTGATACTAGTCCGCTGTAACAGGTATTTTGTGTACTTTTTTATTCAGTTGAGTAAAATTTATCATTATTATCATTTCATCCGAAATTCTGCCACTGTTTGACATAAACCTCCCCCAAGTGTTGCCTTTACGGCTGGTCCTGTGAATCTGGCATCCATCGGTTTCCCGCGACGCTGCGTCTTGCGGTACGTGGTCGCCACTCCAGAAACTTTCGTCCCCATCGACTATTTGTTCTACGAGCAATGTGTCCTGCCCACTATCACTTAAGTTAGGCGATTTTTCGAGCTAGTGAGTAAAATAACTGGTAAATATTAGTTTGGGTTTCATAGAAGTACGAGTTGATTCCGTGTTTGGCTGAGTCTGCCGAGGGATAACTGTAAAATACGGCGTGATCTTGTGGACGACGTACAATGGGTAGCTTGCCATCCGGCCGTCTGGTAACCGTCAGGACCGAACCCGAGTCGTCAACAGAGCGCAGTATTCCACGCTCGCCTCAAAGAGATGTCGGCAAAACCGTAGGGGTCTAGCAGGGCCTACTAGAGCCATAGGTTCGCCTCCGAAAGGGAAACCTGAGGTCCTGGATCGCATGGCAAATAAGGAAAATTGAGTGTGTTTTAGCCATTAAAAGTCTGACACGGCTTTCAATTATTCTCACATTGCAATTGACATTCTTCAAGTCGCGATCCAACCTCGGTGAGCATTCTTTCACCTTCGTTCGACTTGTGCAGCTATGATTACTTAGTGGCCCTCCCACGCCCCTCTTTCTTCAACTGCTCTAAATTCATAATTTTGACAGGCATTCCTTAACTTTTGATCAACCCTGTATGACTCTAATTAACCATGAAGCCCACCCACGACCATTTAGACCCACCAACTTCAAATTCTTGTTTTTGTTAATTTTAGGATATTGCTACAGTTGAAACAACTCCTAAAACTAATAATACTACATAGTACGGTATCAGATCAAACTCCAAAACTAGTTCGTCCAGAAATAACTAAGTTTGTGACCTAATACAACACTAGCGTAGCATAGTACAAAGGAATGCAGTATTTCAGAACGAAAATATTATGAGTTGTTTTCAGTTTTATTTTATGATGCTATAGAATTATAGTTTTGGATTTATTTAAAGCTAGATTTGTTTTTGGTTTTGAAAGGGATCAAATGTGGGAGAGAGTCAATAATATAATATAATATATTTCACAACTATCACACAACGTCATCTAATCCCAAGCTAAGCCGAGCTTGTGTTAAGGGTACTAGACAACTGATAAACATACTTATATATTTCTACATACCTAATATAGATAAATTACACCCAGACACAGAACAAATGATTGTGCTCATCACACAAACATTTGTCCTGGGTGGGAATCAAACCCACGACCTCTAGTATAGCAGTCAGGGCTACTAACCACTTGACCAACAGGTCAGTCAAAGTTGGTTTAGATGTTGATTGTTTACTACTGAACAAGGCTTTTTTATTAGTAAATCATCTAACGAATTCACTTGCTTGCTCTAGGGTGGAGTGCAAGGGATTTTTTTGGGGAAATCATTTATTATCTTAAAAAATCTAATCAATTCATTTTTCAGTTATGAAGATTTTTTTGCGAAAATTAAACTGGTTGATTTAATAAAACTTAGAAAATTATTTCAGCGGTATATATCATGGTGACATAATAATTGTAGACACTTAATAATTTGAACAAAAATTTCCTCGTATTTTTTTTTTTCATTTTACAAATTTTTTTTTTTGCTTTTTGCAGGTAAAATTTCCCTACGCAATTTTATGAAAAAGCCGTTCAATAAGGTAAGACGAACTGAGAGGTTTGTATTGATGATTTCAATTATCACAATACCGTAAATAAATACATATTGGCCATCAATAAAATTTTAATCAACATACAAGTTAGTGCGTGTAGTTTTGTATCTATAATTCTAGGGCTTGCGATTTATTTGTAATCCAAGTTTCCGTGAGTTTGAGATTATATTATTTCCGAAATTATGTGTATTGTTGTAATACCTACAACTCGGTCTGACCTGTAAAATGAAAAAAAAAACTTAGGCGAATTTTAATTTACCAGGATAAACTGAGATTTTTACCTCCACAAGGTCATCATCAGTTCTAGGGTCTTTATCTGGCCCTCCCACAATGTCCACTTAACTACTAACTTCAACGTAAAAAAAATACCAAAACAGTGCAAAATAAATTTGATTTCGAAAGTCAGTTTCTTTTTTAGATTTTAAAAGATTTTTTCTTTATTAATCGGTGAACATACATAAAAAAATACATACAACCGAACATTTATTAACTCCTACTTTTTGAAGTCGGTTAAAAAAGAGATCGTTTCCATTTGCACTTCCATCTTTTACACACTAACAACTACAAAGAACCTTAAAACTAATCTTACAATGAAAGTGCTACAATTATTGGAAATACATTTAAAATGTGTTAGATATCCCGCTACCAAGATATTTGCTGTCCTTTGAGTCGAGAGAGAACGCTATCAAAGGAGCTGGTCGAAGCTTCATTAGGTGCATGACTATTTCCTCTAGATGGCGAGTAGCTTGGTACCGAGGAGCCACCTGGTGTATCCTTTGAACTGAGGGACTCCGAAGACAATTATATTGTTCCGTTTAGCATTTTAAAGGTACCTGTTTCCAAGTATTGGTTTGAATGAACGTATGTCCAGGATAGGGTTGCCAACCGTACTATATTATATAGTATTGTACTATATTTTCAGTCTGTGTACTGTACACTCGAAATACTTACGATTTGTGAAGAGAAAATTAAAAACTTAAGTACTTTTCTAAAACTCGAATTAATTTAAACCTGGAAAAAAAAGAATTTGTTTGAAGTAAACGTCAGCCGAGCGAGGCTAATGAACTGTAGGTAGTAAGTACCTACGCAACGACTGACAACTACCTACAAGGTCATTGACTCGTTTACTTAAATAAATTAATTTCGTATATGCGTATATTAATTCGAGTTTTTGAAAAACAGTAAGTACTTTATTTTTTCTTTACAAATCTATAGAATTTCATGTACCAAATCGACCCTCCGCAGGATTAAAACGACCAAAATTTAACGGTGTATAGTATTGTAGTTTATTTTCAGTCTGTGTACTATATACTTTTGAAGAAATATATAGTATGCAAAAATACTATATTTTCAACATTTGATTGAGGCAGTAGCGAGTAACCGAACGTATCTACATAATATCTTATTGCGTTTGGTCTTACTTTTTAATGACAAACGAATGTTTGATCATTAGTCTGCTGTTACCGTTCTTTGAATTTTGGAGATTATTTTTAATTAAATATTGTTATTTCCTTTAAGAAGTTAAAGTCCTAAACAAATTAGTTAAAGAAAATAGCAGCGATAACGAAAGTGTGTCGCTACCACCGATAAAAAAAAAATTACAAAAAAACAAAATTAAACAAATTTACTTAAAAATATAGAGTTTTTGATTAATGTCATTAATTTAAATATAGTGTTTTATAAAATAAATAAGTAGATAACAAATACAAATATTTATATCTGACTGATTTTGACAAGATAGATTAGATAACTATTTTGGATAGGTAATGTGCTAAGAAGTAACTTAGGTTTACTTTTATTTTAGGAAAAGAATTTGGCCGATTTTGATGAAATTTTTTGTGTATTTTCAAGTGGATGGTATAAAAATTGAATTGAATCCGGTACGCGCTGCAATTGGGTTCTCAATTTTTATTGTGACGAAAAGTCAGTTTTTTAATTACCGCTAGTAGATTAAAAAAGGTACACCAGCCATATTAATATAAAGATGGTGGATGTTCTATAATATTTTATTATTTAATTATTACTCATAAAATATAATTACTTACAACAAAAAGAAAGGACATTTGGGTAGCCAGCATAAAGTGCTCCAATAGCCTTTTGGCTGCTTAGATTCATTCGAAAAACTGTCTCAGTACCTGTCATTTTGTAAAATGATAGCAAAATAGTTTTTGTAATTTAATAAAAATAAGAAATAAGTCTATCTGACCACCCGATGATGGAACAGTATTGGCGTTAATTAGATTACGCAATCCGATTAGTTTTCAAAGAGTATGTTTTTATTTCTTTATTGCAATGCTATGTTATGCCAATAAACACAATTTTCTTTTGTTTATTTAAACAATTAAATAGCTAAAACCGATTGAAATTTATGATCAAGCTCAAGAACAACCGTAATCAATTCCTAAGAAGAACTACTTCAAGTAACTATCAAATCTATAACTTTATATTTCTAAAGGCTTTTCAAAATTTAGATTCTAGTTAACATTTCATAGCCTCCGCCGATATCTGAATTCATGACTAGATTTCTGCGAACTAATTGAGTATTGGCACCGACGGAGCGTGCAACCGGCGTGTGCTTTCATAACCTGACCCACCGAGCTTGTTGGCATGTTAGTTTCCTGTGCATTGCTGATGTACCCTGAGTTCAAACACTATATATGTTAGTAGGTAGTGTTACAACGGTCCTACCACTAGCTCCTGAACTGTAATAAGGATGGAGCTAAATGACTGGCCTGTTAGTTTAGTGGTTAGTGGCCCTGATTACTATACTGAAGCTCGAGAATTCGATTCCCACCCAAGACAAATGTTTGTGTGATGAGCATGATTATTTGTCTTGTGTCTGGGTGAAAATTTTCTATAATAGGTATGTATGTATTTAGTAATCTATAGCACAAGCTGTTGTTGTTTGCAGATTTCTCTTTAAAAACATTGTGAATCTGCCTGTTAAAATACTCCAACCAGTTTTTATTCTGTGCTTTTATTTTGAGTTTATTTTGATATGCTAAACGCTATTGATTTTTGAGAATCTACTATGAATCTATTATACTTAATTGCCAACAAAATAGAATGTAATTTTGTTATTATTTTCATTAATTTGTCGCCAGTTACAAATTTCTGTCACGTTTATAGCAAATATGAAACAAAAGCTTACAACAGACAAAATCCCAACTTAAACATTCACAAGACTTTGCTCTACCTAAGAATTGAATCCTGTACGTTGTTCTGAAGCAAATTCTGTTCCCTGAACTTTTCATTCAAAGAGAGGAATTTTCTACAAGGATAGTTTTTCAAAGCCTGGAACTCGAGTAAAATGAGATTCTGATTCTGAGAAGCAACTTCACATTGCTGGCATAGCTTGTGTATCTAGATCCTTTGTCTCTCAGATTATATCATAACAGAAGAAAATAACTTTTAAAACAAAAACATAGGAATGTTATGCTGTGAGAGGGTTTTTCGTTTTCATTCAGAAATGAAGATATCCGCCGGAGAAATAAGGTTAACGACATAATTTGAAGATTCGCCAAATTTAAGTCGCAGTGGGCGGGGCTTATTCGCAAAACGGTTGGTCGATGAGGACGAAAGGTTCTGGAGTGTTGACCACGTGCCGGAACACGCAGCGTTATTAGGCCTCCCACAAGGTGGACAGATGACCTGATGAGGGTCGCGGAAATACGATGGTTGCGAGACGCGCAGGACCGGTCGTTAGGGTGACGCTTGGGGAAGGCATGTGTACAACAGTGGATGTCTTTCGGCTGAAATTATGTTTTTTTTTTATTTGATATAAACTAGTGCTTGACTGCGATCCTCCCTGATGGTAGGCACTAGGCAGTGATACAATCGTTGATGGTGAGGCGCACGAATTTATTAAGAAGGCACCCAAACTATAATCGGCTGGGTGACAACTTCAAATACAACCACTCTTACTTGATTATGCCGTATTTCCCTAAATGTTTTGGAAATATTGATTATATGTTGTGGGTATTATCTAGGTTTCCATTGAAAACAAAACTATTCCAGTAGTGTCTTCTGAAAATCTGATTTTTTTCCTTTATTTTTAGCCAATGTAGTCATAAATTAAAAAAAAACTAAAAAAATATATAATTAAGCAAACCTTGCCCATAAAATCGAGATTCTGATTGACGATGAAATATTTTTCCATTAACTTTTAAAGGTAGCAGTAATGCTAGCAAAGGAGGAAGCCGACCGCTTGAGGCAACGGCGCTCACGCCGCAGCCAGCCATTTCCGGCCACCGAAAGCGCGGGCTTGCGGACGGCGAGCAATGAGTAGCCCGCTGTCCGACCGTCCGGTAACTGTCCGAACCGAGCCCAAGTCGTCGAAGGCGCGTACTGCTCCCACGCCTCAAGGAGTTGTCAGCAAACTGTAGGGGTCCAGCAGGGTCGAAGCCTACTCCGAGGCCTTCGATAAATGTGAAAGTGTACACCAGGGCCCTGGTACGAAGGCAATGAAGGAACAGGGTGGGTTTTTTAGTTAGTTAAAGTCTGAAACTATCTGCTGCTCCGCCCAAGGGCGGGAGTTGTAATTGGATGATTTTTCCCACCGAAAAAAAAAATCTGCGAATGGTAAATAAATTTGGATCTAACAATACAAAAAATAACAGAACCAAGCCAACTTTACAGCAAACAAATTCCTTAGTCACTTTTGTGACGCACTCAGAAAAACCCTCAATAAAAAAGGTAGCTCGGTAATCCCAGAACCATTGGACATTTCTCATTTCTGACTCGGGAATCAAGCCTCATACCTTGACAAAACCGGCTACACTATCTTAAGTTGTGTCCACACGGTACATAGATTTTGTAGAATTTTGTCGGGGCACTATACTATGATTTTTTATTAGATGAAGTAAAGTGACAGCTATAACAATGGTTGTTTGACAGTTGGGCATTGTTATTTGACAGTTGGGCATTGTCCACTGCTGTCACTTTACTTCATCTAATAAAAAATCATAGTATATAGTACTGCATGCCACGGACGGTCTGTTAATAATATAATCTACGTAAGTGTACTAATGGGAATTGAGCCCTACGAACCTATAATTATAATGTTACGACGGTTCTGGTCCGTCGTATCAAGGTCGTGATCTGTCCGTACCAAGTGTAACTTAGCGTATTTAGTATTAAATCTCGCCTGAACTTGATACCATGGACCAGCCTTACTAGGAGTCAGATCTGACCTTAGTACAGAACAAACCAAACTCGTCGTTACATATTTATTTACTTATTTAGGATCGCCAACATTAAAAGCACTGGGATATCACAAGTACATTTCATAAGATTTATTTACGTGCTGCAACACATAAAGACAACACAATATTAACATTTGATTAAAAACACATAATTTGTTCATTAATTTCATAGAATAAAAACCCTAAGGAAAAAAAATAAAAATTATAATGATGTCAGTAATAATAACATAAAAAAAAATACATTACAATATATTCGAACGTGTGTTAAAATTATAAGCCAGTAAAAAAAATTGTCTTTATTAACCTTTAAAAGCCTACGTCGGATATATCTGACAATACTCTCTCGCTTATTCCACCATGGTCGCACATCCACGACCAAATACTTCTTCTCGTCAGCTCTTCTGACACCCACGGGGATTGGAAGAGCTAAACAAGTTGGTGTATCCATTCGCAACCACACGACCCCGGAAAATAGGACACAAGAACATACGTCGGACAAACCCGAAGTAAGCGATTAAAGGGCTGAAATCTGTGCCGTGTGAACCCACCATTAGTGTATAGTCTTTTTTGCAAACTACCCGAAGGATTCATTATACCTATCAAACAAACGCAGACTAACTCCGAACAGAAAATGCACGCTCATATACAAAAAACAAATATCATGCAGACTAGAGGTTTCGACTCTTAATGTGAAACAGATCTCAATACGAATGATAAGGAGTGTTTACATTGAGTAAGCGATCCGGTTTTTATAGAGAGGCAATACTTGATTTTACTTTTTTTTATAAACGAGGTTTAGTTGTGGACACGTGTATGATATTATTTATTTCGCTAATAGGTTTTTAAAAACATATTTACACGTTAATTTTTCGTATCATAATCGTTTTCGTATCATATTCTTTCTTTTCTTTCTACACATTGAGTAGTTATTTCACAATACTGAATATAATATCTTAACCAAGTATTAACCATCTCCAATATTACTATGTAAATGATGTGTGATCATCACATTACAAGTAAACACAGTTGCTGCATGTCAAATGTCAATGTCAGTGCTTACGATGCGCAAATAGTGACGTAATGTCTTATCTAGGCAATTGTATACTGTGATCGAAGCTGTGTGACTTAAAAGGCGACTAAAGGCCTCTTTTCATGCTGACGGATTCTTTAGAAGAGATACCGCGTGTTCCTCCGTGCGTCTGCTATCAGATCAGATCATGCCATTTGACCTGACTGTTATTTTTGTCGATCATAATATGATCATAATAAATATACAAATCATTCTTTGAAACTAAATAAACATAACAATATCTGTAAGTACGATTGCAGCCACGGATATCGATTGCAGAAATAAAACTGAGGCGCAGAGTATCAACAAAACTTCAGAAACATAAGAACTGAAGTAGCTCCATATCCCCAGTTACACATGACCTAAGTACAATACTTACAAGGCAAATAAGTTGAACTAAAATGGACAACGTTGCTGTGGTTGCGCGCATCCCCCCCCCCCCCCACTGGGCCGCACTTCGATTCAAACCCAAAAATCTGTTACAGCGCATTAAAAGTCAATCGCCGTTTTGTTCAACTTATATGCCGCGTATTGTTACAAAATTTGATACTATAAAAGCCCTGAGATCATTTTAGAATGTGGTAATTAGTATTTATGATTAGTTCTATCATCATCATCATCATCAGCCTTTTAATGTTTCCACTGCTTGGAAACAGGCCTTCTCTCTAAGAGAGGGAATGGGAAATTAGTTCAATAATAATGTTGTAAACATAGGCGCTTAGGAGTCAATTGATGGTTAAGCGGTTAGCCAGAACCCCAAAAAGGCCCTAGTTGTATCACTGATTTATTCTATAAACATAACATAAATGCGCTCACGGTGATACATCAGCTCTATAGTTGTAATGTAAAAACTGCCATGAGTCTAGTCAAGAGGTACGAACTGGGTCGTGAACCTGTAGGAAGCAAGCTTCACCAGGTAAAGAACAGTAATTCAGCTGCATCTGCTTAGACTAGAAGCCGTCTCCAGCGTATCTTGTTAGCTAGAAGAGTTATCGCAGCCCTGGGACCCAGATGGGAACTAAAGGAACACGCGTGGATTTTAATCAGTAAAGGTGTGATTCTGCCTCTCACTACTCGCGGGAGAAGTTCTTTGATAATTTCGCACCCAAAAAAAACCTTTCATTCATCATTTGTTTCGTCTCATTTAGCTTTGTTTTCCTTTTTATTTCCCTCTTAGTTTCTTAGTTTTATTTATGGTACCCTAGAACTAATGTGACTAAAGTCAGATGGTTTCTGTCCAAGAAATAAAATGTGAGTCTTGCCAGATTGTAGATGTAAATATTGAAACAGTAAACAGTCAAATCATCATCCTCGTATCCTAGTTTTGTTCCGTTATAGAGCCGAGTGCTGCAGTGACAAATCTCCACGTATATCAAACGACGTTTTTCAATGCACTTACGAAGAAATACAATGAAAAATCCACTAATCGTAGTTTTGTTCCTCCTAGTCTGTCCTGTTCGCAGTCACGCTATCACTGATTCCCTTTTCTTTCATTCCTCGCACGATCCATCCATCTTTCCTTTGGCCTCCCTCTCCCTCTCCATTCACCCACTTGTTTATTCATAACCCTTTTAGTAACAAGCATTTCATTCTTCTTCACATGATCAAATATTCAACAACATTTCTCAAATAAAAATAACAGACATTGACATGGACATTCTGTACTATCCGTAAGGCCTGATATTATAATTCACCTCATATAGACAGGGGGTTTCCTGAATGACCTTGAATTCGTTTATCACCAGACATAAGGTCAGCCAGTTTTCTAACCAAACTTTATAATAAATCTCATAAAATTGACAAGTAGAGCAGCATTCCTGCGTATCAATGATGTCATATCCATAAAAAAACTAGTCTCCGACGAGGCCACAGAGATCAGACAGCGGTTATCGTAAAACCAAAAACAAAGTATTACTAGTTAAGAAAACAACTAATCAATCAAAACGTTTAATTCTTATTCCTTCTTGCTAATTAGTAGGAGATGAGTTATTATTTGCTGTTGCGGTCTTCAAGGCTAGAGTGAATAGGCTCCTAATAAACTAGTGCGCCTCACCATCAACGATTGCATCACTGCTTATTATCTGGTGGGATCGCAGTCAAGCAGTAGTTTATACCTACAAATAAAAAAAATTGAAGCCCAAACTCTTCAGGTCATTGCGGACGAACAATGTGTAGCTCGTGGTCCGCCCGTCCAGTAAGGACCAGGCCCGAATCCAAGGCTTGTAGTTTTCTCAAAGAGTTGTCAGCAAACTGAATGGACTCAGTGGGACCCACGTCATGCGAGAGCGTTTGATAGAGTGACCATGAGCCTGAATGCAAAGGACATTTAAAAAGACGCCGGTGGGTTTTAGTTATTAAGATTCTGACACGCCCCCTCGTTTCACACTGCAAGGGAGAAGTGACTGGATGATTTCGCACGTCAAAGAACAGCTCTTCAGGTTACTTATCACGGTAAGAGGACATCAAGCCTGTGGTCCGCAAAGGTTTAGGGTTACACCAGGAAATTTGCCAGCGTATCACAAACTGTATTGAGTTTAGCCTGTGAGGGAGGACGATAGATGAACAGATGGCGAGCACTGACGTTGACAGCCGCTAACCAAGGGTGTCGCCAAGGGGAGTCTGAAGCTGTAATCAAGCCCCTAGAGACTTTCTTTACAGCTTCAGAGCCTAGTTTAGGCACCAGTCTCCCACAATATAAAGTCTATCCTAAATGTTACCGTAGATATAAGGCTAGCAACTAAGAGTTATATTGTGGAGAAAAAAAAAACTTTTAATAATATTTAAAAAAAAACTTTTTGTTTTCTTTATACTTCTAATAGCCCCCCCCCCCCCCCCCTCCTTGTTCATTGGCTGGCGACACCCTTGCCGCTAACTACGCTGAAGCTGGAAGCAATGAAAGTCCTTCCCACGTAGGTGAGGCGGCATTTTTGGCTATGATTCATATTAAAACGATAAGTCTCATTGTGACAAAATCAGGAAACGAATACATCTTTCTCATTAAAAACATAGCATTCCGTATACGAGTATTTAAATATAACTATGGATCGTAACTGTAAGCTTTTTATTCTCGTTTGAGTTATCCTTCGTTTATTTTTTGTCTCTTTTACCTTCTTGAAAACCAAGAAGTGAGGGTCGAATTTGGTATTTTTTGCCAGGTGAGTCACGGTCCAGTCCACTATGAGAACCTCTGACTTAAGATATTTTTAAGTCTCAATGCTACGCAGTAAGATTTACCACAATCGAAGTGGGCAAAAACGAATGATTTTGATGGTTAAATCAGAACAATAAACAAAATGGTGGGTACTCAATATTACTAAACATTAGCACAATTGAATCTGTATTTTGAAGTCTTCAATTAATACAGTTAGTAGTTTCATCAAAGCTTCCATTGAATTTAAAATTTCACAACTATTAAAATAACTGGTAGATAATAAAACACACGAAACTGTAGTATTTTAAAAACACGTTTGTTAACAAGAAACATACTAACATAAACAGCTGTTTTCTTTTATTCAATTTTATACGCGTTAACTTCGGAAACAGCTGAACTGTTGAATCTAAAAACGACTTTTATGTAGACAACGAAAGGAAACCGATAAATCCGATTTTTTTATGTAAATAAACAGATATGTTTTGATGTAAATGGAATGTAGATTATTCAGCGGCAAGTCATTAATGTGAAGAAAGAAAGAGACATTTTTATTTAGTGTCACACGGTGAGTCATCGAAAGCAAATGTTTTTTATTCTTAGTGTAGTAAAGTCGACTGTCCACAGCTGTAAGCTGATTTAAAATGTATGACAGATATCATACATCTTCAAAACAACTTGGATTTCGCAAGTTTATAACGCGTTGTAACGAATGCTAACTAGTCAAAAATTATATGCATAATGTGGGTTGATTCATGTATTAGGATTTGTATATTTTTTTTTTCAAAATTTAATAGTTTAGAGCCTCCAATGAATAAAATCAACCATTATATTACAAGCTTCACACATTCGTAGCTTAGTTGTGGGCTACTGTGGAGGGGTACCTTTACTACTTAACACACATGTGTGTCTTGTCTGCCGTATCAGCGTAGCGATCATCTCAATATGGAGCGGTCGGCTTCAAGCTTCCAAGCTTATCTGATACGACTGAATGACCGTATTAACATGAAGTGGCTACCATCTGATCTGCGTAACCTTGTGGCTGGGAAACAGGGTTATTAAGATAGTCGTGTATGGAGTACGGCTCTCATCTTTGAGACGGATCTGCCCGATACCTGCTTGATGTCCTTGAGACAATTGAAAGGCGAGCCAGGAGGATCGTTGGCAATGATGCACTCGTCGAGTCGTGGCTTCAAAGTCTTGAGCATCGACGCTGAGTTGCTAGCCTAACGGTTTTCTACCACTTGCATTTCGGGAATTGTGCGTCGGAATTGCATAGCCATATTCCGCCTAACCCATTCCTTCATCGGATTACTAGACGTACGGCGATGCGCCATCGGTACATGGTGGACATCCCACTTATACGCACAAAACGTTTTGGGAACACATTCATTGTGCGTACAGGTAAGAAGTGGAATTCTATGCCGGAGTCTGTGTTTCCTGATGGCTACAACCCAGAAATCTTTAAGTCAAGAGTGAATAGGTTATTTCTAGGTAAGCGCGCTTCATGGTCGACCTCATCGTCGCTTTCCATCAGGTGAGATAGTGGCCAAGCGAACTGCGGTTGAGAAAACGCGCCTCCCAATCAAGGGCGTTGAAGGTCATGGTTTATAACTGCTGTCTACACGGATTGCAACTAGCAAGGTCACCTCTGTTGGTACGTTGCTTTACAACCATCTGGTATTTAAAGACTATTGTGCATCTAATTATCGGATTTATTCTTAAAAGCTCTACACTTTATCGTATTATTTGAATAATGTACAATCCACTCAAAAAGCTATTAAAATCCTTTTAAGTATCTATCAATTTCAAAACCAATTCTAAATTTGCATAATCCTTAAAAACTTTAATTGTGTGGTCTGTCTGAAAGTTTTTTAAGAGCAATAATAACATGAGTGATCTTTTTCAATATACCACTATACCTAGTAGCAGCTATAGTTCTTTTAATTCCTCTTCAAATTGGTATAATCTATAAAAAAGTAACCCTATTTTTTGGTCACGTTATCACGCGTGAACCGCTGGACTAATTTAGATAAGTAATTCTTGTTTTTGTTGTGTTTGTTATTTAATTGCCAGGAGAAGGTTTTCATGGAAGAAAAAATAAGAAAGTTGCGCAGAAAATGGTAGAAAAAAACTACGATCATTTCATTTTATCTATAATTTGTATATATTTAGAAATATATAAGTATGTTTGTCAGTTGTCTAGTACCCATAACACAAGCTCTGCTTAGCTTGGAACTAGACGACGTTGTGTGATAGTTCTGGAATATTATTATTATTTCATTTATTTAGCTAATACACTTAACAATTTTTTTTTTATTATTATTTAATTTAACCTTTGAGCGTATACCAGTACACGGCTACTCTGTCGGTGCAGTTAGTAAGCAACAAATAAAATAACATTAAATCAACAAGGTACAACTTCTAGGCCAGCATGCTCCATCATCGACCACACGATCGCTTACCATTAAATAAGATCGTAGTCGACGCGAACCTACGAGAAATTATTTAAAAGAATACAAACCGGATCACCGGATCTCTTGCCGATATCCGGCCGGATTCGTTCCGTCTTACAACCGTACACAAGTGTAACCGGTCCTCAGTCCGGTCGTCGACCCGCGGCCGCGACGTTGCTGGGTAGTAACACACAGACATACTAACAAGTACCTACTGTATGTTTGCGCTATAACGGTACAGGTAGTGGGCAGGACGGCATTGAATATTGTGTTAATACTTGCCTTGTTCTACAATACAATGAATGGTATTTTTTGGATGATCATTTATTACTAATGACCGGATTATACACCGTTAAATTTTGGTCGTTATAATCCCGCGGAGGGAGGGTCGATTCGATACATGAAATACTATCGATTTGTAAAGAGAAAATTAAAAAATGAAGTACTTTTTTTAACTCAAATTAATTTACTCATGTACGAAATTAATTTCTTTAAGTAAACGAGTCAATGACTCCTAACTAGCTGGATCTAGTGAGACTGACAAGCAATTCCGTCACTTTTTTCCACAATTTCTTGGAAGTTGAGATGAATAATGCCTGTCCTGACCGACCGCGATGAAACACCTAAAAATCAAGTAGGTAGGTAAGTAGCTAGCCTAAACCCCTGGCCCTGCAGTAAACTCAGTGTTTTAAGTCAAATATTTCAAATGGATTCTCAGGGCATGTCAATTTTGTATTCCACCCAATTTTAGCTTTTTTTTTGATGAGAAAATCATCCAATGACATCTCCGCGCCCTTGGGCGGAGCTAGATAGTGGCAGACTTTTATTGACTAAAAACCCACTCCTGTTCCTTATTTGCCTCCGTTCCAGGGTCCCGGGGTACACTTTCTCATTACCCATGGCTCCAGTAGGCTTCGACCCAGCTGAGCCCCTACGGTTTGCTGACATCTCCTTGAGGCGTGCGTTTACGCGCCGTCGACAACTTGCGGGCCGAAGTCGTCGACGGCGCTTCATCTGGACGGATGCCGATTGCTCGCCGTCCGCAAGCCCGAGCCTACGGTGGCACCCAATTTTAGCTGAGCTAGTGATATTGGCTGGGCACATTGCCCGAAGAATAGATGGTCGATGGAGCCAAAAGGTTCTAAAGTGGCCGATCGAGTTTTAGCTTGGGGAGAGTCACGGGAATCCCATGGATGAGAGATACACTGGACCAGTCGTTATGGCGACGCTTGAAGGAAGCCTATGTGCAGCGATGGACGGCGACGGTTACTTTAAAACTGTTCGAAATATGTTAGGTTGAATCAGCTTCAATGTTGTTATCGGTTTCACTGCCCAACCTTCATAACATTATCCAGGCATAGTTACATTTTACGAGTATATTGTACTAATTCAAACAATGTGGTTAATGTATTGAAAACACGAATGTGTTAAAATGTAAGTAAGTATTGACCGATCACGTGCTGTTCAACTGAGTACTTCAAACACTGTAACTACTTTTAATAAAAATTATGTATAATAAATTTAGTACATAATAATCGTTTATTTGCATGAAGTATGGGGCTTACCGATCTTCCAGTAAAATATAACTATAGTGCTTCATATTCCTCCAAATAAATTCAGCATGCAGGACTAGCTCCTTTTATAGATCGACATTGTAGGTTCCAATCACATATTCATTGGTTTTATCTTTTATATCAGCAATGTCTAGAACGAGCTATGGTTTCTCAGAAAATTGGAAGCTCTTAAATTGTTTTGTGCCTGTGGTTTATGAAACAATGAATAACTGTATGTTTTAGTATTCCATTTCATTAGAAGTTTCTAGATTTTCTAGCTGAAAGTTCACAGACGATAGATGGACAATAAAAACGACACGTTGGAGAGGACCGTTAGCCGTAGCATAAAGAAATGACGGAGGAGGCGCTTGGTGAGCTTTTGATGTCGTTACAAAGCCGGACAAGACTGGGAGCAAAAATTGAGAGGCAAAGACATAGAGTTATGGAAGAAGAGACGTAGGCCTACACACAAGCTGTGTGTGTGTTCCGAGGCTAGAACTAAATAGTCCTCTGGCAAGGTACAATCGTTGATGGTGAGGCGCACTAGCTTATTAAGAGAAAGTTCTTTATCAGACCTTCAACTAATTTAAATGGGACCACAACGTATGCATGTGTAAAATATACATACGCACCTACATGAATTTCATCATTCAGCTATTGACAGTTTATCTGACAACCGCAGACACTAAGAAATAGGCTAATATATTCATATACATAAGTCTATTTGATGGGTTCATACCCACCAATCTAAACAACCTACTTATGTTCAATAATTCTAGGGTATAACCCCATTTTAACCCTAAAATTACCAATTACAATGGATCAATCATGTATTATATATTGCGACCGAGACACACTAATTAAGATATCGGATTCACGTTTGTGCGATCAATTAAATTAGTCATTGACTAGGTTAAATCAATAATAGTCTTATGTCGGCTGAGCTATTGTTTATTTTACGAGTTTTTGAGGAGATGTGGAGCTGAGATGAAATAAAATTTGAGCAGGGTAACTTATCTCTAGATAGAAGAGAATGGAAGATGTAAGAGGAGCCAACAGACAGAGCTGAGATATATTCTGTAAAACCTCACAATATTTTAGTCAAAAATTCTTAAAGATGAGGATAACAGCTCATTGATTAATTAATTAGTGCAGGTTAGTGAAGCTATTTGGTGATCCAGATTTGGTTAAGTCCAATCTACAAAGTCTTGAGTCAATCTACACAGGCGTAGAGTAGCCAGCCTTTCGATATTTTACAGGCTGCATTTCGGAGAGTGTGTGCGGGAATTGCTTTCATTTTTTAGTTGATTCCGCCATTTTCTTTTCGCCACGCATATGGCCCGGACTAATCGCCTCGTCGTTTGTACCGCGTACATTGAAGGACTGGAACAATTTGCCTGCTGGGATCTTGCCGTCAGATTGTAATTTAGGTGTCTTCAAAGCTAGAGTGAATAGGCTCTTAATAAACTCGTGTGCCTCACCATCAACGATGGCACACTGATTGACCTTCAGGTGGAATAGCAGTCAACCACTAGCCAAAAAAAAAGTGAAAGAAATATAGTAAACTTTTACAAACTTATCATAGACACATACAATTTTTAATAATTCATACCAATAAATTATTTCAGTCTTTGTATTCTAAAATTAACAATAATTAGGTCTTTTTTGACCCCAAACCCACGATATTCGACAGACCCTAAATATTTCTGTAGGGTTGTCTAAAAGAAAAGGTCATGTTCAATGAAGAATACTGAAAGATGAATAATTTTATACTTTGATAGTGCGGCACCCAATAAAGTAGACGCTTAAAAAACTTGACTAAAAGCTAGCACATCTTACACCAGGAACAAGTAAAGATTTAGTAGATGTTGTAATCTGTAAAAAAATGCGAAACCTGGATATTACTTACGAAATCAAATCTTTGTCTATAGGCTTTGGGGCCTGATAGATACGCCATTTTTTTGAGCGTAGGAAATCACCAAATCACTTCACCCGTATCCAGAATGGAAGACCATTTCCTACCTCAAAAAAAAAAATAGGTTGACTTTAAAAATATTTTCTAGAGAAATGACGCTATCGATAAAATTAAAATTTCATGTTAAAAAAATATCGGTACAAAATAAACCAGTCTCTCAAATACTTTGCAAAATAAACACAAACACACATTTCTTGAATTTTAAATGATTATTAACTTATTATATAAACTTCATAGTTTACTGACGGACTCTACAGTGTACATAGTATGTAGATTTCAGTATAATTTATGTTAAGTGAAGTTGGGTCCGAGCCGTGCTAGCTACGGGTGAGTAAGCCAGGGTTTTAAAATAGGACATACATCTTACATAAATTAGTAACCTTCCTACATAACGCTGCCTTGTATTAAAATACGTAGCTTTTCGTAGGTACCATATACTTAAAATAATCATGTAAACTAATATTTTCCTACTTGCTACTCATATATACTGACTGCTTGGCCTGTTGGTCTATTGGTTAGTGGCTCTGACTACTATGCCAGAGGTCGTGGCTTCGATTGCCACCCAAGACAAATGTTAAGCTTGTGTGATGAGCACGATCATTTGTTCTGTTTCTGGGTGTAATTTATCTATTATATGTACGTGTTTAGAGTAGTTTGTTTATCAGTTGTCTAGTACTCAAAGCACAATTTCTGCTTAATTTTAAATTAGCTGGCGTTGTGTGATAATTGTGAAATAATATATCACTTCATGGTATAAAAGAAAGTCGCTTCCCGCTGTCTGTACCCATGCATGCTTAGATCTTTAAAATACTTTTAAGATACTTTTTTTTTAATAGATAGAGTGTTTCAAGAGGAAGGTTTATATGTATAATACATCCTTAACATATTTAATATCACAATAGCACCCGTGCGAAGCTGGGGCGGGCCGCTAGTATATTATTATTATTATTGCATAGAGTGGGAGAAGTTGATTGATGAATTCTCACCACAAACAAAAATGGGTAATGGAAATCTGAGTAATCGTAGTCGGTCGTCATTATTTTATCAACTTTGCGTGAGGGCTGGATCGTTCTTTGATGAAGCCCTTCAACATGGTAGAGCTCTCTACCGAAGAGTTTTCGGCATGTTGCCAGCGGCGCGGCGTACCCAGATGACAACGGTGAATTTTGTTTTTAAGCAATTTTTAGGGTTCCGTACCCAAAGGGTTAAAACGTGATCCTATTACTAAGACTTCGCTATTATTCGTCTGTCTGTCACCAGGCAGTATCTCAAGAACCGCGATAGCTAGACCGTTGAAAATTTCACAAATTATGTATTTCTGTATACGCTATAGCAACAAATGAAATACAACTAAAAACAAAATAAAATGAATATCTAACTATACAACAAATTATTTTTTTTACTATTAAATAAATATTTAAGGAGGGCTCCCATACAAAAAACACCATTTTTTGCCTATTTAGTTGTTTACCTAGTCAATGGTACGGAACCCTTCGTACGCGAGTCCGACTCGAACTGGTCCGGTTTTATTGTAAATATATTTTATTATTTTTTACTAAACAATAGTAGCATGCTCATTCATAGCTTGAACACGAAATGTACTACAATTTTGTATTATTAGGTAAGTTTACTCTCCCAAATTTTAATGTCAGCAGAACAGGAAATATTTTGCCACGTCGCAATGCAAGCTATAAGAAATAAAAATGTCCGTTTGCTACCACGCAACGCCGACAGGTGTTACCATTTTATTTCATTTATTTTACAACTTTACGGATTTGGACTACATATTTTATTAAAATGATTTTTGTTTGGTACCTACACTTCGAATGAAAATGTGCAATTGAATGTAAGGGTGGCCCTAAATCAGATTAACTTTTAATTATATTTTTTTAATAAATGTCTTAATTAAAAAAGTAGGCAGTGCAGTGGTGGCCGAGTGGTAACGGCCCCGACTTACGATTTGTCGGTCGCGGGTTAAAACCCAGCCAGGCGCATTACTTTGGGTAATTTATTTCATCACCACTACTCTCAAAACTGTGAAGGAAAACATCGTGAGGAAACCGGCATGTCCTAGAACCAAAAATTGGAAAACATGTGACTTTCACCAACCCGCACTGGGCTCGCGTGGTAGATTACTGCCCATTCCCTCTCCTAGAGCGGAAGCCTGTGTCACAACAGTGGGAACATTAAAAAAACTGAGTTTCCTAGCGTGATGCGTGAAGTTTACCGACATAGTCTGAAAAATAAGCGTTTTGGGAACACATTTATTGTGCGAACAACTAAGGAGTGGAATTCCTTGCAGGAGTCTTTAAGTCAAGAATACTTCTGGGCAAGCGTGTTCCATCGTCGGCCACATCATCGCTTACCATCAGGTGAGATAGTGGTCAAACGCGAGCTTATACATAATAAAAAATCTTATGCGGTAGTGGGCAAGGCACATTGCTCGCAGAACAGACTGTTGATAAGGCCAAAAGGTTCTAAAGTGATATAAAAGACTTGTCATGAAGTTTCCTGCACGTTCTTCTCCATAGAGATCTACGCTTTGGAACGTGCAATTTAGCTTCACTTTTGTTTGACTGACCGACATTTTGAAAATTCAAACGTGCCTATAGTCTATTTAAAATAAACTTTTATGATTTATGGTCAATATTTAAGTTTATTTTTAACATTAATTGGGATCAGCTCTTTCAAATGATTAGGCTGTACCTAGAGAAAAAGAAATGGAAAATTAATGAAGATGAAATAAAATATATTTTTGATGTTAGACTTGCCTATGTAGATAAATGTAATCCAATTATTTTTAAAGTTGTTATGGTGTACAGTAAAGAATTAAAATTGGTATATTTATACCTAATTTTGACAATTAATTTATCTGTAAACTTAGTGCGACGAATTTTTTCCATGAACTTTGCTCAAAGGCCTCATGTGACAGTGTGTCATTCATTCGCATTTTCGTCTTTTGACACCAAAAGCTCCAGCATTCATATCTAGATAATCTCATCGCTAAATCTCTTAAAAACATCCACAAAGACGTGTGACCTTATTTCCAGACCGCACTCACTCAGAAACAGAAAAACGTATCATATTTTTAAACCTCAAAAAACTTGCTTTTGTCAACCCTACTCAAAGATGTACTTACCTGTCTACTCCGCCCAGTACATCTTGACACACGGTGGAATACAGAACTAAATTCAATGTACTGGAATCGACATTGTTTGCGGAATTTGTCTTGACAAGCAGCGCCGTCTATAGTCTTCATGAAATACCAAGTTACATTGGTCTCGGTAAGTCCATTCGTACGTGGCTTGGGGGTACAAATGGACATGCTAACCGTGGTCTGTATACGTTGTACAATGTTGTTGCCGTATTTTGTAGGGTTATGTAGAAATTTATAGTGAAAATACTGACAACCGATTTCGAAAAAAGAAATTCTCCTAGTCGAGGTTTTTCGGCACGTTTACGTGAGAGATCTGTTTACCTATGATAATTTCATTTTCTACAAGATTTTTTTTTATCCTTATTCCACACTAGGAATAACCCCTGTATCGTAGATGAATGATAAGGATTTGAAATGTTTTATTTATTTAACGGGATAAAATCTTCTTCGGAAAAAGATCCTACGTCCGTCTCCTGGTTTTAAGCTACCTTCCCACCAATTTTAAGTCAAATCGTTTCAGCCGTTCTTTGATTTATAAATAGTGTAACTAACATGACTTTCTTTATATATATAGATTGACTGTTCTTCACTGTCCTGTCACTTATAAAAAAAAAGAGTTACCATGGAGTTTCTTACCTGCTCTCCTCCATATATAACGACCAATTGGAACCGTGCATTAGCTTCTGACGTTTTTGTAAGTGCCTATCTAGGCCTATGTGAAACCAAACCAATATTTCAGCAACCTCGACACAACATCCAGCATCCATAAAATTATGATTACATAAAATCAATACACATAATTGTAATGCATGAGGCTCACGGATTGAATTTGTTTGCGTTATCTAATCGCAGAGCTCTGCCGACCCAATTATTGTAATGTGCCGTGACACCGCAACAACATTATACGACCGCAGCTAGATTGATATTCATAGCGAGTACAGCTGCAAGTGTTGGCTGAATTTGTATAAATCGTGTAGAATATACCAAATGTGAGTAGATGCGTGCTTACAGAGATACATATTGTAAAGAATAATTTCCCAGCCGCCTGGACCCCGAATTGACTTCCATCAGCCACCGCAGACGTAGTTTGCGGACGACGAGCAATGAATAACTCGCATTTCGGCAGTCCGAACACCGTCAGAACCGAGCCCGCTGAACCCACCGTACCCTTCAGTTAGCCTTGCCATGGGTTGTGCGAAAGAAAACCTCGGGGCCCTGGAAAAGAAGGAACATAGGAATGGGTGGGTTTAAAGTGGAAGAAATCATTGAATGATTTTCCACCTAAAAATCCCTTCAGTTGCCCATTGCGTTCCATAACTAACTGACATGATAAGTTATTTAAAATGTCCCGTGTCGCTAACAGGCATCGGCCCTGCCGGGCCTCTACGGTGTGCTGACATCTCTTTGAGACGTGCGTGGAACAACGACTCGGGTTCAGTCCTTTCGTACTATTCTCTAAGAAAATAGCCTTGAGAATAGTACTGTTTACCTGATAGTCGAACAGCGAGCTAGCCATTACTCGTCGTCCTCAAACCAACCCAAACATTTCACGAATACCAAATTCTTAATTTGACTTGGCCTGCTAGCTCTACGGGGCAATTTAAAATAGATTCAGCGTACGGCGAATATTCACCCTTACAATGTTGAAACTTCTACGATTCGGACTAAGCATTTTGCCTCGTCGTTATACCGCGTACATCGAAGGACTGGAAGAGTTTACCTGCTGTGGTCTTCCCGTCCGATTATAATTTAGGTGACTTTAAGGCTAGACTAAATAGGCTCTTAATAAACTGGTACGCCTCACCGTCAACGATTGCATAACTGCTTACTATCAGGTGGGATTGTAGTCAAGTAATATGTAGCAGGACCAAAAACTTTACCTCAATGTGGAGTTTAAATTTTTAATGACGGTCATTAATTTTTTATCTATTTTTGAATTGACTTTCTGCGGACAAAACTACAAATGTCCAAAAATAAGTCTCACACGACTTCATTGTGTAACGTGGTGCCGCACCGTTGAACATACTTACGCTCGGTAAAGCCTGCTCGTTGCTTTTATATGAGGCACACATCATATGCGTACTCCTCTTTATTAGTTATGTGGAAATTAAAGAGGACTAGAAACCATTTTTCTTGCAGCCAGACGTCTTTACAACTCGAGTTTTTACAAAGGCCAATGGAAGTTTTGCCATGAATAGCTTGCCTTGCATATATAGCATAGCATCAGCTTTGTAATGTTTCCACTGCTGGGACTCAGGCCTCCTCTCTAGAAGAGTGAATGGGTGAAGGAAAACATCGTGCACATATATATGTAGCGACATCTATGTCGTCACAAATGAACTAATCCTGCATCACGCAAGTAAGATTCGCGGCGCGATTGGAACATAAAGAACAAACCCGAAATCATGGGGCAGTAGCCCACCAGATATAACACCTGTCTAGTCGGAGGATCCTCCCTTTTCAATGGAGGTATGTTCCTTTACTCTCTGTCCCGCATACCCCCAAATATATTTTGCCATAAATAGCTTGCACATAATTTTTTTTTAATTTTCGCCAATGGTAAAACCTTGACCATATCTTAAAGGAGTCTCATAGAGTAGAATAGAATAAAATTACTTTTAATCGGGACAGAAACAGCACAACGGTTACAAACACAAAAAAGTAAAGAATGCACCGAGCGTGCACCAAATGTTACAGCAATTTCTTTTTATATAATTAAATAGTGTTTGACAACTATCTCACTTGATGGTGAGCGATGATGTGGCCGACAATGAAACGATTTGCTGGGTGTCAAAAAATAAGGCAAAAAAGGATTAGGTCTGTCTACCTTCCGTAACCGAACGAAGTTAGAGATAGCTATTGGTAATTAATTTAAAGTTAAAAGATACATATTATTTACATAATTAACTAACTATAAATTATATAATAAACTAAAGCAAAAAAAAACAACAATTAAATAATTAAAACAATCTAAAATAAGGCGTCAAATACTCCTCGATAACGGCACAGCGTTGTCGTGTGTGCTGGCAATATTACCGGTTAATGTGCCCAAAAGACTGTGACCACGCTGTTAGGCAATGCATAACCTGTGCCCAAAATAAAAACCAGACCTTGTGTCACGCAAAATGCCAACAAGGCAACAAATCAGGACTGCTTTTAAATCGTACGGCGAGTATCCTTGTTCTTGAAACCTGTATGGTCCGTACAATTTGCCTACTGCCATTTTGTCGTCCGATTATAATGTATGTATCTTCAAAACTAGAGCGAATAGGCTCTTAATAAACTTGAGCGCGCCTCACATCAACGCTTGCATCACTGCTTACCATCAGGTGGGGTCGCAGTCAAGCACTAGTTTATATCATTTTTTAAAAAATTACAGGACCAAAAGCATGGCCGAATTTACAGTAAATAAAGTCCATCTGCTTGGTAAAATCTTAAATTCATTCAGTGGTAGACAATTCAGTCTTGTGCATTGGCTCAAGCATGTAGTTTGACACACGTGCTTCTTTTTCATATACATTATACACATACAGAGTTTTCCACACACACACACACACACGTATTTATAAGACAAGAAGATGCTGAAGTCATGAGAAGGCTTAGAGCTAGAGCAACATTTAAAATTTCAAACGAGACTGATGAAATGTGATACATCCATCGACTTATATTCTGATACTTCTGATTCATCAAATTGTGGTCACACGATTTTTCGAACGCTTAAAAACGACCTTTAAATATTTTATTCTAAATTCAATTTTGTTATTTATTATTCCAAAATATTTATAATTCAACTGAATTTTAAATATTTTAATTAAAATCTAATGGTTTTATTTTCTTTTCATACAAAATGTAAAATGAAAATTAAGTAATGTAATCGTACCTATTTTTACTAAACAAAATCTGAAATAAATGAATTAATTACTTAAATTACCCAAAAGGCAATGGAAAGGGCTATGCTCGGAGTTTCCTTGCGTGATCGCATGAGAAAAGTACATATCTGCTGGAGAATGAAGGTTACCACACAGCCCAAAGAATCGCCAAACATAACTGGCAGTGGGCAGGGCACATTGCTCTCAGAACAGATGGCTGATGAGGACTTAAGGTTCTAAAGTGGTAACCATGTACCAAAACACGCAGTGTTGGAAGGCTTCCTGCAAGGTGGACCGATGACCTGGTGAGGGTTACGGGAATCCGATGGATGTGAGATGCAGGACCGGTTCATACCGAAGCTTGGGGCAGGCTTACGTCCAACTGTGGGCATTTTTCGACTGAAATGAAGATGATGAGGACTGATTCTGTATTCATCTAGGGTTTGTACTTTCCCATTGTGATAACGGGGTGAGCGTTAAAAATAATCATTGAACTTTAAATAAAGAGATGAATAAGGGATATATAAGTTCATAATTTTTGGGGTTCCGTATCTGTACTGTACAATGAAAAAACGGATAGTATCCATACTGTTCCCACGCGCCTCAAGGAGTTGTCAGCAAGCCGTTACACCCAGTCTGCTAGCTGCAGGCAAGCAGGGTCGAAGCCCACTGGGGCCATGGGTCGGCTACTGAAAAGAAGGCTCGGCCCCGGTATGAAAAGTAACGAAGGAACTGGGTAGGTTTTTTAGTCAGTAAGAGTCTGACACTATCTCCCGCTGCGCCCAAGTGCGGAAGATGTCATTGGATGATTTTTACCCACCTAAAAAAAACCATTTAGGATACGTTGTTGTCCGTCTGTCTATCTGTCAAAATCCTTTGTCTCGGGCACGCGTTGACTTATCTTTCGTTGTTTCCTATATAATTTTATGTTTGTCTAGTTTTTAGTTGCGTCATTTCGTGTAAATAAACTGATTTTCTTTCTTTCTTCTTTTCTTTATCAAGTTGAAATTAAAACCATATATTCAGGTCTGCGGTCCCCTGAAGCTGTAAAAATAGTTCTATGTTAACGAAAAAAAAAACAGTTTATGTCGCAAACTACAATCCTAAAATTTGACATGAACCAAGGTCTCATAGCACAAGTATGAGAAAAAATATAAAAGTACTGAAAACTGTAAATTTGTTGTTACGTCACGAAAAAAAAACACTTTTTCGCGACTCAGAAAATCTTTGAGATTCAATTCGGGAATCGAACTATTTACATAGATAAGTTTGTACGGAGTCCCCAGGGCGCGAGTCCGACTCGTACTTGCCCAGTTTTTTTACAAATAAAAATTCTCATCATCCATACTGCTGATAATTGCAAAAATCGTAATAGATCCTTGATTAGCTAATGAACACTTGACACAACCACCGGCCTATCATTACGCCTCACAAACAGTTGTGGAGAACAGATATAAATAGAATTAACAACATGTTTATGATGTGTGACGGCACGGCGAGCTGCTCATCTTCCGGAGAGTGGCCTCCTCGCTCTTGACACTGTCGCACTTGGCCGCCCAAGTGCGGACAAGAGCTATGGTCACACTGACAGCGAGGAGAGAGTTTCACGCGTTTTACGTTAATATATTCTCGTTTAGATTTAACGTTAGTTTAGTGTCACAGGCATACTTTAATACCCTAAATATGAAATGTGTTTACACACATATCTAAATAGCAACAATTTTAATATTTACTAGCCTATGTATATTTCTGCTATGTATATCATTACAAAGTTGTGCCTCTACTTTAGGTAAATTAGTGCGCCTCACCATCAACGATTTGATCACTGCTTGCCATTAGGTGAGATCGCAGTTGAGCACCAGTTTATATCAATTTAAATAAAAATGAAAGAAAATTTTGGAGAGTTTAGTTAAGTTATTTTTTGTAAAGTATTTATTTTTATTTATTTTTTTATAAAAAGACTAAAATAAGAAAAAAAACTTATTAAAAATATAAAGCGTCTTAGTTATAGGTAATATTAATAGGGAATGAGAAAAATGCACCTAGACTCTAAAATTGAGTTAGTAAATGCACAGCATCAATATACACCGTGTAATTGACAGGTTGGCAAAAACTGAAACAGTAGCTTCATGACCATGATTATGACTGAAAAACGTTGGAATTTTCTTCAGGAAAATTGTCGAATTTTCCGACCGTTTTTCAACTAGATTTGTGTTTTATTCATTTGTTACAACAAAATCCAGCCCTAAAAACACAATTTTAGTGAAGAAAAGCAAAAAACTTAAATTCGGCAATGTAATCGTAAAAGAAAATTCATTCAACCCGCGCGGAATCAGCTGTTAGCTGTAAAAGTTTACTGGCCTCCGTAGTACCTACCACAGACAGAGACAGCATACCGCTCGCTCGCTCGCTCCTTTTGTATGGTACGCCTTTGCTTACGCGCCGACACTGCTAGGGTTGTACCGCGTACGGAATTTAATACTTGTAATTTTATTTGAATTATGTAAAATGCTTTAATAATAAATAGATACTCAGGAGTATGATTACTTTATTATTTATTAATTCCAAAAACCTTATTTTAAATCGTTAATGATCTACAGTATCAATTACGAAGCTACCCGAACTGTACACACGCGTTGCATTACAGTAATGTAAATTGTTTGCTTTAGACAATTTAGTGGTACATAAAACATAAAAACATCGTGTTAATATTGCCAGATTCACATTCTTTAACCTGTCAATCCCTGAGCGAAAGCCGGCGTACGCGCGTGTAGTTACGAAAATCTTTGCTTATTTTCGATTTTTACATACTATAAGAAAAACTTCTTATTTACGTTCTTGAATAAATACCCTATAAAAAAAAAACTTAATTTATAATCTATGCGAACGCCGACGTTTGTTTAGTGTTTAGAAAATGGTGCAAAATCGCGCGCGTGCTGCTTGGGGATTGACAGGTACTAGGTTTAAACTTGGAAGCAGAACCATGAGTAAAAGTTACAAAAGATAGCGGTTAATAACAATGTTTATCATACGATTACGATACGATTATTTTTCAATACCTAGTTCTTCATCTTTATCTCAATCGCAGGCCGACCACTGTAACTACTGCGCCATGGGCACCTCGACTAACGTACTTACTATTACCGAAATAAAAATGTTTAATTTCATACCATGTGGGCAGCCCTAATTGCTACACGTGTCACACTCTCAAAGGCGTGCCGACAAACGAAGCCGCTGAGGCGCTGAGCCGCCATTTTAGTTTGCCGCGATTGATGGTGCGATCTGGACGTCTATTTCGTTTTCTTTCAACTGTCGAGAGTTCGGGACTGTGTGTTGCGTTCAGTTGAGTTGTGTGTTTTTGTGTTGTGTGGTACTTATCGTCATGAATCGGCGTAATGAAACGTTTAGTGCTCGCGAATATGGCTAGATGTTAATGTGCTTGGGTGAAGCTAGAGGAAACGCGTCGTTGGCATTAAGGCTCTAACTTCAAAGACACCCAAATGAACGACATCCAGCTAATAGTCGTACTATCACACGGGCATATCAGCGTGTTTTAGAAAATTTACCTATTGTGCCGCATCAGGAAGGTGCTGGAAGGACAATCCGTGCTCGTTCTGAGCAGGCGATTTTAGATGTTGTCCGTCGAAATCCGCGTTTGGGAACCCGTACTGCTGCAAAACTTGTAAGGCGTAGGCAATAACGGACCCCGTGTTTCACATTGGGCTGTGCACAAAGGCCTTCGAAAGGACAAGCAACGTCCATATCGGATCCATAAAGTGCAGGCTCTGGTACCTGGTGACTCAACGCGTAGACTGGCGTACTGCAGATGGCTGATACATCGGCAGCAGCTAAATCGCCAATTCGTTTCACGGGTGAACGACCCGAGAGACTTTAGGTAAGTGACTATTTTAATTTTTGATAGGTGTTGAATTTGTGTTTAAATTTTTTGATAGGTGTGTTTGTGTGTGTAGTGTACTATGTATTTATTCCAAACAAGGTCCACGCCCCGAAGTACCTACCATATTAGTATGAATGGAAAACGCGCGAGGTACAGGGTCGCGCGCGTATCGCAATGTTCGTTATACATTGCGTAGCCGAAATAAAATTGAAAATTGAAAAACGTTCACCTATCATTTCCGGGAAAATATTTCACTATCAAAATATTAACAATAGCAGTCTGAATTCATACTTTTCTTTTTTGCCAACCTGTCAATTACACCCGGTATGTACCTATGTATATATTGAAGTGTGTTTTAATCTAGTATCTTAAGAGGCTACTCTCAGCAACTAGTAGGTATATATTCCAATGACAGGTTTTCCAAACTATACTTTCATCGAAAATCTAAATTTTGTCTGCCACTGTTCGTTCGCAGTCCCACCTCATCCCTACCCTCACATCTTGACCAGCCGGTACAACATAGCATTACTTCACATTGTAACCTATTATTGTCTGTTTCAGGTACGTCCAGCTGTTTAACAATACATTAGTACAACAATACAATAATGGTATGTATTCATTACTTGACATAGGTGTACGTTACAACCTTCGCTTGTTTTACTAGTAACACACAAAATACGTTCAAAAAGATTATAAACATTGTATGCAATAAATTCCTAAAGACGGTACTAGCTTTAATTTCAATAGGTTGACGTAGATGGCATATTATTTAATTTTAGAAGAATTATTATTGTGCGATGCTACAGGTACCATCAAAGACACTTTCGCCTGACCACCGCTAAGTTCATTTTTGCTTGCACTCGAAACGAAAACTACAAAGAGTTTGGAAGGATTCAAGCGAATTTTTTTAAGTGATCAGGCAGGAAGGAATGACCGCAGTATTACCTCCGGATTTCTTGACTGAGAATTTTATAAGTTAAAGAAAGAACTACATTAGACCGACGACATGCTGGTTTCGTCACAATGTTTTCCTTCACCGTTTTGAGAGCTGTGGTGATGAAATAAATTACACAAAGTAATGTGCCTGGCTGGGTTTGAACCCGCGGCCTACAACTCGAAAGTCAGAGTCCTAACCACTCGGCCACCACTGCTCTCAGTGCGCAGTGTAGTTCTACCTAAAGAATTTTTCAAAATGTGTTTTAACCAAATGAAAATAAGACAAATTCTCATCATAAATGAAATAGCAGTTTGACAATATCTGGGGCCTTACCATGACCTGTTAACATATCAAGCGTGCGAGCGACCAAAAGGGATGATGCTTTTCATCCAATAGAAGATCCATCTTTTTACCAGGTTCGAGAGCCACTGGACTTCGCGTTCTGAGTTCTAAATTCAAAAATGTTTCACAGATGCTTGCTTGGGCACTTTTGAATTTTCAAAAACTAGTGCACGGTTCCAATTGGTCATTTTGCATAAAGAGGAGAACCAGCAAGATATTTAAAAAAAAAAGATTAATTTTATAATATTTCCATTTTATTCTCGATTCAAAAACCAGGAGACCGTCATCGATTTATTTGTGTTCTCACCGTAACCACTGAATTTCATAAGAAAAATTTTTGCACAAAGTTTCCTTTTATGACGTGAATGAGGACTAAGAGAGGATTTTTAATATCCACCTCCCAAGAGTATGTAACAGGCGTCCAAAGTTTGTATGGAGAAACCTACTTTCACGCGAGCGAAGCAGCTGGCAGAAGCCAGTTTAGAAGCCAATTTCTTAGCCCAGGGACATGATCACCGTAGGCGCGGGCTTGCGGACGGCGTGCAATGGGTAGCACGCTGTCCGATCGTCCGGTAACCGACCGGACCGAGCCCAAGTCGTCAACGGCACGTTCCGTTCCCGCGCGCCTCAAGGAGCTGTCAGCACACCGAAGAGGCCCAGCCTGCTAACTGCAGGCAGGCAGGGTCGAAGCCTACTGGGGTCATGGGTTAACTTCCGAAAGGAATGCCCGGCCCCGGCACGATAGGCTATGAAGGAACGCGGTAGGTTTTTAGTCAGTAAGAGAATCAACTTCCCGCTCCGCCCAAGGGCGGGATTTGTCATTGGATGATTTTACCTACCATAAAAAAAGCCCAGGGACATGATAGTACATAACTCTACAAATTGTACGAACTAGGCACTTCACTTCACCACTCCTGGTTATGATTTATGTCTCGCACAGCGCTGCAGTGTTTCCAACACGGCTAACACGTTTAAACTCGTGACATATTCGGCAGCGGACTGCAGTATCCTGGCTAAACAAGCGTTATTAAACCAGATCCGCCCCGTATTTTTTTAGGAACGTAATGACTATGACTACATGGTTAAAGTGCGATTGTACTCTATTAACTAATAATAATAATAATAATAAATTTATTTTGTACATTTAACACACACAGTAATACATGATTATACATCATTGTACAAACACTGAACACTTAAAAAAGAACATTTGACTCCTAAACTAAGTATGAAAAATACTTGTATCTCAGGAGCCAGTTCCTCCTCGGATATGTTTAGAAATAAAATGTTAGGTACAATCAAGATAGCCTTTTATATAGACGTGTAACAGTATTGTGTAATAATTATGAGATGACTGTTAGTAATGATTCGGTATAATCATAAGACAATTTCTGCAACCAATCAGATAACTTAGTTTTTAGTGTATATTTGTTTAAAGTATAAATACTGATCAGATGGTGAATCTTGTTATAAATGCGAGCGCTTAAGATAACGAATTGACGACCTGCGAAAGCAGTCCGACAATGTAGGGAGTCACTGACCGGGAAGCCTCGACGTCTAAGAATGATGTTTGTGTCTAGTGGAAGCATGGAATGACGGCGTAAGACTACACGCAAAACGAACAGTTGCCGCACGGTGAGGACTTGGGATTCAGAGTACAGCTGAGCAGTTGGGTAATCTCTACGCTTAAAATGCATTACCTTAAGAATCGCCCTTTGTGCACGCTCTGCTTGAAGCAGAAGGCTTTTATGGGTGCCTTCCCATACTGGAATGCAGTACATGAGGATCGATGCACATAAGCTTTGGTAAACTAAGGACAAGGTTGCAGGATCAGCAGCGTGTCTCAGTTCTTTGAACAGATAAATGAGCTTCCTCGTCCTCGAGCATAAAGCCTCAATATGTGAACGCCAGGAAAGTTTTGCATCAATGTTAACTAATGTTTACGTGTCTAAAAGTATCAAAGATTTATGTCTGATCTAACTAAAGTAAAATCATCAACCTCACACTCATACGCACTCAAAAACCACTAGCTTTAGGTTTTATTTTTCTTTTTGTCATCGTTGTTAATTTTTATTTTCAAGCATGGTTTTTCTTCTTTTTCTGTTTGTAAATTATATTTTTAAGTAAGAATCACTTGTACCTCATATTTTAGCGACACCAATGAGAGAAGACACTGACTTCTGTAATACAGGTATACCTGGCTCAGAAGGGCTTCAAATTTTAGTGTATTATATTTATAAGTGTCAATAAACTATTTGATTGATTAATTTAATTGGTCTTTTCAGAAAAGGGCCAGATTAAAGGTTTTGTGCCGGTAATAAAACAAAAGGTTATTTTTGCAGCACGATGAAAAGCTCCACGCCAGAAGTGACCTACTTTTTCTAAAAGATTATCATGTAGATGGCAAAAAATTCTAAGACAAAAATATTTACCTAAAGGGTCACAGAATAGAATAGTTTTATTGTACACCAAAAAGTTACACAATCTATACATAAATCTAAATCTACGGGTACAATGGCGGTCTTATTGCTGATAGCGATATCTTGCAGACAACCTTAGGATGGATCGTAGGGACTTAAAATAATACAGGGGGTAGTTTGCGGGTAGTAAGAGTAGAGACGACAGACACAAGTGCACCTTGCAACTATGTATACAGATAAGTAACAGGGATGTTACGAAAGCTGGATTCCGATTCCGCAGAACTTTTGATTGATTTTGCACCTTCGATTCCAATTTCGAGAGCAGTGGTGACCAAGTGGTTATGGCCCCAACTTACGAGCTGTAGGTTGCGAGTTCAAACCCAGTCCGGCATGATTTTTTTTCATCACCACTTCTTTCATAACGGTGAAGGAAAACATCGTAAGGAAACCAGCATATCCTAAAGCCAAAAAATCGAAGACGTTTGGTATCCACCAACCCATACTGGATCCGCGTGGTAGATAACAACCCGTTCCTTCTCTTAGAGAGGAATACTGAGTCCCAGTAATGGGTAAATTATGAGGCTGAATATTATGCTATGCTATTATGATTTCGATTTCGGTTCCAATAATTTTTATTCAGAACTTATATTGACAGTAAAACGACACGTATCTTGCGTAAACCCTCCCACCCCCGCACCTTCTGTTGATTACTCTTTCACTGGTTGTTTAGTTTCGTGTTTAATGTTGTGAGTTCCCTCTTCATTTATACTCATCCAAGTTTTTGATTAGTTTTAGTAGTGTTTCATACGATGCTTGAACTACCTCCGCCTCCGCTTCAAATATCGGTTCCAGTTCTTATTCCGACTAACTAAATCTTACTATGACGCTTACGAATTTGTTTCTTATATAATCACTTCTTTGTGTCATAAGTCTTGTATTATCATCTTCCTACCCTTGCCCCGTATTATTTTGGGTATGCGCAACACGTTTTTTTCTTCCATTCTGTCCTGACATCCGACACGCAATCAATAACTCCCTTTTCTTTCATATCACTCCTCACACAATTCATCCATCTACTCTTTAGCCTCCTTTTCCCTCTCCATTCATCCCCATGTATACTCATAACCCTTTTAGTGATATGCATTTCATTCTTCCTCTTCCACTACTTTCGAACTAAGCCTCTTTACAACACAAAATAAATGCCTTCTAAATATATGCATTAAATAGCTAACAGCTAAATAATTTAAGATTAACAATAGGAGTTTGCGTAATTTACTTATGTAAATTTCTATCAGTCTCCACAAATCGGAAATTCACGACAGGCTTTCAATGGCTTGCCTTCCTCGTCGCGTATATTAACAGTCTAAGAGCGTTGTTCTCGAGGTACAGCGAGTACGCGACAATTAGTGAGGAGAGGAAGCAAACAGTTGCGCGTAAACAAACGGCACATGTGAATTAAGTGGCGACAGTAGACGAGCAACTTTGAGCCCACTTTTAACGATACTAAAAGTTGCTGTTTGTGAAATGTAAGATTTTTTTAGAAAAGTTGAACTTTGTGTGAAACCAAAGCTAATGGTATTTTTTATGTTTTATTTTTATTCAAACATCTCAAGTATGTGCGTTTTAATATGACATACATCTCTAATCATCATACATCTTTAATACAACATATTCCATTTGTTTTTAACTTACTATCTCTGGCTGCATGCGTGATGACGATAGATACAATAAACTCAAAGATAAGAATATTTTAGATTCTTAAAAGTCTGTATACAAATAGTCGCCATGTTGTTGCCTGTGTACAAAATCCCTGAATTCATAGAGGGGCTTAGTCTATCCTGCGTGAACATTTCGTAAGAAGGAGAATATTAAGACAAGAATAGGGCAAAGGTCGCTTAGTTTTTTACAAGACACCCTCTTAACTGTATAAGCAGGATAAATGGTAGATCACAGAATTACGTCACAACATCTTAGAGTATAAAAAACTTCATTGTAGGTACACCAAAATAGTACCTAACGGAAACTTTCACAAAAACTTAAATCTATAATTACAATGGAGGCTTATCGCTGACTGCGATATCTACCAGACAACCTCAGAATCTGACATACACTGTTACTGGTAAATCGACATAATTATCTGACCAGCCCCTCTAGCGAAGTTACAATATTTTCATTAAGCGTGATCGCTTGAAGTTGGCCACGCCCCCAATTCTTTTGTTGAGATGACGTCAGAACAACAAACAACAAAAACAACAACAACATTAAGAACTCGATTCGGGAATTGAACTATTTACACAAGTAAGTTTTTTTAAATATTTTTGGGGAAAATAAATAAGGTGTAAGAATTATTATAATCGATTGAGTTACTGATTCTGAACAAACTAAATTCAGGTTTCGCATGTACTAAAAATAATGTTTTATATTAAATTCTGTTAGTACGGCATTCTTGCTACCAGTTTTAGATGGTCACAGGTTAGGCACGCCACGATTATGGCGGTAAGTCCCCTCTTTATCGCCGTGTCCTTGTGAGGGCAATGGGTGGCGGTGATCTATCGTGCCGGGCCTTGGTACAGGCCATGGTCCGGAGCGATGAGGAGTGGCAGGCGGTCGCCTCCTTCTGCGAAGCAGTAATGCTAGCAAAGGAGGAGGCCGACCGCATGAGGCAACGGGCCAGCTGGGTCAAAGCCTACTTTGAGGTCTTGGGGAAGTATGAAAATGCATACCAGGGCCCTGGAACCAAGGCAAAGAAGGAACGGGGTAGGTTTTTAGTCAGTAAGAGTCTGACACTATCTCCCGCTCCGCCTAAGGGCGGGAGATGTCATTGGATGATTTTACCTACCATAAAAAAATAAAATAAAATGATGGTCACAGGTTGAAATAATAACGAGGACTGAACTTGCAGGTATATTTATTAAGTACATCCATACATGCTACTTGGAGCTATATTCTGCTACAAATCATAGTCTAACAAAATTGTTTAGTTTATGCTTGTAAACAATCGAAATGCAGCGCACACTGTTTACTTGCGGGCGCTTGCGCACGATGCAGTTACGAGCACAAACATCACAAGTATAAATTAATGCCAGTTTGTTGTATAGGTTATCAACGTATTGTGGAAGTACAAGTGCAGAAAAGTCACTAATTCAATTTATTTTCGATCCTTTTGGTTTTAACAATGTACATACATTCATAGGGTGACTGGTAATTAGTGAACGATATTTAAACACGTGATGGTAGTCATGATAACAAAACAACTTTTACTATGGGACCAAAACTGAAATCGTAAAAAACATTAGTTAGTACATTTTGATCAGTTAGGCGTTGACCGTTATTTTAACATACAATGTACTGACCAGCAGTAGAATTTGTGAGAAAAGGTCTGTATTTTTGTAATTTTTTTTATTGTTGATAAGTTTGCGCTTGACCGCTATCTCACCTGCTCGTAAGCGATGATGTGGCCGACGATGGAGCACGCTTGCCTTGAAGTAATCTATTCACTCTTGGCTTAAAGACCCCTTGGTTGTAGCTATCAGGAAACAGCTACAACCAAGGGGTCATTCAGGCAGGGAATTCCATTTCTTAGCTGTACGTGCAATAAATTATTCTTTCAAAAGCTGAAAGCTACTTTATCACTGAGTTACATAGGAATATATTTTCTACTGAAGCTAGCGCATAGCATCCATGTAATTTACAACAGTAGAAATTATATATGTCGGCGCTTTTGTATATAAATTAGTTTTCAGAAGAGTTATCAAAATTAATAACAATCCGTTGCCCTAGCAAGCGTTGGTCCTAGCCGGTCCCATCAATTTTAGGCTGACAACTTTCAAAAATGGACTAAGCGTTTAGTCTCGTCGTTTATACCGCGTACATCGAAGGACTCCCAAACCGATTCTAATTTAGGTGTCTTTAAGGCATAAGTTTATAAAGTGCATAAGTTCTTAATAAACTAGTAAGCCTCACTATCTACTTAAAATTGCATCACTGCTTACCATCATATGGGATCGCAGTCAGCACTAGTACTTTATATTAATAAAAAAACGGCTCTTTCGAAGCAATCTTGTGAAATGTATATTTATGATTTTACATCATATGAGTATTTCTCAAAATAAATGTACGTAACGAAATGGTAGTAACGAAATATTGTTACGAAATAGTCCTTAGATGTAACTAAATAGTAACCATAAGGCTGGTTACACATTGGCGAAATATTGTGAATGCTCTTCATTTATTCAATACGAAATATTTGTAAGTATGTACCCAAATACTTAAGGGGTTAGAAATAAAATAAGGGAGTAATCATTCATACTATTTTAATCAAATTATTTTTTTTTCCCAATCTTCAGAATTTCCACTCGCTTTTTCATCCGATTGCAGGCCTGTCTTAAATTTTTATTTCGTCGTTTTAATTGAGTATTTTCTTCAGTAAGCTTTTGTAGTCTCTCCTTTAGGATATTTGTATTATTTTTAGCATTTTTTCTTACTTCCAATGTGTTGTTTTGTTTTGTCGTAGAGTAGGCCTTTTTTTTTCTTTCAGCTCTTATAGCATTGGCTTGTCTCCACTTTGCTCGTAGCTCTTGTTTTTCTTCTTCTGTAAGAATTTCTTTTTTCTTTTTGATATTTTCTTTAACTTTTTCCAAATGTTTGACACGGATTTCCTCATATTTATTTGGTTTATCCTTTTTGAGTCGTTCTCTGTAAGCTTTTTGCCTTTCGGCATTGGTTTTTGGCGGCATTCCTTAAAAAACAAAAGAAGTAATGCAGTTGTATATAAGCAGTTGTAAGTAATAACCAATTTGATAAGTCAAACCAACAAGTATAGTGGGCATCTCTACAGAAGTGTCATTAGCAAGAGTTAAGTATTTGTAACAATCGGTATAATTCTATTCTCAAGCGAATTGAAACAAAGCCGCGAGGTTTTTTAACCGACGAAAAGGAGGAAGTTCTCAATAGAACTTCATGTAAGTAATATCAGGGGTAAAAAGTTGTTAAATCACATAAAAACGTAATTTAAATTATTTCATTATTTTTTGCTGGTGGCACTTCTATATAGCAGATAATATCCAATCCTTTAGTTATTGACGCTCTATATATTTTTTTTTCATAAATTAAGTAGTGAATATTACTATGCTTAGTCAGGTTATAACAGTATACACTCAGCTTTATGTTGTACTTTTTCGTTACGTAACGAAATTCGTAAAAAACGTTACGAAATATTAGACAAATTGAGGTCAGAAAAAATATATTTATTGATAAAAGCTGTTACAGCAAATATAAAAGCTTATTAAATATTCGTACAACACGTATTACAAAAAATGGGTAAATGAAGACTTACCGTTCTATGAAAAATCGCTGATTTTACTTCCTGTCTCGAAAAAGTAACCCCACAAAACACACACGTTCTCACTGATTTTCACGATAGATGTAATGGCGGAGACGTCAAACCAATAGCCAATCAGAGTGAAGCTAGTGTTGTCCGTGTAAAAAAATTACGGAATCGTTCAGAAATCATGGGAAAGTAGAAATAAATCGTAACTAAAGAGTAATAACTAAATAGTAAATGAGAGCGACTCATTTTGTTTTTTTGCTTTAAATTGCCAATTCACTATGACACCCCATAGAAAATCAATTTGATACAGAAAGTGCGATTACTGTAGAACGATGATACAAAGAAATTTACAATAATTTAGTTACGTATCGCATTTTATGAAACAAAAACACATGAAAAAGGTAGAGTGGCAAACAGGTTTTTGTATGAAAGGTAAAAAAAGCTATTTTTAAAATATCGAAATATTTGATAATAAGTATGATTATAGCTATAATTCTTCGTTATCTTAAAGATTAATATTCATCCTACAAAATTGAGTGTGTGTTTTTTTTGTGTGATGATTTATAAATATAAAACTTTTGAACTGTTTCAAAGCACACTTTTTCTTTCAAAGATGTACATGTATTTTGAGAAATACTCATATAACAAACATAATATTTTTTGTTAAATAAGGGTTCCCATTTAACTAATTTATATTCTAAATAGCCTATTTGCCCTAAAGGATACAAAGTTCCTGCTAATTAAATGCTTAGTAACTAGTTGTGTGAGGAAAACAATGTTTGGATATGCAGATGAGCGTAATTTCGGGCCAAACTGGCTAAATATTGGTTTAGATAATGATCTCCATTGTGTTCTGGGAGATTGAATAGGTTTGACCTAGTACCTGTAGTCACTCGGGCTCTATCGACTAGTATAATGCCTAACTGTATGGAACGTACCTACACACATGTTTGTGATTTAGACGAGATACAGTGAAATTATAAATTAAGTAGTAATACTCGTTTTTATTTATAGTCCTTTTTATTATATAAAAAAACCATTTGGTTTTCTTCGCTGATCCCACGCCATATAAAAATTATAAATGAAAATTATATAAACGAAACGGTGAGTTTTTTAAATATAGAAAAATCTAAAAGTCATATGACAGCTGAAGAATCTTCGTTGAGAGAGAAAGATTTCATAAAACTGTCAGGTGAAGATATTACATGAACTTGATATACTTTCCATTATTTTACGAATAGGTTGTTTAAAATGGTATATATGTACATACTAAGTGTCACCGACGACGTTTAATAAATAAAAAACAAAATGACCAATTACATAATTTAGTTTAAATTAGAAATCAATTGCTGAAAAACATTACGAGTAACCTCGTTTTTCATCAGGTAGAGAACTCAAGCAAGGAATTTCTCCTAAGTCATATTTTAATTAAGCAAATTAATTTAATACCGTGTATCCAAAAGATCTTCACAAAACAGACCATATTTATTTTTGATCGAGAGTACATGAGAATTACTTTCTCGTCAGTATAAAACGGTATTTTTGCCGGAGGCGCCGTTGACGAAATAAGAGCGCCTTAATTTTGCCCGTGTGCGTTATTGCTGTCACAGTTCTGACAGGCGCTGTTTTAAATTAAATGACTGATGTTCTTTTATTAGTTCTTGTCAGTAGACAACATAATAAAACAGTTCTTTAAATATTTTACAAAATGATATAGTAATGGCTTTATTCTCTTTTAAGTCCATAGATTAAATGAGCTCTTAATTCACACCAAAAAAAAACATTTTCTTACGCATTTTCCTCTCATATTCATTTTACCCACCTTCACCCATTCAGGTAGATTTAATTAAGTAGGGACATTATATATCTAATGGCTATTCGCGATGTTTAATGAAAAGGAAACATGAAAAAAGAGAGATAAAGCCTGAAAACTCTGTTGGCATTCGGTAATTCTGTGATTTAATTAAATATTTCACAAAACTTGATCCAGGAAATGCGTGTTTTTTTTAAAACCTTTAAAAGTTTTTAAGGAAAAATTTCGTCATTAAGAATCTCGATCAAATGTGCAAGGCTTCTATAGAAGTACTTTTTTTATATTTTTAATATACGAGTACATTATGGAGGGTCAAAGTTCACATTAAATAGCAGATTTTCAGAGGTGTTTACTGGATTAATTTTACACAATTTTATGTTTTTATTTCAATAGAAGCCTAGATAATAACCACAAGATATCTGTGTATCCAAAATATCTGGAGAAAAATGTGTAATAACATCATAATCACGTAAGAGCAATATGAAAATGTACCTCGGGTTGGCCGACCTTAAAGCTTCTCGTAAAAACCTTCAAAGCCCTATAAATAAATAATTGTCTACACCAACTCTACCATATTAAGTTTTCCTTGTCTGTCTTAATCTAAATTCGACAGTTATTCGGGTCTAGCTCGGTATGGAGCCAGCGTTCCGCAGTTCTGTGTTAATATTTAACTTGCCCCGGCTGCTTTCATCTCGGGGCGGTGGGTTGGGTCAAAGGCAGCCTCGTGTGAAACGACCTGGGTGTCGAATTGTTTTCTTACGGACGGTATGTAATTTCGTGTGTTTAATTAATTTTGGTAAGTATATGAATAATTGCAGTTTTTCTTGGGAAACCAACTCGTTTAAAGAGTTAGATTCCCAAGAAAAACTGCAATCACTGATGCTACATGAACGGTGAATTATTAATTGGAGTTTACTGAACTACATATTTTTAACTATTTAGTGACGCAGAGTAAAAAAAATACATAATTCATGTTTCTACTGTATTGTACAGTAGTTAACTAACACAGAACTTAATATGTTTATGTCTTTTCCACCACTACCACAATCTTTAAATTTTAAAAGCATTGCTCTAATTTACCCTGACTTGAATTGATTTAGATAAATCTTGATAAAGTAGTCGTAGAATCAAAAACCAAAGAGCAACCCTTTATTCAAAGCTACGTTCTAAGAATTTGAACAACATTACAAAACTTTCAGATGTAAGTAACAAACAAAAACACAATTATCTACAGTCTTTGTCTGCGCAGTTCGGAGGGCGATCCCTCCCTACGTCACCAGACAAAGGATTAAAACCTTCAAAAGTTTTAATTCTATTTTGGACTCTTCCTAAATAAAGGTCAGGTGACGCAGGTGTAGTCCAAAGAGTCTTCATGCAGAACTTTTCATTTGATAGATATTTTAATAAATTTTATATTTAGTCATGTCTATATTTTTTTTTTTTAACGTAGGTAAAATCATCCAATGACAAATCCCGCCCTTGGGTGGGGCGGGAAATAGTGTCAGACTTTTACTGACTAAAAACCTACCTTTCCGTTCCTTGCCTTTATCCTGGGGCCCGTGGTGACAGTCTCACATAACCTTTGGCCCCAGTAGGCTTCGGCCCTGCTGGACCCCTACAGTTTGCTGACAACTCCTTGAGGCGCGCGGGAACAGTGCGCGCCGGTCATGTCTATATGACATCTTGATATTTGGATGGGCGCAGCCGTGAGGGAACGTATGTACATCCTCGCGCCCCAGCCATCACAACTGATGCGCTCAGGACGTCAGGGGTAGCAGGGCAATCCCCGGCCGTCGTAGGCGCGGTCTTGCGAACGATGAGTCTAAAAATTATTTTTCAATACACTTACTCGAAAACCCGCTCTTATACCGCTTCTAGGCACGCCATTGACTGTTATCCGTACTGGTGCGGAAAAAAGCGCATGCTCTCCCCGCCACAATTTTATTGTAATAAAATAGTTTATCGTATCAGGCGCGGGTCAACCCCCACGAGTTGTGCGTATATTGAAAAACGTCGTTTGGCACACGTGCAAAGTCACTGCAGTCCTCGGCTCCGTGCGAATTTCGCTTCGGTCGCAATGACAAACTTTCTGCACTTGTATCAAAATGTGTGTTATGCCGCTATATAAGATGTCTAATAACTATATATTTTTTTCATGGCTGGGTTTGTTTGTCTAAACCACATTTTTTGTAGACTTCAAAATAGGTTAGGGACTTTTAAAACAAATTTGACAGTTGCACTGCTTTAAAAATGATTGGCCACCATAAAAAAGAACAGTATCTCTTCGTTATCGCCATCTTCTGCCACACCTAGTGTAAAAATCTCATAAGCATCTTCCACATTCTCATCACGCCTCTGGGATCAACTAAAAGTGAAATATCGGAGCCGGAGGATTTGCATATAAAATAATACAACTACGTGCAGCTAGCCAACATGATTGATAGTGCAAAACATTGTTTGATCGACACACGATGGACAGTTTTTATTTATGATAGATTTATGGCCACGCGATGTATTTCACAACAGCAATTTGTTCATGTCAAACTGAAGGGCTATCGTTTCTTCTGATAAAGAGAAGCTCGTTAACATTGTTCATCTTGTTACCTCTCTATATCTGTCCAGGCAGCCATGCTGGACTGGGCGCCCAGTTTACCCAGATGAAGTTGAATAGGTACTAGTGTTTTACATGGAGCAACTGCTTATGATACACTGACCAAGGTAGACCGATTACCTGGCGAGATTCGCGGGAATGCGATAGATGCATCTCGCATCTTTGTTTGGTTTGGCCGTTTGTTGGGTAACATTTGGGGGAGGCCAATGTCTAACAGAGGATTGACACCCACCCAGCCCAGTCGTAACGGCCTTGACTTACAACTTGTTGCTTGTGGGCACAAACCCAGCCAGGCGCATTACTTGCGTAATTTATTTCATTTTACTGCTCTCAATACGGTGAAGGAAAAAATCGTGAGGGAACCGACGTTTCCTAGAAACAAACGAAGACATGTGACATTTACCAACCCGCACTGGGCCCGCGTGGTGGTACGGCCCATTCCCTTTCCTAGAGAGGATGTCTGAGTCCCAGCAGTGGGAACATTTTAAGGCTGATTATGTTTTGTTTATTTTTGTGACTGCTGGATACCTCTCTTAAACACCGATTAACATGATGTCCTTGCTCTTTTCTCCTATTCAAAGCATATCCATAGCTTATTTTAAAAAAAAAAATTAATTTCAGACAGCATTTTTATCTCTCGCGCCGGGCCTTGGTATAGGCCATGGTCCGAAGCGAGGAAGAATGGCAGGCAGTTGCCTCCTGCTGCAAAACAGTAATGCTAGCGAAGGAGATGGCCACATGAGTGAGAGAACGTAGTTTCTCACACTTTCCTATAACCACCGTAGGCGTGGGCTTGCTTGCGGACAGCGAGCCATGGATAGCTCGCCATCTCGCGACGGCAGTCGCCACGCGAGCAAGGCCGCTTGCACAAGCTATTGATACAATCAATCTATTTACTTTATATCTTTCTACAGTTATAATCAGAAATTTTTTGAAACACGAAAATGACATGAAATAAGTCAGTAATCATAATTATTATTTCCAGTTATATCATAACGACATTATGAAATGGTGTCATGGAAGCTATGAAATGGTGCCTCATTGTAATTTGGCGGCGTATGATTAGGGATCAAAGGAATGGTTGTATAACTGGGAAGATAAGAATATCTGTGACAGGAGCATTCAGCTTCAGACTCAAGGCAATCAAAATTATGCTCTTGTAGATATAGTTGTATCTATTACGACCTACATTCTCAGAATGGACTAATAGAGTTATTCAAAAAGCTCAAGAATAACCATACAGCGTGGCCTTGCCATCAGTCTTTTGGGCACATTACCAAAAGGTTGACTGGTTCTGTACGTTTTGTGTGCTTATAGAATTAAATAAATTAAAAAAAAAACAGTCCACAGCGATGTGGAGGACTTTTTTGACGCCATATTTTAGTTTTTTTCTAGTTAAATAACAATATTTTTCGGACGTGTTAGTTTTATGTCCAAAATAATTCAATTAATATTATTTATATTTCAATTTGAAACCCGCAGAGCCTCTCTCACGCGATTATCCATACAATAACTCAAAATATTATTTATTCAAATAAACTCGACTATTTATTGTGACAGGGTGAACGATCCAATTATTGACAAAAGGCTTTAAATTCACTGAAATAATATTATTTTGTACGAATCAATCAAGCTTTTGACGGATCGTTAATTCGGTCTGAATATGAACGTGATACGAGTACCCTGTGGTTTTGGAAAACGGTGGACTGTAATGTTAAAATGGACGAGAATTATCTTGATTGCGATGGGTTTTGTCCATTTTCAATGCTGAATACAAATAAGGCTTTCAAAAATATCGATAATAAGTTATCCTATGCTTGACATTTCCTTCAAAAACTGAACCTTATTAAGGTATGATTTAGATGTATGGCCGGTTTCAAGATGACGAATTTATGTTGAGTTATTTTTTCCCCATAAAATTTTAGCATTGTCGTTACGCAGGGTTTGACAGATTCTTTTCTCAATTTAAAAATCGGTGTAAAAAAGGAAAAGCTGAACTATGATAATATGCGGCAAAAATATGATGACAATATGCGGCATATAAGTTGAACCAAAATGGCAATCGACCTTCAATGCACAGTAATAGATTTTCGGGTCTAAATTGAAACGTGAGGCTGCGCGTAACCATGGCAACGACTTCAACGGACGATTCAACTTATTTGCCGCTTACTATTACTAGGTTCTGTAGTGAAGTAGAAAACATGCTATTGAATTTTGAGAATTGAACAAGTATTTTTGGAAGTTTTTATTCAGTACAAACAAAAATACAAATCTCTCTTCATTGCAATATTATCATAGAAGAAAATTGAAAAAAATTACTGGCTAAAACCTAACCGAAATCCTTCAACTAACTAACTCGCGGTGACTCCGCCGAACAAACCCGCATTAACACACGCCTTGAATCCTAAACCCTCCCAGACTCAAAAAACATTAGTAGTCCTCCCGTATCTACCCCCTGCCTCTAACCAGACAATATGGCAGCAACAACAGGCAATATACAGTCTATTAATATATCATGTTTACCACAACAGTTAGTAAATCATTCTGTGGAATAATATCACGGGCAATTTGTCACTAGCTTGTACAAATTGAATTCAAAGCGGCCGTAACTCAACGGCTAAGACTTTGGGGCAAGTAATAGTAATTCATTACTAGTTGCTGTCGGCGGTTTCACTTGAAGGTAGGAAATTTTCCCTAGGAAACATACTCCTGACATAAAAAGTAAGTATCATATGTCAAGATATGGTCTAACAACATCACTATCACTACATAGTATAAAACAAAGTCGCTTCCCGCTGTCTGTCCCTATGTATGCTTAGATCTTTAAAACTACGCAACGGATTTTGATGCGGTTTTTTTAATAGATAGAGTGATTCAAGAGTAAGGTTTATAATATATAATTCATACATAATACATTTAATATCACCATTGCACACGTGCAAAGCTGGGGCGGGTCGCTAGTAGAACATAAAATTCTTAAAATTGCAATATCATTTTTTTTTTAATGCAACTGCTGATTCTAGAATTAATAATAAGATTTGAAAAACGGCTAAAATAAATAACTTTGTATACTAGGACCTGTTCCTCTTAATAAGATTTTTAAAAGATGTCCTGCAACTATATTAGCGGTTAATCGTACGGCTAAGTGGTATATAGTTACCAGAAAAACTTTTCGCGTAAATCGATTCCTATATGCATAAATGTTTGCCCCTAGGCATTAGTAACTGTTACCGCAATAGATACCTTCACTGGAAAATGAATTCTTTTAAAATTAAACGGCAAATCCGTGGCTATGATAGAGATACGGTATCAGTAGGTACCGGTTGCCCTATTACTGGACGGGTCAAAACTATGGCAACAATTACGTTATTGCAAAGAAATTTCGTGGTTTATATGGTTTTAATTTGAGCTTCTTCTTCTTCTCCAATCGATGATAAACTCGTAAAACGGTTGGGGCCCTATAGGTGGCTACGTTAACTGCAGCATCGGTGGCACTCATTATAAAAAGAAAGGGAGCGGAGGACTCTGTCTGTGCGTGCGAATATGATCGCCCGCAGATTTGCGCGTTGTACTGCTGACGTAAAGGTAACGCTCTTTAGAGCATTCTGTACTACCTTCTACACGTGTAGCTTGTGGGAGAAGTTTAGTATTCGCAGGCATCTTATGGAGCCGTTCAGGTGCATTTTAACAACGCTTTCAGAAAACTGATGGGGTTGCCATGGCGTTGCAGTGCATCAGGAATGTTTGCGGCTGCGCACGTAGACTGTTATTATGCTACAATGCGCAAGCGTGCGGCATCGCTGGTAGCACGAGTCATGGCTAGCCCCAACAGGGTTCTGAAGATGATAGCTGACAGAGTGGACTGTCCATACTTGGTTCACTGCTATAAATTACATGTGCCGTGACATAATTTTTGCTAGACACTTAGTTTTTAAGATTATTATTGTTACTAACACTATGAGTTATGCTCGAATTAAAGATTTGTTATTATTATATCTTCCAAAGTGCAGATGTAAGGGCAACTGGGACGATGTATGGCTCATGTTTTAAACAGCACCGCACTCGCATTGAATATCCGACGGGTCTAAGTATTTCGCTAAGTTGTGTTAGCTACGGCCTACCTGGGAGCGCAACCGTTTTAGTGCTTTCCATACAAACCACTGCAATTCACGTCCAGGCAGGAGACGTTCTTGGGCGAATTTTAGCGACTGTGGGAGAAGACTACTCGTATTTAGTAAATTCCAGAATGCTTGAAAGTAATGTACCTTACCTATATTACATTATGAATGGAAATGTAGTTGATACTACGTCTAATATGCTAACCAAATTTTATCCAAATCGATTCAGCTTTTCGAGAGTGAAGAAGTACTTAATAAATATAAACACACACACACACTCACGTTGTTATTAGTGTGATGTGTACACGTTACACATACATAAGTCATTACAGAAATGATGGTGTTATTCTTGTTGCTCCTCAATGAAAAGGCATAATCATTTACAAGACATGACACTAATACGACGTCTCGTGACCTTTACATAGTAAATCGCTTGTCAGATAATGTCACTGTTGCCCATTATAATCTACACACAATAGTGCAGTAATTTGTCAAATGTTTGCACAATATACCACTTACACAGTCGACCACCACTTGATGTATTATGCTTTTCTATTATACAAAGTATATGTGTGTGTGTGTCACAAAATAAAATAGACGGACAATCAGAAGAATAAAAACGAAATCGCCATAAGTGTTAGTAATGAGTTCATCATCAACAGAAGGACGTCCACTACTAGAGGTAGGCCTTTCGGATTACCATCATCATCATCATTTCAGCCCAAGGACGTCCACTATTGGACATAGGCCTCCCCAAAATGTCGCCACAATGAACCGTCCTCTGCGGCTCGCATCCATCGGATTCCCGCAACCTTTACCAAGCCATCGGCCCACCTTGTGGGAGGCCTTCCAACGCTGTGTCTTCCGCTGTCACCACTCCAGGACCTTTCGACCCCTCCACCTGTTCTGCGAGCAATATGGCCTGCCAAGTTCCACTTAAGTTTAGGAATTCTTAGTAATGTTTTATTAAACAATAAACTGATAAACAGTTTTTGGCTATCAGGCTCTGCCAGCAGCTTCGGCCGTGTAGAAGAATATAGTATGTATAGATAATCTCATACATTATAAAAACAAAGTTCCACACCCTGTCTGTCAATCTGTATAAACGCGGTATTAACTTAAAAACTATTGAACGAATTTTCTTACGGTGTTCACCTGTAGACAGTGATTTATGAGGAGGTTTCAGGTGTATAATACCATGCATATAATAGCGAAGAAAACCCGAGGACTTCAAAGATTTCTAAAAGCCATGTGAAGCTGGAATGGGCTGCTAATAATAATACTTATACATTATATTCATTCCGAAGACATGTGACATTTACCAACCGGCACTGGGCCCGCTTGGTGAATTACGGCCCATTCCCTCTCTAAGAGAGGAGGCCTGTGTCCCAGCAGTGGGAACATTAAAAGGCTGATGATGATGATGAATCGATGATAGAGATAATTTAAAGAATCGCCAAACTAAAGTGGCAATGGGCATATTACTTACAGATCAGATGGCCGTTGGAACCGAAAGGTTCTGGAGTGGCGCCCGCGTACCGGAAGACGCAGCGTTGGAAGTCCTCCTACAAAGTGCACCGATGACCTGATGCGAGACGCACTAGACCGTTCATTGTGGTGACATTTGGGGGAGGCCTTAACCAGCAGTGGACGTCTTTAGGCTGAACTGATGATTGTATTCATAGCGAAATTCGAGTTATACAAAAACATTAAGTCAAAATGGAATCAATGGAAATCAAAATGGCGACGGGGTGGTTAGCTTAATACATACAATACAAACATTAATATGTAGGTTAGTAATATAGGACCAGTTTGAAAGAAAACTACTTTCTACCCAAAGAAAAAATCCCAATGAGCTAAACATTAATTTTTTACAAGAAAGTTAGATTACATTGCATGTTTTATTGCTATTTTAAGCAGCAAACCAACTTCGTTAAGAAGTAGTGAAGTATCTCTTAAAAGTTAAAACCTCTTCCGTTGAATGCAGACAGCAACTAAACTTAACACATAAAAACGCTCATAAAATGTTCCTACGAGTATTTACTCTAAAAACATGAGAGATGGAAAATTCAGTACTCCAGCCTGTATACAACTGTAAATATTAAAACGGGGGTCAAATGGGGTGGAAAGGGGGTGAAAAGGGGTGTTCTGGAGGGATTTTATGGACACTGACGGCCCATGTTAGATGAAATGTTAAATCTCAGCTTAAAGGCTAACAGTTTTAGGACAGTAAAAGTCCCATGTTGAGTGACTGAAAAACTTTAACTCGGTACGTGAGTCAAACATGACAATCTGACAATGGAGACTCTTACTCCGGCCCGCACTGAAAACCAGCGTCGTAGACTCGTCGCATTCTGCGTGTGGTCACGGCATTAAGCTGAGTGCTCGGCCGTTTTCCTCTGACGTAGCGCATACTTCTCACAAAATTAATTATTCTTTGTTAACCTGTATCTTACGCCTTTATCCGGCAAATAAAAAGTTTTTCTTTCTTTCTTTTCTTTCTTCTTTGCATAATCTTACTTATTTGAAGACTAGTTTCTGCTAACGGCTTTGCTCACGTGAAAGGAAGTTTCTCCATAGACAATTTGGACCTCCATTTCATCCTTTTACTGGACGACGTTTGAAAAATCTCGCTTATGTATGTCTTAAAAGGAAACCTTGTGCTAAATTTCACGCTCTTAGTCTCAGTAGTTTTGGCTGTGTGTTGATATGTCAGCCAGTCTCTCTATACACCGTTAAATTTTAGTCGTTTTAATCCCGCGGAGGGTCGATTCGGTACATGAAACCCTATCGATTTGTAAAGATAAAAATGAAAAAAAGTACTTTTTTTTAAACTCGAATTAATTGACGCATGTACAAAATTGATTACTTTAAGTAAACGGTGTTTATGTATGACACCGTTAAATTTTGGTCGTCTTAATCCCGTGGAGGGTCGATTCGGCAGTACAAACCTAAAATTTGTACATCTACTTAGATGTACAAGCTTCAGGTTTGTACTGCCTGCTTGTGCACCTATCGTTATTTAAACTTTAGAATCTCCTTCTTCTTTGAACAACCTTCTTCCCAGTTCAGCTGGAGTCAGCTCTCCTTGTAAATTTGCACCAGATAGTTCTGTTCTGGCTTGTGCTGTTAGGTTCGCTTGCTGATACTGTTTCTGCATATTTGAAAACCAGACAGCTCAAATACCTATCCTACTACCTACCTTTATTTTCTCGAATAATTTCCATTTAAAAATAACTAACTATAAATACAGCACAATAAAAAACACTACAACTAACTAAAACAAACTGAAACATAGCGTCAAAAAACTCCTCCACATCACTGCCGACTTTTTTTTTTTAATTTGTTGTAAACTAGTACTTGACTGCAATCCCACCTGAAGGTAAGCAATAATGCAATCGTTGATGGTGAGTGAGGCGCAATAGTTTATTAAGAGCCTATTCACTCTAGCCTTGAAGACATCCAAATTATAATCGCATGGGAAAACCGCAGCAGGCAAATTGTTCCAGTCCTTCGATGTACGCGGTATGAACGACGAGGCGCAACGCCTAGTCCGGACCGTAGATGTTTCAACAACGTACGCCGTACGTGGCTGGTAATGTGAGAAAACACTGGCAACATTACAAAACTGTATGACAATGCTTACCCTTTGTCATAGGTAAAGGCCAGCCCTTGGGTCACTTGAGTGTCAACAAATCGTTTCCTACCTATTTAGTTAATAATATACGAGTATATTAACCTTGCCTCTAAATATATACCCACTCAAAAGATTTGTAAAAGCATGAACCACTGAGTTTTATTATCAGACACAAATAATGCGGTCCCTCGAGCCAGCAAGACGGATCCAATCCATTTTTAGAATATCAGTAAAGACAAAGTGAATAATAATTTAGATGAAATCCTATTTAATTCCGGTAATGGAAAGAGTAATCATAAATCACAGAGTTTCTATAGTTGATGGCTAACCGGCCATCATAATGATTTAAAAATCGAATGTTATTTATGTATTTATCATCATAAACACTAATACATGTTTAGAAGAGAAGTATATTTTTAATGACCAATGCTATCATAGAGTATTCGGCGGGATTTTTCCGAGTGAAGTCCTGTGGCGGTTTTAATTATTAGCAAACTGAATCCTAGTGGACATGTATTGTAAAATTGGTGTAGTTTTGTGTCTTATGTGTCTACGCAGCTAGACAATATGTAGAGTCATTGAAACAGTCGCGATTTCGGTAAAAGGGAGCTGAGAATTATTGTAGGACTGATTACCACAGCTAAGCTTACGAGAAGGTTGACCCCATCGACATATAATTATATAGAAAATAAATCGATGGTCGACCCGATATTATTTGCTGCCAAAACATTAGAATGTGTTACATCTATATTCTAATGGTACATCTTAAAGTGACTGAAAACTTAATACTATCTAAACCTGATATTGGCTACATGCACAAACCGCACAAAGCAAAAAAAAAAACTACAATAAACAAAAAAAAAAAGAATGCGTACTACATAGTCTGCCTCAAGTCACGCGTTTTAAAAGATAAACCATTTAAAAAAGGATCCATAAAGAGGCCACAGATCTGTGAAATTTCCCCCGCAAGGAATATTTAGCACATTTTATAAAGTGTCCCGAGCTCTGATATTACAGCTTTTAGCATAAACACATAATATTAACTTTTAAATTGTGGAGGAGGGAAAGCATTTACTTTCAATTTTGTGGATAAGAGGCGAACCAAATTGAATGAAAGGCGATTAACAAAACGAATTTATGAAGCGGATGGTGATGGAGAAGGTAGGGGACGCCGGGATTGGAGGACGACATAATATAATGGAATTATTGGAAAATTATGCCTCCACAGTAAATTAACTAGTTTATTTATCTATTTTTTTTTTTGGAGGCACACAAACTAGTGCTTCACTGCAATCTCACCTGATGGTAAGCAGTGATGCAATTGTTGATGGTGAGGTACACTAGTCTATTAAAAGCCTATTGACTCTAGCCTTGAAGACACCCAAATTATAATATGACGAATCAAAACGCTTAGTCGGGAAAGAAGAAGTTTCAACAACGTAAGGGTTTTTTTTTATGGTAGGTAAAATCATCCAATGACAAATCCCGCCAGTGTCAGACTCTTACTGACTAAAAACCTACCCCGTTCCTTCGTTGCCTATCGTGCCGGGGCCGGGTATTCCTTTCGGAAGCTGACCCATGACCCCAGCAGGCTTTGACCCTGCCTGCCTGCAGCTAGCAAACTGGGCCTCTACGGTTTGCTGACAGCTCCTTAAGGCGCGCGGGAACAGAACGCGCCGTCGACGATTTGGGCTCGGTCCGGTCGGTTACCGAACGATAGGACGGCGTGCTACCCATTGCACGCCGTCCGCAAGCCAGCGCCTACGGTGACCGGAAATCGGGATCGGAATCCCGGCGGCGGCTGGGGCGAGCGCCCCGTTGCCTCTGCCTGATGCGGTCGGCCTCCTCCTCTGCTAGCATTACTGCTTCGCAGAAGGAGGCGACCGCATGTACAATCATGTGTTTAATTAAGTATCGTACACTAATTACCAGTCACCCTATATAAGTATAACTTTTTATATTTTTTATTTATTTCTTTAACAGCTTTTTTGTTTTTGTACAACCGAGATGAAGAAGATGATACCATTGATATGTACTCGTATTTTAACTCTACTACGCTCAGTGTCACTACGATCAGTGTCATCACAGTCGCAAACCTACAACCACTGATAGGCAAGGACAGAGATAAGATCAGGTGGGATCGCAGTCAAGCACTGGTTTATATAAATTAAAAAAATCATTAGATGATATCCCACCTATAAAAAAACGTACAGGCACAAACTTTCGTCTTAATAATATGTATTCTGGTTGAATTCTATTGCTGAATACTTGAAATTGCATCAAAACTGCTGGGAGCTTATCTTGAGCTTCCGTACGAAAACTAATAAGTCCGGAACTTCATCCCTGCCCCGTTGAAATGCAAAACAGTTTGTAATCGAAGGTAAACAAACCTGGCTTTAGGGTGGGTAGTTTCATAGAACTACTGGCTAGCTTCTTTCAGTGATTTTGCCCGCTTAAAGTTATCCTGTTTTAAATTATTACCGGGATAAAATAAGTATCTATTACCGACTAAAACCACACTTCTCACCTCCTTTTAGTTTATAAATAAAACATGCTTTCTTTATTTTAGTTCATTAAATGTAGGTTATTTAATATAGTGAATTGAATTATTGTCAATGTATTATTTACTAGCGACCCGCCCCAACTTGGCACGGGTGCAATGGTGATATTAAATATATTATGCATGTATGATACATAATAAACTTTCCTCTTGAATCACTCTTTCTATTAAAAAAATCCGCATCAAAATCCGTTGCGGAATTTTAAAGATCTAAGCATACATAGGGACAGACAGCGGGAAGTGATTTTGTTTTAATACTAAGTATGTAATGAAGATCTTATTACTTTCTAGAGGTCCAATTTATCTATTTATTGTAAATGATATCTACATAATGATATGTACAAAACCATAAATATTAACTAAACTATTTATACTAAAACCTACCTATGAGCATATAATGCAAACAAACAGCACTTTCTAGGCTGAAATGACCTGTATTTCAGCCTAGAAAGTGCTGTGCAACCTAGTTGAGGCAAAAAAATCATCTGTTGTAATTGTTATTATGTATTTTATTTTAACTTTGCTATTTATTATTATTATATTTAGCCAGTACTGTCCCACTGCTGGGCAAAGGCCTCCCAAGGCTATTTATATTTTTTTTTAAATTTCAATTAAAATAAATCTAATTCCAAATCATTAAAAAAAATCTCTTATTATCTATTGACATTAATCGATTTTTCGGAAAAGAGAAATAGAGAGCAATTCGATTGTATTCGTTCGATTGGTATTGCGAAGATTTTTAGTAAGTAATGTTTCTATGGAAACAGACGTAGAAGGAATATAAGGGCCAAATCTAATTTCAGCCGGTCTACCTGAAATTCCATTCCTGTCTATCCAAAATGGCCACCATTCAATTAACTGCCACCCATCCATAGCCCAACCGCAGCAGTTGACCCTTCCTGGACGTGCTCATCAATGAACCTCACAGGATGAGGATATTTTCATTGCATATTTAGTAGAGGCATCGGTTTTGCGGTCTTGATTCAGACTCTATGTTAAACAGCGGGTAGCTGAATATTATATGAGAAAACTGGAAATTATTATTCAACCCTTTGCAATTTTCTGATAACCATAATGAAGACAGAATACAAAAAGAGTAGTATTTAATCATTCCTCAATATATTTTTTTTGGCGGCGTCTTAATGTCAACACCGGCCAACACGCCGAAAACCAGCGCTGTGTGATCATCGCATTGTGCATGAGCCCACAGCTTTTGTGATCACGTGACGCATATCTTTCCTTTATAATGAATAATCATTATAAAGGAAAGATATGACAATAATGTCTAGTTTTTAGTTGCGTCATTCCGTGTAAGTAAACTGTTTTTCTTTCTTTTTTTTTCTTTCTTTCTTGACTGCGATCCCAACTGATGGGTTTGTAAGCAGTGACAATCGTTGATGGTGAGGCGAACTAGTTTATTTGCAGGGGCTACGCGTGCGGAGCTACTGTTCGGGATTACGCTCCACGTAGCGCTAGCGTATTCCACGAAATACAATAAATACTACTACTACTTACTATTCTACAAGTTACTATTTTTAGTGGACAATAAAGTTTATTTTATTCTATTCTATAAAAAGGACAATTGCAGGGGCTACACTGCGCAGCAATCCCGCATGTGTGATGAAATCCACACGATATTAAACACCCGGGAATTATATGGTAGGTTTCTACAGAGAAACCTACTTTCGGGAAGGGACAGCACGATGGCATGGTTGAGGACCACACACACTCTTGCCTAGAAGTAACCTATTCAATCTTGACTTTAAGACCTCCAGGTTGTAACTATCAGGAAACAAATACTCCAGAAGGAGTGGGCTCCTTAGCTTTACGCACAATGAATGTGTTCACAAAACATTTTGTGCGTATGGGTGGTAACGCTTCACGCCACTTCGTATGCTAATTTTTATGAGCGGCTGTCAGGTAAGAGCTATGATTAGAGGACATTATACAATGTTTTAGATTTTCATGCAAATTAACGCTTTACTAGTATGTAACACTTACCGGTAACGTTGCTGAGTGGGGTGGCAACCACTCTTGAGTGCCGGCAAATATTCATGTTCATTTATAATGTTCTAGGTACCTGAATAGTTTAGAGCTAATGTTTTGGCTCTTAGCTATAGTTACTAAGGTTTATTTGATTATAATTTCAATGTGATTTTCTTTTTTCTTTTTTTTATTTGTTATAAATTAGTGCTTGACTGCAATCCAACCTGATGGTAAGCAGTGATGCAATCGTTGATGGTGAGGCGCACTAGTTTATTAAGAGTTACTCTAGCCTTGAAGATATCCAAATTATAATCGGATGGGAAGACCGTAGCGGGCAAATTGTTCCAGTCCTTCGATGTACGCGGTATGAACAACGAGGCGCAACGCCTAGTCTGGACCGTAGATGTTTCAACAACGTAAGGGTTGATACTCGCCGTACGCCGCGTTGCCCGATGGTGGAATTGAGATGGCGGAATCAAGACATGCAATTCCCGCGCACACTCCCCAAAATGCAACCTATAAAATACCGAAAGGCTGGCCACCCTACGCCTGTGCTCAAGGTTTTTGAAAAGCGATATAAAGAACAGATTTTTTTTTAACCGACTTCGAAAAGGAGGAGGTTCTATGTTCGGTAGTATGTATTTTTTTTTATGTATGTTCACCGATTTCGAAAGTCGGTGTTTAATAACGAAGAGACCAAACTACTAGTATTATAGAAACACCGACTTCCGAAATTAAAGTTATTTTGCACTTTTTAGTGTGTTTTTGAAGTCGGTTGTATTTTTTTTTGTAATTTTTTTTAAAAATATGCATAGCTTATGTGGCTATAATTGTTTTAATCTACATATGTAGGTATATAGAAAAAACTTAAATATAAAAGTAGAGATGATTTTATGGCATTCATATTTAAAAATAATTTCGAACATGTAACCGCCGCGACTCGCGTGCACCTCTTGTAATCTAGACGTCCAATTTTCACATACTCTTTTCAGTAAATCCGGCAGTATTTCAGCAATAACACATCGTATGCTAGCTTCTAAATGCACAATTGTTTCTGGTTTGTCGGCGTAGATGTGCGACTTTACATATGCTCAAAGAAACAAAAACTAAAGACGTCAAATTGCATAAAGGAATGGCCAGTTAACAGGTCTTTTCGTGAAATTAATCGTTCGTTAACCCTTTCTTTAGCGTTTCACTAAAAGAAACGCTTGACGAACGATTAATTTCTGTGACGTCGTACGCTGTGTGGCATGTGGCAACACCCTGATGAAACCACATGTTTGCCACATTAATACCATCCATCTGTGGCACAAAAAAGTTTGTTATAATGTCACTGTGCCACTCAACATTGCTTGTAACGTTTTGACCACCATATTTTTTTAAGACATGGAAATAATGAAAAAAGTGAAGTTATATTCAAACGTTAATGTCATAAAATAATCTCTCAAATTGAATCTCAAATAAAGTCAATTTCATGCATATTATAAACATTTGTCTGTCCTTTGTTTCAGTTTAAAGTTACCTTAAAAAAATACCCTTTAGTTTATAGAGAGTGTGTTATGCTAAAATATTTTGTTTTCATTGAAAATTAATGTATTTAATATTCAAAAACTTTGTGCACTAGGCGAGCCCAGTCGCGCGTGAAGCTTATGTACAAGATTTTTTATAGTTAGAAACTGTACTTACATAAAAAGTTAATAAGTTGTTCCAGAGTAAAATTAAAGCCTTTATAAGATACATAGGATATAACTTTCATTATCATTTCAGCTGAAAGACATTGGCCTCCCCCAAGTGTCGCCATAACGACCGGTCCTGTGGGTCATGCATCCATCGCATTCCCGTGACCCTCACCAGGTCACCGGTCCACCTTGTGGGAGGCCTTCCAACACTCCGTCTTTCAAGACGTGGTCACCACTCCAGAACCTTTTGACCCCATTAACCATCTGTTCTGCGAGCAATATGTTCTGCCCACTGATTCTTCGAGCTATGTCGGTAACCTTGGTTCTCCTGCGAATATCCTCATTTTTAAAGTGATCACGAAAGGAAATTCCGAGCATATCTCTTTCCATTGCCCTTTGGGTTACTTTATGTCTTCTGATGAGGTCCATTGAAAACAATAAATTAACAACGAAAAAAAATTGAAGAAATTGAACTGGAGAAACCTGCTTTCAGGCGAAGCCGCTGTCGGAAGCACTAGCTTCTACAACTCGCTAGTATTACATATTTATGTACATCTAGGGTAATAACACCAGAAACATATAAGGGGCTTTACACATGGCGCGACTACTGCAGTAACTGGCAACTAGCTGGCAACTAGCTGTTTACATATATTTCAATTCGAGTTTCAAGTTCCGGTGATCATCAACAGTTTTCAGTTGCTATAATCGATTACTAAGTAAGTTTCTAATTGCCGCAAGTAGCAACTGTTAAATATTATACCGGTTTTTAAAGTTGCCGGTTTCCTCAACCGTCAATCGTAACGCGTCTGGCGATTTCACATGTGCCCGGCAATGTCAGCGTCACTATGAAAGTTGCTCACGGATTGCCATAAATTACGGCAACTGTAAACGATATAGTAGATACCAACGATTTACAGGAAACTTTTTAAAAGTTGATAGTTGTCTCAACTTAAGTTGCTCTATGTACAAAGCCCCTAAAACCTTCAGTTACTTGTCACTTTATGTTGTTCTCACCACAAATACACTACATTAATCAATTTACCATTACCAGATAATTTTCCAATGACTCGGTGGGAAGTAATCCATCTAATGCGTCGGTAATTGTACCGCAATTAGACAATTAGAACACTAGTGTGCATTATTAATGGCTTAGCAATCAAACAGAATGCGTGTTTGTCACTAATTCAATATACGCCATTAAGGTGTGCAATAAAGTACTCGTATATAATAATAATATTTTATACACCAATCGAACCCGCGTCTCGCAGCGCCGCAGTCAATCGCTCAACCGCTGCACAAAAGTTTGACACGAAGATAAAGTGCAATTACCGAGGTCATGTTCTAAATGGATCACCTCAGATAATAGAGCGTGGCATTAGTTGATTTAGGGAAGAAAGATTTTAATTGGGAGACGAGGGCATTTTTCGTTTGAAATCAGCATCATCAAGTCGCACAATTTGTCATAATTCTATACCCAAACTGTATATTTTCCCCTAACCATTACTATCCCACTACTGGGCAAAGGCCTCCCCGAAGTTCTTCCATACCCTCATCACCAGCGCCATCTCAAACCAGTGTTCTTAGTACGCTTCTAGACCATCTCGCACACCGAAAGCTGTCCCTCTACAGGACTCTATTGCGTGATGGCACAAAATATAATAATGTAAAAATAACTCTGTGTGTTACGCTTTCACAGTTAAACTACTGATCCGATTTTGATGATATTTCGTATGGAGAAAGCTGGACTTTAGGGATGAACATAGGTTATTCACCATTTCGATTTTAGCGTGGAATTCTCTGCCGGAGTCTGTGTTCCTTGATGGCTACAACCCGGGAATCTTTAAGTCAAGAGTGAATAGGTTTCTTCTAGGTAAGCGCGCTCCATCGTCGACCGTATCGTCGCTTTCCATCAGGTGAGATAACGGTCAAGCGCGAACCTATCAATAATAATAAAAAAAGCGTTTATTGTTATTTTTGGTATTCACAAAGAGGTTGTCAACCAAATTTTGTCAAGTACTTTTTATCTGTTTTCGACTTCGTCTCCGCAATAACCAACATTCACGCGGACGATGCCGATGGTAAAAACTAGTATAAAATAAATTGGGTTAAAAAAGGATTTACATAGCGTGAAAATCGAAATCAGAAGCATTAAACTAATGAACAAAATGAAATCAACCAAAATAATTTAACAAACTGAAAATTCTCGTGAACCAGATCGTTGAGAGGCGCTCTCACCCTACGGATTACAAGGTTATGTTTAAAATGTTATATAGTTTATAATCTGGGGCATGGAAATGAGATGTGGGTGCTTATGATTACACTGAGACCCCATGGGAGGGAGGCAGAGATAACAGAACGGTAAGGGACCAGGTACTTGAGCAATGAGGATGGTACCTATTAAGTATCTACTTAAAATAAAAATAAAATATAATGTTTATAGAAAAATCTCGTGTCACAGTGATTGTAATCGAACTTCTCAGAAATGAATTGACCGATTTTTATGACTTTTTTTTGTATATTTTTTAGGTTTGAGATTGGTCGTAGGCTATTTTTTACCCGGTAACCGCATCCGCATTCTTTTCAATTGATAATTATTTATGGATAATGTAAAATACAATACAGACAAAATAAATATCAATCCATATTAACGTATTTTTTACCATTCGATTAAAGTAGACCCCAAACTTATGTACACTTAGCAGCCGCCACTTCAATAATATCATGGTAGCTGATATCATATAATATCAGCTATAAACTAAAAACTATGATTTCAAGTAAGTCAAAGAACAAATCATTCAGAGACAACACCGGTAAAAGTAAAAATACACAATCTACGCACTGACTTATTAAACACATCTGTAGTATAGTAGAATAATTGATTGACAAAATTAGAGATAATAAACTCTATAAGAACACTAACAATAACAATCGCCTAGTGCTTCAAATTATCATTAAGAAATGGTGACGGGTGTCCACACTCATGTTACGAAGAAAAAATAGCGCAACAAACACTCCAGCAAAACATCTGGCAGTTTATAAAAGAATTTTAAACTAGATAATCTATTATCCTGTAAAGAAAGTACTACGAATTTGTACAGGTTTAACTAAATAGTTGATTTTCATAATCCTCTACAAATCCGAGCCCCTCCGAAACCTTTGTTTCGCATCTCTTTACGTATTCTCCACTAATTTCCGTTGCCAAACGAATACGTTTCATAATTCAGCACCACTTTACTTTGTACTACAATCCTAAAATAATAAAATATGTAAGGTATATTTTAGAGAATGGTAGTCTGTTTAAATTTGATTTAAAACTAGTTTGTCTCACGACTCTGTCCTCATGGAAATCTCACAGGAGCTGAACATTATTCCAGCATAGATATGCCGCTGACTATTTGCACATTTAAAAGAGTGCCCATGGAACACACTTTGAGACCAAATTATCACAATGTTTCACTTTCGTAATAATTTTGTATCAAAGCTTATTTCAAATTAAAAAATTAATTATTAACGAGGGGGATTCAGTTTAGGTTGCGATAGTTACTGTAGCCATGAGATCTCGCTGTAACTCTGTCCACTATTCCGAGAGTTACCGCAGGTCCCCGTGCGAAATTTCGCCCAGGCGTTATTGTTTTGGAATTTCGGAAGTAGTCCAAGAACTCTAAACATGAATTAGCTACTTCAAAATTTCACATCCTAGTGTCGAAGACCACCAGCGCTCCGCTGGTGTGTGGGTGTGTCCTCGTAGCCAAACACACATCATACATCCCCTTCTAGCCGGTTCATCTGCCGCGTCGTTGCCCTGTGAGTCTGTGAGCCGTTGTGTATTTAGGTTCACTGCAGCGTCACAGTGTTGCGTTCCGGCGTAAATAAGTTTGTTAAGTATGTGAACTTCACTAACAACACACATACTTATATTTACACAAACAACTTAATAACCGCTTTACTAATGTGATAAGAGCAACACTTACATCAAGCTACAGAATGACTACAGAGCGTCTTTGTGCACACGTGTGCTGTCTGTCACAAGCGTTGTCTGTACCGTAAGGAGTGCTGACTAAGAGGCGTGCGCATATCTGTTGCTTTGCTGCACAAAGAAAATATAAATAATAGTAATTAGTTTGTTATTGTAAACCAGTTACGACATTTTTGCTCTCGTGGCCTAACTTACAAGAGCAGTACCTCTACCATGTGTTTTAAGCAATAGTATTCGTCGCTACTCGATATCGACGATTTTGTATGGCAAATTTTGGTTCTGCAAGTGACCGCTAGAGGCGCTGCAAAATTTGCCATACAAAATATTTACGGCGTCGATATCGAGAAGCGACGAATACTATTGCTTAAAACTCATGGTAGAGGTACTGTTCATGTCCTGTTATAGATATATCAACATTGAATGTAATTATAATCATGTAATTATAATAATATATATTATATCGCACATCCTGACAGTAGTATTATGTTCAGATTCGGCTACTGAATTGACTGAAGCTATTGGTTATCCTAAAGTAAAGAATAATTATACTATTTGAGGTTATGAAAATGTTATACTACATCTGTTTAGGTAATTAACTAAATGTGAACAATCTTCACATGACTTTTACGTAAAAAATATCTTAAAAATGTTATCTAAAAATGTTTACAATTAGCTATTTACCTACACAGATGTTAGGTAATTAGCTAAATTTAAATAATCTTTGTATTTCTTCTATACGATTTAAAAAAATAAAAAGACATATCCAGATTGTTTACGTTTTTTTAAATACCAGATAGAGCAAGCGTGTCACCGAATGGTACCCCAGAGATGGTAAAACAAGACAAGGAAGACAACACAGCAGATGGGAAGATGAAATAAAATTGACAGCTGGACCGAACTGGAGAAGGGTTGCTCAGGACAGGCAACAGTGGAAAGCATTGGAGGAGACTTTTGCCATAAGGCATAACGAATTAAGAGACTTTATTATACTCGTATATAACTGCAACTTCTAAGTTAAATTTAAATCTGTCAAAATTCGGAATAAAGGGCTTTATTATTATTATAAATGCCAGATGGAGTATATGTACATAAGAACGGCCAGTAAAGGCAGAAGAATGAAGCTGAGGTGGGTGTACCATGAAAGGCCACTCTAACAAATAAACAGTTATTATTCGTTTATTTATTGGATAAATGAAACTAAAAAATATTTAAGTAATACTTTGTTTCATTATGTAACATTTAAACCAATTTTTTGAAATTGCAGATTTAATCAATATTAATTGAACTTAATTTTCATTGAACTCTTCCAAATGGCCTTGGTAGGAACAAGGCTCCTTAGAAGGCTATCATAATAAATCAGTCATTGAACACTAAAGTTTAATAAATAGCGATTAAATCTACAATAAAAAGAAGTGGTTTATATGTTAAATAATGAAACAAAGCATCACTTAAATATTTGTTAGTTTCATTTATCCAGTAAATAAACGAATAATAACTGTTTATTTGTTAGAGTGGCCTTCCATGGTACACCCACCTTATTTTAACGTCGTCCATTCCTGAAATCAATGAAGCGAGGGACCGTACTGCCAAAATAGTAGCGCGAGCGATTCGCCGCCGCGTCTGTGATTTTGAGTTCGATGGGTGTTTGTGTAAGTAGAAGGAATTTGTCATCACATGGCAATAACTACGACATTTTAATAATTGGCCTTCGAAGGAGCATGGCCTTCCATGGTCCACCCACCTTAATTTTGATGGTTTGAGCATTAATTTTTTTTTTTAAATGGATTTTTTTTGGGATATATCTAATGTTATATGTTAAGCTACTTATGCTATATATACCCGGAGGGGGAGTTGGATTGCCCCAAATGAGAGTAAGTAGTTCTTAAATTCCACACGAACAAAGTCGCGGGTAACACTTAGTTTAGACTATAATAACTCTAAAATTTCATATTCCTCAGTCTTTAAAACAGGGTTGATTCTCAAATATCTTTACGACTCCATCTTGGGGGTGTGAGCACACAGAGCCATCGTAAAACAGCAGTAAACTCGCGACAAATCGCCTCGGGTTAGATTTAACTGGCTGGTTAAATGAACTGAACGTGTAATTTTAACTGTATTAGCTTCTAGCTTTATCTTGTTAAGAGATAAAACCAGTCAAGTGCGAGTCGGACTTGCATACAAAGTGTTCTCTACACTACCAAGAAAATTTCCTTGTGATGAAGTTCCTTCTATGGCCCCCCTTTTTTAGGTGGGAAATCATCTAATAACTTCTCGCGCTCTAGGGCGGAGCGGGAGGGCTTGTCAAACTTTTACTGACTAAAACCCACTCCAATGTTTCTTTGTTGCCATGCATTCCAGGACCCCAGTTTTCCTGCTTCGCAGAAGGAGGCGACCGCCTTCCATCCCTCCTCACTCCTCATGGAATGAACCAAGGCCTGGCAAAATAAAACAAGGGGTAGTAATAAGTAAATATATACTGCGATGTACTAATAAGTAAATATATAAAGAATTATAAACTAATTTATATATTATATATGTACATACATATTATGTACATACATATTACATTAAGTTACACAAAGTCATTAAAAAAGAAAATAATAAAAGTATGGCATGTGGTAGAAATAAATTAAGTAGAAAAAAAAAATGGACAAGAAATGGAAAATTAATTCCTAGTAAAAAGTAAAGGTAAAATATTTTCTGCGAAGTAGGTGCAAATTTTTACTCACTAATTCCAAAGTATCTGTACCTATCTGTTGATAATACCAAAAAAAAAAACACTACACTGTGTAAAGTGTTCGCTACGTGGCCAAAATTCCTCTGTGTTTAGAAGCGAACCAATCAGCCTGCATCCTGCATTCAGTGGGACTGTTGACCTAGTCTGTCCAGGGCAATTAGACATACGGTGACATGGCATCGGAAGACATTACGACTCACTCTAAAAAAATTGTTTGTTTAGCGCGATCAAGCAACTTTCCCTAACCAATTTAAAAAAAAATAGTTTTAAATTCAAAATCTTGTTAAAAGTGTTATTTCTTTTTTTTTTTCGAGGTTGAAATATAAAGAAAGAAAACATATTTATTTAGCTTGCAATTAAACATTATGTAAGTTTTGAATATCATCAAACAACGTATAACTCTCTGGATAATGCGAGAGAGAGTATCACAGTTTTAATTCTTTATTGTACACAAAAACATAACAAAATAACCTACAAAGGCAAGCTTAAGGCGCATTCAATTTAGCTGTGAAGAGCATCGGGACGGCAGCGCGGCAGCAGCACTGCCATCGCGCTGCTGTCCCACTGCTTTGTTAATCCATACGAACTGAAAACGCGCGACTGCAGCGCGACAGTCGCGCTGCGGCCGCGCACCAGTTCATCGGTCGACTAGTGACGATCCACACTTAGTTTTTGTTCCTAATAATTTGATCGACTTTTTCCAAAAGTTGTGGGTGTTTCCACAGATCAGGAGGAGCGAAGGCTATATGTAAATTTTGGCCCAAAACAACAGTACCGAATGAGTGTAAAAGCCGAATGCATGTTAATTTTGAAAAGTCTTTCCGAGACGTCATTAAAATTTTGTATTTTCTGCTCAATGAATTTTGTTTAAGTCAAAATATGAGCGAAAATCAGGTTGAAGAATTTATCGATGAGATTTATAGATAGTCATCCAGTGAATACATATACCTAATTCTGAAATTTTGGCCACGGTCGGTTTTTACTTTATGAAATACGCAAACACCAAATAACGCCAAACTTTTCTTAGGTTTTTTTTTCCAAAATCTTTTTTCGGGTTAATAGTATAGTTCTAATCGAAAAACTAAATGTACAAACACTACTGACACAACGATGCTCGAACATAGCGGTTCTAGAGCGGCGGCCGCGCTGCTGCCCCGTGCTGCTGTCGCGCGGCACTTTGCGATTAATTTGAAGGCGCCCTAACTCAACAATGAGTTTTCTCCCAGTAAACCTTTGAGTTTTTTTACTGACTAAAACCCACCTGTTTTTTTAGAAATCTTACAGTGACTTCACTCGCTATAGGGTGTTTTAATATCATGCGGATTTTATCACGTATGCGGAGCCTCCGCATCCAGAAAATTTAAAAAAGTAAAAAAAAATGGGGCCCGCGTGCGTATTGCATGCATTACAATAAATACTTGTATGAAAAGGACATTTGCGGAAGTGATGAAATCCCCCGAAACCGCACGATTTTAAAAACACCCTTAGGGCGAAGCGGGAGAGCGTGTCTGACCTTTGTGCCTTCAGTTGCCGCACAGAAATCTTAATATTATCTTAATCTTAATATTATTAAGATTTCTGTGAGATTCCGTTTGCTTTGCAAAACCGCGACGACTCCTTCGTTCGGATATTAGGTTAAGTATTTTTGGTAGATTTTGAGGCAAAAGTTTCAACTATGATCAATACCAGCGTAATAAGTTATTACTTATGATGACACTCACACTAGGTGCTTCTGGCAGTGCGCAAATTCCTTGCTCTGTGATCCTTGACTCCTCCTTTACTGCAAGGACTACTAACTCAACTCTCGCCTACGTGCTTTATCAAATTCTGATGAAAGTGGAAGGCTGGGAATAAGTGCTGTTAATATCTGAAGGGTGTTAAAACGTCATATTGTGTCTTCTGCTTTGTTTGCACTTGTTTAGATTTAGAAGAACAATGTGGAAGCTTTACGAATAGTAACCACATTATTTTCTTGCTACGCGCGCTCTAAAATTATTTTTGTGGACAAAATGTCGTTGCCCTTTTATATGCGGTCAGGAAATCTCCTCCTGCTCTGGATGAATCTTTACTGGGTGTATAATGTCATCGTCATCATATCAGCCGAAAGACGTCCACTGTTAGTCATAGGCCTCCCCCAAGTGTCGCCATAATGAACGGTCCTGTGCACCTCGCATTCATCGGATTCCCACAACTCTAGCCAGGTCATCGCTCCACCTTGTAGAAGGCCTTTCAACACTGCGTCTTCCGGTACGCGATCGCCACTCCAGATCTGTTCTGCGAGCAATGTGCCCTGCCCACTGCCACTTAAGTTTGGCGATTCTTCGTGCTATGTCGGCCACCTTGGTTCTCCTGCGGATATCTTCATTTCTGATTGGATCATGCAAGGAAACTCCGAGCATAGCCGTTTTCATTGCCCTTTGGGCGTATAATGTGTACAATTGTATATAATAATATACATAATCATCATCCTTATTTCCGACGAAAGACGTCCACTATTAGACATAGACCTAGGAGGCCTTCCAACGCTGCGTCTTTCGGTACGTGGTCACCGCTCCAACCTTTTGTCTCCATCGAGCATCTGTTCTCCAAGCAATGTGCCCTGCCCACTGCCTCTTAAGTTTGCTGATTCTTCAGGCTATGGGGTAATCTTAATCTTCCTACTATCTTCATTTCTAATGTAATCACGTTAGAATACTCCGAGCATTGCTGTACTAGTATAAATACATGCATAATATACTAAAATAAGAGAATTTCAAAGACTGACACCCGTGTGGTTGGAGCTGATCATGATAATAATTAACAGTCAGGTCTGTAAACCTCCAAACAAATAACCGGGACAAAGGCAATGAATGGAAGGGTAGGTTTTTAGTCAGTAAGAGTCTGACACTATTTCCCGCCCCACCCAAGGGCGGGATTTGTCATTGGATGATTTTACCTACCAAAAAAAAAACAATCAGTCAGCCTTATAATGTTCCCATTGCTGGGACTCAAACCTCTTCAGGCTTGAGTCACAGCAGTAGGAACATTGTAAGGCCCTAAGACTCTGGAGAGGGCCAGGGTAGAGAATGAGTTGTATAAATCAACCACGCGGGCCCAGTGTGGCTTGGTGGATGTCATATGTCTTCGAATTTTTGGTTCTAGGAGATGCCGGTTTCCTCACGATGTTTTCCTTCACCGTTATAAGATATTTTCTGTACAAGAAAATTACAAAATAACTACCACAAAACAGCCTACGTTAACTAAGAAACATGATACACCGTCCTGTCCAGAATTCCCCCTTATCTCTCAACTCTGTCACGTAGCTACGGTTCTGCCTGCGTCCCTTTGTACAAGTAACATGTAAGCGAATCTAATTCGCTCGCACGTGCTATCCGGGGTAATATCTGCGTGTACGCCACCACTGTGGGGGGAAATGTTCAGAGATATTGTTTTTTTAGGGTATTATTTATTTGGAATTGTTATGTTGGAATGTTACAGGTTTCCATACCATAATGCTTTTATTTTTATGTCGGATATCATGTAACATCTCCCGGTCTGTGAGGTGCGAGAAGGAGTGGCGTGTTTCTTCAGTTGTCTTTCACGTACCACGGCCACGATGACTCTTTAGAACAACTTGCAATTGATTTAAAAAAGACAAAAACCATCCTAAGGTCGACTGGTAAAAAATGCCTAAGGCAATTAAGTCAGCCTTTGTACAGTGTTATGTACTTAAAGTTTCTATAAATAAATAAAAACAGGGCAAGCGCGAGTCGGACTCACGCACTGGCGGTTTCGTACAAACTTACCTATGGAAACTGGATGGAGTTTCAAAGATTTTTCCGAATAAAAAACTTTTTCATGCTTTCTAGGTCAACGGGAAGTATCCTAAGAATTTTGATTCCCATGAGAGCGTCGTTTTTTGCGACATAAACGGCCGTATTTATTTTTGTTAATTTAAAAATTTGATTTTTTAACAGGTTTTAGGAGCACAGACCTGAGTATAATTAGGGTTTTAATTTCAACTCGATACCTCCACACGTTCCCGAGATAAAGAGTCTTGACAGACAGACAGACGGACAACAAAGTGATCCTATAAGGGTTCCGATTTTTCTTTTGAGATACGGAACCCTGAAAGTACAAAATACATAGTTTCTAGATCATTACTTGCCTTAATGTAAATTCGTCTGCATAATGTACAGACGAAATTACATTAAGGCAAGACAGTAGTGTGTAGTGTAGGAACCTGACCATAAGCTGGCCTATTGAAATCTTTATTAAGCTGAGCCAGTTCAAAGCTAAAGAGAAGCATGCACTCGGGTGAGGTAGGGGTCTGTGTCTACTTCATGACATAAAACCTGACCAGGTCATAACTTTGTTACAGACACTCAGCAGTGGACGTGTCTAACGGTGGCAACAGAGAACATGAGAGGAACCGGTGGCAAGCCACAGACGGAGACAGGTAACTATTAGTCTTGATCATTTTGAAGAAACTATAATTATTATAAGTCACCAGGTAGAGGAGAAAATCTTGATACTTTTGAAGAAAATATGTCAAGAAATCGACCTTAGATTTTTATGTTTCAAATTGATTTTTATGTAACCATTTGTTTTTAAAACAGCTCAAAAAAGCAAAGGTGGCAAAAAAAATTGAACTTTGTATCAAAATTTTATTATTGTTTACGTAAACACCTCAAAATAAAGTAACACTAGGCATACGTGTATAAAAATAAGTGTACAATGGGCAGACATAGCAATTCTAAAGAGAATGGCAATGTCTGCCCCATGGATTAACTAAACAATAAAAGAGAGATTTAGGGCTGTCAGTGTACATTAGCAAGTTTAAAAAATATTTCAAATTCTATTTGAATGTAATATTATAACGAATTTATTTGAATACGAGGTAGTTTGAGGATCTTAAAGCTAGAGCGTCGAACTTAGTTCACAAGTGTTATAACTTATAAAGTTCGGCGCTAACCCCTATTAATAAATTGCTGAGACAAGTTATGTTATGCCTTATTTAACTCAGAGTTTAGTTAGCAAAGGTTATGCTTAACCAACTTCTATAACTTGGTTTAACGGTAGTTAGTATAACTGGAGGCTTACCCTCGAGTTTAATTCCGATCGGTCAAAATTGGAATTGTGACGTTAGGTACTCTTCAATTCGATGCTAGCGCCAAATTAGTTTAAGATTGCGTGACTACACGCCAAGCCCAATCCCCATTTTACTTAGTTTCCCAAAAAGGTCACGCAATTTGGGCCTAGCATCGAATTCAAAAGTACCTAACGTCACAATTCCAATGTTGACTGATCGGAATTAAACTCGAGAGTAAGCCCCCTGGTGTGACTTTAACTTAAGGCCAGGTTCTACACATTTTGAACTTTTTTAAACCTATGGAAATTTACAAATATAAAAGAAAATTCCATGAAAAATAATTTTATTAAAATTGACTAGGTATGTGATCAAGCGCCGCGCCGGCCCAAAAATCGAAACATGATAATTATAAAGTAGTTGGCTCGGAAAAAAAAATCACGAAACTGACCCTAATTTACGATTTCAAACGTGTATAATTCTACAAGATTACATCACGGAAATATTTGGCCTGTTGGTCTAGTGGTTAGTGGCCCTGACTGCTATGCCGGAGGTCGTGGGTTCGATTCCCACCCAGAACAAATGTTTGTGTGATGAGCACGATCAATTGTTCTGTGTCTGGGTGTTATTTATCTATAATATGTATGTATTTAGAAATATATAAGTATGTTTATCAGCTGTCTGGTACCCATAACACAAGCTCTGCTTAGCTTGGGACTAGATGGTGTTGTGTGATAGTTGTGAAAATATTATTATTATTATTATTTAAAAGTTATAAAAAAAATAAAGCTTGTTTTTTAAAAGGGCCTCGCAAAAACAAAAATCTTGTATAGTCATATTTATATATATATATATATATAAAAATAAAACTGTTGTTTTTGGGCCGCACAGTTGACATAGACTCAGGTGGAGTTCATACCAAATACTCAGTGATTACAACCGGCCCTTAAGTTTCCTATAGGGAGGCTCCTTTTGGGGAACTTATTTCTTTTTGTATTTTTGTTTAAGTAAAAAAAAAGTATTAGAAATACTCTTTTATTAATTTCATTCATCATACTAATATTATAAAAAAGAAGGTTTGTAGATATGTGTGTATGTTTGTTACTCCTTTATGCTCAAACTGCTGAACGGATTTAAATGAAATTTGGTACACCGATAGACCATGTTCTGGCCTGTCCAGAACACTTCAGCACAGACTAAGCCACTGAAAAAAACTAGTAATCAAAGAAATAAGACAAATTAAATTCTGTTGTTTGAGCAACCACTGGCAACAGCTAACATGACTATCATGTATGGTAGGCGCCAGATAAATTTGCAATAAAGTGCACGATCTCCTACTTAGCATTCAGGGCCACTAACCACAGGATCAACAAGCCCGTCATATAACTTGACCAAGCATAATAACCAGCCTTATAATGTTCCCACTGCTGGGACTCAGGCATCCTCTCTAGTCGAGTAGCCGTAATCCATCACACAGACCTAGTGCTGGTTGTCGTTTGTTGTGTCGATTTGTTTTTTCACAATGTTTTCCTTCGCCATTTTGAGAGCAAGTGATAAAATAAGTTACAGAAAGTAAAGCGCCTGGCTTTATTTGAACCCGCGACATACAACTTGTGAATCGGACCTATTAGGTACAACCACAGGAATCTTAATAGTATGGCAATAAGGCAATTGTCTTATTATTAAGATTTCTGTGGGTACAACTATGCACTGACTCGAATAACTGCAACTAATTTCAATTTACAAAGGTTATTTGTATCCTCACTGGCAAAGTAAACAGGGAAAGAGGGTACGACAAGTTAACCCTGCTAAGCCTGTAACATACGAAGTGAGGTTATTATCCGCAATAATCCTGGGCAAACTTATCAACGGTCGTATTTGCCCAGAGCTCTATTAAGGGGCAAATCTCTCTATTAACAAGGATCACGGTTATCTAACCTATATTTATGAAGATTGGAGATTTTTAGGCTATTTTTAAGGGGTCATATATATCTACTTACTTCTGGACACAAACTATTACGTAGGTATTCTACTCGAATTATTTTTTGCTAGCGTTTTCTAGTAAGTTCGCTCCTGTGACATCACATCAATAGTTTAGAGGCGAAAATTTGTGAGTGTGTGTATGTTTGCTAGAAAATCATGTCCAGAAATACCATAAAGGATACTTTTTACCCCGGGAGTATTTCCCTTGGGACAACTTTCACGCGAGCAAAACCGCTGGCAGCAGCTAGTATTTCGTAAAAAAACACTAAAAAATCTTATGGTAACTGATTGATGGAATTAAGTCAAAATACAGACTAGTCGTAGTCTAAACGTACCTTTACGATTTTATACACGATTTTTACGATTTTACTATAAATGTAATAGTAACTACAAACGTGCTTAAAATCGCAGAGTATAGTTAGTAGTTTAAAATTGTCCAACTTACACTATTTAGAAAATATACCCTTTTCTACATGATGCTCACTATCAATTAAACGATAGTATACCCGCACACACGCACCTCAGTACTTAACCTTTTGGCCTGTAACGCCAGGCCTAAGATCGTTTATTAAAGCTGTCACCAAAAGTGCCCGTGTTTTTGCCCAAAAAATATAATTTATGGGCATTTACACAAGTATCAAGTTTAACAATGGATTTTTATTTCAAAAACGTTTTTTATGTCGGTTGAGGATGTTACGGAGATTAATGGCTTCACCTATTTGTGACCGCAAAAACTGCCAGACATTGAATTATGGTAATTATCGGATCATGTTCAAGTGTCAAGACTTTTTGTTCGGACTATAAAAAATAATTACTTGAATTGTTTGCTGAATGAACTAATGACTTGGCACTTTGTTATTATGAATCGTGGTTTAAGTATTGGTTACAAGACGGTTTTGGTTTTCCTGTTTTTTTTTTATATAGCCTAATTTTTTTTTTGCAAAAAATGTTGCTCTAACGAAACTTGGTGTTTGGTTGTTACCTCTTGATGACTGAACTTATTTGGGTCAAACTTGGCACACGGGTAGACTATGTACTAGAATAGGATGTACAATTATCCCAGAAGTATGTTTTTTAAGATAATTTCAGACTGTCTCGCTAGCAGAAGCTAGTGTAGCGACATCTATGATGCCACATACGAAAAAACAACTACAAAATCCGCGCTATTAAAAGTTGCCAGTTGGCCGAACCAGACTCTAAATTAGTTTAAAAATTAGCTTTGTACCCGAACTGCAGTTATATTACGTAACCATAGAGTAAGGTAAGGTTAATCCATTTTTCATGTAGTTAACTCTTGGTGTTTACTTCCTATGCCTAGTTAATAACTATTTACAAAAGTGATTTAATAAAATGGCCGCTAATCGTATGGCTAGGTTACCTAGGCATACAATTTACTCTCATAAACTTCAAGTATAATTACAAAGAGTATCCAATTAATGTTAATAACATTTTCCTTGGCATGCAGTAAGTAGTGCAAGTGTCAAAACGATTAGGCCGGAGTACGCGTTGTCGCGTGCACAGCGCGACCACAAACTGTAACAATCAATTTGTGGTATATTCACAGACTATGGGTAAATTAAACGGGTAAAGTATGCATGTATTAGGCCTTGTAATTACATAGGTTTTTTAGTGTTGTAATGCTCGTTGTTACTTAAAACTTCAAATGCTTACAATACGGTTTGAATATCGGTCCATTTTTCAATTTCGGAATTGGGTTCCAATATTGAAAAATTCAGTTCGGGAATTCCGGAGTTCAAGGCTCGGATATAAAATTTCATAGCTTTTTATATAAAATTATATATTTATTGAATGTCTGGTATTATTAAAATGAAGGGCTAGTTTTGTAGAAAAAATAAACTGAAATAGCTAGTCAGAACTTTAATTATAAAAAAAATAAGAACTCAATAAATATTATCTATGACTTTTGTTGATAGTAAAATTTCAAGAAAGTAAGTTTAAAGCATCGTCCGTTACAGAACTTTTCACACAGTTATAAACATAAGAAAATACTGAAAAAGTGCGTCCAGCTTCTACACCAGTATTTTTTTTTTTAATATTTGAGGCTTTTAATGAAATTATTGTCCTTGGTCGCCGCTGGTCGCTTTTTTGAAAACTGCCATTTCCACTCATCACACTTATCAAACTTCCTAAATCAAAACTTTTCATTTCTACCTTACGCTTACTTACGGGATATTTTTTTTCTGATATTGAATTTCCGGTTTTGCTCACACCAATTTCGGTATACTACTGCTAAGGGATAATGAAATAAGTCGGAATTCCGAAATTTTGTTAAAACCGGAATTCCGGAGTTCAAACCAAGCCCCCAAAGTGAAGCGCAACGCTGTCAAATTGTCCAGCAACTTGTGTGCATTGGTGAATATTGGGCGGCATGTTACCCTTGCTACGTGACGCTGCAACGTTGCGCAGTGTCCCACGTAACGTTGCAGCGTCACGTAGCGATGCACAGCAAGTGAACAAGCTTCTAGTGTATCGGAGGCTTTAAAATTTGGTGGGACAGAAAATGGGAAAACAACTAGATGGTCCAATGGTTGCTATCGAAACGACAAAAAAGAAAAAAAATGTGAAAAAGGCATGTTACAGGAACTTTTGCCTTTTTTATTGAGGAGTGAAATCTTCAAACAAATGTTCCCAGTCTGAGTGAAAAGACTTTTCTTTTCACTCAGACCGAAGATTAGAATACCTTTGTATTGACAGCCTTTTACTGATTAAAATGCACTGTTCTTTTTAAATCCAAATTTGAATTAAGATAAAAACTGTGACTATTCAAATATAGATTTCAAAAAACGCCTCATCAGTTATCATAATCGTGAAACCAAAATTAAAAATATCTTTTCCCCCTTTCCTTAGGTTGTCCACATACCCCGCGACAGGCGACCGCTCCACCCTTCTCCGGTCGCACGCCGCCAAGTCTGCGGAGTGCAGCGGCCAGGGGTCCCCGCGGCCGAGGAGGGCCCCCCGGGAGTCGCGCCGCGTTTCACTGGCGCAGGCCTCGGGCTACGTGCAGCTCAACCAGTACAGGTTGCTGGAGCCTATTGGACAGGTTTGTCGAAGGCTTCATGTTTGCTAATCCTAAACCCACGTTCATAAGCCACCCAGACTTGGAGCCACTATTTGTAGACCATACACATACTTGGTACCGATATAGCTCGAAGAATCGCCTAACTTGAGAGACAGTAAGTAGCACATTGCTCGCAGAATAGATGGTCGATGGGAATGAAAGGTTCTGGAGTGGCGACTACCGGTCATGAGCGTCTCGCATCCATAGGATAGCCATCACCATGTAATCAATCCACCTTGCGGGAGGCCTTCTAACGTAGTGCCTTCCGGTACATGGTCGCCACTTTCGCCCCCATTAACCACCTAATTTGCAAGCAATGTGTCTCATTCACATTTTTCGGGCTATGTCGCCAACCTTCTCCTGCGGATATCTTTATTCCTGATTCGATCACGCGAGTAAACTCCCAGTATATAAGCCCTCTTCATTGGCCCTTGCCATTGTATGCGAGTACATTTTAAAGCCAATGTAATCGCTGGCAACACGCACGACTTTCGATTTGAGAGGCACTGTGGTATGTTGGACGAGTAGATACCACGCAGCTTCCCAAACGCCCAGTCGATTAGGATTCGATGATCGACCTCTTTCTCGAAGTTAAACCTACCTAACTAGACGTCTGTGTCATTTAAATGTATTGTCTACAACTTTGAAGGTAATAAGAGAATAGATATGAAAAAATACTAGTTTACAAATTAACAGACACGAAACAATGTTTAATTTTTTCAGAGTTTCAACATAAATAAACAGGTCAACGCTCTAACGAGCGAGCCCCAGTTTACCACTAATTATGCTAAAAGTGTAATTCTGCTAAGTCGGCTAATAAGCTGGGAAGTTATGTACTGACTCGTGGGTCGTTGTTGCAGGGCTCGTACGGGATCGTCAAGTTAGCCTACAACGAAGAGGATGACACGCATTATGTGAGTAAACTTACTTATTATTCAATTATACTACAAAAAGTTTAGTTTAAAAATAGTAGATATGCCTTACCGTAGATTTTTTTTTAAAACAACTATGTTCTACAGAATTCAAAAATTGGAATTATAACTTATAGGTTAGCGAAGCTTTTTGAGAAGAACTCAATACATTATGCTGCCAAATTCTACAAAAATACTCGAAAATTTTAACAAGTAAATGAGTAGCATTTAAACGGAAAACAAAGTGACTGTATTCTGTATCTAAAACTAAAGACACTGACTAAATGCACAAACTTTAAGTATACTGTCAAAAATTAAGTAAATTCGAGGAAGATTGAAGGTGGTACGTCGTTATCGATGATACGCGTTGTGAGGTAAAATAAGTGTATAATTTTTTTCATAGAAACTTAAAAAAATGTACACAAATTTTTTCGTGAGAGCGCGAGTGAAAATCATCAGAAACTATATGTGATACGTATACGACCAACCAAACGCTAACGAGCGTAGGTAGTTTTTATGCGACCGAGTCTGAATCTCACAAAAAGTTAGTCATCAGCTCTACCAATCACAATTCCACAAAATCGGCAATTTGGCGATACGGTAGAAACAATCGTAGAAAATTATACTTTAGCTTCTACTGGCTTGACAAAACCCCACACAATTATAGTGAGCAATTTTTTATTATTATTATTGATAGGGTCGCGTTCGACCACGAATTCACCTGATGTGGCCGACGATGGAGCACTCTTGCCTAAGAGTAACCTATTCACTCCTGACTTAAAGAACCTACGTTGTCGCTATCAGGAAACATAGACTCCGGCAGATGTCTGACTCCTTAGCCGTACGCATAATGAATGTGTTCCCAAAACGCTTCGTCATCCATGCAATTAATGATTCACTTGTTCGATTATCCTATTAATATTATAAAACTGTCAATCGGATAGTATAGATTTGATTGTTAGACAATCACGCCTCAAAACACAAGGCGGCCCGGTGGCAACGACCCCTTCTCACGAGTAGTAAACCAGGCGCAATATTTTGTGTAATTTATTTCATCACCATTGCTCTCAAAACGATGAAGGAAACCGTCGTGAGAAAATCGGCATGTTCTAGAATCAAACATTCGAAGACACGTGACATCAATCAACCCGCATTGGGCCCGCGTCATGTAATCCATGACGGCCCATTCCCTCTATGGGAAAGGAGGCCTCAGTCCCAGCAGGGATTATTATTTGCGCCTCAATAGCTGAATAGATCTGGATGAAACTTAACAAACAGATAGATCATGACCCGAAATTTGCTGGAGTCCATGTTTCCTGATAGCTACAACCTGGAAGTCTTCACGTTAAGAGTAAATATGTTACTTCTACGAGAAGCACGCCCCATCGCCGACCAAATCGTCACTTTCCATCAGATGAGAAAAGCGCGAGTCTATCAGTAATAAAAAGACCACATTTCAACAATTTTTGATCGAGTAATCAAAGAAATAAGCATGTTCCTTGTAGCAATACATCTAAATGTCACTTCTCGGAATAGCTGAGGAAAATCGACGCTTACGAGCAGATAAAAAGCCCCGCTTAATATACATAACTAGATAGGTATATTTGTAATTAGTTTTGGGTTGATCTTTATCTGGTGTTTACGGTAAAATTATCTCAGATATACTTACCCTAACTATTTATTATCTTTTTATATATATAAAAATGAATAGCTGTTCGTTAGTCTCACTAAAACTCGAGAGCGGCTGGACCGATTCGGCTAATTTTGTTCTTGAAATATTCATGATAATCTAGGGAAGGTTTAAACAGTACGAAGTTTGCCGGGTCACCTAGTATAATTATGATACATAATTCAGCCGAAGCCGACTCAAGCGTCGCTTCAACGACCAACGTTGTATAAGTACTTTTGCGTGCTTTTTATCGATACAGTTAGGTTTATACATTTATATAAATGAAAAAATAGAGTTCTTTTTTTTGAACTCGGAATAATTGACGCATGTACGAAATTAATTTCTTTAAGTAAACGTCAGCTGAGCGAGGCCAATGAACTGTAGGTAGTCAGTACGCAACGACCGACAACTACCTACAAGTTCATTGACTCGTTTACTTAAAAAAAATAATTTCGTACCTCGACTTTTAGAAAAAAAGTGCTTTATTTTTTAATTGTCTCTTTACAAATCGATAGTGTTTTATGTACCAAATCGACCCTCCGCGGGATTAACCCGACTAAAATTTAGATTATAACGATTTTTGTAAATTAATACAATCATCTCAGTATGGATTAATTTACAAATTCGTTAGCTATGCTTTCCTACCAGTACAAAATTGCCACAGTTTTATGTAGGGGTACCTAAAAATACCAAACCTGATTTAAAACTTTTTTTAAGGTGGGAAATCAGACAATG